>CAMPQE020000048.1:20458132-21716581 GCA_946902985.2 Meconema thalassinum | reverse complement strand
AAGCGCTAGGCTAGGCTCCTTGTAGATCATACTGGGCCCTGCTGAGCAGTTCAACAAGCGCTAGGCTAGGCTCCTTGTAGATCATACTGGGCCCTGCAGAGCAGTTCAACAAGCGCTAGGCTAGGCTCCTTGTAGATCATATACTGGGCCCTGCTGAGCAGTTCAAACAAGCGCTAGGCTAGGCTCCTTGTAGATCATACTGGGCCCTGCTGAGCAGTTCAACAAGCGCTAGGCTAGGCTCCTTGTAGATCATACTGGGCCCTGCTGAGCAGTTCAACAAGCGCTAGGCTAGGCTCCTTGTAGATCATACTGGCCCTGCTGAGCAGTTCAACAAGCGCTAGGCTAGGCTCCTTGTAGATCATACTGGGCCCTGCTGAGCAGTTCAACAAGCGCTAGGCTAGGCTCCTTGTAGATCATACTGGGCCCTGCTGAGCGTTCAACAAGCGCTAGGCTAGCTCCTTGTAGATCATACTGGGCCCTGCTGAGCAGTTCAACAAGCGCTAGGCTAGGCTCCTTGTAGATCATACTGGGCCCTGCTGAGCAGTTCAACAAGCGCAGGCTAGGCTCCTTGTAGATCATACTGGGCCCTGCTGAGCAGTTCAACAAGCGCTAGGCTAGGCTCCTTGTAGATCATACTGGGCCCTGCTGAGCAGTTCAACAAGCGCTAGGCTAGGCTCCTTGTAGATCATCTGAGCCCTGCTGAGCAGTTCAACAAGCGCTAGGCTAGGCTCCTAGTAGATCATACTGGGCCCTGCTGAGCAGTTCAACAAGCGCTAGGCTAGGCTCCTTGTAGATCATACTGGGCCCTGCTGAGCATTTCAACAGGCGCTAGGCTAGGCTCCTTGTAGATCATACTGGGCCCTGCTGAGCAGCTCAACAAGCGCTAGGCTAGGCTCCTTGTGGATCATACTGGGCCTGCTGAGCAGTTCAACAAGCGCTAGGCTAGGCTCCTTGTAGATCATACTGGGCCCTGCTGAGCAGTTCAACAAGCGCTAGGCTAGGCTCCTTGTAGATCATACTGGCCCTGCTGAGCAGTTCAACAAGCGCTAGGCTAGGCTCCTTGTAGATCGTACTGTGCCCTGCTGAGCAGTTCAACAAGCCGCTAGGCTAGGCTCCTTGTAGATCATACTGGGCCCTGCTGAGCAGTTCAACAAAAGCTAGGCTAGGCTAGGCTCCATGTAGATCATACTGGGCCCTGCTGAGACAGTTCAACAAGCGCTAGGCTAGGCTCCTTGTAGATCATACTGGGCCCTGCTGAGCAGTTCAACAAGCGCTAGGCTAGGCTCTTGTAGATCATACTGGCCCTGCTGTGCAGTTCAACAAGCGCTAGGCTAGGCTCCTTTGTAGATCATACTGGGCCCTGCTGAGCAGTGCAACAAGCGCTAGGCTAGGCTCCTTGTAGATCATACTGGGCCCTGCTGAGCAGTCAACAAGCGCTAGCTAGGCTCCTTGTAGATCATACTGGGCCCTGCTGAGCAGTTCAACAGGCCTAGGCTAGGCTCCTTGTAGATCATACTGGGCCCTGCTGAGCAGTTCAACAAGCGCTAGGCTAGGCTCCTTGTAGATCATACTGGGCCCTGCTGAGCAGTCAACAAGCGCTAGGCTAGGCTCCTTGTAGATCATACTGGGCCCTGCTGAGCAGTTCAACAAGTGCTAGGCTAGGCTCCTTGTAGATCATACTGGGCCCTGCTGAGCAGTTCAACAAGCGCTAGGCTAGGCTCCTTGTAGATCATACTGGGCCCTGCTGAGCAGTTCAACAAGCGCTAGGCTAGGCTAGGCTCCTTGTAGATCATACTGGGCCCTGCTGAGCAGTTCAACAAGCGCTAGGCTAGGCTCCTTGTAGATCATACTGGGCCCTGCTGAGCAGTTCAACAAGCGCTAGGCTAGGCTCCTTGTAGTCATACTGGGCCCTGCTGAGCAGTTCAACAAGTGCTAGGCTAGGCTCCTTGTAGATCATACTGGGCCCTGCTGAGCAGTTCAACAAGCGCTAGGCTAGGCTCCTTGTAGATCATACTGGGCCCTGCTGAGCAGTTCAACAAGCGCTAGGCTAGGCTCCTTGTAGATCATACTGGGCCCTGCTGAACAGTTCAACAAGCGCTAGGCTAGGCTCCTTGTAGATCATACTGGGCCCTGCTGGAGCAGTTCAACAAGCGCTAGGCTAGGCTCCTTGTAGATCATACTGGGCCCTGCTGAGCAGTTCAACAAGCGCTAGGCTAGGCTCCTTGTAGATCATACTGGGCCCTGCTGAGCAGTTCAACAAGCGCTAGGCTAGGCTCCTTGTAGATCATACTGGGCCCTGCTGAGCAGTTCAACAAGCGCTAGGCTAGGCTCCTTGTAGATCATACTGTGCCCTGCTGAGCAGTTAACAAGCGCTAGGCTAGGCTCCTTGTAGATCATACTGGGCCCTGCTGAGCAGTTCAACAAGCGCTAGGCTAGGCTCCTTGTAGATCATACTGGAGCCCTGCAGAGCAGTTCAACAAGCGCTAGGCTAGGCTCCTTGTAGATCATACTGGGCTCCGCTGAGCATTTCAACAAGCGCTAGGCTAGGCTCCTTGTAGATCATACTGGGCCCTGCTGAGCAGTTTAACAAGCGCTAGGCTAGGCTCCTTGTAGATCATACTGGGCCCTGCTGAGCAGCTCAACAAGCGCTAGGCTAGGCTTCTTGTAGATCATACTGGGCCCTGCTGAGCAGTTCAACAAACGCTAGGCTAGGCTCCTTGTAGATCATACTGGGCCCTGCTGAGCAGTTCAACAAGCGCTAGGCTAGGCTCCTTGTAGATCATACTGGGCCCTGCTGAGCAGTTGAACAAGCGCTAGGCTAGGCTCCTTGTAGATCATACTGGGCCCTGCTGAGCAGCTCAACAAGCGCTAGGCTAGGCTCCTTGTAGATCATACTGGGCCCTGCTGAGCAGTTCAACAAGCGCTAGGCTAGGCTCCTTGTAGATCATACTGGCCCTGCTGAGCGAGTTCAACAAGCGCTAGGCTAGGCTAGGCTCCTTGTAGATCATACTGGGCCCTGCTGAGCAGTTCAACAAGCGCTAGGCTAGGCTCCTTGTAGATCATATTGGGCCCTGCTGAGCAGATCAACAAGCGCTAGGCTAGGCTCCTTGTAGATCATACTGGGCCCTGCTGAGCAGTTCAACAAGCGCTAGGCTAGGTTCCTTGTAGATCATACTGGGCCCTGCTGAGCAGTTCAACAAGCGCTAGGCTAGGCTCCTTGTAGATCATACTGGGCCCTGCTGAGCAGGTTCAACAAGCGCTAGGCTAGGCTCCTTGTAGATCATACTGGGCCCTGCTGTGCAGTTCAACAAGCGCTAGGCTAGGCTCCTTGTAGATCATACTGGGCCCTGCTGAGCAGTTCAACAAGCGCTAGGCTAGGCTCCTTGTAGATCATACTGGGCCCTGCTGTGCAGTTCAACAAGCGCTAGGCTAGGCTCCTTGTAGATCATACTGGGCCCTGCTGAGCAGTTCAACAAGCGCTAGGCTAGGCTCCTTGTAGATCATACTGGGCCCTGCTGAGCAGTTCAACAAGCGCTAGGCTAGGCTCCTTGTAGATCATACTGGCCCTGCAGAGCAGTTCAACAAGCGCTAGGCTAGGCTCCTTGTAGATCATACTGGGCCCTGTGAGCAGATTCAACAAGCGCTAGGCTAGGCTCCTTGTAGATCATACTGGGCCCTGCTGAGCAGTTCAACAAGCGCTAGGCTAGGCTCCTTGTAGATCATACTGGCCCTGCTGAGCAGTTCAACAAGCGCTAGGCTAGGCTCCTTGTAGATCATACTGGGCCCTGCTGAGCAGTTCAACAAGCGCTAGGCTAGGCTCTTGTAGATCATACTGGGCCCTGCTGAGCAGTTCAACAAGCGCTAGGCTAGGCTCCTTGTAGATCATACTGGGCCCTGCTGAGCAGTTCAACAAGCGCTAGGCTAGGCTCCTTGTAGATCATACTGGGCCCTGCTGAGCAGTTCAACAAGCGCTAGGCTAGGCTCCTTGTAGATCATACTGGGCCCTGCTGAGCAGTTCAACAAGCGCCAGGCTAGGCTCCTTGTAGATCATACTGGGCCCTGCTGAGCAGTTCAACAAGCGCTAGGCTAGGCTCCTTGTAGATCATACTGGGCCCTGCTGAGCAGTTCAACAAGCGCTAGGCTAGGCTCCTTGTAGATCATACTGAGGCCCTGCTGAGCAGTTCAACAAGCGCAGGGCTAGGCTCCTAGTAGATCATACTGGGCCCTGCTGAGCAGTTCAACAAGCGCTAGGCTAGGCTCCTTGTAGATCATACTGGGCCCTGCTGAGCATTTCAACAGGCGCTAGGCTAGGCTCCTTGTAGATCATACTGGGCCCTGCTGAGCAGCTCAACAAGCGCTAGGCTAGGCTCCTTGTGGATCATACTGGGCCCTGCTGAGCAGTTCAACAAGCGCTAGGCTAGGCTCCTTGTAGATCATACTGGGCCCTGCTGAGCAGTTCAACAAGCGCTAGGCTAGGCTCCTTGTAGATCATACTGGGCCCCTGCTGAAGCAGTTCAACAAGCGCTAGGCTAGGCTCCTTGTAGATCATACTGTGCCCTGCTGAGCAGTTCAACAAGCGCTAGGCTAGGCTCCTTGTAGATCATACTGGGCCCTGCTGAGCAGTTCAACAAACGCTAGGCTAGGCTAGGCTCCTTGTAGATCATACTGGGCCCTGCTGAGCAGTTCAACAAGCGCTAGGCTAGGCTCCTTGTAGATCATACTGGGCCCTGCTGAGCAGTTCAACAAGCGCTAGGCTAGGCTCCTTGTAGATCATACTGGAACCTGCTGTGCAGTTCAACAAGCGCTAGGCTAGGCTCCTTGTAGATCATACTGGGCCCTGCTGAGCAGTTCAACAAGCGCTAGGCTAGGCTCCTTGTAGATCATACTGGGCCCTGCTGAGCAGTTCAACAAGCGCTAGGCTAGGCTCCTTGTAGATCATACTGGGCCCTGCTGAGCAGTTCAACAGGCGCTAGGCCTTGCTCCTTGTAGATCATACTGGGCCCTGCTGAGCAGTTCAACAAGCGCTAGGCTAGGCTCCTTGTAGATCATACTGGGCCCTGCTGAGCAGTTCAACAAGCGCTAGGCTAGGCTCCTTGTAGATCATACTGGGCCCTGCTGAGCAGTTCAACAATTGCTAGGCTAGGCTCCTTGTAGATCATACTGGGCCCTGCTGAGGCAGTTCAACAAGCGCTAGGCTAGGCTCCTTGTAGATCATACTGGGCCCTGCTGAGCAGTTCAACAAGCGCTAGGCTAGGCTAGGCTCTTGTAGATCATACTGGGCCCTGCTGAGCAGTTCAACAAGCGCTAGGCTAGGCTCCTTGTAGATCATACTGGGCCCTGCTGAGCAGTTCAACAAGCGCTAGGCTAGGCTCCTTGTAGATCATACTGGGCCCTGCTGAGCAGTTCAACAAGTGCTAGGCTAGGCTCCTTGTAGATCATACTGGGCCCTGCTGAGCAGTTCAACAAGCGCTAGGCTAGGCACCTTGTAGATCATACTGGGCCCTGCTGAGCAGTTCAACAAGCGCTAGGCTAGGCTCCTTGTAGATCATACTGGGCCCTGCTGAACAGTTCAACAAGCGCTAGGCTAGGCTCCTGTAGATCATACTGGGCCCTGCTGAGCAGTTCAACAAGCGCTAGGCTAGGCTCCTTGTAGATCATACTGGGCCCTGCTGAGCAGTTCAACAAGCGCTAGGCAGGCTCCTTGTAGATCATACTGGGCCCTGCTGAGCAGTTCAACAAGCGCTAGGCTAGGCTCCTTGTAGATCATACTGGGCCCTGCTGAGCAGTTCAACAAGCGCTAGGCTAGGCTCCTTGTAGATCATACTGTGCCCTGCTGAGCATTCAACAAGCGCTAGGCTAGGCTCCTTGTAGATCATACTGGGCCCTGCTGAGCAGTTCAACAAGCGCTAGGCTAGGCTCCTTGTAGATCATACTGGGCCCTGCAGAGCAGTTCAACAAGCGCTAGGCTAGGCTCCTTGTAGATCATACTGGGCTCCGCTGAGCATTTCAACAAGCGCTAGGCTAGGCTCCTTGTAGATCATACTGGGCCCCTGCTGAGCAGTTCAACAAGCGCTAGGCTAGGCTCCTTGTAGATCATACTGGGCCCTGCTGAGCAGCTCAACAAGCGCTAGGCTAGGCTTCTTGTAGATCATACTGGGCCCTGCTGAGCAGTTCAACAAGCGCTAGGCTAGGCTCCTTGTAGATCATACTGGGCCCTGCTGAGCATCTCAACAAGCGCTAGGCTAGGCTTCTTGTAGATCATACTGGGCCCTGCTGAGCAGTTCAACAAGCGCTAGGCTAGCTAGGCTCCTTGTAGATCATACTGGGCCCTGCTGAGCAGTTCAACAAGCGCTAGGCTAGGCTCCTTGTAGATCATACTGGGCCCTGCTGAGCAGTTCAACATGCGCTAGGCTAGGCTCCTTGTAGATCATACTAGGCCCTGCTGAGCAGTTCAACAAGCGCTAGGCTAGGCTAGGCTCCTTGTAGATCATACTGGGCCCTGCTGAGCAGTTCAACAAGCGCTAGGCTAGGCTCCTTGTAGATCATATTGGGCCTGCTGAGCAGATCAACAAGCGCTAGGCTAGGCTCCTTGTAGATCATACTGGGCCCTGCTGAGCAGTTCAACAAGCGCTAGGCTAGGTTCCTTGTAGATCATACTGGGCCCTGCTGAGCAGTTCAACAAGCGCTAGGCTAGGCTCCTTGTAGATCATACTGGGCCCTGCTGAGCAGTTCAACAAGCGCTAGGCTAGGCTCCTTGTAGATCATACTGGGCCCTGCTGTGCAGTTCAACAAGCGCTAGGCCTAGGCTCCATGTAGATCATACTGGGCCTGCTGAGCAGTTCAACAAGCGCTAGGCTAGGCTCCTTGTAGATCATACTGGGCCCTGCTGTGCAGTTCAACAAGCGCTAGGCTAGGCTCCTTGTAGATCATACTGGGCCCTGCTGAGCAGTTCAACAAGCGCTAGGCTAGGCTCCTTGTAGATCATACTGGCCCTGCTGAGCAGTTCAACAAGCGCTAGGCTAGGCTCCTTGTAGATCATACAGGGCCCTGCAGAGCAGTTCAACAAGCGCTAGGCTAGGCTCCTTGTAGATCATACTGGGCCCTGCTGAGCAGTTCAACAAGCGCTAGGCTAGGCTCCTTGTAGATCATACTGGGCCCTGCTGAGCAGTTCAACAAGCGCTAGGCTAGGCTCCTTGTAGATCATACTGGGCCCTGCTGAGCAGTTCAACAAGCGCTAGGCTAGGCTCCTTGTAGATCATACTGGGCCCTGCTGAGCAGTTCAACAAGCGCTAGGCTAGGCTCCTTGTAGATCATACTGGGCCCTGCTGAGCAGTTCAACAAGCGCAGGCTAGGCTCCTGTAGATCATACTGGGCCCTGCTGAGCAGTTCAACAAGCGCTAGGCTAGGCTCCTTGTAGATCATACTGGGCCCTGCTGAGCAGTTCAACAAGCGCTAGGCTAGGCTCCTTGTAGATCATACTGGGCCCTGCTGAGCAGTTCAACAAGCGCTGGCTAGGCCTCCTAGTAGATCATACTGGGCCCTGCTGAGCAGTTCAACAAGCGCTAGGCTAGGCTCCTTGTAGATCATACTGGGCCCTGCTGAGCAGTTCAACAGGCGCTAGGCTAGGCTCCTTGTAGATCATACTGGGCCCTGCTGAGCAGCTCAACAAGCGCTAGGCTAGGCTCCTTGTAGATAAACTGGGCCCTGCTGAGCAGTTCAACAAGCGCTAGGCTAGGCTCCTTGTAGATCATACTGGGCCCTGCTGAGCAGTTCAACAAGCGCTAGGCTAGGCTCCTTGTAGATCATACTGGGCCTGCTGAGCAGTTCAACATGCGCTAGGCTAGGCTCCTGTAGATCACACTGTGCCCTGCTGAGCAGTTCAACAAGCAGCTAGGCTAGGCTCCTTGTAGATCATACTGGGCCCTGCTGAGCAGTTCAACAAAAACGCTAGGCTAGGCTAGGCCTCCTTGTAGATCATACTGGGCCCTGCTGAGCAGTTCAACAAGCGCTAGGCTAGGCTCCTTGTAGATCATACTGGGCCCTGCTGAGCAGCTCAACAAGCGCTAGGCTAGGCTCCTTGTAGATCATACTGGCCCTGCTGTGCAGTTCAACAAGCGCTAGGCTAGGCTCCTTGTAGATCATACTGGGCCCTGATGAGCAGTTCAACAAGCGCTAGGCTAGGCTCCTTGTAGATCATACTGGGCCCTGCTGAGCAGTTCAACAAGCGCTAGGCTAGGCTCCTTGTAGATCATACTGGGCCCTGCTAGCAGTTCAACAGGCGCTAGGCTAGGCTCCTTGTAGATCTACTGGGCCCTGCTGAGCAGTTCAACAAGGCTAGGCTAGGCTCCTTGTAGATCATACTGGGCCCTGCCTGAGCAGTTCAACAAGCGCTAGGCTAGGCTCCTTGTAGATCATACTGGGCCCTGCTGAGCAGTTCAACAAGTGCTAGGCTAGGCTCCTTGTAGATCAGACTGGGCCCTGCTGAGCTGTTCAACAAGCGCTAGGCTAGGCTCCTTGTAGATCATACTGGGCCCTGCTGAGCAGTTCAACAAGCGCTAGGCTAGGCTAGGCTCCTTGTAGATCATACTGGGCCCTGCTGAGCAGTTCAACAAGCGCTAGGCTAGGCTCCTTGTAGATCATACTGGGCCCTGCTGAGCAGTTCAACAAGCGCTAGGCTAGGCTCCTTGTAGATCATACTGGGCCCTGCTGAGCAGTTCAACAAGTGCTAGGCTAGGCTCCTTGAAGATCATACTGGCCCTGCTGAGCAGTTCAACAAGCGCTAGGCTAGGCTCCTTGTAGATCATACTGGGCCCTGCTGAGCAGTTCAACAAGCGCTAGGCTAGGCTCCTAGTAGATCATACTGGGCCCTGCTGACAGTTCAACAAGCGCTAGGCTAGGCTCCTTGTAGATCATACTGGGCCCTGCTGAGCAGTTCAACAAGCGCTAGGCTAGGCTCCTTGTAGATCATACTGGCCCTGCTGAGCAGTTCAACAAGCGCTAGGCTAGGCTCCTTGTAGATCATACTGGGCCCTGCTGAGCAGTTCAACAAGCGCTAGGCTAGGCTCCTTGTAGATCATACTTGGGCCCTGCTGAGCAGTTCAACAAGCGCTAGGCTAGGCTCCTTGTAGATCATACTGTGCCCTGCTGAGCAGCTTCAACAAGCGCTAGGCTAGGCTCCTTGTAGATCATACTGGGCCCTGCTGAGCAGTTCAACAAGCGCTAGGCTAGGCTCCTTGTAGATCATACTGGGCCCTGCAGAGCAGTTCAACAAGCGCTAGGCTAGGCTCCTTGTAGATCATACTGGGCTCCGCTGAGCATTTCAACAAGCGCTAGGCTAGGCTCCTTGTAGATCATACTGGGCCCTGCTGAGCAGTTCAAACAAGCGCTAGGCTAGGCTCCTTGTAGATCATACTGGGCCCTGCTGAGCAGCTCAACAAGCGCTAGGCTAGGCTTCTTGTAGATCATACTGGGCCCTGCTGAGCAGTTCAACAAGCGCTAGGCTAGGCTCCTTGTAGATCATACTGGGCCCTGCTGAGGCATCTCAACAAGCGCTAGGCTAGGCTTCTTGTAGATCATACTGGGCCCTGCTGAGCAGTTCAACAAGCGCTAGGCTAGGCTCCTTGTAGATCATACTGGGCCCTGCTGAGCAGTTCAACAAGCGCTAGACTAGGCTCCTTGTAGATCATACTGGGCCCTGCTGAGCAGCTTCAACAAGCGCTAGGCTAGGCTCCTTGTAGATCATACTGGGCCCTGCTGAGCAGTCAACAAGCGCTAGGCCTAGGCTCCTTGTAGATCATCTGGGCCCTGCTGAGCAGTTCAACAAGCGCTAGGCTAGGCTCCTTGTAGATCATACTGGGCCCTGCTGAGCAGTTCAACAAGCGCTAGGCTAGGCTCCTTGTAGATCATACTGGGCCCTGCTGAGCAGTTCACAAGCGCTAGGCTAGGCTCCTTGTAGATCATACTGGGCCCTGCTGAGCAGTTCAACAAGCGCTAGGCTAGGCTCCTTGTAGATCATACTGGGCCCTGCTGTGCAGTTCAACAAGCGCTAGGCTAGGCTCCTTGTAGATCATACTGGGCCCTGCTGAGCAGTTCAACAAGCGCTAGGCTAGGCTCCTTGTAGATCATACTGGGCCCTGCTGAGCAGTTCAACAAGCGCTAGGCTAGGCTCCTTGTAGATCATACTGGGCCCTGCTGAAGCAGTTCAACAAGCGCTAGGCTAGGCTCCTTGTAGATCATACTGGGCCCTGCTGAGCAGTTCAACAGCGCTAGGCTAGGCTCCTTGTAGATCATACTGGGCCCTGCTGAGCAGCTTCAACAAGCGCTAGGCTAGGCCTCCTTGTAGATCATACTGGGCCCTGCTGAGCAGTTCAACAAGCGCTAGGCTAGGCTCCTTGTAGATCATACTGGGCCCTGCTGAGCAGTTCAACAAGCGCTAGGCTAGGCTCCTTGTAGATCATACTGGCCCTGCTGAGCAGTTCAACAAGCGCTAGGCTAGGCTCCTTGTAGATCATACTGGGCCCTGCTGAGCAGTTCAACAAGCGCTAGGCTAGGCTCCTTGTAGATCATACTGGGCCCTGCTGAGCAGTTCAACAAGCGCTAGGCTAGGCTCCTTGTAGATCATAATGGGCCCTGCTGAGCAGTTCAACAAGCGCTAGGCTAGGCTCCTTGTAGATCATACTGGGCACTGCTGAGCAGTTCAACAAGCGCTAGGCTAGGCTCCTTGTAGATCATACTGGGCCCTGCTGAGCAGTTCAACATTTGCTAGGCTAGGCTCCTTGTAGATCATACTGGGCCCTGCTGAGCAGTTCAACAAGCGCTAGGCTAGGCTCCTTGTAGATCATACTGGGCCCTGCTGAGCAGTTCAACAAGCGCTAGGCTAGGCTCCTTGTAGATCATACTGGGCCCTGCTGAGCAGTTCAACAAGCGCTAGGCTAGGCTCCTTGTAGATCATACTGGGCCCTGCTGAGCAGTTCAACAAGCGCTAGGCTAGGCTCCTTGTAGATCATACTGGGCCCTGCTGAGCAGTTCAACAAGCGCTAGGCTAGGCTCCTTGTAGATCATACTGGGCCCTGCTGAGCAGTTCAACAAGCGCTAGGCTAGGCTCCTTGTAGATCATACTGGGCCCTGCTGAGCAGTTCAACAAGCGCTAGGCTAGGCTAGGCTCCTTGTAGATCATACTGGGCCCTGCTGAGCAGTTCAACAAGCGCTAGGCTAGGCTCCTTGTAGATCATACTGTGCCCTGCTGAGCAGTTCAACAAGCGCTAGGCTAGGCTCCTTGTAGATCATACTGGGCCCTGCTGAGCAGTTCAACAAGCGCTAGGCTAGGCTCCTTGTAGATCATACTGGGCCCTGCTGAGCAGTTCAACAAGCGCTAGGCTAGGCTCCTTGTAGATCATACTGGGCCCTGCTGAGCAGTTCAACAAGCGCTAGGCTAGGCTCCTTGTAGATCATACTGGGCCCTGCTGAGCAGTTCAACAAGCGCTAGGCTAGGCTCCTTGTAGATCATACTGGGCCCTGCTGAGCAGTTCAACAAGCGCTAGGCTAGGCTCCTTGTAGATCATACTGGGCCCTGCTGAGCAGTTCAACAAGCGCTAGGCTAGGCTCCTTGTAGATCATACTGGGCCCTGCTGAGCAGTTCAACAAGCGCTAGGCTAGGCTCCTTGTAGATCATACTGGGCCCTGCTGAGCAGTTCAACAAGCGCTAGGCTAGGCTCCTTGTAGATCATACTGGGCCCTGCAGAGCAGTTCAACAAGCGCTAGGCTAGGCTCCTTGTAGATCATACTGGGCCCTGCTGAGCAGTTCAACAAGCGCTAGGCTAGGCTCCTTGTAGATCATACTGGGCCCTGCTGAGCAGTTCAACAAGCGCTAGGCTAGGCTCCTTGTAGATCATACTGGGCCCTGCTGAGCAGTTCAACAAGCGCTAGGCTAGGCTCGTTGTAGATCATACTGGGCCCTGCTGAGCAGTTCAACAAGCGCTAGGCTAGGCTCCTTGTAGATCATACTGGGCCCTGCTGAGCAGTTCAACAAGCGCTAGGCTAGGCTCCTTGTAGATCATACTGGGCCCTGCTGAGCAGTTCAACAAGCGCTAGGCTAGGCTCCTTGTAGATCATACTGGGCCCTGCTGAGCAGTTCAACAAGCGCTAGGCTAGGCTAGGCTCCTTGTAGATCATACTGGGCCCTGCTGTGCAGTTGAACAAGCGCTAGGCTAGGCTCCTTGTAGATCATACTGGGCCCTGCTGAGCAGTTCAACAAGCGCTAGGCTAGGCTCCTTGTAGATCATACTGGGCCCTGCTGAGCAGTTCAACAAGCGCTAGGCTAGGCTCCTTGTAGATCATACTGGGCCCTGCTGAGCAGTTCAACAAGCGCTAGGCTAGGCTCCTTGTAGATCATACTGGGCCTTGCTGAGCAGTTCAACAAGCGCTAGGCTAGGCTCCTTCTAGATCATACTGTGCCCTGCTGAGCAGTTCAACAAGCGCTAGGCTAGGCTCCTTGTAGATCATACTGGGCCCTGCTGAGCAGTTCAACAAGCGCTAGGCTAGGCTCCTTGTAGATCATACTGGGCCCTGCAGAGCAGTTCAACAAGCGCTAGGCTAGGCTCCTTGTAGATCATACTGTGCCCTGCTGAGCAGTTCAACAAGCGCTAGGCTAGGCTCCTTGTAGATCATACTGGGCCCTGCTGAGCAGTTCAACAAGCGCTAGACTAAGCTCCTTGTAGATCATACTGGGCCCTGCTGAGCAGTTCAACAAGCGCTAGGCTAGGCTCCTTGTAGATCATACTGGGCCCTGCTGAGCAGTTCAACAAGCGCTAGGCTAGGCTCCTTGTAGATCATACTGGGCCCTGCTGAGCAGTTCAACAAGCGCTAGGCTAGGCTCCTAGTAGATCATACTGTGCCCTGCTGTGCAGTTCAACAAGCGCTAGGCTAGGCTCCTTGTAGATCATACTGGGCCCTGCTGAGCAGTTCAACAAGCGCTAGGCTAGGCTCCTTGTAGATCATACTGGGCCCTGCTGAGCAGTTCAACAAGCGCTAGGCTAGGCTCATTGTAGATCATACTGGGCCCTGCTGAGCAGTTCAACAAGCGCTAGGCTAGGCTCCTTGTAGATCATACTGTGCCCTGCTGAGCAGTTCAACAAGCGCTAGGCTAGGCTCCTTGTAGATCATACTGGGCCCTGCTGTGCAGTTCAACAAGCGCTAGGCTAGGCTCCTTGTAGATCATACTGGGCCCTGCTGAGCAGTTCAACAAGCGCTAGGCTAGGCTCCTTGTAGATCATACTGGGCCCTGCTGAGCAGTTCAACAAGCGCTAGGCTAGGCTCCTTGTAGATCATACTGGGCCCTGCTGAGCAGTTCAACAAGCGCTAGGCTAGGCTCCTTGTAGATCATACTGGGCCCTGCTGAGCAGTTCAACAAGCGTTAGGCTAGGCTCCTTGTAGATCATACTGGGCCCTGCTGTGCAGTTCAACAAGCGCTAGGCTAGGCTCCTTGTAGATCATACTGGGCCCTGCTGAGCAGTTCAACAAGCGTTAGGCTAGGCTCCTTGTAGATCATACTGGGCCCTGCTGAGCAGTTCAACAAGCGCTAGGCTAGGCTCCTTGTAGATCATACTGGGCCCTGCTGAGCAGTTCAACAATAGCTAGGCTAGGCTCATTGTAGATCATACTGGGCCCTGCTGAGCAGTTCAACAAGCGCTAGGCTAGGCTCCTTGTAGATCATACTGGGCCCTGCTGAGCAGTTCAACAAGCGCTAGGCTAGGCTCCTTGTAGATCATACTGGGCCCTGCTGTGCAGTTCAACAAGCGCTAGGCTAGGCTCCTTGTAGATCATACTGGGCCCTGCTGAGCAGTTCAACAAGCGCTAGGCTAGGCTCCTTGTAGATCATACTGGGCCCTGCTGAGCAGTTCAACAAGCGCTAGGCTAGGCTCCTTGTAGATCATACTGGGCCCTGCTGAGCAGTTCAACAAGCGCTAGGCTAGGCTCCTTGTAGATCATACTGGGCCCTGCTGAGCAGTTCAACAAGCGTTAGGCTAGGCTCCTTGTAGATCATACTGGGCCCTGCTGTGCAGTTCAACAAGCGCTAGGCTAGGCTCCTTGTAGATCATACTGGGCCCTGCTGAGCAGTTCAACAAGCGTTAGGCTAGGCTCCTTGTAGATCATACTGGGCCCTGCTGAGCAGTTCAACAAGCGCTAGGCTAGGCTCCTTGTAGATCATACTGGGCCCTGCTGAGCAGTTCAACAAGCGCTAGGCTAGGCTCCTTGTAGATCATACTGGGCCCTGCTGAGCAGTTCAACAAGCGCTAGGCTAGGCTCCTTGTAGATCATACTGGGCCCTGCTGAGCAGTTCAACAAGCGCTAGGCTAGGCTCCTTGTAGATCATACTGGGCCCTGCTGAGCAGTTCAACAAGCGCTAGGCTAGGCTCCTAGTAGATCATACTGGGCCCTGCTGAGCAGTTCAACAAGCGCTAGGCTAGGCTCCTTGTAGATCATACTGGGCCCTGCTGAGCAGTTCAACAAGCGCTAGGCTAGGCTCCTTGTAGATCATACTGGGCCCTGCTGAGCAGCTCAACAAGCGCTAGGCTAGGCTTCTTGTAGATCATACTGGGCCCTGCTGAGCAGTTCAACAAGCGCTAGGCTAGGCTCCTTGTAGATCATACTGGGCCCTGCTGAGCAGTTCAACAAGCGCTAGGCTAGGCTCCTTGTAGATCATACTGGGCCCTGCTGAGCAGTTCAACAAGCGCTAGGCTAGGCTCCTTGTAGATCATACTGGGCCCTGCTGAGCAGTTCAACAAGCGCTAGGCTAGGCTCCTTGTAGATCATACTGGGCCCTGCTGAGCAGTTCAACAAGCGCTAGGCTAGGCTCCTTGTAGATCATACTGGGCCCTGCTGAGCAGTTCAACAAGCGCTAGGCTAGGCTCCTTGTAGATCATACTGGGCCCTGCTGTGCAGTTCAACAAGCGCTAGGCTAGGCTCCTTGTAGATCATACTGGGCCCTGCTGAGCAGTTCAACAAGCGCTAGGCTAGGCTCCTTGTAGATCATACTGGGCCCTGCTGAGCAGTTCAACAAGCGCTAGGCTAGGCTCCTTGTAGATCATACTGGGCCCTGCTGAGCAGTTCAACAAGCGCTAGGCTAGGCTCCTTGTAGATCATACTGGGCCCTGCTGAGCAGTTCAACAAGCGCTAGGCTAGGCTCCTTGTAGATCATACTGGGCCCTGCTGAGCATTTCAACAAGCGCTAGGCTAGGCTCCTTGTAGATCATACTGGGCCCTGCTGAGCAGTTCAACAAGCGCTAGGCTAGGCTCCTTGTAGATCATACTGGGCCCTGCTGAGCAGTTCAACAAGCGCTAGGCTAGGCTCCTTGTAGATCATACTGGGCCCTGCTGAGCAGTTCAACAAGCGCTAGGCTAGGCTCCTTGTAGATCATACTGGGCCCTGCTGAGCAGTTCAACAAGCGCTAGGCTAGGCTCCTTGTAGATCATACTGGGCCCTGCTGAGCAGTTCAACAAGCGCTAGGCTAGGCTCCTTGTAGATCATACTGGGCCCTGCTGAGCAGTTCAACAAGCGCTAGGCTAGGCTCCTTGTAGATCATACTGTGCCCTGCTGAGCAGTTGAACAAGCGCTAGGCTAGGCTCCTTGTAGATCATACTGGGCCCTGCTGAGCAGTTCAACAAGCGCTAGGCTAGGCTCCTTGTAGATCATACTGGGCCCTGCTGAGCAGTTCAACAAGCGCTAGGCTAGGCTCCTTGTAGATCATACTGGGCCCTGCTGAGCAGTTCAACAAGCGCTAGGCTAGGCTCCTTGTAGATCATACTGGGCCCTGCTGAGCAGTTCAACAAGCGCTAGGCTAGGCTCCTTGTAGATCATACTGGGCCCTGCTGAGCAGTTCAACAAGCGCTAGGCTAGGCTCCTTGTAGATCATACTGGGCCCTGCTGAGCAGTTCAACAAGCGCTAGGGTAGGCTCCTTGTAGATCATACTGGGCCCTGCAGAGCAGTTCAACAAGCGCTAGGCTAGGCTCCTTGTAGATCATACTGGGCCCTGCTGAGCAGTTCAACAAGCGCTAGGCTAGGCTCCTTGTAGATCATACTGGGCCCTGCAGAGCAGTTCAACAAGCGCTAGGCTAGGCTCCTTGTAGATCATACTGTGCCCTGCTGAGCAGTTCAACAAGCGCTAGGCTAGGCTCCTTGTAGATCATACTGGGCCCTGCTGAGCAGTTCAACAAGCGCTAGGCCAGGCTAGGCTCCTTGTAGATCATACTGGGCCCTGCTGAGCAGTTCAACAAGCGCTAGGCTAGGCTCCTTGTAGATCATACTGGGCCCTGCTGAGCAGTTCAACAAGCGCTAGGCTAGGCTCCTTGTAGATCATACTGGGCCCTGCTGAGCAGTTCAACAAGCGCTAGGCTAGGCTAGGCTCCTTGTAGATCATACTGGGCCCTGCTGAGCAGTTCAACAAGCACTAGGCTAGGCTCCTTGTAGATCATACTGGGCCCTGCTGAGCAGTTCAACAAGCGCTAGGCTAGGCTCCTTGTAGATCATACTGGGCCCTGCTGAGCAGTTCAACAAGCGTTAGGCTAGGCTCCTTCTAGATCATACTGTGCCCTGCTGAGCAGTTCAACAAGCGCTAGGCTAGGCTCCTTGTAGATCATACTGGGCCCTGCTGAGCAGTTCAACAAGCGCTAGGCTAGGCTCCTTGTAGATCATACTGGGCCCTGCAGAGCAGTTCAACAAGCGCTAGGCTAGGCTCCTTGTAGATCATACTGTGCCCTGCTGAGCAGTTCAACAAGCGCTAGGCTAGGCTCCTTGTAGATCATACTGGGCCCTGCTGAGCAGTTCAACAAGCGCTAGGCTAGGCTCCTTGTAGATCATACTGGGCCCTGCTGAGCAGTTCAACAAGCGCTAGGCTAGGCTCCTTGTAGATCATACTGGGCCCAGCTGAGCAGTTCAACAAGCGCTAGGCTAGGCTCCTTGTAGATCATACTGGGCCCTGCTGAGCAGTTCAACAAGCACTAGGCTAGGCTCCTAGTAGATCATACTGTGCCCTGCTGTGCAGTTCAACAAGCGCTAGGCTAGGCTCCTTGTAGATCATACTGGGCCCTGCTGAGCAGTTCAACAAGCGCTAGGCTAGGCTCCTTGTAGATCATACTGGGCCCTGCTGAGCAGTTCAACAAGCGCTAGGCTAGGCTCATTGTAGATCATACTGGGCCCTGCTGAGCAGTTCAACAAGCGCTAGGCTAGGCTCCTTGTTGATCATACTGGGCCCTGCTGAGCAGTTCAACAAGCGCTAGGCTAGGCTCCTTGTAGATCATACTGGGCCCTGCTGTGCAGTTCAACAAGCGCTAGACTAGGCTCCTTGTAGATCATACTGGGCCCTGCTGAGCAGTTCAACAAGCGCTAGGCTAGGCTCCTTGTAGATCATACTGGGCCCTGCTGAGCAGTTCAACAAGCGCTAGGCTAGGCTCCTTGTAGATCATACTGGGCCCTGCTGAGCAGTTCAACAAGCGCTAGGCTAGGCTCCTTGTAGATCATACTGGGCCCTGCTGAGCAGTTCAACAAGCGTTAGGCTAGGCTCCTTGTAGATCATACTGGGCCCTGCTGTGCAGTTCAACAAGCGCTAGGCTAGGCTCCTTGTAGATCATACTGGGCCCTGCTGAGCAGTTCAACAAGCGTTAGGCTAGGCTCCTTGTAGATCATACTGGGCCCTGCTGAGCAGTTCAACAAGCGCTAGGCTAGGCTCCTTGTAGATCATACTGGGCCCTGCTGAGCAGTTCAACAATAGCTAGGCTAGGCTCATTGTAGATCATACTGGGCCCTGCTGAGCAGTTCAACAAGCGCTAGGCTAGGCTCCTTGTAGATCATACTGGGCCCTGCTGAGCAGTTCAACAAGCGCTAGGCTAGGCTCCTTGTAGATCATACTGGGCCCTGCTGTGCAGTTCAACAAGCGCTAGGCTAGGCTCCTTGTAGATCATACTGGGCCCTGCTGAGCAGTTCAACAAGCGCTAGGCTAGGCTCCTTGTAGATCATACTGGGCCCTGCTGAGCAGTTCAACAAGCGCTAGGCTAGGCTCCTTGTAGATCATACTGGGCCCTGCTGAGCAGTTCAACAAGCGCTAGGCTAGGCTCCTTGTAGATCATACTGGGCCCTGCTGAGCAGTTCAACAAGCGTTAGGCTAGGCTCCTTGTAGATCATACTGGGCCCTGCTGTGCAGTTCAACAAGCGCTAGGCTAGGCTCCTTGTAGATCATACTGGGCCCTGCTGTGCAGTTCAACAAGCGCTAGGCTAGGCTCCTTGTAGATCATACTGGGCCCTGCTGAGCAGTTCAACAAGCTCTAGGCTAGGCTCCTTGTAGATCATACTGGGCCCTGCTGAGCAGTTCAACAAGCGCTAGGCTAGGCTCCTTTTAGATCATACTGGGCCCTGCTGAGCAGTTCAACAAGCGCTAGGCTAGGCTCCTTGTAGATCATACTGGGCCCTGCTGAGCAGTTCAACAAGCGCTAGGCTAGGCTCCTTGTAGATCATACTGGCCCCTGCTGAGCAGTTCAACAAGCGCTAGGCTAGGCTCCTAGTAGATCATACTGTGCCCTGCTGTGCAGTTCAACAAGCGCTAGGCTAGGCTCCTTGTAGATCATACTGGGCCCTGCTGAGCAGTTCAACAAGCATTAGGCTAGGCTCCTTGTAGATCATACTGGGCCCTGCTGAGCAGTTCAACAAGCGCTAGGCTAGGCTCCTTGTAGATCATACTGGGCCCTGCTGAGCAGTTCAACAAGCGCTAGGCTAGGCTCCTAGTAGATCATACTGTGCCCTGCTGTGCAGTTCAACAAGCGCTAGGCTAGGCTCCTTGTAGATCATACTGTGCCCTGCTGAGCAGTTCAACAAGCGCTAGGCTAGGCTCCTTGTAGATCATACTGGGCCCTGCTGAGCAGTTCAACAAGCGCTAGGCTAGGCTCCTTGTAGATCATACTGGGCCCTGCAGAGCAGTTCAACAAGCGCTAGGCTAGGCTCCTTGTAGATCATACTGGGCTCCGCTGAGCAGTTCAACAAGCGCTAGGCTAGGCTCCTTGTAGATCATACTGGGCCCTGCTGAGCAGTTCAACAAGCGCTAGGCTAGGCTCCTTGTAGATCATACTGGGCCCTGCTGAGCAGTTCAACAAGCGCTAGGCTAGGCTCCTTGTAGATCATACTGGGCCCTGCTGAGCAGTTCAACAAGCGCTAGGCTAGGCTCCTTGTAGATCATACTGGGCCCTGCTGAGCAGTTCAACAAGCGCTAGGCTAGGCTCCTTGTAGATCATACTGGGCCCTGCTGAGCAGTTCAACAAGCGCTAGGCTAGGCTCCTTGTAGATCATACTGGGCCCTGCTGAGCAGTTCAACAAGCGCTAGGCTAGGCTCCTAGTAGATCATACTGGGCCCTGCTGAGCAGTTCAACAAGCGCTAGGCTAGGCTCCTTGTAGATCATACTGGGCCCTGCTGAGCAGTTCAACAAGCGCTAGGCTAGGCTCCTTGTAGATCATACTGGGCCCTGCTGAGCAGCTCAACAAGCGCTAGGCTAGGCTTCTTGTAGATCATACTGGGCCCTGCTGAGCAGTTCAACAAGCGCTAGGCTAGGCTCCTTGTAGATCATACTGGGCCCTGCTGAGCAGTTCAACAAGCGCTAGGCTAGGCTCCTTGTAGATCATACTGGGCCCTGCTGAGCAGTTCAACAAGCGCTAGGCTAGGCTCCTTGTAGATCATACTGGGCCCTGCTGAGCAGTTCAACAAGCGCTAGGCTAGGCTCCTTGTAGATCATACTGGGCCCTGCTGAGCAGTTCAACAAGCGCTAGGCTAGGCTCCTTGTAGATCATACTTGGCCCTGCTGAGCAGTTCAACAAGCGCTAGGCTAGGCTCCTTGTAGATCATACTGGGCCCTGCTGTGCAGTTCAACAAGCGCTAGGCTAGGCTCCTTGTAGATCATACTGGGCCCTGCTGAGCAGTTCAACAAGCGCTAGGCTAGGCTCCTTGTAGATCATACTGGGCCCTGCTGAGCAGTTCAACAAGCGCTAGGCTAGGCTCCTTGTAGATCATACTGGGCCCTGCTGAGCAGTTCAACAAGCGCTAGGCTAGGCTCCTTGTAGATCATACTGGGCCCTGCTGAGCAGTTCAACAAGCGCTAGGCTAGGCTCCTTGTAGATCATACTGGGCCCTGCTGAGCAGTTCAACAAGCGCTAGGCTAGGCTCCTTGTAGATCATACTGGGCCCTGCTGAGCAGTTCAACAAGCGCTAGGCTAGGCTCCTTGTAGATCATACTGGGCCCTGCTGAGCAGTTCAACAAGCGCTAGGCTAGGCTCCTTGTAGATCATTCTGGGCCCTGCTGAGCAGTTCAACAAGCGCTAGGCTAGGCTCCTTGTAGATCATACTGGGCCCTGCTGAGCAGTTCAACAAGCGCTAGGCTAGGCTCCTTGTAGATCATACTGTGCCCTGCTGAGCAGTTCAACAAGCGCTAGGCTAGGCTCCTTGTAGATCATACTGGGCCCTGCTGAGCAGCTCAACAAGCGCTAGGCTAGGCTCCTTGTAGATCATACTGGGCCCTGCTGAGCAGTTCAACAAGCGCTAGGCTAGGCTCCTTGTAGATCATACTGGGCCCTGCTGAGCAGTTCAACAAGCGCTAGGCTAGGCTCCTTGTAGATCATACTGGGCCCTGCTGAGCAGTTCAACAAGCGCTAGGCTAGGCTCCTTGTAGATCATACTGGGCCCTGCTGAGCAGTTCAACAAGCGCTAGGCTAGGCTCCTTGTAGATCATACTGGGCCCTGCTGAGCAGTTCAACAAGCGCTAGGCTAGGCTCCTTGTAGATCATACTGGGCCCTGCTGAGCAGTTCAACAAGCATTAGGCTAGGCTCCTTGTAGATCATACTGGGCCCTGCTGAGCAGTTCAACAAGCGCTAGGCTAGGCTCCTTGTAGATCATACTGGGCCCTGCTGAGCAGTTCAACAAGCGCTAGGCTAGGCTCCTAGTAGATCATACTGTGCCCTGCTGTGCAGTTCAACAAGCGCTAGGCTAGGCTCCTTGTAGATCATACTGTGCCCTGCTGAGCAGTTCAACAAGCGCTAGGCTAGGCTCCTTGTAGATCATACTGGGCCCTGCTGAGCAGTTCAACAAGCGCTAGGCTAGGCTCCTTGTAGATCATACTGGGCCCTGCAGAGCAGTTCAACAAGCGCTAGGCTAGGCTCCTTGTAGATCATACTGGGCTCCGCTGAGCAGTTCAACAAGCGCTAGGCTAGGCTCCTTGTAGATCATACTGGGCCCTGCTGAGCAGTTCAACAAGCGCTAGGCTAGGCTCCTTGTAGATCATACTGGGCCCTGCTGAGCAGTTCAACAAGCGCTAGGCTAGGCTCCTTGTAGATCATACTGGGCCCTGCTGAGCAGTTCAACAAGCGCTAGGCTAGGCTCCTTGTAGATCATACTGGGCCCTGCTGAGCAGTTCAACAAGCGCTAGGCTAGGCTCCTTGTAGATCATACTGGGCCCTGCTGAGCAGTTCAACAAGCGCTAGGCTAGGCTCCTTGTAGATCATACTGGGCCCTGCTGAGCAGTTCAACAAGCGCTAGGCTAGGCTCCTAGTAGATCATACTGGGCCCTGCTGAGCAGTTCAACAAGCGCTAGGCTAGGCTCCTTGTAGATCATACTGGGCCCTGCTGAGCAGTTCAACAAGCGCTAGGCTAGGCTCCTTGTAGATCATACTGGGCCCTGCTGAGCAGCTCAACAAGCGCTAGGCTAGGCTTCTTGTAGATCATACTGGGCCCTGCTGAGCAGTTCAACAAGCGCTAGGCTAGGCTCCTTGTAGATCATACTGGGCCCTGCTGAGCAGTTCAACAAGCGCTAGGCTAGGCTCCTTGTAGATCATACTGGGCCCTGCTGAGCAGTTCAACAAGCGCTAGGCTAGGCTCCTTGTAGATCATACTGGGCCCTGCTGAGCAGTTCAACAAGCGCTAGGCTAGGCTCCTTGTAGATCATACTGGGCCCTGCTGAGCAGTTCAACAAGCGCTAGGCTAGGCTCCTTGTAGATCATACTTGGCCCTGCTGAGCAGTTCAACAAGCGCTAGGCTAGGCTCCTTGTAGATCATACTGGGCCCTGCTGTGCAGTTCAACAAGCGCTAGGCTAGGCTCCTTGTAGATCATACTGGGCCCTGCTGAGCAGTTCAACAAGCGCTAGGCTAGGCTCCTTGTAGATCATACTGGGCCCTGCTGAGCAGTTCAACAAGCGCTAGGCTAGGCTCCTTGTAGATCATACTGGGCCCTGCTGAGCAGTTCAACAAGCGCTAGGCTAGGCTCCTTGTAGATCATACTGGGCCCTGCTGAGCAGTTCAACAAGCGCTAGGCTAGGCTCCTTGTAGATCATACTGGGCCCTGCTGAGCAGTTCAACAAGCGCTAGGCTAGGCTCCTTGTAGATCATACTGGGCCCTGCTGAGCAGTTCAACAAGCGCTAGGCTAGGCTCCTTGTAGATCATACTGGGCCCTGCTGAGCAGTTCAACAAGCGCTAGGCTAGGCTCCTTGTAGATCATTCTGGGCCCTGCTGAGCAGTTCAACAAGCGCTAGGCTAGGCTCCTTGTAGATCATACTGGGCCCTGCTGAGCAGTTCAACAAGCGCTAGGCTAGGCTCCTTGTAGATCATACTGTGCCCTGCTGAGCAGTTCAACAAGCGCTAGGCTAGGCTCCTTGTAGATCATACTGGGCCCTGCTGAGCAGCTCAACAAGCGCTAGGCTAGGCTCCTTGTAGATCATACTGGGCCCTGCTGAGCAGTTCAACAAGCGCTAGGCTAGGCTCCTTGTAGATCATACTGGGCCCTGCTGAGCAGTTCAACAAGCGCTAGGCTAGGCTCCTTGTAGATCATACTGGGCCCTGCTGAGCAGTTCAACAAGCGCTAGGCTAGGCTCCTTGTAGATCATACTGGGCCCTGCTGAGCAGTTCAACAAGCGCTAGGCTAGGCTCCTTGTAGATCATACTGGGCCCTGCTGAGCAGTTCAACAAGCGCTAGGCTAGGCTCCTTGTAGATCATACTGGGCCCTGCTGAGCAGTTCAACAAGCGCTAGGCTAGGCTCCTAGTAGATCATACTGGGCCCTGCTGAGCAGTTCAACAAGCGCTAGGCTAGGCTCCTTGTAGATCATACTGGGCCCTGCTGAGCAGTTCAACAAGCGCTAGGCTAGGCTCCTTGTAGATCATACTGGGCCCTGCTGAGCAGTTCAACAAGCGCTAGGCTAGGCTCCTTGTAGATCATACTGGGCCCTGCTGAGCAGTTCAACAAGCGCTAGGCTAGGCTAGGCTCCTTGTAGATCATACTGGGCCCTGCTGAGCAGTTCAACAAGCGCTAGGCAAGGCTCCTTGTAGATCATACTGGGCCCTGCTGTGCAGTTCAACAAGCGCTAGGCTAGGCTCCTTGTAGATCATACTGGGCCCTGCTGAGCAGTTCAACAAGCGCTAGGCTAGGCTCCTTGTAGATCATACTGTGCCCTGCTGAGCAGTTCAACAAGCGCTAGGCTAGGGTCCTTGTAGATCATACTGGGCCCTGCTGAGCAGTTCAACAAGCGCTAGGCTAGGCTCCTTGTAGATCATACTGGGCCCTGCTGAGCAGTTCAAAAAGCGCTAGGCTAGGCTCCTTGTAGATCATACTGGGCCCTGCTGAGCAGTTCAACAAGCGCTAGGCTAGGCTCCTTGTAGATCATACTGGGCCCTGCTGAGCAGTTCAACAAGCGCTAGGCTAGGCTCCTTGTAGATCATACTGGGCCCTGCTGAGCAGTTCAACAAGCGCTAGGCTAGGCTCCTTGTAGATCATACTGGGCCCTGCTGAGCAGTTCAACAAGCGCTAGGCTAGGCTCCTTGTAGATCATACTGGGCCCTGCTGAGCAGTTCAACAAGCACTAGGCTAGGCTCCTTGTAGATCATACTGGGCCCTGCTGAGCAGTTCAACAAGCGCTAGGCTAGGCTCCTTGTAGATCATACTGGGCCCTGCTGAGCAGTTCAACAAGCGCTAGGCTAGGCTCCTTGTAGATCATACTGGGCCCTGCTGAGCAGTTCAACAAGCGCTAGGCTAGGCTCCTTGTAGATCATACTGGGCCCTGCTGAGCAGTTCAACAAGCGTTAGGCTAGGCTCCTTGTAGATCATACTGGGCCCTGCTGAGCAGTTCAACAAGCGCTAGGCTAGGCTCCTTTTAGATCATACTGGGCCCTGCTGAGCAGTTCAACAAGCGCTAGGCTAGGCTCCTTGTAGATCATACTGGGCCCTGCTGAGCAGTTCAACAAGCGCTAGGCTAGGCTCCTTGTAGATCATACTGGACCCTGCTGAGCAGTTCAACAAGCGCTAGGCTAGGCTCCTTGTAGATCATACTGGGCCCTGCTGAGCAGTTCAACAAGCGCTAGGCTAGGCTCCTTGTAGATCATACTGGGCCCTGCTGAGCAGTTCAACAAGTGCTAGCCTAGGCTCCTTGTAGATCATACTGGGCCCTGCTGAGCAGTTCAACAAGCGCTAGGCTAGGCTCCTTGTAGATCATACTGGGCCCTGCTGAGCAGTTCAACAAGCGCTAGGCTAGGCTCCTTGTAGATCATACTGGGCCCTGCTGAGCAGTTCAACAAGCGCTAGGCTAGGCTCCTTGTAGATCATACTGGGCCCTGCTGAGCAGTTCAACAAGCGTTAGGCTAGGCTCCTTGTAGATCATACTGGGCCCTGCTGTGCAGTTCAACAAGCGCTAGGCTAGGCTCCTTGTAGATCATACTGGGCCCTGCTGAGCAGTTCAACAAGCGTTAGGCTAGGCTCCTTGTAGATCATACTGGGCCCTGATGAGCAGTTCAACAAGCGCTAGGCTAGGCTCCTTGTAGATCATACTGGGCCCTGCTGAGCAGTTCAACAATAGCTAGGCTAGGCTCATTGTAGATCATACTGGGCCCTGCTGAGCAGTTCAACAAGCGCTAGGCTAGGCTCCTTGTAGATCATACTGGGCCCTGCTGAGCAGTTCAACAAGCGCTAGGCTAGGCTCCTTGTAGATCATACTGGGCCCTGCTGTGCAGTTCAACAAGCGCTAGGCTAGGCTCCTTGTAGATCATACTGGGCCCTGCTGAGCAGTTCAACAAGCGCTAGGCTAGGCTCCTTGTAGATCATACTGGGCCCTGCTGAGCAGTTCAACAAGCGCTAGGCTAGGCTCCTTGTAGATCATACTGGGCCCTGCTGAGCAGTTCAACAAGCGCTAGGCTAGGCTCCTTGTAGATCATACTGGGCCCTGCTGAGCAGTTCAACAAGCGTTAGGCTAGGCTCCTTGTAGATCATACTGGGCCCTGCTGTGCAGTTCAACAAGCGCTAGGCTAGGCTCCTTGTAGATCATACTGGGCCCTGCTGAGCAGTTCAACAAGCGTTAGGCTAGGCTCCTTGTAGATCATACTGGGCCCTGCTGAGCAGTTCAACAAGCGCTAGGCTAGGCTCCTTGTAGATCATACTGGGCCCTGCTGAGCAGTTCAACAAGCGCTAGGCTAGGCTCCTTGTAGATCATACTGGGCCCTGCTGAGTAGTTCAACAAGCGCTAGGCTAGGCTCCTTGTAGATCATACTGGGCCCTGCTGAGCAGTTCAACAAGCGCTAGGCTAGGCTCCTTGTAGATCATACTGGGCCCTGCTGAGCAGTTCAACAAGCGCTAGGCTAGGCTCCTAGTAGATCATACTGGGCCCTGCTGAGCAGTTCAACAAGCGCTAGGCTAGGCTCCTTGTAGATCATACTGGGCCCTGCTGAGCAGTTCAACAAGCGCTAGGCTAGGCTCCTTGTAGATCATACTGGGCCCTGCTGAGCAGCTCAACAAGCGCTAGGCTAGGCTTCTTGTAGATCATACTGGGCCCTGCTGAGCAGTTCAACAAGCGCTAGGCTAGGCTCCTTGTAGATCATACTGGGCCCTGCTGAGCAGTTCAACAAGCGCTAGGCTAGGCTCCTTGTAGATCATACTGGGCCCTGCTGAGCAGTTCAACAAGCGCTAGGCTAGGCTCCTTGTAGATCATACTGGGCCCTGCTGAGCAGTTCAACATGCGCTAGGCTAGGCTCCTTGTAGATCATACTGGGCCCTGCTGAGCAGTTCAACAAGCGCTAGGCTAGGCTCCTTGTAGATCATACTGGGCCCTGCTGAGCAGTTCAACAAGCGCTAGGCTAGGCTCCTTGTAGATCATACTGGGCCCTGCTGTGCAGTTCAACAAGCGCTAGGCTAGGCTCCTTGTAGATCATACTGGGCCCTGCTGAGCAGTTCAACAAGCGCTAGGCTAGGCTCCTTGTAGATCATACTGGGCCCTGCTGAGCAGTTCAACAAGCGCTAGGCTAGGCTCCTTGTAGATCATACTGGGCCCTGCTGAGCAGTTCAACAAGCGCTAGGCTAGGCTCCTTGTAGATCATACTGGGCCCTGCTGAGCAGTTCAACAAGCGCTAGGCTAGGCTCCTTGTAGATCATACTGGGCCCTGCTGAGCATTTCAACAAGCGCTAGGCTAGGCTCCTTGTAGATCATACTGGGCCCTGCTGAGCAGTTCAACAAGCGCTAGGCTAGGCTCCTTGTAGATCATACTGGGCCCTGCTGAGCAGTTCAACAAGCGCTAGGCTAGGCTCCTTGTAGATCATACTGGGCCCTGCTGAGCAGTTCAACAAGCGCTAGGCTAGGCTCCTTGTAGATCATACTGGGCCCTGCTGAGCAGTTCAACAAGCGCTAGGCTAGGCTCCTTGTAGATCATACTGGGCCCTGCTGAGCAGTTCAACAAGCGCTAGGCTAGGCTCCTTGTAGATCATACTGGGCCCTGCTGAGCAGTTCAACAAGCGCTAGGCCAGGCTCCTTGTAGATCATACTGTGCCCTGCTGAGCAGTTCAACAAGCGCTAGGCTAGGCTCCTTGTAGATCATACTGGGCCCTGCTGAGCAGTTCAACAAGCGCTAGGCTAGGCTCCTTGTAGATCATACTGGGCCCTGCTGAGCAGTTCAACAAGCGCTAGGCTAGGCTCCTTGTAGATCATACTGGGCCCTGCTGAGCAGTTCAACAAGCGCTAGGCTAGGCTCCTTGTAGATCATACTGGGCCCTGCTGAGCAGTTCAACAAGCGCTAGGCTAGGCTCCTTGTAGATCATACTGGGCCCTGCTGAGCAGTTCAACAAGCGCTAGGCTAGGCTCCTTGTAGATCATACTGGGCCCTGCTGAGCAGTTCAACAAGCGCTAGGCTAGGCTCCTTGTAGATCATACTGGGCCCTGCAGAGCAGTTCAACAAGCGCTAGGCTAGGCTCCTTGTAGATCATACTGGGCCCTGCTGAGCAGTTCAACAAGCGCTAGGCTAGGCTCCTTGTAGATCATACTGGGCCCTGCAGAGCAGTTCAACAAGCGCTAGGCTAGGCTCCTTGTAGATCATACTGTGCCCTGCTGAGCAGTTCAACAAGCGCTAGGCTAGGCTCCTTGTAGATCATACTGGGCCCTGCTGAGCAGTTCAACAAGCGCTAGGCTAGGCTAGGCTCCTTGTAGATCATACTGGGCCCTGCTGAGCAGTTCAACAAGCGCTAGGCTAGGCTCCTTGTAGATCATACTGGGCCCTGCTGAGCAGTTCAACAAGCGCTAGGCTAGGCTCCTTGTAGATCATACTGGGCCCTGCTGAGCAGTTCAACAAGCGCTAGGCTAGGCTAGGCTCCTTGTAGATCATACTGGGCCCTGCTGAGCAGTTCAACAAGCACTAGGCTAGGCTCCTTGTAGATCATACTGGGCCCTGCTGAGCAGTTCAACAAGCGCTAGGCTAGGCTCCTTGTAGATCATACTGGGCCCTGCTGAGCAGTTCAACAAGCGTTAGGCTAGGCTCCTTCTAGATCATACTGTGCCCTGCTGAGCAGTTCAACAAGCGCTAGGCTAGGCTCCTTGTAGATCATACTGGGCCCTGCTGAGCAGTTCAACAAGCGCTAGGCTAGGCTCCTTGTAGATCATACTGGGCCCTGCAGAGCAGTTCAACAAGCGCTAGGCTAGGCTCCTTGTAGATCATACTGTGCCCTGCTGAGCAGTTCAACAAGCGCTAGGCTAGGCTCCTTGTAGATCATACTGGGCCCTGCTGAGCAGTTCAACAAGCGCTAGGCTAGGCTCCTTGTAGATCATACTGGGCCCTGCTGAGCAGTTCAACAAGCGCTAGGCTAGGCTCCTTGTAGATCATACTGGGCCCAGCTGAGCAGTTCAACAAGCGCTAGGCTAGGCTCCTTGTAGATCATACTGGGCCCTGCTGAGCAGTTCAACAAGCACTAGGCTAGGCTCCTAGTAGATCATACTGTGCCCTGCTGTGCAGTTCAACAAGCGCTAGGCTAGGCTCCTTGTAGATCATACTGGGCCCTGCTGAGCAGTTCAACAAGCGCTAGGCTAGGCTCCTTGTAGATCATACTGGGCCCTGCTGAGCAGTTCAACAAGCGCTAGGCTAGGCTCATTGTAGATCATACTGGGCCCTGCTGAGCAGTTCAACAAGCGCTAGGCTAGGCTCCTTGTTGATCATACTGGGCCCTGCTGAGCAGTTCAACAAGCGCTAGGCTAGGCTCCTTGTAGATCATACTGGGCCCTGCTGTGCAGTTCAACAAGCGCTAGACTAGGCTCCTTGTAGATCATACTGGGCCCTGCTGAGCAGTTCAACAAGCGCTAGGCTAGGCTCCTTGTAGATAATACTGGGCCCTGCTGAGCAGTTCAACAAGCGCTAGGCTAGGCTCCTTGTAGATCATACTGGGCCCTGCTGAGCAGTTCAACAAGCGCTAGGCTAGGCTCCTTGTAGATCATACTGGGCCCTGCTGAGCAGTTCAACAAGCGTTAGGCTAGGCTCCTTGTAGAACATACTGGGCCCTGCTGTGCAGTTCAACAAGCGCTAGGCTAGGCTCCTTGTAGATCATACTGGGCCCTGCTGAGCAGTTCAACAAGCGTTAGGCTAGGCTCCTTGTAGATCATACTGGGCCCTGCTGAGCAGTTCAACAAGCGCTAGGCTAGGCTCCTTGTAGATCATACTGGGCCCTGCTGAGCAGTTCAACAATAGCTAGGCTAGGCTCATTGTAGATCATACTGGGCCCTGCTGAGCAGTTCAACAAGCGCTAGGCTAGGCTCCTTGTAGATCATACTGGGCCCTGCTGAGCAGTTCAACAAGCGCTAGGCTAGGCTCCTTGTAGATCATACTGGGCCCTGCTGTGCAGTTCAACAAGCGCTAGGCTAGGCTCCTTGTAGATCATACTGGGCCCTGCTGAGCAGTTCAACAAGCGCTAGGCTAGGCTCCTTGTAGATCATACTGGGCCCTGCTGAGCAGTTCAACAAGCGCTAGGCTAGGCTCCTTGTAGATCATACTGGGCCCTGCTGAGCAGTTCAACAAGCGCTAGGCTAGGCTCCTTGTAGATCATACTGGGCCCTGCTGAGCAGTTCAACAAGCGTTAGGCTAGGCTCCTTGTAGATCATACTGGGCCCTGCTGTGCAGTTCAACAAGCGCTAGGCTAGGCTCCTTGTAGATCATACTGGGCCCTGCTGTGCAGTTCAACAAGCGCTAGGCTAGGCTCCTTGTAGATCATACTGGGCCCTGCTGAGCAGTTCAACAAGCTCTAGGCTAGGCTCCTTGTAGATCATACTGGGCCCTGCTGAGCAGTTCAACAAGCGCTAGGCTAGGCTCCTTTTAGATCATACTGGGCCCTGCTGAGCAGTTCAACAAGCGCTAGGCTAGGCTCCTTGTAGATCATACTGGGCCCTGCTGAGCAGTTCAACAAGCGCTAGGCTAGGCTCCTTGTAGATCATACTGGCCCGTGCTGAGCAGTTCAACAAGCGCTAGGCTAGGCTCCTAGTAGATCATACTGTGCCCTGCTGTGCAGTTCAACAAGCGCTAGGCTAGGCTCCTTGTAGATCATACTGGGCCCTGCTGAGCAGTTCAACAAGCGTTAGGCTAGGCTCCTTGTAGATCATACTGGGCCCTGCTGAGCAGTTCAACAAGCGCTAGGCTAGGCTCCTTGTAGATCATACTGGGCCCTGCTGAGCAGTTCAACAAGCGCTAGGCTAGGCTCCTAGTAGATCATACTGTGCCCTGCTGTGCAGTTCAACAAGCGCTAGGCTAGGCTCCTTGTAGATCATACTGTGCCCTGCTGAGCAGTTCAACAAGCGCTAGGCTAGGCTCCTTGTAGATCATACTGGGCCCTGCTGAGCAGTTCAACAAGCGCTAGGCTAGGCTCCTTGTAGATCATACTGGGCCCTGCAGAGCAGTTCAACAAGCGCTAGGCTAGGCTCCTTGTAGATCATACTGGGCTCCGCTGAGCAGTTCAACAAGCGCTAGGCTAGGCTCCTTGTAGATCATACTGGGCCCTGCTGAGCAGTTCAACAAGCGCTAGGCTAGGCTCCTTGTAGATCATACTGGGCCCTGCTGAGCAGTTCAACAAGCGCTAGGCTAGGCTCCTAGTAGATCATACTGTGCCCTGCTGTGCAGTTCAACAAGCGCTAGGCTAGGCTCCTTGTAGATCATACTGTGCCCTGCTGAGCAGTTCAACAAGCGCTAGGCTAGGCTCCTTGTAGATCATACTGGGCCCTGCTGAGCAGTTCAACAAGCGCTAGGCTAGGCTCCTTGTAGATCATACTGGGCCCTGCAGAGCAGTTCAACAAGCGCTAGGCTAGGCTCCTTGTAGATCATACTGGGCTCCGCTGAGCAGTTCAACAAGCGCTAGGCTAGGCTCCTTGTAGATCATACTGGGCCCTGCTGAGCAGTTCAACAAGCGCTAGGCTAGGCTCCTTGTAGATCATACTGGGCCCTGCTGAGCAGTTCAACAAGCGCTAGGCTAGGCTCCTTGTAGATCATACTGGGCCCTGCTGAGCAGTTCAACAAGCGCTAGGCTAGGCTCCTTGTAGATCATACTGGGCCCTGCTGAGCAGTTCAACAAGCGCTAGGCTAGGCTCCTTGTAGATCATACTGGGCCCTGCTGAGCAGTTCAACAAGCGCTAGGCTAGGCTCCTTGTAGATCATACTGGGCCCTGCTGTGCAGTTCAACAAGCGCTAGACTAGGCTCCTTGTAGATCATACTGGGCCCTGCTGAGCAGTTCAACAAGCGCTAGGCTAGGCTCCTTGTAGATCATACTGGGCCCTGCTGAGCAGTTCAACAAGCGCTAGGCTAGGCTCCTTGTAGATCATACTGGGCCCTGCTGAGCAGTTCAACAAGCGCTAGGCTAGGCTCCTTGTAGATCATACTGGGCCCTGCTGAGCAGTTCAACAAGCGTTAGGCTAGGCTCCTTGTAGATCATACTGGGCCCTGCTGTGCAGTTCAACAAGCGCTAGGCTAGGCTCCTTGTAGATCATACTGGGCCCTGCTGAGCAGTTCAACAAGCGTTAGGCTAGGCTCCTTGTAGATCATACTGGGCCCTGCTGAGCAGTTCAACAAGCGCTAGGCTAGGCTCCTTGTAGATCATACTGGGCCCTGCTGAGCAGTTCAACAATAGCTAGGCTAGGCTCATTGTAGATCATACTGGGCCCTGCTGAGCAGTTCAACAAGCGCTAGGCTAGGCTCCTTGTAGATCATACTGGGCCCTGCTGAGCAGTTCAACAAGCGCTAGGCTAGGCTCCTTGTAGATCATACTGGGCCCTGCTGTGCAGTTCAACAAGCGCTAGGCTAGGCTCCTTGTAGATCATACTGGGCCCTGCTGAGCAGTTCAACAAGCGCTAGGCTAGGCTCCTTGTAGATCATACTGGGCCCTGCTGAGCAGTTCAACAAGCGCTAGGCTAGGCTCCTTGTAGATCATACTGGGCCCTGCTGAGCAGTTCAACAAGCGCTAGGCTAGGCTCCTTGTAGATCATACTGGGCCCTGCTGAGCAGTTCAACAAGCGTTAGGCTAGGCTCCTTGTAGATCATACTGGGCCCTGCTGTGCAGTTCAACAAGCGCTAGGCTAGGCTCCTTGTAGATCATACTGGGCCCTGCTGTGCAGTTCAACAAGCGCTAGGCTAGGCTCCTTGTAGATCATACTGGGCCCTGCTGAGCAGTTCAACAAGCTCTAGGCTAGGCTCCTTGTAGATCATACTGGGCCCTGCTGAGCAGTTCAACAAGCGCTAGGCTAGGCTCCTTTTAGATCATACTGGGCCCTGCTGAGCAGTTCAACAAGCGCTAGGCTAGGCTCCTTGTAGATCATACTGGGCCCTGCTGAGCAGTTCAACAAGCGCTAGGCTAGGCTCCTTGTAGATCATACTGGCCCGTGCTGAGCAGTTCAACAAGCGCTAGGCTAGGCTCCTAGTAGATCATACTGTGCCCTGCTGTGCAGTTCAACAAGCGCTAGGCTAGGCTCCTTGTAGATCATACTGGGCCCTGCTGAGCAGTTCAACAAGCGTTAGGCTAGGCTCCTTGTAGATCATACTGGGCCCTGCTGAGCAGTTCAACAAGCGCTAGGCTAGGCTCCTTGTAGATCATACTGGGCCCTGCTGAGCAGTTCAACAAGCGCTAGGCTAGGCTCCTAGTAGATCATACTGTGCCCTGCTGTGCAGTTCAACAAGCGCTAGGCTAGGCTCCTTGTAGATCATACTGTGCCCTGCTGAGCAGTTCAACAAGCGCTAGGCTAGGCTCCTTGTAGATCATACTGGGCCCTGCTGAGCAGTTCAACAAGCGCTAGGCTAGGCTCCTTGTAGATCATACTGGGCCCTGCAGAGCAGTTCAACAAGCGCTAGGCTAGGCTCCTTGTAGATCATACTGGGCTCCGCTGAGCAGTTCAACAAGCGCTAGGCTAGGCTCCTTGTAGATCATACTGGGCCCTGCTGAGCAGTTCAACAAGCGCTAGGCTAGGCTCCTTGTAGATCATACTGGGCCCTGCTGAGCAGTTCAACAAGCGCTAGGCTAGGCTCCTTGTAGATCATACTGGGCCCTGCTGAGCAGTTCAACAAGCGCTAGGCTAGGCTCCTTGTAGATCATACTGGGCCCTGCTGAGCAGTTCAACAAGCGCTAGGCTAGGCTCCTTGTAGATCATACTGGGCCCTGCTGAGCAGTTCAACAAGCGCTAGGCTAGGCTCCTTGTAGATCATACTGGGCCCTGCTGAGCAGTTCAACAAGCACTAGGCTAGGCTCCTAGTAGATCATACTGGGCCCTGCTGAGCAGTTCAACAAGCGCTAGGCTAGGCTCCTTGTAGATCATACTGGGCCCTGCTGAGCAGTTCAACAAGCGCTAGGCTAGGCTCCTTGTAGATCATACTGGGCCCTGCTGAGCAGCTCAACAAGCGCTAGGCTAGGCTTCTTGTAGATCATACTGGGCCCTGCTGAGCAGTTCAACAAGCGCTAGGCTAGGCTCCTTGTAGATCATACTGGGCCCTGCTGAGCAGTTCAACAAGCGCTAGGCTAGGCTCCTTGTAGATCATACTGGGCCCTGCTGAGCAGTTCAACAAGCGCTAGGCTAGGCTCCTTGTAGATCATACTGGGCCCTGCTGAGCAGTTCAACAAGCGCTAGGCTAGGCTCCTTGTAGATCATACTGGGCCCTGCTGAGCAGTTCAACAAGCGCTAGGCTAGGCTCCTTGTAGATCATACTTGGCCCTGCTGAGCAGTTCAACAAGCGCTAGGCTAGGCTCCTTGTAGATCATACTGGGCCCTGCTGTGCAGTTCAACAAGCGCTAGGCTAGGCTCCTTGTAGATCATACTGGGCCCTGCTGAGCAGTTCAACAAGCGCTAGGCTAGGCTCCTTGTAGATCATACTGGGCCCTGCTGAGCAGTTCATCAAGCGCTAGGCTAGGCTCCTTGTAGATCATACTGGGCCCTGCTGAGCAGTTCAACAAGCGCTAGGCTAGGCTCCTTGTAGATCATACTGGGCCCTGCTGAGCAGTTCAACAAGCGCTAGGCTAGGCTCCTTGTAGATCATACTGGGCCCTGCTGAGCAGTTCAACAAGCGCTAGGCTAGGCTCCTTGTAGATCATACTGGGCCCTGCTGAGCAGTTCAACAAGCGCTAGGCTAGGCTCCTTGTAGATCATACTGGGCCCTGCTGAGCAGTTCAACAAGCGCTAGGCTAGGCTCCTTGTAGATCATTCTGGGCCCTGCTGAGCAGTTCAACAAGCGCTAGGCTAGGCTCCTTGTAGATCATACTGGGCCCTGCTGAGCAGTTCAACAAGCGCTAGGCTAGGCTCCTTGTAGATCATACTGTGCCCTGCTGAGCAGTTCAACAAGCGCTAGGCTAGGCTCCTTGTAGATCATACTGGGCCCTGCTGAGCAGCTCAACAAGCGCTAGGCTAGGCTCCTTGTAGATCATACTGGGCCCTGCTGAGCAGTTCAACAAGCGCTAGGCTAGGCTCCTTGTAGATCATACTGGGCCCTGCTGAGCAGTTCAACAAGCGCTAGGCTAGGCTCCTTGTAGATCATACTGGGCCCTGCTGAGCAGTTCAACAAGCGCTAGGCTAGGCTCCTTGTAGATCATACTGGGCCCTGCTGAGCAGTTCAACAAGCGCTAGGCTAGGCTCCTTGTAGATCATACTGGGCCCTGCTGAGCAGTTCAACAAGCGCTAGGCTAGGCTCCTTGTAGATCATACTGGGCCCTGCTGAGCAGTTCAACAAGCGCTAGGCTAGGCTCCTAGTAGATCATACTGGGCCCTGCTGAGCAGTTCAACAAGCGCTAGGCTAGGCTCCTTGTAGATCATACTGGGCCCTGCTGAGCAGTTCAACAAGCGCTAGGCTAGGCTCCTTGTAGATCATACTGGGCCCTGCTGAGCAGTTCAACAAGCGCTAGGCTAGGCTCCTTGTAGATCATACTGGGCCCTGCTGAGCAGTTCAACAAGCGCTAGGCTAGGCTAGGCTCCTTGTAGATCATACTGGGCCCTGCTGAGCAGTTCAACAAGCGCTAGGCAAGGCTCCTTGTAGATCATACTGGGCCCTGCTGTGCAGTTCAACAAGCGCTAGGCTAGGCTCCTTGTAGATCATACTGGGCCCTGCTGAGCAGTTCAACAAGCGCTAGGCTAGGCTCCTTGTAGATCATACTGTGCCCTGCTGAGCAGTTCAACAAGCGCTAGGCTAGGGTCCTTGTAGATCATACTGGGCCCTGCTGAGCAGTTCAACAAGCGCTAGGCTAGGCTCCTTGTAGATCATACTGGGCCCTGCTGAGCAGTTCAACAAGCGCTAGGCTAGGCTCCTTGTAGATCATACTGGGCCCTGCTGAGCAGTTCAACAAGCGCTAGGCTAGGCTCCTTGTAGATCATACTGGGCCCTGCTGAGCAGTTCAACAAGCGCTAGGCTAGGCTCCTTGTAGATCATACTGGGCCCTGCTGAGCAGTTCAACAAGCGCTAGGCTGGGCTCCTTGTAGATCATACTGGGCCCTGCTGAGCAGTTCAACAAGCGCTAGGCTAGGCTCCTTGTAGATCATACTGGGCCCTGCTGAGCAGTTCAACAAGCACTAGGCTAGGCTCCTTGTAGATCATACTGGGCCCTGCTGAGCAGTTCAACAAGCGCTAGGCTAGGCTCCTTGTAGATCATACTGGGCCCTGCTGAGCAGTTCAACAAGCGCTAGGCTAGGCTCCTTGTAGATCATACTGGGCCCTGCTGAGCAGTTCAACAAGCGCTAGGCTAGGCTCCTTGTAGATCATACTGGGCCCTGCTGAGCAGTTCAACAAGCGTTAGGCTAGGCTCCTTGTAGATCATACTGGGCCCTGCTGAGCAGTTCAACAAGCGCTAGGCTAGGCTCCTTTTAGATCATACTGGGCCCTGCTGAGCAGTTCAACAAGCGCTAGGCTAGGCTCCTTGTAGATCATACTGGGCCCTGCTGAGCAGTTCAACAAGCGCTAGGCTAGGCTCCTTGTAGATCATACTGGACCCTGCTGAGCAGTTCAACAAGCGCTAGGCTAGGCTCCTTGTAGATCATACTGGGCCCTGCTGAGCAGTTCAACAAGCGCTAGGCTAGGCTCCTTGTAGATCATACTGGGCCCTGCTGAGCAGTTCAACAAGTGCTAGCCTAGGCTCCTTGTAGATCATACTGGGCCCTGCTGAGCAGTTCAACAAGCGCTAGGCTAGGCTCCTTGTAGATCATACTGGGCCCTGCTGAGCAGTTCAACAAGCGCTAGGCTAGGCTCCTTGTAGATCATACTGGGCCCTGCTGAGCAGTTCAACAAGCCCTAGGCTAGGCTCCTTGTAGATCATACTGGGCCCTGCTGAGCAGTTCAACAAGCGCTAGGCTAGGCTCCTTGTAGATCATACTGGACCCTGCTAAGCAGTTCAACAAGCGCTAGGCTAGGCTCCTTGTAGATCATACTGTGCCCTGCTGAGCAGTTCAACAAGCGCTAGGCTAGGCTCCTTGTAGATCATACTGAGCCCTGCTGAGCAGTTCAACAAGCGCTAGGCTAGGCTAGGCTCCTTGTAGATCATACTGGGCCCTGCTGAGCAGTTCAACAAGCGCTAGGCTAGGCTCCTTGTAGATCATACTGGGCCCTGCCGAGCAGTTCAACAAGCGCTAGGCTAGGCTCCTTGTAGATCATACTGGGCCCTGCTGAGCAGTTCAACAAGCGCTAGGCTAGGCTCCTTGTAGATCATACTGGGCCCTGCTGAGCAGTTCAACAAGCGCTAGGCTAGGCTCCTAGTAGATCATACTGGGCCCTGCTGAGCAGTTCAACAAGCGCTAGGCTAGGCTCCTTGTAGATCATACTGGGCCCTGCTGAGCAGTTCAACAAGCGCTAGGCTAGGCTCATTGTAGATCATACTGGGCCCTGCTGAGCAGTTCAACAAGCGCTAGGCTAGGCTCCTTGTAGATCATACTGGGCCCTGCTGAGCAGTTCAACAAGCGCTAGGCTAGGCTCCTTGTAGATCATACTGGGCCCTGCTGTGCAGTTCAACAAGCGCTAGGCTAGGCTCCTTGTAGATCATACTGGGCCCTGCTGAGCAGTTCAACAAGCGCTAGGCTAGGCTCCTTGTAGATCATACTGGGCCCTGCTGAGCAGTTCAACAAGCGCTAGGCTAGGCTCCTTGTAGATCATACTGGGCCCTGCTGAGCAGTTCAACAAGCGCTAGGCTAGGCTCCTTGTAGGTCATACTGGGCCCTGCTGAGCAGTTCAACAAGCGTTAGGCTAGGCTCCTTGTAGATCATACTGGGCCCTGCTGTGCAGTTCAACAAGCGCTAGGCTAGGCTCCTTGTAGATCATACTGGGCCCTGCTGAGCAGTTCAACAAGCGTTAGGCTAGGCTCCTTGTAGATCATACTGGGCCCTGCTGAGCAGTTCAACAAGCGCTAGCCTAGGCTCCTTGTAGATCATACTGGGCCCTGCTGAGCAGTTCAACAAGCGCTAGGCTAGGCTCCTTGTAGATCATACTGGGCCCTGCTGTGCAGTTCAACAAGCGCTAGGCTAGGCTCCTTGTAGATCATACTGGGCCCTGCTGAGCAGTTCAACAAGCGCTAGGCTAGGCTCCTTGTAGATCATACTGGGCCCTGCTGAGCAGTTCAACAAGCGCTAGGCTAGGCTCCTTGTAGATCATACTGGGCCCTGCTGAGCAGTTCAACAAGCGCTAGGCTAGGCACCTTGTAGATCATACTGGGCCCTGCTGAGCAGTTCAACAAGCGCTAGGCTAGGCTCCTTGTAGATCATACTGGGCCCTGCTGAGCAGTTCAACAAGCGCTAGGCTAGGCTCCTTGTAGATCATACTGGGCCCTGCTGAGCAGTTCAACAAGCGCTAGGCTAGGCTCCTTGTAGATCATACTGGGCCCTGCTGAGCAGTTCAACAAGCGCTAGGCTAGGCTCCTTGTAGATCATACTGGGCCCTGCTGAGCAGTTCAACAAGCGCTAGGCTAGGCTCCTTGTAGATCATACTGGGCCCTGCTGAGCAGTTCAACAAGCGCTAGGCTAGGCTCCTTGTAGATCATACTGGGCCCTGCTGAGCAGTTCAAAAAGCGCTAGGCTAGGCTCCTTGCAGATCATACTGGGCCCTGCTGAGCAGTTCAACAAGCGCTAGGCTAGGCTCCTTGTAGATCATACTGGGCCCTGCTGAGCAGTTCAACAAGCGCTAGGCTAGGCTCCTTGTAGATCATACTGGGCCCTGCTGAGCAGTTCAACAAGCGCTAGGCTAGGCTCCTTGTAGATCATACTGGGCCCTGCTGAGCAGTTCAACAACGCTAGGCTAGGCTCCTTGTAGATCATACTGGGCCCTGCTGAGCAGTTCAACAAGCGCTAGGCTAGGCTCCTTGTAGATCATACTAGGCCCTGCTGAGCAGTTCAACAAGCGCTAGGCTAGGCTCCTTGTAGATCATACTGGGCCCTGCTGAGCAGTTCAACAAGCGCTAGGCTAGGCTAGGCTCCTTGTAGATCATACTGGGCCCTGCTGAGCAGTTCAACAAGCGCTAGGCTAGGCTCCTTGTAGATCATACTGGGCCCTGCTGAGCAGTTCAACAAGCGCTAGGCTAGGCTCCTTGTAGATCATACTGGGCCCTGCTGAGCAGTTCAACAAGCGCTAGGCTAGGCTCCTTGTAGATCATACTGGGCCCTGCTGAGCATTTCAACAAGCGCTAGGCTAGGCTCCTTGTAGATCATACTGGGCCCTGCTGAGCATTTCAACAAGCGCTAGGCTAGGCTCCTTGTAGATCATACTGAGCCCTGCTGAGCAGTTCAACAAGCGCTAGGCTAGGCTCCTTGTAGATCATACTGGGCCCTGCTGAGCAGTTCAACAAGCGCTAGGCTAGGCTAGGCTCCTTGTAGATCATACTGGGCCCTGCTGAGCAGTTCAACAAGCGCTAGGCTAGGCTCCTTGTAGATCATACTGGGCCCTGCTGAGCAGTTCAACAAGCGCTAGGCTAGGCTCCTTGTAGATCATACTGGGCCCTGCTGAGCAGTTCAACAAGCGCTAGGCTAGGCTCCTTGTAGATCATACTGGGCCCTGCTGAGCAGTTCAACAAGCGCTAGGCTAGGCTCCTTGTAGATCATACTGGGCCCTGCTGAGCAGTTCAACAAGCGCTAGGCTAGGCTCCCTGTAGATCATACTGGGCCCTGCTGAGCAGTTCAACATGCGCTAGGCTAGGCTCCTTGTAGATCATACTGGGCCCTGCTGAGCAGTTCAACAAGCGCTAGGCTAGGCTCCTTGTAGATCATACTGGGCCCTGCTGAGCAGTATAACAAGCGCTAGGCTAGGCTCCTTGTAGATCATAATGGGCCCTGCTGAGCAGTTCAACAAGCGCTAGGCTAGGCTCCTGTAGATCATACTGGGCCCTGCTGAGCAGTTCAACAAGCGCTAGGCTAGGCTCCTTGTAGATCATACTGGGCCCTGCTGAGCAGTTCAACAAGCGCTAGGCTAGGCTCCTTGTAGATCATACTGGGCCCCGCTGAGCAGTTCAACAAGCGCTAGGCTAGGCTCCTTGTAGATCATACTGGGCCCTGCTGAGCAGTTCAACAAGCGGTAGGCTAGGCTCCTTGTAGATCATACTGGGCCCTGCAGAGCAGTTCAACAAGCGCTAGGCTAGGCTCCTTGTAGATCATACTGTGCCCTGCTGAGCAGTTCAACAAGCGCTAGGCTAGGCTCCTTGTAGATCATACTGGGCCCTGCTGAGCAGTTCAACAAGCGCTAGGCTAGGCTAGGCTCCTTCTAGATCATACTGGGCCCTGCTGAGCAGTTCAACAAGCGCTAGGCTAGGCTCCTTGTAGATCATACTGGGCCGTGCTGAGCAGTTCAACAAGCGCTAGGCTAGGCTCCTTGTAGATCATACTGGGCCCTGCTGAGCAGTTCAACAAGCGCTAGGCTAGGCTAGGCTCCTTGTAGATCATACTTGTCCCTGCTGAGCAGTTCAACAAGCGCTAGGCTAGGCTCCTTGTAGATCATACTGGGCCCTGCTGAGCAGTTCAACAAGCGCTAGGCTAGGCTCCTTGTAGATCATACTGGGCCCTGCTGAGCAGTTCAACAAGCGCTAGGCTAGGCTCCTTGTAGATCATACTGGGCCCTGCTGAGCAGTTCAACAAGCGCTAGGCTAGGCTCCTTGTAGATCATACTGGGCCCTGCTGAGCAGTTCAACAAGCGTTAGGCTAGGCTCCTTCTAGATCATACTGTGCCCTGCTGAGCAGTTCAACAAGCGCTAGGCTAGGCTCCTTGTAGATCATACTGGGCCCTGCTGAGCAGTTCAACAAGCACTAGGCTAGGCTCCTTGTAGATCATACTGGGCCCTGCAGAGCAGTTCAACAAGCGCTAGGCTAGGCTCCTTGTAGATCATACTGTGCCCTGCTGAGCAGTTCAACAAGCGCTAGGCTAGGCTCCTTGTAGATCATACTGGGCCCTGCTGAGCAGTTCAACAAGCGCTAGGCTAGGCAAGGCTCCTTGTAGATCATACTGGGCCCTGCTGAGCAGTTCAACAAGCGCTAGGCTAGGCTCCTTGTAGATCATACTGGGCCCTGCTGAGCAGTTCAACAAGCGCTAGGCTAGGCTCCTTGTAGATCATACTGGGCCCTGCTGAGCAGTTCAACAAGCGCTAGGCTAGGCTCCTTGTAGATCATACTGGGCCCTGCTGAGCAGTTCAACAAGCGCTAGGCTAGGCTCCTTGTAGATCATACTGGGCCCTGCTGAGCAGTTCAACAAGCGCTAGGCTAGGCTCCTTGTAGATCATACTGGGCCCTGCTGAGCAGTTCAACAAGCGCTAGGCTAGGCTCCTTGTAGATCATACTGGGCCCTGCAGAGCAGTTCAACAAGCGCTAGGCTAGGCTCCTTGTAGATCATACTGGGCCCTGCTGAGCAGTTCAACAAGCGCTAGGCTAGGCTCCTTGTAGATCATACTGGGCCCTGCTGAGCAGTTCAACAAGCGCTAGGCTAGGCTCCTTGTAGATCATACTGGGCCCTGCTGAGCAGTTCAACAAGCGCTAGGCTAGGCTCCTTGTAGATCATACTGGGCCCTGCTGAGCAGTTCAACAAGCGCTAGGCTAGGCTCCTTGTAGATCATACTGGGCCCTGCTGAGCAGTTCAACAAGCGCTAGGCTAGGCTCCTTGTAGATCATACTGGGCCCTGCTGAGCAGTTCAACAAGCGCTAGGCTAGGCTCCTAGTAGATCATACTGTGCCCTGCTGTGCAGTTCAACAAGCGCTAGGCTAGGCTCCTAGTAGATCATACTGGGCCCTGCTGAGCAGTTCAACAAGCGCTAGGCTAGGCTCCTTGTAGATCATACTGGGCCCTGCTGAGCAGTTCAACAAGCGCTAGGCTAGGCTCCTTGTAGATCATACTGGGCCCTGCTGAGCAGTTCAACAAGCGCTAGGCTAGGCTAGGCTCCTTGTAGATCATACTGGGCCCTGCTGAGCAGTTCAACAAGCGCTAGGCTAGGCTCCTTGTAGATCATACTGGGCCCTGCTGAGCAGTTCAACAAGCGCTAGGCTAGGCTCCTTGTAGATCATACTGGGCCCTGCTGAGCAGTTCAACAAGCGCTAGGCTAGGCTCCTTGTAGGTCATACTGGGCCCTGCTGAGCAGTTCAACAAGCGTTAGGCTAGGCTCCTTGTAGATCATACTGGGCCCTGCTGTGCAGTTCAACAAGCGCTAGGCTAGGCTCCTTGTAGATCATACTGGGCCCTGCTGAGCAGTTCAACAAGCGCTAGGCTAGGCTCCTTGTAGATCATACTGGGCCCTGCTGAGCAGTTCAACAAGCGCTAGGCTAGGCTCCTTGTAGATCATACTGGGCCCTGCTGAGCAGTTCAACAAGCGCTAGGCTAGGCTCCTTGTAGATCATACTGGGCCCTGCTGAGCAGTTCAACAAGCGCTAGGCTAGGCTCCTTGTAGATCATACTGGGCCCTGCTGAGCAGTTCAACAAGCGCTAGGCTAGGCTAGGCTCCTTGTAGATCATACTGGGCCCTGCTGAGCAGTTCAACAAGCGCTAGGCTAGGCTCCTTGTAGATCATACTGGGCCCTGCTGAGCAGTTCAACAAGCGCTAGGCTAGGCTCCTTGTAGATCATACTGGGCCCTGCTGAGCAGTTCAACAAGCGTTAGGCTAGGCTCCTTGTAGATCATACTGGGCCCTGCTGAGCAGTTCAACAAGCGCTAGGCTAGGCTCCTTGTAGATCATACTGGGCCCTGCTGAGCAGTTCAACAAGCGCTAGGCTAGGCTGCCCTGTAGATCATACTGGGCCCTGCTGAGCAGTTCAACAAGCGCTAGGCTAGGCTCCTTGTAGATCATACTGGCCCCTGCTGAGCAGTTCAACAAGCGCTAGGCTAGGCTCCTAGTAGATCATACTGGGCCCTGCTGAGCAGTTCAACAAGCGCTAGGCTAGGCTCCTTGTAGATCATACTGGGCCCTGCTGAGCAGTTCAACAAGCGCTAGGCTAGGCTCCTTGTAGATCATACTGGGCCCTGCTGAGCAGTTCAACAAGCGCTAGGCTAGGCTAGGCTCCTTGTAGATCATACTGGGCCCTGCTGAGCAGTTCAACAAGCGCTAGGCTAGGCTCCTTGTAGATCATACTGGGCCCTGCTGAGCAGCTCAACAAGCGCTAGGCTAGGCTCCTTGTAGATCATACTGGGCCCTGCTGTGCAGTTCAACAAGCGCTAGGCTAGGCTCCTTGTAGATCATACTGGGCCCTGCTGAGCAGTTCAACAAGCGCTAGGCTAGGCTCCTTGTAGATCATACTGGGCCCTGCTGAGCAGTTCAACAAGCGCTAGGCTAGGCTCCTTGTAGATCATACTGGGCCCTGCTGAGCAGTTCAACAAGCGCTAGGCTAGGCTCCTTGTAGATCATACTGGGCCCTGCTGAGCAGTTCAACAAGCGCTAGGCTAGGCTCCTTGTAGATCATACTGGGCCCTGCTGAGCAGTTCAACAAGCGCTAGGCTAGGCTCCTTGTAGATCATACTGGGCCCTGCTGAGCAGTTCAAAAAGCGCTAGGCTAGGCTCCTTGCAGATCATACTGGGCCCTGCTGAGCAGTTCAACAAGCGCTAGGCTAGGCTCCTTGTAGATCATACTGGGCCCTGCTGAGCAGTTCAACAAGCGCTAGGCTAGGCTCCTTGTAGATCATACTGGGCCCTGCTGAGCAGTTCAACAAGCGCTAGGCTAGGCTCCTTGTAGATCATACTGGGCCCTGCTGAGCAGTTCAACAACGCTAGGCTAGGCTCCTTGTAGATCATACTGGGCCCTGCTGAGCAGTTCAACAAGCGCTAGGCTAGGCTCCTTGTAGATCATACTGGGCCCTTCTGAGCAGTTCAACAAGCGCTAGGCTAGGCTCCTAGTAGATCATACTGGGCCCTGCTGAGCAGTTCAACAAGCGCTAGGCTAGGCTCCTTGTAGATCATACTGGGCCCTTCTGAGCAGTTCAACAAGCGCTAGGCTAGGCTCCTTGTAGATCATACTGGGCCCTGCTGAGCAGTTCAACAAGCGCTAGGCTAGGCTCCTTGTAGATCATACTGGGCCCTGCTGAGCAGTTCAACAAGCGCTAGGCTAGGCTCCTTGTAGATCATACTGGGCCCTGCTGAGCAGTTCAACAAGCGCTAGGCTAGGCTCCTTGTAGATCATACTGGGCCCTGCTGAGCAGTTCAAAAAGCGCTAGGCTAGGCTCCTTGCAGATCATACTGGGCCCTGCTGAGCAGTTCAACAAGCGCTAGGCTAGGCTCCTTGTAGATCATACTGGGCCCTGCTGAGCAGTTCAACAAGCGCTAGGCTAGGCTCCTTGTAGATCATACTGGGCCCTGCTGAGCAGTTCAACAAGCGCTAGGCTAGGCTCCTTGTAGATCATACTGGGCCCTGCTGAGCAGTTCAACAACGCTAGGCTAGGCTCCTTGTAGATCATACTGGGCCCTGCTGAGCAGTTCAACAAGCGCTAGGCTAGGCTCCTTGTAGATCATACTAGGCCCTGCTGAGCAGTTCAACAAGCGCTAGGCTAGGCTCCTTGTAGATCATACTGGGCCCTGCTGAGCAGTTCAACAAGCGCTAGGCTAGGCTAGGCTCCTTGTAGATCATACTGGGCCCTGCTGAGCAGTTCAACAAGCGCTAGGCTAGGCTCCTTGTAGATCATACTGGGCCCTGCTGAGCAGTTCAACAAGCGCTAGGCTAGGCTCCTTGTAGATCATACTGGGCCCTGCTGAGCAGTTCAACAAGCGCTAGGCTAGGCTCCTTGTAGATCATACTGGGCCCTGCTGAGCATTTCAACAAGCGCTAGGCTAGGCTCCTTGTAGATCATACTGGGCCCTGCTGAGCATTTCAACAAGCGCTAGGCTAGGCTCCTTGTAGATCATACTGAGCCCTGCTGAGCAGTTCAACAAGCGCTAGGCTAGGCTCCTTGTAGATCATACTGGGCCCTGCTGAGCAGTTCAACAAGCGCTAGGCTAGGCTAGGCTCCTTGTAGATCATACTGGGCCCTGCTGAGCAGTTCAACAAGCGCTAGGCTAGGCTCCTTGTAGATCATACTGGGCCCTGCTGAGCAGTTCAACAAGCGCTAGGCTAGGCTCCTTGTAGATCATACTGGGCCCTGCTGAGCAGTTCAACAAGCGCTAGGCTAGGCTCCTTGTAGATCATACTGGGCCCTGCTGAGCAGTTCAACAAGCGCTAGGCTAGGCTCCTTGTAGATCATACTGGGCCCTGCTGAGCAGTTCAACAAGCGCTAGGCTAGGCTCCCTGTAGATCATACTGGGCCCTGCTGAGCAGTTCAACATGCGCTAGGCTAGGCTCCTTGTAGATCATACTGGGCCCTGCTGAGCAGTTCAACAAGCGCTAGGCTAGGCTCCTTGTAGATCATACTGGGCCCTGCTGAGCAGTATAACAAGCGCTAGGCTAGGCTCCTTGTAGATCATAATGGGCCCTGCTGAGCAGTTCAACAAGCGCTAGGCTAGGCTCCTGTAGATCATACTGGGCCCTGCTGAGCAGTTCAACAAGCGCTAGGCTAGGCTCCTTGTAGATCATACTGGGCCCTGCTGAGCAGTTCAACAAGCGCTAGGCTAGGCTCCTTGTAGATCATACTGGGCCACGCTGAGCAGTTCAACAAGCGCTAGGCTAGGCTCCTTGTAGATCATACTGGGCCCTGCTGAGCAGTTCAACAAGCGGTAGGCTAGGCTCCTTGTAGATCATACTGGGCCCTGCAGAGCAGTTCAACAAGCGCTAGGCTAGGCTCCTTGTAGATCATACTGTGCCCTGCTGAGCAGTTCAACAAGCGCTAGGCTAGGCTCCTTGTAGATCATACTGGGCCCTGCTGAGCAGTTCAACAAGCGCTAGGCTAGGCTAGGCTCCTTCTAGATCATACTGGGCCCTGCTGAGCAGTTCAACAAGCGCTAGGCTAGGCTCCTTGTAGATCATACTGGGCCCTGCTGAGCAGTTCAACAAGCGCTAGGCTAGGCTCCTTGTAGATCATACTGGGCCCTGCTGAGCAGTTCAACAAGCGCTAGGCTAGGCTAGGCTCCTTGTAGATCATACTTGTCCCTGCTGAGCAGTTCAACAAGCGCTAGGCTAGGCTCCTTGTAGATCATACTGGGCCCTGCTGAGCAGTTCAACAAGCGCTAGGCTAGGCTCCTTGTAGATCATACTGGGCCCTGCTGAGCAGTTCAACAAGCGCTAGGCTAGGCTCCTTGTAGATCATACTGGGCCCTGCTGAGCAGTTCAACAAGCGCTAGGCTAGGCTCCTTGTAGATCATACTGGGCCCTGCTGAGCAGTTCAACAAGCGTTAGGCTAGGCTCCTTCTAGATCATACTGTGCCCTGCTGAGCAGTTCAACAAGCGCTAGGCTAGGCTCCTTGTAGATCATACTGGGCCCTGCTGAGCAGTTCAACAAGCACTAGGCTAGGCTCCTTGTAGATCATACTGGGCCCTGCAGAGCAGTTCAACAAGCGCTAGGCTAGGCTCCTTGTAGATCATACTGTGCCCTGCTGAGCAGTTCAACAAGCGCTAGGCTAGGCTCCTTGTAGATCATACTGGGCCCTGCTGAGCAGTTCAACAAGCGCTAGGCTAGGCAAGGCTCCTTGTAGATCATACTGGGCCCTGCTGAGCAGTTCAACAAGCGCTAGGCTAGGCTCCTTGTAGATCATACTGGGCCCTGCTGAGCAGTTCAACAAGCGCTAGGCTAGGCTCCTTGTAGATCATACTGGGCCCTGCTGAGCAGTTCAACAAGCGCTAGGCTAGGCTCCTTGTAGATCATACTGGGCCCTGCTGAGCAGTTCAACAAGCGCTAGGCTAGGCTCCTTGTAGATCATACTGGGCCCTGCTGAGCAGTTCAACAAGCGCTAGGCTAGGCTCCTTGTAGATCATACTGGGCCCTGCTGAGCAGTTCAACAAGCGCTAGGCTAGGCTCCTTGTAGATCATACTGGGCCCTGCAGAGCAGTTCAACAAGCGCTAGGCTAGGCTCCTTGTAGATCATACTGGGCCCTGCTGAGCAGTTCAACAAGCGCTAGGCTAGGCTCCTTGTAGATCATACTGGGCCCTGCTGAGCAGTTCAACAAGCGCTAGGCTAGGCTCCTTGTAGATCATACTGGGCCCTGCTGAGCAGTTCAACAAGCGCTAGGCTAGGCTCCTTGTAGATCATACTGGGCCCTGCTGAGCAGTTCAACAAGCGCTAGGCTAGGCTCCTTGTAGATCATACTGGGCCCTGCTGAGCAGTTCAACAAGCGCTAGGCTAGGCTCCTTGTAGATCATACTGGGCCCTGCTGAGCAGTTCAACAAGCGCTAGGCTAGGCTCCTAGTAGATCATACTGTGCCCTGCTGTGCAGTTCAACAAGCGCTAGGCTAGGCTCCTAGTAGATCATACTGGGCCCTGCTGAGCAGTTCAACAAGCGCTAGGCTAGGCTCCTTGTAGATCATACTGGGCCCTGCTGAGCAGTTCAACAAGCGCTAGGCTAGGCTCCTTGTAGATCATACTGGGCCCTGCTGAGCAGTTCAACAAGCGCTAGGCTAGGCTAGGCTCCTTGTAGATCATACTGGGCCCTGCTGAGCAGTTCAACAAGCGCTAGGCTAGGCTCCTTGTAGATCATACTGGGCCCTGCTGAGCAGTTCAACAAGCGCTAGGCTAGGCTCCTTGTAGATCATACTGGGCCCTGCTGAGCAGTTCAACAAGCGCTAGGCTAGGCTCCTTGTAGGTCATACTGGGCCCTGCTGAGCAGTTCAACAAGCGTTAGGCTAGGCTCCTTGTAGATCATACTGGGCCCTGCTGTGCAGTTCAACAAGCGCTAGGCTAGGCTCCTTGTAGATCATACTGGGCCCTGCTGAGCAGTTCAACAAGCGCTAGGCTAGGCTCCTTGTAGATCATACTGGGCCCTGCTGAGCAGTTCAACAAGCGCTAGGCTAGGCTCCTTGTAGATCATACTGGGCCCTGCTGAGCAGTTCAACAAGCGCTAGGCTAGGCTCCTTGTAGATCATACTGGGCCCTGCTGAGCAGTTCAACAAGCGCTAGGCTAGGCTCCTTGTAGATCATACTGGGCCCTGCTGAGCAGTTCAACAAGCGCTAGGCTAGGCTAGGCTCCTTGTAGATCATACTGGGCCCTGCTGAGCAGTTCAACAAGCGCTAGGCTAGGCTCCTTGTAGATCATACTGGGCCCTGCTGAGCAGTTCAACAAGCGCTAGGCTAGGCTCCTTGTAGATCATACTGGGCCCTGCTGAGCAGTTCAACAAGCGTTAGGCTAGGCTCCTTGTAGATCATACTGGGCCCTGCTGAGCAGTTCAACAAGCGCTAGGCTAGGCTCCTTGTAGATCATACTGGGCCCTGCTGAGCAGTTCAACAAGCGCTAGGCTAGGCTGCCCTGTAGATCATACTGGGCCCTGCTGAGCAGTTCAACAAGCGCTAGGCTAGGCTCCTTGTAGATCATACTGGCCCCTGCTGAGCAGTTCAACAAGCGCTAGGCTAGGCTCCTAGTAGATCATACTGGGCCCTGCTGAGCAGTTCAACAAGCGCTAGGCTAGGCTCCTTGTAGATCATACTGGGCCCTGCTGAGCAGTTCAACAAGCGCTAGGCTAGGCTCCTTGTAGATCATACTGGGCCCTGCTGAGCAGTTCAACAAGCGCTAGGCTAGGCTAGGCTCCTTGTAGATCATACTGGGCCCTGCTGAGCAGTTCAACAAGCGCTAGGCTAGGCTCCTTGTAGATCATACTGGGCCCTGCTGAGCAGCTCAACAAGCGCTAGGCTAGGCTCCTTGTAGATCATACTGGGCCCTGCTGTGCAGTTCAACAAGCGCTAGGCTAGGCTCCTTGTAGATCATACTGGGCCCTGCTGAGCAGTTCAACAAGCGCTAGGCTAGGCTCCTTGTAGATCATACTGGGCCCTGCTGAGCAGTTCAACAAGCGCTAGGCTAGGCTCCTTGTAGATCATACTGGGCCCTGCTGAGCAGTTCAACAAGCGCTAGGCTAGGCTCCTTGTAGATCATACTGGGCCCTGCTGAGCAGTTCAACAAGCGCTAGGCTAGGCTCCTTGTAGATCATACTGGGCCCTGCTGAGCAGTTCAACAAGCGCTAGGCTAGGCTCCTTGTAGATCATACTGGGCCCTGCTGAGCAGTTCAAAAAGCGCTAGGCTAGGCTCCTTGCAGATCATACTGGGCCCTGCTGAGCAGTTCAACAAGCGCTAGGCTAGGCTCCTTGTAGATCATACTGGGCCCTGCTGAGCAGTTCAACAAGCGCTAGGCTAGGCTCCTTGTAGATCATACTGGGCCCTGCTGAGCAGTTCAACAAGCTCTAGGCTAGGCTCCTTGTAGATCATACTGGGCCCTGCTGAGCAGTTCAACAACGCTAGGCTAGGCTCCTTGTAGATCATACTGGGCCCTGCTGAGCAGTTCAACAAGCGCTAGGCTAGGCTCCTTGTAGATCATACTGGGCCCTTCTGAGCAGTTCAACAAGCGCTAGGCTAGGCTCCTAGTAGATCATACTGGGCCCTGCTGAGCAGTTCAACAAGCGCTAGGCTAGGCTCCTTGTAGATCATACTGGGCCCTGCAGAGCAGTTCAACAAGCGCTAGGCTAGGCTCCTTGTAGATCATACTGGGCCCTGCTGAGCAGTTCAACAAGCGCTAGGCTAGGCTCCTTGTAGATCATACTGGGCCCTGCTGAGCAGTTCAACAAGCGCTAGGCTAGGCTCCTTGTAGATCATACTGGGCCCTGCTGAGCAGTTCAACAAGCGCTAGGCTAGGCTCCTTGTAGATCATACTGGGCCCTGCTGAGCAGTTCAACAAGCGCTAGGCTAGGCTCCTTGTAGATCATACTGGGCCCTGCTGAGCAGTTCAACAAGCGCTAGGCTAGGCTCCTTGTAGATCATACTGGGCCCTGCTGAGCAGTTCAACAAGCGCTAGGCTAGGCTCCTTGTAGATCATACTGGGCCCTGCTGAGCAGTTCAACAAGCGCTAGGCTAGGCTCCTTGTAGATCATACTGGGCCCTGCTGAGCAGTTCAACAAGCGCTAGGCTAGGCTCCTAGTAGATCATACTGGGCCCTGCTGAGCAGTTCAACAAGCGCTAGGCTAGGCTCCTTGTAGATCATACTGGGCCCTGCTGAGCAGTTTAACAAGCGCTAGGCTAGGCTCCTTGTAGATCATACTGGGCCCTGCTGAGCAGTTCAACAAGCGCTAGGCTAGGCTCCTTGTAGATCATACTGGGCCCTGCTGAGCAGTTCAACAAGCGCTAGGCTAGGCTAGGCTCCTTGTAGATCATACTGGGCCCTGCTGAGCAGTTCAACAAGCGCTAGGCTAGGCTCCTTGTAGATCATACTGGGCCCTGCTGAGCAGTTCAACAAGCGCTAGGCTAGGCTCCTTGTAGATCATACTGGGCCCTGCTGAGCAGTTCAACAAACGCTAGGCTAGGCTGCCCTGTAGATCATACTGGGCCCTGCTGAGCAGTTCAACAAGCGCTAGGCTAGGCTCCTTGTAGATCATACTGGGCCCTGCTGAGCAGTTCAACAAGCGCTAGGCTAGGCTCCTTGTAGATCATACTGGGCCCTGCTGAGCAGTTCAACAAGCGCTAGGCTAGGCTCCTTGTAGATCATACTGGGCCCTGCTGAGCAGTTCAACAAGCGCTAGGCTAGGCTCCTTGTAGATCATACTGAGCCCTGCTGAGCAGTTCAACAGGCGCTAGGCTAGGCTAGGCTCCTTGTAGATCATACTGGGCCCTGCTGAGCAGTTCAACAAGCGCTAGGCTAGGCTCCTCGTAGATCATACTGAGCCCTGCTGAGCAGTTCAACAGGCGCTAGGCTAGGCTAGGCTCCTTGTAGATCATACTGGGCCCTGCTGAGCAGTTCAACAAGCGCTAGGCTAGGCTCCTTGTAGATCATACTGGGCCCTGCTGAGCAGTTCAACAAGCGCTAGGCTAGGCTCCTAGTAGATCATACTGGGCCCTGCTGAGCAGTTCAACAAGCGTTAGGCTAGGCTCCTTGTAGATCATACTGGGCCCTGCTGAGCAGTTCAACAAGCGCTAGGCTAGGCTCCTTGTAGATCATACTGGGCCCTGCTGAGCAGTTCAACAAGCGCTAGGCTAGGCTCCTTGTAGATCATACTGGGCCCTGCTGAGCAGTTCAACAAGCGCTAGGCTAGGCTCCTTGTAGATCATACTGGGCCCTGCTGAGCAGTTCAACAAGCGCTAGGCTAGGCTAGGCTCCTTGTAGATCATACTGGGCCCTGCTGAGCAGTTCAACAAGCGCTAGGCTAGGCTCCTTGTAGATCATACTGGGCCCTGCTGAGCAGTTCAACAAGCGCTAGGCTAGGCTCCTTGTAGATCATACTGGGCCCTGCTGAGCAGTTCAACAAGCGCTAGGCTAGGCTCCTTGTAGATCATACTGGGCCCTGCTGAGCAGTTCAACAAGCGCTAGGCTAGGCTCCTTGTAGATCATACTGGGCCCTGCTGAGCAGTTCAACAAGCGCTAGGCTAGGCTCCCTGTAGATCATACTGGGCCCTGCTGAGCAGTTCAACATGCGCTAGGCTAGGCTCCTTGTAGATCATACTGGGCCCTGCTGAGCAGTTCAACAAGCGCTAGGCTAGGCTCCTTGTAGATCATACTGGGCCCTGCTGAGCAGTTCAACAAGCGCTAGGCTAGGCTCCTTGTAGATCATAATGGGCCCTGCTGAGCAGTTCAACAAGCGCTAGGCTAGGCTCCTGTAGATCATACTGGGCCCTGCTGAGCAGTTCAACAAGCGCTAGGCTAGGCTCCTTGTAGATCATACTGGGCCCTGCTGAGCAGTTCAACAAGCGCTAGGCTAGGCTCCTTGTAGATCATACTGGGCCCTGCTGAGCAGTTCAACAAGCGCTAGGCTAGGCTCCTTGTAGATCATACTGGGCCCTGCTGAGCAGTTCAACAAGCGGTAGGCTAGGCTCCTTGTAGATCATACTGGGCCCTGCTGAGCAGTTCAACAAGCGCTAGGCTAGGCTCCTTTTAGATCATACTGGGCCCTGCTGAGCAGTTCAACAAGCGCTAGGCTAGGCTCCTTGTAGATCATACTGGGCCCTGCTGAGCAGTTCATGAAGCGCTAGGCTAGGCTCCTTGTAGATCATACTGGGCCCTGCTGAGCAGTTCAACAAGCGCTAGGCTAGGCTCCTTGTAGATCATACTGGGCCCTGCTGAGCAGTTCAACAAGCGCTAGGCTTGGCTCCTTGTAGATCATACTGGGCCCTGCTGAGCAGTTCAACAAGCGCTAGGCTAGGCTCCTTGTAGATCATACTGGGCCCTGCTGAGCAGTTCAACAAGCGCTAGGCTAGGCTCCTTGTAGATCATACTGGGCCCTGCTGAGCAGTTCAACAAGCGCTAGGCTAGGCTCCTTGTAGATCATACTGGGCCCTGCTGAGCAGTTCAACAAGCGCTAGGCTAGGCTAGGCTCCTTGTAGATCATACTGGGCCCTGCGGAGCAGTTCAACAAGCGCTAGGCTAGGCTCCTTGTAGATCATACTGGGCCCTGCTGAGCAGTTCAACAGGCGCTAGGCTAGGCTCCTTGTAGATCATACTGGGCCCTGCTGAGCAGTTCAACAAGCGCTAGGCTAGGCTCCTTGTAGATCATACTGGGCCCTGCTGAGCAGTTCAACAAGCGCTAGGCTAGGCTCCTTGTAGATCATACTGGGCCCTGCTGAGCAGTTCAACAAGCGCTAGGCTAGGCTCCTTGTAGATCATACTGGGCCCTGCAGAGCAGTTCAACAAGCGCTAGGCTAGGCTCCTTGTAGATCATACTGGGCCCTGCTGAGCAGTTCAACAAGCGCTAGGCTAGGCTCCTTGTAGATCATACTGGGCCCTGCTGAGCAGTTCAACAAGCGCTAGGCTAGGCTCCTTGTAGATCATACTGGGCCCTGCTGAGCAGTTCAACAAGCGCTAGGCTAGGCTCCTTGTAGATCATACTGGGCCCTGCTGAGCAGTTCAACAAGTGCTAGGCTAGGCTCCTTGTAGATCATACTGGGCCCTGCTGAGCAGTTCAACAAGCGCTAGGCTAGGCTAGGCTCCTTGTAGATCATACTGGGCCCTGCTGAGCAGTTCAACAAGCGCTAGGCTAGGCTCCTTGTAGATCATACTGGGCCCTGCTGAGCAGTTCAACAGGCGCTAGGCTAGGGTAGGCTCCTTGTAGATCATACTGGGCCCTGCTGAGCAGTTCAACAAGCGCTAGGCTAGGCTCCTTGTAGATCATACTGGGCCCTGCTGAGCAGTTCAACAAGCGCTAGGCTAGGCTCCTTGTAGATCATACTGGGCCCTGCTGAGCAGTTCAACAAGCGCTAGGCTAGGCTCCTTGTAGATCATACTGGGCCCTGCTGAGCAGTTCAACAAGCGCTAGGCTAGGCTCCTTGTAGATCATACTGGGCCCTGCTGAGCAGTTCAGCAAGCGCTAGGCTAGGCTCCTTGTAGATCATACTGGGCCCTGCTGAGCAGTTCAACAAGCGCATGGCTAGGCTCCTTGTAGATCATACTGGGCCCTGCTGAGCAGTTCAACAAGCGCTAGGCTAGGCTCCTTGTAGATCATACTGGGCCCTGCTGAGCAGTTCAACAAGCGCTAGGCTAGGCTAGGCTCCTTGTAGATCATACTGGGCCCTGCTGAGCAGTTCAACAAGCGCTAGGCTAGGCTCCTTGTAGATCATAGTGGGCCCTGCTGAGCAGTTCAACAGGCGCTAGGCTAGGCTCCTTGTAGATCATACTGGGCCCTGCTGAGCAGTTCCACAAGCGCTAGGCTAGGCTCCTTGTAGATCATACTGGGCCCTGCTGAGCAGTTCAACAAGCGCTAGGCTAGGCTCCTTGCAGATCATACTGGGCCCTGCTGAGCAGTTCAACAAGCGCTAGGCTAGGCTCCTTGTAGATCATACTGGGCCCTGCTGAGCAGTTCAACATGCGCTAGGCTAGGCTCCTTGTAGATCATACTGGGCCCTGCTGAGCAGTTCAACAAGCGCTAGGCTAGGCTCCTTGTAGATCATACTGGGCCCTGCTGAGCAGTTCAACAACGCTAGGCTAGGCTCCTTGTAGATCATACTGGGCCCTGCTGAGCAGTTCAACAAGCGCTAGGCTAGGCTCCTTGTAGATCATACTGGGCCCTGCTGAGCAGTTCAACAAGCGCTAGGCTAGGCTCCTTGTAGATCATACTGTGCCCTGCTGAGCAGTTCAACAAGCGCTAGGCTAGGCTCCTTGTAGATCATACTGGGCCCTGCTGAGCAGTTCAACAAGCGCTAGGCTAGGCTCCTTGTAGATCATACTGGGCCCTGCTGAGCAGTTCAACAAGCGCTAGGCTAGGCTTCTTGTAGATCATACTGGGCCCTGCTGAGCAGTTCAACAAGCGCTAGGCTAGGCTCCTTGTAGATCATACTGAGCCCTGCTGAGCAGTTCAACAAGCGCTAGGCTAGGCTCCTTGTAGATAATACTGGGCCCTGCTGAGCAGTTCAACAAGCGCTAGGCTAGGCTAGGCTCCTTGTAGATCATACTGGGCCCTGCTGAGCAGTTCAACAAGCGCTAGGCTAGGCTCCTTGTAGATCATACTGGGCCCTGCTGAGCAGTTCAACAAGCGCTAGGCTAGGCTCCTTGTAGATCATACTGGGCCCTGCTGAGCAGTTCAACAAGCGCTAGGCTAGGCTCCTTGTAGATCATACTGGGCCCTGCTGAGCAGTTCAACAAGCGCTAGGCTAGGCTCCTTGTAGATCATACTGGGCCCTGCTGAGCAGTTCAACAAGCGCTAGGCTAGGCTCCCTGTAGATCATACTGGGCCCTGCTGAGCAGTTCAACATGCGCTAGGCTAGGCTCCTTGTAGATCATACTGGGCCCTGCTGAGCAGTTCAACAAGCGCTAGGCTAGGCTCCTTGTAGATCATACTGGGCCCTGCTGAGCAGTTCAACAAGCGCTAGGCTAGTCTCCTTGTAGATCATACTGGGCCCTGCTGAGCAGTTCAACAAGCGCTAGGCTAGGCTCCTTGTAGATCATACTGGTCCCTGCTGAGCAGTTCAACAAGCGCTAGGCTAGGCTCCTTGTAGATCATACTGGGCCCTGCTGAGCAGTTCAACAAGCGCTAGGCTAGGCTCCCTGTAGATCATACTGGGCTCTGCTGAGCAGTTCAACATGCGCTAGGCTAGGCTCCTTGTAGATCATACTGGGCCCTGCTGAGCAGTTCAACAAGCGCTAGGCTAGGCTCCTTGTAGATCATACTGGGCCCTGCTGAGCAGTTCAACAAGCGCTAGGCTAGGCTCCTTGTAGATCATAATGGGCCCTGCTGAGCAGTTCAACAAGCGCTAGGCTAGGCTCCTGTAGATCATACTGGGCCCTGCTGAGCAGTTCAACAAGCGCTAGGCTAGGCTCCTTGTAGATCATACTGGGCCCTGCTGAGCAGTTCAACAAGCGCTAGGCTAGGCTCCTTGTAGATCATACTGGGCCCTGCTGAGCAGTTCAACAAGCGCTAGGCTAGGCTCCTTGTAGATCATACTGGGCCCTGCTGAGCAGTTCAACAAGCGGTAGGCTAGGCTCCTTGTAGATCATACTGGGCCCTGCTGAGCAGTTCAACAAGCGCTAGGCTAGGCTCCTTTTAGATCATACTGGGCCCTGCTGAGCAGTTCAACAAGCGCTAGGCTGGGCTCCTTGTAGATCATACTGGGCCCTGCTGAGCAGTTCAACAAGCGCTAGGCTAGGCTCCTTGTAGATCATAATGGGCCCTGCTGAGCAGTTCAACAAGCGCTAGGCTAGGCTCCTGTAGATCATACTGGGCCCTGCTGAGCAGTTCAACAAGCGCTAGGCTAGGCTCCTTGTAGATCATACTGGGCCCTGCTGAGCAGTTCAACAAGCGCTAGGCTAGGCTCCTTGTAGATCATACTGGGCCCTGCTGAGCAGTTCAACAAGCGCTAGGCTAGGCTCCTTGTAGATCATACTGGGCCCTGCTGAGCAGTTCAACAAGCGGTAGGCTAGGCTCCTTGTAGATCGTACTGGGCCCTGCTGAGCAGTTCAACAAGCGCTAGGCTAGGCTCCTTTTAGATCATACTGGGCCCTGCTGAGCAGTTCAACAAGCGCTAGGCTAGGCTCCTTGTAGATCATACTGGGCCCTGCTGAGCAGTTCAACAGGCGCTAGGCTAGGCTCCTTGTAGATCATACTGGGCCCTGCTGAGCAGTAGAACAAGCGCTAGGCTAGGCTCCTTGTAGATCATACTGGGCCCTGCTGAGCAGTTCATGAAGCGCTAGGCTAGGCTCCTTGTAGATCATACTGGGCCCTGCTGAGCAGTTCAACAAGCGCTAGGCTAGGCTCCTTGTAGATCATACTGGGCCCTGCTGAGCAGTTCAACAAGCGCTAGGCTAGGCTCCTTGTAGATCATACTGGGCCCTGCTGAGCAGTTCAACAAGCGCTAGGCTAGGCTCCTTGTAGATCATACTGGGCCCTGCTGAGCAGTTCAACAAGCGCTAGGCTAGGCTAGGCTCCTTGTAGATCATACTGGGCCCTGCTGAGCAGTTCAACAAGCGCTAGGCTAGGCTCCTTGTAGATCATACTGGGCCCTGCTGAGCAGTTCAACAAGCGCTAGGCTAGGCTCCTTGTAGATCATACTGGGCCCTGCTGAGCAGTTCAACAAGCGCTAGGCTAGGCTCCTTGTAGATCATACTGGGCCCTGCTGAGCAGTTCAACAAGCGCTAGGCTAGGCTCCTTGTAGATCATACTGGGCCCTGCTGAGCAGTTCAACAAGCGCTAGGCTAGGCTCCTTGTAGATCATACTGAGCCCTGCTGAGCAGTTCAACAAGCGCTAGGCTAGGCTCCTTGTAGATCATACTGGGCCCTGCTGAGCAGTTCAACAAGCGCTAGGCTAGGCTAGGCTCCTTGTAGATCATACTGGGCCCTGCTGAGCAGTTCAACAAGCGCTAGGCTAGGCTCCTTGTAGATCATACTGGGCCCTGCTGAGCAGTTCAACAAGCGCTAGGCTAGGCTCCTTGTAGATCATAATGGGCCCTGCTGAGCAGTTCAACAAGCGCTAGGCTAGGCTCCTGTAGATCATACTGGGCCCTGCTGAGCAGTTCAACAAGCGCTAGGCTAGGCTCCTTGTAGATCATACTGGGCCCTGCTGAGCAGTTCAACAAGCGCTAGGCTAGGCTCCTTGTAGATCATACTGGGCCCTGCTGAGCAGTTCAACAAGCGCTAGGCTAGGCTCCTTGTAGATCATACTGGGCCCTGCTGAGCAGTTCAACAAGCGGTAGGCTAGGCTCCTTGTAGATCATACTGGGCCCTGCTGAGCAGTTCAACAAGCGCTAGGCTAGGCTCCTTTTAGATCATACTGGGCCCTGCTGAGCAGTTCAACAAGCGCTAGGCTAGGCTCCTTGTAGATCATACTGGGCCCTGCTGAGCAGTTCAACAAGCGCTAGGCTAGGCTCCTTGTAGATCATACTGGGCCCTGCTGAGCAGTTCAACAGGCGCTAGGCTAGGCTCCTTGTAGATCATACTGGGCCCTGCTGAGCAGTTCAACAAGCGCTAGGCTAGGCTCCTTGTAGATCATACTGGGCCCTGCTGAGCAGTTCATGAAGCGCTAGGCTAGGCTCCTTGTAGATCATACTGGGCCCTGCTGAGCAGTTCAACAAGCGCTAGGCTAGGCTCCTTGTAGATCATACTGGGCCCTGCTGAGCAGTTCAACAAGCGCTAGGCTAGGCTCCTTGTAGATCATACTGGGCCCTGCTGAGCAGTTCAACAAGCGCTAGGCTAGGCTCCTTGTAGATCATACTGGGCCCTGCTGAGCAGTTCAACAAGCGCTAGGCTAGGCTCCTTGTAGATCATACTGGGCCCTGCTGAGCAGTTCAACAAGCGCTAGGCTAGGCTCCTTGTAGATCATACTGGGCCCTGCTGAGCAGTTCAACAAGCGCTAGGCTAGGCTAGGCTCCTTGTAGATCATACTGGGCCCTGCTGAGCAGTTCAACAAGCGCTAGGCTAGGCTCCTTGTAGATCATACTGGGCCCTGCTGAGCAGTTCAACAGGCGCTAGGCTAGGCTCCTTGTAGATCATACTGGGCCCTGCTGAGCAGTTCAACAAGCGCTAGGCTAGGCTCCTTGTAGATCATACTGGGCCCTGCTGAGCAGTTCAACAAGCGCTAGGCTAGGCTCCTTGTAGATCATACTGGGCCCTGCTGAGCAGTTCAACAAGCGCTAGGCTAGGCTCCTTGTAGATCATACTGGGCCCTGCAGAGCTGTTCAACAAGCGCTAGGCTAGGCTCCTTGTAGATCATACTGGGCCCTGCTGAGCAGTTCAACAAGCGCTAGGCTAGGCTCCTTGTAGATCATACTGGGCCCTGCTGAGCAGTTCAACAAGCGCTAGGCTAGGCTCCTTGTAGATCATACTGGGCCCTGCTGAGCAGTTCAACAAGCGCTAGGCTAGGCTCCTTGTAGATCATACTGGGCCCTGCTGAGCAGTTCAACAAGTGCTAGGCTAGGCTCCTTGTAGATCATACTGGGCCCTGCTGAGCAGTTCAACAAGCGCTAGGCTAGGCTAGGCTCCTTGTAGATCATACTGGGCCCTGCTGAGCAGTTCAACAAGCGCTAGGCTAGGCTCCTTGTAGATCATACTGGGCCCTGCTGAGCAGTTCAACAGGCGCTAGGCTAGGCTAGGCTCCTTGTAGATCATACTGGGCCCTGCTGAGCAGTTCAACAAGCGCTAGGCTAGGCTCCTTGTAGATCATACTGGGCCCTGCTGAGCAGTTCAACAAGCGCTAGGCTAGGCTCCTTGTAGATCATACTGGGCCCTGCTGAGCAGTTCAACAAGCGCTAGGCTAGGCTCCTTGTAGATCATACTGGGCCCTGCTGAGCAGTTCAACAAGCGCTAGGCTAGGCTCCTTGTAGATCATACTGGGCCCTGCTGAGCAGTTCAGCAAGCGCTAGGCTAGGCTCCTTGTAGATCATACTGGGCCCTGCTGAGCAGTTCAACAAGCGCAAGGCTAGGCTCCTTGTAGATCATACTGGGCCCTGCTGAGCAGTTCAACAAGCGCTAGGCTAGGCTCCTTGTAGATCATACTGGGCCCTGCTGAGCAGTTCAACAAGCGCTAGGCTAGGCTAGGCTCCTTGTAGATCATACTGGGCCCTGCTGAGCAGTTCAACAAGCGCTAGGCTAGGCTCCTTGTAGATCATACTGGGCCCTGCTGAGCAGTTCAACAAGCGCTAGGCTAGTCTCCTTGTAGATCATACTGGGCCCTGCTGAGCAGTTCAACAAGCGCTAGGCTAGGCTCCTTGTAGATCATACTGGTCCCTGCTGAGCAGTTCAACAAGCGCTAGGCTAGGCTCCTTGTAGATCATACTGGGCCCTGCTGAGCAGTTCAACAAGCGCTAGGCTAGGCTCCCTGTAGATCATACTGGGCCCTGCTGAGCAGTTCAACATGCGCTAGGCTAGGCTCCTTGTAGATCATACTGGGCCCTGCTGAGCAGTTCAACAAGCGCTAGGCTAGGCTCCTTGTAGATCATACTGGGCCCTGCTGAGCAGTTCAACAAGCGCTAGGCTAGGCTCCTTGTAGATCATAATGGGCCCTGCTGAGCAGTTCAACAAGCGCTAGGCTAGGCTCCTGTAGATCATACTGGGCCCTGCTGAGCAGTTCAACAAGCGCTAGGCTAGGCTCCTTGTAGATCATACTGGGCCCTGCTGAGCAGTTCAACAAGCGCTAGGCTAGGCTCCTTGTAGATCATACTGGGCCCTGCTGAGCAGTTCAACAAGCGCTAGGCTAGGCTCCTTGTAGATCATACTGGGCCCTGCTGAGCAGTTCAACAAGCGGTAGGCTAGGCTCCTTGTAGATCATACTGGGCCCTGCTGAGCAGTTCAACAAGCGCTAGGCTAGGCTCCTTTTAGATCATACTGGGCCCTGCTGAGCAGTTCAACAAGCGCTAGGCTGGGCTCCTTGTAGATCATACTGGGCCCTGCTGAGCAGTTCAACAAGCGCTAGGCTAGGCTCCTTGTAGATCATACTGGGCCCTGCTGAGCAGTTCAACAAGCGCTAGGCTAGGCTCCTAGTAGATCATACTGGGCCCTGCTGAGCAGTTCAACAAGCGCTAGGCTAGGCTCCTTGTAGATCATACTGGGCCCTGCTGAGCAGTTCAACAAGCGCTAGGCTAGGCTCGTTGTAGATCATACTGGGCCCTGCTGAGCAGTTCAACAGGCGCTAGGCTAGGCTCCTTGTAGATCATACTGGGCCCTGCTGAGCAGTAGAACAAGCGCTAGGCTAGGCTCCTTGTAGATCATACTGCGCCCTGCTGAGCAGTTCATGAAGCGCTAGGCTAGGCTCCTTGTAGATCATACTGGGCCCTGCTGAGCAGTTCAACAAGCGCTAGGCTAGGCTCCTTGTAGATCATACTGGGCCCTGCTGAGCAGTTCAACAAGCGCTAGGCTAGGCTCCTTGTAGATCATACTGGGCCCTGCTGAGCAGTTCAACAAGCGCTAGGCTAGGCTAGGCTCCTTGTAGATCATACTGGGCCCTGCTGAGCAGTTCAACAAGCGCTAGGCTAGGCTCCTTGTAGATCATACTGGGCCCTGCTGAGCAGTTCAACAAGCGCTTGGCTAGGCTCCTTGTAGATCATACTGGGCCCTGCTGAGCAGTTCAACAAGCGCTAGGCTAGGCTCCTTGTAGATCATACTGGGCCCTGCTGAGCAGTTCAACAAGCGCTAGGCTAGGCTCCTTGTAGATCATACTGGGCCCTGCTGAGCAGTTCAACAAGCGCTAGGCTAGGCTCCTTGTAGATCATACTGGGCCCTGCTGAGCAGTTCAGCAAGCGCTAGGCTAGGCTCCTTGTAGATCATACTGGGCCCTGCTAAGCAGTTCAACAAGCGCAAGGCTAGGCTCCTTGTAGATCATACTGGGCCCTGCTGAGCAGTTCAACAAGCGCTAGGCTAGGCTCCTTGTAGATCATACTGGGCCCTGCTGAGCAGTTCAACAAGCGCTAGGCTAGGCTAGGCTCCTTCTAGATCATACTGGGCCCTGCTGAGCAGTTCAACAAGCGCTAGGCTAGGCTCCTTGTAGATCATACTGGGCCCTGCTGAGCAGTTCAACAGGCGCTAGGCTAGGCTCCTTGTAGATCATACTGGGCCCTGCTGAGCAGTTCAACAAGCGCTAGGCTAGGCTCCTTGTAGATCATACTGGGCCCTGCTGAGCAGTTCAACAAGCGCTAGGCTAGGCTCCTTGTAGATCATACTGGCCCTGCTGAGCAGTTCAACAAGCGCTAGGCTAGGCTAGGCTCCTTGTAGATCATACTGGGCCCTGCAGAGCAGTTCAACAAGCGCTAGGCTAGGCTCCTTGTAGATCATACTGGGCCCTGCTGAGCAGTTCAACAAGCGCTAGGCTAGGCTCCTTGTAGATCATACTGGGCCCTGCTGAGCAGTTCAACACGCGCTAGGCTAGGCTCCTTGTAGATCATACTGGGCCCTGCTGAGCAGTTCAACAAGCGCTAGGCTAGGCTCCTTGTAGATCATACTGGGCCCTGCTGAGCAGTTCAACAAGCGCTAGGCTAGGCTCCTTGTAGATCATACTGGGCCCTGCTGAGCAGTTCAACAAGCGCTAGGCTAGGCTCCTTGTAGATCATACTGGGCCCTTCTGAGCAGTTCAACAAGCGCTAGGCTAGGCTCCTTGTAGATCATACTGGGCCCTGCTGAGCAGTTCAACAAACGCTAGGCTAGGCTCCTTGTAGATCATACTGGGCCCTGCTGAGCAGTTCAACAAGCGCTAGGCTAGGCTCCTTGTAGATCATACTGGGCCCTGCTGAGCAGTTCAACAAGCGCTAGGCTAGGCTCCTTGTAGATTATACTGGGCCCTGCTGAGCAGTTCAACAAGCGCTAGGCTAGGCTTCCTTGTAGATCATACTGGGCCCTGCTGAGCAGTTCAACAAGCGCTAGGCTAGGCTCCTTGTAGATCATACTGGGCCCTGCTGAGCAGTTCAACAAGCGCTAGGCTAGGCTCGTTGTAGATCATACTGGGCCCCGCTGAGCATTTCAACAAGCGCTAGGCTATTTCAACATTTGGAAATACTCCTTGTAGATCATACTGCCGAATAAATTTTAATATTTCTAAAGGCGGGTTATATTCAAATTTCTTTTACTTGGCAATATTTTTGAAAGTGGCACAACTCGTTTATAAATATTTGTTCTATATCATTTGGAAAATATTCGTGTAATGTTGCCGCATGTTTCCTTAATTCAGGTTCATTCAACGTACCAAATTCGATAAGTGCGATATATTTTTGAAAAATTCTTCCATAATCGGTGCATTTATCACTCTCATCTGTATAGAGTCTATCCAAAATTACATTGAAAGTATTTACTCTGAAATTCTCTCTTCCATCTAGCTCAACATCATCTTCATACAATACATCAGACATTAATTTTCTTCGTTTCTTCCTACGAACGTCTTTTTCAAACTCCTGGGTGGTAGAAATTTTCCGTGCTATTTCTTCATAAAGTTCAATATTTTTCCGAGCATCTTCTACAAAACAAACCAACCAACGATTTGTACAAATCCAAAATATCTGAAATGCTGGTATCCATGACTTGCAATTTCTGACTTGTAACTTCGGATGGTCCAAGTAAAACAGACCAAGTACTTAGCATAAATGCACTTTCTAGTCGTTCCATATTATTCCGAAGGCCTGTAGTTTTATTTCGAGCTATTGCTTTTTCGTTGGGGTTTTCTTCAAAAGCTGATAAAGCATTTATTATTTCGTTCCAAAATTCAACCAGAACAGAAACCGCATCAGCACGTGCAGAACAACGAGTTGTATACAATGATTTTAGTTTGATTTTGAATCAGCAAAATGCTGCAAAACAGACCATCTTTCTGTGTAATCTGAAAAGAAATTATACAATTCCTGGAACAATTCAAAAAACTTACTCGCTTCTGTACATCTTTCTGCAGCATGTGTACCAACCAAATTCTACGAATGTGCAGTGCATGGTGTGTACTTGGCGAGAGGATTGTTGTTTCTTATTCTTATGCACATAAAAACGTCAGTTCATTGTATTTGGAAAACTGATTTCCTTCATTATTCAATTATTATTTTGAGCAACTTACTTGTCGAAGGTTAAAAAAATTAACAATTTTTGGGGTTTTAGCCAAGACTTTTTCTTGTTTTTGCGCCATTTCAGAAGCTTGCTTTCTACATTGAGCACCACTTAATCTTTTACACCCATCCATTTTCAAATTTTAAACGAAAAATAAATGTGTTGTGACGCGCCAAATTTTAGTTCTCTTATAATTCGAATTATAGACAGTTAACTGTAGTTCAATGATGTGCATTCGATTAGATAAATTGTCAAAAGAGATCAACATCAGAAAGACGTCAAGAGACTCGCAACAAAGAAGGTGAATAATAGTTTATAAGCAGGAAACAAAGACCAGTCTTCACAAAGAATTTGGTGAGTTTAGATAGACTAAACTCCAGCAATTATCAACTCGAAGACTTGCAGAACTAGTTCTGTGAATGCCCTCGCACACAAGACGCACACATAGCAGTCTAGCTTCGTATGAAACATAACCATACCGGAGAACAATTTCCGTGAACGCCATCGCACAAAAGATGCATACATAGCAGTCGAGCTCTGTATGAAAAATAACCGTACTGCACCGAACCCAGTCTTCTGTTACAAACGTAAGAAGGCTTTCGTAAGCCTCACACGAAGTAAATCCACACTGCACCGAGACCAATCACCTGTTTCATCAAAAATTCTGCCCCTCCTCTGTCACCGAGAATGCAGGAAAGGACCCTTCAGAGCTCTGCAGAAAAGACAAACGCAGAACAGAAGAAGATGGGGACTCAGCTACATGCGAGGCACGCGTAAGGAGGGAAGATAAGAAATGTGCGGGTCTGACGCAAGGCGAACTCGACACGCTTACGAGGACTAACTGCAGACTCACGTGGATATGCAAAGAATGCAAACCAATGCTGCGGAAAGCAGCCTATTGAGCTCTATAGAATCCATGCAATCATCCATAGAGCAAATGAAACAGAACATGGAATCCACCCTCATAGAAAGAGTACAAGAAGCGGTGTCGGTAGCTAGGGAGATGGGAAAAACCTCTCTTCCCCCGGCAAGAACCAAAATCAGCAGCCACAATAAGACGGACGTCCAAAGAAAACAGGAACCCTCCATGCAGACGCAACAAAAGAAATTAGCAAAGCTACCACGATACAGTCACCAGCCACACAAAACATGGTAGAGGTACCAGCCACGCCCCCCAAGATAAGCAGACCAGTCTTCGATCACCAACGCGCAGCACACATAGACGGAAACAGAAGACCCACTATTTCTCAATCTTATAATATGCCACATGGGTGGTATTGGATTGTCTCTAAGGGGCGCTCATTACCCTTGTAGGTTCATGAATATATTCAGATTTCAAATTTTATTTTTTAAATAAAATATATATTTATTTTTAGTTAAAAACATTTAGTCGAAATTTGCCGCCCCCTAAAATCTGCCGCCCTAGGTTGCCGCCTATACAGCCTATACGTAAATCCGCCCCTGTCTGCGTACATATATATATATATATATATATATATATTACATTTTCGGTATCAATGGAGTTTGGAATTTCAGCTGTGGTTATTATGAAGATGAGGGGGCTGATTGGGTCCCCCTGTAGTACTCCATTTGTTTGCTCGATTGGGTCAGATCTTATCACTGCGTCGTCTATTTCAACGATGTTGCTTGCTAGTATGTTCTTTAATAGTCTTGTTTCGTATGTTCTTCCTGTTATCTCTTCTACTTATTCCATTATTATCTTCCTGCTCATTAGGTCCAATGCCTTTGTGTGGTCGATAAATACCGCATGTAGTTTGCAGTTTAGTTTGAATATCATCCTGTAGACATTTTACCGCCTGAATTGTTCATCGTCCCCTCATGAAGACAAATTGTTCTTCTGGAATATCCCTGCTAGTCATATGCTAGTAGACTTGTTAGGATCTTGAAGGCTGTACTCTCAAGGGCCATGCCCCTGTATGAATTAAGATCTCCAGCATCTCCTTTTCCTTTATACAGCACCTTGAGTGGGGCGTGTCGCCATTTCTCTGGGATAGTGCCTTTTCGTAAGCATACATTGAATAATAATGTCCAGCTTTCTATCAGGGAAGGGGCTGTGGCTTTCAGGTACTCGTTAAATATACCGTCAGGCCCGCATGCTTTGTTGTCTCTTGTGCGTTGAATTTCTTCCTCTACTTCTTGATAGGTGAAGGGTTGTATTGGATAGTCTGCCTCATAGGTTTCATTTTCCGATGATGTTGGTCTTGTATCCTTGGCTTGCAGCACTTCTCTAAAATGTGTTTCCCATCTTTCAATGGGTATGTCTCTAGGGAAATGTGGTTGTTGAGATGTAATATCCTTGTACTAATTTTCCTCTGCCAATTGAATTTGTCTCTTTTCTTCTTCCATCTGGTATTTTTCTTTCGTGATTTTGACTGTTAGTTTGTATTCCTTTCGTTTCCTTCCATATAATTCGAGGTCCTGGGGTGTCTTCATAATCTTGGCTTTATGTGATTATGCGAATCAATAGAAGTTAAGTTTATATAAATAGTATTTTTGTAAACCTATGGCCACTTGGCTGCATTAAATGTTTAAAAATTAAGGTAGTTTTTAAGGTCATATTCAGCTAGTTTTAAGGTCATATTCAGCTAGTTTTAATGTCATATTAAGGTAGTTTTTAGGTCATATTCAGCTAGTTTTAAGGTCATATTCAGCTAGTTTTAATGTCATATTAAAGTAGTTTTAAGGTCATATTCAGCTAGTTTTAATTTCATATTAAGGTAGTTTTAAGGTCATATTCAGCTAGTCTTAAGGTCATATTCAGCTAGTTATATTGTCATATTAAGGTAGTTTTAATGTCGTATTCAGCTAGTTTTAAGGTCATATTCAGCTAGTTTTAAGGTCATATTCAGCTCGATTCAAGGTCATATTCAGCTAGTTTTAAGGTCATATTCAGCTAGTTTTAAGGTCATATTAATGTAGTTCTAAGGTCATATTCAGCTAGTTTTAAGGTCATATTGAGCTATTTTTAAGGTCATATTCAGCTAGATTTAAGGTCATATTCAGCTAGTTATATTGTCATATTAAGGTAGTTTTAATGACATATTAAGGTAGTTATAATGTCATATTTAGGTAGATTTAAGGTCATATTCAGCTAGTTTTAATGTCATATTAAGGTAGTTTTAAGGTCATATTCAGCCAGATTTAGGGTCATATTCAGCTAGTTTTAAGGTCATATTCAGCTAGTTTTAAGGTCATATTCAGGTAGTTTTAAGGTCATATTCAGCTAGTTTTAATGTCATATTAAGGTAGTTTTAAGGTCATATTCAGCTAGTTTTAGGGCATAGTTACTTGCATATGTTGTACTTTTTAAAGTCTCTAGACCGTCTCGGCAAACCGGGCTCAGTGTCATCTTAAGACAATATTTAGATTCTAACTCGTCAAGATATTTAAATTTCATAGCCATCATCCCATGTTTCGTCTCCTTTTTGAAAGCGAGACCACCAACGGTACTCGAAAGAGATTTACTTTCCATGCAGTTGTGCTAAGCAGGCGATAGCTGCCTGTGGTAGATCATTTGTCAATCATTTATGTGTTGGTTAAGTTTTTGGAGTGCTTCGCTCTCTTGAATAATTTGTATTAATCCGTACGTTACATGGCTCAAGTGGATGTTCCCGTAGTAGCAAGTTGTTTGAAACTCACAGAACCTGAGGAGAGGCCGGCATTGCTTCTGCTGACTTGTGCCGGGCTCTTTCCAATCTTCTCTTTCGACCCCGTTAGTCAGCTTCCAGTAATTCCGATCTGGATATTATTGGGTAATTATCGATTTTCCCATCTCAATTGACCGTTTTTTTTATTATATTATCCTCCACGTATCATAACTGGTAACTAAATGGGCAGTGTGTAGCCCAATTCATTGGTGCTCACTGCGTAACACCTAGAAGAGGACATCACAAATGAAAATTTCCTTATTTTACAGAAGCGTTGCACAAATATTGATTAGAATGGAACTACCACATCTGTGATATTTAGTTTTGATATACACTTCAGGTGATCCCTACGGAGCGCAATATGGACTGGCAAAGGATTGGTGCAATAGGTAGGAGAGGAGATGAGAAAACGATAAGCCCTTTCACATGGGCCGCAGTTAGGCGTGTGTTTCTGATTTCCTTGCGGTCAGACCATCAAATGTGCAAAACCTGAAGATTTACATTGATCATGTTCTCTTGTCCCTCAAAGGCTTATAGCTGGTGAGTTTTAGGTGCGCCCTCTCCTCTTTCCCTTTATGACCAACATTACATGACTTACCGTCTTCCATCTATGTTCCTTATTCTTCCAGGATTAAGGGCGTGCATTCAATCCCTTTACAATATAATAATTGGATCCATTATTCATGGTCCCTGTCGTAAGAGGATTGTTTTCAGTCGGTCAACACGTTAATGTGCCCAATTAAATCTTTACAAATTATTCGTCCTAATTATGTTTGTATCCAGCTGAAAAGCCCGTCGTTATGATCCGTATTGACTTTTTAATACTTATAACTCATCCTCCTAACAATATAAAAATAGTTTAATATCACTCTATGACTTTGAAGTTCTCATCCAATGTAGCCTTAATTGACAGTGAGAGACTTAGTCCCAATCCCAATAAGACACAAGTGTGTGCATTTCATCTGTGCAACCGCATTGCCCACCAACAGCGGAAAGTGAACTTCAGCCAGCAAAGATTTAAGCAAAATTTCAGCCCTAAGTATCCCTGGACCGTTCCTTAACCGTCAAGAAACACTTGGAAAACACAGGCCAAAAACTCAAATCGTGGAACAGTATCATGAAGAAATTAGCTCGCACATCATGGGGTGCTGATGCTACTCCACTACGCACGACTGCCCTCTACAGGGTTTGTCCTGTAGCAGAGTATTGTGCCCCAGTGTTCTTACTAAAAGATTCATGCTCATATGAATGAGAGTATAAGGGTCATAACAGGTACACTGAGATCCACCCCACCTCCCTGGTTACACACTTTCAGTAACATCTCACCTCCAGAACGAAGACGACAGGGAGCAACAATACGTGAGTGGAGAAAGCTGCATCAACAAAATCGACCACAGGATCTCCCAATTCATGAGGTTCTTAACGATCTTCCCTCCACTCTCTTAGATCAACGTACCCAATATGGCGTAACATACCTGACATTAATTCCACGGAACAATGGCTCCATAACTTGAAGTCTTCTCCTATGAAACATCAAGGTATTCTAGATCCTACTATTAGACTTCCCGGATTTAACCTGAGCAGAAACCAGTGGGTAAAGTTAAATCGCATAAGAACTGGTCCCGCCAGATGTAACGCCATGCTACATAAATGGGGACTTCATGATTCTCCTGTCTGTGTTGCGGAGGTCCTCTTCAAACCACAGAGCGTATTGTTCAAGAATGTCCGCTAAGGAAGTATGCTGGATCACCACAAGATGTTATTTCAGCTGCACCTCCCTTTCTGGACGGCTTCAACAACTGGATATCTTATAATGAATGCAAACGCAACCAAAGTTCTTGTGATGTATATATTTTACATATAATTTACTTATATATACATATATTATATTTCGATTCACCTAGTTGCTAGTCATACGATACATAAATACTTTGAAGTTGTTATATCCCATGTCCAACCACCTTGGTATTCGCTTTTCCTATTATCCCTTATTTCCTGAAAACAATGAATGGTGTTACTAGTTATCCTGGCTTTCCCCATTACGTATTCAGTAATGTTATTTAAGGGTCATGCACATTTCACATAATATATTCCATACAAACCTTCTGACATTAATTTCGGTGCATTCCCTGAGCAGATGCTCTCCATCAAGACAATGTTAGTCATTTCCTTCTTTCAATGCTGTATTTATTTATAGCCCCATTGGCCAAAAATTATCCCTCTCATTTCTATTTTCATTCAGCCTTTTGGGTTTATTGATATTGATAAAATTATTTAAATATGTATTGAAATCACCTGATGAGTTACCGTGTAAAGCACCTAAGTATGGGATGTGAACTTCCATTCTGTACGCAGTTTTTGATACAGGTAATATATGTGTTTGGAAGGAATTCGAGGTAGTGAAATTTTGATTAAAAGTCACTTCATTCCTTGATTATCTGAGTGCAAACCTACAAAATGTAACCTATATTTCCACCTATGCAAAGGAACATGTCTGTGAAACAAGTAATTTCTCTGTAGGATGATGCTGATCTCTGTGGGAATGCTAAGTTTCAAGAAATGTCCATACCAGAGTTTGTTGCATGCGTCAAAATAGAAACACCATCCTCAGTGAGTGATGGAGATTCAGAGGAGGTGAGTAACTACTTGTATCTTATGAATGACATGACCTGATCGTCATTTTCTTCTGACTAATGCTATTGAAGAATTCCAGAATTGTATACTCAGACCGTAGTAATGACAATAGGAAGCTGTCAGCTATGAGGTTGTATATTTTACAGAAAATACAGGGCTTGTAAAATGGAAGGTGATCGTTGATAATGTGTGCCCAATGCTGGAATCAAACCATTGACCTCCTTCTATATATGAAATCGTGCTATGGAAGATGGATTGTAATTCTCGTTGGTCAAGCCTTAGCTCAATCACATTGTACTAGTTGTCTGATGTGAAATATGCATTTTTGTATTTTAATGTCTCTATATACTATACTATATTCTATGGGAGGACTGGTACGAGATCCCGTCATGAGGACTACATCAGTGTTTTTCCTTTCTTGGCTTGTCACATAAACTCAAGAAAATGCAGGAATGGTTCTAACTTAAGCCAGTGGCCACCATCCCTCTCAATCCTGAGATTTCTTAGGACATGCACTTGGCATAAAGGTAACACAATACTTACACATAAGATAAAAGTAAGGCAATATTCAAGATACAAACGGAGAACCTAATTGTAAGTACATAAATCCACATGGACGGGTGGCACGAAATACCTCGCTGTGCCTTTCCGTATAGCTAGACAATTTACATACTGTACGTCCTCCCTGGATGTTGAGTTACCTAGGGCCAAACAGAGGGCATTGAACTTTATAAATGAGGTGTATATTCACTTTGTGTGCAAGACGCAATGAAGAGAATGTAGAGGTGCACAATGACGGTGTATATTCACTTTGTGTGCTAGACGCAATGAAGAGAATGGGGAGGACCACAATGATGGTGTATATTCACTTTGTGTGCAAGACGTAAGGAAGAGAATGGAGAGGAGCACAATGATGGTGTATATTCACTTTGCGTGCAAGACGTAAGGAAGAGAAAGGAGAGGAGCACAATGATGGTGTATATTCACTTTGTGTGCAAGACGTAAGGAAGAGAATGGAGAGGACCACAATGATGGTGTATATTCACTTTGTGTGCAAGACGTAAGGAAGAGAATGTAGAGGTGCACAATGACGGTGTATATTCACTTAGTGTGCAAGACGCAATGAAGAGAATGGAGAGGACCACAATGATGGTGTATATTCACATTGTGTGCAAGACGTAAGGAAGGGAATGGAGAAGACCACAATGACGGTGTATATTCACTTTGTGTGCAAGACGCAATGAAGAGAATGGAGAGGACCACAATGATGGTGTATATTCACTTTGTGTGCAAGACGTAAGGAAGAGAATGGAGAGGACCACAATGATGGTGTATATTCACTTTGTGTGCAAGATGTAAGGAAGAGAATGGAGAGGAGCACAATGACGGTGTATATTCGCTTTGTGTGCAAGACGCAATGAAGAGAATGGAGAGGACCACAATGATGGTGTTTATTCACTTTGTGTGCAAGACGTAAGGAAGAGAATGGAGAGGACCACAATGATGGTGTATATTCACTTTGTGTGCAAGACGTAAGGAAGAGAATGGAGAGGAGCACAATGATGGTGTATATTCACTTTGTGTGCAAGACGTAAGGAAGAGAATGGAGAGGAGCACAATGATAGTGTATATTCACTTTGTGTGCAAGACGTAAGGAAGGGAATGGAGAGGTGCACAATGATGGTGTATATTCACTTTGTTTGCAAGACGTAAGGAAGAGAATGGAGAGGAGCACAATGATGGTGTATATTCACTTTGTGTGCAAGACGTAAGGAAGAGAATGGAGAGGAGCACAATGATGGTGTATATTCACTTTGTGTGCAAGACGTAAGGAAGAGAATGGAGAGGAGCACAATGATGGTGTATATTCACTTTGTGTGCAAGACGTAAGGAAGAGAATGGAGAGGAGCACAATGATAGTGTATATTCACTTTGTGTGCAAGACGTAAGGAAAGGAATGGAGAGGTGCACAATGATGGTGTATATTCACTTTGTGTGCAAGACGTAAGGAGGAGAATGGAGAGGAGCACAATGATGGTGTATATTCACTTTGTGTGCAAGACGTAAGGAAGAGAATGGAGAGGTGCACATTGATGGTGTATATTCACTTTGAGTGCAAGACGCAAGGAAGTGAATGGAGAGGTGCACAATGATGGTTTATATACACTTTGTGTGCAAGACGCAATGAAGAGAATTGAGAGGTGCACATTGATGGTGTATATTCACTTTGTGTGCACGACCCAATGATGAGAATGGAGAGGTGCACAATGATGGTGCATATTCACTTTGTGTGCAAGACGTAAGGAAGAGAATGGAGAGGTGCACAATGATGGTATATATTCTCTTTGTGTGCAGGACGTAATGAAGAGAATGGAGAGGTGCACATTGATGGTGTATATTCACTTTGTGTGCAAGACGCAATGAAGAGAATGGAGAGGTGCATATTGATGGTGTATATTCACTTTGTGTGCAAGACGTAAGGAAGAGAATGGAGAGGTGCACTATGATGGTGTATATTAACATTGTGTGCAAGACGCAAGGAAGAGAATTGAGAGGTGCACATTGATGGTGTATATTCACTTTGTGTGCAAGACGCAATGATGAGAATGGAGAGGTGCACAATGATGGTGCATATTCACTTTGTGTGCAAGACGTAAGGAAGAGAATGGATAGGAGCACAATGATGGTGGATATTCACTTTGTGTGCAAGACGTAAGGACGAGAATGGATAGGAGCACAATGATGGTGTATATTCACTTTGTGTGCAAGACGTAAGGAAGAGAATGGAGAGGTGCACAATGATGGTGTATATTCACTTTGTGTGCAAGACGTAAGGAAGAGAATGGAGAGGTGCACAATGATGTATATATTCTCTTTGTGTGCAAGACGTAAGGAAGGGAATCGAGAGGTGCACAATGATGGTGTATATTAACATTGTGTGCAAGACGCATTGATGAGAATGGATAGGTGCACAATGATGGTGTATATACACTTTGTGTGCAAGACGTAATGAAGAGAATGGAGAGGTGCACAATGTTGGTATATATTCTCTTTGTGTGCAAGACGTAAGGAAGGGAATCGAGAGGTGCACAATGATAGTGTATATTCACTTTGTGTGCAAGACGCAATGAAGAGAATGGATAGGTGCACAATGATGGTGTATATACACTTTGAGTGCAAGACGTACGGAAGGAAATCGGGAGGTGCACAATGATAGTGTATATTAACTTTGTGTGCAAGACGTAAGGAAGAGAATGGATAGGTGCACAATGATGGTGTATATACGCTTTGTGTGCAAGGCTTAAGGAAGGGAATCGAGAGGTGCACAGTGATGGTGTATATTAACTTTGTGTGCAGGACGTAATGAAGAAAATGGAGAGGTGCACAATGATAGTGTATATTCACTTTGTGTGCAAGACGTAAGGAAGGGAATGGATAGGTGCACAATGATGGTGTATATACACTTTGTGTGCAAGATGTAAGGAAGAGAATTGAGAGGTGCACAATGATAGTGCATATTCATTTTGTGTGCAAGACGTAAGGAAGAGAATGGAGAGGTGCACAAGAATGGTGTATATTCACTTTGTGTGCAAGACGTAAGGAAGAGAAAGGAGAGGTACACAAGAATGGTGTATATTCACTTTGTGTGCAAGACGTAAGGAAGAGAATGGATATGTGCACAATGATGGTGTATATACACTTTTTGTGCAAGACGTATGGAAGACAATGAGGAGGTGCACAATGGTGGTGTATATACACATTGTGTGCAAGACGTAAGGAAGAGAATGGAGAAGTGCACAATGATGGTGTATATTAACTTTGTGTGCAAGACGCAAGGAAGAGAATGGAGAGGTGCACAATGCAGTGTGTATATACACTTTGTGTGCAAGACGCAATGAAGAGAATGGATAGGTGCACAATGATGGTGTATATTTACTTTGTGTGCAAGACACAAGGAAGTGAATGGAGACGTGCACAATGATGGTGAATATTCACCTTGTGTGCAAGATGTAAGGAAGAGAATGGAGAGGTGCACAATGATGGTATATATTCTCTTTGTGTGCAAGACGCAATGAAGTGAATGGATAGGTGCACAATGATGGTGTATATTCACTTTGTGTGCAAGACGTAATGAAGGGAATCTAGAGGTGCACAATGATGGAGTATATTAACATTGTGTGCAGGACGTAATGAATAGAATGGGGAGGTGCAGAATGATGGTGTATATTCACTTTGTGTGCAGGACGTTAGGAGGAGAATTGAGAGGTGCACAATGATGGTGTATATACACATTGTGTGCAAGATGCAATGAAGAGAATTGAGAGGTGCACAATGATGGTGTATATTCACTTTGTGTGCAAGACGTAAGGAAGAGAATGGAGAGGTACACAATAATGGTGTATATTCACTTTGTGTGCAAGACGTAAGGAAGAGAATGGATAGGTCCACAATGATGGTGTATATTCACTTTGTGTGCAAGACGTAATGAAGGGAATCCAGAGGTGCACAATGATGGAGTATATTAACATTGTGTGCAGGACGTAATGAAGAGAATGGGGAGGTGCACAATTATAGTGTATATTCACTTTGTGTGCAAGACGCAATGAAGAGAATGGAGAGGTGCACATTGATGGTGTATATTAACATTGTGTACAAGACGTAAGGAGGAGAATGGAGAGGGGCACATTGATGGTGTATATTCACTTTGTGTGCAGGACGTAAGGAGGAGAATGGAGAGGTGCACAGTGATGGTGTATATTCACTTTGTGTGCAAGACGTAAGGATGGGAATGGAGAGGTGCAGAATGATGGTGTATAGTCACTTTGTGTGCTGGACGTTAGGAGGAGAATTGAGAGGTGCACAATGATGGTGTATATACACATTGTGTGCAAGATGCAATGAAGAGAATGGAGAGGTGCACAATGATGGTGTATAATCACTTTGTGTGCAAGACGTAAGGAAGAGAATGGAGAGGTACACAAGAATGGTGTATATTCACTTTGTGTGCAAGACGTAAGGAAGAAAATGGATAGGTGCACAATGATGGTGTATATACACTTTGTGTGCAAGACGTATGGAAGACAATGAGGAGGTGCACAATGGTGGTGTATATACACATTGTGTGCAAGACGCAAGGAAGAGAATGGTGATGTGCACAATGATGGTGTATATTCACTTTGTGTGCAAGACGAAATGAAGAGAACATTGTGTGCAAAACGTAAGGAAGAGAATGGATAGGTGCACATTGATGGTGCATATTCACTTTGTGTGCAGGACGTAATGAAGAGAATGGAGAGGTGCACAATGATGGTATATATCCTCTTTGTGTGCAGGACGTAATGAAGAGAATGGAGAGGTGCACAATGATGGTGTATATTCACTTTGTGTGCAAGACGTAAGGAAGAGAATGGAGAGGTGCACAATGATGGTATATATTCTCTTTGTGTGCAGGACGTAAGGAAGGGAATGGAGAGGTACACATTGATGGTGTATATTGACTTTGTGTGCAAGACGCAATGAAGAGAATGGAGAGGTGCACAATGATGGTATATATTCTCTTTGTGTGCAAGACGCAATGAAGAGAATGGAGAGCTGCACAATGATGGTGTATATTCTCTTTGTGTGCAGGACGAAAGGAAGGAAATGGAGAGGTGCACATTGATGGTATATATTCTCTTAGTGTGCAAGGGAATCGAGAGGTGCACAATGATGGTGTATATTCGCTTTGTGTGCAAGACGCAATGATGAGAATGGAGAGGTGCACAATGATGGTGCATATTCACTTTGTGTGCAAGACGCAATGAAGAGAATGGAGAGGTGCACAATGATGGCATATATTCTCTTTGTGTGCAAGACGTAAGGAAGGGAATCGAGAGGTGCACAATGATAGTGTATATTCACTTTGTGTGCAAGACGTAAGGAAGGGAATCGAGAGGTGCACAATGAAGGTGTATATTAACATTGTGTGCAAGACGCAATGAAGAGAATTGAGAGGTGCATATTGAAGGTGTATATTCACTTTGTGTGCAAGACGCAATGAAGAGAATGGAGAGGTGCACAATGATGGTATATATTCTCTTTGTGTGCAAGACGTAAGGAAGGGAATCGAGAGGTGCACAATGATGGTGTATATTAACATTGTGTGCAAGACGCAATGAAGAGAATTGAGAGGTGCACATTGATGGTGTATATTCACTTAGTGTGCAAGATGCAGTGATGAGAATGGAGAGGTGCACAATGATGGTGCATATTCACTTTGAATGCAAGACGTAAGGAAGGGAATGGAGAGGTGCACAATGATGGTATATATTCTCTTTGTGTGCAAGACGTAAGGAAGGGAATCGAGAGGTGCACAATGATAGTGTATATTCACTTTGTGTGCAAGACGTAAGGTAGAGAATGGAGAGGTGCACAATGAAGGTACATATTCTCGTTGTGTGCAAGACGTAAGGAAGGGAATAAGAGGTGCACAATGATGGTGTATATTAACATTGTGTGCAAGACGCATTGATGAGAATGGATAGGTGCACAATGATGGTGTATATACATTTTGTGTGCAAGACGCAATGAAGAGAATGGAGAGGTGCACAATGATGGCATATATTCTCTTTGTGTGCAAGACGTAAGGAAGGGAATCGAGAGGTGCACAATGATAGTGTATATTCACTTTGTGTGCAAGACGTAAGGAAGGGAATGGATAGGTGCACAATGATGGTGTATATACACTTTGTGTGCAAGATGTAGGGAAGAGAATTGAGAGGTGCACAATGATAGTGTATATTCGTTTTGTGTGCAAGACGTAAGGAAGAGAATGGAGAGGTGCACAAGAATGGTGTATATTCACTTTGTGTGCAAGACGTAAGGAAGAGAATGGAGAGGTACACAAGAATGGTGTATATTCACTTTGTGTGCAAAACGTAAGGAAGAGAATGGATAGGTGCACAATGATGGTGTATATTCACTTTGTGTGCAAGACGTAAGGAAGAGAATGGAGAGGTGCACAAGAATGGTGTATATTCACTTTGTGTGCAAGACGTAAGGAAGAGAAAGGAGAGGTACACAAGAATGGTGTATATTCACTTTGTGTGCAAGACGTAAGGAAGAGAATGGATATGTGCACAATGATGGTGTATATACACTTTTTGTGCAAGACGTATGGAAGACAATGAGGAGGTGCACAATGGTGGTGTATATACACATTGTGTGCAAGACGTAAGGAAGAGAATGGAGAAGTGCACAATGATGGTGTATATTAACTTTGTGTGCAAGACGCAAGGAAGAGAATGGAGAGGTGCACAATGCAGTGTGTATATACACTTTGTGTGCAAGACGCAATGAAGAGAATGGATAGGTGCACAATGATGGTGTATATTCACTTTGTGTGCAAGACGTAATGAAGGGAATCCAGAGGTGCACAATGATGGAGTATATTAACATTGTGTGGTGGACGTAATGAAGAGAATGGGGAGGTGCACAATTATAGTGTATATTCACTTTGTGTGCAAGACGCAATGAAGAGAATGGATAGGTGCACAATGATGGTGTATATTCACTTTGTGTGCAAGACGTAAGGAAGAGAATGGAGAGGTACACAAGAATGGTATATATTCTCTTTGTGTGCAAGACGCAATGAAGGGAATGGATAGGTGCACAATGATGGTGTATATTCACTTTGTGTGCAAGACGTAATGAAGGGAATCCAGAGGTGCACAATGATGGCGTATATTAACATTGTGTGCAGGACGTAATGAAGAGAATGGGGAGGTGCACAATTATAGTGTATATTCACTTTGTGTGCAAGACGCAATGAAGAGAATGGAGAGGTGCACATTGATGGTGTATATTAACATTGTGTGCAAGACGAAAGGAGGAGAATGGAGAGGTGCACATTGATGGTGTATATTCACTTTGTGTGCAGGACGTAAGGAGGAGAATGGAGAGGTGCACAGTGATGTTGTATATTCACTTTGTGTGCAAGACGTAAGGAAGGGAATGGAGAGGTGCAGAATGATGGTGTATATTCACTTTGTGTGCAGGACGTAAGGAGGAGAATTGAGATGTGCACAATGATGGTGTATATACACATTGTGTGCAAGATGCATTGAAGAGAATGGAGAGGTGCACAATGATGGTGTATATTCACTTCGTGTGCAAGACGTAAGGAAGGGAATGGAGAGGTGCACATTGATGGTGTATATTCACTTTGTGTGCATGACGTAAGGAAGAGAATGGAGAGGTGCACATTGATGGTGTGTATTCACTTTGTGTGCAAGACGTAAGGAAGAGAATGGAGAGGTGCACAATGATGGTGTATATTCACTTTGTGTGAAAGACGTAAGGAAGAGAATGGAGAGGTGCACAAGAATGGTGTATATACACTTTGTGTGCAAGACGTAAGGAAGAGAATGGACAGGTACACAAGAATGGTGTATATTCGCTTTGTGTGCAAGACGTAGGGAAGAGAATGGATAGGTGCACAATGATGGTGTATATTCACTTCGTGTGCAAGACGTAAGGAAGAGAATGGAGAGCAGCACAATGATAGTGTATATTCACTTTGTGTGCAATACGCAAGGAAGAGAATGGACAGGTGCACAATGATGGTGTATATTCACTTTGTGTGCAAGACGTAAGGAAGAGAATGGAGAGGAGCACAATGATGGTATATATTCTCTTTGTGTGCAAGACGCAATGAAGAGAATGGATAGGTGCACAAGAATGGTGTATATTCACTTTGTGTGCAAGACGTAAGGAAGAGAATGGAGAGGTACACAAGAATGGTGTATATTCACTTTGTGTGCAAGACGTAAGGAAGAGAATGGAGAGGTGCACAATGATGGTGTATATTCACTTTGTGTGCAAGACGTAAGGAAGAGAATGGAGAGGTGCACAAGAATGGTTATATTCACTTTGTGTGCAAGACGTAAGGAAGAGAATGGAGAGGTACACAAGAATGGTGTATATTCACTTTGTGTGCAAGACGTAAGGAAGAGAATGGAGAGCAGCACAATGATGGTGTATATTCACTTTGTGTGCAATACGCAAGGAAGAGAATGGACAGGTGCACAATGATGGTGTATATTCACTTTGTGTGCAAGACGTAAGGAAGAGAATGGAGAGGAGCACAATGATGGTATATATTCTCTTTGTGTGCAAGACGCAATGAAGAGAATGGATAGGTGCACAAGAATGGTGTATATTCACTTTGTGTGCAAGACGTAAGGAAGAGAATGGAGAGGTACACAAGAATGGTGTATATTCACTTTGTGTGCAAGACGTAAGGAAGAGAATGGAGAGGTGCACAATGATGGTGTATATTCACTTTGTGTGCAAGACGTAAGGAAGAGAATGGAGAGGTGCACAAGAATGGTTATATTCACTTTGTGTGCAAGACGTAAGGAAGAGAATGGAGAGGTACACAAGAATGGTGTATATTCACTTTGTGTGCAAGACGTAAGGAAGAGAATGGAGAGCAGCACAATGATGGTGTATATTCATTTTGTGTGCAATACGCAAGGAAGAGAATGGACAGGTGCACAATGATGGTGTATATTCACTTTGTGTGCAAGACGTAAGGAAGAGAATGGAGAGGAGCACAATGATGGCGTATATTCACTTTGTGTGCAAGGCGTAAGGAAGAGAATGGAGAGGAGCACAATGATGGTGCATATTCACTTTGTCTGCAAGACGCAAGGAGGAGAATGGATAGGAGCACAACGAGGGTGTATATACACTTTGTGTGCAAGACGTAAGGAAGAGAATGGTGAGGTGTACAATGCAGTGTATATTCATTTTGTGTGCAAGACGCAAGGAAGAGGATGGATAGTTTCACTATGATGGTGTATATTCACTTCGGGTGAAAGACGTACGGAAGAGAATGGATAGGTGCACAATGAAGTTGTATATTCACTTTGTGTGCAAGACGCAAGGAAGAGAATGGAGAGGAGCACAATGATGGTGTATATTCACTTTGTGTGCAAGACGTAAGGAAGGGAATTGACAGGTGCACAATGAAGGTGTATATTCACTTTGTGTGCAAGACGCAAGGAAGGGAATCGGGAGGTGCACAGTGATGGTGTATATTAACTTTGTGTGCAGGACGTAATGAAGAAAATGGAGAGGTGCACAATGATAGTGTATATTCACTTTGTGTGCAAGACGTAAGGAAGGGAATTGATAGGTGCACAATGATGGTGTATATACACTTTGTGTGCAAGATGTAAGGAAGAGAATTGAGAGGTGCACAATGATAGTGTATATTCATTTTGTGTGCAGGATGTAAGGAAGAAAATGGTGAGGTGCACAAGAATGGTGTATATTCACTTTGTGTGCAAGACGTAAGGAAGAGAATGGAGAGGTACACAAGAATGGTGTATATTCACTTTGTGTGCAAGACGTAAGGAAGAGAATGGATAGGTGCACAATGATGGTGTATATACACTTTGTGTGCAAGACGTATGGAAGACAATGAGGAGGTGCACAATGGTGGTGTATATACACATTGTGTGCAAGACGTAAGGAAGAGAATGGAGAAGTGCACAATGATGGTGTATATTAACTCTGTGTGCAAGACGCAAGGAAGAGAATGGAGAGGTGCACAATGCAGTGTGTATGTACACTTTGTGTGCAAGACGCAATGAAGAGAATGGATAGGTGCACAATGATGGTGTATACTTACTTTGTGTGCAAGACGCAAGGAAGTGAATGGAGACGTGCACAATGATGGTGAATATTCACCTTGTGTGCAAGACGTAAGGAAGAGAATGGAGAGGTGCACAATGATGGTATATATTCTCTTTGTGTGCAAGACGCAAAGAAGAGAATGGATAGGTGCACAATGATGGTGTATATTCACTTTGTGTGCAAGACGTAATGAAGGGAATCCAGAGGTGCACAATGATGGAGTATATTAACATTGTGTGCAGGACGTAATGAAGAGAATGGGAAGGTGCAGAATGATGGTGTATATTCCCTTTGTGTGCAGGACGTTAAAGGAGAATTGAGAGGTGCACAATGATGGTGTATATACACATTGTGTGCAAGATGCAATGAAGAGAATGGAGAGGTGCACAATGATGGTGTATATTCACTTTGTGTGCAAGACATAATGAAGAGAATGGAGAGGTACACAAGAATGGTGTATATTCACTTTGTGTGCAAGACGTAAGGAAGAGAATGGATAGGTGCACAATGATGGTGTATATTCACTTTGTGTGCAAGACGTAATTAAGGGAATCCAGAGGTGCACAATGATGGAGTATATTAACATTGTGTGCAGGAAGTAATGAAGAGAATGGGGAGGTGCACAATTATAGTGTATATTCACTTTGTGTGCAAGACGCAATGAAGAGAATGGAGAGGTGCACATTGATGGTGTATATTAACATTGTGTACAAGACGTAAGGAGGAGAATGGAGAGGTGCACATTGATGGTGTATATTCACTTTGGGTGCAGGACGTAACGAGGAGAATGGAGAGGTGCAGATTGATGGTGTATATTCACTTTGTGTGCAAGACGTAAGGAAGGGAATGGAGAGGTGCAGAATGATGGTGTATAGTCACTTTGTGTGCAGGACGTTAGGAGGAGAATTGAGATTTGCACAATGATGGTGTATATACACATTGTGTGCAAGATGCAATGAAGAGAATGGAGAGGTGCACAATGATGGAGTATATTCACTTTGTGTGTAAGACGTAAGGAAGAGAATGGAGAGGTACACAAGAATGGTGTATATTCACTTTGTGTGCAAGACGTAAGGAAGAGAATGGATTGGTGCACAATGATGGTGTATATACACTTTGTGTGCAAGACGTATGGAAGACAATGAGGAGGTGCACAATGGTGGTGTATATACACATTGTGTGCAAGACGCAAGGAAGAGAATGGTGAGGTGCACAATGATGGTGTATATACACATTGTGTGCAAAACGTAAGGAAGAGAATGGATAGGTGCACATTGATGGTGCATATTCACTTTGTGTGCAGGACGTAATGAAGAGAATGGAGAGGTGCACAATGATGGTATATATCCTCTTTGTGTGCAGGACGTAATGAAGAGAATGGAGAGGTGCACAATGATGGTGTATATTCACTTTGTGTGCAAGACGTAAGGAAGAGAATGGAGAGGTGCACAATGATGGTATATATTCTCTTTGTGTGCAGGACGTAAGGAAGGGAATGGAGAGGTACACATTGATGGTGTAAATTGACTTTGTGTGAAAGACGCAATGAATAGAATGGAGAGGTGCACAATGATGGTATATATTCTCTTTGTGTGCAAGACGCAATGAGGAGAATGGAGAGCTGCACAATGATGATGTATATTCTCTTTGTGTGCAGGACGAAAGGAAGGAAATGGAGAGGTGCACATTGATGGTATATATTCTCTTAGTGTGCAAGGGAATCGAGAGGTGCACAATGATGGTGTATATTCGCTTTGTGTGCAAGACGCATTGATGAGAATGGAGAGTTGCACAATGATGGTGCATATTCACTTTGTGTGCAAGACGTAAGGAAGGGAATGGAGAGGAGCACAATGATGGTGTATATACAAAATATTCTCTTTGTGTGCAGGACGTAATGGAGAGAATGGAGAGGTGCACATTGATGGTGTATATTCACTTTATGTGCAAGACGCAATGAAGAGAATGGAGAGGTGCATATTGATGGTGTATATTCACTTTGTGTGCAAGACGCAATGAAGAGAATGGAGAGGTGCACAATGATGGTATATATTCTCTTTGTGTGCAAGACGTAAGGAAGGGAATCGAGAGGTGCCCAATGATGGTGTATATTAACATTGTGTGCAAGACGCAATGAAGAGAACTGAGAGGTGCACAATGATGGTGCATATTCACTTTGAATGCAAGACGTAAGGAAGGGAAAGGTGAGGTGCACAATGATGGTATATATTCTCTTTGTGTGCAAGACGTATGGAAGGGAATCGAAGGGTGCACAATGATAATGTATATTCACTTTGTGTGCAAGACGTAAGGAAGAGAATGGAGAGGTGCACAATGATGGCATATATTCTCTTTGTGTGCAAGACGTAAGGAAGGGAATCGAGAGGTGCACAATGATGGTGTATATTAACATTGTGTGCAAGACGCATTGATGAGAATGGATAGGTGAACAATGATGGTGTATATACATTTTGTGTGCAAGACGCAATGAAGAGAATGGAGAGGTGCACAATGATGGTATATATTCTCTTTGTGTGCAAGACGAAAGGAAGGAAATCGGGAGGTGCACAATGATAGTGTATATTAACTTTGTGTGCAAGACGTAAGGAAGAGAATGGATAGGTGCACAATGATGGTGTATATACGTTTTGTGTGCAAGGCTTAAGGAAGGGAATCGAGAGGTGCACAGTGATGGTGTATATTAACTTTGTGTGCAGGACGTAATGAAGAAAAATGAGAGGTGCACAATGATAGTGTATATTCACTTTGTGTGCAAGACGTAAGGAAGAGAATGGAGAGGTACACAAGAATGGTGTATATTCACTTTGTGTGCAAGACGTAAGGAAGAGAATGGATAGGTCCACAATGATGGTGTATATTCACTTTGTGTGCAAGACGTAATGAAGGGAATCCAGAGGTGCACAATGATGGAGTATATTAACATTGTGTGCAGGACGTAATGAAGAGAATGGGGAGGTGCACAATTATAGTGTATATTCACTTTGTGTGCAAGACGCAATGAAGAGAATGGAGAGGTGCACAATGATGGTGTATATTAACATTGTGTACAAGACGTAAGGAGGAGAATGGAGAGGTGCACATTGATGGTGTATATTCACTTTGGGTGCAGGACGTAAGGAGGAGAATGGAGAGGTGCACATTGATGGTGTATATTCACTTTGTGTGCAAGACGTAAGGAAGGGAATGGAGAGGTGCAGAATGATGGTGTATAGTCACTTTGTGTGCAGGACGTTAGGAGGAGAATTGAGAGGTGCACAATGATGGTGTATATACACATTGTGTGCAAGATGCAATGAAGAGAATGGAGAGGTGCACAATGATGGAGTATATTCACTTTGTGTGTAAGACGTAAGGAAGAGAATGGAGAGGTACACAAGAATGGTGTATATTCACTTTGTGTGCAAGACGTAAGGAAGAGAATGGATTGGTGCACAATGATGGTGTATATACACTTTGTGTGCAAGACGTATGGAAGACAATGAGGAGGTGCACAATGGTGGTGTATATACACATTGTGTGCAAGACGCAAGGAAGAGAATGGTGAGGTGCACAATGATGGTGTATATACACATTGTGTGCAAAACGTAAGGAAGAGAATGGATAGGTGCACATTGATGGTGCATATTCACTTTGTGTGCAGGACGTAATGAAGAGAATGGAGAGGTGCACAATGATGGTATATATCCTCTTTGTGTGCAGGACGTAATGAAGAGAATGGAGAGGTGCACAATGATGGTGTATATTCACTTTGTGTGCAAGACGTAAGGAAGAAAATGGAGAGGTGCACAATGATGGTATATATTCTCTTTGTGTGCAGGACGTAAGGAAGGGAATGGAGAGGTACACATTGATGGTGTAAATTGACTTTGTGTGCAAGACGCAATGAAGAGAATGGAGAGGTGCACAATGATGGTATATATTCTCTTTGTGTGCAAGACGCAATGAAGAGAATGGAGAGCTGCACAATGATGATGTATATTCTCTTTGTGTGCAGGACGAAAGGAAGGAAATGGAGAGGTGCACATTGATGGTATATATTCTCTTAGTGTGCAAGGGAATCGAGAGGTGCACAATGATGGTGTATATTCGCTTTGTGTGCAAGACGCATTGATGAGAATGGAGAGTTGCACAATGATGGTGCATATTCACTTTGTGTGCAAGACGTAAGGAAGGGAATGGAGAGGAGCACAATGATGGTGTATATACAAAATATTCTCTTTGTGTGCAGGACGTAATGAAGAGAATGGAGAGGTGCACATTGATGGTGTATATTCACTTTATGTGCAAGACGCAATGAAGAGAATGGAGAGGTGCATATTGATGGTGTATATTCACTTTGTGTGCAAGACGCAATGAAGAGAATGGAGAGGTGCACAATGATGGTATATATTCTCTTTGTGTGCAAGACGTAAGGAAGGGAATCGAGAGGTGCCCAATGATGGTGTATATTAACATTGTGTGCAAGACGCAATGAAGAGAATTGAGAGGTGCACAATAATGGTGCATATTCACTTTGAATGCAAGACGTAAGGAAGGGAATGGTGAGGTGCACAATGATGGTATATATTCTCTTTGTGTGCAAGACGTATGGAAGGGAATCGAAGGGTGCACAATGATAATGTATATTCACTTTGTGTGCAAGACGTAAGGAAGAGAATGGAGAGGTGCACAATGATGGCAAATATTCTCTTTGTGTGCAAGACGTAAGGAAGGGAATCGAGAGGTGCACAATGATGGTGTATATTAACATTGTGTGCAAGACGCATTGATGAGAATGGATAGGTGAACAATGATGGTGTATATACATTTTGTGTGCAAGACGCAATGAAGAGAATGGAGAGGTGCACAATGATGGTATATATTCTCTTTGTGTGCAAGACGTAAGGAAGGAAATCGGGAGGTGCACAATGATAGTGTATATTAACTTTGTGTGCAAGACGTAAGGAAGAGAATGGATAGGTGCACAATGATGGTGTATATACGCTTTGTGTGCAAGGCTTAAGGAAGGGAATCGAGAGGTGCACAGTGATGGTGTATATTAACTTTGTGTGCAGGACGTAATGAAGAAAATGGAGAGGTGCACAATGATAGTGTATATTCACTTTGTGTGCAAGACGTAAGGAAGAGAATGGAGAGGTACACAAGAATGGTGTATATTCACTTTGTGCGCAAGACGTAAGGAAGAGAATGGATAGGTCCACAATGATGGTGTATATTCACTTTGTGTGCAAGACGTAATGAAGGGAATCCAGAGGTGCACAATGATGGAGTATATTAACATTGTGTGCAGGACGTAATGAAGAGAATGGGGAGGTGCACAATTATAGTGTATATTCACTTTGTGTGCAAGACGCAATGAAGAGAATGGAGAGGTGCACATTGATGGTGTATATTAACATTGTGTACAAGACGTAAGGAGGAGAATGGAGAGGGGCACATTGATGGTGTATAATCACTTTGTGTGCAGGACGTAAGGAGGAGAATGGAGAGGTGCACATTGATGGTGTATATTCACTTTGAGTGCAAGACGCAAGGAAGTGAATGGAGAGGTGCACAATGATGGTTTATATACACTTTGTGTGCAAGACGCAATGAAGAGGATTGAGAGGTGCACATTGATGGTGTATATTCACTTTGTGTGCAAGACCCAATGATGAGAATGGAGAGGTGCACAATGATGGTGCATATTCACTTTGTGTGCAAGACGTAAGGAAGAGAATGGAGAGGTGCACAATGATGGTATATATTCTCTTTGTGTGCAGGACGTAATGAAGAGAATGGAGAGGTGCACATTGATGGTGTATATTCACTTTGTGTGCAAGACGCAATGAAGAGAATGGAGAGGTGCATATTGATGGTGTATATTCACTTTGTGTGCAAGACGTAAGGAAGAGAATGGAGAGGTGCACTATGATGGTGTATATTAACATTGTGTGCAAGACGCAAGGAAGAGAATTGAGAGGTGCACATTGATGGTGTATATTCACTTTGTGTGCAAGACGCAATGATGAGAATGGAGAGGTGCACAATGATGGTGCATATTCACTTTGTGTGCAAGACGTAAGGAAGAGAATGGATAGGAGCACAATGATGGTGGATATTCACTTTGTGTGCAAGACGTAAGGACGAGAATGGATTGGAGCACAATGATGGTGTATATTCACTTTGTGTGCAAGACGTAAGGAAGAGAATGGAGAGGTGCACAATGATGGTGTATATTCACTTTGTGTGCAATACGTAAGGAAGAGAATGGAGAGGTGCACAATGATGTATATATTCTCTTTGTGTGCAAGACGTAAGGAAGGGAATCGAGAGGTGCACAATGATGGTGTATATTAACATTGTGTGCAAGACGCATTGATGAGAATGGATAGGTGCACAATGATGGTGTATATACACTTTGAGTGCAAGACGTAAGGAAGGAAATCGGGAGGTGCACAATGATAGTGTATATTAACTTTGTGTGCAAGACGTAAGGAAGAGAATGGATAGGTGCACAATGATGGTGTATATACGCTTTGTGTGCAAGGCTTAAGGAAGGGAATCGAGAGGTGCACAGTGATGGTGTATATTAACTTTGTGTGCAGGACGTAATGAAGAAAATGGAGAGGTGCACAATGATAGTGTATATTCACTTTGTGTGCAAGACGTAAGGAAGGGAATGGATAGGTGCACAATGATGGTGTATATTCACTTTGTGTGCAAGACGTAAGGAAGAGAATGGTGATGTGCACAATGATGGTGTATATTCACTTTGTGTGCAAGACGAAATGAAGAGAACATTGTGTGCAAAACGTAAGGAAGAGAATGGATAGGTGCACATTGATGGTGCATATTCACTTTGTGTGCAGGACGTAAAGAAGAGAATGGAGAGGTGCACAATGATGGTATATATCCTCTTTGTGTGCAGGACGTAATGAAGAGAATGGAGAGGTGCACAATGATGGTGTATATTCACTTTGTGTGCAAGACCTAAGGAAGAGAATGGAGAGGTGCACAATGATGGTATATATTCTCTTTGTGTGCAGGACGTAAGGAAGGGAATGGAGAGGTACACATTGATGGTGTATATTGACTTTGTGTGCAAGACGCAATGAAGAGAATGGAGAGGTGCACAATGATGGTATATATTCTCTTTGTGTGCAAGACGCAATGAAGAGAATGGAGAGCTGCACAATGATGGTGTATATTCTCTTTGTGTGCAGGACGAAAGGAAGGAAATGGAGAGGTGCACATTGATGGTATATATTCTCTTAGTGTGCAAGGGAATCGAGAGGTGCACAATGATGGTGTATATTCGCTTTGTGTGCAAGACGCAATGATGAGAATGGAGAGGTGCACAATGATGGTGCATATTCACTTTGTGTGCAAGACGTAAGGAAGGGAATGGAGAGGAGCACAATGATGGTGTATATTCACATTGTGTGCAAGACGCAATGAAGAGAATGGAGAGGTGCATATTGATGGTGTATATTCACTTTGTGTGCAAGACGCAATGAAGAGAATGGAGAGGTGCACAATGATGGTATATATTCTCTTTGTGTGCAAGACGTAAGGAAGGGAATCTAGAGGTGCACAATGATGGAGTATATTAACATTGTGTGCAGGACGTAATGAAGAGAATGGGGAGGTGCAGAATGATGGTGTATATTCACTTTGTGTGCAGGACGTTAGGAGGAGAATTGAGAGGTGCACAATGATGGTGTATATACACATTGTGTGCAAGATGCAATGAAGAGAATTGAGAGGTGCACAATGATGGTGTATATTCACTTTGTGTGCAAGACGTAAGGAAGAGAATGGAGAGGTACACAATAATGGTGTATATTCACTTTGTGTGCAAGACGTAAGGAAGAGAATGGATAGGTCCACAATGATGGTGTATATTCACTTTGTGTGCAAGACGTCATGAAGGGAATCCAGAGGTGCACAATGATGGAGTATATTAACATTGTGTGCAGGACGTAATGAAGAGAATGGGGAGGTGCACAATTATAGTGTATATTCACTTTGTGTGCAAGACGCAATGAAGAGAATGGAGAGGTGCACATTGATGGTGTATATTAACATTGTGTACAAGACGTAAGGAGGAGAATGGAGAGGGGCACATTGATGGTGTATATTCACTTTGTGTGCAGGACGTAAGGAGGAGAATGGAGAGGTGCACAGTGATGGTGTATATTCACTTTGTGTGCAAGACGTAAGGAAGGGAATGGAGAGGTGCAGAATGATGGTGTATAGTCACTTTGTGTGCAGGACGTTAGGAGGAGAATTGAGAGGTGCACAATGATGGTGTATATACACATTGTGTGCAAGATGCAATGAAGAGAATGGAGAGGTGCACAATGATGGTGTATAATCACTTTGTGTGCAAGACGTAAGGAAGAGAATGGAGAGGTACACAAGAATGGTGTATATTCACTTTGTGTGCAAGACGTAAGGAAGAGAATGGATAGGTGCACAATGATGGTGTATATACACTTTGTGTGCAAGACGTATGGAAGACAATGAGGAGGTGCACAATGGTGGTGTATATACACATTGTGTGCAAGACGCAAGGAAGAGAATGGTGATGTGCACAATGATGGTGTATATTCACTTTGTGTGCAAGACGAAATGAAGAGAACATTGTGTGCAAAACGTAAGGAAGAGAATGGATAGGTGCACATTGATGGTGCATATTCACTTTGTGTGCAGGACGTAATGAAGAGAATGGAGAGGTGCACAATGATGGTATATATCCTCTTTGTGTGCAAGACGCAATGAAGAGAATGGAGAGGTGCACAATGATGGTGCATATTCACTTTGTGTGCAAGACGTAAGGAAGGGAATGGAGAGGAGCACAATGATGGTGTATATACAAAATATTCTCTTTGTGTGCAGGACGTAATGAAGAGAATGGAGAGGTGCACATTGATGGTGTATATTCACATTGTGTGCAAGACGCAATGAAGAGAATGGAGAGGTGCTTATTGATGGTGTATATTCACTTTGTGTGCAAGACGCAATGAAGAGAATGGAGAGGTGCACAATGATGGTATATATTCTCTTTGTGTGCAAGACGTAAGGAAGGGAATCGAGAGGTGCACAATGATGGTGTATATTAACATTGTGTGCAAGACGCAATGAAGAGAATGGAGAGGTGCTTATTGATGGTGTATATTCACTTTGTGTGCAAGACGCAATGAAGAGAATGGAGAGGTGCACAATGATGGTATATATTCTCTTTGTGTGCAAGACGTAAGGAAGGGAATCGAGAGGTGCACAATGATGGTGTATATTAACATTGTGTGCAAGACGCAATGAAGAGAATTGAGAGGTGCACATTGATGGTGTATATTCTCTTTGTGTGCAAGACGCAATGAAGAGAATGGAGAGGTGCACAATGATGGTGCATATTCACTTTGTGTGCAAGACGTAAGGAAGGGAATGGAGAGGAGCACAATGATGGTGTATATACAAAATATTCTCTTTGTGTGCAGGACGTAATGAAGAGAATGGAGAGGTGCACATTGATGGTGTATATTCACATTGTGTGCAAGACGCAATGAAGAGAATGGAGAGGTGCATATTGATGGTGTATATTCACTTTGTGTGCAAGACGCAATGAAGAGAATGGAGAGGTGCACAATGATGGTATATATTCTCTTTGTGTGCAAGACGTAAGGAAGGGAATCGAGAGGTGCACAATGATAGTGTATATTCACTTTGTGTGCAAGACGTAAGGTAGAGAATGGAGAGGTGCACAATGAAGGTACATATTCTCTTTGTGTGCAAGAAGTAAGGAAGGGAATAAGAGGTGCACAATGATGGTGTATATTAACATTGTGTGCAAGACGCATTGATGAGAATGGATAGGTGCACAATGATGGTGTATACACATTTTGTGTGCAAGACGCAATGAAGAGAATGGAGAGGTGCACAATGATGGCATATATTCTCTTTGTGTGCAAGACGTAAGGAAGGGAATCGAGAGGTGCACACTGATAGTGTATATTCACTTTGTGTGCAAGACGTAAGGAAGGGAATGGATAGGTGCACAATGATGGTGTATATACACTTTGTGTGCAAGATGTAGGGAAGAGAATTGAGAGGTGCACAATGATAGTGTATATTCATTTTGTGTGCAAGACGTAAGGAAGAGAATGGAGAGGTGCACAAGAATGGTGTATATTCACTTTGTGTGCAAGACGTAAGGAAGAGAATGGAGAGGTACACAAGAATGGTGTATATTCACTTTGTGTGCAAAACGTAAGGAAGAGAATGGATAGGTGCACAATGATGGTGTATATACACTTTGTGTGCAAGACGTATGGAAGACAATGAGGAGGTGCACAATGGTGGTGTATATACAAATTGTGTGCAAGACGTAAGGAAGAGAATGGAGAAGTGCACAATGATGGTGTATATTAACTTTGTGTGCAAGACGCAAGGAAGAGAATGGAGAGGTGCACAATGCAGTGTGTATATACACTCTGTGTGCAAGACGCAATGAAGAGAATGGATAGGTGCACAATGATGGTGTATATTTACTTTGTGTGCAAGACGCAAGGAAGTGAATGGAGGGGTGCACAATGATGGTGCATATTCACCTTGTGTGCAAGACGTAAGGAAGAGAATGGAGAGGTGCACAATGCAATGTGTATATACACTTTGTGTGCAAGACGCAATGAAGAGAATGGATAGGTGCACAATGATGGTGTATATTCACTTTGTGTGCAAGACGTAATGAAGGGAATCCAGAGGTGCAAAATGATGGAGTATATTAACATTGTGTGGTGGACGTAATGAAGAGAATGGGGAGGTGCACAATTATAGTGTATATTCACTTTGTGTGCAAGACGCAATGAAGAGAATGGATAGGTGCACAATGATGGTGTATATTCACTTTGTGTGCAAGACGTAAGGAAGAGAATGGAGAGGTACACAAGAATGGTATATATTCTCTTTGTGTGCAAGACGCAATGAAGGGAATGGATAGGTGCACAATGATGGTGTATATTCACTTTGTGTGCAAGACGTAATGAAGGGAATCCAGAGGTGCACAATGATGGAGTATATTAACATTGTGTGCAGGACGTAATGAAGAGAATGGGGAGGTGCACAATTATAGTGTATATTCACTTTGTGTGCAAGACGCAATGAAGAGAATGGAGAGGTGCACATTGATGGTGTATATTAACATTGTGTGCAAGACGAAAGGAGGAGAATGGAGAGGTGCACATTGATGGTGTATATTCACTTTGTGTGCAGGACGTAAGGAGGAGAATGGAGAGGTGCACAGCGATGTTGTATATTCACTTTGTGTGCAAGACGTAAGGAAGGGAATGGAGAGGTGCAGAATGATGGTGTATATTCACTTTGTGTGCAGGACGTAAGGAGGAGAATTGAGAGGTGCACAATGATGGTGTATATACACATTGTGTGCAAGATGCATTGAAGAGAATGGAGAGGTGCACAATGATGGTGTATATTCACTTCGTGTGCAAGACGTAAGGAAGGGAATGGAGAGGTGCACATTGATGGTGTATATTCACTTTGTGTGCATGACGTAAGGAAGAGAATGGAGAGGTGCACATTGATGGTGTGTATTCACTTTGTGTGCAAGACGTAAGGAAGAGAATGGAGAGGTGCACAATGATGGTGTATATTCACTTTGTGTGAAAGACGTAAGGAAGAGAATGGAGAGGTGCACAAGAATGGTGTATATACACTTTGTGTGCAAGACGTAAGGAAGAGAATGGACAGGTACACAAGAATGGTGTATATTCGCTTTGTGTGCAAGACGTAGGGAAGAGAATGGATAGGTGCACAATGATGGTGTATATTCACTTCGTGTGCAAGACGTAAGGAAGAGAATGGAGAGCAGCACAATGATGGTGTATATTCACTTTGTGTGCAATACGCAAGGAAGAGAATGGACAGGTGCACAATGAAGGTGTATATTTACTTTGTGTGCAAGACGTAAGGAAGAGAATGGAGAGGAGCACAAGGATGGTATATATTCTCTTTGTGTGCAAGACGCAATGAAGAGAATGGATAGGTGCACAAGAATGGTGTATATTCACTTTGTGTGCAAGACGTAAGGAAGAGAATGGAGAGGTACACAAGAATGGTGTATATTCACTTTGTGTGCAAGACGTAAGGAAGAGAATGGAGAGGTGCACAATGATGGTGTATATTCACTTTGTGTGCAAGACGTAAGGAAGAGAATGGAGAGGTGCACAAGAATGGTTATATTCACTTTGTGTGCAAGACGTAAGGAAGAGAATGGAGAGGTACACAAGAATGGTGTATATTCACTTTGTGTGCAAGACGTAAGGAAGAGAATGGAGAGCAGCACAATGATGGTGTATATTCATTTTGTGTGCAATACGCAAGGAAGGGAATGGACAGGTGCACAATGATGGTGTATATTCACTTTGTGTGCAAGACGTAAGGAAGAGAATGGAGAGGAGCACAATGATGGCGTATATTCACTTTGTGTGCAAGGCGTAAGGAAGAGAATGGAGAGGAGCACAATGATGGTGCATATTCACTTTGTCTGCAAGACGCAAGGAGGAGAATGGATAGGAGCACAATGAGGGTGTATATACACTTTGTGTGCAAGACGTAAGGAAGAGAATGGTGAGGTGTACAATGCAGTGTATATTCATTTTGTGTGCAAGACGCAAGGAAGAGGATGGATAGTTTCACTATGATGGTGTATATTCACTTCGGGTGAAAGACGTAAGGAAGAGAATGGATAGGTGCACAATGAAGTTGTATATTCACTTTGTGTGCAAGACGCAAGGAAGAGAATGGAGAGGAGCACAATGATGGTGTATATTCACTTTGTGTGCAAGACGTAAGGAAGGGAATTGACAGGTGCACAATGAAGGTGTATATTCACTTTGTGTGCAAGACGCAAGGAAGGGAATCGGGAGGTGCACAGTGATGGTGTATATTAACTTTGTGTGCAGGACGTAATGAAGAAAATGGAGAGGTGCACAATGATAGTGTATATTCACTTTGTGTGCAAGACGTAAGGAAGGGAATGGATAGGTGCACAATGATGGTGTATATACACTTTGTGTGCAAGATGTAAGGAAGTGAATTGAGAGGTGCACAATGATAGTGTATATTCATTTTGTGTGCAAGATGTAAGGAAGAAAATGGTGAGGTGCACAAGAATGGTGTATATTCACTTTGTGTGCAAGACGTAAGGAAGAGAATGGAGAGGTACACAAGAATGGTGTATATTCACTTTGTGTGCAAGACGTAAGGAAGAGAATGGATAGGTGCACAATGATGGTGTATATACACTTTGTGTGCAAGACGTATGGAAGACAATGAGGAGGTGCACAATGGTGGTGTATATACACATTGTGTGCAAGACGTAAGGAAGAGAATGGAGAAGTGCACAATGATGGTGTATATTAACTCTGTGTGCAAGACGCAAGGAAGAGAATGGAGAGGTGCACAATGCAGTGTGTATGTACACTTTGTGTGCAAGACGCAATGAAGAGAATGGATAGGTGCACAATGATGGTGTATATTTACTTTGTGTGCAAGACGCAAGGAAGTGAATGGAGACATGCACAATAATGGTGAATATTCACCTTGTGTGCAAGACGTAAGGAAGAGAATGGAGAGGTGCACAATGATGGTATATATTCTCTTTGTGTGCAAGACGCAAAGAAGAGAATGGATAGGTGCACAATGATGGTGTATATTCACTTTGTGTGCAAGACGTAATGAAGGGAATCCAGAGGTGCACAATGATGGAGTATATTAACATTGTGTGCAGGACGTAATGAAGAGAATGGGAAGGTGCAGAATGATGGTGTATATTCACTTTGTGTGCAGGACGTTAGGAGGAGAATTGAGAGGTGCACAATGATGGTGTATATACACATTGTGTGCAAGATGCAATGAAGAGAATGGAGAGGTGCACAATGATGGTGTATATTCACTTTGTGTGCAAGACGTAAGGAAGAGAATGGAGAGGTACACAAGAATGGTGTATATTCACTTTGTGTGCAAGACGTAAGGAAGAGAATGGATAGGTGCACAATGATGGTGTATATTCACTTTGTGTGCAAGACGTAATTAAGGGAATCCAGAGGTGCACAATGATGGAGTATATTAACATTGTGTGCAGGAAGTAATGAAGAGAATGGGGAGGTGCACAATTATAGTGTATATTCACTTTGTGTGCAAGACGCAATGAAGAGAATGGAGAGGTGCACATTGATGGTGTATATTAACATTGTGTACAAGACGTAAGGAGGAGAATGGAGAGGTGCACATTGATGGTGTATATTCACTTTGGGTGCAGGACGTAAGGAGGAGAATGGAGAGGTGCACATTGATGGTGTATATTCACTTTGTGTGCAAGACGTAAGGAAGGGAATGGAGAGGTGCAGAATGATGGTGTATAGTCACTTTGTGTGCAGGACGTTAGGAGGAGAATTGAGAGGTGCACAATGATGGTGTATATACACATTGTGTGCAAGATGCAATGAAGAGAATGGAGAGGTGCACAATGATGGAGTATATTCACTTTGTGTGTAAGACGTAAGAAGAGAATGGAGAGGTACACAAGAATGGTGTATATTCACTTTGTGTGCAAGACGTAAGGAAGAGAATGGATTGGTGCACAATGATGGTGTATATACACTTTGTGTGCAAGACGTATGGAAGACAATGAGGAGGTGCACAATGGTGGTGTATATACACATTGTGTGCAAGACGCAAGGAAGAGAATGGTGAGGTGCACAATGATGGTGTATATACACATTGTGTGCAAAACGTAAGGAAGAGAATGGATAGGTGCACATTGATGGTGCATATTCACTTTGTGTGCAGGACGTAATGAAGAGAATGGAGAGGTGCACAATGATGGTATATATCCTCTTTGTGTGCAGGACGTAATGAAGAGAATGGAGAGGTGCACAATGATGGTGTATATTCACTTTGTGTGCAAGACGTAATGAAGGGAATCTAGAGGTGCACAATGATGGAGTATATTAACATTGTGTGCAGGACGTAATGAAGAGAATGGGGAGGTGCAGAATGATGGTGTATATTCACTTTGTGTGCAGGACGTTAGGGGGAGAATAGAGAGGTGCACAATGATGGTGTATATACACATTGTGTGCAAGATGCAATGAAGAGAATTGAGAGGTGCACAATGATGGTGTATATTCACTTTGTGTGCAAGACGTAAGGAAGAGAATGGAGAGGTACACAAGAATGGTGTATATTCACTTTGTGTGCAAGACGTAAGGAAGAGAATGGAGAGGTGCACAATGATGGTGTATATTCACTTTGTGTGCAAGACGTAAGGAAGAGAATGGAGAGGTGCACAAGAATGGTTATATTCACTTTGTGTGCAAGACGTAAGGAAGAGAATGGAGAGGTACACAAGAATGGTGTATATTCACTTTGTGTGCAAGACGTAAGGAAGAGAATGGAGAGCAGCACAATGATGGTGTATATTCATTTTGTGTGCAATACGCAAGGAAGGGAATGGACAGGTGCACAATGATGGTGTATATTCACTTTGTGTGCAAGACGTAAGGAAGAGAATGGAGAGGAGCACAATGATGGCGTATATTCACTTTGTGTGCAAGGCGTAAGGAAGAGAATGGAGAGGAGCACAATGATGGTGCATATTCACTTTGTCTGCAAGACGCAAGGAGGAGAATGGATAGGAGCACAATGAGGGTGTATATACACTTTGTGTGCAAGACGTAAGGAAGAGAATGGTGAGGTGTACAATGCAGTGTATATTCATTTTGTGTGCAAGACGCAAGGAAGAGGATGGATAGTTTCACTATGATGGTGTATATTCACTTCGGGTGAAAGACGTAAGGAAGAGAATGGATAGGTGCACAATGAAGTTGTATATTCACTTTGTGTGCAAGACGCAAGGAAGAGAATGGAGAGGAGCACAATGATGGTGTATATTCACTTTGTGTGCAAGACGTAAGGAAGGGAATTGACAGGTGCACAATGAAGGTGTATATTCACTTTGTGTGCAAGACGCAAGGAAGGGAATCGGGAGGTGCACAGTGATGGTGTATATTAACTTTGTGTGCAGGACGTAATGAAGAAAATGGAGAGGTGCACAATGATAGTGTATATTCACTTTGTGTGCAAGACGTAAGGAAGGGAATGGATAGGTGCACAATGATGGTATATATACACTTTGTGTGCAAGATGTAAGGAAGTGAATTGAGAGGTGCACAATGATAGTGTATATTCATTTTGTGTGCAAGATGTAAGGAAGAAAATGGTGAGGTGCACAAGAATGGTGTATATTCACTTTGTGTGCAAGACGTAAGGAAGAGAATGGAGAGGTACACAAGAATGGTGTATATTCACTTTGTGTGCAAGACGTAAGGAAGAGAATGGATAGGTGCACAATGATGGTGTATATACACTTTGTGTGCAAGACGTATGGAAGACAATGAGGAGGTGCACAATGGTGGTGTATATACACATTGTGTGCAAGACGTAAGGAAGAGAATGGAGAAGTGCACAATGATGGTGTATATTAACTCTGTGTGCAAGACGCAAGGAAGAGAATGGAGAGGTGCACAATGCAGTGTGTATGTACACTTTGTGTGCAAGACGCAATGAAGAGAATGGATAGGTGCACAATGATGGTGTATATTTACTTTGTGTGCAAGACGCAAGGAAGTGAATGGAGACATGCACAATAATGGTGAATATTCACCTTGTGTGCAAGACGTAAGGAAGAGAATGGAGAGGTGCACAATGATGGTATATATTCTCTTTGTGTGCAAGACGCAAAGAAGAGAATGGATAGGTGCACAATGATGGTGTATATTCACTTTGTGTGCAAGACGTAATGAAGGGAATCCAGAGGTGCACAATGATGGAGTATATTAACATTGTGTGCAGGACGTAATGAAGAGAATGGGAAGGTGCAGAATGATGGTGTATATTCACTTTGTGTGCAGGACGTTAGGAGGAGAATTGAGAGGTGCACAATGATGGTGTATATACACATTGTGTGCAAGATGCAATGAAGAGAATGGAGAGGTGCACAATGATGGTGTATATTCACTTTGTGTGCAAGACGTAAGGAAGAGAATGGAGAGGTACACAAGAATGGTGTATATTCACTTTGTGTGCAAGACGTAAGGAAGAGAATGGATAGGTGCACAATGATGGTGTATATTCACTTTGTGTGCAAGACGTAATTAAGGGAATCCAGAGGTGCACAATGATGGAGTATATTAACATTGTGTGCAGGAAGTAATGAAGAGAATGGGGAGGTGCACAATTATAGTGTATATTCACTTTGTGTGCAAGACGCAATGAAGAGAATGGAGAGGTGCACATTGATGGTGTATATTAACATTGTGTACAAGACGTAAGGAGGAGAATGGAGAGGTGCACATTGATGGTGTATATTCACTTTGGGTGCAGGACGTAAGGAGGAGAATGGAGAGGTGCACATTGATGGTGTATATTCACTTTGTGTGCAAGACGTAAGGAAGGGAATGGAGAGGTGCAGAATGATGGTGTATAGTCACTTTGTGTGCAGGACGTTAGGAGGAGAATTGAGAGGTGCACAATGATGGTGTATATACACATTGTGTGCAAGATGCAATGAAGAGAATGGAGAGGTGCACAATGATGGAGTATATTCACTTTGTGTGTAAGACGTAAGAAGAGAATGGAGAGGTACACAAGAATGGTGTATATTCACTTTGTGTGCAAGACGTAAGGAAGAGAATGGATTGGTGCACAATGATGGTGTATATACACTTTGTGTGCAAGACGTATGGAAGACAATGAGGAGGTGCACAATGGTGGTGTATATACACATTGTGTGCAAGACGCAAGGAAGAGAATGGTGAGGTGCACAATGATGGTGTATATACACATTGTGTGCAAAACGTAAGGAAGAGAATGGATAGGTGCACATTGATGGTGCATATTCACTTTGTGTGCAGGACGTAATGAAGAGAATGGAGAGGTGCACAATGATGGTATATATCCTCTTTGTGTGCAGGACGTAATGAAGAGAATGGAGAGGTGCACAATGATGGTGTATATTCACTTTGTGTGCAAGACGTAATGAAGGGAATCTAGAGGTGCACAATGATGGAGTATATTAACATTGTGTGCAGGACGTAATGAAGAGAATGGGGAGGTGCAGAATGATGGTGTATATTCACTTTGTGTGCAGGACGTTAGGGGGAGAATAGAGAGGTGCACAATGATGGTGTATATACACATTGTGTGCAAGATGCAATGAAGAGAATTGAGAGGTGCACAATGATGGTGTATATTCACTTTGTGTGCAAGACGTAAGGAAGAGAATGGAGAGGTACACAAGAATGGTGTATATTCACTTTGTGTGCAAGACGTAAGGAAGAGAATGGATAGGTCCACAATGATGGTGTATATTCACTTTGTGTGCAAGACGTAATGAAGGGAATCCAGAGGTGCACAATGATGGAGTATATTAACATTGTGTGCAGGACGTAATGAAGAGAATGGGGAGGTGCACAATTATAGTGTATATTCACTTTGTGTGCAAGACGCAATGAAGAGAATGGAGAGGTGCACATTGATGGTGTATATTAACATTGTGTACAAGACGTAAGGAGGAGAATGGAGAGGGGCACATTGATGGTGTATATTCACTTTGAGTGCAGGACGTAAGGAGGAGAATGGAGAGGTGCACAGTGATGGTGTATATTCACTTTGTGTGCAAGACGTAAGGAAGGGAATGGAGAGGTGCAGAATGATGGTGTATAGTCACTTTGTGTGCAGGACGTTAGGAGGAGAATTGAGAGGTGCACAATGATGGTGTATATACACATTGTGTGCAAGATGCAATGAAGAGAATGGAGAGGTGCACACTGATGGTGTATAATCACTTTGTGTGCAAGACGTAAGGAAGAGAATGGAGAGGTACACAAGAATGGTGTATATTCACTTTGTGTGCAAGACGTAAGGAAGAGAATGGATAGGTGCACAATGATGGTGTATATACACTTTGTGTGCAAGACGTATGGAAGACAATGAGGAGGTGCACAATGGTGGTGTATATACACATTGTGTGCAAGACGCAAGGAAGAGAATGGTGATGTGCACAATGATGGTGTATATTCACTTTGTGTGCAAGACGAAATGAAGAGAACATTGTGTGCAAAACGTAAGGAAGAGAATGGATAGGTGCACATTGATGGTGCATATTCACTTTGTGTGCAGGACGTAATGAAGAGAATGGAGAGGTGCACAATGATGGTATATATCCTCTTTGTGTGCAGGACGTAATGAAGAGAATGGAGAGGTACACAATGATGGTGTATATTCACTTTGTGTGCAAGACGTAAGGAAGAGAATGGAGAGGTGCACAATGATGGTATATATTCTCTTTGTGTGCAGGACGTAAGGAAGGGAATGGAGAGGTACACATTGATGGTGTATATTGACTTTGTGTGCAAGACGCAATGAAGAGAATGGAGAGGTGCACAATGATGGTATATATTCTCTTTGTGTGCAAGACGCAATGAAGAGAATGGAGAGCTGCACAATGATGGTGTATATTCTCTTTGTGTGCAGGACGAAAGGAAGGAAATGGAGAGGTGCACATTGATGGTATATATTCTCTTAGTGTGCAAGGGAATCGAGAGGTGCACAATGATGGTGTATATTCGCTTTGTGTGCAAGACGCAATGATGAGAATGGAGAGGTGCACAATGATGGTGCATATTCACTTTGTGTGCAAGACGTAAGGAAGGGAATGGAGAAGAGCACAATGATGGTGTATATACAAAATATTCTCTTTGTGTGCAGGACGTAATGAAGAGAATGGAGAGGTGCACATTGATGGTGTATATTCACATTGTGTGCAAGACGCAATGAAGAGAATGGAGAGGTGCATATTGATGGTGTATATTCACTTTGTGTGCAAGACGCAATGAAGAGAATGGAGAGGTGCACAATGATGGTATATATTCTCTTTGTGTGCAAGACGTAAGGAAGGGAATCTAGAGGTGCACAATGATGGAGTATATTAACATTGTGTGCAGGACGTAATGAAGAGAATGGGGAGGTGCAGAATGATGGTGTATATTCACTTTGTGTGCAGGACGTTAGGAGGAGAATTGAGAGGTGCACAATGATGGTGTATATACACATTGTGTGCAAGATGCAATGAAGAGAATTGAGAGGTGCACAATGATGGTGTATATTCACTTTGTGTGCAAGACGTAAGGAAGAGAATGGAGAGGTACACAAGAATGGTGTATATTCACTTTGTGTGCAAGACGTAAGGAAGAGAATGGATAGGTCCACAATGATGGTGTATATTCACTTTGTGTGCAAGACGTCATGAAGGGAATCCAGAGGTGCACAATGATGGAGTATATTAACATTGTGTGCAGGACGTAATGAAGAGAATGGGGAGGTGCACAATTATAGTGTATATTCACTTTGTGTGCAAGACGCAATGAAGAGAATGGAGAGGTGCACATTGATGGTGTATATTAACATTGTGTACAAGACGTAAGGAGGAGAATGGAGAGGGGCACATTGATGGTGTATATTCACTTTGTGTGCAGGACGTAAGGAGGAGAATGGAGAGGTGCACAGTGATGGTGTATATTCACTTTGTGTGCAAGACGTAAGGAAGGGAATGGAGAGGTGCAGAATGATGGTGTATAGTCACTTTGTGTGCAGGACGTTAGGAGGAGAATTGAGAGGTGCACAATGATGGTGTATATACACATTGTGTGCAAGATGCAATGAAGAGAATGGAGAGGTGCACAATGATGGTGTATAATCACTTTGTGTGCAAGACGTAAGGAAGAGAATGGAGAGGTACACAAGAATGGTGTATATTCACTTTGTGTGCAAGACGTAAGGAAGAGAATGGATAGGTGCACAATGATGGTGTATATACACTTTGTGTGCAAGACGTATGGAAGACAATGAGGAGGTGCACAATGGTGGTGTATATACACATTGTGTGCAAGACGCAAGGAAGAGAATGGTGATGTGCACAATGATGGTGTATATTCACTTTGTGTGCAAGACGAAATGAAGAGAACATTGTGTGCAAAACGTAAGGAAGAGAATGGATAGGTGCACATTGATGGTGCATATTCACTTTGTGTGCAGGACGTAATGAAGAGAATGGAGAGGTGCACAATGATGGTATATATCCTCTTTGTGTGCAGGACGTAATGAAGAGAATGGAGAGGTGCACAATGATGGTGTATATTCACTTTGTGTGCAAGACGTAAGGAAGAGAATGGAGAGGTGCACAATGATGGTATATATTCTCTTTGTGTGCAGGACGTAAGGAAGGGAATGGAGAGGTACACATTGATGGTGTATATTGACTTTGTGTGCAAGACGCAATGAAGAGAATGGAGAGGTGCACAATGATGGTATATATTCTCTTTGTGTGCAAGACGCAATGAAGAGAATGGAGAGGTGCACAATGATGGTGCATATTCACTTTGTGTGCAAGACGTAAGGAAGGGAATGGAGAGGAGCACAATGATGGTGTATATACAAAATATTCTCTTTGTGTGCAGGACGTAATGAAGAGAATGGAGAGGTGCACATTGATGGTGTATATTCACATTGTGTGCAAGACGCAATGAAGAGAATGGAGAGGTGCATATTGATGGTGTATATTCACTTTGTGTGCAAGACGCAATGAAGAGAATGGAGAGGTGCACAATGATGGTATATATTCTCTTTGTGTGCAAGACGTAAGGAAGGGAATCGAGAGGTGCACAATGATGGTGTATATTAACATTGTGTGCAAGACGCAATGAAGAGAATTGAGAGGTGCACATTGATGGTGTATATTCACTTTGTGTGCAAGATGCAATGATGAGAATGGAGAGGTGCACAATGATGGTGCATATTCACTTTGAATGCAAGACGTAAGGAAGGGAATGGAGAGGTGCACAATGATGGTATATATTCTCTTTGTGTGCAAGACGTAAGGAAGGGAATCGAGAGGTGCACAATGATAGTGTATATTCACTTTGTGTGCAAGACGTAAGGTAGAGAATGTAGAGGTGCACAATGAAGGTACATATTCTCTTTGTGTGCAAGAAGTAAGGAAGGGAATAAGAGGTGCACAATGATGGTGTATATTAACATTGTGTGCAAGACGCATTGATGAGAATGGATAGGTGCACAATGATGGTGTATATACATTTTGTGTGCAAGACGCAATGAAGAGAATGGAGAGGTGCACAATGATGGCATATATTCTCTTTGTGTGCAAGACGTAAGGAAGGGAATCGAGAGGTGCACACTGATAGTGTATATTCACTTTGTGTGCAAGACGTAAGGAAGGGAATGGATAGGTGCACAATGATGGTGTATATACACTTTGTGTGCAAGATGTAGGGAAGAGAATTGAGAGTTGCACAATGATAGTGTATATTCATTTTGTGTGCAAGACGTAAGGAAGAGAATGGAGAGGTGCACAAGAATGGTGTATATTCACTTTGTGTGCAAGACGTAAGGAAGAGAATGGAGAGGTACACAAGAATGGTGTATATTCACTTTGTGTGCAAAACGTAAGGAAGAGAATGGATAGGTGCACAATGATGGTGTATATACACTTTGTGTGCAAGACGTATGGAAGACAATGAGGAGGTGCACAATGGTGGTGTATATACAAATTGTGTGCAAGACGTAAGGAAGAGAATGGAGAAGTGCACAATGATGGTGTATATTAACTTTGTGTGCAAGACGCAAGGAAGAGAATGGAGAGGTGCACAATGCAGTGTGTATATACACTTTGTGTGCAAGACGCAATGAAGAGAATGGATAGGTGCACAATGATGGTGTATATTTACTTTGTGTGCAAGACGCAAGGAAGTGAATGGAGGGGTGCACAATGATGGTGCATATTCACCTTGTGTGCAAGACGTAAGGAAGAGAATGGAGAGGTGCACAATGCAGTGTGTATATACACTTTGTGTGCAAGACGCAATGAAGAGAATGGATAGGTGCACAATGATGGTGTATATTCACTTTGTGTGCAAGACGTAATGAAGGGAATCCAGAGGTGCACAATGATGGAGTATATTAACATTGTGTGGTGGACGTAATGAAGAGAATGGGGAGGTGCACAATTATAGTGTATATTCACTTTGTGTGCAAGACGCAATGAAGAGAATGGATAGGTGCACAATGATGGTGTATATTCACTTTGTGTGCAAGACGTAAGGAAGAGAATGGAGAGGTACACAAGAATGGTATATATTCTCTTTGTGTGCAAGACGCAATGAAGGGAATGGATAGGTGCACAATGATGGTGTATATTCACTTTGTGTGCAAGACGTAATGAAGGGAATCCAGAGGTGCACAATGATGGAGTATATTAACATTGTGTGCAGGACGTAATGAAGAGAATGGGGAGGTGCACAATTATAGTGTATATTCACTTTGTGTGCAAGACGCAATGAAGAGAATGGAGAGGTGCACATTGATGGTGTATATTAACATTGTGTGCAAGACGAAAGGAGGAGAATGGAGAGGTGCACATTGATGGTGTATATTCACTTTGTGTGCAGGACGTAAGGAGGAGAATGGAGAGGTGCACAGCGATGTTGTATATTCACTTTGTGTGCAAGACGTAAGGAAGGGAATGGAGAGGTGCAGAATGATGGTGTATATTCACTTTGTGTGCAGGACGTAAGGAGGAAAATTGAGAGGTGCACAATGATGGTGTATATACACATTGTGTGCAAGATGCATTGAAGAGAATGGAGAGGTGCACAATGATGGTGTATATTCACTTCGTGTGCAAGACGTAAGGAAGGGAATGGAGAGGTGCACATTGATGGTGTATATTCACTTTGTGTGCATGACGTAAGGAAGAGAATGGAGAGGTGCACATTGATGGTGTGTATTCACTTTGTGTGCAAGACGTAAGGAAGAGAATGGAGAGGTGCACAATGATGGTGTATATTCACTTTGTGTGAAAGACGTAAGGAAGAGAATGGAGAGGTGCACAAGAATGGTGTATATACACTTTGTGTGCAAGACGTAAGGAAGAGAATGGACAGGTACACAAGAATGGTGTATATTCGCTTTGTGTGCAAGACGTAGGGAAGAGAATGGATAGGTGCACAATGATGGTGTATATTCACTTCGTGTGCAAGACGTAAGGAAGAGAATGGAGAGCAGCACAATGATGGTGTATATTCACTTTGTGTGCAATACGCAAGGAAGAGAATGGACAGGTGCACAATGATGGTGTATATTTACTTTGTGTGCAAGACGTAAGGAAGAGAATGGAGAGGAGCACAATGATGGTATATATTCTCTTTGTGTGCAAGACGCAATGAAGAGAATGGATAGGTGCACAAGAATGGTGTATATTCACTTTGTGTGCAAGACGTAAGGAAGAGAATGGAGAGGTACACAAGAATGGTGTATATTCACTTTGTGTGCAAGACGTAAGGAAGAGAATGGAGAGGTGCACAATGATGGTGTATATTCACTTTGTGTGCAAGACGTAAGGAAGAGAATGGAGAGGTGCACAAGAATGGTTATATTCACTTTGTGTGCAAGACGTAAGGAAGAGAATGGAGAGGTACACAAGAATGGTGTATATTCACTTTGTGTGCAAGACGTAAGGAAGAGAATGGAGAGCAGCACAATGATGGTGTATATTCATTTTGTGTGCAATACGCAAGGAAGGGAATGGACAGGTGCACAATGATGGTGTATATTCACTTTGTGTGCAAGACGTAAGGAAGAGAATGGAGAGGAGCACAATGATGGCGTATATTCACTTTGTGTGCAAGGCGTAAGGAAGAGAATGGAGAGGAGCACAATGATGGTGCATATTCACTTTGTCTGCAAGACGCAAGGAGGAGAATGGATAGGAGCACAATGAGGGTGTATATACACTTTGTGTGCAAGACGTAAGGAAGAGAATGGTGAGGTGTACAATGCAGTGTATATTCATTTTGTGTGCAAGACGCAAGGAAGAGGATGGATAGTTTCACTATGATGGTGTATATTCACTTCGGGTGAAAGACGTAAGGAAGAGAATGGATAGGTGCACAATGAAGTTGTATATTCACTTTGTGTGCAAGACGCAAGGAAGAGAATGGAGAGGAGCACAATGATGGTGTATATTCACTTTGTGTGCAAGACGTAAGGAAGGGAATAGACAGGTGCACAATGAAGGTGTATATTCACTTTGTGTGCAAGACGCAAGGAAGGGAATCGGGAGGTGCACAGTGATGGTGTATATTAACTTTGTGTGCAGGACGTAATGAAGAAAATGGAGAGGTGCACAATGATAGTGTATATTCACTTTGTGTGCAAGACGTAAGGAAGGGAATGGATAGGTGCACAATGATGGTGTATATACACTTTGTGTGCAAGATGTAAGGAAGTGAATTGAGAGGTGCACAATGATAGTGTATATTCATTTTGTGTGCAAGATGTAAGGAAGAAAATGGTGAGGTGCACAAGAATGGTGTATATTCACTTTGTGTGCAAGACGTAAGGAAGAGAATGGAGAGGTACACAAGAATGGTGTATATTCACTTTGTGTGCAAGACGTAAGGAAGAGAATGGATAGGTGCACAATGATGGTGTATATACACTTTGTGTGCAAGACGTATGGAAGACAATGAGGAGGTGCACAATGGTGGTGTATATACACATTGTGTGCAAGACGTAAGGAAGAGAATGGAGAAGTGCACAATGATGGTGTATATTAACTCTGTGTGCAAGACGCAAGGAAGAGAATGGAGAGGTGCACAATGCAGTGTGTATGTACACTTTGTGTGCAAGACGCAATGAAGAGAATGGATAGGTGCACAATGATGGTGTATATTTACTTTGTGTGCAAGACGCAAGGAAGTGAATGGAGACATGCACAATGATGGTGAATATTCACCTTGTGTGCAAGACGTAAGGAAGAGAATGGAGAGGTGCACAATGATGGTATATATTCTCTTTGTGTGCAAGACGCAAAGAAGAGAATGGATAGGTGCACAATGATGGTGTATATTCACTTTGTGTGCAAGACGTAATGAAGGGAATCCAGAGGTGCACAATGATGGAGTATATTAACATTGTGTGCAGGACGTAATGAAGAGAATGGGAAGGTGCAGAATGATGGTGTATATTCACTTTGTGTGCAGGACGTTAGGAGGAGAATTGAGAGGTGCACAATGATGGTGTATATACACATTGTGTGCAAGATGCAATGAAGAGAATGGAGAGGTGCACAATGATGGTGTATATTCACTTTGTGTGCAAGACGTAAGGAAGAGAATGGAGAGGTACACAAGAATGGTGTATATTCACTTTGTGTGCAAGACGTAAGGAAGAGAATGGATAGGTGCACAATGATGGTGTATATTCACTTTGTGTGCAAGACGTAATTAAGGGAATCCAGAGGTGCACAATGATGGAGTATATTAACATTGTGTGCAGGAAGTAATGAAGAGAATGGGGAGGTGCACAATTATAGTGTATATTCACTTTGTGTGCAAGACGCAATGAAGAGAATGGAGAGGTGCACATTGATGGTGTATATTAACATTGTGTACAAGACGTAAGGAGGAGAATGGAGAGGTGCACATTGATGGTGTATATTCACTTTGGGTGCAGGACGTAAGGAGGAGAATGGAGAGGTGCACATTGATGGTGTATATTCACTTTGTGTGCAAGACGTAAGGAAGGGAATGGAGAGGTGCAGAATGATGGTGTATAGTCACTTTGTGTGCAGGACGTTAGGAGGAGAATTGAGAGGTGCACAATGATGGTGTATATACACATTGTGTGCAAGATGCAATGAAGAGAATGGAGAGGTGCACAATGATGGAGTATATTCACTTTGTGTGTAAGACGTAAGAAGAGAATGGAGAGGTACACAAGAATGGTGTATATTCACTTTGTGTGCAAGACGTAAGGAAGAGAATGGATTGGTGCACAATGATGGTGTATATACACTTTGTGTGCAAGACGTATGGAAGACAATGAGGAGGTGCACAATGGTGGTGTATATACACATTGTGTGCAAGACGCAAGGAAGAGAATGGTGAGGTGCACAATGATGGTGTATATACACATTGTGTGCAAAACGTAAGGAAGAGAATGGATAGGTGCACATTGATGGTGCGTATTCACTTTGTGTGCAGGACGTAATGAAGTGAATGGAGAGGTGCACAATGATGGTATATATCCTCTTTGTGTGCAGGACGTAATGAAGAGAATGGAGAGGTGCACAATGATAATGTATATTCACTTTGTGTGCAAGACGTAAGGAAGAGAATGGAGAGGTGCACAATGATGGTATATATTCTCTTTGTGTGCAGGACGTAAGGAAGGGAATGGAGAGGTACACATTGATGGTGTAAATTGACTTTGTGTGCAAGACGCAATGAAGAGAATGGAGAGGTGCACAATTATGGTATATATTCTCTTTGTGTGCAAGACGCAATGAAGAGAATGGAGAGCTGCACAATGATGATGTATATTCTCTTTGTGTGCAGGACGAAAGGAAGGAAATGGAGAGGTGCACATTGATGGTATATATTCTTTTAGTGTGCAAGGGAATCGAGAGGTGCACAATGATGGTGTATATTCGCTTTGTGTGCAAGACGCATTGATGAGAATGGAGAGTTGCACAATGATGGTGCATATTCACTTTGTGTGCAAGACGTAAGGAAGGGAATGGAGAGGAGCACAATGATGGTGTATATACAAAATATTCTCTTTGTGTGCAGGACGTAATGAAGAGAATGGAGAGGTGCACATTGATGGTGTATATTCACATTATGTGCAAGACGCAATGAAGAGAATGGAGAGGTGCATATTGATGGTGTATATTCACTTTGTGTGCAAGACGCAATGAAGAGAATGGAGAGGTGCACAATGATGGTATATATTCTCTTTGTGTGCAAGACGTAAGGAAGGGAATCGAGAGGTGCCCAATGATGGTGTATATTAACATTGTGTGCAAGACGCAATGAAGAGAATTGAGAGGTGCACAATGATGGTGCATATTCACTTTGAATGCAAGACGTAAGGAAGGGAATGGAGAGGTGCACAATGATGGTATATATTCTCTTTGTGTGCAAGACGTATGGAAGGGAATCGAAGGGTGCACAATGATAATGTATATTCACTTTGTGTGCAAGACGTAAGGAAGAGAATGGAGAGGTGCATAATGATGGTATATATTCTCTTTGTGTGCAAGACGTAAGGAAGGGAATCGAGAGGTGCACAATGATGGTGTATATTAACATTGTGTGCAAGACGCATTGATGAGAATGGATAGGTGAACAATGATGGTGTATATACATATTGTGTGCAAGACGCAATGAAGAGAATGGAGAGGTGCACAATGATGGTATATATTCTCTTTGTGTGCAAGACGTAAGGAAGGGAATCGAGAGGTGCACAATGATAGTGTATATTCACTTTGTGTGCAAGTCGTAAGGAAGGGAATGGATAGGTGCACAATGATGGTGTATATACACTTTGTGTGCAAGATGTAAGGAAGAGAATTGAGAGGTGCACAATGATAGTGTATATTCATTTTGTGTGCAAGACGTAAGGAAGAGAATGGAGAGGTGCACAAGAATGGTGTATATTCACTTTGTGTGCAAGACGTAAGGAAGAGAATGGAGAGGTACACAAGAATGGTGTATATTCACTTTGTGTGCAAGACGTAAGGAAGAGAATGGATAGGTGCACAATGATGGTGTATATACACTTTGTGAGCAAGACGTATGGAAGACAATGAGGAGGTGCACAATGGTGGTGTATATACACATTGTGTGCAAGACGTAACGAAGAGAATGGAGAAGTGCACAATGATGGTGTATATTAACTTTGTGTGCAAGACGCAAGGAAGAGAATGGAGAGGTGCACAATGCAGTGTGTATATACACTTTGTGTGCAAGACGCAATGAAGAGAATGGATAGGTGCACAATGATGGTGTATATTTACTTTGTGTGCAAGACGCAAGGAAGTGAATGGAGGGCTGTACAATGATGGTGCATATTCACCTTGTGTGCAAGACGTAAGGAAGAGAATGGAGAGGTGCACAATGATGGTATATATTCTCTTTGTGTGCAAGACGCAATGAAGAGAATGGATAGGTGCACAATGATGGTGTATATTCACTTTGTGTGCAAGACGTAATGAAGGGAATCCAGAGGTGCACAATGATGGAGTATGTTAACATTGTGTGCAGGACGTAATGAAGAGAATGGGGAGGTGCACAATTATAGTGTATATTCACTTTGTGTGCAAGACGCAATGAAGAGAATGGATAGGTGCACAATGATGGTGTATATTCACTTTGTGTGCAAGACGTAAGGAAGAGAATGGAGAGGTACACAAGAATGGTATATATTCTCTTTGTGTGCAAGACGCAATGAAGGGAATGGATAGGTGCACAATGATGGTGTATATTCACTTTGTGTGCAAGACGTAATGAAGGGAATCCAGAGGTGCACAATGATGGAGTATATTAACATTGTGTGCAGGACGTAATGAAGAGAATGGGGAGGTGCACAATTATAGTGTATATTCACTTTGTGTGCAAGACGCAATGAAGAGAATGGAGAGGTGCACATTGATGGCGTATATTAACATTGTGTGCAAGACGATAGGAGGAGAATGGAGAGGTGCACATTGATGGTGTATATTCACTTTGTGTGCAGGACGTAAGGAGGAGAATGGAGAGGTGCACAGTGATGGTGTATATTCACTTTGTGTGCAAGACGTAAGGAAGGGAATGGAGAGGTGCAGAATGATTGTGTATATTCACTTTGTGTGCAGGACGTAAGGAGGAGAATTGAGAAGTGCACAATGATGGTGTATATACACATTGTGTGCAAGATGCAATGAAGAGAATGGAGAGGTGCACAATGATGGTGTATATTCACTTCGTGTGCAAGACGTAAGGAAGGGAATGGAGAGGTGCACATTGATGGTGTATATTCACCTTGTGTGCAAGACGTAAGCAAGAGAATGGATAGGTGCACAATGATGGTGTATATACACTTTGTGTGCAAGACGTATGGAAGACAATGAGGAGGTGCACAATGGTGGTGTATATACACATTGTGTGCAAGACGCAAGGAAGAGAATGGTGGGGTGCACAATGATGGTGTATATACACATTGTGTGCAAAACGTAAGGAAGAGAATGGATAGGTGCACATTGATGGTGCATATTCACTTTGTGTGCAGGACGTAATGAAGAGAATGGAGAGGTGCACAATGATGGTATATATCCTCTTTGTTTGCAGGACGTATGAAGAGAATGGAGAGGTGCACAATGATGGTGTATATTCACTTTGTGTGCAAGACGTAAGGAAGAGAATGGAGAGGTGCACAATGATGGTATATATTCTCTTTGTGTGCAGGACGTAAGGAAGGGAATGGAGAGGTACACATTGATGGTATATATTCACTTTGTGTGCAAGAAGCAATGAAGAGAATGGAGAGCTGCACAATGATGATGTATATTCTCTGTGTTTGCAGGACGAAAGGAAGGAAATGGAGAGGTGCACATTGATGGTATATATTCTCTTAGTGTGCAAGGGAATCGAGAGGTGCACAATGATGGTGTATATTCGCTTTGTGTGCAACGCAATGATGAGAATGGAGAGGTGCACAATGATGGTGCATATTCACTTTGTGTTCAAGACGTAAGGAAGGGAATGGAGAGGAGCTCAATGATGGTGTATATACAAAATATTCTCTTTGTGTGCAGGACGTAATGAAGAGAATGGAGAGGTGCACATTGATGGTGTATTTTCACTTTGTGTGCAAGACGCAATGAAGAGAATGGAGAGGTGCACAATGATGGTATATATTCTCTTTGTGTGCAAGACGTAAGGAAGGGAATCGAGAGGTGCACAATGATGGTGTATATTAACATTGTGTGCAAGACGCAATGAAGAGAATTGAGAGGTGCACATTGATGGTGTATATTCACTTCGTGTGCAAGATGCAATGATGAGAATGGAGAGGTGCACAATGATGGTGCATATTCACTTTCAATGCAAGACGTAAGGAAGGGAATGGAGAGGTGCACAATGATGGTATATATTCTCTTTGTGTGCAAGACGTAAGGAAGAGAATAGAGAGGTGCACAATGATAGTGTATATTCTTTTTGCGTGCAAGACGTAAGGAAGAGAATGGAGAGATGCACAATGATGGTATATATTCTCTTTGTGTGCAAGACGTAAGGAAGGGAATCAAGAGGTGCACAATGATGGTGTATATTAACATTGTGTGCAAGACGCATTGATGAGAATGGATAGGTGAACAATGATGGTGTATATACATTTTGTGTGCAAGACGCAATGAAGAGAATGGAGAGGTGCACAATGATGGTATATATTCTCTTTGTGTGCAAGACGTAAGGAAGGGAATCGAGAGGTGCACACTGATAGTGTATATTCACTCTGTGTGCAAGACGTAAGGAAGGGAATGGATAGGTGCACAATGATGGTGTATATACACTTTGTGTGCAAGATGTAAGGAAGAGAATTGAGAGGTGCACAATGATAGTGTATATTCATTTTGTGTGCAAGACGTAAGGAAGAGAATGGAGAGGTGCACAAGAATGGTGTATATTCACTTTGTGTGCAAGACGTAAGGAAGAGAATGGATAGGTGCACAATGATGGTGTATATACACTTTGTGTGCAAGACGTATGGATGACAATGAGGAGGTGCACAATGGTGGTGTATATACACATTGTGTGCAAGACGCAAGGAAGAGAATGGAGAAGTGCACAATGATGGTGTATATTAACTTTGTGTGCAAGACGCAAGGAAGAGAATGGAGAGGTGCACATTGCAGTGTGTATATACACCTTGTGTGCAAGACGCAATGAAGAGAATGGATAGGTGCACAATGATGGTGTATATTTACTTTGTGTGCAAGACGCAAGGAAGTGAATGGAGGGCTGCACAATGATGGTGCATATTCACCTTGTGTGCAAGACGTAAGGAAGAGAATGGATAGGTGCACAATGATGGTGTATATTCACTTCGTGTGCAAGACGTAAGGAAGGGAATGGAGAGGTGCACATTGATGGTGTATATTCACTTTGTGTGCAAGACGTAAGGAGGAGAATGGAGAGGTGCACATTGATGGTGTATATTCACTTTGTGTGCAAGTCGTAAGGAAGAGAATGGAGAGGTGCACAATGATGGTGTGTATTCACTTTGTGTGCAAGACGTAAGGAAGAGAATGGAGAGGTGCACAAGAATGGTGTATATACACTTTGTGTGCAAGACGTAAGGAAGAGAATGGACAGGTACACAAGAATGGTGTATATTCGCTTTGTGTGCAAGACGTAGGGAAGAGAATGGATAGGTGCACAATGATGGTGTATATTCACTTCGTGTGCAAGACGTAAGGAAGAGAATGGAGAGGTGCACAATGATGGTATATATTCACTTTGTGTGCAAGACGTAAGCAAGAGAATGTAGAGGTGCACATGAATGGTGTATATTCACTTTGTGTGCAAGACGTATGGAAGACAATGAGGAGGTGCACAATGGTGGTGTATATACACATTGTGTGCAAGACGCAAGGAAGAGAATGGTGAGGTGCACAATGATGGTGTATATACACATTGTGTGCAAAACGTAAGGAAGAGAATGGATAGGTGCACATTGATGGTGCATATTCACTTTGTGTGCAGGACGTAATGAAGTGAATGGAGAGGTGCACAATGATGGTATATATCCTCTTTGTGTGCAGGACGTAATGAAGAGAATGGAGAGGTGCACAATGATAATGTATATTCACTTTGTGTGCAAGACGTAAGGAAGAGAATGGAGAGGTGCACAATGATGGTATATATTCTCTTTGTGTGCAGGACGTAAGGAAGGGAATGGAGAGGTACACATTGATGGTGTAAATTGACTTTGTGTGCAAGACGCAATGAAGAGAATGGAGAGGTGCACAATGATGGTATATATTCTCTTTGTGTGCAAGACGCAATGAAGAGAATGGAGAGCTGCACAATGATGATGTATATTCTCTTTGTGTGCAGGACGAAAGGAAGGAAATGGAGAGGTGCACATTGATGGTATATATTCTTTTAGTGTGCAAGGGAATCGAGAGGTGCACAATGATGGTGTATATTCGCTTTGTGTGCAAGACGCATTGATGAGAATGGAGAGTTGCACAATGATGGTGCATATTCACTTTGTGTGCAAGACGTAAGGAAGGGAATGGAGAGGAGCACAATGATGGTGTATATACAAAATATTCTCTTTGTGTGCAGGACGTAATGAAGAGAATGGAGAGGTGCACATTGATGGTGTATATTCACATTATGTGCAAGACGCAATGAAGAGAATGGAGAGGTGCATATTGATGGTGTATATTCACTTTGTGTGCAAGACGCAATGAAGAGAATGGAGAGGTGCACAATGATGGTATATATTCTCTTTGTGTGCAAGACGTAAGGAAGGGAATCGAGAGGTGCCCAATGATGGTGTATATTAACATTGTGTGCAAGACGCAATGAAGAGAATTGAGAGGTGCACAATGATGGTGCATATTCACTTTGAATGCAAGACGTAAGGAAGGGAATAGAGAGGTGCACAATGATGGTATATATTCTCTTTGTGTGCAAGACGTATGGAAGGGAATCGAAGGGTGCACAATGATAATGTATATTCACTTTGTGTGCAAGACGTAAGGAAGAGAATGGAGAGGTGCATAATGATGGTATATATTCTCTTTGTGTGCAAGACGTAAGGAAGGGAATCGAGAGGTGCACAATGATGGTGTATATTAACATTGTGTGCAAGACGCATTGATGAGAATGGATAGGTGAACAATGATGGTGTATATACATATTGTGTGCAAGACGCAATGAAGAGAATGGAGAGGTGCACAATGATGGTATATATTCTCTTTGTGTGCAAGACGTAAGGAAGGGAATCGAGAGGTGCACAATGATAGTGTATATTCACTTTGTGTGCAAGTCGTAAGGAAGGGAATGGATAGGTGCACAATGATGGTGTATATACACTTTGTGTGCAAGATGTGAGGAAGAGAATTGAGAGGTGCACAATGATAGTGTATATTCATTTTGTGTGCAAGACGTAAGGAAGAGAATGGAGAGGTGCACAAGAATGGTGTATATTCACTTTGTGTGCAAGACGTAAGGAAGAGAATGGAGAGGTACACAAGAATGGTGTATATTCACTTTGTGTGCAAGACGTAAGGAAGAGAATGGATAGGTGCACAATGATGGTGTATATACACTTTGTGAGCAAGACGTATGGAAGACAATGAGGAGGTGCACAATGGTGGTGTATATACACATTGTGTGCAAGACGTAACGAAGAGAATGGAGAAGTGCACAATGATGGTGTATATTAACTTTGTGTGCAAGACGCAAGGAAGAGAATGGAGAGGTGCACAATGCAGTGTGTATATACACTTTGTGTGCAAGACGCAATGAAGAGAATGGATAGGTGCACAATGATGGTGTATATTTACTTTGTGTGCAAGACGCAAGGAAGTGAATGGAGGGCTGTACAATGATGGTGCATATTCACCTTGTGTGCAAGACGTAAGGAAGAGAATGGAGAGGTGCACAATGATGGTATATATTCTCTTTGTGTGCAAGACGCAATGAAGAGAATGGATAGGTGCACAATGATGGTGTATATTCACTTTGTGTGCAAGACGTAATGAAGGGAATCCAGAGGTGCACAATGATGGAGTATGTTAACATTGTGTGCAGGACGTAATGAAGAGAATGGGGAGGTGCACAATTATAGTGTATATTCACTTTGTGTGCAAGACGCAATGAAGAGAATGGATAGGTGCACAATGATGGTGTATATTCACTTTGTGTGCAAGACGTAAGGAAGAGAATGGAGAGGTACACAAGAATGGTATATATTCTCTTTGTGTGCAAGACGCAATGAAGGGAATGGATAGGTGCACAATGATGGTGTATATTCACTTTGTGTGCAAGACGTAATGAAGGGAATCCAGAGGTGCACAATGATGGAGTATATTAACATTGTGTGCAGGACGTAATGAAGAGAATGGGGAGGTGCACAATTATAGTGTATATTCACTTTGTGTGCAAGACGCAATGAAGAGAATGGAGAGGTGCACATTGATGGCGTATATTAACATTGTGTGCAAGACGATAGGAGGAGAATGGAGAGGTGCACATTGATGGTGTATATTCACTTTGTGTGCAGGACGTAAGGAGGAGAATGGAGAGGTGCACAGTGATGGTGTATATTCACTTTGTGTGCAAGACGTAAGGAAGGGAATGGAGAGGTGCAGAATGATGGTGTATATTCACTTTGTGTGCAGGACGTAAGGAGGAGAATTGAGAAGTGCACAATGATGGTGTATATACACATTGTGTGCAAGATGCAATGAAGAGAATGGAGAGGTGCACAATGATGGTGTATATTCACTTCGTGTGCAAGACGTAAGGAAGGGAATGGAGAGGTGCACATTGATGGTGTATATTCACCTTGTGTGCAAGACGTAAGCAAGAGAATGGATAGGTGCACAATGATGGTGTATATACATTTTGTGTGCAAGACGTATGGAAGACAATGAGGAGGTGCACAATGGTGGTGGATATACACATTGTGTGCAAGACGCAAGGAAGAGAATGGTGGGGTGCACAATGATGGTGTATATACACATTGTGTGCAAAACGTAAGGAAGAGAATGGATAGGTGCACATTGATGGTGCATATTCACTTTGTGTGCAGGACGTAATGAAGAGAATGGAGAGGTGCACAATGATGGTATATATCCTCTTTGTTTGCAGGACGTATGAAGAGAATGGAGAGGTGCACAATGATGGTGTATATTCACTTTGTGTGCAAGACGTAAGGAAGAGAATGGAGAGGTGCACAATGATGGTATATATTCTCTTTGTGTGCAGGACGTAAGGAAGGGAATGGAGAGGTACACATTGATGGTATATATTCACTTTGTGTGCAAGAAGCAATGAAGAGAATGGAGAGCTGCACAATGATGATGTATATTCTCTGTGTTTGCAGGACGAAAGGAAGGAAATGGAGAGGTGCACATTGATGGTATATATTCTCTTAGTGTGCAAGGGAATCGAGAGGTGCACAATGATGGTGTATATTCGCTTTGTGTGCAACGCAATGATGAGAATGGAGAGGTGCACAATGATGGTGCATATTCACTTTGTGTTCAAGACGTAAGGAAGGGAATGGAGAGGAGCTCAATGATGGTGTATATACAAAATATTCTCTTTGTGTGCAGGACGTAATGAAGAGAATGGAGAGGTGCACATTGATGGTGTATTTTCACTTTGTGTGCAAGACGCAATGAAGAGAATGGAGAGGTGCACAATGATGGTATATATTCTCTTTGTGTGCAAGACGTAAGGAAGGGAATCGAGAGGTGCACAATGATGGTGTATATTAACATTGTGTGCAAGACGCAATGAAGAGAATTGAGAGGTGCACATTGATGGTGTATATTCACTTCGTGTGCAAGATGCAATGATGAGAATGGAGAGGTGCACAATGATGGTGCATATTCACTTTCAATGCAAGACGTAAGGAAGGGAATGGAGAGGTGCACAATGATGGTATATATTCTCTTTGTGTGCAAGACGTAAGGAAGAGAATAGAGAGGTGCACAATGATAGTGTATATTCTTTTTGCGTGCAAGACGTAAGGAAGAGAATGGAGAGATGCACAATGATGGTATATATTCTCTTTGTGTGCAAGACGTAAGGAAGGGAATCAAGAGGTGCACAATGATGGTGTATATTAACATTGTGTGCAAGACGCATTGATGAGAATGGATAGGTGAACAATGATGGTGTATATACATTTTGTGTGCAAGACGCAATGAAGAGAATGGAGAGGTGCACAATGATGGTATATATTCTCATTGTGTGCAAGACGTAAGGAAGGGAATCGAGAGGTGCACACTGATAGTGTATATTCACTCTGTGTGCAAGACGTAAGGAAGGGAATGGATAGGTGCACAATGATGGTGTATATACACTTTGTGTGCAAGATGTAAGGAAGAGAATTGAGAGGTGCACAATGATAGTGTATATTCATTTTGTGTGCAAGACGTAAGGAAGAGAATGGAGAGGTGCACAAGAATGGTGTATATTCACTTTGTGTGCAAGACGTAAGGAAGAGAATGGATAGGTGCACAATGATGGTGTATATACACTTTGTGTGCAAGACGTATGGATGACAATGCGGAGGTGCACAATGGTGGTGTATATACACATTGTGTGCAAGACGCAAGGAAGAGAATGGAGAAGTGCACAATGATGGTGTATATTAACTTTGTGTGCAAGACGCAAGGAAGAGAATGGAGAGGTGCACATTGCAGTGTGTATATACACCTTGTGTGCAAGACGCAATGAAGAGAATGGATAGGTGCACAATGATGGTGTATATTTACTTTGTGTGCAAGACGCAAGGAAGTGAATGGAGGGCTGCACAATGATGGTGCATATTCACCTTGTGTGCAAGACGTAAGGAAGAGAATGGATAGGTGCACAATGATGGTGTATATTCACTTCGTGTGCAAGACGTAAGGAAGGGAATGGAGAGGTGCACATTGATGGTGTATATTCACTTTGTGTGCAAGACGTAAGGAGGAGAATGGAGAGGTGCACATTGATGGTGTATATTCACTTTGTGTGCAAGTCGTAAGGAAGAGAATGGAGAGGTGCACAGTGATGGTGTATATTCACTTTGTGTGCAAGACGTAAGGAAGAGAATGGAGAGGTGCACAAGAATGGTGTATATACACTTTGTGTGCAAGACGTAAGGAAGAGAATGGACAGGTACACAAGAATGGTGTATATTCGCTTTGTGTGCAAGACGTAGGGAAGAGAATGGATAGGTGCACAATGATGGTGTATATTCACTTCGTGTGCAAGACGTAAGGAAGAGAATGGAGAGGTGCACAATGATGGTATATATTCACTTTGTGTGCAAGACGTAAGCAAGAGAATGTAGAGGTGCACATGAATGGTGTATATTCACTTTGTGTGCAAGACGTAAGGAAGAGAATGGAGAGGTACACAAGAATGGTGTATATTCACTTTGTGTGCAAGACGTAAGGAAGAGAATGGATAGGTGCACAATGATGGTGTATATACACTTTGTGTGCAAGACGTATGGAAGACAATTAGGAGGTGCACAATGGTGGTGTATATACACATTGTGTGCAAGACGTAAGGAGGAGAATGGAGAGGTGCACAGCGATGTTGTATATTCACTTTGTGTGCAAGACGTAAGGAAGGGAATGGAGAGGTGCAGAATGATGGTGTATATTCACTTTGTGTGCAGGACGTAAGGAGGAGAATTGAGAGGTGCACAATGATGGTGTATATACACATTGTGTGCAAGATGCATTGAAGAGAATGGAGAGGTGCACAATGATGGTGTATATTCACTTCGTGTGCAAGACGTAAGGAAGGGAATGGAGAGGTGCACATTGATGGTGTATATTCACTTTGTGTGCATGACGTAAGGAAGAGAATGGAGAGGTGCACATTGATGGTGTGTATTCACTTTGTGTGCAAGACGTAAGGAAGAGAATGGAGAGGTGCGCAATGATGGTGTATATTCACTTTGTGTGAAAGACGTAAGGAAGAGAATGGAGAGGTGCACAAGAATGGTGTATATACACTTTGTGTGCAAGACGTAAGGAAGAGAATGGACAGGTACACAAGAATGGTGTATATTCGCTTTGTGTGCAAGACGTAGGGAAGAGAATGGATAGGTGCACAATGATGGTGTATATTCACTTCGTGTGCAAGACGTAAGGAAGAGAATGGAGAGCAGCACAATGATGGTGTATATTCACTTTGTGTGCAATACGCAAGGAAGAGAATGGACAGGTGCACAATGATGGTGTATATTTACTTTGTGTGCAAGACGTAAGGAAGAGAATGGAGAGGAGCACAATGATGGTATATATTCTCTTTGTGTGCAAGACGCAATGAAGAGAATGGATAGGTGCACAAGAATGGTGTATATTCACTTTGTGTGCAAGACGTAAGGAAGAGAATGGAGAGGTACACAAGAATGGTGTATATTCACTTTGTGTGCAAGACGTAAGGAAGAGAATGGAGAGGTGCACAATGATGGTGTATATTCACTTTGTGTGCAAGACGTAAGGAAGAGAATGGAGAGGTGCACAAGAATGGTTATATTCACTTTGTGTGCAAGACGTAAGGAAGAGAATGGAGAGGTACACAAGAATGGTGTATATTCACTTTGTGTGCAAGACGTAAGGAAGAGAATGGAGAGCAGCACAATGATGGTGTATATTCATTTTGTGTGCAATACGCAAGGAAGGGAATGGACAGGTGCACAATGATGGTGTATATTCACTTTGTGTGCAAGACGTAAGGAAGAGAATGGAGAGGAGCACAATGATGGCGTATATTCACTTTGTGTGCAAGGCGTAAGGAAGAGAATGGAGAGGAGCACAATGATGGTGCATATTCACTTTGTCTGCAAGACGCAAGGAGGAGAATGGATAGGAGCACAATGAGGGTGTATATACACTTTGTGTGCAAGACGTAAGGAAGAGAATGGTGAGGTGTACAATGCAGTGTATATTCATTTTGTGTGCAAGACGCAAGGAAGAGGATGGATAGTTTCACTATGATGGTGTATATTCACTTCGGGTGAAAGACGTAAGGAAGAGAATGGATAGGTGCACAATGAAGTTGTATATTCACTTTGTGTGCAAGACGCAAGGAAGAGAATGGAGAGGAGCACAATGATGGTGTATATTCACTTTGTGTGCAAGACGTAAGGAAGGGAATAGACAGGTGCACAATGAAGGTGTATATTCACTTTGTGTGCAAGACGCAAGGAAGGGAATCGGGGGGTGCACAGTGATGGTGTATATTAACTTTGTGTGCAGGACGTAATGAAGAAAATGGAGAGGTGCACAATGATAGTGTATATTCACTTTGTGTGCAAGACGTAAGGAAGGGAATGGATAGGTGCACAATGATGGTGTATATACACTTTGTGTGCAAGATGTAAGGAAGTGAATTGAGAGGTGCACAATGATAGTGTATATTCATTTTGTGTGCAAGATGTAAGGAAGAAAATGGTGAGGTGCACAAGAATGGTGTATATTCACTTTGTGTGCAAGACGTAAGGAAGAGAATGGAGAGGTACACAAGAATGGTGTATATTCACTTTGTGTGCAAGACGTAAGGAAGAGAATGGATAGGTGCACAATGATGGTGTGTATACACTTTGTGTGCAAGACGTATGGAAGACAATGAGGAGGTGCACAATGGTGGTGTATATACACATTGTGTGCAAGACGTAAGGAAGAGAATGGAGAAGTGCACAATGATGGTGTATATTAACTCTGTGTGCAAGACGCAAGGAAGAGAATGGAGAGGTGCACAATGCAGTGTGTATGTACACTTTGTGTGCAAGACGCAATGAAGAGAATGGATAGGTGCACAATGATGGTGTATATTTACTTTGTGTGCAAGACGCAAGGAAGTGAATGGAGACATGCACAATGATGGTGAATATTCACCTTGTGTGCAAGACGTAAGGAAGAGAATGGAGAGGTGCACAATGATGGTATATATTCTCTTTGTGTGCAAGACGCAAAGAAGAGAATGGATAGGTGCACAATGATGGTGTATATTCACTTTGTGTGCAAGACGTAATGAAGGGAATCCAGAGGTGCACAATGATGGAGTATATTAACATTGTGTGCAGGACGTAATGAAGAGAATGGGAAGGTGCAGAATGATGGTGTATATTCACTTTGTGTGCAGGACGTTAGGAGGAGAATTGAGAGGTGCACAATGATGGTGTATATACACATTGTGTGCAAGATGCAATGAAGAGAATGGAGAGGTGCACAATGATGGTGTATATTCACTTTGTGTGCAAGACGTAAGGAAGAGAATGGAGCGGTACACAAGAATGGTGTATATTCACTTTGTGTGCAAGACGTAAGGAAGAGAATGGATAGGTGCACAATGATGGTGTATATTCACTTTGTGTGCAAGACGTAATTAAGGGAATCCAGAGGTGCACAATGATGGAGTATATTAACATTGTGTGCAGGAAGTAATGAAGAGAATGGGGAGGTGCACAATTATAGTGTATATTCACTTTGTGTGCAAGACGCAATGAAGAGAATGGAGAGGTGCACATTGATGGTGTATATTAACATTGTGTACAAGACGTAAGGAGGAGAATGGAGAGGTGCACATTGATGGTGTATATTCACTTTGGGTGCAGGACGTAAGGAGGAGAATGGAGAGGTGCACATTGATGGTGTATATTCACTTTGTGTGCAAGACGTAAGGAAGGGAATGGAGAGGTGCAGAATGATGGTGTATAGTCACTTTGTGTGCAGGACGTTAGGAGGAGAATTGAGAGGTGCACAATGATGGTGTATATACACATTGTGTGCAAGATGCAATGAAGAGAATGGAGAGGTGCACAATGATGGAGTATATTCACTTTGTGTGTAAGACGTAAGAAGAGAATGGAGAGGTACACAAGAATGGTGTATATTCACTTTGTGTGCAAGACGTAAGGAAGAGAATGGATTGGTGCACAATGATGGTGTATATACACTTTGTGTGCAAGACGTATGGAAGACAATGAGGAGGTGCACAATGGTTGTGTATATACACATTGTGTGCAAGACGCAAGGAAGAGAATGGTGAGGTGCACAATGATGGTGTATATACACATTGTGTGCAAAACGTAAGGAAGAGAATGGATAGGTGCACATTGATGGTGCATATTCACTTTGTGTGCAGGACGTACTGAAGAGAATGGAGAGGTGCACAATGATGGTATATATCCTCTTTGTGTGCAGGACGTAATGAAGAGAATGGAGAGGTGCACAATGATAATGTATATTCACTTTGTGTGCAAGACGTAAGGAAGAGAATGGAGAGGTGCACAATGATGGTATATATTCTCTTTGTGTGCAGGACGTAAGGAAGGGAATGGAGAGGTACACATTGATGGTGTAAATTGACTTTGTGTGCAAGACGCAATGAAGAGAATGGAGAGGTGCACAATGATGGTATATATTCTCTTTGTGTGCAAGACGCAATGAAGAGAATGGAGAGCTGCACAATGATGATGTATATTCTCTTTGTGTGCAGGACGAAAGGAAGGAAATGGAGAGGTGCACATTGATGGTATATATTCTTTTAGTGTGCAAGGGAATCGAGAGGTGCACAATGATGGTGTATATTCGCTTTGTGTGCAAGACGCATTGATGAGAATGGAGAGTTGCACAATGATGGTGCATATTCACTTTGTGTGCAAGACGTAAGGAAGGGAATGGAGAGGAGCACAATGATGGTGTATATACAAAATATTCTCTTTGTGTGCAGGACGTAATGAAGAGAATAGAGAGGTGCACATTGATGGTGTATATTCACATTATGTGCAAGACGCAATGAAGAGAATGGAGAGGTGCATATTGATGGTGTATATTCACTTTGTGTGCAAGACGCAATGAAGAGAATGGAGAGGTGCACAATGATGGTATATATTCTCTTTGTGTGCAAGACGTAAGGAAGGGAATCGAGAGGTGCCCAATGATGGTGTATATTAACATTGTGTGCAAGACGCAATGAAGAGAATTGAGAGGTGCACAATGATGGTGCATATTCACTTTGAATGCAAGACGTAAGGAAGGGAATGGAGAGGTGCACAATGATGGTATATATTCTCTTTGTGTGCAAGACGTATGGAAGGGAATCGAAGGGTGCACAATGATAATGTATATTCACTTTGTGTGCAAGACGTAAGGAAGAGAATGGAGAGGTGCATAATGATGGTATATATTCTCTTTGTGTGCAAGACGTAAGGAAGGGAATCGAGAGGTGCACAATGATGGTGTATATTAACATTGTGTGCAAGACGCATTGATGAGAATGGATAGGTGAACAATGATGGTGTATATACATATTGTGTGCAAGACGCAATGAAGAGAATGGAGAGGTGCACAATGATGGTATATATTCTCTTTGTGTGCAAGACGTAAGGAAGGGAATCGAGAGGTGCACAATGATAGTGTATATTCACTTTGTGTGCAAGTCGTAAGGAAGGGAATGGATAGGTGCACAATGATGGTGTATATACACTTTGTGTGCAAGATGTAAGGAAGAGAATTGAGAGGTGCACAATGATAGTGTATATTCATTTTGTGTGCAAGACGTAAGGAAGAGAATGGAGAGGTGCACAAGAATGGTGTATATTCACTTTGTGTGCAAGACGTAAGGAAGAGAATGGAGAGGTACACAAGAATGGTGTATATTCACTTTGTGTGCAAGACGTAAGGAAGAGAATGGATAGGTGCACAATGATGGTGTATATACACTTTGTGAGCAAGACGTATGGAAGACAATGAGGAGGTGCACAATGGTGGTGTATATACACATTGTGTGCAAGACGTAACGAAGAGAATGGAGACGTGCACAATGATGGTGTATATTAACTTTGTGTGCAAGACGCAAGGAAGAGAATGGAGAGGTGCACAATGCAGTGTGTATATACACTTTGTGTGCAAGACGCAATGAAGAGAATGGATAGGTGCACAATGATGGTGTATATTTACTTTGTGTGCAAGACGCAAGGAAGTGAATGGAGGGCTGTACAATGATGGTGCATATTCACCTTGTGTGCAAGACGTAAGGAAGAGAATGGAGAGGTGCACAATGATGGTATATATTCTCTTTGTGTGCAAGACGCAATGAAGAGAATGGATAGGTGCACAATGATGGTGTATATTCACTTTGTGTGCAAGACGTAATGAAGGGAATCCAGAGGTGCACAATGATGGAGTATGTTAACATTGTGTGCAGGACGTAATGAAGAGAATGGGGAGGTGCACAATTATAGTGTATATTCACTTTGTGTGCAAGACGCAATGAAGAGAATGGATAGGTGCACAATGATGGTGTATATTCACTTTGTGTGCAAGACGTAAGGAAGAGAATGGAGAGGTACACAAGAATGGTATATATTCTCTTTGTGTGCAAGACGCAATGAAGGGAATGGATAGGTGCACAATGATGGTGTATATTCACTTTGTTTGCAAGACGTAATGAAGGGAATCCAGAGGTGCACAATGATGGAGTATATTAACATTGTGTGCAGGACGTAATGAAGAGAATGGGGAGGTGCACAATTATAGTGTATATTCACTTTGTGTGCAAGACGCAATGAAGAGAATGGAGAGGTGCACATTGATGGCGTATATTAACATTGTGTGCAAGACGATAGGAGGAGAATGGAGAGGTGCACATTGATGGTGTATATTCACTTTGTGTGCAGGACGTAAGGAGGAGAATGGAGAGGTGCACAGTGATGGTGTATATTCACTTTGTGTGCAAGACGTAAGGAAGGGAATGGAGAGGTGCAGAATGATGGTGTATATTCACTCTGTGTGCAGGACGTAAGGAGGAGAATTGAGAAGTGCACAATGATGGTGTATATACACATTGTGTGCAAGATGCAATGAAGAGAATGGAGAGGTGCACAATGATGGTGTATATTCACTTCGTGTGCAAGACGTAAGGAAGGGAATGGAGAGGTGCACATTGATGGTGTATATTCACCTTGTGTGCAAGACGCAAGGAAGAGAATGGTGGGGTGCACAATGATGGTGTATATACACATTGTGTGCAAAACGTAAGGAAGAGAATGGATAGGTGCACATTGATGGTGCATATTCACTTTGTGTGCAGGACGTAATGAAGAGAATGGAGAGGTGCACAATGATGGTATATATCCTCTTTGTTTGCAGGACGTATGAAGAGAATGGAGAGGTGCACAATGATGGTGTATATTCACTTTGTGTGCAAGACGTAAGGAAGAGAATGGAGAGGTGCACAATGATGGTATATATTCTCTTTGTGTGCAGGACGTAAGGAAGGGAATGGAGAGGTACACATTGATGGTATATATTCACTTTGTGTGCAAGAAGCAATGAAGAGAATGGAGAGCTGCACAATGATGATGTATATTCTCTGTGTTTGCAGGACGAAAGGAAGGAAATGGAGAGGTGCACATTGATGGTATATATTCTCTTAGTGTGCAAGGGAATCGAGAGGTGCACAATGATGGTGTATATTCGCTTTGTGTGCAACGCAATGATGAGAATGGAGAGGTGCACAATGATGGTGCATATTCACTTTGTGTTCAAGACGTAAGGAAGGGAATGGAGAGGAGCTCAATGATGGTGTATATACAAAATATTCTCTTTGTGTGCAGGACGTAATGAAGAGAATGGAGAGGTGCACATTGATGGTGTATTTTCACTTTGTGTGCAAGACGCAATGAAGAGAATGGAGAGGTGCACAATGATGGTATATATTCTCTTTGTGTGCAAGACGTAAGGAAGGGAATCGAGAGGTGCACAATGATGGTGTATATTAACATTGTGTGCAAGACGCAATGAAGAGAGTTGAGAGGTGCACATTGATGGTGTATATTCACTTCGTGTGCAAGATGCAATGATGAGAATGGAGAGGTGCACAATGATGGTGCATATTCACTTTCAATGCAAGACGTAAGGAAGGGAATGGAGAGGTGCACAATGATGGTATATATTCTCTTTGTGTGCAAGACGTAAGGAAGAGAATAGAGAGGTGCACAATGATAGTGTATATTCTTTTTGCGTGCAAGACGTAAGGAAGAGAATGGAGAGATGCACAATGATGGTATATATTCTCTTTGTGTGCAAGACGTAAGGAAGGGAATCAAGAGGTGCACAATGATGGTGTATATTAACATTGTGTGCAAGACGCATTGATGAGAATGGATAGGTGAACAATGATGGTGTATATACATTTTGTGTGCAAGACGCAATGAAGAGAATGGAGAGGTGCACAATGATGGTATATATTCTCTTTGTGTGCAAGACGTAAGGAAGGGAATCGAGAGGTGCACACTGATAGTGTATATTCACTCTGTGTGCAAGACGTAAGGAAGGGAATGGATAGGTGCACAATGATGGTGTATATACACTTTGTGTGCAAGATGTAAGGAAGAGAATTGAGAGGTGCACAATGATAGTGTATATTCATTTTGTGTGCAAGACGTAAGGAAGAGAATGGAGAGGTGCACAAGAATGGTGTATATTCACTTTGTGTGCAAGACGTAAGGAAGAGAATGGATAGGTGCACAATGATGGTGTATATACACTTTGTGTGCAAGACGTATGGATGACAATGAGGAGGTGCACAATGGTGGTGTATATACACATTGTGTGCAAGACGCAAGGAAGAGAATGGAGAAGTGCACAATGATGGTGTATATTAACTTTGTGTGCAAGACGCAAGGAAGAGAATGGAGAGGTGCACATTGCAGTGTGTATATACACCTTGTGTGCAAGACGCAATGAAGAGAATGGATAGGTGCACAATGATGGTGTATATTTACTTTGTGTGCAAGACGCAAGGAAGTGAATGGAGGGCTGCACAATGATGGTGCATATTCACCTTGTGTGCAAGACGTAAGGAAGAGAATGGATAGGTGCACAATGATGGTGTATATTCACTTCGTGTGCAAGACGTAAGGAAGGGAATGGAGAGGTGCACATTGATGGTGTATATTCACTTTGTGTGCAAGACGTAAGGAGGAGAATGGAGAGGTGCACATTGATGGTGTATATTCACTTTGTGTGCAAGTCGTAAGGAAGAGAATGGAGAGGTGCACAATGATGGTGTATATTCACTTTGTGTGCAAGACGTAAGGAAGAGAATGGAGAGGTGCACAAGAATGGTGTATATACACTTTGTGTGCAAGACGTAAGGAAGAGAATGGACAGGTACACAAGAATGGTGTATATTCGCTTTGTGTGCAAGACGTAGGGAAGAGAATGGATAGGTGCACAATGATGGTGTATATTCACTTCGTGTGCAAGACGTAAGGAAGAGAATGGAGAGGTGCACAATGATGGTATATATTCACTTTGTGTGCAAGACGTAAGCAAGAGAATGGAGAGGTGCACATGAATGGTGTATATTCACTTTGTGTGCAAGACGTAAGGAAGAGAATGGAGAGGTACACAAGAATGGTGTATATTCACTTTGTGTGCAAGACGTAAGGAAGAGAATGGATAGGTGCACAATGATGGTGTATATACACTTTGTGTGCAAGACGTATGGAAGACAATTAGGAGGTGCACAATGGTGGTGTATATACACATTGTGTGCAAGACGTAACGAAGAGAATGGAGAAGTGCACAATGATGGTGTATATTAACTTTGTGTGCAAGACGCAAGGAAGAGAATGGAGAGGTGCACAATGCAGTGTGTATATACACTTTGTGTGCAAGACGCAATGAAGAGAATGGATAGGTGCACAATGATGGTGTATATTTACTTTGTGTGCAAGACGCAAGGAAGTGAATGGAGGGCTGCACAATGATGGTGCATATTCACCTTGTGTGCAAGTTGTAAGGAAGAGAATGGAGAGGTGCACAATGATGGTATATATTCTCTTTGTGTGCAAGACGCAATGAAGAGAATGGATAGGTGCACAATGATGGTGTATATTCACTTTGTGTGCAAGACGTAATGAAGGGAATCCAGAGGTGCACAATGATGGAGTATATTAACATTGTGTGCAGGACGTAATGAAGAGAATTGGGAGGTGCACAATTATAGTGTATATTCATTTTGTGTGCAAGACGCAATGAAGAGAATGGATAGGTGCACAATGATGGTGTATATTCACTTTGTGTGCAAGACGTAAGGAAGAGAATGGAGAGGTACACAAGAATGGTATATATTCTCTTTGTGTGCAAGACGCAATGAAGGGAATGGATAGGTGCACAATGATGGTGTATATTCACTTTGTGTGCAAGACGTAATGAAGGGAATCCAGAGGTGTACAATGATGGAGTATATGAACATTGTGTGCAGGACGTAATGAAGAGAATGGGGAGATGCACAATTATAGTGTATATTCACTTTGTGTGCAAGATGCAATGAAGAGAATGGAGAGGTGCACATTCATGGCGTATATTAACATTGTGTGCAAGACGATAGGAGGAGAATGGAGAGGTGCACATTGATGGTGTATATTCACTTTGTGTGCAGGACGTAAGGAGGAGAATGGAGAGGTGCACAGTGATAGTGTATATTCACTTTGTGTGCAAGACGTAAAGAAGGGAATGGAGAGGTGCAGAATGATGGTGTATATTCACTTTGTGTGCAGGACGTAAGGAGGAGAATTGAGAGGTGCACAATGATGGTGTATATACACATTGTGTGCAAGATGCAATGAAGAGAATGGAGAGGTGCACAATGATGGTGTATATTCACTTCGTGTGCAAGACGTAAGGAAGGGAATGGAGAGGTGCACATTGATGGTGTATATTCACATTGTGTGCAAGACGTAAGGAAGAGAATGGATAGGTGCACAATGATGGTGTATCTACACTTTGTGTGCAAGACGTATGGAAGACAATGAGGAGGTGCACAATGGTGGTGTATATACACATTGTGTGCAAGACGCAAGGAAGAGAATGGTGGGGTGCACAATGATGGTGTATATACACATTGTGTGCAAAACGTAAGGAAGAGAATGGATAGGTGCACATTGATGGTGCATATTCACTTTGTGTGCAGGACGTAATGAAGAGAATGGAGAGGTGCACAATGATGGTATATATCCTCTTTGTTTGTAGGACGTATGAAGAGAATGGAGAGGTGCACAATGATGGTGTATATTCACTTTGTGTGCAAGACGTAAGGAAGAGAATGGAGAGGTGCACAATGATGGTATATATTCTCTTTGTGTGCAGGACGTAAGGAAGGGAATGGAGAGGTACACATTGATGGTGTATATTGACTTTGTGTGCAAGACGCAATGAAGAGAATGGAGAGGTGCACAATGATGGTATATATTCTCTTTGTGTGCAAGACGCAATGAAGAGAATGGAGAGCTGCACAATGATGATGTATATTCTCTTTGTGTGCAGGACGAAAGGAAGGAAATGGAGAGGTGCACATTGATGGTATGTATTCTCTTAGTGTGCAAGGGAATCGAGAGGTGCACAATGATGGTGTATATTCGCTTTGTGTGCAAGACGCAATGATGAGAATGGAGAGGTGCACAATGATGGTGCATTTTCACTTTGTGTGCAAGACGTAAGGAAGGGAATGGAGAGGAGCTCAATGATGGTGTATATACAAAATATTCTCTTTGTGTGCAGGACGTAATGAAGAGAATGGAGAGGTGCACATTGATGGTGTATATTCACTTTGTGTGCAAGACGCAATGAAGAGAATGGAGAGGTGCATATTGATGATGTATATTCACTTTGTGTGCAAGACGCAATGAAGAGAATGGAGAGGTGCACAATGATGGTATATATTCTCTTTGTGTGCAAGACGTAAGGAAGGGAATCGAGAGGTGCACAATGATGGTGTATATTAACATTGTGTGCAAGACGCAATGAAGAGAATTGAGAGGTGCACATTGATGGTGTATATTCACTTCGTGTGCAAGATGCAATGATGAGAATGGAGAGGTGCACAATGATGGTGCATATTCACTTTGAATGCAAGACGTAAGGAAGGGAATGGAGAGGTGCACAATGATGGTATATATTCTCTTTGTGTGCAAGACGTAAGGAAGGGAATGGAGAGGTGCACAATGATAGTGTATATTCACTTTGTGTGCAAGACGTAAGGAAGAGAATGGAGAGGTGCACAATGATGGTATATATTCTCTTTGTTTGCAAGACGTAAGGAAGGGAATCGAGAGGTGCACAATGATGGTGTATATTAACATTGTGTGCAAGACGCATTGATGAGAATGGATAGGTGAACAATGATGGTGTATATACATTTTGTGTGCAAGACGCAATGAAGAGAATGGAGAGGTGCACAATGATGGTATATATTCTCTTTGTGTGCATGACGTAAGGAAGGGAATCGAGAGGTGCACAATGATAGTGTATATTCACTCTGTGTGCAAGACGTAAGGAAGGGAATGGATAGGTGCACAATGATGGTGTATATACACTTTGTGTGCAAGATGTAAGGAAGAGAATTGAGAGGTGCACAATGATAGTGTATATTCATTTTGTGTGCAAGACGTAAGGAAGAGAATGGAGAGGTGCACAAGAATGGTGTATATTCACTTTGTGTGCAAGACGTAAGGAAGAGAATGGAGAGGTACACAAGAATGGTGTATATTCACTTTGTGTGCAAGACGTAAGGAAGAGAATGGATAGGTGCACAATGATGGTGTATATACACTTTGTGTGCAAGACGTATGGAAGGCAATGAGGAGGTGCACAATGGTGGTGTATATACACATTGTGTGCAAGACGTAAGGAAGATAATGGAGAAGTGCACAATGATGGTGTATATTAACTTTGTGTGCAAGACGCAAGGAAGAGAATGGAGAGGTGCACAATGCAGTGTGTATATACACCTTGTGTGCAAGACGCAATGAAGAGAATGGATAGGTGCACAATGATGGTGTATATTTACTTTGTGTGCAAGACGCAAGGAAGTGAATGGAGGGCTGCACAATGATGGTGCATATTCACCTTGTGTGCAAGACGTAAGGAAGAGAATGGATAGGTGCACAATGATGGTGTATATTCACTTCGTGTGCAAGACGTAAGGAAGGGAATGGAGAGGTGTACATTGATGGTGTATATTCACTTTGTGTGCAAGACGTAAGGAAGAGAATGGAGAGGTGCACATTGATGGTGTATATTCACTTTGTGTGCAAGACGTAAGGAAGAGAATGGAGAGGTGCACAATGATGGTGTATATTCACTTTGTGTGCAAGACGTAAGGAAGAGAATGGAGAGGTGCACAAGAATGGTGTATATACACTTTGTGTGCAAGACGTAAGGAAGAGAATGGACAGGTACACAAGAATGGTGTATATTCGCTTTGTGTGCAAGACGTAGGGAAGAGAATGGATAGGTGCACAATGATGGTGTATATTCACTTCGTGTGCAAGACGTAAGGAAGAGAATGGAGAGGAGCACAATGATGGTACATATTCACTTTGTGCGCAAGACGTAAGCAAGAGAATGGAGAGGTGCACAAGAATGGTGTATATTCACTTTGTGTGCAAGACGTAAGGAAGAGAATGGAGAGGTACACAAGAATGGTGTATATTCACTTTGTGTGCAAGACGTAAGGAAGAGAATGGAGACGTGCACAATGATGGTGTATATTCACTTTGTGTGCAAGACGTAAGGAAGAGAATGGAGAGGTGCACTAGAATGGTTATATTCACTTTGTGTGCAAGACGTAAGGAAGAGAATGGAGAGGTACACAAGAATGGTGTATATTCAATTTGTGTGCAAGACGTAAGGAAGAGAATGGAGAGCAGCACAATGATGGTGTATATTCACTTTGTGTGCAATACGCAAGGAAGAGAATGGACAGGTGCACAATGATGGTGTATATTCACTTTGTGTGCAAGACGTAAGGAAGAGAATGGAGAGGAGCACAATGATGGTGTATATTCACTTTGAGTGCAAGGCGTAAGGAAGACAATGGAGAGGAGCCCAATGATGGTGCATATTCACTTTGTCTGCAAGACGCAAGGAGGAGAATGGATAGGAGCACAATGATGGTGTATATACACTTTGTGTGCAAGACGTAAGGAAGAGAATGGTGAGGTGTACAATGCAGTGTATATTCATTTATTGTGTAAGACGCAAGGAAGAGGATGGATAGTTTCACAATGATGGTGTATATTCACTTCGGGTGAAAGACGTAAGGAAGAGAATGGATAGGTGCACAATGAAGGTGTATATTCACTTTGTGTGCAAGACGCGAGGAAGAGAATGGAGAGGAGCACAATGATGGTGTATATTCACTTTGTGTGCAAGACGTAAGGAAGGGAATTGACAGGTGCACATTGATGGTGTATATTAACATTGTGTGCAAGGCGTAAAGAAGAGAATGTAGAGGTGCACATGGATGGTGTATATACACTTTGTGTGCAAGACGCAAGGAAGAGAATGGATTGGTGCACATAGATGGTGTATATTCACTTTGTGTGCAAGACGCAAGGAAGGGAATTGATAGGTGCACATTGATGGTGTATATTCACTTTGTGTGCAAGACGCAAGGAAGAGAATGCACAGGTGCACATTGATGGTGTATATTCACTTTGTGTGCAAGACGTAAGGAAGGGAATGGACAGGTGCACATTGATGGTGTATATTAACATTGTGTGCAAGACGTAAGGAAGAGAATGGAGAGGTGCACAATGATGGTGTATATACACTTTGTGTGCAAGAAGCAAGGAAGTGAATGGATAGGTGCACATTGATGGTGTATATTAACATTGTGTGCAAGACGTAAGGAAGAGAATGGAGAGGTGCACATTGATGGTGTATATACACTTTGTGTGCAAGACGCAAGGAAGAGAATGGATAGGTGCACATTGATGGTGTATATTCACTTTGTGTGCAAGACGCAAGGATGAGAATGGCTAGGAGCACAATGATGGTGTATATACTCATTGTGTGCAAGACGCAAGGAAGAGAATGGATAGGTGCACAATGATGGTGTATATAAACTTTGTGTGCAAGACGCAAGGAAGAGAATGGAGAGGAGCACAATGATGGTGTATATTCACTTTGTGTGCAAGACGCAAGGAAGAGAATGGATAGGTGCACAATGATGGTGTATATACACTTTGTGTGCAAGACGTAAGGAAGAGAATGGAGAGGTGCACATTGATGGTGTATATTCACTTTGTGTGCAAGACGTAAGGAAGGGAATGGAGAGGTGCACATTGATGGTGTATATTCACATTGTGTGCAAGACGTAAGGAAGAGAATGGAGAGGTACCCAAGAATGGTGTATATTCACTTTGTGTGCAAGACGTAAGGAAGAGAATGGAGAGGTGCACATTGATGGTGTATATTCACTTTGTGTGCAAGACGCAATGATGAGAATGGAGAGGTGCATATTGATGGTGTATATTCACTTTGTGTGCAAGACGCAATGAAGAGAATGGACAGGTGCACAATGATGGTATATATTCTCTTTGTGTGCAAGACGTAAGGAAGGGAATCGAGAGGTGCACAATGATGGTGTATATTAACATTGTGTGCAAGACGCAATGAAGAGAATTGAGATGTGCACAATGATGGTGCATATTCACTTTGAATGCAAGACGTAAGGAAGGGAATGGAGAGGTGCACAATGATGGTATATATTCTCTATGTGTGCAAGACGTAAGGAAGGGAATCGAGAGGTGCACAATGATAGTGTGTATTCACTTTGTGTGCAAGACGTAAGGAAAAGAATGGAGAGGTGCACAATGATGGTATATATTTTCTTTGTGTGCAAGACGTAAGGAAGAGAATGGACAGGTGCACAATGATGGTGTATATTCACTTTGTGTGCAAGACGTAAGGAAGAGTATGGGGAGGAGCACAATGATGGTGTATATACACTTTGTGTGCAAGACGTAAGGAAGAGAATGGTGAGGTGTACAATGCAGTGTATATTCATTTTGTGTGCAAGACGCAAGGAAGAGGATGGATAGTTTCACAATGATGGTGTATATTCACTTCGGGTGAAAGACGTAAGGAAGAGAATGGATAGGTGCACAATGAAGGTGTATATTCACTTTGTGTGCAAGACGCAAGGAAGAGAATGGAGAGGAGCACAATGATGGTGTATATTCACTTTGTGTGCAAGACGTAAGGTAGGGAATTGACAGGTGCACATTGATGGTGTATATTAACATTGTGTGCAAGGCGTAAAGAAGAGAATGGAGAGGTGCACATGGATGTTGTATATACACTTTGTGTGCAAGACGCAAGGAAGAGAATGGATAGGTGCACATAGATGGTGTATATTCACTTTGTGTGCAAGACGCAAGGAAGGGAATTGATAGGTGCACATTGATGGTGTATATTCACTTTGTGTGCAAGACGCAAGGAAGAGAATGGACAGGTGCACATTGATGGTGTATATTCACTTTGTGTGCTAGACGTAAGGAAGGGAATGGACAGGTGCACATTGATGGTGTATATTAACATTGTGTGCAAGACGTAAGGAAGAGAATGGAGAGGTGCACAATGATGGTATATATTCTCTTTGTGTGCAAGACGCAATGAAGAGTATGGATAGGTGCACAATGATGGTGTATATTCACTTTGTGTGCAAGACGTAATGAAGGGAATCCAGAGGTGAACAATGATGGAGTATATTAACATTGTGTGCAGGACGTAATGAAGAGAATGGGGAGGTGCACAATTATAGTGTATATTCACTTTGTGTGCAAGACGCAATGAAGAGAATGGATAGGTGCACAACGATGGTGTATATTCACTTTGTGTGCAAGACGTAAGGAAGAGAATGGAGAGGTACACAAGAATGGTATATATTCTCTTTGTGTGCAAGACGCAATGAAGGGAATGGATAGGTGCACAATGATGGTGTATATTCACTTTGTGTGCAAGACGTAATGAAGGGAATCCAGAGGTGCTCAATGATGGAGTATATTAACATTGTGTGCAGGACGTAATGAAGAGAATGGGGAGGTGCACAATTATAGTGTATATTCACTTTGTGTGCAAGACGCAATGAAGAGAATGGAGAGGTTCACATTGATGGCGTATATTAACATTGTGTGCAAGACGATAGGAGGAGAATGGAGAGGTGCACATTGGTGGTGTATATTCACTTTGTGTGCAAGATGTAAGGAAGCGAATGGAGAGGTGCACATTGATGGTGTATATTCACTTTGTGTGCAAGACGTAAGGAAGGGAATGCTGAGGTGCACAATGATGGTGTATATTCACTTTGTGTGCAAGACGTAAGGAAGAGAATGGAGAGGTGCACAAGAATGGTGTATATACACTTTGTGTGCAAGACGTAAGGAAGAGAATGGACAGGTACACAAGAATGGTGTATATTCGCTTTGTGTGCAAGACGTAGGGAAGAGAATGGATAGGTGCACAATGATGGTGTATATTCACTTCATGTGCAAGACGTAAGGAAGAGAATGGAGAGGTGCACAATGATGGTATATATTCACTTTGTGTGCAAGACGTAAGCAAGAGAATGGAGAGGTGCACAAGAATGGTGTATATTCACTTTGTGTGCAAGACGTAAGGAAGAGAATGGAGAGGTACACAAGAATGGTGTATATTCACTTTGTGTGCAAGACGTAAGGAAGAGAATGGATAGGTGCACAATGATGGTGTATATACACTTTGTGTGCAAGACGTATGGAAGACAATGAGGAGGTGCACAATGGTTGTGTATATACACATTGTGTGCAAGACGTAACGAAGAGAATGGAGAAGTGCACAATGATGGTGTATATTAACTTTGTGTGCAAGACGCAAGGAAGAGAATGGAGAGGTGCACAATGCAGTGTGTATATACACTTTGTGTGCAAGACGCAATGAAGAGAATGGATAGGTGCACAATGATGGTGTATATTTACTTTGTGTGCAAGACGCAAGGAAGTGAATGGAGGGCTGCACAATGATGGTGCATATTCACCTTGTGTGCAAGACGTAAGGAAGAGAATGGAGAGGTGCACAATGATGGTATATATTCTCTTTGTGTGCAAGACGCAATGAAGAGAATGGAGAGGTGCATATTGATGGTGTATATTCACTTTGTGTGCAAGACGCAATGAAGAGAATGGAGAATTGCACAATGATGGTATATATTCTCTTCGTGTGCAAGACGTAAGGAAGGGAATCGAGAGGTGCACAATGATGGTGTATATTAACATTGTGTGCAAGACGCAATGAAGAGAATTGAGAGGTGCACATTGATGGTGTATATTCACTTTGTGTGCAAGATGCAATGATGAGAATGGAGAGGTGCACAATGATGGTGCATATTCACTTTGAATGCAAGACGTAAGGAAGGGAATGGAGAGGTGCACAATGATGGTATATAATCTCTTTGTGTGCAAGACGTAAGGAAGGGAATCGAGAGGTGCACAATGATAGTGTATATTCACTTTGTGTGCAAGACGTAAGGTAGAGAATGGAGAGGTGCACAATGATGGTATATATTCTCTTTGTGTGCAAGACGTAAGGAAGGGAATAAGAGGTGCACAATGATGGTGTATATTAACATTGTGTGCAAGACGCATTGATGAGAATGGATAGGTGCACAATGATGGTGTATATACATTTTGTGTGCAAGACGCAATGAAGAGAATGGAGAGGTGTACAATGATGGTATATATTCTCTTTGTGTGCAAGACGTAAGGAAGGGAATCGAGAGGTGCACAATGATAGTGTATATTCACTTTGTGTGCAAGACGTAAGGAAGGGAATGGATAGGTGCACAATGATGGTGTATATACACTTTGTGTGCAAGATGTAGGGAAGAGAATTGAGAGGTGCACAATGATAGTGTATATTCATTTTGTGTGCAAGACGTAAGGAAGAGAATGGAGAGGTGCACAAGAATGGTGTATATTCACTTTGTGTGCAAGACGTAAGGAAGAGAATGGAGAGGTACACAAGAATGGTGTATATTCACTTTGTGTGCAAGACGTAAGGAAGAGAATGGATAGGTGCACAATGATGGTGTATATACACTTTGTGTGCAAGACGTATGGAAGACAATGAGGAGGTGCACAATGGTGGTGTATATACACATTGTGTGCAAGACGCAAGGAAGAGAATGGTGGGGTGCACAATGATGGTGTATATACACATTGTGTGCAAAACGTAAGGAAGAGAATGGATAGGTGCACATTGATGGTGCATATTCACTTTGTGTGCAGGACGTAATGAAGAGAATGGAGAGGTGCACAATGATGGTATATATCCTCTTTGTTTGTAGGACGTATGAAGAGAATGGAGAGGTGCACAATGATGGTGTATATTCACTTTGTGTGCAAGACGTAAGGAAGAGAATGGAGAGGTGCACAATGATGGTATATATTCTCTTTGTGTGCAGGACGTAAGGAAGGGAATGGAGAGGTACACATTGATGGTGTATATTGACTTTGTGTGCAAGACGCAATGAAGAGAATGGAGAGGTGCACAATGATGGTATATATTCTCTTTGTGTGCAAGACGCAATGAAGAGAATGGAGAGCTGCACAATGATGATGTATATTCTCTTTGTGTGCAGGACGAAAGGAAGGAAATGGAGGGGTGCACATTGATGGTATATATTCTCTTAGTGTGCAAGGGAATCGAGAGGTGCACAATGATGGTGTATATTCGCTTTGTGTGCAAGACGCAATGATGAGAATGGAGAGGTGCACAATGATGGTGCATTTTCACTTTGTGTGCAAGACGTAAGGAAGGGAATGGAGAGGAGCTCAATGATGGTGTATATACAAATAAATTCTCTTTGTGTGCAGGACGTAATGAAGAGAATGGAGAGGTGCACATTGATGGTGTATATTCACTTTGTGTGCAAGACGCAATGAAGAGAATGGAGAGGTGCATATTGATGATGTATATTCACTTTGTGTGCAAGACGCAATGAAGAGAATGGAGAGGTGCACAATGATGGTATATATTATCTTTGTGTGCAAGACTTAAGGAAGGGAATCGAGAGGTGCACAATGATGGTGTATATTAACATTGTGTGCAAGACGCAATGAAGAGAATTGAGAGGTGCACATTGATGGTGTATATTCACTTCGTGTGCAAGATGCAATGATGAGAATGGAGAGGTGCACAATGATGGTGCATATTCACTTTGAATGCAAGACGTAAGGAAGGGAATGGAGAGGTGCACAATGATGGTATATATTCTCTTTGTGTGCAAGACGTAAGGAAGGGAATCGAGAGGTGCACAATGATAGTGTATATTCACTCTGTGTGCAAGACGTAAGGAAGGGAATGGATAGGTGCACAATGATGGTGTATATACACTTTGTGTGCAAGATGTAAGGAAGAGAATTGAGAGGTGCACAATGATAGTGTATATTCATTTTGTGTGCAAGACGTAAGGAAGAGAATGGAGAGGTGCACAAGAATGGTGTATATTCACTTTGTGTGCAAGACGTAAGGAAGAGAATGGAGAGGTACACAAGAATGGTGTATATTCACTTTGTGTGCAAGACGTAAGGAAGAGAATGGATAGGTGCACAATGATGGTGTATATACACTTTGTGTGCAAGACGTATGGAAGACAATGAGGAGGTGCACAATGGTGGTGTATATACACATTGTGTGCAAGACGTAAGGAAGAGAATGGAGAAGTGCACAATGATGGTGTATATTAACTTTGTGTGCAAGACGCAAGGAAGATAATGGAGAGGTGCACAATGCAGTGTGTATATACACCTTGTGTGCAAGACGCAATGAAGAGAATGGATAGGTGCTCAATGATGGTGTATATTTACTTTGTGTGCAAGACGCAAGGGAGTGAATGGAGGGCTGCACAATGATGGTGCATATTCACCTTGTGTGCAAGACGTAAGGAAGAGAATGGATAGGTGCACAATGATGGTGTATATTCACTTCGTGTGCAAGACGTAAGGAAGGGAATGGAGAGGTGCACATTGATGGTGTATATTCACTTTGTGTGCAAGACGTAAGGAAGAGAATGGAGAGGTGCACATTGATGGTGTATATTCACTTTGTGTGCAAGACGTAAGGAAGAGAATGGAGAGGTGCACAATGATGGTGTATATTCGCTTTGTGTGCAAGACGTAAGGAAGAGAATGGAGAGGTGCACAAGAATGGTATATATTCTCTTTGTGTGCAAGACGCAATGAAGGGAATGGATAGGTGCACAATGATGGTGTATATTCACTTTGAATGCAAGACGTAAGGAAGGGAATGGAGTGGTGCACAATGATGGTATATATTCTCTTTGTGTGCAAGACGTAAGGAAGGGAATGGAGAGGTGCACAATGATAGTGTATATTCACTTTGTGTGCAAGACGTAAGGAAGAGAATGGAGAGGTGCACAATGATGGTATATATTCTCTTTGTGTGCAAGACGTAAGGAAGGGAATGGAGAGGTGCACAATGATAGTGTATATTCACTTTGTGTGCAAGACGTAAGGAAGAGAATGGAGAGGTGCACAATGATGGTATATATTCTCTTTGTTTGCAAGACGTAAGGAAGGGAATCGAGAGGTGCACAATGATGGTGTATATTAACATTGTGTGCAAGACGCATTGATGAGAATGGATAGGTGAACAATGATGGTGTATATACACATTGTGTGCAAGACGTAAGGAAGATAATGGAGAAGTGCACAATGATGGTGTATATTAACTTTGTGTGCAAGACGCAAGGAAGAGAATGGAGAGGTGCACAATGCAGTGTGTATATACACCTTGTGTGCAAGACGCAATGAAGAGAATGGATAGGTGCACAATGATGGTGTATATTTACTTTGTGTGCAAGACGCAAGGAAGTGAATGGAGGGCTGCACAATGATGGTGCATATTCACCTTGTGTGCAAGACGTAAGGAAGAGAATGGATAGGTGCACAATGATGGTGTAAATTCACTTCGTGTGCAAGACGTAAGGAAGGGAATGGAGAGGTGTACATTGATGGTGTATATTCACTTTGTGTGCAAGACGTAAGGAAGAGAATGGAGAGGTGCACATTGATGGTGTATATTCACTTTGTGTGCAAGACGTAAGGAAGAGAATGGAGAGGTGCACAATGATGGTGTATATTCACTTTGTGTGCAAGACGTAAGGAAGAGAATGGAGAGGTGCACAAGAATGGTGTATATACACTTTGTGTGCAAGACGTAAGGAAGAGAATGGACAGGTACACAAGAATGGTGTATATTCGCTTTGTGTGCAAGACGTAGGGAAGAGAATGGATAGGTGCACAATGATGGTGTATATTCACTTCGTGTGCAAGACGTAAGGAAGAGAATGGAGAGGAGCACAATGATGGTACATATTCACTTTGTGTGCAAGACGTAAGCAAGAGAATGGAGAGGTGCACAAGAATGGTGTATATTCACTTTGTGTGCAAGACGTAAGGAAGGGAATGGAGAGGAGCTCAATGATGGTGTATATACAAAATATTCTCTTTGTGTGCAGGACGTAATGAAGAGAATGGAGAGGTGCACATTGATGGTGTATATTCACTTTGTGTGCAAGACGCAATGAAGAGAACGGAGAGGTGCATATTGATGATGTATATTCACTTTGTGTGCAAGACGCAATGAAGAGAATGGAGAGGTGCACAATGATGGTATATATTCTCTTTGTGTGCAAGACGTAAGGAAGGGAATCGAGAGGTGCACAATGATGGTGTATATTAACATTGTGTGCAAGACGCAATGAAGAGAATTGAGAGGTGCACATTGATGGTGTATATTCACTTCGTGTGCAAGATGCAATGATGAGAATGGAGAGGTGCACAATGATGGTGCATATTCACTTTGAATGCAAGACGTAAGGAAGGGAATGGAGAGGTGCACAATGATGGTATATATTCTCCTTGTGTGCAAGACGTAAGGAAGGGAATGGAGAGGTGCACAATGATAGTGTATATTCACTTTGTGTGCAAGACGTAAGGAAGAGAATGGAGAGGTGCACAATGATGGTATATATTCTCTTTGTTTGCAAGACGTAAGGAAGGGAATCGAGAGGTGCACAATGATGGTGTATATTAACATTGTGTGCAAGACGCATTGATGAGAATGGATAGGTGAACAATGATGGTGTATATACATTTTGTGTGCAAGACGCAATGAAGAGAATGGAGAGGTGCACAATGATGGTATATATTCTCTTTGTGTGCAAGACGTAAGGAAGGGAATCGAGAGGTGCACAATGATAGTGTATATTCACTCTGTGTGCAAGACGTAAGGAAGGGAATGGATAGGTGCACAATGATGGTGTATGTACACTTTGTGTGCAAGATGTAAGGAAGAGAATTGAGAGGTGCACAATGATAGTGTATATTCATTTTGTGTGCAAGACGTAAGGAAGAGAATGGAGAGGTGCACAAGAATGGTGTATATTCACTTTGTGTGCAAGACGTAAGGAAGAGAATGGAGAGGTACACAAGAATGGTGTATATTCACTTTGTGTGCAAGACGTAAGGAAGAGAATGGATAGGTGCACAATGATGGTGTATATACACTTTGTGTGCAAGACGTATGGAAGGCAATGAGGAGGTGCACAATGGTGGTGTATATACACATTGTGTGCAAGACGTAAGGAAGATAATGGAGAAGTGCACAATGATGGTGTATGTTAACTTTGTGTGCAAGACGCAAGGAAGAGAATGGAGAGGTGCACAAGAATGGTGTATATTCACTTTGTGTGCAAGACGTAAGGAAGGGAATGGAGAGGAGCTCAATGATGGTGTATATACAAAATATTCTCTTTGTGTGCAGGACGTAATGAAGAGAATGGAGAGGTGCACATTGATGGTGTATATTCACTTTGTGTGCAAGACGCAATGAAGAGAATGGAGAGGTGCATATTGATGATGTATATTCACTTTGTGAGCAAGACGCAATGAAGAGAATGGAGAGGTGCACAATGATGGTATATATTCTCTTTGTGTGCAAGACGTAAGGAAGGGAATCGAGAGGTGCACAATGATGGTGTATATTAACATTGTGTGCAAGACGCAATGAAGAGAATTGAGAGGTGCACATTGATGGTGTATATTCACTTCGTGTGCAAGATGCAATGATGAGAATGGAGAGGTGCACAATGATGGTGTATATACACTTTGTGTGCAAGACGTATGGAAGGCAATGAGGAGGTTCACAATGGTGGTGTATATACACATTGTGTGCAAGACGTAAGGAAGATAATGGAGAAGTGCACAATGATGGTGTATATTAACTTTGTGTGCAAGACGCAAGGAAGAGAATGGAGAGGTGCACAATGCAGTGTGTATATACACCTTGTGTGCAAGACGCAATGAAGAGAATGGATAGGTGCACAATGATGGTGTATATTTACTTTGTTTGCAAGACGCAAGGAAGTGAATGGAGGGCTGCACAATGATGGTGCATATTCACCTTGTGTGCAAGACGTAAGGAAGAGAATGGATAGGTGCACAATGATGGTGTATATTCACTTCGTGTGCAAGACGTAAGGAAGGGAATGGAGAGGTGTACATTGATGGTGTATATTCACTTTGTGTGCAAGACGTAAGGAAGAGAATGGAGAGGTGCACATTGATGGTGTATATTCACTTTGTGTGCAAGACGTAAGGAAGAGAATGGAGAGGTGCACAATGATGGTGTATATTCACTTTGTGTGCAAGACGTAAGGAAGAGAATGTTGAGGTGCACAAGAATGGTGTATATACACTTTGTGTGCAAGACGTAAGGAAGAGAATGGACAGGTACACAAGAATGGTGTATATTCGCTTTGTGTGCAAGACGTAGGGAAGAGAATGGATAGGTGCACAATGATGGTGTATATTCACTTCGTGTGCAAGACGTAAGGAAGAGAATGGAGAGGAGCACAATGATGGTACATATTCACTTTGTGTGCAAGACGTATGCAAGAGAATGGAGAGGTGCACAAGAATGGTGTATATTCACTTTGTGTGCAAGACGTAAGGAAGAGAATGGAGAGGTACACAAGAATGGTGTATATTCACTTTGTGTGCAAGACGTAAGGAAGAGAATGGAGACTTGCACAATGATGGTGTATATTCACTTTGTGTGCAAGACGTAAGGAAGAGAATGGAGAGGTGCACTAGAATGGTTATATTCACTTTGTGTGCAAGACGTAAGGAAGAGAATGGAGAGGTACACAAGAATGGTGTATATTCACTTTGTGTGCAAGACGTAAGGAAGAGAATGGAGAGCAGCACAATGATGGTGTATATTCACTTTGTGTGCAATACGCAAGGAATAGAATGGACAGGTGCACAATGATGGTGTATGTTCACTTTGTGTGCAAGACGTAAGGAAGAGAATGGAGAGGAGCACAATGATGGTGTATATTCACTTTGAGTGCAAGGCGTAAGGAAGACAATGGAGAGGAGCTCAATGATGGTGTATATACAAAATATTCTCTTTGTGTGCAGGACGTAATGAAGAGAATGGAGAGGTGCACATTGATGGTGTATATTCACTTTGTGTGCAAGACGCAATGAAGAGAACGGAGAGGTGCATATTGATGATGTATATTCACTTTGTGTGCAAGACGCAATGAAGAGAATGGAGAGGTGCACAATGATGGTATATATTCTCTTTGTGTGCAAGACGTAAGGAAGGGAATCGAGAGGTGCACAATGATGGTGTATATTAACATTGTGTGCAAGACGCAATGAAGAGAATTGAGAGGTGCACATTGATGGTGTATATTCACTTCGTGTGCAAGATGCAATGATGAGAATGGAGAGGTGCACAATGATGGTGCATATTCACTTTGAATGCAAGACGTAAGGAAGGGAATGGAGAGGTGCACAATGATGGTATATATTCTCTTTGTGTGCAAGACGTAAGGAAGGGAATGGAGAGGTGCATATTGATGATGTATATTCACTTTGTGTGCAAGACGCAATGAAGAGAATGGAGAGGTGCACAATGATGGTATATATTATCTTTGTGTGCAAGACTTAAGGAAGGGAATCGAGAGGTGCACAATGATGGTGTATATTAACATTGTGTGCAAGACGCAATGAAGAGAATTGAGAGGTGCACATTGATGGTGTATATTCACTTCGTGTGCAAGATGCAATGATGAGAATGGAGAGGTGCACAATGATGGTGCATATTCACTTTGAATGCAAGACGTAAGGAAGGGAATGGAGAGGTGCACAATGATGGTATATATTCTCTTTGTGTGCAAGACGTAAGGAAGGGAATCGAGAGGTGCACAATGATAGTGTATATTCACTCTGTGTGCAAGACGTAAGGAAGGGAATGGATAGGTGCACAATGATGGTGTATATACACTTTGTGTGCAAGATGTAAGGAAGAGAATTGAGAGGTGCACAATGATAGTGTATATTCATTTTGTGTGCAAGACGTAAGGAAGAGAATGGAGAGGTGCACAAGAATGGTGTATATTCACTTTGTGTGCAAGACGTAAGGAAGAGAATGGAGAGGTACACAAGAATGGTGTATATTCACTTTGTGTGCAAGACGTAAGGAAGAGAATGGATAGGTGCACAATGATGGTGTATATACACTTTGTGTGCAAGACGTATGGAAGACAATGAGGAGGTGCACAATGGTGGTGTATATACACATTGTGTGCAAGACGTAAGGAAGAGAATGGAGAAGTGCACAATGATGGTGTATATTAACTTTGTGTGCAAGACGCAAGGAAGATAATGGAGAGGTGCACAATGCAGTGTGTATATACACCTTGTGTGCAAGACGCAATGAAGAGAATGGATAGGTGCTCAATGATGGTGTATATTTACTTTGTGTGCAAGACGCAAGGGAGTGAATGGAGGGCTGCACAATGATGGTGCATATTCACCTTGTGTGCAAGACGTAAGGAAGAGAATGGATAGGTGCACAATGATGGTGTATATTCACTTCGTGTGCAAGACGTAAGGAAGGGAATGGAGAGGTGCACATTGATGGTGTATATTCACTTTGTGTGCAAGACGTAAGGAAGAGAATGGAGAGGTGCACATTGATGGTGTATATTCACTTTGTGTGCAAGACGTAAGGAAGAGAATGGAGAGGTGCACAATGATGGTGTATATTCGCTTTGTGTGCAAGACGTAAGGAAGAGAATGGAGAGGTGCACAAGAATGGTATATATTCTCTTTGTGTGCAAGACGCAATGAAGGGAATGGATAGGTGCACAATGATGGTGTATATTCACTTTGAATGCAAGACGTAAGGAAGGGAATGGAGTGGTGCACAATGATGGTATATATTCTCTTTGTGTGCAAGACGTAAGGAAGGGAATGGAGAGGTGCACAATGATAGTGTATATTCACTTTGTGTGCAAGACGTAAGGAAGAGAATGGAGAGGTGCACAATGATGGTATATATTCTCTTTGTGTGCAAGACGTAAGGAAGGGAATGGAGAGGTGCACAATGATAGTGTATATTCACTTTGTGTGCAAGACGTAAGGAAGAGAATGGAGAGGTGCACAATGATGGTATATATTCTCTTTGTTTGCAAGACGTAAGGAAGGGAATCGAGAGGTGCACAATGATGGTGTATATTAACATTGTGTGCAAGACGCATTGATGAGAATGGATAGGTGAACAATGATGGTGTATATACACATTGTGTGCAAGACGTAAGGAAGATAATGGAGAAGTGCACAATGATGGTGTATATTAACTTTGTGTGCAAGACGCAAGGAAGAGAATGGAGAGGTGCACAATGCAGTGTGTATATACACCTTGTGTGCAAGACGCAATGAAGAGAATGGATAGGTGCACAATGATGGTGTATATTTACTTTGTGTGCAAGACGCAAGGAAGTGAATGGAGGGCTGCACAATGATGGTGCATATTCACCTTGTGTGCAAGACGTAAGGAAGAGAATGGATAGGTGCACAATGATGGTGTAAATTCACTTCGTGTGCAAGACGTAAGGAAGGGAATGGAGAGGTGTACATTGATGGTGTATATTCACTTTGTGTGCAAGACGTAAGGAAGAGAATGGAGAGGTGCACATTGATGGTGTATATTCACTTTGTGTGCAAGACGTAAGGAAGAGAATGGAGAGGTGCACAATGATGGTGTATATTCACTTTGTGTGCAAGACGTAAGGAAGAGAATGGAGAGGTGCACAAGAATGGTGTATATACACTTTGTGTGCAAGACGTAAGGAAGAGAATGGACAGGTACACAAGAATGGTGTATATTCGCTTTGTGTGCAAGACGTAGGGAAGAGAATGGATAGGTGCACAATGATGGTGTATATTCACTTCGTGTGCAAGACGTAAGGAAGAGAATGGAGAGGAGCACAATGATGGTACATATTCACTTTGTGTGCAAGACGTAAGCAAGAGAATGGAGAGGTGCACAAGAATGGTGTATATTCACTTTGTGTGCAAGACGTAAGGAAGGGAATGGAGAGGAGCTCAATGATGGTGTATATACAAAATATTCTCTTTGTGTGCAGGACGTAATGAAGAGAATGGAGAGGTGCACATTGATGGTGTATATTCACTTTGTGTGCAAGACGCAATGAAGAGAACGGAGAGGTGCATATTGATGATGTATATTCACTTTGTGTGCAAGACGCAATGAAGAGAATGGAGAGGTGCACAATGATGGTATATATTCTCTTTGTGTGCAAGACGTAAGGAAGGGAATCGAGAGGTGCACAATGATGGTGTATATTAACATTGTGTGCAAGACGCAATGAAGAGAATTGAGAGGTGCACATTGATGGTGTATATTCACTTCGTGTGCAAGATGCAATGATGAGAATGGAGAGGTGCACAATGATGGTGCATATTCACTTTGAATGCAAGACGTAAGGAAGGGAATGGAGAGGTGCACAATGATGGTATATATTCTCCTTGTGTGCAAGACGTAAGGAAGGGAATGGAGAGGTGCACAATGATAGTGTATATTCACTTTGTGTGCAAGACGTAAGGAAGAGAATGGAGAGGTGCACAATGATGGTATATATTCTCTTTGTTTGCAAGACGTAAGGAAGGGAATCGAGAGGTGCACAATGATGGTGTATATTAACATTGTGTGCAAGACGCATTGATGAGAATGGATAGGTGAACAATGATGGTGTATATACATTTTGTGTGCAAGACGCAATGAAGAGAATGGAGAGGTGCACAATGATGGTATATATTCTCTTTGTGTGCAAGACGTAAGGAAGGGAATCGAGAGGTGCACAATGATAGTGTATATTCACTCTGTGTGCAAGACGTAAGGAAGGGAATGGATAGGTGCACAATGATGGTGTATGTACACTTTGTGTGCAAGATGTAAGGAAGAGAATTGAGAGGTGCACAATGATAGTGTATATTCATTTTGTGTGCAAGACGTAAGGAAGAGAATGGAGAGGTGCACAAGAATGGTGTATATTCACTTTGTGTGCAAGACGTAAGGAAGAGAATGGAGAGGTACACAAGAATGGTGTATATTCACTTTGTGTGCAAGACGTAAGGAAGAGAATGGATAGGTGCACAATGATGGTGTATATACACTTTGTGTGCAAGACGTATGGAAGGCAATGAGGAGGTGCACAATGGTGGTGTATATACACATTGTGTGCAAGACGTAAGGAAGATAATGGAGAAGTGCACAATGATGGTGTATGTTAACTTTGTGTGCAAGACGCAAGGAAGAGAATGGAGAGGTGCACAAGAATGGTGTATATTCACTTTGTGTGCAAGACGTAAGGAAGGGAATGGAGAGGAGCTCAATGATGGTGTATATACAAAATATTCTCTTTGTGTGCAGGACGTAATGAAGAGAATGGAGAGGTGCACATTGATGGTGTATATTCACTTTGTGTGCAAGACGCAATGAAGAGAATGGAGAGGTGCATATTGATGATGTATATTCACTTTGTGAGCAAGACGCAATGAAGAGAATGGAGAGGTGCACAATGATGGTATATATTCTCTTTGTGTGCAAGACGTAAGGAAGGGAATCGAGAGGTGCACAATGATGGTGTATATTAACATTGTGTGCAAGACGCAATGAAGAGAATTGAGAGGTGCACATTGATGGTGTATATTCACTTCGTGTGCAAGATGCAATGATGAGAATGGAGAGGTGCACAATGATGGTGTATATACACTTTGTGTGCAAGACGTATGGAAGGCAATGAGGAGGTTCACAATGGTGGTGTATATACACATTGTGTGCAAGACGTAAGGAAGATAATGGAGAAGTGCACAATGATGGTGTATATTAACTTTGTGTGCAAGACGCAAGGAAGAGAATGGAGAGGTGCACAATGCAGTGTGTATATACACCTTGTGTGCAAGACGCAATGAAGAGAATGGATAGGTGCACAATGATGGTGTATATTTACTTTGTTTGCAAGACGCAAGGAAGTGAATGGAGGGCTGCACAATGATGGTGCATATTCACCTTGTGTGCAAGACGTAAGGAAGAGAATGGATAGGTGCACAATGATGGTGTATATTCACTTCGTGTGCAAGACGTAAGGAAGGGAATGGAGAGGTGTACATTGATGGTGTATATTCACTTTGTGTGCAAGACGTAAGGAAGAGAATGGAGAGGTGCACATTGATGGTGTATATTCACTTTGTGTGCAAGACGTAAGGAAGAGAATGGAGAGGTGCACAATGATGGTGTATATTCACTTTGTGTGCAAGACGTAAGGAAGAGAATGTTGAGGTGCACAAGAATGGTGTATATACACTTTGTGTGCAAGACGCAAGGAAGAGAATGGACAGGTACACAAGAATGGTGTATATTCGCTTTGTGTGCAAGACGTAGGGAAGAGAATGGATAGGTGCACAATGATGGTGTATATTCACTTCGTGTGCAAGACGTAAGGAAGAGAATGGAGAGGAGCACAATGATGGTACATATTCACTTTGTGTGCAAGACGTATGCAAGAGAATGGAGAGGTGCACAAGAATGGTGTATATTCACTTTGTGTGCAAGACGTAAGGAAGAGAATGGAGAGGTACACAAGAATGGTGTATATTCACTTTGTGTGCAAGACGTAAGGAAGAGAATGGAGACTTGCACAATGATGGTGTATATTCACTTTGTGTGCAAGACGTAAGGAAGAGAATGGAGAGGTGCACTAGAATGGTTATATTCACTTTGTGTGCAAGACGTAAGGAAGAGAATGGAGAGGTACACAAGAATGGTGTATATTCACTTAGTGTGCAAGACGTAAGGAAGAGAATGGAGAGCAGCACAATGATGGTGTATATTCACTTTGTGTGCAATACGCAAGGAATAGAATGGACAGGTGCACAATGATGGTGTATGTTCACTTTGTGTGCAAGACGTAAGGAAGAGAATGGAGAGGAGCACAATGATGGTGTATATTCACTTTGAGTGCAAGGCGTAAGGAAGACAATGGAGAGGAGCTCAATGATGGTGTATATACAAAATATTCTCTTTGTGTGCAGGACGTAATGAAGAGAATGGAGAGGTGCACATTGATGGTGTATATTCACTTTGTGTGCAAGACGCAATGAAGAGAACGGAGAGGTGCATATTGATGATGTATATTCACTTTGTGTGCAAGACGCAATGAAGAGAATGGAGAGGTGCACAATGATGGTATATATTCTCTTTGTGTGCAAGACGTAAGGAAGGGAATCGAGAGGTGCACAATGATGGTGTATATTAACATTGTGTGCAAGACGCAATGAAGAGAATTGAGAGGTGCACATTGATGGTGTATATTCACTTCGTGTGCAAGATGCAATGATGAGAATGGAGAGGTGCACAATGATGGTGCATATTCACTTTGAATGCAAGACGTAAGGAAGGGAATGGAGAGGTGCACAATGATGGTATATATTCTCTTTGTGTGCAAGACGTAAGGAAGGGAATGGAGAGGTGCACAATGATAGTGTATATTCACTTTGTGTGCAAGACGTAAGGAAGAGAATGGAGAGGTGCACAATGATGGTATATATTCTCTTTGTTTGCAAGGAGTAAGGAAGGGAATCGAGAGGTGCACAATGATGGTGCATATTAACATTGTGTGCAAGACGCATTGATGAGAATGGATAGGTGAACAATGATGGTGTATATACATTTTGTGTGCAAGACGCAATGAAGAGAATGGAGAGGTGCACAATGATGGTATATATTCTCTTTGTGTGCAAGACGTAAGGAAGGGAATCGAGAGGTGCACAATGATAGTGTATATTCACTCTGTGTGCAAGACGTAAGGAAGGGAATGGATAGGTGCACAATGATGGTGTATGTACACTTTGTGTGCAAGATGTAAGGAAGAGAATTGAGAGGTGCACAATGATAGTGTATATTCATTTTGTGTGCAAGACGTAAGGAAGAGAATGGAGAGGTGCAAAAGAATGGTGTATATTCACTTTGTGTGCAAGACGTAAGGAAGAGAATGGAGAGGTACACAAGAATGGTGTATATTCACTTTGTGTGCAAGACGTAAGGAAGAGAATGGATAGGTGCACAATGATGGTGTATATACACTTTGTGTGCAAGACGTATGGAAGGCAATGGGGAGGTGCACAATGGTGGTGTATATACACATTGTGTGCAAGACGTAAGGAAGATAATGGAGAAGTGCACAATGATGGTGTATATTAACTTTGTGTGCAAGACGTAAGGAAGAGAATGGACAGGTACACAAGAATGGTGTATATTCGCTTTGTGTGCAAGACGTAGGGAAGAGAATGGATAGGTACACAATGATGGTGTATATTCACTTCGTGTGCAAGACGTAAGGAAGAGAATGGAGAGGAGCACAATGATGGTACATATTCACTTTGTGTGCAAGACGTAAGCAAGAGAATGGAGAGGTGCACAAGAATGGTGTATATTCACTTTGTGTGCAAGACGTAAGGAAGGGAATGGAGAGGAGCTCAATGATGGTGTATATACAAAATATTCTCTTTGTGTGCAGGACGTAATGAAGAGAATGGAGAGGTGCACATTGATGGTGTATATTCACTTTGTGTGCAAGACGCAATGAAGAGAACGGAGAGGTGCATATTGATGATGTATATTCACTTTGTGTGCAAGACGCAATGAAGAGAATGGAGAGGTGCACAATGATGGTATATATTCTCTTTGTGTGCAAGACGTAAGGAAGGGAATCGAGAGGTGCACAATGATGGTGTATATTAACATTGTGTGCAAGACGCAATGAAGAGAATTGAGAGGTGCACATTGATGGTGTATATTCACTTCGTGTGCAAGATGCAATGATGAGAATGGAGAGGTGCACAATGATGGTGCATATTCACTTTGAATGCAAGACGTAAGGAAGGGAATGGAGAGGTGCACAATGATGGTATATATTCTCCTTGTGTGCAAGACGTAAGGAAGGGAATGGAGAGGTGCACAATGATAGTGTATATTCACTTTGTGTGCAAGACGTAAGGAAGAGAATGGAGAGGTGCACAATGATGGTATATATTCTCTTTGTTTGCAAGACGTAAGGAAGGGAATCGAGAGGTGCACAATGATGGTGTATATTAACATTGTGTGCAAGACGCATTGATGAGAATGGATAGGTGAACAATGATGGTGTATAAACATTTTGTGTGCAAGACGCAATGAAGAGAATGGAGAGGTGCACAATGATGGTATATATTCTCTTTGTGTGCAAGACGTAAGGAAGGGAATCGAGAGGTGCACAATGATAGTGTATATTCACTCTGTGTGCAAGACGTAAGGAAGGGAATGGATAGGTGCACAATGATGGTGTATGTACACTTTGTGTGCAAGATGTAAGGAAGAGAATTGAGAGGTGCACAATGATAGTGTATATTCATTTTGTGTGCAAGACGTAAGGAAGAGAATGGAGAGGTGCACAAGAATGGTGTATATTCACTTTGTGTGCAAGACGTAAGGAAGAGAATGGAGAGGTACACAAGAATGGTGTATATTCACTTTGTGTGCAAGACGTAAGGAAGAGAATGGATAGGTGCACAATGATGGTGTATATACACTTTGTGTGCAAGACGTATGGAAGGCAATGAGGAGGTGCACAATGGTGGTGTATATACACATTGTGTGCAAGACGTAAGGAAGATAATGGAGAAGTGCACAATGATGGTGTATGTTAACTTTGTGTGCAAGACGCAAGGAAGAGAATGGAGAGGTGCACAAGAATGGTGTATATTCACTTTGTGTGCAAGACGTAAGGAAGGGAATGGAGAGGAGCTCAATGATGGTGTATATACAAAATATTCTCTTTGTGTGCAGGACGTAATGAAGAGAATGGAGAGGTGCACATTGATGGTGTATATTCACTTTGTGTGCAAGACGCAATGAAGAGAATGGAGAGGTGCATATTGATGATGTATATTCACTTTGTGAGCAAGACGCAATGAAGAGAATGGAGAGGTGCACAATGATGGTATATATTCTCTTTGTGTGCAAGACGTAAGGAAGGGAATCGAGAGGTGCACAATGATGGTGTATATTAACATTGTGTGCAAGACGCAATGAAGAGAATTGAGAGGTGCACATTGATGGTGTATATTCACTTCGTGTGCAAGATGCAATGATGAGAATGGAGAGGTGCACAATGATGGTGTATATACACTTTGTGTGCAAGACGTATGGAAGGCAATGAGGAGGTGCACAATGGTGGTGTATATACACATTGTGTGCAAGACGTAAGGAAGATAATGGAGAAGTGCACAATGATGGTGTATATTAACTTTGTGTACAAGACGCAAGGAAGAGAATGGAGAGGTGCACAATGCAGTGTGTATATACACCTTGTGTGCAAGACGCAATGAAGAGAATGGATAGGTGCACAATGATGGTGTATATTTACTTTGTTTGCAAGACGCAAGGAAGTGAATGGAGGGCTGCACAATGATGGTGCATATTCACCTTGTGTGCAAGACGTAAGGAAGAGAATGGATAGGTGCACAATGATGGTGTATATTCACTTCGTGTGCAAGACGTAAGGAAGGGAATGGAGAGGTGTACATTGATGGTGTATATTCACTTTGTGTGCAAGACGTAAGGAAGAGAATGGAGAGGTGCACATTGATGGTGTATATTCACTTTGTGTGCAAGACGTAAGGAAGAGAATGGAGAGGTGCACAATGATGGTGTATATTCACTTTGTGTGCAAGACGTAAGGAAGAGAATGTTGAGGTGCACAAGAATGGTGTATATACACTTTGTGTGCAAGACGTAAGGAAGAGAATGGACAGGTACACAAGAATGGTGTATATTCGCTTTGTGTGCAAGACGTAGGGAAGAGAATGGATAGGTGCACAATGATGGTGTATATTCACTTCGTGTGCAAGACGTAAGGAAGAGAATGGAGAGGAGCACAATGATGGTACATATTCACTTTGTGTGCAAGACGTATGCAAGAGAATGGAGAGGTGCACAAGAATGGTGTATATTCACTTTGTGTGCAAGACGTAAGGAAGAGAATGGAGAGGTACACAAGAATGGTGTATATTCACTTTGTGTGCAAGACGTAAGGAAGAGAATGGAGACTTGCACAATGATGGTGTATATTCACTTTGTGTGCAAGACGTAAGGAAGAGAATGGAGAGGTGCACTAGAATGGTTATATTCACTTTGTGTGCAAGACGTAAGGAAGAGAATGGAGAGGTACACAAGAATGGTGTATATTCACTTTGTGTGCAAGACGTAAGGAAGAGAATGGAGAGCAGCACAATGATGGTGTATATTCACTTTGTGTGCAATACGCAAGGAATAGAATGGACAGGTGCACAATGATGGTGTATGTTCACTTTGTGTGCAAGACGTAAGGAAGAGAATGGAGAGGAGCACAATGATGGTGTATATTCACTTTGAGTGCAAGGCGTAAGGAAGACAATGGAGAGGAGCTCAATGATGGTGTATATACAAAATATTCTCTTTGTGTGCAGGACGTAATGAAGAGAATGGAGAGGTGCACATTGATGGTGTATATTCACTTTGTGTGCAAGACGCAATGAAGAGAACGGAGAGGTGCATATTGATGATGTATATTCCCTTTGTGTGCAAGACGCAATGAAGAGAATGGAGAGGTGCACAATGATGGTATATATTCTCTTTGTGTGCAAGACGTAAGGAAGGGAATCGAGAGGTGCACAATGATGGTGTATATTAACATTGTGTGCAAGACGCAAGGAAGAGAATAGAGAGGTGCACAATGCAGTGTGTATATACACCTTGTGTGCAAGACGCATTGAAGAGAATGGATAGGTGCACAATGATGGTGTATATTTACTTTGTTTGCAAGACGCAAGGAAGTGAATGGAGGGCTGCACAATGATGGTGCATATTCACCTTGTGTGCAAGACGTAAGGAAGAGAATGGATAGGTGCACAATGATGGTGTATATTCACTTCGTGTGCAAGACGTAAGGAAGGGAATGGAGAGGTGTACATTGATGGTGTATATTCACTTTGTGTGCAAGACGTAAGGAAGAGAATGGAGAGGTGCACATTGATGGTGTATATTCACTTTGTGTGCAAGACGTAAGGAAGAGAATGGAGAGGTGCACAATGATGGTGTATATTCACTTTGTGTGCAAGACGTAAGGAAGAGAATGTTGAGGTGCACAAGAATGGTGTATATACACTTTGTGTGCAAGACGTAAGGAAGAGAATGGACAGGTACACAAGAATGGTGTATATTCGCTTTGTGTGCAAGACGTAGGGAAGAGAATGGATAGGTGCACAATGATGGTGTATATTCACTTCGTGTGCAAGACGTAAGGAAGAGAATGGAGAGGAGCACAATGATGGTACATATTCACTTTGTGTGCAAGACGTATGCAAGAGAATGGAGAGGTGCACAAGAATGGTGTATATTCACTTTGTGTGCAAGACGTAAGGAAGAGAATGGAGAGGTACACAAGAATGGTGTATATTCACTTTGTGTGCAAGACGTAAGGAAGAGAATGGAGACTTGCACAATGATGGTGTATATTCACTTTGTGTGCAAGACGTAAGGAAGAGAATGGAGAGGTGCACTAGAATGGTTATATTCACTTTGTGTGCAAGACGTAAGGAAGAGAATGGAGAGGTACACAAGAATGGTGTATATTCACTTTGTGTGCAAGACGTAAGGAAGAGAATGGAGAGCAGCACAATGATGGTGTATATTCACTTTGTGTGCAATACGCAAGGAATAGAATGGACAGGTGCACAATGATGGTGTATGTTCACTTTGTGTGCAAGACGTAAGGAAGAGAATGGAGAGGAGCACAATGATGGTGTATATTCACTTTGAGTGCAAGGCGTAAGGAAGACAATGGAGAGGAGCTCAATGATGGTGTATATACAAAATATTCTCTTTGTGTGCAGGACGTAATGAAGAGAATGGAGAGGTGCACATTGATGGTGTATATTCACTTTGTGTGCAAGACGCAATGAAGAGAACGGAGAGGTGCATATTGATGATGTATATTCACTTTGTGTGCAAGACGCAATGAAGAGAATGGAGAGGTGCACAATGATGGTATATATTCTCTTTGTGTGCAAGACGTAAGGAAGGGAATCGAGAGGTGCACAATGATGGTGTATATTAACATTGTGTGCAAGACGCAATGAAGAGAATTGAGAGGTGCACATTGATGGTGTATATTCACTTCGTGTGCAAGATGCAATGATGAGAATGGAGAGGTGCACAATGATGGTGCATATTCACTTTGAATGCAAGACGTAAGGAAGGGAATGGAGAGGTGCACAATGATGGTATATATTCTCTTTGTGTGCAAGACGTAAGGAAGGGAATGGAGAGGTGCACAATGATAGTGTATATTCACTTTGTGTGCAAGACGTAAGGAAGAGAATGGAGAGGTGCACAATGATGGTATATATTCTCTTTGTTTGCAAGGAGTAAGGAAGGGAATCGAGAGGTGCACAATGATGGTGTATATTAACATTGTGTGCAAGACGCATTGATGAGAATGGATAGGTGAACAATGATGGTGTATATACATTTTGTGTGCAAGACGCAATGAAGAGAATGGAGAGGTGCACAATGATGGTATATATTCTCTTTGTGTGCAAGACGTAAGGAAGGGAATCGAGAGGTGCACAATGATAGTGTATATTCACTCTGTGTGCAAGACGTAAGGAAGGGAATGGATAGGTGCACAATGATGGTGTATGTACACTTTGTGTGCAAGATGTAAGGAAGAGAATTGAGAGGTGCACAATGATAGTGTATATTCATTTTGTGTGCAAGACGTAAGGAAGAGAATGGAGAGGTGCACAAGAATGGTGTATATTCACTTTGTGTGCAAGACGTAAGGAAGAGAATGGAGAGGTACACAAGAATGGTGTATATTCACTTTGTGTGCAAGACGTAAGGAAGAGAATGGATAGGTGCACAATGATGGTGTATATACACTTTGTGTGCAAGACGTATGGAAGGCAATGGGGAGGTGCACAATGGTGGTGTATATACACATTGTGTGCAAGACGTAAGGAAGATAATGGAGAAGTGCACAATGATGGTGTATATTAACTTTGTGTGCAAGACGTAAGGAAGAGAATGGACAGGTACACAAGAATGGTGTATATTCGCTTTGTGTGCAAGACGTAGGGAAGAGAATGGATAGGTGCACAATGATGGTGTATATTCACTTCGTGTGCAAGACGTAAGGAAGAGAATGGAGAGGAGCACAATGATGGTACATATTCACTTTGTGTGCAAGACGTAAGCAAGAGAATGGAGAGGTGCACAAGAATGGTGTATATTCACTTTGTGTGCAAGACGTAAGGAAGGGAATGGAGAGGAGCTCAATGATGGTGTATATACAAAATATTCTCTTTGTGTGCAGGACGTAATGAAGAGAATGGAGAGGTGCACATTGATGGTGTATATTCACTTTGTGTGCAAGACGCAATGAAGAGAACGGAGAGGTGCATATTGATGATGTATATTCACTTTGTGTGCAAGACGCAATGAAGAGAATGGAGAGGTGCACAATGATGGTATATATTCTCTTTGTGTGCAAGACGTAAGGAAGGGAATCGAGAGGTGCACAATGATGGTGTATATTAACATTGTGTGCAAGACGCAATGAAGAGAATTGAGAGGTGCACATTGATGGTGTATATTCACTTCGTGTGCAAGATGCAATGATGAGAATGGAGAGGTGCACAATGATGGTGCATATTCACTTTGAATGCAAGACGTAAGGAAGGGAATGGAGAGGTGCACAATGATGGTATATATTCTCCTTGTGTGCAAGACGTAAGGAAGGGAATGGAGAGGTGCACAATGATAGTGTATATTCACTTTGTGTGCAAGACGTAAGGAAGAGAATGGAGAGGTGCACAATGATGGTATATATTCTCTTTGTTTGCAAGACGTAAGGAAGGGAATCGAGAGGTGCACAATGATGGTGTATATTAACATTGTGTGCAAGACGCATTGATGAGAATGGATAGGTGAACAATGATGGTGTATATACATTTTGTGTGCAAGACGCAATGAAGAGAATGGAGAGGTGCACAATGATGGTATATATTCTCTTTGTGTGCAAGACGTAAGGAAGGGAATCGAGAGGTGCACAATGATAGTGTATATTCACTCTGTGTGCAAGACGTAAGGAAGGGAATGGATAGGTGCACAATGATGGTGTATGTACACTTTGTGTGCAAGATGTAAGGAAGAGAATTGAGAGGTGCACAATGATAGTGTATATTCATTTTGTGTGCAAGACGTAAGGAAGAGAATGGAGAGGTGCACAAGAATGGTGTATATTCACTTTGTGTGCAAGACGTAAGGAAGAGAATGGAGAGGTACACAAGAATGGTGTATATTCACTTTGTGTGCAAGACGTAAGGAAGAGAATGGATAGGTGCACAATGATGGTGTATATACACTTTGTGTGCAAGACGTATGGAAGGCAATGAGGAGGTGCACAATGGTGGTGTATATACACATTGTGTGCAAGACGTAAGGAAGATAATGGAGAAGTGCACAATGATGGTGTATGTTAACTTTGTGTGCAAGACGCAAGGAAGAGAATGGAGAGGTGCACAAGAATGGTGTATATTCACTTTGTGTGCAAGACGTAAGGAAGGGAATGGAGAGGAGCTCAATGATGGTGTATATACAAAATATTCTCTTTGTGTGCAGGACGTAATGAAGAGAATGGAGAGGTGCACATTGATGGTGTATATTCACTTTGTGTGCAAGACGCAATGAAGAGAATGGAGAGGTGCATATTGATGATGTATATTCACTTTGTGAGCAAGACGCAATGAAGAGAATGGAGAGGTGCACAATGATGGTATATATTCTCTTTGTGTGCAAGACGTAAGGAAGGGAATCGAGAGGTGCACAATGATGGTGTATATTAACATTGTGTGCAAGACGCAATGAAGAGAATTGAGAGGTGCACATTGATGGTGTATATTCACTTCGTGTGCAAGATGCAATGATGAGAATGGAGAGGTGCACAATGATGGTGTATATACACTTTGTGTGCAAGACGTATGGAAGGCAATGAGGAGGTGCACAATGGTGGTGTATATACACATTGTGTGCAAGACGTAAGGAAGATAATGGAGAAGTGCACAATGATGGTGTATATTAACTTTGTGTACAAGACGCAAGGAAGAGAATGGAGAGGTGCACAATGCAGTGTGTATATACACCTTGTGTGCAAGACGCAATGAAGAGAATGGATAGGTGCACAATGATGGTGTATATTTACTTTGTTTGCAAGACGCAAGGAAGTGAATGGAGGGCTGCACAATGATGGTGCATATTCACCTTGTGTGCAAGACGTAAGGAAGAGAATGGATAGGTGCACAATGATGGTGTATATTCACTTCGTGTGCAAGACGTAAGGAAGGGAATGGAGAGGTGCACTAGAATGGTTATATTCACTTTGTGTGCAAGACGTAAGGAAGAGAATGGAGAGGTACACAAGAATGGTGTATATTCACTTTGTGTGCAAGACGTAAGGAAGAGAATGGAGAGCAGCACAATGATGGTGTATATTCACTTTGTGTGCAATACGCAAGGAATAGAATGGACAGGTGCACAATGATGGTGTATGTTCACTTTGTGTGCAAGACGTAAGGAAGAGAATGGAGAGGAGCACAATGATGGTACATATTCACTTTGTGTGCAAGACGTATGCAAGAGAATGGAGAGGTGCACAAGAATGGTGTATATTCACTTTGTGTGCAAGACGTAAGGAAGAGAATGGAGAGGTACACAAGAATGGTGTATATTCACTTTGTGTGCAAGACGTAAGGAAGAGAATGGAGACTTGCACAATGATGGTGTATATTCACTTTGTGTGCAAGACGTAAGGAAGAGAATGTTGAGGTGCACAAGAATGGTGTATATACACTTTGTGTGCAAGACGTAAGGAAGAGAATGGACAGGTACACAAGAATGGTGTATATTCGCTTTGTGTGCAAGACGTAGGGAAGAGAATGGATAGGTGCACAATGATGGTGTATATTCACTTCGTGTGCAAGACGTAAGGAAGAGAATGGAGAGGAGCACAATGATGGTACATATTCACTTTGTGTGCAAGACGTATGCAAGAGAATGGAGAGGTGCACAAGAATGGTGTATATTCACTTTGTGTGCAAGACGTAAGGAAGAGAATGGAGAGGTACACAAGAATGGTGTATATTCACTTTGTGTGCAAGACGTAAGGAAGAGAATGGAGACTTGCACAATGATGGTGTATATTCACTTTGTGTGCAAGACGTAAGGAAGAGAATGGAGAGGTGCACTAGAATGGTTATATTCACTTTGTGTGCAAGACGTAAGGAAGAGAATGGAGAGGTACACAAGAATGGTGTATATTCACTTTGTGTGCAAGACGTAAGGAAGAGAATGGAGAGCAGCACAATGATGGTGTATATTCACTTTGTGTGCAATACGCAAGGAATAGAATGGACAGGTGCACAATGATGGTGTAAGTTCACTTTGTGTGCAAGACGTAAGGAAGAGAATGGAGAGGAGCACAATGATGGTGTATATTCACTTTGAGTGCAAGGCGTAAGGAAGACAATGGAGAGGAGCTCAATGATGGTGTATATACAAAATATTCTCTTTGTGTGCAGGACGTAATGAAGAGAATGGAGAGGTGCACATTGATGGTGTATATTCACTTTGTGTGCAAGACGCAATGAAGAGAACGGAGAGGTGCATATTGATGATGTATATTCCCTTTGTGTGCAAGACGCAATGAAGAGAATGGAGAGGTGCACAATGATGGTATATATTCTCTTTGTGTGCAAGACGTAAGGAAGGGAATCGAGAGGTGCACAATGATGGTGTATATTAACATTGTGTGCAAGACGCAATGAAGAGAATTGAGAGGTGCACATTGATGGTGTATATTCACTTCGTGTGCAAGATGCAATGATGAGAATGGAGAGGTGCACAATGATGGTGCATATTCACTTTGAATGCAAGACGTAAGGAAGGGAATGGAGAGGTGCACAATGATGGTATATATTCTCTTTGTGTGCAAGACGTAAGGAAGGGAATGGAGAGGTGCACAATGATAGTGTATATTCACTTTGTGTGCAAGACGTAAGGAAGAGAATGGAGAGGTGCACAATGATGGTATATATTCTCTTTGTTTGCAAGACGTAAGGAAGGGAATCGAGAGGTGCACAATGATGGTGTATATTAACATTGTGTGCAAGACGCATTGATGAGAATGGATAGGTGAACAATGATGGTGTATATACATTTTGTGTGCAAGACGCAATGAAGAGAATGGAGAGGTGCACAATGATGGTATATATTCTCTTTGTGTGCAAGACGTAAGGAAGGGAATCGAGAGGTGCACAATGATAGTGTATATTCACTCTGTGTGCAAGACGTAAGGAAGGGAATGGATAGGTGCACAATGATGGTGTATGTACACTTTGTGTGCAAGATGTAAGGAAGAGAATTGAGAGGTGCACAATGATAGTGTATATTCATTTTGTGTGCAAGACGTAAGGAAGAGAATGGAGAGGTGCAAAAGAATGGTGTATATTCACTTTGTGTGCAAGACGTAAGGAAGAGAATGGAGAGGTACACAAGAATGGTGTATATTCACTTTGTGTGCAAGACGTAAGGAAGAGAATGGATAGGTGCACAATGATGGTGTATATACACTTTGTGTGCAAGACGTATGGAAGGCAATGGGGAGGTGCACAATGGTGGTGTATATACACATTGTGTGCAAGACGTAAGGAAGATAATGGAGAAGTGCACAATGATGGTGTATATTAACTTTGTGTGCAAGACGCAAGGAAGAGAATGGAGAGGTGCACAAGAATGGTGTATATTCACTTTGTGTGCAAGACGTAAGGAAGGGAATGGAGAGGAGCTCAATGATGGTGTATATACAAAATATTCTCTTTGTGTGCAGGACGTAATGATGAGAATGGAGAGGTGCACATTGATGGTGTATATTCACTTTGTGTGCAAGACGCAATGAAGAGAATGGAGAGGTGCATATTGATGATGTATATTCACTTTGTGTGCAAGACGCAATGAAGAGAATGGAGAGGTGCACAATGATGGTATATATTCTCTTTGTGTGCAAGACATAAGGAAGGGAATCGAGAGGTGCACAATGATGGTGTATATTAACATTGTGTGCAAGACGCAATGAAGAGAATTGAGAGGTGCACATTGATGGTGTATATTCACTTCGTGTGCAAGATGCAATGATGAGAATGGAGAGGTGCACAATGATGGTGTATATACACTTTGTGTGCAAGACGTATGGAAGGCAATGAGGAGGTGCACAATGGTGGTGTATATACACATTGTGTGCAAGACGTAAGGAAGATAATGGAGAAGTGCACAATGATGGTGTATATTAACTTTGTGTGCAAGACGCAAGGAAGAGAATGGAGAGGTGCACAATGCAGTGTGTATATACACCTTGTGTGCAAGACGCAATGAAGAGAATGGATAGGTGCACAATGATGGTGTATATTTACTTTGTTTGCAAGACGCAAGGAAGTGAATGGAGGGCTGCACAATGATGGTGCATATTCACCTTGTGTGCAAGACGTAAGGAAGAGAATGGATAGGTGCACAATGATGGTGTATATTCACTTCGTGTGCAAGACGTAAGGAAGGGAATGGAGAGGTGTACATTGATGGTGTATATTCACTTTGTGTGCAAGACGTAAGGAAGAGAATGGAGAGGTGCACATTGATGGTGTATATTCACTTTGTGTGCAAGACGTAAGGAAGAGAATGGAGAGGTGCACAATGATGGTGTATATTCACTTTGTGTGCAAGACGTAACGAAGAGAATGGAGAGGTGCACAAGAATGGTGTATATACACTTTGTGTGCAAGACGTAAGGAAGAGAATGGACAGGTACACAAGAATGGTGTATATTCGCTTTGTGTGCAAGACGTAGGGAAGAGAATGGATAGGTGCACAATGATGGTGTATATTCACTTCGTGTGCAAGACGTAAGGAAGAGAATGGAGAGGAGCACAATGATGGTACATATTCACTTTGTGTGCAAGACGTATGCAAGAGAATGGAGAGGTGCACAAGAATGGTGTATATTCACTTTGTGTGCAAGACGTAAGGAAGAGAATGGAGAGGTACACAAGAATGGTGTATATTCACTTTGTGTGCAAGACGTAAGGAAGAGAATGGAGACGTGCACAATGATGGTGTATATTCACTTTGTGTGCAAGACGTAAGGAAGAGAATGGAGAGGTGCACTAGAATGGTTATATTCACTTTGTGTGCAAGACGTAAGGAAGAGAATGGAGAGGTACACAAGAATGGTGTATATTCACTTTGTGTGCAAGACGTAAGGAAGAGAATGGAGAGCAGCACAATGATGGTGTATATTCACTTTGTGTGCAATACGCAAGGAAGAGAATGGACAGGTGCACAATGAAGGTGTATATTCACTTTGTGTGCAAGACGCGAGGAAGAGAATGGAGAGGAGCACAATGATGGTGTATATTCACTTTGTGTGCAAGACGTAAGGAAGGGAATTGACAGGTGCACATTGATGGTGTATATTAACATTGTGTGCAAGGCGTAAAGAAGAGAATGTAGAGGTGCACATGGATGGTGTATATACACTTTGTGTGCAAGACGTAAGGAAGAGAATGGTGAGGTGTACAATGCAGTGTATATTCATTTATTGTGTAAGACGCAAGGAAGAGGATGGATAGTTTCACAATGATGGTGTATATTCACTTCGGGTGAAAGAGGTAAGGAAGAGAATGGATAGGTGCACAATGAAGGTGTATATTCACTTTGTGTGCAAGACGCGAGGAAGAGAATGGAGAGGAGCACAATGATGGTGTATATTCACTTTGTGTGCAAGACGTAAGGAAGGGAATTGACAGGTGCACATTGATGGTGTATATTAACATTGTGTGCAAGGCGTAAAGAAGAGAATGTAGAGGTGCACATGGATGGTGTATATACACTTTGTGTGCAAGACGCAAGGAAGAGAATGGATTGGTGCACATAGATGGTGTATATTCACTTTGTGTGCAAGACGCAAGGAAGAGAATGGAGAGGAGCACAATGATGGTGTATATTCACTTTGTGTGCAAGACGCAAGGAAGAGAATGGATAGGTGCACAATGATGGTGTGTATACACTTTGTGTGCAAGACGTAAGGAAGAGAATGGAGAGGTGCACATTGATGGTGTATATTAACATTGTGTGCAAGACGTAAGGAAGAGAATGGAGAGGTGCACAATGATGGTGTATATACACTTTGTGTGCAAGACGCAAGGAAGTGAATGGATAGGTGCACATTGATGGTGTATATTAACATTGTGTGCAAGACGTAAGGATGAGAATGGAGAGGTGCACATTGATGGTGTATATACACTTTGTGTGCAAGACGCAAGGAAGAGAATGGATAGGTGCACATTGATGGTGTATATTCACTTTGTGTGCAAGACGCAAGGATGAGAATGGCTAGGTGCACAATGATGGTGTATATACTCATTGTGTGCAAGACGCAAGGAAGAGAATGGATAGGTGCACAATGATGGTGTATATAAACTTTGTGTGCAAGACGCAAGGAAGAGAATGGAGAGGAGCACAATGATGGTGTATATTCACTTTGTGTGCAAGACGCAAGGAAGAGAATGGATAGGTGCACAATGATGGTGTATATACACTTTGTGTGCAAGACGTAAGGAAGAGAATGGAGAGGTGCACATTGATGGTGTATATTCACTTTGTGTGCAAGACGTAAGGAAGGGAATGGAGAGGTGCACATTGATGGTGTATATTCACATTGTGTGCAAGACGTAAGGAAGAGAATGGAGAGGTACCCAAGAATGGTGTATATTCACTTTGTGTGCAAGACGTAAGGAAGTGAATGGAGAGGTGCACAATGATGGTATATATTCTCTTTGTGTGCAAGAGGTAAGGAAGGGAATGGAGAGGTGCACAATGATAGTGTATATTCACTTTGTGTGCAAGACGTAAGGAAGAGAATGGAGAGGTGCACAATGATGGTATATATTCTCTTTGTTTGCAAGACGTAAGGAAGGGAATCGAGAGGTGCACAATGATGGTGTATATTAACATTGTGTGCAAGACGCATGATGAGAATGGATAGGTGAACAATGATGGTGTATATACATTTTGTGTGCAAGACGCAATGAAGAGAATGGAGAGGTGCACAATGATGGTATATATTCTCTTTGTGTGCAAGACGTAAGGAAGGGAATCGAGAGGTGCACAATGATAGTGTATATTCACTCTGTGTGCAAGACGTAAGGAAGGGAATGGATAGGTGCACAATGATGGTGTATATACACTTTGTGTGCAAGATGTAAGGAAGAGAATTGAGAGGTGCACAATGATAGTGTATATTCATTTTGTGTGCAAGACGTAAGGAAGAGAATGGAGAGGTGCACAAGAATGGTGTATATTCACTTTGTGTGCAAGACGTAAGGAAGAGAATGGAGAGGTACACAAGAATGGTGTATATTCACTTTGTGTGCAAGACGTAAGGAAGAGAATGGATAGGTGCACAATGATGGCGTATATACACTTTGTGTGCAAGACGTATGGAAGACAATGAGGAGGTGCACAATGGTGGTGTATATACACATTGTGTGCAAGACGTAAGGAAGAGAATGGAGAAGTGCACAATGATGGTGTATATTAACTTTGTGTGCAAGACGCAAGGACGATAATGGAGAGGTGCACAATGCAGTGTGTATATACACCTTGTGTGCAAGACGCAATGAAGAGAATGGATAGGTGCTCAATGATGGTGTATATTTACTTTGTGTGCAAGACGCAAGGAAGTGAATGGAGGGCTGCACAATGATGGTGCATATTCACCTTGTGTGCAAGACGTAAGGAAGAGAATGGATAGGTGCACAATGATGGTGTATATTCACTTCGTGTGCAAGACGTAAGGAAGGGAATGGAGAGGTGCACATTGATGGTGTATTTTCACTTTGTGTGCAAGACGTAAGGAAGAGAATGGAGAGGTGCACATTGATGGTGTATATTCACTTTGTGTGCAAGACGTAAGGAAGAGAATGGAGAGGTGCACAATGATGGTGTATATTCACTTTGTGTGCAAGACGTAAGGAAGAGAATGGAGAGGTGCACAAGAATGGTGTATATACACTTTGTGTGCAAGACGTAAGGAAGAGAATGGACAGGTACACAAGAATGGTGTATATTCGCTTTGTGTGCAAGACGTAGGGAAGAGAATGGATAGGTGCACAAAGATGGTGTATATTCACTTCGTGTGCAAGACGTAAGGAAGAGAATGGAGAGGAGCACAATGATGGTACATATTCACTTTGTGTGCAAGACGTAAGCAAGAGAATGGAGAGGTGCACAAGAATGGTGTATATTCACTTTGTGTGCAAGACGTAAGGAAGAGAATGGAGAGGTACACAAGAATGGTGTATATTCACTTTGTGTGCAAGACGTAAGGAAGAGAATGGAGACGTGCACAATGATGGTGTATATTCACTTTGTGTGCAAGACGTAAGGAAGAGAATGGAGAGGTACACAAGAATGGTGTATATTCACTTTGTGTGCAAGATGTGAGGGAGAGAATGGAGAGCAGCACAATGATGGTGTATATTCACATTGTGTGCAATACGCAAGGAAGAGAATGGACAGGTGCACAATGATGGTGTATATTCACTTTGTGTGCAAGACGTAAGGAAGAGAATGGAGAGGAGCACAATGATGGTGTATATTCACTTTGAGTGCAAGGCGTAAGGAAGACAATGGAGAGGAGCCCAATGATGGTGCATATTCACTTTGTCTGCAAGACGCAAGGAGGAGAATGGATAGGGGCACAATTATGGTGTATATACACTTTGTGTGCAAGACGTAAGGAAGAGAATGGTGAGGTGTACAATGCAGTGTATATTCATTTTGTGTGTAAGACGCAAGGAAGAGGATGGATAGTTTCACAATGATGGTGTATATTCACTTCGGGTGAAAGACGTAAGGAAGAGAATGGATAGGTGCACAATGAAGGTGTATATTCACTTTGTGTGCAAGACGCGAGGAAGAGAATGGAGAGGAGCACAATGATGGTGTATATTCACTTTGTGTGCAAGACGTAAGGAAGGGAATTGACAGGTGCACATTGATGGTGTATATTAACATTGTGTGCAAGGCGTAAAGAAGAGAATGTAGAGGTGCACATGGATGGTGTATATACACTTTGTGTGCAAGACGCAAGGAAGAGAATGGATTGGTGCACATAGATGGTGTATATTCACTTTGTGTGCAAGACGTAAGGAAGGGAATGGACAGGTGCACATTGATGGTGTATATTAACATTGTGTGCAAGACGTAAGGAAGAGAATGGAGAGGTGCACAATGATGGTGTATATACACTTTGTGTGCAAGACGCAAGGAAGTGAATGGATAGGTGCACATTGATGGTGTATATTAACATTGTGTGCAAGACGTAAGGAAGAGAATGGAGAGGTGCACATTGATGGTGTATATACACTTTGTGTGCAAGACGCAAGGTAGAGAATGGATAGGTGCACATTGATGGTGTATATTCACTTTGTGTGCAAGACGCAAGGATGAGAATGGCTAGGTGCACAATGATGGTGTATATACTCATTGTGTGCAAGACGCAAGGAAGAGAATGGATAGGTGCACAATGATGGTGTATATAAACTTTGTGTGCAAGACGCAAGGAAGAGAATGGAGAGGAGCACAATGATGGTGTATATTCACTTTGTGTGCAAGACGCAAGGAAGAGAATGGATAGGTGCACAATGATGGTGTATATACACTTTGTGTGCAAGACGTAAGGAAGAGAATGGAGAGGTGCACATTGATGGTGTATATTCACTTTGTGTGCAAGACGTAAGGAAGGGAATGGAGAGGTGCACATTGATGGTGTATATTCACATTGTGTGCAAGACGTAAGGAAGAGAATGGAGAGGTACCCAAGAAAAATGAAAATCCACTGCCTGCTTCCAGTCTCCGACCGGGTCAGGAATGGAATGAATGAAGCCCCTATCTAGCGGCGAGGATATGAACTGTGCCGGCTGCCGAGGCCTGACGCACTCCTCTGGGGCAATGATTAAATGAATGACAGATGAAATGAAATGATAGTGGAGAGTGTTGCTGGAATGAAATTGTGACAGGGAAAACCGGAGTACCCGGAGAAAACCTTTCTGCCTCCGTTTTGTCCAGCACAGATCTCACATGGAGTGACCGGGATTTGAACCACGGACCCAGCGGTGAGAGGCCAGCGCGCTGCCGCCTAAGCCACGGAGGCTTTGGAGAGGTACCCAAGAATGGTGTATATTCACTTTGTGTGCAAGACGTAAGGAAGAGAATGGAGAGGTGCACATTGATGGTGTATATTCACTTTGTGTGCAAGACGCAAATATGAGAATGGAGAGGTGCATATTGATGGTGTATATTCACTTTGTGTGCAAGACGCAATGAAGAGAATGGACAGGTGCACAATGATGGTATATATTCTCTTTGTGTGCAAGACGTAAGGAAGGGAATCGAGAGGTGCACAATGATGGTGTATATTAACATTGTGTGCAAGACGCAATGAAGAGAATTGAGAGGTGCACAATGATGGTGCATATTCCCTTTGAATGCAAGACGTATGGAAGGGAATGGAGAGGTGCACAATGATGGTATATATTCTCTTTGTGTGCAAGACGTAAGGAAGGGAATCGAGAGGTGCACAATGATAGTGTATATTCACTTTGTGTGCAAGACGTAAGGAAGAGAATGGAGAGGTGCACAATGATGGTATATATTTTCTTTGTGTGCAAGACGTAAGGAAGAGAATGGACAGGTGCACAATGATGGTGTATATTCACTTTGTGTGCAAGACGTAAGGAAGAGAATGGAGAGGAGCACATTGATGGTGTATATTCACTTTGTGTGCAAGGCGTAACGAAGACAATGGAGAGGAGCACAATGATGGTGCATATTCACTTTGTCTGCAAGACGCAAGGAGGAGAATGGATAGGAGCACAATGATGGTGTATATACACTTTGTGTGCAAGACGTAAGGAAGAGAATGGTGAGGTGTACGATGCAGTGTATATTCATATTGTGTGCAAGACGCAAGGAAGAGGATGGATAGTTTCACAATGATGGTGTATATTCACTTCGGGTGAAAGACGTAAGGAAGAGAATGGATAGGTGCACAATGAAGGTGTATATTCACTTTGTGTGCAAGACGCAAGGAAGAGAATGGAGAGGAGCAGAATGATGGTGTATATTCACTTTGTGTGCAAGACGTAAGGAAGGGAATTGACAGGTGCACATTGATGGTGTATATTAACATTGTGTGCAAGGCGTAAAGAAGGGAATGGAGAGGTGCACATGGATGTTGTATATACACTTTGTGTGCAAGACGCAAGGAAGAGAATGGATAGGTGCACATAGATGGTGTATATTCACTTTGTGTGCAAGACGCAAGGAAGGGAATTGATAGGTGCACATTGATGGTGTATATTCACTTTGTGTGCAAGACGCAAGGAAGAGAATGGACAGGTGCACATTGATGGTGTATATTCACTTTGTGTGCAAGACGTAAGGAAGGGAATGGACAGGTGCACATTGATGGTGTATATTAACATTGTGTGCAAGACGTAAGGAAGAGAATGGAGAGGTGCACAATGATGGTATATATTCTCTTTGTGTGCAAGACGCAATGAAGAGTATGGATAGGTGCACAATGATGGTGTATATTCACTTTGTGTGCAAGGCGTAATGAAGGGAATCCAGAGGTGAACAATGATGGGGTATATTAACATTGTGTGCAGGACGTAATGAAGAGAATGGGGAGGTGCACAATTATAGTGTATATTCACTTTGTGTGCAAGACGCAATGAAGAGAATGGATAGGTGCACAACGATGGTGTATATTCACATTGTGTGCAAGACGTAAGGAAGAGAATGGAGAGGTACACAAGAATGGTATATATTCTCTTTGTGTGCAAGACGCAATGAAGGGAATGGATAGGTGCACAATGATGGTGTATATTCACTTTGTGTGCAAGACGTAATGAAGGGAATCCAGAGGTGCTCAATGATGGAGTATATTAACATTGTGTGCAGGACGTAATGAAGAGAATGGGGAGGTGCAAAATTATAGTGTATATTCACTTTGTGTGCAAGACGCAATGAAGAGAATGGAGAGGTTCACATTGATGGCGTATATTAACATTGTGTGCAAGACGATAGGAGGAGAATGGAGAGGTGCACATTGATGGTGTATATTCACTGTGTGTCTAAGACGTAAGGGAGAGAATGGAGAGGTGCACATTGATGGTGTATATTCACTTTGTGTGCAAGACGTAAGGATGAGAATGGAGAGGTGCACAATGATGGTGTATATTCACTTTGTGTGCAAGACGTATGGAAGAGAATGGAGAGGTGCACAAGAATGGTGTATATACACTTTGTGTGCACGACGTAAGGAAGAGAATGGACAGGTACACAAGAATGGTGTATATTCGCTTTGTGTGCAAGACGTAGGGAAGAGAATGGATAGGTGCACAATGATGGTGTATATTCACTTCGTGTGCAAGACGTAAGGAAGAGAATGGAGAGGTGCACAATGATGGTATATATTCACTTTGTGTGCAGGACGTAAGGAAGGGAATGGAGAGGTACACATTGATGGTGTATATTGACTTTGTGTGCAAGACGTAAGGAAGGGAATGGATAGGTGCACAATGATGGTGTATATACACTTTGTGTGCAAGACGTATGGAAGACAATGAGGAAGTGCACAATGGTGGTGTTTATACACATTGTGTGCAAGACGTAAGGAAGAGAATGGAGAAGTGCACAATGATGGTGTATATTAACTTTGTGTGCAAGACGCAAGGAAGAGAATGGAGAGGTGCACAATGCAGTGTGTATATACACATTGTGTGCAAGACGCAATGAAGAGAATGGATAGGTGCACAATGATGGTGTATATTTACTATGTGTGCAAGACGCAAGGAAGTGAATGGAGGGCTGCACAATGATGGTGCATATTCACCTTGTGTGCAAGACGTAAGGAAGAGAATGGAGATGTGCACAATGATGGTATATATTCTCTTTGTGTGCAAGACGCAATGAAGAGAATGGATAGGTGCACAATGATGGTGTATATTCACTTTGTGTGCAAGACGTAATGAAGGGAATCCAGAGGTGCACAATGATGGAGTATATTAACATTGTGTGCAGGACGTAATGAAGAGAATGGGGAGGTGCACAATTATAGTGTATATTCATTTTTTGTGCAAGACGCAATGAAGAGAATGGATAGGTGCACAATGATGGTGTATATTCACTTTGTGTGCAAGACGTAAGGAAGAGAATGGAGATTTACACAAGAATGGTATATATTCTCTTTGTGTGAAAGACGCAATGAAGGGAATGGATAGGTGCACAATGATGGTGTATATTCACTTTGTGTGCAAGACGTAATGAAGGGAATCCAGAGGTGCACAATGATGGAGTATATTAACATTGTGTGCAGGACGTAATGAAGAGAATGGGGAGGTGCACAATTATAGTGTATATTCACTTTGTGTGCAAGATGCAATGAAGAGAATGGAGAGGTGCACATTGATGGCGTATATTAACATTGTGTGCAAGACGATAGGAGGAGAATGGAGAGGTGCACATTGATGGTGTATATTCACTTTGTGTGCAGGACGTAAGGAGGAGAATGGAGAGGCGCACAGTGATGGTGTATATTCACTTTGTGTGCAAGACGTAAGGAAGGGAATGGAGAGGTGCAGAATGATGGTGTATATTCACTTTGTGTGCAGGACGTAAGGAGGAGAATTCAGAGGTGCACAATGATGGTGTATATACACATTGTGTGCAAGATGCAATGAAGAGAATGGAGAGGTGCACAGTGATGGTGTATATTCACTTCGTGTGCAAGACGTAAGGAAGGGAATGGAGAGGTGCACATTGATGGTGTATATTCACTTTGTGTGCAAGACGTAAGGAAGAGAATGGATAGGTGCACAATGATGGTGTATATACACTTTGTGTGCAAGACGTATGGAAGACAATGAGGAGGTGCACAATGGTGGTGTATCTACACATTGTGTGCAAGACGCAAGGAAGAGAATGGTGGGGTGCACAATGATGGTGTATATACACATTGTGTGCAAAACGTAAGGAAGAGAATGGATAGGTGCACATTGATGGTGCATATTCACTTTGTGTGCAGGACGTAATGAAGAGAATGGAGAGGTGCACAATGATGGTATATATCCTCTTTGTTTGCAGGACGTATGAAGAGAATGGAGAGGTGCACAATGATGGTGTATATTCACTGTGTGTGCAAGACGTAAGGAAGAGAATGGAGAGGTGCACAATGATGGTATATATTCTCTTTGTGTGCAGGACGTAAGGAAGGGAATGGAGAGGTACACATTGATGGTGTATATTGACTTTGTGTGCAAGACGCAATGAAGAGAATTGAGAGGTGCACAATGATGGTATATATTCTCTTTGTGTGCAAGACGCACTGAAGAGAATGGAGAGCTGCACAATGATGATGTATATTCTCTTTGTGTGCAGGACGAAAGGAAGGAAATGGAGAGGTGCACATTGATGGTATATATTCTCTTAGTAGTGCAAGGGAATCGAGAGGTGCACAATGATGGTGTATATTCGCTTTGTGTGCAAGACGCAATGATGAGAATGGAGAGGTGCACAATGATGGTGCATATTCACTTTGTGTGCATGACGTAAGGAAGGGAATGGAGAGGAGCTCAATGATGGTGTATATACAAAATATTCTCTTTGTGTGCAGGACGTAATGAAGAGAATGGAGAGGTGCACATTGATGGTGTATATTCACTTTGTGTGCCAGACGCAATGAAGAGAATGGAGAGGTGCATATTGATGATGTATATTCACTTTGTGTGCAAGACGCAATGAAGAGACTGGAGAGGTGCACAATGATGGTATATATTCTCTTTGTGTGCAAGACGTAAGGAAGGGAATCGAGAGGTGCACAATGATGGTGTATATTAACATTGTGTGCAAGACGCAATGAAGAGAATTGAGAGGTGCACATTGATGGTGTATATTCACTTCGTGTGCAAGATGCAATGATGAGAATGGAGAGGTGCACAATGATGGTGCATATTCACTTTGAATGCAATACGTAAGGAAGGGAATGGAGAGGTGAACAATGATGGTATATATTCTCTTTGTGTGCAAGACGTACGGAAGGGAATCGAGAGGTGCACAATGATAGTGTATATTCACTTTGTGTGCAAGACGTAAGGAAGAGAATGGAGAGGTGCACAATGATGGTATATATCCTCTTTGTTTGCAGGACGTATGAAGAGAATGGAGAGGTGCACAATGATGGTGTATATTCACTTTGTGTGCAAGACGTAAGGAAGAGAATGGAGAGGTGCACAATAATGGTATATATTCTCTTTGTGTGCAGGACGTAAGGAAGGGAATGGAGAGGTACACATTGATGGTGTATATTGACTTTGTGTGCAAGACGCAATGAAGAGAATGGAGAGGTGCACAATGATGGTATATATTCTCTTTGTGTGCAAGACGCAATGAAGAGAATGGAGAGCTGCACAATGATGATGTATATTCTCTTTGTGTGCAGGACGAAAGGAAGGAAATGGAGAGGTGCACATTGATGGTATATATTCTCTTAGTGTGCAAGGGAATCGAGAGGTGCACAATGATGGTGTATATTCGCTTTGTGTGCAAGACGCAATGATAAGAATGGAGAGGTGCACAATGATGGTGCATATTCACTTTGTGTGCAAGACGTAAGGAAGGGAATGGAGAGGAGCTCAATGATGGTGTATATACAAAATATTCTCTTTGTGTGCAGGACGTAATGAATAGAATGGAGAGGTGCACATTGATGGTGTATATTCACTTTGTGTGAAAGACGCAATGAAGAGAATGGAGAGGTGCATATTGATGATGTATATTCACTTTGTGTGCAAGACGCAATGAAGAGAATGGAGAGGTGCACAATGATGGTATATATTCTCTTTGTGTGCAAGACGTAAGGAAGGGAATCGAGAGGTGCACAATGATGGTGTATATTAACATTGTGTGCAAGACGCAATGAAGAGAATTGAGAGGTGCACATTGATGGTGTATATTCACTTCGTGTGCAAGATGCAATGATGAAAATGGAGAGGTGCACAATGATGGTGCATATTCACTTTGAATGCAAGACGTAAGGAAGGGAATGGAGAGGTGCACAATGATGGTATATATTCTCTTTGTGTGCAAGACGTAAGGAAGGGAATCGATAGGTGCACAATGATAGTGTATATTCACTTTGTGTGCAAGACGTAAGGAAGAGAATGGAGAGGTGCACAATGATGGTATATATTCTCTTTGTGTGCAAGACGTAAGGAAGGGAATCGAGAGGTGCACAATGATGGTGTATATTAACATTGTGTGCAAGACGCATTGATGAGAATGGATAGGTGAACAATGATGGTGTATATACATTTTGTGTGCAAGACGCAATGAAGAGAATGGAGAGGTGCACAATGATGGTATATATTCTCTTTTCTGTGCAAGACGTAAGGAAGGGAATCGAGAGGTGCACAATGATAGTGTATATTCACTCTGTGTGCAGGACGTAAGGAAGGGAATGGATAGGTGCACAATGATGGTGTATATACACTTTGTGTGCAAGATGTAAGGAAGAGAATTGAGAGGTGCACAATGATAGTGTATATTCATTTTGTGTGCAAGACGTAAGTAAGAGAATGGAGAGGTGCACAAGAATGGTGTATATTCACTTTGTGTGCAAGACGTAAGGAAGAGAATGGAGAGGTACACAAGAATGGTGTATATTCACTTTGTGTGCAAGACGTAAGGAAGAGAATGGATAGGTGCACAATGATGGTGTATATACACTTTGTGTGCAAGACGTATGGAAGACATTGAGGAGGTGCACAATGGTGGTGTATATACACATTGTGTGCAAGACGCAAGGAAGAGAATGGAGAGGTGCACAATGCAGTGTGTATATACACCTTGTGTGCAAGACGCAATGAAGAGAATGGATAGGTGCACAATGATGGTGTATATTCACTTTGTGTGCAAGACGTAAGGAAGAGAATGGAGAGGTGCACAATGATGGTGTATATTCACTTTGAGTGCAAGACGTAAGGAAGAGAATGGAGAGGTGCACAAGAATGGTGTATATACACTTTGTGTGCAAGACGTAAGGAAGAGAATGGACAGGTACACAAAATGGTGTATATTCGCTTTGTGTGCAAGACGTAGGGAAGAGAATGGATAAATGCACAATGATGGTGTATATTCACTTCGTGTGCAAGACGTAAGGAAGAGAATGGAGAGGAGCACAATGATGGTATATATTCACTTTGTGTGCAAGACGTAAGGAAGTGAATGGAGGGCTGCACAATGATGGTGCATATTCACCTTGTGTGCAAGACGTAAGGAAGAGAATGGATAGGTGCACAATGATGGTGTATATTCACTTCGTGTGCAAGACGTAAGGAAGGGAATGGAGAGGTGCACATTGATGGTGTATATTCACTTTGTGTGCAAGACGTAAGGAAGAGAATGGAGAGGTGCACATTGATGGTGTATATTCACTTTGTGTGCAAGACGTAAGGAAGAGAATGGAGAGGTGCACAATGATGGTGTATATTCACTTTGTGTGCAAGACGTAAGGAAGAGAATGGAGAGGTGCACAAGAATGGTGTATATACACTTTGTGTGCAAGACGTAAGGAAGAGAATGGACGGGTACACAAAATGGTGTATATTCGCTTTGTGTGCAAGACGTAGGGAAGAGAATGGATAAATGCACAATTATGGTGTATATTCACTTCGTGTGCAAGACGTAAGGAAGAGAATGGAGAGTAGCACAATGATGGTATATATTCACTTTGTGTGCAAGACGTAAGCAAGAGAATGGAGAGGTGCACAAGAATGGTGTATATTCACTTTGTGTGCAAGACGTACGGAAGAGAATGGAGAGGTACACAAGAATGGTGTATATTCACTTTGTGTGCAAGACGTAAGGAAGAGAATGGAGAGGTGCACAATGATGGTGTATATTCACTTTGTGTGCTAGACGTAAGGAAGAGAATGGAGAGGTGCACAAGAATGGTTATATTCACTTTGTGTGCAAGACGTAAGGAAGAGAATGGAGAGGTACACAAGAATGGTGTATATTCACTTTGTGTGCAAGACGTAAGGAATAGAATGGAGAGCAGCACAATGATGGTGCATATTCACTTCGGGTGAAAGACGTAAGGAAGAGAATGGATAGGTGCACAATGAAGGTGTATATTCACTTTGTGTGCAAGACGCAAGGAAGAGAATGGAGAGGAGCACAATGATGGTGTATATTCACTTTGTGTGCAAGACGTAAGGAAGGGAATTGACAGGTGCACATTGATGGTGTATATTAACATTGTGTGCAAGGCGTAAAGAAGAGAATTTAGAGGTGCACATGGATGGTGTATATACACTTTGTGTGCAAGACGCAAGGAAGAGAATGGATTGGTGCACATAGATGGTGTATATTCACTTTGTGTGCAAGACGCAAGGAAGGGAATTGATAGGTGCACATTGATGGTGTATATTCACTTTGTGTGCAAGACGCAAGGAAGAGAATGGACAGGTGCACATTGATGGTGTATATTCACTTTGTGTGCAAGACGTAAGGAAGGGAATGGACAGGTGCACATTGATGGTGTATATTAACATTGTGTGCAAAACGTAAGGAAGAGAATGGAGAGGTGCACAATGATGGTGTATATACACTTTGTGTGCAAGACGCAAGGAAGTGAATGGATAGGTGCACATTGATGGTGTATATTAACATTGTGTGCAAGACGTAAGGAAGAGAATGGAGAGGTGCACATTGATGGCGTTTATACACTTTGTGTGCAAGACGCAAGGAAGAGAATGGATAGGTGCACATTGATGGTGTATATTCACTTTGTGTGCAAGACGCAAGGAAGAGAATGGCTAGGTGCACAATGATGGTGTATATACTCATTGTGTGCAAGACGCAAGGAAGAGAATGGATAGGTGCACAATGATGGTGTATATAAACTTTGTGTGCAAGACGCAAGGAAGAGAATGGAGAGGAGCACAATGATGGTGTATATTCACTTTGTGTGCAAGACGCAAGGAAGAGAATGGATAGGTGCACAATGATGGTGTATATACACTTTGTGTGCAAGACGTAAGGAAGAGAATGGAGAGGTGCACATTGATGGTGTATATTCACTTTGTGTGCAAAACGTAAGGAAGGGAATGGAGAGGTGCACATTGATGGTGTATATTCACATTGTGTGCAAGACGTAAGGAAGAGAATGGATAGGTACCCAAGAATGGTGTATATTCACTTTGTGTGCAAGACGTAAGGAAGAGAATGGAGAGGTGCACATTGATGGTGTATATTCACTTTGTGTGCAAGACGTAAGGAAGAGAATGGAGAGGTGCACAATGATGGTATATATTCTCTTTGTGTGCAAGACGTAAGGAAGAGAATGGACAGGTGCACAATGATGGTGTATATTCACTTTGTGTGCAAGACGTATGGAAGAGAATGGAGAGGAACACAATGATGGTGTATATTCACTTTGTGTGCAAGGCGTAACGAAGACAATGGAGAGGAGCACAATGATGGTGCATATTCACTTTGTCTGGTAGACGCAAGTAGGAGAATGGATAGGAGCACAATGATGGTGTATATACACTTTGTGTGCAAGACGTAAGGAAGAGAATGGTGAGGTGCACATTGATGGTGTATATACACTTTGTGTGCTAGACGCAAGGAAGAGAATGGATAGGTGCACATTGATTGTGTATATTCACTTTGTGTGCAAGACGCAAGGAAGAGAATGGCTAGGTGCACAATGATGGTGTATATACTCATTGTGTGCAAGACGCAAGGAAGAGAATGGATAGGTGCACAATGATGGTGTATATAAACTTTGTGTGCAAGACGCAAGGAAGAGAATGGAGAGGAGCACAATGATGGTGTATATTCACTTTGTGTGCAAGACGCAAGAAAGAGAATGGATAGGTGCACAATGATGGTGTATATACACTTTGTGTGCAAGACGTAAGGAAGAGAATGGAGAGGTGCACATTGATGGTGTATATTCACTTTGTGTGCAAGACGTAAGGAAGGGAATGGAGAGGTGCACATTGATGGTGTATATTCACATTGTGTGCAAGACGTAAGGAAGAGAATGGAGAGGTACCCAAGAATGGTGTATATTCACTTTGTGTGCAAGACGTAAGGAAGAGAATGGAGAGGTGCACATTGATGGTGTATATTCACTTTGTGTGCAAGACGTAAGGAAGAGAATGGAGAGGTGCACATTGATGGTGTATATTCACATTGTGTGCAAGACGTAAGGAAGAGAATGGAGAGGTACACAAGAATGGTGTATATTCACTTTGTGTGCAAGACGTAAGGAAGGGAATGGAGAGGAGCACAATGATGGTGTATATACAAAATATTCTCTTTGTGTGCAGGACGTAATGAAGAGAATGGAGAGGTGCACATTGATGGTGTATATTCACTTTGTGTGCAAGACGCAATGAAGAGAATGGAGAGGGCCATATTGATGGTGTATATTCACTTTGTGTGCAAGACGCAATGAAGAGAATGGACAGGTGCACAATGATGGTATATATTCTCTTTGTGTGCAAGACGTAAGGAAGGGAATCGAGAGGTGCACAATGATGGTGTATATTAACATTGTGTGCAAGACGCAATGAAGAGAATTGAGAGGTGCACAATGATGGTGCATATTCACTTTGAATGCAAGACGTAAAGAAGGGAATGGAGAGGTGCACAATGATGGTATATATTCTCTTTGTGTGCAAGACGTTAGGAAGGGAATCGAGAGGTGCACAATGATAGTGTATATTCACTTTGTGTGCAAGACGTAAGGAAGAGAATGGAGAGGTGCACAGTGATGGTATATATTCTCTTTGTGTGCAAGACGTAAGGAAGAGAATGGACAGGTGCACAATGATGGTGTATATTCACTTTGTGTGCAAGACGTAAGGAAGAGAATGGAGAGGAGCACAATGATGGTGTATATTCACTTTGTGTGCAAGGCGTAACGAAGACAATGGAGAGGAGCACAATGATGGTGCATATTCACTTTGTCTGCTAGACGCAAGGAGGAGAATGGATAGGAGCACAATGATGGTGTAGATACACTTTGTGTGCAAGACGTAAGGAAGAGAATGGTGAGGTGTACAATGCAGTGTATATTCATTTTGTGTGCAAGACGCAAGGAAGAGGATGGATAGTTTCACAATGATGGCGTATATTCACTTCGGGTGAAAGACGTAAGGAAGAGAATGGATAGGTGCACAATGAAGGTGTATATTCACTTTGTGTGCAAGACGCAAGGAAGAGAATGGAGAGGAGCACAATGATGGTGTATATTCACTTTGTGTGCAAGACGTAAGGAAGGGAATTGACAGGTGCACATTGATGGTGTATATTAACATTGTGTGCAAGGCGTAAAGAAGAGAATGGAGAGGTGCACATGGATGGTGTATATACACTTTGTGTGCAAGACGCAAGGAAGGGAATGGATAGGTGCACATAGATGGTGTATATTCACTTTGTGTGCAAGACGCAAGGAAGGGAATTGATAGGTGCACATTGATGGTGTATATTCACTTTGTGTGCAAGACGCAAGGAAGAGAATGGACAGGTGCACATTGATGGTGTATATTCACTTTGTGTGCAAAACATAAGGAAGGGAATGGACATGTGCACATTGATGGTGTATATTAACATTGTGTGCAAGACGTAAGGAAGGGAATGGAGAGGTTCACAATGATGGTATATATTTTCTTTGTGTGCAAGACGCAATGAAGAGTATGGATAGGTGCACAATGATGGTGTATATTCACTTTGTGTGCAAGACGTAATGAAGGGAATCCAGAGGTGCACAATGATGGAGTATATTAACATTGTGTGCAGGACGTAATGAAGAGAATGGGGAGGTGCACAATTATAGTGTATATTCACTTTGTGTGCAAGACGCAATGAAAAGAATGGATAGGTGCACAATGATGGTGTATATTCACTTTGTGTGCAAGACGTAAGGAAGAGAATGGACAGGTACACAAGAATGGTATATATTCTCTTTGTGTGCAAGACGCAATGAAGGGAATGGATAGGTGCACAATGATGGTGTATATTCACTTTGTGTGCAAGACGTAATGAAGGGAATCCAGAGGTGCTCAATGATGGAGTATATTAACATTGTGTGCAGGACGTAATGAAGAGAATGGGGAGGTGCACAATTATAGTGTATATTCACTTTGTGTGCAAGACGCAATGAAGAGAATGGAGAGGTGCACATTGATGGTGTATATTAACATTGTGTGCAAGACGTAAGGAAGAGAATGGAGAGGTGCACATTGATGGTGTTTATACACTTTGTGTGCAAGACGCAAGGAAGAGAATGGATAGGTGCACATTGATGGTGTATATTCACTTTGTGTGCAAGACGCAAGGAAGAGAATGGCTAGGTGCACAATGATGGTGTATATACTCATTGTGTGCAAGACGCAAGGAAGAGAATGGATAGGTGCACAATGATGGTGTATATAAACTTTGTGTGCAAGACGCAAGGAAGAGAATGGAGAGGAGCACAATGATGGTGTATATTCACTTTGTGTGCAAGACGCAAGGAAGACAATGGATAGGTGCACAATGATGGTGTATATACACTTTGTGTGCAAGACGTAAGGAAGAGAATGGAGAGGTGCACATTGATGGTGTATATTCACTTTGTGTGCAAAACGTAAGGAAGGGAATGGAGAGGTGCACATTGATGGTGTATATTCACATTGTGTGCAAGACGTAAGGAAGAGAATGGATAGGTACCCAAGAATGGTGTATATTCACTTTGTGTGCAAGACGTAAGGAAGAGAATGGAGAGGTGCACATTGATGGTGTATATTCACTTTGTGTGCAAGACGCAAGGAAGAGAATGGAGAGGAGCACAATGATGGTGTATATTCACTTTGTGTGCACGACGTAAGGAAGGGAATTGACAGGTGCACATTGATGGTGTATATTAACATTGTGTGCAAGGCGTAAAGAAGGGAATGGAGAGGTGCACATGGATGTTGTATATACACTTTGTGTGCAAGACGCAAGGAAGAGAATGGATAGGTGCACATAGATGGTGTATATTCACTTTGTGTGCAAGACGCAAGGAAGGGAATTGATAGGTGCACATTGATGGTGTATATTCACTTTGTGTGCAAGACGCAAGGAAGAGAATGGACAGGTGCACATTGATGGTGTATATTCACTTTGTGTGCAAGACGTAAGGAAGGGAATGGACAGGTGCACATTGATGGTGTATATTAACATTGTGTGCAAGACGTAAGGAAGAGAATGGAGAGGTGCACAATGATGGTATATATTCTCTTTGTGTGCAAGACGCAATGAAGAGTATGGATAGGTGCACAATGATGGTGTATATTCACTTTGTGTGCAAGGCGTAATGAAGGGAATCCAGAGGTGAACAATGATGGGGTATATTAACATTGTGTGCAGGACGTAATGAAGAGAATGGGGAGGTGCACAATTATAGTGTATATTCACTTTGTGTGCAAGACGCAATGAAGAGAATGGATAGGTGCAGAACGATGGTGTATATTCACATTGTGTGCAAGACGTAAGGAAGAGAATGGAGAGGTACACAAGAATGGTATATATTCTCTTTGTGTGCAAGACGCAATGAAGGGAATGGATAGGTGCACAATGATGGTGTATATTCACTTTGTGTGCAAGACGTAATGAAGGGAATCCAGAGGTGCTCAATGATGGAGTATATTAACATTGTGTGCAGGACGTAATGAAGAGAATGGGGAGGTGCACAATTATAGTGTATATTCACTTTGTGTGCAAGACGCAATGAAGAGAATGGAGAGGTTCACATTGATGGCGTATATTAACATTGTGTGCAAGACGATAGGAGGAGAATGGAGAGGTGCACATTGATGGTGTATATTCACTTTGTATGCAAGACGTAAGGGAGAGAATGGAGAGGTGCACATTGATGGTGTATATTCACTTTGTGTGCAAGACGTAAGGATGAGAATGGAGAGGTGCACAATGATGGTGTATATTCACTTTGTGTGCAAGACGTATGGAAGAGAATGGAGAGGTGCACAAGAATGGTGTATATACACTTTGTGTGCACGACGTAAGGAAGAGAATGGACAGGTACACAAGAATGGTGTATATTCGCTTTGTGTGCAAGACGTAGGGAAGAGAATGGATAGGTGCACAATGATGGTGTATATTCACTTCGTGTGCAAGACGTAAGGAAGAGAATGGAGAGGTGCACAATGATGGTATATATTCACTTTGTGTGCAGGACGTAAGGAAGGGAATGGAGAGGTACACATTGATGGTGTATATTAACTTTGTGTGCAAGACGTAAGGAAGGGAATGGATAGGTGCACAATGATGGTGTATATACACTTTGTGTGCAAGACGTATGGAAGACAATGAGGAAGTGCACAATGGTGGTGTTTATACACATTGTGTGCAAGACGTAAGGAAGAGAATGGAGAAGTGCACAATGATGGTGTATATTAACTTTGTGTGCAAGACGCAAGGAAGAGAATGGAGAGGTGCACAATGCAGTGTGTATATACACATTGTGTGCAAGACGCAATGAAGAGAATGGATAGGTGCACAATGATGGTGTATATTTACTATGTGTGCAAGACGCAAGGAAGTGAATGGAGGGCTGCACAATGATGGTGCATATTCACCTTGTGTGCAAGACGTAAGGAAGAGAATGGAGATGTGCACAATGATGGTATATATTCTCTTTGTGTGCAAGACGCAATGAAGAGAATGGATAGGTGCACAATGATGGTGTATATTCACTTTGTGTGCAAGACGTAATGAAGGGAATCCAGAGGTGCACAATGATGGAGTATATTAACATTGTGTGCAGGACGTAATGAAGAGAATGGGGAGGTGCACAATTATAGTGTATATTCATTTTTTGTGCAAGACGCAATGAAGAGAATGGATAGGTGCACAATGATGGTGTATATTCACTTTGTGTGCAAGACGTAAGGAAGAGAATGGAGATTTACACAAGAATGGTATATATTCTCTTTGTGTGCAAGACGCAATGAAGGGAATGGATAGGTGCACAATGATGGTGTATATTCACTTTGTGTGCAAGACGTAATGAAGGGAATCCAGAGGTGCACAATGATGGAGTATATTAACATTGTGTGCAGGACGTAATGAAGAGAATGGGGAGGTGCACAATTATAGTGTATATTCACTTTGTGTGCAAGATGCAATGAAGAGAATGGAGAGGTGCACATTGATGGCGTATATTAACATTGTGTGCAAGACGATAGGAGGAGAATGGAGAGGTGCACATTGATGGTGTATATTCACTTTGTGTGCAGGACGTAAGGAGGAGAATGGAGAGGCGCACAGTGATGGTGTATATTCACTTTGTGTGCAAGACGTAAGGAAGGGAATGGAGAGGTGCAGAATGATGGTGTATATTCACTTTGTTTGCAGGACGTAAGGAGGAGAATTCAGAGGTGCACAATGATGGTGTATATACACATTGTGTGCAAGATGCAATGAAGAGAATGGAGAGGTGCACAGTGATGGTGTATATTCACTTCGTGTGCAAGACGTAAGGAAGGGAATGGAGAGGTGCACATTGATGGTGTATATTCACTTTGTGTGCAAGACGTAAGGAAGAGAATGGATAGGTGCACAATGATGGTGTATATACACTTTGTGTGCAAGACGTATGGAAGACAATGAGGAGGTGCACAATGGTGGTGTATATACACATTGTGTGCAAGACGCAAGGAAGAGAATGGTGGGGTGCACAATGATGGTGTATATACACATTGTGTGCAAAACGTAAGGAAGAGAATGGATAGGTGCACATTGATGGTGCATATTCACTTTGTGTGCAGGACGTAATGAAGAGAATGGAGAGGTGCACAATGATGGTATATATCCTCTTTGTTTGCAGGACGTATGAAGAGAATGGAGAGGTGCACAATGATGGTGTATATTCACTTTGTGTGCAAGACGTAAGGAAGAGAATGGAGAGGTGCACAATGATGGTATATATTCTCTTTGTGTGCAGGACGTAAGGAAGGGAATGGAGAGGTACACATTGATGGTGTATATTGACTTTGTGTGCAAGACGCAATGAAGAGAGTTGAGAGGTGCACAATGATGGTATATATTCTCTTTGTGTGCAAGACGCACTGAAGAGAATGGAGAGCTGCACAATGATGATGTATATTCTCTTTGTGTGCAGGACGAAAGGAAGGAAATGGAGAGGTGCACATTGATGGTATATATTCTCTTAGTAGTGCAAGGGAATCGAGAGGTGCACAATGATGGTGTATATTCGCTTTGTGTGCAAGACGCAATGATGAGAATGGAGAGGTGCACAATGATGGTGCATATTCACTTTGTGTGCATGACGTAAGGAAGGGAATGGAGAGGAGCTCAATGATGGTGTATATACAAAATATTCTCTTTGTGTGCAGGACGTAATGAAGAGAATGGAGAGGTGCACATTGATGGTGTATATTCACTTTGTGTGCCAGACGCAATGAAGAGAATGGAGAGGTGCATATTGATGATGTATATTCACTTTGTGTGCAAGACGCAATGAAGAGACTGGAGAGGTGCACAATGATGGTATATATTCTCTTTGTGTGCAAGACGTAAGGAAGGGAATCGAGAGGTGCACAATGATGGTGTATATTAACATTGTGTGCAAGACGCAATGAAGAGAATTGAGAGGTGCACATTGATGGTGTATATTCACTTCGTGTGCAAGATGCAATGATGAGAATGGAGAGGTGCACAATGATGGTGCATATTCACTTTGAATGCAATACGTAAGGAAGGGAATGGAGAGGTGAACAATGATGGTATATATTCTCTTTGTGTGCAAGACGTAAGGAAGGGAATCGAGAGGTGCACAATGATAGTGTATATTCACTTTGTGTGCAAGACGTAAGGAAGAGAATGGAGAGGTGCACAATGATGGTATATATCCTCTTTGTTTGCAGGACGTATGAAGAGAATGGAGAGGTGCACAATGATGGTGTATATTCACTTTGTGTGCAAGACGTAAGGAAGAGAATGGAGAGGTGCACAATAATGGTATATATTCTCTTTGTGTGCAGGACGTAAGGAAGGGAATGGAGAGGTACACATTGATGGTGTATATTGACTTTGTGTGCAAGACGCAATGAAGAGAATGGAGAGGTGCACAATGATGGTATATATTCTCCTTGTGTGCAAGACGCAATGAAGAGAATGGAGAGCTGCACAATGATGATGTATATTCTCTTTGTGTGCAGGACGAAAGGAAGGAAATGGAGAGGTGCACATTGATGGTATATATTCTCTTAGTGTGCAAGGGAATCGAGAGGTGCACAATGATGGTGTATATTCGCTTTGTGTGCAAGACGCAATGATAAGAATGGAGAGGTGCACAATGATGGTGCATATTCACTTTGTGTGCAAGACGTAAGGAAGGGAATGGAGAGGAGCTCAATGATGGTGTATATACAAAATATTCTCTTTGTGTGCAGGACGTAATGAATAGAATGGAGAGGTGCACATTGATGGTGTATATTCACTTTGTGTGAAAGACGCAATGAAGAGAATGGAGAGGTGCATATTGATGATGTATATTCACTTTGTGTGCAAGACGCAATGAAGAGAATGGAGAGGTGCACAATGATGGTATATATTCTCTTTGTGTGCAAGACGTAAGGAAGGGAATCGAGAGGTGCACAATGATGGTGTATATTAACATTGTGTGCAAGACGCAATGAAGAGAATTGAGAGGTGCACATTGATGGTGTATATTCACTTCGTGTGCAAGATGCAATGATGAAAATGGAGAGGTGCACAATGATGGTGCATATTCACTTTGAATGCAAGACGTAAGGAAGGGAATGGAGAGGTGCACAATGATGGTATATATTCTCTTTGTGTGCAAGACGTAAGGAAGGGAATCGATAGGTGCACAATGATAGTGTATATTCACTTTGTGTGCAAGACGTAAGGAAGAGAATGGAGAGGTGCACAATGATGGTATATATTCTCTTTGTGTGCAAGACGTAAGGAAGGGAATCGAGAGGTGCACAATGATGGTGTATATTAACATTGTGTGCAAGACGCATTGATGAGAATGGATAGGTGAACAATGATGGTGTATATACATTTTGTGTGCAAGACGCAATGAAGAGAATGGAGAGGTGCACAATGATGGTATATATTCTCTTTTCTGTGCAAGACGTAAGGAAGGGAATCGAGAGGTGCACAATGATAGTGTATATTCACTCTGTGTGCAGGACGTAAGGAAGGGAATGGATAGGTGCACAATGATGGTGTATATACACTTTGTGTGCAAGATGTAAGGAAGAGAATTGAGAGGTGCACAATGATAGTGTATATTCATTTTGTGTGCAAGACGTAAGTAAGAGAATGGAGAGGTGCACAAGAATGGTGTATATTCACTTTGTGTGCAAGACGTAAGGAAGAGAATGGAGAGGTACACAAGAATGGTGTATATTCACTTTGTGTGCAAGACGTAAGGAAGAGAATGGATAGGTGCACAATGATGGTGTATATACACTTTGTGTGCAAGACGTATGGAAGACATTGAGGAGGTGCACAATGGTGGTGTATATACACATTGTGTGCAAGACGCAAGGAAGAGAATGGAGAGGTGCACAATGCAGTGTGTATATACACCTTGTGTGCAAGACGCAATGAAGAGAATGGATAGGTGCACAATGATGGTGTATATTCACTTTGTGTGCAAGACGTACGGAAGAGAATGGAGAGGTGCACAATGATGGTGTATATTCACTTTGTGTGCAAGACGTAAGGAAGAGAATGGAGAGGTGCACAAGAATGGTGTATATACACTTTGTGTGCAAGACGTAAGGAAGAGAATGGACAGGTACACAAAATGGTGTATATTCGCTTTGTGTGCAAGACGTAGGGAAGAGAATGGATAAATGCACAATGATGGTGTATATTCACTTCGTGTGCAAGACGTAAGGAAGAGAATGGAGAGGAGCACAATGATGGTATATATTCACTTTGTGTGCAAGACGTAAGGAAGTGAATGGAGGGCTGCACAATGATGGTGCATATTCACCTTGTGTGCAAGACGTAAGGAAGAGAATGGATAGGTGCACAATGATGGTGTATATTCACTTCGTGTGCAAGACGTAAGGAAGGGAATGGAGAGGTGCACATTGATGGTGTATATTCACTTTGGGTGCAAGACGTAAGGAAGAGAATGGAGAGGTGCACATTGATGGTGTATATTCACTTTGTGTGCAAGACGTAAGGAAGAGAATGGAGAGGTGCACAATGATGGTGTATATTCACTTTGTGTGCAAGACGTAAGGAAGAGAATGGAGAGGTGCACAAGAATGGTGTATATACACTTTGTGTGCAAGACGTAAGGAAGAGAATGGACGGGTACACAAAATGGTGTATATTCGCTTTGTGTGCAAGACGTAGGGAAGAGAATGGATAAATGCACAATGATGGTGTATATTCACTTCGTGTGCAAGACGTAAGGAAGAGAATGGAGAGGAGCACAATGATGGTATATATTCACTTTGTGTGCAAGACGTAAGCAAGAGAATGGAGAGGTGCACAAGAATGGTGTATATTCACTTTGTGTGCAAGACGTACGGAAGAGAATGGAGAGGTACACAAGAATGGTGTATATTCACTTTGTGTGCAAGACGTAAGGAAGAGAATGGAGAGGTGCACAATGATGGTGTATATTCACTTTGTGTGCTAGACGTAAGGAAGAGAATGGAGAGGTGCACAAGAATGGTTATATTCACTTTGTGTGCAAGACGTAAGGAAGAGAATGGAGAGGTACACAAGAATGGTGTATATTCACTTTGTGTGCAAGACGTAAGGAATAGAATGGAGAGCAGCACAATGATGGTGTATATTCACTTTGTGTGCAATACGCAAGGAAGAGAATGGACAGGTGCACAATGATGGTGTATATTCACTTTGTGTGCAAGACGTAAGGAAGAGAATGGAGAGGAGCACAATGATGGTGTATATTCACTTTGAGTGCAAGCCGTAAGGAAGACAATGGAGAGAAGCACAATGATGGTGCATATTCACTTCGGGTGAAAGACGTAAGGAAGAGAATGGATAGGCGCACAATGAAGGTGTATATTCACTTTGTGTGCAAGACGCAAGGAAGAGAATGGAGAGGAGCACAATGATGGTGTATATTCACTTTGTGTGCAAGACGTAAGGAAGGGAATTGACAGGTGCACATTGATGGTGTATATTAACATTGTGTGCAAGGCGTAAAGAAGAGAATGTAGAGGTGCACATGGATGGTGTATATACACTTTGTGTGCAAGACGCAAGGAAGAGAATGGATTGGTGCACATAGATGGTGTATATTCACTTTGTGTGCAAGACGCAAGGAAGGGAATTGATAGGTGCACATTGATGGTGTATATTCACTTTGTGTGCAAGACGCAAGGAAGAGAATGGACAGGTGCACATTGATGGTGTATATTCACTTTGTGTGCAAGACGTAAGGAAGGGAATGGACAGGTGCACATTGATGGTGTATATTAACATTGTGTGCAAAACGTAAGGAAGAGAATGGAGAGGTGCACAATGATGGTGTATATACACTTTGTGTGCAAGACGCAAGGAAGTGAATGGATAGGTGCACATTGATGGTGTATATTAACATTGTGTGCAAGACGTAAGGAAGAGAATGGAGAGGTGCACATTGATGGCGTTTATACACTTTGTGTGCAAGACGCAAGGAAGAGAATGGATAGGTGCACATTGATGGTGTATATTCACTTTGTGTGCAAGACGCAAGGAAGAGAATGGCTAGGTGCACAATGATGGTGTATATACTCATTGTGTGCAAGACGCAAGGAAGAGAATGGATAGGTGCACAATGATGGTGTATATAAACTTTGTGTGCAAGACGCAAGGAAGAGAATGGAGAGGAGCACAATGATGGTGTATATTCACTTTGTGTGCAAGACGCAAGGAAGAGAATGGATAGGTGCACAATGATGGTGTATATACACTTTGTGTGCAAGACGTAAGGAAGTGAATGGAGAGGTGCACATTGATGGTGTATATTCACTTTGTGTGCAAAACGTAAGGAAGGGAATGGAGAGGTGCACATTGATGGTGTATATTCACATTGTGTGCAAGACGTAAGGAAGAGAATGGATAGGTACCCAAGAATGGTGTATATTCACTTTGTGTGCAAGACGTAAGGAAGAGAATGGAGAGGTGCACATTGATGGTGTATATTCACTTTGTGTGCAAGACGTAAGGAAGAGAATGGAGAGGTGCACAATGATGGTATATATTCTCTTTGTGTGCAAGACGTAAGGAAGAGAATGGACAGGTGCACAATGATGGTGTATATTCACTTTGTGTGCAAGACGTATGGAAGAGAATGGAGAGGAACACAATGATGGTGTATATTCACTTTGTGTGCAAGGCGTAACGAAGACAATGGAGAGGAGCACAATGATGGTGCATATTCACTTTGTCTGCTAGACGCAAGTAGGAGAATGGATAGGAGCACAATGATGGTGTATATACACTTTGTGTGCAAGACGTAAGGAAGAGAATGGTGAGGTGCACATTGATGGTGTATATACACTTTGTGTGCTAGACGCAAGGAAGAGAATGGATAGGTGCACATTGATTGTGTATATTCACTTTGTGTGCAAGACGCAAGGAAGAGAATGGCTAGGTGCACAATGATGGTGTATATACTCATTGTGTGCAAGACGCAAGGAAGAGAATGGATAGGTGCACAATGATGGTGTATATAAACTTTGTGTGCAAGACGCAAGGAAGAGAATGGAGAGGAGCACAATGATGGTGTATATTCACTTTGTGTGCAAGACGCAAGAAAGAGAATGGATAGGTGCACAATGATGGTGTATATACACTTTGTGTGCAAGACGTAAGGAAGAGAATGGAGAGGTGCACATTGATGGTGTATATTCACTTTGTGTGCAAGACGTAAGGAAGGGAATGGAGAGGTGCACATTGATGGTGTATATTCACATTGTGTGCAAGACGTAAGGAAGAGAATGGAGAGGTACCCAAGAATGGTGTATATTCACTTTGTGTGCAAGACGTAAGGAAGAGAATGGAGAGGTGCACATTGATGGTGTATATTCACTTTGTGTGCAAGACGTAAGGAAGAGAATGGAGAGGTGCACATTGATGGTGTATATTCACATTGTGTGCAAGACGTAAGGAAGAGAATGGAGAGGTACACAAGAATGGTGTATATTCACTTTGTGTGCAAGACGTAAGGAAGGGAATGGAGAGGAGCACAATGATGGTGTATATACAAAATATTCTCTTTGTGTGCAGGACGTAATGAAGAGAATGGAGAGGTGCACATTGATGGTGTATATTCACTTTGTGTGCAAGACGCAATGAAGAGAATGGAGAGGGCCATATTGATGGTGTATATTCACTTTGTGTGCAAGACGCAATGAAGAGAATGGACAGGTGCACAATGATGGTATATATTCTCTTTGTGTGCAAGACGTAAGGAAGGGAATCGAGAGGTGCACAATGATGGTGTATATTAACATTGTGTGCAAGACGCAATGAAGAGAATTGAGAGGTGCACAATGATGGTGCATATTCACTTTGAATGCAAGACGTAAAGAAGGGAATGGAGAGGTGCACAATGATGGTATATATTCTCTTTGTGTGCAAGACGTTAGGAAGGGAATCGAGAGGTGCACAATGATAGTGTATATTCACTTTGTGTGCAAGACGTAAGGAAGAGAATGGAGAGGTGCACAGTGATGGTATATATTCTCTTTGTGTGCAAGACGTAAGGAAGAGAATGGACAGGTGCACAATGATGGTGTATATTCACTTTGTGTGCAAGACGTAAGGAAGAGAATGGAGAGGAGCACAATGATGGTGTATATTCACTTTGTGTGCAAGGCGTAACGAAGACAATGGAGAGGAGCACAATGATGGTGCATATTCACTTTGTCTGCTAGACGCAAGGAGGAGAATGGATAGGAGCACAATTATGGTGTAGATACACTTTGTGTGCAAGACGTAAGGAAGAGAATGGTGAGGTGTACAATGCAGTGTATATTCATTTTGTGTGCAAGACGCAAGGAAGAGGATGGATAGTTTCACAATGATGGTGTATATTCACTTCGGGTGAAAGACGTAAGGAAGGGAATGGAGAGGTGCAGAATGATGGTGTATATTCAATTTGTGTGCAGGACGTAAGGAGGAGAATTGAGAGGTGCACAATGATGGTGTATATACACATTGTGTGCAAGATGCAATGAAGAGAATGGAGAGGTGCACAATGATGGTGTATATTAACTTCGTGTGCAAGACGTGAGGAAGGGAATGGAGAGGTGCACATTGATGGTGTATATACACTTTGTGTGCAAGACGCAAGGAAGGGAATGGATAGGTGCACATAGATGGTGTATATTCACTTTGTGTGCAAGACGCAAGGAAGGGAATTGATAGGTGCACATTGATGGTGTATATTCACTTTGTGTGCAAGACGCAAGGAAGAGAATGGACAGGTGCACATTGATGGTGTATATTCACTTTGTGTGCAAAACATAAGGAAGGGAATGGACAGGTGCACATTGATGGTGTATATTAACATTGTGTGCAAGACGTAAGGAAGGGAATGGAGAGGTGCACAATGATGGTATATATTTTCTTTGTGTGCAAGACGCAATGAAGAGTATGGATAGGTGCACAATGATGGTGTATATTCACTTTGTGTGCAAGACGTAATGAAGGGAATCCTGAGGTGCACAATGATGGAGTATATTAACATTGTGTGCAGGACGTAATGAAGAGAATGGGGAGGTGCACAATTATAGTGTATATTCACTTTGTGTGCAAGACGCAATGAAAAGAATGGATAGGTGCACAATGATGGTGTATATTCACTTTGTGTGCAAGACGTAAGGAAGAGAATGGACAGGTACACAAGAATGGTATATATTCTCTTTGTGTGCAAGACGCAATGAAGGGAATGGATAGGTGCACAATGATGGTGTATATTCACTTTGTGTGCAAGACGTAATGAAGGGAATCCAGAGGTGCTCAATGATGGAGTATATTAACATTGTGTGCAGGACGTAATGAAGAGAATGGGGAGGTGCACAATTATAGTGTATATTCACTTTGTGTGCAAGACGCAATGAAGAGAATGGAGAGGTGCACAATGATGGTATATATCCTCTTTGTGTGCAGGACGTAATGAAGAGAATGGAGAGGTGCACAATGATGGTGTATATTCACTTTGTGTGCAAGACCTAAGGAAGAGAATGGAGAGGTACACATTGATGGTGTATATTGACTTTGTGTGCAAGACGTAAGGAAGAGATTGGAGAGGTGCACAATGATGGTGTATATTCACTTTGTGTGCAAGACGTAAGGAAGAGAATGGAGAGGTGCACAAGAATGGTGTATATACACTTTGTGTGCAAGACGTAAGGAAGAGAATGGACAGGTACACAAAATGGTGTATATTCGCTTTGTGTGCAAGACGTAGGGAAGAGAATGGATAAATGCACAATGATGGTGTATATTCACTTCGTGTGCAAGACGTAAGGAAGAGAATGGAGAGGAGCACAATGATGGTATATATTCACTTTGTGTGCAAGACGTAAGGAAGTGAATGGAGGGCTGCACAATGATGGTGCATATTCACCTTGTGTGCAAGACGTAAGGAAGAGAATGGATAGGTGCACAATGATGGTGTATATTCACTTCGTGTGCAAGACGTAAGGAAGGGAATGGAGAGGTGCACATTGATGGTGTATATTCACTTTGTGTGCAAGACGTAAGGAAGAGAATGGAGAGGTGCACATTGATGGTGTATATTCACTTTGTGTGCAAGACGTAAGGAAGGGAATGGAGAGGTGCACATTGATGGTGTATATTCACATTGTGTGCAAGACGTAAGGAAGAGAATGGAGAGGTACCCAAGAATGGTGTATATTCACTTTGTGTGCAAGACGTAAGGAAGAGAATGGAGAGGTGCACATTGATGGTGTATATTCACTTTGTGTGCAAGACGTAAGGAAGAGAATGGAGAGGTGCACATTGATGGTGTATATTCACATTGTGTGCAAGACGTAAGGAAGAGAATGGAGAGGTACACAAGAATGGTGTATATTCACTTTGTGTGCAAGACGTAAGGAAGGGAATGGAGAGGAGCACAATGATGGTGTATATACAAAATATTCTCTTTGTGTGCAGGACGTAATGAAGAGAATGGAGAGGTGCACATTGATGGTGTATATTCACTTTGTGTGCAAGACGCAATGAAGAGAATGGAGAGGGCCATATTGATGGTGTATATTCACTTTGTGTGCAAGACGCAATGAAGAGAATGGACAGGTGCACAATGATGGTATATATTCTCTTTGTGTGCAAGACGTAAGGAAGGGAATCGAGAGGTGCACAATGATGGTGTATATTAACATTGTGTGCAAGACGCAATGAAGAGAATTGAGAGGTGCACAATGATGGTGCATATTCACTTTGAATGCAAGACGTAAAGAAGGGAATGGAGAGGTGCACAATGATGGTATATATTCTCTTTGTGTGCAAGACGTTAGGAAGGGAATCGAGAGGTGCACAATGATAGTGTATATTCACTTTGTGTGCAAGACGTAAGGAAGAGAATGGAGAGGTGCACAGTGATGGTATATATTCTCTTTGTGTGCAAGACGTAAGGAAGAGAATGGACAGGTGCACAATGATGGTGTATATTCACTTTGTGTGCAAGACGTAAGGAAGAGAATGGAGAGGAGCACAATGATGGTGTATATTCACTTTGTGTGCAAGGCGTAACGAAGACAATGGAGAGGAGCACAATGATGGTGCATATTCACTTTGTCTGCTAGACGCAAGGAGGAGAATGGATAGGAGCACAATGATGGTGTAGATACACTTTGTGTGCAAGACGTAAGGAAGAGAATGGTGAGGTGTACAATGCAGTGTATATTCATTTTGTGTGCAAGACGCAAGGAAGAGGATGGATAGTTTCACAATGATGGTGTATATTCACTTCGGGTGAAAGACGTAAGGAAGAGAATGGATAGGTGCACAATGAAGGTGTATATTCACTTTGTGTGCAAGACGCAAGGAAGAGAATGGAGAGGAGCACAATGATGGTGTATATTCACTTTGTGTGCAAGACGTAAGGAAGGGAATTGACAGGTGCACATTGATGGTGTATATTAACATTGTGTGCAAGGCGTAAAGAAGAGAATGGCGAGGTGCACATGGATGGTGTATATACACTTTGTGTGCAAGACGCAAGGAAGGGAATGGATAGGTGCACATAGATGGTGTATATTCACTTTGTGTGCAAGACGCAAGGAAGGGAATTGATAGGTGCACATTGATGGTGTATATTCACTTTGTGTGCAAGACGCAAGGAAGAGAATGGACAGGTGCACATTGATGGTGTATATTCACTTTGTGTGCAAAACATAAGGAAGGGAATGGACAGGTGCACATTGATGGTGTATATTAACATTGTGTGCAAGACGTAAGGAAGGGAATGGAGAGGTGCACAATGATGGTATATATTTTCTTTGTGTGCAAGACGCAATGAAGAGTATGGATAGGTGCACAATGATGGTGTATATTCACTTTGTGTGCAAGACGTAATGAAGGGAATCCAGAGGTGCACAATGATGGAGTATATTAACATTGTGTGCAGGACGTAATGAAGAGAATGGGGAGGTGCACAATTATAGTGTATATTCACTTTGTGTGCAAGACGCAATGAAAAGAATGGATAGGTGCACAATGATGGTGTATATTCACTTTGTGTGCAAGACGTAAGGAAGAGAATGGACAGGTACACAAGAATGGTATATATTCTCTTTGTGTGCAAGACGCAATGAAGGGAATGGATAGGTGCACAATGATGGTGTATATTCACTTTGTGTGCAAGACGTAATGAAGGGAATCCAGAGGTGCTCAATGATGGAGTATATTAACATTGTGTGCAGGACGTAATGAAGAGAATGGGGAGGTGCACAATTATAGTGTATATTCACTTTGTGTGCAAGACGCAATGAAGAGAATGGAGAGGTGCACATTGATGGCGTATATTAACATTGTGTGCAAGACGATAGGAGGAGAATGGAGAGGTGCACATTGATGGTGTATATTCACTTTGTGTGCAGGACGTAAGGAGGTGAATGGACAGGTGCACAGTGATGGTGTATATTCACTTTGTGTGCAAGACGTAAGGAAGGGAATGGAGAGGTGCAGAATGATGGTGTATATTCAATTTGTGTGCAGGACGTAAGGAGGAGAATTGAGAGGTGCACAATGATGGTGTATATACACATTGTGTGCAAGATGCAATGAAGAGAATGGAGAGGTGCACAATGATGGTGTATATTAACTTCGTGTGCAAGACGTGAGGAAGGGAATGGAGAGGTGCACATTGATGGTGTATATTCACTTTGTGTGCAAGACGTAAGGAAGAGAATGGATAGGTGCACAATGATGGTGTATATACACTTTGTGTGCAAGACGTATGGAAGACAATTAGGAGGTGCACAATGGTGGTGTATATACACATTGTGTGCAAGACGCAAGGAAGAGAATGGTGGGGTGCACAATGATGGTGTATATACACATTGTGTGCAAAACGTAAGGATGAGAATGGATAGGTGCACATTGATGGTGCATATTCACTTTGTGTGCAGGACGTAATGAAGAGAATGGAGAGGTGCACAATGATGGTATATATCCTCTTTGTGTGCAGGACGTATGAAGAGAATGGAGAGGTGCACAATGATGGTGTATATTCACATTGTGTGAAAGATGTAAGGAAGAGAATGGTGAGGTGCACAATGATGGTATATATTCTCTTTGTGTGCAGGACGTAAAGAAGGGAATGGAGAGGTACACATTGATGGTGTATATTGACTTTGTGTGCAAGACGCAATGAAGAGAATGGAGAGGTGCACAATGATGGTATATATTCTCTTTGTGTGCAAGACGCAATGAAGAGAATGGAGAGCTGCACAATGATGATGTATATTCTCTTTGTGTTCAAGACGAAAGGAAGGAAATGGAGAGGTGCACATTGATTGTATATATTCTCTTAGTGTGCAAGGGAATCGAGAGGTGCACAATGATGGTGTATATTCGCTTTGTGTGCAAGACGCAATGATGAGAATGGAGAGGTGCACAATGATGGTGCATATTCACTTTGTGTGCAAGACGTAAGGAAGGGAATGGAGAGGAGCACAATGATGGTGTATATACAAAATATTCTCTTTTTGTGCAGGACGTAATGAAGAGAATGGAGAGGTGCACATTGATGGTGTATATTCACTTTGTGTGCAAGACGCAATGAAGAGAATGGAGAGGTGCATATTGATGGTGTATATTCACTTTGTGTGCAAGACGCAATGAAGAGAATGGAGAGGTGCACAATGATGGTATATATTCTCTTTGTGTGCAAGACGTAAGGAAGGGAATCGAGAGGTGCACAATGATGGTGTATATTAACATTGTGTGCAAGACGCAATGAAGAGAATTGAGAGGTGCACATTGATGGTGTATATTCTCTTTGTGTGCAGGACGAAAGGAAGGAAATGGAGAGGTGCACAATGATGGTGCATATTCACTTTGAATGCAAGACGTAAGGAAGGGAATGGAGAGGTGTACAATGATTATATATATTCTCTTTGTGTGCAAGACGTAAGGAAGGGAATCGAGAGGTGCACAATGATAGTGTATATTCACTTTGTGTGCAAGACGTAAGGAAGAGAATGGAGAGGTGCACAATGATGGTATATATTCTCTTTGTGTGCAAGACGTGAGGAAGGGAATCGAGAGGTGCACAATGATGGTGTATATTAACATTGTGTGCAAGACGCATTGATGAGAATGGATAGGTGAACAATGATGGTGTATATACATTTTGTGTGCAAGACGCAATGAAGAGAATGGAGAGGTGCACAATGATGGTATATATTCTCTTTGTGTGCAAGACGTAAGGAAGGGAATCGAGAGGTGCACAATGATAGTGTATATTCACTCTGTGGCAAGACGTAAGGAAGGGAATGGATAGGTGCACAATGATGGTGTATATACACTTTGTGTGCAAGATGTAAGGAAGAGAATTGAGAGGTGCACAATGATGGTGTATATTAACTTTGTGTGCAAGACGCAAGGAAGAGAATGGAGAGGTGCACAATGCAGTGTGTATATACACTTTGTGTGCAAGACGCAATGAAGAGAAAGGATAGGTGCACAATGATGGTGTATATTTACTTTGTGTTCAAGACGCAAGGAAGTGAATGGAGGGCTGCACAATGATGGTGCATATTCACCTTGTGTGCAAGACGTAAGGAAGAGAATGGAGAGGTGCACAATGATGGTATATATTCTCTTTGTGTGCAAGACGCAATGAAGAGAATGGATAGGTCCACAATGATGGTGTATATTCACTTTGTGTGCAAGACGTAATGAAGGGAATCCAGAGGTGCACAATGATGGAGTATATTAATATTGTGTGCAGGACGTAATGAAGAGAATGGGGAGGTGCACAATTATAGTGTATATTCACTTTGTGTGCAAGACGCAATGAAGAGAATGGATAGGTGCACAATGATGGTGTATATTCACTTTGTGTGCAAGACGTAAGGAAGAGAATGGAGAGGTGCACAAGAATGGTATATATTCTCTTTGTGTGCAAGACGCAATGAAGGGAATGGATAGGTGCACAATGATGGTGTATATTCACTTTGTGTGCAAGTCGTAATGAAGGGAATCCAGAGGTGCACAATGATGGAGTATATTAACATTGTGTGCAGGACGTAATGACGAGAATGGGGAGGTGCACAATTATAGTGTATATTCACTTTGTGTGCAAGACGCAATGAAGAGAATGGAGAGGTGCACATTGATGGTGTATATTAACATTGTGTGCAAGACGATAGGAGGAGAATGGAGAGGTGCACATTGATGGTTTATATTTACTTTGTGTGCAGGACGTAAGGAGGAGAATGGAGAGGTGCACAGTGATGGTGTATATTCACTTTGTGTGCAAGACGTAAGGAAGGGAATGGAGAGGTGCAGAATGATGGTGTATATTCACTTTGTGTGCAGGACGTAAGGAGGAGAATTGAGAGGTGCACAATGATGGTGTATATACACATTGTGTGCAAGATGCAATTAAGAGAATGGAGAGGTGCACAATGATGGTGTATATTCACTTCGAGTGCAAGACGTAAGGAAGGGAATGGAGAGGTGCACATTGATGGTGTATATTCACTTTGTGTGCAAGACGTAAGGAAGAGAATGGAGAGGTGCACATTGATGGTGTATATTCACTTTGTGTGCATGACGTAAGGAAGAGAATGGAGAGGTGCACAAGAATGGTGTATATACACTTTGTGTGCAAGACGTAAGGAAGAGAATGGACAGGTACACAAGAATGGTGTATATTCGCTTTGTGTGCAAGACGTACGGAAGAGAATGGATAGTTGCACAATGATGGTGTATATTCACTTCGTGTGCAAGACGTAAGGAAGAGAATGGAGAGGTGCACAATGATGGTATATATTCACTTTGTGTGCAAGACGTAAGCAAGAGAATGGAGAGGTGCACAAGAATGGTGTATATTCACTTTGTGTGCAAGACGTAAGGAAGAGAATGGAGAGCAGCACAATGATGGTGTATATTCACTTTGTGTGCAATACGCAAGGAAGAGAATGGACAGGTGCACAATGATGGTGTATATTCACTTTGTGTGCAAGACGTAAGGAAGAGAATGGAGAGGAGCACAATGATGGTGTATATTCACTTTGTGTGCAAGGCGTAACGAAGACAATGGAGAGGAGCACAATGATGGTGCATATTCACTTTGTCTGCAAGACGCAAGGAGGAGAATGGATAGGAGCACAATGATGGTGTATATACACTTTGTGTGCAAGACGTAAGGAAGAGAATGGTGAGGTGTACAATGCAGTGTATATTCATTTTGTGTGCAAGACGCAAGGAAGAGGATGGATAGTTTCACAATGATGGTGTATATTCACTTCGGGTGAAAGACGTAAGGAAGAGAATGGATAGGTGCACAATGAAGGTGTATATTCACTTTGTGTGCAAGACGCAAGGAAGAGAATGGAGAGGAGCACAATGATGGTGTATATTCACTTTGTGTGCAAGACGTAAGGAAGGGAATTGACAGGTGCACATTGATGGTGAATATTAACATTGTGTGCAAGGCGTAAAGAAGAGAATGGAGAGGTGCACATGGATGATGTATATACACTTTGTGTGCAAGACGCAAGGAAGAGAATGGATAGGTGCACATAGATGGTGTATATTCACTTTGTGTGCAAGACGCAAGGAAGGGAATTGATAGGTGCACATTGATGGTGTATATTCACTTTGTGTGCAAGACGCAAGGAAGAGAATGGACAGGTGCACATTGATGGTGTATATTCACTTTGTGTGCAAGACGTAAGGAAGGGAATGGACAGGTGCACATTGAAGGTGTATATTAACATTGTGTGCAAGACGTAAGGAAAAGAATGGAGAGGTGCACAATGATGGTGTATATACACTTTGTGTGCAAGACGCAAGGAAGAGAATGGATAGGTGCACATTGATGGTGTATATTCACTTTGTGTGCAAGACGCAAGGAAGAGAATGGATAGGTGCACAATGATGGTGTATATACTCATTGTGTGCAAGACGCAAGGAAGAGAATGGATAGGTGCACAATGATGGTGTATATAAACTTTGTGTGCAAGACGCAAGGAAGAGAATGGAGAGGAGCACAATGATGGTGTATATTCACTTTGTGTGCAAGACGCAAGGAAGAGAATGGATAGGTGCACAATGATGGTGTATATACACTTTGTGTGCAAGACGCAAGGAAGAGAATGGAGAGGTGCACATTGATGGTGTATATTCACTTTGTGTGCAAGACGTAAGGAAGGGAATGGAGAGGTGCACATTGATGGTGTATATTCACATTGTGTGCAAGACGTAAGGAAGAGAATGGAGAGGTACCCAAGAATGGTGTATATTCACTTTGTGTGCAAGACGTAAGGAAGAGAATGGAGAGGTGCACATTGATGGTGTATATTCACTTTGTGTGCAAGACGTAAGGAAGAGAATGGAGAGGTGCACATTGATGGTGTATATTCACATTGTGTGCAAGACGTAAGGAAGAGATTGGAGAGGTACACAAGAATGGTGTATATTCACTTTGAGTGCAAGACCTAGGGAAGAGAATGGAGAGGTGCACATTGATGGTGTATATTCACATTGTGTGCAAGACGTAAGGAAGGGATTGGAGAGGTACACAATAATGGTGTATATTCACTTTGTGTGCAAGACGTAAGGAATAGAATGGAGAGGTTCACATTGATGGTGTATATACACTTTGTGTGCAAGACGCAAGGAAGAGAATGGATAGGTGCACATTGATGGTGTATATTCACTTTGTGTGCAAGACGCAAGGAAGAGAATGGATAGGTGCACAATGATGGTGTATATACTCATTGTGTGCAAGACGCAAGGAAGAAAATGGATAGGTGCACAATGATGGTGTATATAAACTTTGTGTGCAAGACGCAAGGAAGAGAATGGAGAGGAGCACAATGATGGTGTATATTCACTTTGTGTGCAAGACGCAAGGAAGGGAATGGATAGGTGCACAATGATGGTGTATATACACTTTGTGTGCAAGACGTAAGGAAGAGAATGGAGAGGTGCACATTGATGGTGTATATTCACTTTGTGTGCAAGACGTAAGGAAGGGAATGGAGAGGTGCACATTGATGGTGTATATTCACATTGTGTGCAAGACGTAAGGAAGAGAATGGAGAGGTACACAAGAATGGTGTATATTCACTTTGAGTGCAAGACCTAGGGAAGAGAATGGAGAGGTGCACATTGATGGTGTATATTCACATTGTGTGCAAGACGTAAGGAAGAGAATGGAGAGGTACACAAGAATGATGTATATTCACTTTGTGTGCAAGACGTAAGGAAGAGAATGGAGAGGTTCACATTGATGGTGTTTATTCACTTTGTGTGCAAGGCGTAATGGAGAGAATGGAGAGGTACACAAGAATGGTGTATATTCACTTTGAGTGCAAGACCTAAGGAAGAAAATGGAGAGGTGCACATTGATGGTGTATATTCAGATTGTGTGCAAGACGTAAGGAAGGGAATGGAGAGGTACACAAGAAGGGTGTATATTCATTTTGTGTGCAAGACGTAAGGAAGAGAATGGAGAGGTGCACATTGATGGTGTTTATTCACATTGTGTGCAAGACGTAAGGAAGAGAATGGAGATGTGCACATTGATGGTGTATATTAACATTGTTTGCAAGACGTAAGGAAGAGAATGGAGAGGTGCACATTGATGGTGTATTAACATTGAGTGCAAGACGTAAGGAAGAGAATGGAGAGGTGCACATTGATGGTGTATATTCACTTTGTGTGCAAGACGTAAGGAAGAGATTGGAGAGGTACACAAGAATGGTGTATATTCACATTGTGTGCAAGACGTAAGGAAGAGAATGGAGAGGTGCACAATGATGTTGTATATTCACATTGTGTGCAAGACGTAAGGAAGAGAATGGATAGGTGCACAATGATGGTCTTTGAAGTCTTGCATGCTCGCCATCTTTGTGTATCTGCTGTACTTTCATTTGTATGTAAACACTGGAAAATCTTTATCACTGTATTTCTCATCATCCAGCATGTGTGATGTTTCTCATTTTGTTCATTCTCGTTTCATGATTAAACCCACCAGGTTATTTTATATGCTGTTTCATTATAATGAAATATGGTGACTAATTAGAATTTTCCACCGTCTAAGTACCATCCCAGCATTCACTGGAATTTAAAATGGGAAACCATCTGTTTTTATTTGTAATGTGAAGCCCAATATTTTATTTTATTTGCATTCAGATGCTTTGTAAGGATATCAATTTTATTATTTTATTTTATTCTTTAAATTATAACTTATCATTTAATATTTTCATATTAAACATTCTACATTAAACTTGGGTACATCATTAGTATTTTAATTCTGAATTGGGCTGAGGAAATAACGAATGTGGAGTACGGATATATACTTGGCGAGGTAACATATTTAATTCCTTGAAGGTACAAGACAGCAGGTTAATATCCGCCCGAGGAAAGCCATCGCAAATATGGCATGCTGGTCCATTAATAGCCTGTATAATCGCCAGACTGTTGAATGCAGGCGTGCATTGTGTAGTTATTTATTTAGCGTATGATGAAACAACCTATAAACTATTTACATATCCAGTGGAAGATAAGCAGAGAGTAAATACAAATTATCATGTATATACAAAGCAATTTACGAAGCTTGATATTGTAAACATTGAGTGTGAGTGATGTACGTCTCACTAAATGTGAATGTCCAATTCCGCTACCCACTTCACTGCTTCCGGTGTTGCTGAATTGAGGTCTTCCACGGTTCCAGAGAAAGCACGGAGTGGACATTCCTGCACTACATGCTTCATTGTTTGGCGATCCACCCCACAATCACAATGGGGGGAAACTTACCAGCCCCATGTGTGTAAAGTAGATCCTGTTCTACCTACTCCACATCTCATGCGATTTAGTCTACTCCAGGTGCAGCGTGGCAGATCGAAGCTTGCTAGTTTTGTAGATGGATTATTGATGTCCACTATTGCACGAGGTGGGGATAAAGAACACTCTGTTGACCACTTAGAAGTGGAGTTGAAGGAGCTGTATGTTAATTTCACAGCCGTCTTCCAAGCAGGCTGACGAAACTTAAGGCGTGTGCATTTCTGTCTGATATCCTCATGAACAGTTGTTCATTCTTCAACAATCTTGTCCACAGCTGAAAAAGGGCCTTCTGTCTCCTGATATGTGGAGGTACTATATTGCTGAGTACCGGTAACCATTTGATCGGTGTAGCACGAAGTGTACCAGTTATGGTCCGCATGGTTTGGCGAAGTTGTGAATCTACTAGCTGTGTGTGAGCACTATTAAGCCAGAGACCAGAGCAGTATTCTGCTGCAGAATAGACCAATGCCAAAGATGTTGTCCGTAAAGTGTTTCCCTCCGCTCCCCAAGAAGTTCCAGCCAGTCGTTGGAGAATGTTATTACGACTTTTTAGTTTGTTGGCGGTTTTCTGCAGATGATGTTTGTACGTAAGAGACCTATCCAATGTTACTCCTAAATAACTGGGATTGGCACAATATTGTAGTTCATGACCCTTGAGGAATAGACTTGGATGGTAGTTCGCTTCTGCGTTGTTTAGATGAAATGTAGATGTCACTGTTTTCTGTGGATTAGGATGTAGATACCATCTTTGAAAATAGTCATCCAACAGTTCGAGGTCTCGATTAAGAACTATTTCAGCTTCTGCCAAGTTGGGTCGCTGAATTGTAAGGCAAATATCGTCCGCATATATGAACTTTCGGGACACTGTTTCAGGCAGGTCGTGGATATATAAGTTGAAAAGAGCAGGAGATAGAACCGACCCTTGTGGCAGACCATTATTGACTTTGAGGAATTTGCTTCTGATGCTTAGTTCAGCTTGTGGGATGGAGTTCCATGCCTGTTGCACTTGGTTGGCCATTACAAGGACGGTTATTACCGGTTGTGGATGACGCTGGAGTTTCAGTCCAATTATGTCACACGCTCGGTCGACTGGTGACAAATTGGGGAATCTATCAGGCCAAGGCAACATGTCGACACTCTGTAGAGCACGTTGGGTTACAACAGCGGCATGGGGGCGTGCGTTATGCTGTTGGAAAACTCCCCAGAGGATCCTGTTTTTGAATGGAAGCACAACAGGTCGAATAACCAGACGGACATACACATCTGCAGTCAGAGTGCGTGGGATAACAACGATAGTGCTCCTGCTGGCATAGAAAATTACTCCCCATACCAGTACGCCCGGTGTAAGTCCAATGTGTCGACGCCATAAACAAGGAGAATGCAGGCGCTCACCTGGCCTCCTTTTAACCAACACACGGCCATCACTGGCACCAAGGCACAATCGGCTATCATCGTAAAACACAAAGGGCCTCAAGGAGCTCTTGTTGAGACCACTGAAGTCGCAGATGGCGGTTGTTTGGGGTAAGTGTAATGCACGCCGCAACGCTTCTGTCTCGGAACTGTTTTTCAAGTAACTGATTTCGGACAGTTCATTGCGTCACTGTGGTGCCAACTGCAGGTTGAATTGCTTCTGCAGACGCCATCCGATGCGCCAAAGTCATACGCCGAATATTGTGGTCCTCTCTGTCGGTGGTGCCACGGGGGTCGTCCGAAGCCCGGTCTTATTGCAACCGTACCCTCATATGCCACTGCTGCCAACACGCATGCACAGTGGGGACATTCCTGCCAAGTCGTTTTGCAATGACTCGGAAGGTAAATCCACTCACGTAGTCCCTTTACACGGCCTCGTTAAAACGCAGTGAGCTGTTGATACTGGCCTCTCGTCCCACTCGCAGTCATTCTGTCCAATCTCACAGGTAACTAACGTCATGGGACCACTACTACCGCCTTCATAAACTGTCAATGGCGTCTAATGAGAACTCAGATTGTTTTGCGGGAAATTTGAATCAACGTGAGGAGTGTAAACCAACGGTCGTTAATGTAGCACAACCCCTTCTTGGCGCCGCCAGTGTATGTTAATATGCTAACCATTTAACATATGACCTATGTTGCCTCCAGAGGGTGGACAACTCGCCTTGGTGCTTATGCTTTTAAGTATGACCATGAGCTCGGCTCTAAGGCATCAGAAATGAATCTTGGATTTAATTTTAAAGTTTCAAGGTTTGATATCTCCGTTACTGAAGGAAGGTTAAAACTATGCATGATAGAAACATCTTTATTGAAGACATTTTTATAATGATTCCGTTTATGTCCTCACTCATGAAAGCTTCCGAAGTAGCCTCAATAGGTGTATCTTGTTGCAATGATCCTTCAATGTCTTTAAGTTTTGCAACGAATAACTCCGAACTCTCTTCATTGTTGTCAGAGGACAGGTTTTACAGTGCATGAATAAGTCTGTGGCATATCATGTATGGCAGTTCCGGGTTTCTATTATATGATTGCCTACAAAAACAAGAAAGCCTTCCTAATAAATCCAACCACGAAGTTCGAACACCACCTAGGCCAGACTTAGGAAGAGTACACAATCATGATGATTTATGTTGGTTTGTGACATTACATTTCACTTTTGTTGGCATCCTGAATATACGGAATGGTGGTGATCTTTAGAAAAGAAATCCCCAATCGCCTCAATAACTGCAGTTGATATATAATGTGGGTCTACTGCATTATATAGTGGCAATGTTTATGTCAGTCTGCATTAAACTCTCTCCAAGAGAACTTAATTTCCTTGCTTTAACTATTTGGAAAATGTAATAGCCTTAATCAAAAATTGTGCAGTGTTTTGTGCAAAAGTTCTTGTAGAATATTGATTATCTTGCATTTAAGGGTGATTGATATGTTCTTTCTCATTTGCTGAATGGTACACCTAATAAGGGCCAAGTCACTTCTTAGTTTTATGTGTAAGTATTAAATCCTGTGGCTGAAATGGAACAAAAGGTACACTGCTAGAATTTCAAAAGTTATATTCATACTTCAGTCGTTTAGCCTGTTACTCTCTTTAAAGCACTGTTCTCCACATTTTCTATCACACTTAGATGTACTTAACGTATAACAGAGTGATGGCTTTCAGTACTAGGGAAGACTTGTATAATGCTGTAAGATATGACGGAGTCAGGTCCAACTAACTTTGAGTTGAGCTCTGCTGTTATGTTACATTATTTGTTATTTATTCTGTAGATGTGTAAGATGATAGCAAAAACTTGAATAAGTCATTCTTGTCGCTAGGATACACTAGAAGAAACCCAGGAAGAGGAGAACGATGCAAGAAGAAATCATCTGAATGAGTAAGTGGAGAACTTAATATGGTAAAGAATTCTATCTGTCTTATGTACGCAAACTAAAATAATGAATGTGAATAATGTTTGTCGGAAAAATCATAAATCCTCTTATTATCTCTTTCATAGAACATATTTGCTTTTGCTGTTGCCCGTCATAAGTGAATATTGATATTCTTATATACTTCCAACAGTGAGAACTTTAACGAGAATGGATAATTTGTGGGCTGCTAAATGTAAAGTGTTCCACAATGTTAATGGTGAATGTTAGAGAGAAGAAGACCTCTGCACTTGTAGCCTATTTGTGATTCGAACTGTTGCTGTTGTCCGGAAAACCCTCTTGTTTAAAGCAGAGATCACAGGATATGGTATGATGATGATAAATATTGTTTTAAGGGGCCTAACATCTAGGTTATCGGCCCTAGGATATGAGTTTTTAGAGAAAGAAACTCCCATATTGTGTGCCCGACTCCTGGGTATTTAATGTAAGTTTCGTAGTTTTTCTTTATTAATCCAAAATTTTGAGTGTACATTGCTGCGTCTTCACCCGAGGGTGGCACATATAGCACCCATGACAACTAAGGGCTCAAGGCGGTGTAAAATCATGAAAAATGACATTTTCAGTTTCTTGCGTTAATAAATTCTCTGAATTCTCTTAAATATATAGTTCTATGGTGCTACCGACATTCTTAGCTATTTAATGGGCATTTCAAAGAACGGGCGTACCTTTAAATTATCTCTGTCCACACCTCCTACTTGCCTCCTACTGAATGTTAAGACTTTCTCTTGTATATGAGATGATAGATTGTCGGGGTTAATTTTGTTTTAGCTAAACAAAGCTGTTGGCTAACCTGTTTTGTTCGGCGCCTTTCAGTGGTTTTGTTATGAGAAGAAGTTACAGTATATTTCCATTGTCTCATCTGTTTACTGTAGTGTAAAGCAGTATGTGGTCATCAGTAAATCCCCAGAAGATATGGAGTGTATTCAAAAGGAATGTTTCGTGGGAATCAATATTCAGTTTCAATAAATGTAGCAGAGGACTGTAGGTCTAACCTAGAACCTCCATGTGGCTACAGGAACAGAAAGTGAACACTGTGAACATTTGTAACTTTCCTGTTTGGAGTTAGTGCTTTCAAGATAACTTTATTAGTGTGTTTCTGTGAAAACAATGATGACCTGGTTAATGGCATGCATCACTTAAATTTGAATGCACCTTTTTTAGTCCTACTAAGGACAGTCCGTCTCTTGTATGATATTTAACTGTTGCCTTGTTCTTGATGAGGTTTACTCACGGTACTATTATTATTACTATAAGGGGCAGATGACCTCCATGTTCCGCCCCTTTAAATAACAATAAGTGACTAATAATAATTCTGGAAGAATTTGGAGTGGATGACACGTCTCGAAATCTGATTAAACAGACTTTGACCGACACAGTGTCAAAAGTAAAATTCTTTGACGAGATCTCAGATCCCTTTGTAATCAAAACCGGTGTCAGACAAGGTGATGGATTATCTCCAATCCTTTTCAACTGTGCATTAGAAAAGGTCATTCGTGAATGGAGGAAGACACTGAGTCGGGAAGAAGGGAATGAAGAACGATTCAGGCTAGGACCCAAACTGAAAGGGGTGCACGTTGATTGTTTGGCTTTTGCAGATGACCTAGCTATTTTTGCCAACAATATTAAATCAGCCATTGTAAAGATTAATCGGTTGTCAGAGATGGCTGAGAAAGTAGGTTTACAGATTTCCTTTGAGAAGACAAAGTACATGACAAACATCAGTGATGGACCAGAATGGATGAAAACAAACCAAGAAAAGATTAAACGTGTAAAGAAATTTAAATACCTGGGTGAGGTAATCCAGCAAAATGGCCTAGAACAGGAAGCAATTAATCTTAGAATCTGGAAATTAGACCGAGCCTATCACCTGACGAAAAATCTCTATAATAAGAAGTCGCTGAGCATTGGAGCCAAATTAAGACACTACAGCACGGTTGTCAAACCTGAAGCATTATAAGCTTCGGAGACTTTGACTATGAACAGGCGGGGACTAGTCGACCAGTTGGTCAAAAGAGAACGCAGGGTATTGAGAAAAATTTTAGGCAACAGACGGCTTGACGGGTACATACGTTTGAAGTCGAACGAAGAGTTATATAGAAAGAGAGAACCAGTCACGTCGACAATAAAAAGGAAAAGGTTGTTGTTCTATGGACACATTTTCAGAATGTCCAACGATCGTCTAACAAAGAAAATTTGGAATTTCGTGAAACCAAAGAAGAAAAAATTGGCATGGTTTGAAGAATGTAACAAAGACCTTCTAGAAATTGGTATTCCGGACTGCAAAATTATGAACAGGTGTGAATTCAGACACCTAATCAAAAATTACCAGGGATTTAAGGTAGGGGCAGAACCCAAAAGACGGAGGGGACCTCTTTCAGAAGATCGGAAGAAGGCGCTGAGTGATGGGCTCAAGAGATACTGGCAGGACATCAAAGCTGGCAGACGATCTAGAACGAAACATTGATTTTGATTGTTACTCCGTAGTCCATAGTGGCTCAATTCGAATGTAAATATATATATATATATATTATTACTGAATATGCTAACAGTAAGTTGAATGTAATTAGCACTGATGGTTGAACCTAAATCTAGTTTATTTTGTAGCAAATATCTAATCATGGCTCATCGGTATCGTTTTCTTCTGCTGAAGCCAAAGTTGCAGGAACGAATCCTGGCGCAATCAGTCGGCATTTGAGGGCGAGCAATTGTGAGAGAGTCGTGTCAGTAGACTTACTGGAACGTTAGAGATCCCCTTCGGGGCAAAATTCTGGTACCCGGCATCTCTAAAAGTCTGAGGGTCGTCAAAATATACATCCGACCTTGCAAAAGGTCATGTTGATCTAATTTTTTTATATGTTGTTTGGACCTCTGCCTATAGTGAAAAACCAAATTTGCAACTTCGAAAGTCCTGTGCTAGCTGTGTAATAGCCAAAAAACAGCCAGATATTTTGCACTTTCTTCAGTGTTTGCTCAATATCATCTGAACTATGCGTCTGAGAGAAAACATTGTCAGTACCTGTTTACAATTATATTAAATTGTCTACAATTTGAGTCCCAAGCAAGCTCTGCACGTTTAGTAGTTCCCGAGATACAGTTATTCAAAGATTGGATGTTTTTCCAAAAAAGTGAAATTTGTTGGTTTTGGTCTCCTAATTTGACAAATGTTGTTCAAAATACTCATCCTATGAGAAATGTCATTGATAATGAACTTGAATTTTATTTCTTTACCTTTAATTTGAGCTTTGACGGGTACTTGTAGGCCCAGTGCTTCTTTCAAATGTGGCAAATAACTGAAATCCTTGAAAAATTGAATTTGAGAAAAATGAAAGAAGTGAGTTCACATAGAGTAGGTACTATTTTGTTTTATTACAAAAGAAAAATATTGTATCTAAAATTATTTTACAATTATGAGGCAACAGGTCTCATTGTAATTTAATTTGTTTTGATGGCCCGGGTCTCGAAAAATCTTCCTCTGACGATGGTGCAGGTTTCTTGGAGGAATTTTTGAACTGAGCAGCAGGCGAAGCCTCGTTTTGCAGTTCTAGCAATGTAGGGGTTGGGATGGATGTCTTCCGCATCGTCAGAATCCTCTAGCTGAAGTGAGTGCACGTTTCGACATATTTTGCCACCTAAAATCTACAAAGGGCTGAGCATTTCAGCCCAGCTTTTCGGCAACTGCAACCGCCGCTGCAATTGCAGGAAATACTGTGCAGTAGGAGCTGAGGTACAGGATCCATAGTGGTAGTGATAGGGGTAAACTCTTGATCACCAAGCTTCCATACCCAATCTGTAGGAGTTTTGTTGACCCCCAACCACTTTTGAACTTGGTGGTAAGTTATGTAAGCATCCTCTTTTGGGGGCAAGCAAGATTGATTTTGATGTTGGCTGCAGATGTAACAAACAGTTGGTAGCGAAGGCTATTCAGGGAGTCTGTTTGGAAATCACCCCCGTACAAATACACAAAGCACTTCTCCTCAGCTTTTGCTATGGTTTTGTTACTGTAGTCTGGCAGCAGGAGAAGTTCTGCCAGTTCTACAAGTTGGGAATTTGTGTATATATTAGCTAACTTGGTTTTACCATGCCCATAAGGGGGTGAAGTGGTGTCGAACCCACTGAACGCATGGATAAAATTCACTGTACCTGGTGAGTGTTGAGCAGGTGAAAGAGGAGCTTGAATAACGGACACAGCCGGCTTCACCTTTGCTACTCTTTGCTAGTTGCACCTGAGCCTAAACCATTGAGGAGAGCGAGGAGGTCAACATCTTCTCCTACTACAATCACACGGTCGAAAGTAGGACTCTTGGATAGTGCCATGGCAATGATGTCCCGATCAGCATCATCTTCGGCTACTCTTACTTGTATGCCATGCTGCCCGAATGAATCGCAAAGAAGTGGTATGAGGCGCCTCTTATTGTTCTTATTGGCCAATACTTTTTCCTGAGGTATTTGGATGATGGTGGATTCTTCAAAAATGATGTCATTGTAGAAGTGAGTAGCACAGCGTCGGAGTCGTTCAGCACTTTTTGTGATTTTGTTAGCGGCCTCTTCAGAATACCGTCAAAAACAACCAAGACGTTGCTACCAAAGTGGTTTTACAGTTGCTGACTAACCTGAAGACTGTCACAGACGTTTTGCGCTGCCGGGCAACCTTGTGTAAAAGATAGCCCCCATCCAAAACAATGTATTGGAGTCAGCTGGTGTGTGTTAGGGTAGTGGAGTGAAAGCAGAGAAGAGACTGGACTTGCTCCCCTTTTGCATCCCCTGTTCATTAAACAAAGACATTAGGAATGGGGCTAATTCATATTCAAAATGTTCTTTCAGTTCTTCGTCCCGTTTTTTGGTTATGCACACCCATTGGAGAATAGTAAGTGGATCGACAACTATTCTCTTGTTCCCCACTTTAACAGAGGTGGTGATGGATGACAATGTGGCGATTTTGTCCTTGCGTTTAAAGGTTACTTTATCAAACGTATTCCCAATGATTTCCTTAACACCTTCAGTTCCCAGTTGTAGCAACAAGTGGCAATTTATGTTAGGCCACCAACTGTTCCACAACTGATGGGTAATGGAAGGTGGAGAACAAACCAGTTTTTTAGTTTTTCTGGATCACCTTTATCTCGAATGATTCGAAAAGGCCTGATATAAGTAACTTACCGGTATCTAACACATCATTTCAGTAAATAATTAATAATTAACACGAAATCATTCCCGTAATTGTGAAACTAATGCTACGTATACTTATCATAATATTAACTCCGATTTAATCAGTACAGGCCCTGTACGTGATGTCTGATACGCTCCGACTTGTCTTAATTGATTTCATCCGATTTCTATTTTTCAAGGTTTTCTGTTACATGCCACTTTTGGAAGAAGTACTAGGCCTACAGGTACCCGTCAAAGCACAAATTAAAGGTAAACAAATAAACGTTAAGGTCACTATTTATGACATTTCTCATAGGGTGAGTATCTTGGACAATATTTGTCAAATTAGGAGAACAAAACCAACAATTTTTACTTTTTTGAAGAAAAAAAACATCCAATTTTTGAATAACTGTACCTCGGGAACTACTAAACGTACAGAGCTCGCTTGGGACTCAAATTGTAGACACTTTAATATTGTTGTAAACAGGTATTCACAATGTTTTCTCTCAGACGCATACCTTAGACGACAATGAGCAGAAACTGAAAAAAGTGCAATTACTTGGCTGTTTTTGCTATTACACAGCTAGCACAGGACTTTCGAAGTTGCAAATTTGGTTTTTTACTATTGGCAAAGGTCCAAACAACATATTAAATAATTAGAACTACATGACCTTTTGCAAAGTCGGGCCCCTTTTTATGTCTAATTTAACTGGACTAAATAACATTTTTACCTTTTTATATTTCCTTTATTCTCCTCAATTCCACGGGTCTAAGTTTAGACTGTAGGATAATACGGCTAGGATTATCCATGGGATTGAGAGGTGTCGAGATTAATTCCACATAATCATAGTTATAACTGTCTTACTCTTCTTGTTCGATTCCGGTAAATCGATATGAGTTGAACCTTCTAGAGGCGTATACAATATTTACATATGTTGATTTCTATATGAAGAACATTGCCTATCGCCCAGCCGCATTCCTTCTTGTAAAATATTTCTCTCTTCACGATGATAGCATCAGAAAATATTGATAAATGTCGTCGACAAAAGTCGATTTATGAACCTCTATGTTCTTTGTGTCATAAATTTCATTGGTACAAGAAATTTTCACATAGTCAGCAAAACGTTGGAAATTTATTTTCAGGGCCTGACGTTTTGTTATTGCCCCTGCTAGCAAGCAAACAGCATTACATTTGACTGACTTTTAAACTATTTTATGGCTTAAGTTTGCTTCACTGCCTTCACAGTCTGTAACTAGAAGTTCACCCAATTTCATCCATATTGCTACATTGCACATCTTGTTACGAGTAAATTTTATGCACATTTGGTCTCAAATGAGCTCTGTATTGAAAAGAATCTATGTCTTTTATACAACGCTTACAGCGCCTAATTCATTCCACATCAGAATTGTTATTTTGGCACTTAATTAGTTTGAGACCTAGTGCAGATATTTACCTCATATAATGGATGAGTTAGACAGTCCCCGTGGCACTAGTGAACATCACGTAGCGCTTACATTCTTGGTACTGCATCCGAATCCCGCATAGCCATAGCCTATATCCGTAAAGATAGAAAAGGATTGTAGGGAGGTCGATACCCGGCCAGGTAAATCAACGCTACCCTACTAGGATAATGACTAGGGAACGCTCGATGCATACCGGTCATGCAATAACACTACCGATTAGTTACACATTTCCATAGAAATAAACTATCCTAAACACAAAATGGTAGGACGAGAATCTCGGCTCTCGGGTGTGAACGGTGAACGTTGAGACCAACTTGAACTCTAGGAAGTAATTCGCAGTATTATCGCATGTCGATCGCAAGAATGAAATGATGATCAGATTTATAAAAAAAACGAACAGGCAAACACAAACTAGTGCCTGGGATTTATTTCCAAACAAATACAGATAATAAAATAAAATAATCCCTATCACCATGAATTAATAAACATGTTAACTTTAACTAATACACACGCCAAATAGATCTACTATTTGTAGAAAAAGTGCATCTAAACTTTCTTGTTACAGTAATGTAACGATATTAAGTTTCATAAAATGTTTACATAACCTTACAGTCACCCTGTGGCTGTGTCATTGAAAATGGTCTGATAAAAATCAGCTGTTCACTCATGAAAATGAAGTTAACAATTCAAAACCCTACATCATACACGGTGTGCGTAGAATGTTACTATCTACTGTAATAAAATTATTATTAATAATATATGGTTTAAATATTTACATTATTTACAAATCTCGTACTTCACACGGTTTAAAAATTACCATTAACACTGTCAGTCGCGCTCTGACAGCTTCATAAAGTCCCTGTTACATAAATTACAGTTCTCCAACAATACTTCTACCAACGATAAATTTCTCAGGTACTTCCAGTGGCGTGTCATAATAAATAAGCCCGAGTATCAAACAATTAAGTTAAATACAGCTTGGAATGTCGTGTCAATAAATAAAACAATAGTATAAAGATCGATGCGAAACTACTACAAGACTTTATACATTACGTGAGTCATTTACAAATACTCTCAAACATAAACAATTCAAACAATAACCTCTGTGTTAGCGCTTTCACTCATCTTGTAACAATCCGTTGCTCCACATAGCAATATGTTCCTTCCTTCCGCAATACAGTGAACAATACTTATCAAAGGCGTCTTACTATGCTCTAAACATGTCATACACCCTTCCTTTCCTCTTTATAAACAATCTTTACAACTCCGCACGGCATTACTTCCTTGAAAAACCCATCTTGCTATACACTTATAGAAGAATTAGTGATTTTATTAGATATTTACACTAGAGTATGTTACCGTTCAGAATGCACTCCTAACTTTCACCTCCTGTCTAAATTATTAAACCTCGTGCATCAAATTACAACAATTACATGTTCGTTCACATTAATACAATTCACAAAGTACTTCTCATTCTTTTCATTAGCGCTTTTCGTTCTCTATGATCCATAATAAACTTGTTCTTGCATGTTACCAAACGTTAATAATGTTACTTTGTAGTTCGCTCGTCTTCTAGTTATTAATAAAGATAAATTCGTATCCTCCCGCTTCTGGTGTAAGTTTAAATATATGAACAATTCGTATTTAAGTTGTTTTTACTATACAAGACCGCAGGTAGATTAACATATCTCCTGGTCTATTCATCTCAGTTAAACAATGTTTATACTTTAATTGTTGATAATTATAGGCATCATCTGACCTCAATTGTAAATACCGTGATCCTAATTTAAAGCGTATATTTGTAATATAATAGTCCAAGACTATTTAGTTGTCTAATAAGTTGTATTCCGCTATAGGAATTTTATAACACTCCAATTATTGTAAATAATTATATCAGATGTATATGAACATCGTAATGTTTGTTACATAATATTATAGCCTCTCACAATTATGCTTTACTTGATAACAATGCAGTATAGACATATCATTGTATATTTTCGCTGTTACGCATAGTAATTGTTAATAACAATTATAATGTTTAAATGTTCTTACAATTTGTCAATATTTACGCTCTTTTCCAAAATACAATGCAATCGAATAATCGAATTATCTATTCGAGATATCAAATAAACAAATAGTCGATTAATCAAATAATCGAGTTATCTAAGCATTCTCAAGTTATCTTAGCATTATCGAAGCATTCCTTTTATAAAACGAGAATCGTTCAAAAGTAAGGGTCATACAACTTTTCCTTCAGAATGAAAATACAAGAAACGCAAATATAAGTTAAAAATGAATTAAATAACGTCTCATACGACACATGACGACGTATCAAAAATTACAATGAAAGTCTAAAATTTAAGCTACTACAAGACAAAGAATAAAGATAAGAATAACTACAAATGATGTTGGTCACTCTCTACTACTACAGCAAATCTACAGACATGAAACAAACGGTTGTTCTACCTTGAGACGTCTTCTACAGTCAGGGAATACCTCTGTCAGCTGTCGAAGATGTTGCGTCGAAGCTGTCATCGTTCGTCTCCCAGCGAAACCAGTTACTGTCAGGCTCATGCATCAGCTGCGGTGGACCCCTACTCACTTGGCCTGCCACATGTTCTGCAACCTTGCTTGAGCTGCTAACGGTAGCTGCGTCATTTTCACGGCCAGCGGTCTGGAAACTGCGATTCCCAGTTCGATCGGCTGCAAAAGGTCTTCTTCTTATCTCTGTCCTGCAGAGTGGTCTCGAATTGTAGATCCGCAAGTCCTGGGTTGACATCTCGTCCTGGTGAAGTTGGACATCTTGCTTGTGGTGTAGAAATTCATATTTGAAAACTGCAAGTTGGTGTGCAGTTGTAGCTGTGTCGATCCTTGGATTTCCGAGTCACTCTGACCTCCGAATTCATGGAATAAATTAACCTCCTTCATTTTACTTAGTTCTTCATAATCTCTTCTTCAATAGACGTATACTAAGTTTCTCCTCCCCGACTTATAATTTCTGCCATCATGTAGACTGTGATGTAGCTTGTGATGAAATAATGCTGTATATTTATATATGAAATAGTTGCAGCAATATCGTTGCTTTCAGTAGATAATGCTCTTAATTATTTCTTCTGTGTGAAGTGCTGCTTATAGGCGAATTCTCGTTCTAAAATTGTAATGCTTTTATATTAGCTGTTCTCTCCAGTAATGTAAAATGCGTTTCGCCGGCCCTTCTTCCCAACTTCCTCGGCGATGCCTTGGTTGTCCGATGGTCCAACGGTGCTTATCGTCCGGGCTAATGCTGTGTGCAATAGTTGCTCCTTTCCTGTGTGCGTGCGTGAAACGTGTCTGCTCGTGACCAGTCGCTATGGGAGAGTGTTTAGCCACCCTTCTCCTTCGCGGCGCGTGTCACCCCTGTCTTCGCTTCGCTAGCCTCCAACGCATGTATATTCATAGAAATATACTCATATTCGCTCTATTATCCAATAATTTATATTTCTTTTTAACCAAATAAGTTTCATTTTTCATTCTACACTTGTAGATGTCATTATTTCTCTTAATATCTGCCAAATTTAGATAAAAGTGATTCCCACAAAAATTATGTGCTATTAATTGATTGGCTGTTGAAGTATTCTGAAGAAGGCTCCTGGGTCTACCCTCTTCTCCACGGGTCGTGTGTATTGCTTTGTTATGATAGCCTTGCTAACCAAACTGGTTTTCTCGTACCAAACATGAAGCTTTGTACAAAATCCAGCTTCGAATGATCGACCTCTTCCTTAGTTAAAATCTCATTCACCAGAATATTTCCGAATAATAAATTCCTCAAAATGCTTCAAATTTCTCCAAAATACTTTCATTGTGCTTCAATTGCATCCCATAATGCATATGAAATGAAAATCCACAGCCTGCTTCCAGTCTCCGACCGGGTCAGGAATGGAATGAATGAAGCCCCTATCTAGCGGCGAGGATATGAACTGTGCCGGCTGCCGAGGCCTGACGCACTCCTCTGGGGCAATGATTAAATGAATGACAGATGAAATGAAATGATAGTGGAGAGTGTTGCTGGAATGAAATTTTGACAGGGAAAACCGGAGTACCCGGAGAAAAACCTGTCTGCCTCCGTTTTGTCCAGCACAGATCTCACATGGAGTGACCGGGATTTGAACCACGGACCCAGCGGTGAGAGGCCGGCGTGCTGCCGCCTAAGCCACGGAGGCTTCCCATAATGCATATATATTTATTAAATTAATTTAATTTCTAATTTCCAATTATTCCTTCCAATGGTGCACAAGTCGTTCGAACCTTACCCCTTATCCCTGTTGATGACCTCGGTGTTCCAAGAATTCGTCGTGTTAATATGCGTGCATTTTCCGTGCAAGAAATGATAAATTACGAACGTAATAACTGTCCACAAATAGCACACATTACTACCGCGATACTGCACTTCCGAAAATAAGTTCTCGTAAGATATTTCGTTCTCAGCGCGTAGCGTGTTTCAACTGTCTCTCCAAATATGGGCCTTGCTGACCTATGTCAATTGCCTTATCTGATAGAGTTCATTCTTACCTTGCATCATTCAACTAGCTGTCTCCCGTATCAAATGCTAGCGCTCACTTGTCTTATAAGTGAGTTCATGTTCAGGTAATTCTGTCACCTGTCCTCGTTAGTTTGTTAGTATGCCTTCCTTTGGAGGGGAACTTAAGCCGGCCGGCTCATGTCATAGATTTATGGCATGTAAAAGAACCTTCCACTAACGAAACTTGTCTGAAGCAAAATGTGTAGGTTAGGTTTGATTAATGCTTTTCAGTTCCTACGTTCGTCACCAGGCGCTGGTTGCGATGGCATCTAGGAATAGCCAAGTTCACAGCTAGGTGTCGTGGAAAGTGGTAGCGAAAGTAGGAACTACTTGAAATAATCGTCCTTACTTGAATTTAAAGAAACTGATACGGTAACACGCACTAATACAGTCATCACAATTAACACTGGTTATCAGACAGATTCTACACTCACCCAGAGTACACGGGGCTACACAACCGCGTTGTCGGAGCCCCTAACCAACCAGCTTGATAGTCACCTGGAGTTCAATTGCCCGGATACCATTAATTAATCCTTATATCCTTGAACAGCCATGCTGCTAAGTGCCACAAACAATAAAGATAAAAATTGAACATGCGCATTGGCAGTATGAATCACACCACATATTCCGTAACCATTCAATTAATTCAATTATTGAGATGATCAACATGAGTCTGTGGAAATTACCCGTCTCCTTGTATAATCACATGTTTTAAGATTGATATTAATCTATATATATATATATATATATATAATTATATGTATAAAGCTCAATCTTGGGTTGTTTGTTTGTCTGTTATTTATACAAATCTACATCGTTTCACCTATCTGACCCAAATTTTACTTACCAATCCTTTGGAACCCTGCGAGTAACACTGCCCACTTGAAATTTCGGACAGACCTCTACGTTCCCTGCATTTAGGCCCTTAAGCACAAATCTACACCTTTCCACTGATCAGAACCAAATTTGACATACATACCCTTTGGAACCCTGCAGGTAAGACTGTCCACTTGGAATTTAAGACAGACCTCTCCTTTCCCTACATTTAGGCCCTTTGGCACAAATCTACACCGTTTCACCGATCAGAACCAAATTCGATATACTGTGCCCGTTAGTCCGGACTCTACCGCACACATAACCAAGAATCTCGAAAACAGTTGATCACGAGACTCGGAAAATCTCAGGGAAAACTGGGTATAGGCAAAATGGTGCTAGTCTGAATTCGAGACTCACGCCTGAATATACGAAGGACGAAAAAACACACAAACTTCCAAAAATACCACCACTTTTATTAAATACAAATAAATAGCACATGCAGAAAATACCGTACTGCCTAAATCTTCAGGGCATAAAATTAATGGTCTCCCACCCTGAGATTCCTGACCTAAGAAATATAGTGTGATTTCACTTTCAAAAAATAAATGGCTTATAGCCTACAAAATTATTCAACGTGTCCATATTCACGAATTTCATGTAGCACTTTTTACAAATTATTTTGTCACACGGTTCACTGTTGACCACTTGAATTAATTCTCAATTAATAAGCTGTAATAAACTTTAGTAGCACTCAGATATTAAGGATTAGTTTGCACTTCAATATATAAACCTCTCATTGGTATTTCAGATCGGTGACTACCTCAATTATTCAATTATTATCCTGAATTTAACTATAACAGAATCTTTAGGTTTTATGCAGAAAATATGCCTTCCCAAAATATATTGTTTAACAACCTTCACTTCAGTAGCATGCTTTTTAATACTGTCGTGACATTACTCATAGCCGAAAATGCTATGCTTCTACAAAAACTACGCATTCATTATATTCTACCTTCATAAATAATTTATCACAAATACCAACAATTCTATAACAACAACCATTTCCTAACCACGGCACACTGAAGCTACTCAGCTTGATGCCCAATAATACTCCATATGACGGCGCTGTGTTATCGACATGCCCGCTTCAACTGAGGCTAACACCTGCCTCCACAGAATGCAGAAACTCCAACATTTAAGTTATTGTCACAACTCCTCTAAAATAATTACTTAGAAACTAGAGATATATTGATTATCTGATTTTACTGCATAATTTTGATAACCCAAGACTTCTTCAGCCATTCATTTCCCAGTCACTAGACGTTATAATTGTATCCATTATAAACCTGGTATTATTATCCTCATCTGTTATCACATTGCATATTACACTTAAATTTACAACAAATATGTCAACTGCCTTAGCTCAATTTAATAACATTCGTATTGATTATTATGATCATTTTACCCAATCTGAATTATCAACTTGGCACAGATGCATTTATCAATAATATTACCGGCACGAAAATTCCTGTTCGAATTATCACTTATTTCAAATATTTATTCAGGAGTAGATTCAAAAAGTATTCATGAACATTATTATGAATCAGGAAGTGCATTCGAAAATTTGCGATAATATCCGTACAACATTCTAGCTAACTCAAACTTGGAATAACCTGACAATTGTTAACTAAATATCACACCTGGTTAAATAGATCTATAATTTAATCATACGACTGGCTAGGACTTCATAGAATTAAACCTAAGATAAACTGAACTTAAGTTTGGAAATACGACGTGACTATACTTCAATGACAACCTAAGCTTCATGTCAATCCTGGATGCCGATTAGGCCAACTGCAAGTCGGAAGTTCCTGCCCCTCCATATGATATGAATGCCCCCATGGAATTCATGACTTCTCCTGGCTTGGATCGACAGTGACCTCGGGAAGCGCTCCATTAATTGGCCCCATCCTGGTGTCCTCATGGTCTCCAACATGGCCTGGAATCGGCATCTTCCTTCTTTTATCTTCTTCTCCTAACCCATCTCCGACGTTTAGTGCATGGTCATAATCAGGACGTAGGAAAGTCCCAAAATACTGTTCATCTGATAACCGTAATGTTCCGCAAACATTTTAGGAATGCCAATATAAAAGTGTCCTTCACTGTCCCGCACACGCTTGGCTAATTGCTCTGTTGCAATTGTAGATAAGATTGAAAAAATTAACAATCACTTCTTTATTCAAAGATCTACTTTGAACAAAAAAAAATCCAACTTCATTGTTGTGATTTCTCTCCGAATAAACATAAACAATTATAGTAAGCTCTCTTTTCTTGACGATCCGGTTCTCTACTTCTTCTTCTTCTTCATAGCATTAATCCCTTGCGGGGTCTGCTATTTTCTATATCTCCTCCACTTCTTTCTGTCGTTGACATCTTCTGGTGTTAGACCAACAGCGTGCATGTCAGCCCTGATGTTGTCAGTCCACCGCTTTGCAGGTCTTCCATGTGGTCTTGTTCCACCTGGGTTGATGTGGAGTGATGTTTATGCATCTGAGTTGTTCTGTCCTCTCGTGACGTGACCGTACCAGCGTAGACGAGTCTCCCTCACTTTCTCGACAATTGGTGCAACACCAGATCTTCGCTGGAAGGTTGTGTTCTGTGCGTGGTCACATCGGGTCAGCCCCATCGACCATCAGAGCATCTCCAATTCCATTGGTATGCAAAATGTGCTCATGTTGTTTGGTCATAGGACGACATTCAGTTCCATAGATTGCTGCTGGACGTACCACAGACTTACAGACTTTTGCCGTTAAATGCAGAGGCATCTTTTTATCACAGAGAGCTCCAGTCTGCACTTCAGCCAGGCTGCGTTTACCCTCATCCGTGTATCAGGAGTGGCGTCACAATTTGAAGTGAAAATGGACCCTAAGTACTTGAAATGCATGGTCTTCTGCAGATTTTCTGTACTGATACTGATGGTACCTCTGGTTTGGGGCACCATTCCAGGTATTCTGTCTTCTGGATATTGAGGTGTAGTCCATTTTCAGCCAGTCTGTCGTTCCACGTTTGAACCCAGTGCTGGAGTTCAGGGCGGGTTTCTTGGGCAAGTACCACATCATCCGCATAGAGAAGGGTCCAGGGATGTGAGGTCTGCATGTCTGCCGCTGCTGTATCCATGCAGAGGATGAATAACCGTGGTGATAGAGCAGAACCCTGATGAACACCCACAGTGATTCCAAAAGGTGGGGATACTCCAGCTGGACTCCGAACTACACTAGTGGCATTGCGATACAGAAGTACCACCCAGCTTACATATTCCGCAGGGACCCCATGGGAACGAAGAGCTCGCCAAATAAGATCATGAGGGATATGGTCAAAAGCTTTCTCTAAATCGAGAAATGCCAGGTGTACACTTCGCTGCTTCTCTGTGTGCTTTTCCATTAAAAGGCGTGTGGCATGGACACCATCGATGGTACTGCACCAGTGGCAATATTTCTGAGTCTACAATCAAGCACACGCTCAAATATTTTAAACGTATGCCAGAGGAGTCGAATAGGGCGATAAGATGAGCAGTCACCCACATTACCTTTTCCCTTCCAGATTGGAACTGTTATGCTAGTTGTCCATGCATGGGGAAGTTGGTTCTCAGCAATGATACGGGTAAAGAGTGTGCAAGGAATTCTGAGGCAGGCTTTCCTAGCATTTTCCATATTTCCGTCGGTACGTCATATGGACCAATTGCTTTCCAACTCTTCATCTTGCTAAGGGCAAGCATTACTTCCTCGGATGTAATTGAAGGAATGGGTCCTAAGGTAGGATCAGGACTTGCAATTGGTGTGTGTAGAAATTCTTCGTTGCAGATGCCAAAAAAAGTAGTCTGCCCAACGTTGGAGGATAGATTGCTGTTCTCGTAGTAGCTTAGCGTTCGCATTCTTGATATGCTTGACATGTCCAATGTCCTGAGTTGAACGGTTACGGGACTTAGCAAGACGATATACATTGTTTTCTCCTGATAGTGTGTCAAGGTGGTCGTACAAGTCTTGATAATAATTGTCCTTTACAGAAGATACTGCTCTTTTTGCTGCTGATTTCAGGTTACGGTATTGCTGGAGGTCAGTATCAAGACGTAAATTCCACCAAGTCTTGTAGGCCATCATTTTCTCCCTGATAACTTGCTTGACTTCATCACTCCACCACCAGGTCTGTTTATCAATGTATTTTCGTCCGGGTATGGCATTTCCCACAGCTTCTTTCGCCGCCTGATGTATCTGTTTCACAGCATCCCTCCACATTTATTTATTTATTTATTTATTTATTGCCACAACAGGGCAGTACCCCAATTACAGTAGCAAACAATTGTTTACACACAGATAATACTTGAAAATACATTAAAATACAAGATAAAAATTGAAAATTAAAACTTAAAAATTGAAGATTAAAAATTAAAACTTAAATCTAAAAAAAAAGAAATTGTTAACAAGGAATATACAAGTCGCAATAACAGTAAATGAAGCATGATTTATAATATTTGGTCACATATCTTAAGGTACTAATACAATAGCAATGGAAGATGGTAAGAAAGTGAAACCTAAATTTAATATCTTGGTTATAGTGAATCATTTGACATCTAAAACTACGTGTAATTGCCTTCTATAATTTAGCAAGGACATTCCAAAATCTAAATTGTTGTCAGCTGAGAGCCTGTTGTAAGTACAGCACATATTCAATATCGGTGAATTTTTATGGAAATTTGAATTAGATTTTTTAACTATTAGGAGTTCTCTTTTTCGTAGACATTTCTTTCTCACATTGAAATTTATCTGCCCTAAAGTTTCACTCGTGTCTGAGATACCATTGATAATTTTATACAAATATATCTGCTGAGCAATAAGCCTGCGTGTTGAAAGTTTAGTCATTTGGAATTCTGATAACAAGTTAGAGTAAGGAATTCTACAATGGATGGCTGATACAGAGTACTTCTTGTAATATAGGAAGCGTAACAGTTTCTTTTGCAGCCTTTCTATGTTTTTTATATGTGACTCGTACATTGGAGACCAGACTACCGCATTTAACTCCAATTTACTTCTCACATATGCATTGAAGAACGTAATGATTGTCTTTGCATTCGTCAACTCCTTGGAATTTCTAAAAATAAAGCCCAGACTTCTAAGTGCATCATTCACTACCTTATCAATATGATATTTGAAACTCAAATCATGATTTATATACAACCCTAGATCCTTGACCGTATTCAGTCTAGTTAAAAGATTTCCATCCATTCTGAAGCTCGATTCCAAGCATTGTCTCTTCCGACTGAAGATGATGAAATTACATTTTTAGCCTACTTTCGATTTTTGCAAAAAATGAAAGTAGACTTATGAGATCACTACAGGGCGAAAAAAAGTGTGTCTGTCTGTGTGTGTGTATGTGTGTGAGTCTGTCTGTGTGTGTGTGTGTGTGTGTGTGTGTACTCTGAATGTTTGTCCCCCCCTATCAATTCGAACACGGTGAGCGCAAATTGAACGAAATTTGGTACAAAGGTAGCACTAGCAAAGGACACCTTAGTGCCATGTTTTATATCGCCGCCATCTTGACGGAAACGTAATGGCGGCCACACAAATGTTCAAAGCTTAAATCAAATTACGACTAACCTAATCATCCGATCTCTACCAAATTTTGCAACAACATACCTTTATGGGGGCAGCATCCTTTGACCAAACTAATAGGTCATCAGCCTAATAGTTTGCGGATGGCGGCCATCTTTGTTTGAAAATCGATTGCCCCTATTAATTCGAACACGGTGAAACCGAATGGAACGAAATTTGGTACAGAGGTAGTACTAGCAAAGGGCACCCCAGTGCCATGTTTTATATCGCCGCCATCCTGACGGAAACGTAATGGCGGCCACACAAATGTTCAAAGCTTAAATCAAATTACGACTAACCTAATCATCCGATCTCTACCAAATTTTGCAACAACATACCTTTATGGAGGGAGCATCCTTTGACAAATCTAATAGGTCATTAGCCTAATAGTTTGCGGATGGCGGCCATCTTTGTGTCAAAATCGATTACCCCTATTCGAACACGGTGAAACCGATTGGAATGAAATTTGGTACAGAGGTAGCACTAGCAAAGGGCACCTCAGTGTCATGTTTTATATCCCCGCCATCTTGACGGAAACGTAATGGCGGCCACCCAAATGTTCAAAGCTTAAATCAAATTACGACTAACCTAATCATCCGATCTCTACCAAATTTTGCAACAACATACGTTTATGAAAGGAGCATCCTTTGACAAATCTAATAGGCCATTAGCTTAATAGTTTGCGGATGGCGGCCATATTTGTGTCAAAATCGATTACCCCTATTAATTCGATCACGGTGAAACCGAATGGAATGAAATTTGGTACAGAGGTAGCACTAGCAAAGGGCACCTCAGTGTCATGTTTTATATCACCGCCATCTTGACGGAAACGTTATGGCGGCCACACAAATGTTCAAAGCTTAAATCAAATTACGACTAACCTAATCATCCGATCTCTACCAAATTTTGCAACAACATACTTTTATGGAGGAATCATCCTTTGACAAATCTAATAGGTCATTAGCCTAATAGTTTGCGGATGGCGACCATCTTTGTGTCAAAATCGATTACCCCTATTAATTCAAACACGGTGAAACCGAATGGGATGAAATTTGGTACAGAGGTAGCACTAGCAAAGGGCACCTCAGTGTCATGTTTTATATCGCCGCCATCTTGACGGAAACGTAATGGCGGCCACACAAATGTTCAAAGCTTAAATCAAATTACGATTAACCTAATCCTCCGATCTCTACCAAATTTTGCATCAACATACCATTATGGATGGAGCATCCTTTGACCAAACTAATAGGTCATTAGCCCAATATTTTTCGGATGGCGGCCATCTTTGTGTGAAAATCGATTCCCCCTATTAATTCGAACACGGTGAAATCGAATGGAACGAAATTTGGTACAGAGGTAGCACTAGAAAAGGCCACCTCAGTGTCATGTTTTATATCACCGCCATCTTGACGGAAACGTAATCGCGGCCACCCAAATGTTAAAGGCTAAATTGTAATTACGACCAACCTAATAATCTAGTCTCTACCAAATTTTGCAACAACAAATCTTTATGTGAGAAGCATATTCTGACCAAACTGCTAGATCATCAGCCCAATAGTTTGCAGATGGTGGCCAAGTATGTGTGCAAATCGATTCCCCCTATCAATTCAAACACGGTGAAACCGAATTGAACGAAATTTGGTACAGAGGTAGCACTAGCAAAAGGCACCTCAGTGTCATGTTTTATATCGCCGCCATCTTGACGGAAACGGAATGACGGCCACCCAAATGTTAAAAGCTCAAATCAAATTTCGACCATCCTAATAATTTGATCTCTACCGGATTTTGCAACAACATGCCTTTTTGTGGAAAGCATCTTATGACTGACTACAAGGTCATCAGCCCAATAGTTTGCAAATAGCGGCCATGTATGTGTGCAAATCCATTCCCCGGATCAATTCAAACACGGTGAAACCGAATTGAATGATTTTTTTTTACAGAGGTAGCACTAGCAAAGGGCACCTCATATTCATGTTTAATATCCCTATAGCACGTTGTATTTCAACAAGCTACTACAACCAACATTCAATTATACTCCTTGAAAAGGACAAAGAGTTATAACAATAGCCATGCATTTAGGAGAAAGTAGGCTATATGTTCTTTACTGAACATCTTGTTTTATATTAAACAATAAGTCATTGTCTAGGCTCCATTTGTGAATGTTATCTATATCATTTTGCAATTTCTGGACATCATGCTCATTTTTAATAACTCTGTACACTTTTAGATCATCAGCATATAGGATACATTTTGATTCTTTAATAGAAATGGGAAGATCATTTATAAAAATCACAAAAAAAAACGGACCCAAATTTGAGCCTTGCGGCACGCCAGATTTAGCAATGTAGGTGTAGGAATTAGCTTCACTATAGGACACATCCTGTTTTCTGTTTGATAAGTAAGATGCCATTAATTCTAACATTTGATTCGAGAATCCTAAGGCTGATAATTTCCGTAATAATATACCATGATAAATATTGTCAAAGGCTTTTGAAAAATCAGTGTAGATGGCATCAACTTGATATCGAGAATCTAATGCATTCTAGACAAACTGTACAAAGTTACACAGATTTGTAATTGTTGATCGGTTTGGAACGAAGCCATGCTGAAAATTACTTATATATGGCTTTACATGATTGAGAATTCTATAATAAATAATTTGTTCGAAAACCTTGGCAGGTACAGAGATGATCGTTATTTGTCTGTAATTCTCAACTTGAGAGGAGTCACCGGATTTGAAGATGGGACATGCTCTGGATAATTTCCATATTGCTGGAAATGTGCTATGTCTTAGAATGAGATTGAACAAGAGAAACAGTGGATATTTTATGACATCAACACAGGCCTTTATAATATATTGAGGTATATTATCCGGACCACTGCACTTTTTATGCTTCAATTTCTTGATGGCAGTTTCAACTTCTTTTATGGTTATGGCTTTTATGAATAATGAATGAGAGTTGATAGTTTGGATCATTGTTGTATGTTCATCGAGTGCATAAGATGTTGTTTTACCTTCATATACTGCTTTAAAAAATTCTGCAAATTCATCTGAAATTTCCTTTTTCATTTTTAACAAATTTTGGGCCAAGTTTCATCTGTTGATAATTCGCCCTAGTTTTTACCTTTCTATTTTTAATATAATTCCAGAATTGTTTGTTATCTTCCTGCATTAAATTTTCAGAGTCATTTATATGTTTCTTATATTCAGTGTCAATCAAAGCCTTGGTTATCTTTCCTAATCTGATAAAATTTTCCTTGTGGAATGAAGATGATTTCATTTTCTTTCTATGATAATCCTTCAATTTCAAATTTTTGATAATATCTAAATTAAACCAAGTAGGGTATGAACGTTTTCTATGCGTTTTTATGAAAGGTACAGTGTCATTAAATACTGCATACATTTTGTCATAGAAATACTCAACTGCCCTATCAATGTCATGAAATGTATCAAGATATTCCCAGTAAGTTTCATTCAATAACCGCTACATTTTATTGAAATCTGCTCGTTTAAAATTATAAATCATAGTAGAAGTGGCCTTACATTAGTTAGACTTAGCTCAATAGACAATGCGGGATGGTGGTTATCCTCTCCTACTAAGGGGATGCATCCCCTACTGACCGACACGATCTTGGGTAAGTTAGTGAGTACCAAGTCTAGAGTTCTGGAATTTATGTTCTGGATATCATTTAGAGAATGTAGGTTATGTAGTGACATAAAATTGAATATGGCTCTTTCTTGGGAATCACCATTCAGAAGATGTTGATTAGCACCCCTCACTGTGGGAATATTAAAGTCACCTGCGATTATAATATTGCTACCTATAACATTGTAATGTTCCCCTATATTAATATAAAATTTATTGTAAGTATCAAGACAAGAATTTGGTGGAAAATAAACATTAAAAATATAATAAGCCTTATTATTCATCAGCACTCTGATACCTAACGCTTCATAATTTCCATGCTCAGAGTAAATTTCATTATGATTTATGTCATGTCTCACTGCAATTAAAACTCCACCGCCTCTTTTCCCTACTCTGTCTTGCCTAATGACATTGTAGTAGTCGTCAAACAGCTCCGCGTTGTATACTGATTCCGAAAGCCAAGTCTCTGTCACGAACACGACATCGTGCCTAATACTCAATATGCTCGTATAGAAATTATGTGTTTTTGTGTTCAAACACCTAACATTTTGGTAATAAATTGAAAGAAACTGATTAGAATTATTCATTTTTACATTAGGCCTAAGTTGTTCACGTCTTCAAAGCATTTCAGTTCATGTACAAATCTATCTCCTTCTCTTTTCCTCAGTTTAATGGCACCAGAGTTATCTATCCACAGGAACGCATAGCCTCTTTCACGTTTGACTTTTCTAGCTAGGCTAAACACCTGCCTTCTGAGTGGTGTCAAACTCTGGTTAACATAAGTGAGGTTGTTAACAGTATAACCTAGAAGTGTTTTATTTAGGTTGCGTTTTACTTTCCGTTTCTGGATGAATGTTTCCTTATCCGCTCACCTGAGGAATTTCACAACTACGCCCGCCGGGGTGTTTTGTTGATTTTGTGGGGATTTCTTCAAGCGGTGGCAGATATCAATCTTGTCAGCATCAATTGCGACATCTAGTGCTTGTCCAACTCTCCTAACTAGTTCGTAGGTATCCTCGTTAGGTGTCTCTGGGAGTCCAAAAATCTCGACCGTATTTCTTCTTCCGTACTGATTGAGATCTTCGACTTCCCGCTGCGTGTCTTTCAGTTGCCTTCTCAGTGCTGACGTTTCTTCCTTCAAAGCGTCCATTTGGTTCATACAAGCCCTGATTTGCTCACTCTGATCCTTATTCAGTCTACTATTTTCATCCAATTTTTCATGGGTCAGGTCTAAAGACTTACCCAGGTCCTTTTCGGTCTGGGAATTTCTTTCCTTTATGTTGGCAATATCTCCTTTCATTTTCACAATGTCAGATTTGATGCTCATTATCAGTTCATACAGTTCCCGCATGTACCTGCTAGTTGCCGCTCCACACCGTCAGGTGTCAGCACCACACAGTCACCACATCGCCAGTCACGCACATTGAATTTCGAATGTTTAACATCACTTTCATTTAATTTCACACACTTGCCATGAAACCAAAACTGGCATTCACAACATTGGATTTTTGATGCATCCTGCTTCGTAACTGGTTTATTGCATGGCTTGCAAACACCCATTATTGTGAATATCGAGAGGTGAAGGTCAGAGAGTATGATGCACTCCTTCAAGTTCTTGAGTTGGCAGTACTGCAATAAGACCAAACAGTTCTTTATTTTCTGCAATCTAATCTCATATAAAAACGTTCAGTTTCTTTTACCAGTTCAATTTAACAACAAAACAATATTGAACTTGAAATTGCTATTACTTACTGCGCACGTCGATCGAGTCTGTATTCATTCAACGTATTATTTCACTTTATTAGCATAATTTTCACGGAGCACGCCTACACACGACCTCACTGACCCGCCATTACTGCCATCAACTGATTAATCAGACTTCACGGAGAAGTTTGTCAAGGCTGTGATCAATTCATTGAGGTGGGAATTCAATCTCCACTGCTTGATACGCTCAGGCCCATTTTTAGGTTTTGTATTGGGTCGCTTAACGTTTTTCTGAATATCAAGGACAAAAAAATCGGTGTTGAGGGGCAATGCTGTCATACGGAATCACTTTGATATATGTCACCAGCTTCATATCTTGTTGCCGAACTAGCCAGTAATCGATCTGAGTAGCATGATCTCCACTGGTATAAGTAGCCAGATGTGTTACCTCTTTTTGAAATATGTGTTGGTCACAATCAAGTATCCTACATCCGTCATCATTGCGCACACCAAGCCCATGGCATCGCATATATCCTCCACGCTGAGATCCAACATGTCCATTTAAGTCTCCTCCAAGAATAATGAACTCATCCTGGGTGATTGCTGTTACAGAATTCATTTGTCTCATCCTCTGTGCATCCAGTTTGAGGTGCGTCGCAAGATATAATGCGGGCAGTGATTTCTGTTGAATCAATCTGACACCCTGTTAACATTGGTAACACTTTTGTGGTAGTACAGGTCTACGATTATTGCTACACCGTTTCGTGCTGCGCTGGTACCGTGATATATCAGTTTGTAGCCATCTCCAATTTATTTCGCCCTTGAACCCCTCCACTTGGTCTCCAGGATGCAGGCAATGTTGACGCGTCTCTGTTTAAGCATTTCTGCTAGCTCACGATGTCGGCCAGTCAACGTTCCAATATTGAGGGTAGCAAATCATAGTCTCAGTTGAGTTGGTTGAACTAAATTCTTTTTAACCTTTCCCGTTCATGAGTAGGTAACCCTCGCTCATTTCTCACGTCACTCGGGCGCAAGTGGCGCGCGTCGCTTTGGGGGAACGCCCTAGCATGTTCCGAATTTAGAAGAGACGTAGCCATTGAGGCGACAGAAAATACCTCAACCGGCGGGTCGCTTCTTCTGTCGTTGAGGACATTTTAACGCTACTGCCAGCATGTAATTCGGCGCCCGTAACATGGGGTACAGACGCCGTGTGTAGCCGCCTGCTCCGGGTCAGACGCTACAACTGATATCTACCCCCTAAATGAGGATGATATCTTTTACTCAATTAATCCCGAGCACTGGGCTACCACATCCGCCATCTACACTGTACCGAGGATTATCCTCTCCACTGTAGGTGCAGTTGAGGTCTTCACCGTAACCCTGGCAAGGGACCCTTACAAATTACTACCAGCCGGGTCAACTGGACCAAGATCTTTTAAAGAGGTATTACTCCTCTATCACTCGCCCTTTGTCCTGACTTGTGACAGGAAGAGCCTGGCTTCACAAACATTGGGTCCCGGTTGGTGGGGTTCTTGACGATCCGGTTCTATAGTTCATAATATCGTCACTACAAAACCAAAGCTGCAGCAGCCATCTTACTTGTCATAGTAGGTCTGTTGCGCATCCGTGATGATACCTTCTCATAGTTTCTTTACTCCAATGCTAACAAATCAGGGAGCAGAAAATAAGATACTAATATAAGTACAACTACAGTGTGAATGTTCTTAGGAATGTTGCTTACAGATGTCCTTCATGTGTCCTAAACATATCCGCCCCCCCCTTTTGAGGGATCTCAAGACTTGAAATAAATGCACATTTTAGTGCAATTGTTTAGGCAGTGAACACAATTTCAAAATGGGACAGCGAACTAGCCCAGATTTTGTTCTGACCACACGAGTGTAACCTTATCAATACAAATCATTCCTGTTTTCCAAACTAAGGGTGGAAGGTTGTCTTCTCTTAAGAGGACCAATTCTCCTAGAACCGTTTTCCATCTTCCAGCTGATGTCCATTTACGCCTCTGTTGAAGTGACTGCAAATAGTCACTGCGCCAAAAGGTCTGCACTTCCAGTTTGATAGGCAGGTTGAAGGGTTGTTGGACAAGTCACGAGAGACAACATCAGTCAGTAGTCTTCCAATACGGAAATGTCCGGGAGTTAAGTAACATAGGTCAACAGGGGGGTCGGATATGGGGCCCAGAGGACTCGAATTTAGCACGGATTCAACTTGACACAAAAACGTGCTCAGCTGTTCAAAATTTAGGACACATTGCCCTACTGCCATGTTTATAAGTGCCTTTGCAGACTTTATTCCAGCCTTCCAAATCCCACCCAAGTGACGAGCAGTGGGTGGTATACATTTCCAAGTAACCTTCAAATTTGCCGAATATTCAGCTATTTCAATGTTATTTTCTTGAATGAATTTTGCTAACTCATCAACAGCTCCAACAAAATTAGTACCATTATCATACATGATTACATTTGTAAATAGTCTGCGAGCTGTAAATCGTCTAAGTACGGCAAGGAAATCTTGAGTTGTTAGACTCTTCACAAGCTCGAGATGAATTGCCTTCGTTGTCAGACAATCAAAGGAGCAATCTAGGATTTGAATTTCACTTTTCTTCTCGGGTTATCACCGTTTATAGTGATAGGACCACCATAATCAAGACCAACTTAAACGAATGGTAAGGAGGGTTCCACTCTGTAGGAAGGGGGTTGACCCATAATTTGTGTAGTTACAGGAGGTTTGGTTAGGAAGCTTTTGAAACAAGAATGAATTACAGCACGGACAACAGCTCTCCCACGTGGGATCCAAAATGTATTTCTCAGAGAGAACGAGACAGCCTGAGTGCCAGAATGCAATGAGGATTCATGATCGAGCTTAACAATCAGTTTGGTGACAATGTGGTTCGGTGGAAGAATGATCTGGTGCTTCTAGTTAAACTTTAAAGTAGAATTCATGAGTCGACCTCCGGCTGTCAACAGGCCCTGATCATCAATAAAAGGGTTTAGTGATCTTAAATTGCTTGAGGAAGCAACTGAATTTCCAGATTTCAAATCATTGAGATCTTGACCATACTGAGTAGTTTGAATCAAGGTTATTATCCTTGTTTCCCCAGACATCAATTCTTCAGGGGGTAAGTGGGCCAACAAGACGAGAATTCTTAGCAGAACGAACATTAGTGATAAATCTCAAAACATAGCTGTATACTCGCTTGAGTCTGAGAAAGGCTGAAAATCTTTCAAATTCAGGTGAGTTAACCTTCACTAGCATCACATTCAAAAAAGGTTTAGCTTCTGCAACAGCAGTGGATGGTGTGTTGCTAACTATAAAGTCGGTGTACTCAGGAGTTAACTGTCGCAACCAGGTGGGTCCATACCACCGTACATCGAGGAAAGGCATCTGTGCGGACAGAACGCCTCGAGACAAGTAATCAGCAGGATTTCAATGTGTTGACACATGTCTCCAATCATCAGTGGAAGTGACAGATTGAATTTCTGACACTCGATTGGCTACAAAGGTTTTCCAGAGATCAGCCGGCTCTTGTAACCAACACAAACAAGACCATGGTGTTGTCAGTCCAATAATAGGTGGAGATTGGAACAGACAGTTTCAAAGACTTGATCACCTTACACATAAGGCGGGAAAGCAAAAGAGCGGTCGAGCTTCATAGGAGGAACCTTTGTCTTGGAGGTCAACAAGACAACTGATACATGATCATCATGAAATACAGGTCTGAGCCATATGCTGATTCTGAAGCGCAGATGCCATGGATTTCGACAACCTGATTTTTGGAGAAGGGTAATATATTTCTTTCCATGTGAAGTTCATTATGGGGTTTGAAGCCATTTTGGAGTGCCTCCTTGGTAAACAAATGATTGGTGCTTTTCAGTCGGTCAACACAAATGTACCCAAAAGAGCTGGGTTATGCACTAATCCTGAAAAAAATACATGAGATTAATAAATACACTAGGTTGACCAGTTTCGATCGTCAAGCGATCATCATCAGATCCATTACACTTCGGCTAAAAATCTATGTTTGAAAATACAGGTGAAAATATTTATAATTTGTACGATTATTTAGTTGCAGTATTGGTAATGCAACATGTCGGTGTATGCTAGTTGCAGTATATATCATGTTAGGTGAAATGCTAAAATGGTGATAGAAAACCGGAATTTGTCTGTTTGGAGTGACTATATGGTTGTACTGTATAGTACTTATCTGGTTGGGTGTCTTCCGCGCTGTAGCTGCCAGCACTCTTTCACCCGTGACTGGTGACAGTCAATTAATTTAATTCTGCCTCTAAGCATTCCCTGATTTTAATGAACTTTTGCCAGATTTCTGGCAAGCTGTTTTTCCTGGCATTCAGTTCATAACGAGAAACATTACCTTGACTTAAATATTTCTCTAAATATGTCAATGATCTTTGCAACAAGCCCCGTTTCTTATCTATTTAGCTTCAGATTCGTGACTCATTGTATCTGGTGAACAACAACAATATTAGCAACTATATCAAATACGAAATCTCCAGCAATCATAAACTGGTGCATATATTAAATCATAATAATTTGCAACATTGGCAAGGAGACAATTATGGACATTCGAGGATAATAATAGCAAATTCTCAAACAAAGGCAACAAATCTGAAAACACATAAACAATAAAATTTCAATGCGTGATTCCCGAACGTTTGTGATAATATTTCACGAACGGAATACACTATTCAAGGATCGAAAGCTAGAAACAAAAGTACTAACTGTAGGACAGTAACGCAAACTACGAAGTACAATTACTCTAGTTCCAAGTCCCCAGCCAAGGCAAATGTGTCATGCATATAAAGGATCAAGGATATTGGATGGGAAGTCAGGAGCAGTCGGCTTGCTATTGTGTTTCTACTGAAGACTCGATCTGAGACGGCGTTTTTAATCGATGCCCAAGGTGCAAGTTGGATCCATGTAGATGTACCTAGTGAATATTCCAAGTTCACAATTTCAAGTCGAAACTCATAACCTGCATATAAATGCATGCCAAAAGTAAATCATGTTCCAACTAGTAGCAATCACGGACGGAGGACCAATTATAGATAAGATTGAAAAATTTAACAATCACTTCTTTATTCAAAGATCTACTTAGAACAAAACAAATCCATCTACATTATTGTGATTTCTCTCAAATTAAACATAAACAATTATATTAGGGTCTCTTTTCTTGACGATCCGGTTTTATAGTTCATACTATCGCCACTACAAAACCAATGCCGCAACAGCCATCCTACACGTCATAGTAAGGCCTGTTGCTCATTCATGATGATACCTTCTCCTAGTTTCTTTACTCCAATGCTTACAAATCAGGGAGCAGAAAATAAGATTCTAATACAAGTACAACTATGAATGTTCTTAAGAATGTCACTTACAGATGTCCTTCGTGTGTCCTAAACAGGCTCCTTTAAGTAATATGCCTCTCCCGTGTCCTTAACGCACTTGGTAACAATTGCATGAATAGAGCAAGTCTCTCCAGTGTCCTCAACACTCTTGGCTAGTAGTTAAATGTATATCTCATGAGCTAATAATTCCGATTTGTTGCCCGTCACTCAACATGAGATACAGTTCACTGTTGAAATTCAGTACCAATTTTCTGGATTGGAATATGCGCTCCACAATAAATTGTAACACAAGGTTAAAGGCTGCTAGTATGCGTTCTAAAACATGTTCCGTCACATCTAAACTTCACTGCCTTTGCACGCCGCAAGCATATTTCACAGTTCATTAATTATGTTCCCAACTCATATATAACTCGTTGTGGAAGAATGTTTAAATCACATTAATAATCACTTCAGATATCGAATACTCTACAGAAAATACAGTTCAAGCAATATCAAAGCCTTATACAACTCACATGCGTTTGGCACAACTCAAACTTCTAACACGTTCCATTTGAGGCGGGCGTGGCCAATGGCACACCGTCCCGTTCTAGAATTCGCCCCAACTTGCCGCGCAGACTGTACACGCACAGCGATGAGTCGTAGCACAATGAGACAAGATAATCTTTCTACCACAAGGCTGCTTATATACTGCTCGAGTATGTGACGTAAGGCTTATATCTTCCTTCGCTAATATCTTGAAAACGCGTGACGCTATTTGCATGATTCTTCTTGTATATTCATTATAATTTCTGGTGCTACTTTATGCTGTAGTGTTCTTCTTTCTTGGGCAATGGAATAAAAGACCATAATTGTTCCAGTATGTTTGATGGCTTGCCATTCGCTGCGGCAGCGCGCGTTAGCCTCAGACTGGCTCCCCACACACAAGCGCTAGTTTGAAATCTTCGCTCGGTGCTCCTTTCAATTACTCCAAACGACATGACCGCACATGGGCCACGGGTACAATACATACTCTTTGGAACCCTGCGAGTAACTGTCTACTTGGAATCGCGGACAGACCTCTTTATTCACTGCATTTAGGCCCATTGGCACAAATCTACAAGGTTTCACCGATCAGAACAACATTTGATATGCATACCTTTTGGAAGCCTGTGAGGAACACTGTCCAGTTGGCATTTCGGACAGACCTCTCTATTCTCTACGTTTAGGCCCTTTGGCACAAATCTACGGAGTTTGACCAATCTGAACCAAATTTTACATACGTACCCACTGGAACCCGACGAGTATATCTGTCCACTGTCCTACTCATAGGACCTTTGGCACAAATCTACACCATTTCATCGAACTGAACCAAAGTTTGCGTAATTCCTTCCGAAACCCAGCAGATAACTCTGACAACTTGAAATTTCTGACAGACCCCTCCATTCCCTGCATTTAGGCGTTTTGGCACACATCTACACAGTTTCTTCGATCAAAACTAAATTTGATACACATATCCTTTGGAACCCTGCGAGTAACACTGTTCACTTAGAATTTCGGATTTAGACTCTTTGGAACAAATCTACATTGCTTCAAAGATCAGAAACAAATTTTATTTTTCGAACCCTTCGAGTAACGCGGTACACTTAAGATCTCGGACAGCCCTCTCCATTCCCTGCATTTAGGCCCTTTAGCACAAATCTGCAGAGATTTACCGATCTGAATCAAATTTTACGTAATTACCCTTTGGAACCCGACGAGTAACCCTATCCACTTGAAATTTCGGACAGCCCTCTCTATTCCCTTATGACGAAATATCGAATCTGTCGAAGTGCCGATCTAGGCACATTTTAAGCCTTGTAATTCGTAAAATAAAAATCGTTCCTTAAAATTTGGATCATTTCGGTGAAATGGTGTAGCTTTGTATAAATAAGGCTCAAATTAAGTCTCGCAATGCACTGGACGTAAAATTTGCCACGTTTTCTGAAACGGTGTAGATATATAGATAATTGACAGAGAAATGGGCTCGAAAAACACTGTTTATGACCCTAGAACCAGCCCTGTCGGTATTATATCGCAGTTTTAGTACGGGTCCGGAAATCCTGGTAATTGAGGTGCAACTGTAAGAATATTTAAATGAGTGTTCTGGTGCTAAATTGCGAAAATAATGCTTACAAATTGTAGTCACTATTCCTTAGGCCCGTTATTACAGTTATCATTTGGCCTCTGTATAACTACGATGGTGTTGGCGCAGCACATTGAGATTATCAGATGCAATAAGTGTTTGTGCTTTAAATATTTCTTTGATATGCTCCGATCATTCTCCTACAGCGCTAAGTGGCAAAAAATTACACTTTTGCTCCCTCAGGAGCACGGGACAGCCGAAGTTTTCCGAAGTGCTCTGATTATATTCCTACAGCGATATGCGGAAAAAGACGACATTATTGGACTCTACTTTTCTAACAGCCAATGAGATATAGGCCCTAGGTAGCGTATTTTATTTTACTTACACCCCTTTCTAATATGTTTTGTCAATATAATATAGTAAATTACATATGTGTCAGTACTGTAGTTAATAAATAGTTGTTTTCATGTTCATTATTATCATTAAGGGGAATTGTCCTGGATATTACGTCCATTATATTACTTATCACCAGCACAAAACGTTATATTTTTAGTTTGTAAGTTTGATGTGTTAGTTCAGTAGTAGTATTCATTCTCATCCATAAAACAAATAAATAAATCCACCGGGCGAAGCCGCGTACTACTGCTAGCTACGTATAAATCCAAGATAGCTATGACTCCAAATACTCTGAAATGACATGCCGTTTTGTCTGTATAACAAATGAGAAATCTTCAAATATTCAGACTGTTCAAAGAAGAATAGAAACGAGATCAGTTCCTAGTACTTGATATGGTCAGTTTCGCTGGAGGTGATATTAATGAAAGTTGCTCCAATTACCATTTCTATAATTGGATCTCTGGATCTCGAAAATTTTATTCACCTTAGCAGATAATTCATCATATTTAAGAGTGCACTGCAATGAAGTAATGCCATTGATTTCAGGCCCACATGTCCTGATATTTCTAATCTTGCTGCAAGGAAGAGTTACTCATTAAGTAAAAGTCGAGGAGATTATACTAGCACTGAATCAGGAAGAAAACTTACAATCGAACAAACTTTGAACATGAAACTGCTAATCAATAGCAAGGAGAAGCCCTACTCATGTAGCATATGCGATACCAGGTTTGCTAATTCAGGATCCTTGAAGATTCACATGTTGACGCATAGCGGTAAAAGACCGCATCCATGTACCATATGTGGAGCGGCATTTGCTCAGGTGGGAACTTTAAAAACACACAAATTGAGGCATAGCAGTGAAAAACAATATTCATGTAGCATATGCGAGGCCAAACTGGTGCACAGAGGTTCTTTGAGGAGACACATGTTGACGCATAGCGGTGAAAAGCCATATCAATGTAGTATATGCGAAGCCAAATACGCTCAGGTAGGATCCTTGAAGACACACATGTTGACCCATAGCGGTGAGAAACCTTATTCATGCGGCATTTGTGAAGCCAAATTCACTCTCAAATGGAATTTGAAGACGCACATGTTGAAGCATAGCGGTGAAAAGCCATATTCATGCACCACTTGCGAAGCCTCATTTCCGTTGAAATGGAATTTGAAAAATCACATGTTGAAACATAGCGGTATAAAATCTTATTCATGTGTTGTTTGCGGGGCCAAATTTTCTCAGGTGGGAACTTTAAACAGACACATGTTGACGCATAGTTTTGAAAAGCCACATCAATGAAGTCAGTTTTGCTTACAAAGTCAATTTGTAAAGACACATGTTACGTCTTAGTGGCGGAAAGCCGTATCAATGCCATATGGTGAATCCAAATTAGTTCTCCCAGGAAATTTGAAGACGATCATGTAAATCAATATTGGTGAGAAGCCCTTGTCGTTAAACATATACCACGCGAAATGTACTCTAAGAGTACTTATGTAGCTAAGAAGTCAACTTCACTCGTAGTGTCAGTTTGAGAATAAACACGTGATATTCATGTACAATTGCATATGAAGAGCTGTTTGATTAGACAGGACATTTGAAGTCATAGCAGTGAGAAACTATACTGGTGTAGGCTAAGTGATGGAAACTCCGCTCACATGACATATGAAAAATCATACAGCCATTATCATGTAATGCATAACTTATATTAAATACTACTTTAAAATACAAATAAACTACTTTTTAGAGTCTCTAATCTGTTAATATCCATTTTAGAATTTATTATGGCCCATTGAAACCTCGAAAACATCTTAATTTAAGGGGTACAATTATTTTACCTTAGTAATGTGGCTTACCACATTTATTTGGGTTATTATTAAATGGTTTTAGGTAGATTTCATTAGAAAGCTAACTATTGCAATGGGTACCATGTTTGGACTTCCGGAAAATGTCGACATATCTTCGCGTTTCACATCTCCCAGACCCCAAAACCACCATCAATTCAAAAGTTTATATATAATTTATATATATCACTTTCTTGTGGACACGATCACCAACGCAATTTTGCGACAATCACTTTGAATTTTTTACATAATTTGTTTCCCTTTAAAATCTCGGTCGAGTTCGTTAATGGGCAAAATCGGTCGAAGGGGGTGAAAATGCGGGGGCTATTTTCGAAAAAGGAAATATCGCCATAACTCTCTTAATACGTGAAATATCGAGTCCATTCAAAGTTCATGCAAGGTGTCGGATAAGTGCCAAAAATTTATGTTTAAAAAGTTTTTTGATAACAACAATTGACCAAAGGGGTGGAAGAAAGTGGGTTTTTCGGGAAACATTAATCGTATCTCTCTTAATAGGGACAATACCAAACCGTACAAAATGGGACATATTCCCCTAATAATTACCTAAAACTTTTGTCTGAAAGAATTTTTGATATGAACCACCATTACGCCAAGGGATGAGATAAAAGGTTTCGGAATTAGAAGAAAATGCCAAGTGCCATCAGAGGTAACCATGACAACACTTCTAAATTTATGAGGGATGAGCTATCAGAGGTTGCCATGACAACGCCATCGCACGAGATCACCATCTGACTCTTTGGGAAGCGGCATCCGTAACGTAACTGGTAGCATGCTGAACTTCTATGCCCAAGGTCGAGGTTCAAGGCGGCCAAAGTCGTCGGATTTTCTAAGAGCGCTATTCCCTCAGCATGCTTTCCTTCGGAGGGGATGTTCCAACGTTCGTTGCAAGTAGCTGGTTGCTGTGGCATATAGTAGCCAAGTTCACAGCTAGGTGTCGTTGATGGTAGCATTTGGTAGCAAAATTAGGAACTACTACTTGTAATTGACCGTCAGCAGTCCTTACCTGAATTACAGTCATTACAATTAACACAGATTCTAAACACACCCAATGTTACTTGCCCACGTTGTCGCAGCCCCTAAACTGAGGAACAATGTATAATGTCATGATACAAAACCAACTTTAATCATACTAAGTTATAATACCGAACCAGTTATATTAAATACTTTTGTGCAATACAACCGTAAAGTTAATGCAGAGAAATAAAAAGAACTAGATGAAACCCGTCAAAACATGACGGACAATGGAAAACAAATTTACTGAAGAAGCTTCTTATATAAGTTACATTCTTTGTACGATTACTTTTTAGCACTATTGCAACTTTAAGGGCGTCAAAAGATAGCACTCTCAGCATTGCAACATATTGCTGGTCATGACTGAAAACGTAATGAGGTCATCATCATCTTGCACAGTTTCCAGCCACTGGCCGGGTCTGTTTGGAACACAAGCCTCTCCAACGTCTTCTGTCTTCCCACCATCTCTCAGCCTCCACCCATGTCCAGTCTTCTCCTCTCTTCTTCGCGCTTTCTTCCACCCCCTTCAGCCACCTGTCTCTTGGTCTCCCTCTTGGTCTCTTTCCTTCCCACTTCGTCTCGTGTATCCTCCTGGGTATCCTCTTCTCCTCCATTCGTTTTACATGTCCATACCATCTAAGTCTAGATTTCTCTATACCATCCTGTAATGGTTCCTCCTTCATTAATTCTCTGGTCCTCTCATTTCTTATTCTGTCCCTCTTTGTAGCTCCAATACTGCTTCTCACTGGCCTGTATTTTGCTCTTCTCCCTTCCTTTCATAACCCAGGTCTCCGAGGCATACGTCAGGATAGGGACATAGTACGATATATGATCTACTTGCTGTTCTGAGGGACATCCCTGCTCCATAACATGCTTCTCACACTCCTCCGGAATGCTTCTGCCTGTCTCCCCCGCTCATTTATTTCTCTACCGTTTCTTCCATTCTCTTGTATCAGGCTTCCCAGATACTTGAAACTCTCCACTTTCTTCAGCTGTTCCCCACCAATTGTATTCCCGTTGTGGTCCTTTCCTTCTTCCTTGTTGTGATCACCATCTCACTCTTATTTATGCTAAATTTCATCCCATATCCTTGTATTATTCCTTCCCACACGTCCAACTGTTCCTGTACCTCCTCCTCCTTGTTTCCACAAATCATCAAATCATCCGCAAACACCATTGCTTTCATCTTTCCTTCCCCAATTACTTGTGCCGCTCGGGTCATTATGTCATCCATCACCACAATGAAAAGTAACGGTGACAGTGCACTTCTTTGTCTCAGGCCGTTTCTCTGTACCACCCAGTCCGATCTCTCTCCTCCCACTTTCACACAGCTCACGCTTCCCTTGTACATCTCCTTTATCCTCCTTATAGTCCATTTTTCTACTCCTCTATCCTCCAGGGACTTCCATACTTTGTTTCTGCATACACTGTCATATGCTTTCTCAATGTCCAGGAAGGCCATCAGTAGATCTGTTCCATACTCATAGTGCTGTTCTTCTAACTGACTTACAGCAAAAATCAAATCCACTGTGGACCTTCCTGCTCTGAAGCCATGTTGTTCTTCCCTCATCCCTCCTTCTATCCTTGTCCTAATTCTCTTTTCCAAAACTTTCTCAAACATCTTTGCACAATGACTCATCAGTGTTATTCCTCGATAGTTTCTGCATTCTGTTCTACTACCTTTCTTGAAGATCGGGACAATTATTCCCTTTTTCCAGTCCTCTGGGGTCTTCCTTTCCTTCCATGCTGCCTTCATCACTCGGTACAACCATTGTATCCCCACCTCTCCTGCTGCTCTCACCATCTCCACACTCAACTCATCCACACCCGGTGCCTTCCCTCCTTACATCTTCCTCACTGCATCTTCCACTTCTTTCCATGTTAAGTCCTTTTCTGTTTGCAGTTCATCTACTGTACCTCTTCCCCGATTTCTTCTTCCTCGCCGTGGTTTCCATTTGGGTTCAGGAGTTCTTCAAAATATTCTTTCCACATTTTCTTCAGTTCTTCCCTATTTTCTATCCCTTGTCCCCTTTTGTTCACCATCCTAACATAATCCGTAGGATCCTTCCGCCTCTTATTCTTTACCATCCCATACAGGACCTTTTTTGTACCTTCACTATCCTGCTGGTCATGACTTAAAACGTGATGAGGTAAATAGCCCAATACGTTCAAGAGTTTCTCCTTGAGCTTGATTGATTGTGATAAAGTAGGCCGAGCGAATAGGACAGTGTTGCCTATTAAAAGAAAATGTACTGTACCTGCAAGTGTTTTATCGGAAGGTGTTAAATCAAGTCGTAGGATTTGAGCTCTCTGCCTAATATTACTGCACCTATTACATCCGAATCCAAGCAATTTCTTACATATTTCTTACAATTAATATATTACCATATATGAGTCCTTGGGAAACGTTCAGATTTCTAAGGAGCATAACTATGACTCAAACGTTCGGAGTATGTGGAGGCGAATCACTTAATTCCAAGGAATTGAAAAATTCAATAATAGGGAAATGAAGTAGCTGGCTTTCATCTTCAGTATCCAATCTGTTAACGCTGATGTATGTGTTTGAACTACTGGATATACTTTTAAATTAATATCATTACATTGTTGCAGCTTGGCAAATATTTTATATTCCAGCAGACCAATTTTACCCTCACAACAGTAAAGACCAAAGTAACCACGCATAGATTTTACGCAAGAGAAATACAATGTAGAACAATGTTTACATTTGATCGTCAAAGACCTTACAGTACACTGTACTGCATAATATCTGGAATTGTTTCTGAATGGCCTATTTATATTGGATTTTAAATGTGGCTTCGTATTATTCGATAACACTATAGTATCCTGCAATAACGGAGCCGCTAAATATTAAATGGCAATTAATACTTCCATTGCCGAAATCAACTGCGTAGTTAGACTCAGTACTCTAAACAAATAATCATTAAACAATTGTCTTATACAATGAAGTTCAACATGACCGTCCAGAGACTTTCATACTCAAGTTGGTTGGTGAGGAGAATGGGATGAGACTGGTCGCTTAAAATAAATTCCTTATAATTGTTCCTGCCAGCGAAATTTTTTGGGATAGCTTGAAAACGCAGCTCAGAATGACGTTCTTCATTTCGTTATAAACAGTGCGAAACTGCTCTAAATAATCAATTTCCATCACCTGTTATAGGTTATGACAGTACATTTTGCAGGGGAACATAGAATCACTTCGCCAACTACTGGAACGACCATAGGCCTATACCCAATACTCACTTCGGCAGTCACCCTAATGGAGGCAGTTTTTGAATTATATGTCCCGTGCATGTCAAAAATCGTATTAACACATGGAGGCCCACCTATTCTTTTCTATCGCCCCGGAGACCCGGGTTACATTTCCTGCTCTGCCAAGAAATTGAATTCTGGTCTGAGGGCAAAAACGGGGCACATTCAGTCTCTTGAGGTATAACTAAGAAGAGGAAGGTTTAATTCCCACCTCGACAATCTTGGATGTGGTTTTCCGTGGTTTCCCACTTCCACTTAAGGCAAATACCGGGATGGTTCCTAACTTAAGGCCTTGGCCGTCTCCTTGCCATTTACCACCTTAATTACAAATACACACAGTAATGCAGCCATCACAATAACACAGGTTATGAGAGAAAATTTCACACATACACACCCAAGTACACGGGGCTGAGTGACCACGATGTCGGAGCCCTTCAAACGAATTATGTTTGCCAAGTGTCTCTTATGGCGAAAGCAATTGTGGACACGCGCGATTGCCTGGGAAACTACTTTTTTCTTTAATAATTTAAGAGTATATCGACGATGCATAATTACAACTTTTAGTCTAGGTCGCTAATAACTTGACCAGCGAAGCATTGGGAAGAAATTGCAATATTAAGGTACATGAACAACATAGCCTACACATTCAACTGTCGGTTAATGTTCCTCAAAATTACCCTTCTTAAATATTCCCCTCCTTTATAATTCTCCATCACGTGAAAACGTGCCATGTCTTGGGTTTTAAATATATCGATGCAATGGTGCTGCCATCTGCTGTCAGTTACTGGAACTATATGGGCGATGTACTGCCATCTTTTGTCAGTTATAGGAACTGATTGCAGATATTTAAACGGCGTACTGAGGACAACAGTTTGCTCTTTTGATCACATGCTGTAATGCAATGGTAAAACGGAAATAAAACGTATTGAGAGGGAATGTAGAAATATGTATCTTTTACAGACATAAAACCTTACTAATACTCCTTGATTAAACAATAATTCAGTGGTAAAAAAATATATATATCGGGGAGGGCTGGGATCGAAACGGTGCACCTTGGAAACAAAGTCAGTCGCCTTAACCACATAGCTACTCGCACACCCTTGTTCAGTAGCAGACGCAGCCATTCATTATCTTCAAAAGCTGCTGTCTGAAGGAAATAATCCATTTCATTATCCAAATAAATCAATGTTGCATATTCGTATACGTTCATACTGTTATTATATTTTATTGTCAGAACTTGGTTAATGTATGTTTTCAATTACATGCAAGCTTATTAAATAACTTACATTTTAATGGACTTCTCACCGCCATTTTGTCATGACCCCAGGCGGATTGTGCGCATGCGTGAGGGGCTAGATTTCTGCTATTTTCTATATTAATTCAAAAATATACCGAGAGGGAATGTAGAAATATGTATCTTTAACAGACATAAAACCTTACTAATACTCCTTGATTAAACAATATTTCAGTGGTAAAAAAAAAATATCGGCGAGGGCTGGGATCGTACCGGTGAACCTTGGAACCACAGTCTGTCGCCTTAACCACATAGCTACTCGCGCATTCTAGTTCTGCAGCAGACGCAGCCGTTCATTATCATCAAAAGCCGCTGTCTGAAGGAAATAATCCATTTCATTATCCAAATAAATCAATGTTGCATATTCGTATACGTTCATACTGTTATTATATTTTATTGTCAGAACTTGGTTAATGTATGTTTTCAATTACATGCAAGCTTATTAAATAACTAACATTTTAATGGATTTCTCACCGCCAATTTGTCATGACCCCAGGCGGATTGTGCGCATGCGTGAGGGGAAAGAATTCTGCTATTTTCTATATTAATTCAAAAATATACCGTAATATATTTGTTTATTTTATAGACCCTCTGCAAATCTAGAGGCCAAGAGCTTTCATTAGAGTGCTCTACGAAGTAAATCGGTTCTGTCGTTCTCTCAATCTCGTGGTAACAAAAATCACCTTACTGTTTTAAATATATAGATACTCGCAAAGAAGGTAGGATTCGTCACATTAATCTGTGAATTCAAGTTGCTGTTCCTTTCAAAAAACGGCTAAGAGCAGTCAAGTACTGGCAAATGGAAATATTCAATTGACGAAAAATAAAACCCATCATCAGAATTAAGGCACACCGCGGAAAATAGTATGTATTATACCTTCTTAAAAAGGCCTACAAAGACATAAACTCGCATTATACGGATGGCACGAAGAGTGGGGGAGAGTGTTGCACCTTGCATTATCTTTGATCTTAGTAAACATTCTTTGCAATAGCTGGGTTGAGTTCATTACTTTGCCACGCTAGGCAGCACTGTTTGTCAGGTGGCATCCATTGTGGCTTCAGTTCCAAGTTAATTAAGTATAAAGCATTTTGGTACTAGAAAGTAATTTTAAAACGATTTTATATCGGGATATAAGTAGTTCTCACAGGTAAAAGAGATTCCTTCAATTGTTACACTATGTTAATATGTAAATGGGCTAACTTATGCACCGGTTACACTTTTGTTCTACCTAACCTATCAAAAGAAATGCATGTTTTTCTCTGAAATGGCTACATCATGTACCTTGGAACACACATACCTATTGTACCTTGGAACATGTTCCAAGGTACAATAGGTGTTCCAAGGTACATTACAAGGTACACTATGTTCTCCTAAATGCTATTTTGAAACAGTATCTTGTTCTTATTCTGTATTGACCTGAATCCAACTCAGTATTAATAGATCTGGACCTAATAATCTGAAGTAGTCCACATAGTATGGGCTATTCATAAGGTAAAATACATGAATATGAAAAATTTTGTTCTGAGTATAAAATTCAGTTTTTAAAGAGACAGGGTGACGCTAAAAACGTCATCTTTGACAAGAATACACGATATGATGTTCCCAAGGAAGACGTCATAATGAAATCGCCTCAGCCAAATGTCTCTGGTGTCACCCCGCGACAAAAGAAACAGATGCACTTTGAAATAGACTTCATAACTTCCAGAAACAACGTTTACTGAAACAAATCTGTTGTTTTGCGCTGTTGCTATATTACGAAGGAACACTGATAACAGAACTAGTTTAATCTGATTCTTTTTATTGTCCTGTTAATAGTCATTCGCATCAAATTTTTAAGTCAATTTTTAGAGACTGTAATGAGAGAATAATTATGTGTCCATAGACACAACATGTTTAATATTATGTATACATGTACAGATGAATAACCATGTCATTCCTTGCAAAGGATATAATATTTCTGTCATATTCAGCAATTGTGTCATAATTGTTAAACTTGTTCCAAGGTACATGACAGTGTTGTACCTTGGAACATGTTGCAGAGTTCAAAAAAATGTTTAAAAAAAAACTAAAATCTGACACTGAACACAAATCAAACTGCATTAAAATAATATATTAATGAGGTATAATATGTAGGAATGTGGCCTTAACCCTACACTAGGCGCGCGCTTAGAGTTACGTATTTAGTCACTCGCGGATTTTTGTTCCACATAATAAATAACCGGAAAAACTGTTGAAGTAATGTAATTACTATTATTTATATTTAATGAAAAATCCACAGCCTGCTTCCAGTCTCCGACCGGGTCAGGAATGTGAATGAAGCCCCCATCTAGCGGCGAGGATATGGACTGTGCCGGCTGCCGAGGCCTGACGCACTCCTCTGGGGCAATGATTAAATGAATGACAGATGAAATGAAATGATAGTGGAGAGTGTTGCTGGAATGAAATTTTGACAGGGAAAACCGGAGTACCCGGAGAAAAACCTGTCTGCCTCCGTTTTGTCCAGCACAGATCTCACATGGAGTGACCGGGATTTGAACCACGGACCCAGCGGTGAGAGGCTGGCGTGCTGCCGCCTAAGCCACGGAGGCTTCTATTTATATTTATATTTAATAACAGGTTAAAATTGTGGACACGTTCAAATACCTAGGAAGTGAATTGATGCAAACTGGTAGGTTGGACATGGAGATTGACAGGAGGGTACAGCAGAGCAATGCATTCTATCAAAGTGTAAGAAAACTTGTTTGGGATAAGGAAGTACCAAGGAAAAGCAAGGAGGTAATGTATAAAATGTACTATGTACCCATATTAACTTATGCAGCTGAGACTTGGACCCTGACGAGCAGGCAAGAGAGTAGAATCCAAGCCAGTGAAATGAAATTCCTAAGAAGTATGATAGGTAAGACAAGGAAAGACAGAGTGAGGAATGAAGATGTTAGGAAGGAAGTTGGGATGGCAAAACTAAATGAGAGAATTGAGAAGAATAAACTAAGGTGGTTTGGACATGTAAAGAGGATGGAGGAAAATAGAATACCAAGACAGGTGCTGGAGGCCAAGTGCAAGGGTAAGAGAGCAAGGGGAAGACCTAGAACAAGGTGGATCGATTCAGTGAAGAACAGCGTGAGAAAAAGGAATCTGGACTGGGACAAGATCGTGGAAGAAGAATTGTGGAAGGAAAGAGGAAAGTGGAGAAGTGCCATAAATACCCCGACCCGGCAGGAGCTGGATAAGGGGAAATGATGATGATGATGAACAGGTTAAAATATTCGTTATTTATTACATTGCTCAAAAAGTTACAGAATAAGAATTTGGAAATATATTTCAATATAAAATTCCTTTAAATTATACTGTACAGTAGTAATTGTTATTTGAAGTAAGTTATAACATATCTTATTGGTGGAATGGAGGGCGGTAATCGGCTCTGGTTGTTTAAAATCTCGATACGTCTCGATATTACGCCATCTAAACGACAACTTTATTAGTCGCGCGCAGAATTCCTTTCCGTAAAAATGCACTCTCGGAATAAAGTTTACCCTGCTACCGAATGGTTATGAAACTAATTTAGTTCTTCTCCTATAGTTTAGGGGCTGCAACAACGCGGTCATGTAGCCCCATGTACCTTGGGTGTGTGTAAAATTTGTCTGATAACCGGTGTTAATTGTGATGGCTGTATTAGTGTGTGTTATCTGTGATTCAGGTAAGGACTGCATACGATCAATTTTCAAGTAGTTCCTACTTTTGCCACTAAATGCTACTGTCCACGACACCTAGCTTACGGACTTGGCTACTAGATGTAAACGCAGCCAGCACCTGGTGGCGAACGTTGGAACTAATATAGCGCTATCAGTTCTAACCTACATATTTTGAATTCACACAAGTGTAGTTAGTGGAAGTTTCTTTTTTATGTCATAAATCTATTACATGGGCCCGCTGGCATCACTTGCCCTCCGAAGAAAGGCATACTGAGGGATTTTAACGCCCCTAAAAATCCGATGATTTCGGCCGGGTTTGAACCAGCAACCCTGGGTATAGAATCTCAGCATGCTACCAACTACGCCACCAAAGCCGCCGAAATTCATTTAAACTTGACTTGAAGTATAAAGGTGACAGCCTCAAGTTAAAATTACACAATTTAATGCGGATCAAAATTGTGCGCCACGAATAATCAAGGGTTAAGCTGTCCAATGCACTAAGTTCAGGTATGTTTGCTGTGTAGTGTTGTTGTTGCTGTTGTTTCATTTGAGGGCTTCAGTCTTCTTCATAAGAGGTGTCTGTGCGGGTAGAGCTCATGGAGCAGGTGCGACATATAGCCATGTTATGATAGACTTCCTCTTACCACTGACTGGTAGCAAAACTACTCTCTGACCAAGAGTGGTTTATGCTATTCATTTATCATAGGTGACGTGCGTCTACAGTGCAAAGATGTCTCAGATTTGCTATTTGTTTGTTTGCTTTGCTTCAAGGAAGACCGGTAGTGTCTCTATAACCCCTTATGTCAGTTGTCAGCGACAGAGAGAGAGAGAGAGCTCATATTGTTAAATGTACGGTATTTGCAATTTTTGAAGGTACTCGAAGTGCTGTCCCTCGGCTAGCAACCACTGCTGACATCTTCGGATGAAGTTTCCGTTCACTTGCCCTCGACGCGGTTCATCTTCAGAAGAAGCCGACTACACACACGTTATTCGCAATTAATCTGGCTTCTAAAACTTCGAATTAAATTACAGTACCTTACGTGATTTACTGGAGTGGGAACATCGCAGAAGCTAAAAATGGAGTGGCATTCCTTCTCCACAAAGACATAGATATACAGGCAGATACCAGTTATTTAAATGACAGGATAATCAAAATGAGTGTACGTGTTACTCGCAGGGTGCCAAAGGGTAAGAATACGAATTTTGGTTCAGATCGGTGAAACGGTGTGGATTTGGATAAAAGGGCCTAAATGCTGGGAATGGGGTGGTCTGTCCGAAATTTTAAGTGGACAGTGTTACTCGCAGGGTTCCAAAGGGTAAGTAAACAAATTTTGGTTGAGATCGGTGAAACGGTGTAGATTTTAGCAAAAGGGCCTAAATGCAGGGAATGGGGCGGTCTGTCCAAAATTTAAAGTTGGCAGTGTTACCCGCAGGGTACTATGCCCATCAGTACTATAAATGACTGTGAGTTGTTGCAAGAAGACCTACACCAACTCAGTGAATGGTGTGAAGTATGGAAACTGAAACTGAATACTGAAAAGTGTAAAGTTTTGTCAGTTTCATTGAAACGTAACCTCCTACCCAGGTTTAATTATTGTATTAATAATGAAACGCTAGGTAGAGTGTCAACCATTAAGGATTTCGGGGTGACAATCACAAATAATTTCTCGTTCGATGAACATATTGCAAAAATATGTCGTGAAAGTCTCCGGATCCTGGGATTTTTAAAAAGAAATTGTTAAAATTATTTTTCGAACATAACTCTATCCAAATTATTTAAGCCACTCATTCGGCCTAAATTGGAGTACTGTAGTGTGATCTGGAATCCTTTTCATGCCATCGAACGTGTGCAAAAGAGATTTGTCAAATGGCTCTGATACAGGGGTGGACGATCGTACCATAGAGCTGAGTATGAGAGTTATTGCAACGTGTACGGTCTTCCTCCACTGAGCAGTCGGCGCACAGTGGGAGACGTGAGATTCCTGTGGAAGCTGGTAAATGGCGGAATTGACTCTAATCAGTTGCTAGCTGACTAGGGTTTTCACGTCCCTCAGAGAACCACCAGACGGAGCACACGTTCGATGGGGGCAGATCGAGAATTAATGTACATAAAAATTCATGTCTGATCCGGTTGCAGTCAACATACAGATTGATGGAGAGTAAAAGTGCTACTGATATTCACTTATACTCTCTATCAACTGTTATGAGAAACAACTCAAGTGGGCTGTAAAACAGTGTGTGTATGTTGTGTTATTTTATATTTGCGTTTATTGATTGATTGATTGATTGATTGAACATGTGGTTGAATGAATGGTTGATTGATTTTTTGATTGAATGTACGAGCGACTGAAGTAATGTATTTTTAGTTTGCTGTTATCTAGATCCTCGAATGTCACTCTTGTATTACTTTTTCCCAATTTCTGAACTTTTTCTTCTATCTTTTATTTTATGTTTTTGCTTTTTTCCGTTAACTGTAGATAGTTTTGTTTATTTCTGTAATAATCATTTGAATAGTTTTGTAAACAAGGATTGTATGAATGAATGCTTGAGATAGGATGTTTGAGTGCGTGTCTGTATGGTTGTGGTTGTTGATTTATAATAGACTAGTGTATTTCTATTTTTTGTTCGTGTTAGCTGTTATTGTTTTGATTATACTTGTAAATTTTATTGTTAATTATTATATTGTCACTAGTGGATTCTATCTGTCTGACAATAAAGATTACATACATACATATATACATACATTCATACATACATACATACATATATACATACATACAGACAGACAGACAGACAGACAAACTTTGTGCTTTATATATATATATAAGATAGATGAGGGCTGGAAGTACTGAAAACAACGGTTCACTAGTTGAAAAAGATGTGGTATTAACTATTAGCTATATTTGTACTTAAGTAATTTGTAACTGTAATTCTAACCCGACTGTAACTAATAAGCCTCCGATAGAAATGTTGCCGAGTTCGTTTTTTTTTTGTCAACAGCAACTATATTATTGGAGAGTCTAGTCCTATATTTTCGGTTGGTAACAGGGCTTGAATCTAAATTACATTTTGTAAGTATGTTCCATCTAAATTGTATTTTGTAAATATTGTCAGTTGAAATTACAGTACAGTAAGTATGTAGTTAGTTTGTTTATTAGATATATGTCATTGTTCTATTAGACTGTGGTATGTGAGTGTGTCTGGTGGCAGTTGCATTGTTTATTAGTTATAGTTCATTGTTTCATTAGACTGTGATGTGTGAGGCTGCATGTGAGAGTGCCTGGTGACAGACTGTATTAGTGGTAGTATTTTTTGTTGGTGGAACTTGAGTATTTTTTTCGTTAGTAGAATTTTGGTATTTAATTGTTAGTAGAAGGTTAGTATTTTTGTTTGTAGAATTGCTCTTTATTTATTCTGAAAGGGAGTAGCAGCCTTTCAGAATAAATCAATTCTTTACCAGTCTAAAAGACGGTTAAGATATTGATATTATAAGCCAACTAATGGCTACACTGCGTTCTGCTGCACGGCTGAAAGCAACGGGAAACTACAGCCTTAATGCTATTCCCGAGGATATGCACCTCTTTGTGCATAATTACATGTGATGATGGCCTCCTCCCTTGTAAAATTTCAATCCGGAGGTAAACTAGTCCCCCGTTCGGATCTCCGGGTGGGGACTACTGGAGAGGGGGTTAACATCACAGAAGTGACAAAGAGGAAATCTGACATTCTACGGATCGGAGCGTGGAATGTTAGAAGACTACTAGGAAGTGGAAGGTTAGAAAACTTAGAAAGGGAAATGGATAGGTTGAGGTTGGATTTGGTTGGGATTAGTGAAATGCGCTGGCAGGTAGAACAGGACTTTTGGTCAGGAGACTATAGGGTCATTAGCACTAAATCAAACAATGGCCAAGCAGGGGTTGGTCTCATATTGAGTAGGAATCTTGGACAGCGGGTGGAATATTATGAGCAATATAGTGAACGGATTATTGTAGCAAAAATCAATACTAAACCTACGTGCACCACAGTGGTACAAGTCTATATGCCTACCAGTCAAGCTGATGATGAGGATGTTGAAAAGGTCTAAGAATAAATAGATGAAATTCTGAGGTATATCAAAGGTGATGAAAATGTAATAGTAATGGGAGATCAGAATGCTGGGGTAGGAAAAGGGAGAGAAGGAAAGATAGTAGGAGATTTCGGATTAGGTGAAAGGAATGATTGAGGAAGCAGGCTGATGGAATACTGCACCGAGCATGAGTTGGTCATAGCTAACACCTTATTCAATAACCACAATAAAAGAATATACACATGGATGAGATCAGGAGATACAGGGCGTTACCAAATCGACTTCATTATGATCAAGCAGAGGTTTCGAAACCAGATTTTGGATTGTAAAGCATATCCTGGTGCTGACATAAACTCTGACCACAATCTGGTTGTATTGAAATGCAGATTAAAGTTGAAGAAACTGAAGAAAAGTCAAAAGCCAAAAAGGAGGGCAATAGACAGACTGAAAGTAAAGGATGTAAACGAAAGATTCAAGAAGAGTATAAAGGAAGGACTAATGAAAACCCCTAAACAAACTTCAATTGCAGACGAATGGGCACTTTTGAAGAATGAAATAACAAAATCCACAGAAGAAAATATTGTTAGGAAAGAAAGAATAGGTAGAAAACCGTGGATCACTTAGGATATACTAGAATTGATGGATGAAAGGCGGAAACACAAGAATGTGAGAGATGAAAAGGGGAAAGCAGAATACAGACGTCTGAGAAATGAGGTTAACCAGAAGTGCAAGGAAGCAAAAGAAGAATGGTTGAAAGAGAAATGTGCAGGTATAGAAAATTTTCTGAAATTAGGAAAAGTAGATAGATAGATAGATACTGTCTTTATTGGTGGCGAAGTTAGGGCTCAAGGCCCCCTCTGACACTTAACCACTAGAAAAGTATACATCTTCATGACTTATAATTACAAATACCAATAGCACAAATAATATTAATAGCAATAAGAATAGTGATAATATGAATAATGGTAGAATCATTGATTTCAAAAATACGCAAAGTAAAGAACCCTTAAATGACGTAACTACAGTAATCCGATCATTCATCTCATTCATTCATTCGTTCATTCAACATTTATCCAGGAAGTCAGCGGGATCCACCCAGCAAATACTCGCAGCAAGCCACTTTAAATTTGCGATCAGGGGGATTGTCTCTAATGTTCGCAGGTAGCAAATTCCACGACCTGGATGCAGAGATTATGAACGAGCGGTTGTAAACAGCAGTACGATTTATAGGTATGGCAAGAGAGGAGCCAGCTCTCGTAATGTGGTCATGATAGGACGAGAGGTAAGAAAACGGTGAAACAAGATAGCTAGGGGTATTAGTGGAAAGTATTTTGTGCAGTAGTGATAACATGTGGAGTTCACGACGCTGGTGCACTCGAAGCCACGACAGCTCCTTATAATAGGGTGATATATGAACATCATATCGCAGGCCAAAGATATATCTTACACAGTTGTTGAGGCACCGGTCCAGTGTCTTGTTACTGTCGCAGGTTATTTCAGTCAACACAGTGTCACAGTAGTCAAATATAGCCAGTATTAGAGAGCGAATTAGTTGTACTTTAAGTCGAACAGAGAATACATTACCGAACCGTTTCAGAGGATATAAGCATTATGTACTTTATTACATGTGCTTATCACCTGTTTAGTCCAATTTAAGGTCTCAGTCATAATAATTCCTAAGTTTGTCACTGAAGTAGAGTAGGGTATGATTTTATTGTTTAAAATTATTTGAGAGATGTCACTTTGCTTGAGGGAATATAAGTTTTTATTGGTACCAATAATAATCACTTGAGTTTTATTTGGCTTTATTAATAAACTGTTTTTATAAGCATAGTCACTAAGCTGTTGTAGGTCAGAATTTATTTTAATAATTGCATTATTGATATCACTCGGTTTTGAATGATAGTAGATCTGTACATCATCTGCATACACTTGCAATTTGCAGAAATTGAGGGCTTTTGATATGTCATTTATTTGGATGATAAATAACAGTGGCCCAAGAACCGAACCCTGAGGGACACCGAGGGTCTTACTTTGCCATCCCGAACTCGCATTTCCCACTATCACACGTTGCCGGCGATTTTCGAGGTAAGAGGAAAAGAACCGGAGTGACACACTATTAAAATTTAGTTCTCGAAGTTTCTGCAGTAGCAACTGAGGGTTGACGGTGTCAAAGGCACTACTGAGATCTAATAATGTCAGTACAGTCACGTCCCGTTGGTCCATTGCACATCTGATATCATCTGTCACTCGTAGTAAAGCTGTCGCAGTGCTATGCCCCTTTCTGAAGCCGGATTGGAAGGGGTTGAGTAGGGAATGCTTTGTAAGGTATTCAGTAACTTGTGTATGAACTAGACGTTCAAGTACCTTGGATAATGGTGGTAGGATGGATACAGGACGATAATCTGAAGGAGAATCAAACTTGGAGCTCTTCGGGATAGGTCTAATTTGTGCATCTTTCCAAACATCTGGGAACACTCCGTTTGTCAGGCAGTAGTTAAATATATGAGTTAGTATTGGCAGAACAGCTCCCAAGACATCCTTAATCAGTGATATAGGAATGTCACCATTACCTGTGGCATTGGATGAAATAGAGCATATCACACCTTTAACTTCATTCGAGCTGACATTTCTAAAAGAGAATTGCTCAAAAACAGACTGCTGTTGTAACAAGGGTACCGGTAGTGAACTTTTAGGGAAGGAGGTAGAGGCTACTTTTGGCCGTGCGAAGTGATAATTTAGAGCCTCTAGCGATATGCTTGGTACATGTTGTTCAACTGTCTTACCTATCCCTAACGCACCTAATTTACTCCATTTTTATCTAGGGCTGTTGGTTTTCATCAGTTCCTGAACGTATTTATATTTAGAATTTCTAATTAGCTGCTTGGTTCTGTTTCTCATAATTCTATATCTCTTGAAATCAACTGCATCATGTGTCAGTCTGTATTGTCTGTATAGTTTGTCACGACTGGCCATAGCAGATCTTATCTTAGCCGTTAGCCACGCAGATGAAGAGCGGGTAATTCTTACCCGTTTCTTTGGTGCATGTTTGTCAAATATTTATAGTACCATTAAATTGAATGTATTTACTTTAGAGTTTATGTTCTGAGAATTACGTATATTATTCCAAGGCAAGTTATATGCATCATAGCGTAGTTTATTCTGGTCAATATGTCGTAGGTCTTGTATTGTAATGTAGCGTGGTTTATACTTAGGAATTCGTATAGAATAACATACGTACAATAGATCATGTGAAGAGATGCCAGGAGCAGGGATCTGTCCGTGTTTAATTACTTTCTGAGGTTGATTTGTCACAAGAAGATCAATTATGGTATGACTCGTATGGTCAGAGTAATGAACATGATTAGTAGCGTTCAGGGGTAAAACCGTCATGTTTGTGGCTTGAAATAAATTCAGTAGGCTGTTAGCTTCACCAGTCTGCTTTAAAAGGTCAGTGTTAAAATCACCCTTGATTATAATGTCGTCGTATGCCAAGGCAAGACCAGCTAATGTATCTTCAAAATCAGCAGTCTGTCTTATTTTAGGTGGCTTGTATACAATCCCTATTAATATCTTTTTATGGCAGTCTAATTCTACAAACATAAATTCTGGTCGCAGTATAAGTGTTGGGTCAGAAGTGGAAATTATATTACATTTTAGGTCGTTTCTGTAATAAAGTAGAAGCCCGCCACCTATTTTGTCCATGCGGTCATGGCGTAATATAGAGTGTCCATCGAGGTTAGCTGCCGATGACGGCAAGTCTTTACGCATCCAACTTTCACTGATTCCAATAATATGTACATTGTTTACTTCAAAAATAGCCTGTACCTCCTCCAGATGTGCTAATAATGACTGACCATTTAGGTGGCAACAATGTAACGACCGCGGGTGGCCACTAAGCTGCTGTTGCAACAGAAGTCCCGTTGAAGATGGAAGGGACGGGAGAGAAGGGGTGGGCGAGGTTAGTGGAGAGGAATGCAGGTCAATGGTATTGCCGTTGTCCTGGTCAACAAACATAAATAAAATTAAGTAAGAAGTAAAATGAGCTTACCTGAGCAACCTGGTGAGCAGATCCACTGACTTTCACAAGCACACACATACACACACACAAATATAAGCTAATTACTATACACATAATTTTTTTCCTAGGTTCACTTGTTCATCCTACTCCCTGCCATGTTGTTTAACTGCATCATCGTGGATATTTGAATTTTGCTTCCATCCTCCCTAAAAACAAAAATACGTCCATCTTGAGTCAAGCATTTCTGCAATCCCCATATATCCCGTGCCTGATTTAAGATAGTATTTCTCACACTTGTGAGTGACTCAGTTAGCATGAGCCCACTGCCCTTAAAAGCTCGCTTCGCACGCCATACACGATATCGATCATGATACCGAAGAAACTTGATGATTATCGGTCGATTTCGTTGCGAGACCACCTCAGCAGACGTTCGATATCGGCGGCCCAGCCTGTGGCAGCAATCCACATCAAGCAGTGAGATATCTACTGAAAGTTTATTTTTCAGTGTCTCGAGTGCCTTGTTGTAGACGTCCTCAAACGGCTGCTCAGGGACCCCATGCAACAAGAGGCAGTTCAGCCTCATCCAATACCTCGTCTTGTTTATGAAGCCGGTTTTCCAGTTCCTTCAACTCCCCTTTAAGCCTGGAGATGTCATCACTGGCCTGTTTCTTGAACGCCTGGAACTCAACGCCAAGCGCTTGGAGCACGTTTGGTGGGTTGGCGGAACAGACTGCTGAATCCAGACGAGCTTGATATTCCTTCAAGGAATTTTCCTAGCTACTTCCTTTAGAGACATCGCGTTTACTTTTTAGTGAAGAGGATGCCTAATAATATAACTTAGTTCACACGAATCAGCACTTTCTGCAACTTAACTTTCTATTTAAGCAGGGTAGCAAGAGCAACTTCACTCAACCGTCACACTTGCCGCCATCTTGTTTGGTAGACACAGCTTATCGAAGGATTTAGAATACTTTTGGGGAAAAGAAGACTTAATGTTGTAATATTAAGGACACAAATGGAATGCCTCGAACAGATAGGGAAGAAAAGGTTGAGAGATGGAATGCTTACATAGAGAGTTTGTATAAGGGAAAGGAGATTGAGAATCTTGTAATGGAAAGGGAGGAGGATATTGATGAGGATGCAAAAGGAGATTTAATATTGAGATCATAATTTGACAGAGCATTGCAGGACTTAAATATGAACAAAGCACCAGGCATAGATATACCGATTGAGTTGTTACGCTGCATAGGAGATGAAGGTCTGATCAGGTTATTTCACTTGATGTGTAGGATTTATGAGACAGGTGAGGTACCCCGTGATTTCAAGAAGAATTTTATCATCCCTATACCAAAGAAAGAGGAAGCCGACAGATGTGAAGATTACCGTACAATCAGCTTGATTACTCATGCTTCAAAGATCCTGTCTAGAATAATTTACAAGAGGATTGAAAGCCAGATAGAAGCGGAGTTGGGTGAAGACCAGTTTCGTTTCAGGAGAAATGTAGGAACAAGGGAAGCTGTACTAAGTCTTAGGCTGATTTTGGAAGGTAGAATAAGGAAAGATAAGAGAACGTTCATGGCATTTGTAGACTCAGAAAAGGCTTTTGATAACGTTGATTGGACTAAATTGTTTGACATTTTGAAAACGATTGGAATAAAGTACAGGGATAGGAGGGTGATATACAATCTGTACAGAAAACAGACAGCAGTCATTCGAACTGAAGGACATGAGAGAGAAGCTGGTATTCAGAAAGGTGTAAGGCAAGGCTGCAACTTATCACCCATACTTTTCAATCTTTACATTGAACAAGCAATGAAGGAAATCGGAGAAAAATTTAAAGTGGGAGTGAAGATTCAAGGAGAAATAATTTCAACTCTGAGATTTGCTGATGACATCGTCATCTTGGCCGACAAGCCTGAGGATTTGAATGAGTTTTTGAATGGTATGGATTCCGTCTTACGGAAGGACTTCATGATGAAAATTAATAAATGTAAAACAAAAATACTGGAATGCAGCCGAAATAAATTAGAAACCTCTATGGAGATCAAATTGGCAGGTGAAAAGCTGAAGGAAGTAGGAGACTTCTGTTACTTAGGAAGCAGAATAACCAGTGATGGACGAAGCAAAGAGGATATAAAAAGTAGGTTGGCTCCGGCAAGGAAAGCATTTCTACAAAAAAGGAATCTGTTGACATCGAATATAGATTTAGGTATTAGATAGTCATTTTTGAATGCCTTTGTCTCGAGCGTGGCGCTCTATGGAAGTGAAACTTGGACTATTGGTGCAGCAGAAAAGAGGAGAATTGAAGCATTTGAAATGTGGTGTTACAGGAGATTGATGATGATCAGATGGGTAGATAGGGTTACAAACGAAGAGGTATTAAGACGAGTGGGAGAGGAGAGATGTTTCTGACGACTGACAACGAAGAGAAGAGATAGGTTAGTAGGACACATACTAATACACCCAGGAATAGCAATTTAGTTATGGAAGGAAGGGTCGAGGACAAGAACTGTAGGGGTAGACCAAGGTTAGAATATGCTAAACAGATTGCCTCGGATGTAGGGTGCAGTAGCTATGTAGAGATGAAACGATTAGCTCAGGACTGGGAGGCATGGACGGCTGAATCAAACCAGTCAAAAGACTGAAGACTCACACAACAACAATATGTAGGGTTCACGAGCTTCAAACAAAAAATAAAATACAAGATTAAATAAAAAACTCTTCCAAAGTACAACGCTCTCCCCTTTAAAGTTAGACTCAAAATCACGTATTGTTTCTGACCCCACAAAAAACCTCTATAAATATTACATAATCAGATCATACATAAGCAGGGGTCCTAGTGGAAAATAATTCTATGCTTTCAGTTGATGACTCTCATTCGCACGCTGTCTCTTCTTGTGGAACCCTATATATATTATAATCTTTACGACGGCAATGTGACGCTTTTGTACTAGACAGCATACTACATTATTACCTAGTTAGCTCACGTGGGGGTTTAGTTCCGAACTGAGTACGAGCTAAGCATAACCCTGCGTGAGACACTGGGAAGGGGGCCCTCAACCCCGACACGGCGCGTCCCGATGGCTGATGGGGAATTTCCTGTAGATATACAGGAAAGGTGCGAATAAGACCTAGTCAAATAAGCACCCGCGGATCAACTGAGGTGAATAAAACAATGGCCAACGGCTTCGATGGCAGAGGAGGACCTATGTCTCAATGGCAGCGAGGGTGGAAGAACCAAAATTGAAATCCACTTCGCGTCTGACTTGGATCGAGCGGCAAAGTGGTCAGTGTCTGCTTACCTAGTAGGTACGGCTGTATAGCTTATGTTCCAGGAACTAGCAATCCCTGGTCCTAAACTCCTAGTGGAAACACTGGATTAATCCTTGATTACAAGCAGTTATGATTCGTGCGAGTAACTACAGAATTACCCCAGGTGGTAACCAATCCACCCGTCCATGGACGGCACCCAGGTTTTCGGACTCTGAGGGACCTGGGCAACCACGATCACAGAGAAAGTCGGAGTTCTCTGGCAAACTACCATCAAAGATACCCACATACATCGGGACCTTCAACATCAACACATTACTAAGACCAGGCAAACTACACACCTTAACAGCAGAACTAGATCGACAAAGGATTCAGATACTAGCTCTTCAGGAAACACGCTTTACGGATGAGAGCACACTAGACTATGGTAACTACCGTATTTTCAAAAGTAAAACGGACAAACGAATAGGAAGAGGTGGCACCCCCCTCTTGGGTATGGCATTTGTAGTTCACAAGAGCATAGTTGATTCGATAAAAGAAGTCACTCCCATAAGTAATAGAGTAATGACTATACGCATACAATGTGCGAACAAAAAATACACATTAATTAACGCACATGCCCCCACGAACATTGAAACTAAAAGGGACTTGCAGAAGGTAGAACAGTTCTGGTCAAAATTCGAAAAGGTCGTGGCAACGGTTCCTAGAGAAGACACAAGGATATTACTATGTGATTTCAATGCACAGATTGGCAAAGAAAAAGAATACCAAAAGACTGTAGGCAAATACCCAGCTCATAAATTCACCAACAAGAATGGCATGAGACTCATTGAACTGTGCCAACAGAACAACTTGAAGATAATGTCCACCTCTCTGAGGAAGCACCCTCGAAAACAGAAGACTTGGCGATCACCTGTGCAATCTCTTGGAGAATATCAGATCGACCATGTGGCCATCACACATCCTTTACAGAAAGAAATTCATGATGTGCAAGTTCGAAGAGGAGCCAATATTGACTCCGACCATTATCTAGTGCGAATCAAAGTGAAATTTACCCCGAAAAGAATCCACCCCAAGAAATCTCATCTTCAGAAATTTGACATGAAAAAGATAAAGGAAAGTAACATAACAGAGGAATGGGAAAAGGAAAAGGCAAGCACCTGGAAGCAGTTCCATGACAAGATCATTACGAGAGCTAACGAGACTATTCCATTGAAGAATAATACGAAACACCCGTGGTGGGATTCTGCATGTGAAGAAGCACTGGAAATGAGAAAGAGAGCTTTTCAGAAATACAACAGTAAGAAGTCACTCGAGACTCAACAACACTATCTTCAGTCCAGGAAGGAAGTGTCAAAAGTAATCAGACAAACTAAGAGGAAACACATGAAGGACCAATTGGAATCTATAGATCAAGACTTCCGAGATCACAAAACGCAAGATTTCTACAGGACGTTCGCAGGAAGAATCCGAGGATACACCCCACAGAACTTGTGTTTCCGAAAACAAGACGGAAACCTCGCGTTGTCCAACCGGGATAATTGTAGTGAACTGGCTCGGTATTTCTCTGAGTTACTCAATTGCGAGGAGCCAACATCACGATGGCCCAAAGAGACTCCCGTACATGTAAACCCTGAATCTCCACCAGCTACTAAAGAAGAAATCCAGAGACGCATTTTCAGACTCAAAAGTAACAGGGCGTCTGGAGAAGATGGCATAGTTGCAGAACTATTAAAGAACATAGGCCCAAATACACTTGAGGAGCTCACACTAATCATCATGGATATCTGGAAAACAGAAAAGCTACCTGAAGAATGGAAATGTGCACTCATCCATCCATTATACAATAAAGGTGACAGAACGGGTGTGAATAACTACAGAGGGATTTCTCTCCTTCAAGTCACCTACAAGATTTTCTCCGCGTGTCTTCTTCAAAGAGTACAAGAACAGCTTGAACACAAAATTGGTGAATATCAAGCTGATTTCCGACCTGAGCGTTCTTGTGTTCAACGAATTTTTAACTTGAAGACGATATTGAAATATAGAGCGACCCGAAGCTCTCCGATCATTTGTAGTTTCGTCGACTTTAAGAAGGCGTACGATTCGGTCGATCGACAGTCTCTCTTTAACTTCTTAGAAGAACTAGGACTTGATCCAAAGACATTAAGACTCATCAAGGAAACGCTCACGGACACGAAGTCAAAAGTAAAATTTCTGGGTGAATTATCAGAGCCCTTTGCGATTAAGACCGGCGTGCGACAGGGTGACGGATTGTCACCACTGCTCTTCAGCCTTGTTCTAGATAAAGTCATTCGAGAATGGGAGAAGGACTTGAATGCCCAGAAGCTCTGGAAACCCATTCAACTTGGACGAAAGAATGATGACATCAAGGTCAGTTGTTTAGCTTTCACAGACGACCTAGCGATACTAGCAGACAGCGATATTTTAGCGATCAAACAGATTGAAGTCCTCAAGGAATGCGCTGAGAAAACTGGGTTGCAAATCTCATTCGAGAAGACCAAGTTTATTTGCACTAGGTTCGACATCCAGGAACTACAAACAAAATACGGGCACATCAAACGGGTTCCACACTTTAAATATCTCGGTGAGATCCTAGAACCAACAGGATTGGAAAAGGAAGCTCAGAAAGTGCGATTACAAAAACTCAAAAGAGCGTATTGGAGAACCCGTGACATCTATAACAAGAAATGCATGTCCATACATACAAAAATCAAACACTATAATACGGTGATTAAACCGGAAGTGCTGTATGCAAGTGAAACCTTGATACTTAATAAGAAAGGTGATCTGGAAAATATCTTGAAGGAGGAAAGAAAGATCTTGAGGAAAATTCTGGGCCCGGAGAAAAGTGAAGAAGGGTATAGACTCAAATCACGCAAAGCCACGGAAACACTATCCAACCTCGCCGCAGACATCAGGAAACGAAGACTGAAATTCTATGGACACGTTCACAGACTCTCATCTTCAAGGTTAACTCACAAGATTTTGACATACTCTGGAAAACTGAAGAACGTATCTTGTATACAAGATGTTAAAAATGACCTGGAAAAGGCCCGGATAGAAACGTCAGAAATACTAAACAGAAATGTCTACCGTCAGAAGGTAAATAAATGGGTGGTACAGCCAGAGAATGAAGTCCCCAGAAGATCGGGGACTAAGTGGTCAGAAGAAAGGAAACAAGCGCACAGTGAAAGAATGAAAGCAATATGGTCTGTTAGAAAGGCGAATCATAAATGTAATGCGTGATCCAATAGGGTCCATACACACATAATAATAATAATAATATATATATTAAAATAATTGTGAAGGTCTGTATGTCTGTGTGTTAGTTTGTTACCTCGTGACTCTAAAACGGCTGGACGGATTGGATAAAATTTGGAATGGAGACAGCTTATACCCTGGGACATATAGGCTGCCTTTCTTCCGAAATAAAATCATTGTTCCCGTAGAACGGGCAATATAAATGAAAAGTCACCAAAAATATTCAACCGGGACAAAATATCGAAGTTGTCGCATAAAGACCGGACTAAGCTCATTTTACGGCCCTCGATGCAAGAAACAATACACGGTATGTCCCTACCGAAGACCACATTTTAAGGCCCTAAAATCCAACAGTTTCAAATATATTCGCAGAAAACTATCTTCGCTCTGATAAACTGATGAACTAATGGCAAGTCCGTGTCCATGGCAACAGTACCTCAATGTATGACATCCGATTTGCTATATATCTCTGTAGGAGGCAATGCCAATCCATTTATTATCTTTTTCAAGATATATATAAACACAATAAGAACATGGTAGCACGCCTGCCTCTCATCCGGAGGCCCCGGGTTTGATTCCCGGCTCCGTCAGAAATTTTAGACACTGACGTGAGGAATGGTGTGCACTCAGCTTCGTGAGGACAATTGAGTATCTGTCTAATAGTAAGGCAGCGCCCCGGTCACGAAGAACAAGATTAACGGCCGAGAGGACACGATGCACTGACCACGCGTCATCACAATATCTGCAGGCCAAATGGCTGGGAAGCGGTCGCACGATAGGCCTAGGCCCTCCATGGGCTGTAGCACCAGGAGTAAAAAGTTAGTGTAAGCGCCTTCTAATACCACCTTTAATTTTTAAATACTACATTAGCGGCTACTAAATAAAGGCAGCGATATATCTACGTTCAATTTCATAAACACTGGGCTCACAAATCCCGTATAGTTAAGTAAAAATATCAGTCTGGTAGTTATCTCAGTAGCAACGAAGCTCTGTGGCGGCTATTGCCGTTTCCGTAACACTTAAGGCGTCCCGTCGTCACATAACTCAATGTGCACTTACAAAATGTTGAACCAGTCTATTTTACTGAAAAGAATTTCTACGAGCGAGTATGCGCTCCGGCAAAAACCACACCCACTACCTTTCCCAAAATTTACACAAGACGTGATTTTTATAGCACTCTTCTGTAGAGGTGCAGAGATAAACACATGAAAAGATTCAATAAAATGTTGGCAATTCTGAGTTCAAGGAACTGCTGTTCAGAATAGGCCTTGTGTTAAATCTGCAGAAGCTTTCGTTACAGGTTATGCGACCAATGTTCGTAACATGGAATGTTTCCGTTTGACAATGCATTTACACCATGTGCGAGGGCAACGCATTTCAAAGATATATAAAAACACAATAATCAGGAAATTGGAGAAAAATTTAAAGTGGAAGCGAAGATTCAAGGAGAAATAATTTCATCTTTGAGATTTGCTAATGATATCGTCATCTTGGCCGATACGCCAGAGGATTTGAACGAGTTTTTGAATGGTATAGACTCTGACTTGAGGAAAGAATTCATGATGAAAATTAATAAATGTAAAACAAAAATACTGGAATGCAGCCGAAATAAATCAGAAACCTCTATGGATATCAAATTGGCAGGTGAAACGCTACGGGAAGTAGGAGACTTCTGTCACTTAGGAAGCAAAATATCCAGTGATGGACGAAGCAAAGAGGATATAAAAAGCAGGTTGGCTCAGGCAAGGTAAGCATTTCTACAGAAAAGGAATCTGTTGACATCGAATATACATTTAGGTATTAGGAAGCCATTTTTGAAAGCTTTTGTCTGGATCATGACACTATGGGGAAGTGAAACTTGGACTAATGGTGCAGCAGAAAAGTGGAGAATTGAAGCGTATGAAATGTGGTGTTACAGGAGACTGATGAAGATCAGATGGGTTGATAGGGTAAGAAATGAAGAGCTATTAAGACGAGTGGGAGAGGAGAGATGTTTCTGGCGACTGCTAATGAAGAGAAGAGATAGGTTGGTAGGACACTTATTAGGACACCCAGGAATAGCAAGCTTAGTTATGGATGGGAGGGTCGAGAACAAGAACTGTATGGGTAGACTAGGGTTAAACAGATTGCCTCGGATGCAGGGTGTGGTAGTTATGCAGAGATGAAAGGATTAGCTCAGGAGAGGGAGCCATGGAGGGCTGCATCAACCCAGTCAAAAAACTGAAGACTCAAACAAAAACAATCAGGAATTTTAATTACTTAGAGAGGCATGTGAGGCAAAAGGGTTGTTGGAGTATTTCAATCCCTTGGTTGTAAAACTGGAAGAGACTGCATAATGTACATCAGCGGCCAAGGTGAGAGATATCTAATATATATACAGCCGCAAGTAAAAAAATGCACACAAATGTTTACCTACTTCCAGATGAGCTAGGAACTTGAAATTTGGCACACGTACAGCTATGGCATATGAGTGGTGGAAAATTCCGAATAGTTAAACATTTCATTTTTCAAAAAAAAATGGCGACCGGAAATTTAACGTTGCTGTTCTGTGGTTTTTTAGTCCTGACAAACAGTTACAGTGTGTAATATTCCCATTAAGTGATAACTACAAGTTTACTCCATTTCTTGTATTTTTGCAGTCGATTAAAGAACTAGATTTTACAATTTGTGCTTTTTTGAACAGGTTTCGCACTTATTTTCCACACTTTATGAACAGTTACAGGCTCCAAACTTGGCAGGCATATCGTACGTGGAATGCCCTACAAATCTGGTTATATGATTTTGTTGTACCTCCGACTATTACGCCGCAGATGGCCATGAATGCATTCCTTTTGGGGTCCTCTTTTTCATATTTCAGCACATATTTTACGTTTTTCCATATTTCTATCACCCCAAGCATCGTGAAATTTGGCATGCAGTTTGCCGGCCCATGTTGTAGACAATAACACTTTACATATTTTTTGTCTCTTGCTATTTCATCATACGACGAATAATTAGGGAGTTATTAATGATGTTATATATACTATTATTTATTGGTTTCATTCCAGCATGATCTGATTAAGTATTGTAATATTTATAGAGGGGTTTTGAGGGATGGGAAACAATACGTGATTTAGAGTCTAATTTTATACTCTTCTTACCGTCTGTATAATGTGAGTTATTGTCTCTGTATGCCGTTTTAAGAAGGTATAATACCTAATATTTTCCGCGGTGTGCTTTAATTCTGATGACGGGTTTTATTTTTGGTCAATTGAATATTTCCATTTGCCATTACTTGACTGTTCTCAGCCGTTTTTTGAAAGGAACAGCAAATTGAATTCACAGATTAATGTGACGAATCCTACCGACTTTAAAGAGTATTATATTTGTATTTTTCTGCATTAACTTTACAGTTGTAATGCATAAACGTATTTAATATAACTTGTTTGGTATTATAAATTGGAATGATTAAAGTTGGTTTTGTTTCTGTAACTCTCAGTCATGACATGGTACATTTTACGTACTTTCCTTACTATTATTCACTGCGGATATGCAAATTGCTACTTCATTTCATATTTTAAGAATACTGCTGTTATTTTCAAATGTTCATATTAGGAAGTTATTGGAGGGGCATATTTAGATGGTCTCAATATTGTAGAAGGTTAATGTACATTTTACCATATAGAAACCGATATTCAATATTGGTGTATTCTTGGAATACACGGTAAGATGGAGTATTTTTTTAATGCTCTTTGCTTGTTCATTCCTTCCTTTTTCACAAACACCAATAGTGATCTCCTATGTTCTCTTTGCTGTTTAGGATTCTCATGTTATTCGTGAGTCTGTTCTAGATATATATCTTCCATGACTCACCTAGCGTCATCTAGCAGCGATTCTCTGAAGTTCCTCAATTCTTCCCGGTGCAAGAGGACTTCCTTATCAATCTGGCCACCAGATCTCGTCGCCATCGCCAGCTATCATCTCCGTGATCAAGAGAACTTCGTCTACTTTTTCACCCACCAGGCTGCGATAGCGTCGCCTACTATCAACTCTTTGAAGACCATTCATCAAGAAAAACATTTATTTTTGCAAGGTTGTCTATTCTGATATGTATTCCTTTTGTCTCCTACCCCACCTCTTTTCCCTTTCCTGGTCCCTCTGCGCTTCGCTGAGTGGGTCTCACTTGTACGTCGGCAGTTGACTTAGTCAGTCAAGGCTCAACTAGAGCTAGTCTCCTCAAACAAAGAGGCATTCTCTTCATTCCACGCCATGTTGGAACTTTAAGTTTATCCGTCAAAGGGAACTTCACCATCGCCATGCAGCAAAGATAAGTACAGACTTCAAGTTTTAACCTCATCTTCATCGGTTTTAATATCTACATGCTTTTAATAATCATTTATAGGCAGTGTGAGATTACTTATTTGTGGCAATAATCATCCTTCGAGGGATTTTCCATATTGAGCTTTGTCTGTCTAAGCCAATCTTCGTAAAAAGCAACACTTCTTATGCTTGTTAAATGAGAGATCTTCTCACAACGTGGGATATTATTGAGTACCCACTGTCTATAAAATATTAAGCTCGTTCCACCGCTGGAATAACTTTGCCCTATTCTTCAATTAGGATCGTTCTGGAACCTTCCAGAATCTGCACTCTATCTACCAGTCTCGCCGTCATGTCTTTTCCACTCACATGTGGGGATACTATTTTAAATTAAGGAATCTTCCTAATAAATTGCTGCAATAGCTAAATTTTCTTCCACCGTTGGGATTTTCTATGGCGCATTTAATTGTAATCCACAACTTTCTCAAGCAATAGACTTTCGCCTACCTAGTGCAACTAGTTATTTCCCATAATTGCAATAACTTTCTTTGCCATATACTTTTGCGCTACTACAGTGAACTTTTCATCATTTCAACAGACTATAGTGAAAAACAGTGTTCTTTCAGTATTTCTTCCACGTCGCGCTCGTCCGATTATTATAAATACGGTCATAAACATTTACCTTCCATCCCAGTTGATCTTTCCTAAACCTCTTACTAACAAACCATAATAAAATTGTTACTTTAGGTCTTTTTCAATGATGTGTCACTCTAAAGGCGTGCCCTCCCACTTTTGCTTACATGTAGTTAATTAACTTCTGCATAACTACGTGTCTTGTACACGTTTATAATTATTTTGTTTCTCCCTTCTAATTAGGGAATACTATTCTTTTAACTCATAAGTGAGTTATTTCTAGGTTTCACGAAAGGGAATCTTGCCCCATTTGGCTCGTGATCCCTACTTAAACATAGGAGATCTAGAACCTTCCTGTCTACTTTCTCTTCAGGTTTCACATTAAGTGACCTGTCCTATTTTTATAAACACAAAAAATAGGTAATTCCGCTTAAATATAAGAAGTTAGGAACTTCTATTTTATTCTTCCTGTTTTTGTTATTGTTATTTTCAAAGTTGTTAGTCCTTCTAGAATATTTTCTCAGAAATTTCTAGAAGTACACACCCTGTACTCTATTTACTGTCTAACTTTAATCACTTTAATTGTTCTTAACTTTGAACTTTATCCTCTCTATTTTAAATTCTTGCGAGGATTTTATAAAGGTTTGAAACTTAATGGATTGTTAATTGCCTGGCGCAATTTTTAGATGTTTTTTCGAAGGTCTGTGACCCCATTTGTAATAAAGTCTAAATTATATATTTGGCAAAAATTCACGATCACTCAGTTCAATCCAGACTGTTCAGTTACCGATCACAACACATAATGACGCTGCATGCATGATATTTGGAAAATGTCCAATCACGGTTTGACACCTCAAACAACAATGTCATAAATAAGTTCATAATTTGGCGGTATCATGAATACACCGGCATTTGTTTTAAGACGCTGGAATGCAATTGTCTTTCAATTATGTCATGCATATAAGGATTTTATAAGGCGGAGCACACGCTACCTAGTGGGGAGCCAGGAACTATTTGAAATCTTTCAAAGTCCGACAGGTGCTACCATCTCGTGTTCAAAATGGGAAGCAAGTCACCAGGCGGTCGTTTCAAATGTCGAGATGTTACAATCCAAGCGTATATACATGTTTGAAAGAGTAGGGACGTGCCCTTGCACGTATCAATACGGATGGCACGAAGAGTGGGGGAGAGTGTTGTACCTTGGAACAGTCGCATTATCTTTGATCTTAGTAAACATTCTTTGCAATAGCTCGGTTGAGTTCATTACTTTGCCACTTTGAGTTTGATACCTTTGAGAAGGATTTAAAGTAATTGAATCTTGTAAGATGAATCATTAATGGTCAGATTTATTTTGAGGCAGATCAGTATTGCATATTTTGATGTGAGAGATTATAACACATTGGTGTTTTTCTGTGAAGTGAATTATGATAATTTTAAGAGAATTTATGCTATTTGAAAGCAGATTTTGAATTTGATTTCGATTACTGAGGTAATATTTTCCCTAATTGTTTAAGAAGTTGTCTAGGTGTGATCAGATTAATTACAGTTATTGGAGATTGTGTGCGTTGATAATTTGAAGCCAGATATATATTTTGTAGATCATGCAACGTGATTAAGTGAAGTTTGTGATAGGCATTTTGTGGAAGTTGCCAAGTGGAAGTTGCAATATTGCTAATGTATTTTGAGGCAGACATGAGGTTGTCGAACCCTGTCTAGCATAATTTTGAGATTCATCTGTGCGCTGAATATTTATGGAATTAAGTGGAATAATTGTGGTATTCAAATGTGGTATTTGATAAAGTGAGAGTCGATGATGAAGTTTTGGATAGTGAGATCCAACGTGATTTTGTGAAGGTAATAATATTTTTTGGCATGATAATTAAATACGATATATAACTTGGAAGTGATAATAACTGTAAGACAACGTTCTATAACTCATATTAAACAATTTGTTAAGAAATTAAACAAATAAATAATGTTGATAATACAAGATTTTCTGATAATAATAATTAATGAAATAATAATCTAAAGTTTAAGCATATTAATGATCTGACCTAATGAAATAAAAATCTAAATGACTCGATGAAATAATAAAAATCTAAATAACCAGATGAAATAAAATTTAGATAAATTGATAAATTAAATTTTGGAATAAATCAATGAATTAAATAAATGGATGAATTAATGTTTGAATAAATAAGCTGATTTAAATAAATTAATAGATGATTAAATAGATGATGAATAACTGAATTAGAAGGTGATAATTAATTAAAGAAGCTGATGATTAATAAATTTAAATGGATTTAAATAAATTTAATTGAGAGATATGATTTGAATGATTTGAAGAATTGCAACTTGAGTTGATGAATTAAACAATTTATATTGATGATTTAAGATAATTTAATCTGAAGGAGATGATGAAATGAGAGTTTGTGAATAATTAGAGAGCATAAAGAATTGATGATTATAATATTCATTTAAATGATTTAATGATAATGAATTAATTATTCTGACATGAATATATTGAATTTTGAGATGAGAACTAATGTGAGAAATATTTAATTTTGATGATGATGATGATTATAACCAATGAGTAGTGGATTTTCTGTGATTCACAAACAAGCAATTATTAATGACAGTGTAAATAGTGTAAATTAATTATTCGATGTTTATGAGCAATTTACCAACATATTCAGCATTTGAATAATGCCATGCAAGCCATAAATTATGTGATATTTAAATATGTGATTAGAATATATGTGTTTAGACAGATTAATTATATTTTTACATCCACATTCATGATGTTAACTTAAAGAGAAGTTAGGTCTCAGGTATCACGAATGTCAGTGACGCAAAGACATAGTGCTACGGTGATCCTGAGAACCCAAGTGAACTTTAGAAATTTTTCCTATTTTATGTGGATTAAATACACTTTGAGGAGAATAGAGATGGTTCGATTTTCTGGACAATGACAATTTAACGTTGGCATTCGACCATGCTCTCAGGTATGATGAGTGTTTAATATGTCTGTCTGACTATCAAAGTTGAATACATTTGTTTTTATCTTAGTTGTGATTTGATGATGATGTGATTTTCCTATTTCTTTCCTTGTCTTAATTAAGGCTTAACCAGGAAGGATGTGGATTGCTAGGGATTCAGTTGGTGGCGCCCATTTATATTTGTATTTTTTAATTAAATTTAAGCCCGTAACGACCCTGGAGATACCTTATCTCGTGTTACCCTCTGCTTTTGTGATATTTCAACTGAATTGCCGACACATTCCTTATTTGACTTCATGTTCATTTAACTCCGCTCTGTCCTGGAAATCCAGGAATGCGATGTAATAGCAGATGGGTCATCACATCTCCAGGACGAACGGGTACAGTACACACCTTGTACTCTATTTACTGTCTAACTTTAATCACTTTAATTGTTCTTAACTTTGAACTTTATCCTCTCTATTTTAAATTCTTGCGAGGATTTTATAAAGGATTGAAACTTAATGGATTGTTAATTGCCTGGCGCAAACTTTAGATGTTTTTTCGGAGGTTTGTGACCCCATTTGTTATAAAGTCTAAATTATATATTTGGCAAAAAACTACTACTTATTTGTTAAATTCATTACGCTCTTTTGCATTGTTAAAATAAATTCAAGTTCCTTTTTTGACTCATCATTTCTCTAATACTACAGTTAGGCAAGATCCTGTCTTTCCTGACTCTTCCTAAGTTCATGCCCTCGTTAATGCAAATAAATCTTGTGATAGGATTTTCACCACTTGTTGCATTTGAGCAAGAACTCTTAGTTGCCAACTCGGTAAAGTCTGTTGTTGTTTGAGTCTTCAGTCTTTTGACTGGTTTGATGCAGCTCTCCATGCCTCCCTGTCCTGAGCTAATCGTTTCATAACTCTACATAACTACCACACCCTATATCTGAGGCAATCTGTTTAACATATTCCTACCTTGGTCTACCCCTACAGTTCTTGTCCTCGACCCTACCTTCCATAACTAAGCTTGCTATTCCTGGGTGTCTTAGTATGTGTCCTACCAACCTATCTCTTCTCTTCATTAGCAGTCGCCAGAAACATCTCTCCTCTCCCACTCGTCTTAATACCTCTATGTTTGTAACCCTATCTACCCATCTGATCTTCATCATTCTCCTGTAACACCACATTTCAAATGCTTCAATTCTCCTCTTTTCTGCTGCACCAATAGTCCAAGTTTCACTTCCATAGAGCGCCACGCTCCAGACAAAGGCTTTCAAAAATGACTTCCTAATACCTAAATATATATTCGATGTCAGCAGATTCCGTTTTTGTAGAAAAGCTTTCTTTGCCTGAGCCAACCTACTTTTTATATCCTCTTTGCTTCGTCCATCACTGGTTATTCTACTTCCTAAGTAACAGAAGTCTTCTACTTCCTTCAGCTTTTCACCTGTCAATTTGATCTCCATAGAGGTTTCTGATTTATTTCGGCTGCATTCCAGTATTTTTGTTTTAAATTTATTAATTTTCATCATGAATTCTTTCCTCAAGATGGAGTCCATACCATTCAAAAACTCATTCAAATCCTCAGGCTTGTCGGCCAAGATGACTATGTCATCAGCAAATCTCAGAGTTGAAATTATTTCTCCTTGAATCTTCACTCCCACTTTAAATTTTTCTCTAATTTCCTTCATTGCTTGTTCAATGTAAAGATTGAAAAGTATGGGTGATAAGTTGCAGCCTTGCCTTACACCTTTCTGAATACCAGCTTCTCTCTTAGCTTTAATAGCTAATTCTAACTGGCCAGTAAGGCAAGCATAGCTCGCTTCCTGCTTGTGGAAATCCTCTCCAAAAAACTTATGGTTGGTTTTCCAAAAGATAAGTGTTTCTCTTTGCCTAAACTTTTAGTCGGCTCCTTGCTGGGTAAAAGCTTAGCCATTTCCAAATGCAACTATTGGTGCACTTACCAAAATTATTCCCAAAGGTATAATTCATTTATCACTATCCTTCTTGGAAGCACTTGGTCGCTTTTCAGAAACTCTACAACTTCGAAAACTGGAAATATCAAAACCGATTCAAATTATTGACATTCTTCGAATCACTTGTTCAAAAACTAATTCCTTTGAACAGACATACAATAAGTCTGTTACTCTTTGTCTTGCCAGACCATCACCCTTCCCCATAGTAGGCATATGCATGCTTGAGAGGGAATACGCTAAAGCCATTCTCTTGCAAACCGCCCAAGTCCTAGCTGCGTTTCCCGTCAGCTTTGCCCAGGTCCTTACCCACTTTAGGTATCAGGGAGCGGATTTGCAGTGGCAACCGCCTTTGAGTGCATTTAAAGTTAAATTCATAACTTTGTGGGACTCTCCTCCTATTTCTCCATCCTTTTTCTCCAGTCCGAAACCCACCTCCTTTTCTTTATCATCTTCCCTTGGTGGTTAGGGTATTCCTCAGCCAATAATCTACCCAAATATATATACTGTACCCAAATCCACTGGTGCATTTTGGAGAGCACAGGCGCCTAATCTAAGTCCCAGGCGGAAGATTTGAATAGCGCGCGCCAATTGTTCTTAGAACAAATTGGAAGGAATATGCAAGCTACAGAACGGTTAGTGACGCGGCACACGTCACAGTCGAGGCTATATTTTTGATTAAATATTTCCCGATTGTTTGGAAACTTGGAACATATACCATTTTACTGGCACGGGTAAAAGAAGAAGAATGAGCCATATTAGAAGAAAATCGGATCAGCGGAAGCCGAGATGTGAGAAGTTTAATGCTAGAGGACATACCCTGCTATGACGTCAGATGAGTGCTCTGTACAGTATAAATTGAGAGCCGAGCTGGACTCAATATTCACTTCTTCACTGCGCATGGTCGTTAACTCGTCAAATCACTTATCTACAAGCGCATGGTCGCTAGCTCTTTGTGTGAATCTTCAAGACAGTACATGGTTACTGGAACTGTGAAAGTGTTAGTAATTTTCCAAGTGGAACATAGAATAATTTTTCGACATTTATATTTCAAGTGATAAAACGTTTTTGGCAGTCAACACTGATAAATATCGAACTGCAAAACGGACATATGGTAGATGTAGTCTACAACAATCCACAGTCCATTAATATTGGAATACTTTGCTTCCAATTGCCAGAAACAAGCTTTGTCTTGGTGACTGAAAGACCAACTAAGATAACTTATTATTACTTTCGAAATACCTTTCTTGCTTGGTAAAGATCACTTAGCCGACATTTGGGACCAGCTGTGCATAGCGCTGACTGGAGAGTGCATAACTCCACCCAGGGACAACTAGAACATCACATCTTTTACCATAGCTGCATAAGATTGTGAGCGTATTAAAACTGTACTGATTGTGGCACTGTTGAGTCTGTGTTACGTCTGGTATTTTTGCCATGGATTTTACAGTTCTAGTCCCTGTCAAGAAAATAATTACAGCCATTAGAGCTGCCATCATGAACAGTTTACTTCAACATTATTACAAAGCAACGAATACCCTAGCCGCTATGTCTTGCTAGACAGATTGCGGGTAGAAAATGGAGGCCGATACCAGGATTTAGGTACGAGTCCAAATGGGACCGAAGAATTGGAATAGTCTGGTTTTAACCAGATCTTCCACAACATTTACAAGAATGTAAGCTACAATTTTGAATTATTCTTATGCCTAGTTAGCCGGAATTCCTTTGCCACAAGTTTATCAACACAATTTTTCTTTTGCAATTTGCTGTTGCAAATTGTACTGCGAGGCATTGGAAGCCTAGTTCTGAACATTTCCTACGTTCAGACATGTGGAATCAATGACTTGAATCAAATGGACAAGCATCATGAGCATTTTAGTTGATTTTGTCATTTTTCTAATCGTGGTCATCAGCCGTCATATCTTTAAATATTAAAATAAATTCAGGTTGAGGAATGGATATTTTTCCATGTTTAAGAAGACGAGTTTGATCTTTTCGCGAATAGTTTAATGAAGCTAACTTCAGTTTTGGAAATAATAATAATAATAATGATGATGATTTAATAATAACTAGCGGGCCCGTGCGAGAATTCTCGCATAATGGGTTGTGTGCGCCCCATGTGTACAGACTGCCCACCCGGCGCTAGTGCTATGCGGGCTGTACACGACAAAGTTCTGCCAGGGACTATCTGGGTTGTTTGCGCCCCATGTGTAAAGACTGCCCACCAGGCGCTAGTGCTATGCGGGCTGTACGCGACATTGTCCTGCCAGGGACTATCTGGGTTGTGTGCACCCTATATGTACAGACTACCCGCCCAGTTCTAGTACTTTGCGGGCTGTAGGAGAAGCAGTTCTACCAGGTACTATCGTCTTGTTTATTTGTTTAAAAGCACTTTATAAACAAAGAAAAATATATCCGTTCAAAATTTTCCCTGTAGGCCTAATATTGAGACGATTTGGGAGACTTTAGTACAAACCACACCTTCTAGCTCTCTCTGGTTTAGGAGCTTGAGTTTTGCGAAACATACACCTTAGCGTATTATATAATATGAACAGGAGAACTTTCACTGGTCTTCCGCGTTTGGCTTGTTGATTATTAGTTGAGGGAATTTCAACACTGGTAGGAATTCCAATGCTAGGATTCATTTCCGCATAAATATCGAAATGCTCACTATTGTAATCATCTGTAAAGTGTAGTCGTTGAACAGGATTTCCAGAATTACCGAAGAAATACAAACACTGTCTACCACTATATACTTCAAATGTGAAAGGAAATATATCACCAGCAGCAGTGAGTTTACATGTAGTTCCATAAGTTGATAGCCGTATCATGTCGTTATAATACACGACAGGAGACGTATGGTTGTCACCCCCGGCGTCATGATTGTATGTCCAGCATTGAAATCTATCCCAGTTACTCGTAACATGATTTATAATAGATTCACGTATTTGAAGAAACATTTCTGTAGAGCCAAAAACGCAGTTAGATAAGGAATGGAATAGACATGACTCATCTCTGCTCATCGGAATGACAGGATGAGCCGTAGGAATGTCACTTATATTCAAATCTTCGTAACTCGTTGTAACACGTATACAGAGCAACAGACAGAACTAAAGTGAGCGGGACGATAGCTCTATAGAACATTTGATTGAGAATACTGACATTGTGTGTGGCAATACGTTTTTATTAGTTTATCGTAGCGGCCGTCTCGATCGACTTACAAAGCTCCAACATAAAAAAAACCATACATTCAGTTTTGCATCCAACTGTTGCCACAGCTCGAAGATCTAGATCTAATAGTGGAAACTCCCACGAGAAACTGGCGACACCGATTCTACTTGTTATCTAGTGAACCCTTCAGAATAGCAGTGTTTATATGCAAGAATCTTGATCAAGGGGTCGCGCTCAGTTCTTAGTGTGATGTTTACGTTCGCCAAACAACATGCTCTACTGAGGTAAGGATCATAGGATTAAAACTATAATTAAGAAAGAAAGGTGACAAGACGTAAAATAATAACATGATTTAATGACTAATAGTGCATAAAATGAATATAAACAACAATAATAAAAAATCCTCCCTGAATTTTCCCATGACAGGAATATCTATCAGTGTTGAGGAGTCAGACGGATCTCCCCCTTATAAAAATGTGGATCCTAGTTCCACTAACTTGCATTTGGATTTTATGTACGCGTAATGACTAACTACGAGGAATGAGTACTTGGATGACTGTTCGTTTACAGCGGGTTAACAGCCACGATGCTTACGAACAATCATCTCGTAAATCAACGTTTACGGATATGGGACATGACACTAATAGAAACCCTTAAAAATTTAATGCTGACACACACACTAAAAACCTACTATTTACAGGAATCTCCCTCGAGACCCTCCATTAGCGCGATGACGCACTTGACAAAATGAGCTGCCAACGCGGCCAATTGCTCAATACACAAACAAGGAAAAGACAGCATCGCACGTGACTTCACGGGTCACTGATATGGAATATAAACATGGACTGACACCAACAACAACAAAAGCCTGACCGGCTGAGATTACTTTATATGATCAAAACTGCTAACGCTTCGGAGATTATCGTGATTCTTAGGCAACTCCCATTTATTTAAACAATTTTTATCATTGATCAGTTCTTAATTCTGTATTTCAAGTAATTTTACGGAGCCAAATACTCCACTAATGACCTCGCTTGCAACCTTCAGTCCGCCTTGTGAAACAGCTCCCCCTTCCTCAATACTTGTCATTGCCCCAACTCCAGTGTGTAAAAATAACTGACCAGCTGTGCCGTTATCTCAAAGAATCAACAGCAACAAATCTCAACCACATAAACATTTGGTCAGACATTAATCAAAATAGCCACATATGCCCTCGCAAGGTAACAATATGGACTTGGCACCAAGCTGACAGAAATCAGTCTACGCTGAAATTCCCGCTTGTTATGACCACAAAATACACACACTCACACTTCTGGGAATGACATAACGTTTTTCACACAGGTCGGCTGAATAGATGCTCACAAACTATTTAAAAATATTAAAACCTACGATAGAGCTGACTGCTCTTCGTCACAAATCACATTGCTCCAAAGGCAATAATCTCACTGAATCTCATCAATAATAAACCTTAAAAAATTAATTACCCTCCAATCTACTGTATAATTATATTACTTCAGTCCTACTTCTGAAACACAACATATCTCCGAGAGACGTTTTTAACCGCATTGCGTAACATATGCAAACACGGCCGTCCACATAGCTACGTTAGTTAAAACAACAAACAAACAAGAACCTTCTACTAATAACATTTATGCGAGCTGTTTCCATGCAAAAGGTGTGCCAGACCAAAACTAAATATACTACGTTAATCAACACAAGCAAAATATTTACAAAAATATGTCCCATATACCATAAGTTAATTTATCAGATAATAAGAATATTATTTTGTACTCATCCTCGGCCAGTCACCCGTCAAAGGACATCAGCTGCCATCTCCCAACTGAATGCTTCTTATCTCATCTCAACCATCTGGACGGAGTGTTGATAATTCCAAACTTCTTCCATGGTAAGCGATGTCATCTCTCGTGCTGATTCAAAAAGTTAGATTATTATACACTCGATATCTGACTACTAAATTCGCCGTTTCAGGTACTAATTTCCCCGGAACAGTCTGTTGGCGAATTGTCGATGCTACTGTCCCTAAAAATATAGTACTGTGACTATCTATCACTGAATTTAACACATTTATTAATAATTTCTGTGTCCTCATGACACGCAAAGTATAAGTGTCTACGTACTTAGACGCGCAAAATGTAAAGTAACCTGTGTCCTCGACACACAAAAGTAAAATAGCCTGTGTACTCGACACACCAAAGTATAATAGCCTGTGTCCTCGACACACCAAAGTATAATAGCAATGTCTTGGCTCTTCACGCCACTTATAAATGATCCGGCCCTAGGTATTGATAGAGGGGGAAATTATATAAAAATTTCTCAAAATAATAGTGGTACAGGAATGAAATAAATATCATTGAACTCGTATAATTGCGCAGGTCAAGAATATGCCCATTAATCCTAGAATCGATCGTAGAGATGTTGTCTAGCCGATCTCCCGCGTTAATGCTAGCCATCGCGTGCCCAAGCTAGACTTGCCGCGCTCGTAAGCATTCATCTGCCATTGGTTCCACATTTTCAATAATTTGGCGGTTTTTATCAGACCTTGGCCTCGTAGGAGTGTCTAGTATATTCATCAGCCACTCATGTTCCAGCATCATATTTTTTCTAGGCGCGAATATTACAATGAACATACCATAGCGTGTCTCACTGCGCGTCCCTTCTATTTTGAGGTAGCCACCACCTGTCCTTCTGAAACATTGCTAGGGTCTATCTTTTCACAATCCTAAGTATTTAGCCTTTTGTCAAACTGCTGCATGTATGTCCCCATTGTCTCCAACAAATGCTTGAAATTTCCTCATCTCCGTCTGGCTATTTCATGACGCTTGTGGAAATATTTATTAATTGGAGAAATAAAACATCGAATCATTTATCCATCAGAGGATAAAGGGTTCACTAGCTTCATTGTATATTTCTTCTGTGAAATCCATGCCATGATTTTATGTTTCTTGACGCCTTCTGCGCAGAATATCTTCGGCCATGTAGTCTTAGTCTTTGTATTTCTCCCACAACTTCTGGTTGTGAAGGGGAACCGGTAGAAAAAATAGTTGCCAACATGCGTACGTATTTAAAATGGATTAGAAGGGGTCGCTGAATCTACGATGAAGATGTGCGCTCTACTTTCTATTCATGGCGTTGCCTAGGTCAACCATATTCTGTAAGATGGGCAATGTCCTTTAGCAATTTTTACCGGACTGTCATGATACAGAGTTAGTCGTTGTCGCCTAGCGACAATCTTTAAGACGGTCAATCTGCCCATCAAGTCAGGTTCAGTATTGGTGTGGCTTTGACTATCATGATACAGAGTTAGTCGTTGTCTCCTAGCAACAATCTGTCCGTGAAGTTATTAGATTCAACTTTATTTGTTTAAACACACTTTTTAAACAAATAAATATATTTCCGTTGACTTTTCAAGAACAGCAAGATTTTTCCTGTACTATTGAGACCATTTGGAAGATTTTGGTTCAAACCACACCTTCTATCTCCTTCTGGTTTAGGAGCTTGAGTTTTGTGAAACATACACCTTAGCGTATTATATATAGAGATTATTATTATTTTCATTTTCTGAGATATTAATAACAATAGTTGATAACTTCTAATAATCACGTTATGTTGTGTGAATTTATAAATTGGATATTCGAAACAGTTCACTAAATCGGATACTAGTTTTTCCGAATGTTAGTGGTTAGACGCACGCCCACATTCTAATAACAGAATAATATGTTGGAAGCATTTAATAATTGCGTTATACAGTCAAATCATTTGATAAAACGTTTGACCATCAATAGACACGATGTAAAAATATTCAGATATAATGTGATCGTAAAATTTATAGTAATCTCATTGGAGGAGCTTACTAGCTTCTTAGTCTTCCAGTTAGATAACAAGCAAAGGCTTCTAATTGTGCAATTAAGTCGCAGGAATGAAATCGTCGTTACATGAAGAATCAACCATTGTGAAGGTTAGATGACTTTTATAAATATGTTGGAAAAATTTGGAAGTTGAAAATATAATTACGAACCACACTTTCGTCGAGTTTGATAACCATGGGTTACTTTATGCAACCATCACAGTTGTTTCATATTTGATTCTCATGTTCTATAGATATTTTCCCAATATTTGTCAACCCGAATTTTTTATAAATAAACCTTTCATCGATACCTTACCGTTTGTCGAATGTTAAATATGATCAGGTGATTTTAGACTCACTAATAGAATGGGCCGTTGCTAAAAGTTAATACTGTTATTTCATGAACAGCCTCTACCATTTAAAGGATATTTGTGATCCATTTTGAAGTTATAAATATTATAAAATGTAAACTGATGTAAAGATTAATATTTTTTATATTCTGTCAAAGAATTACAATTTTTGATGATGGTATTTTTTACTATATTGATAACAGTTTTATGAATGATATGTTCAAATAATATTTGAAAGTTTAATGTTTGAATGGTTTAGTCAACATTTAAAGAATTGATGCTTTGATTAATGATATTTTTTGAACCATGAATTTAGAGTCGAGTCATGCACTCAGAATTATTATTTTGGAACGAGAACAGATGATATAATAAATTTTCAGCTAAACATCGAGATTCTTCGAATCCATGCTCATATTGTTTAAACATTGTTATTCAAAGAAGCTCATATGTCCTACAATTCAATATTTTTTGTTAAACCCATTTCTACGATCTATAATGTACCTATTTTTGGAACGATGATTCCTGGAAAGTGATAGCTTTTCTTTCAATGAAATGAACCCTGAAACAAAGTGATTTTTACAACGAGTGAAACAATTAAAGAATTAAATTTTTCTTTCAACAAGTGAATGCTAATAATGTAGGATTCAGGATGGACAATTTAATTTGCCCTGAAGAACCTACGGCTGTACACAAATATACTTTGAACAAAGTCAATAGGACTGACATTCTGGCTTTTGTTCAAATCCAAGTGTTTATATGTTGATAATCCTGTTTTAGTTGTACATACATGTATGATTTCTCATGCATTCTCAATGCTGTTTTGGCATTGCTTTAGAGTAAATTTTAAATAAAATGAGATTGTTTTTAGGAATTGTGATATTTTCAAAGTCTCCTCCTATCCTCATTGTTGCATCGAGCCAAAAATCAGTAAAGCATTTTTTGATCTTGTTATTGTTGTTAACCTTAACCCATATGGTGCCCTGAGATGTTTAGATTCTCGTGCTGACTGATTTTTGGTGAAATGCATATGTGGTCGTTGGACATCGGTCTAAACGGGCACAATACGTATTTTTCTTCCTGTGATTAATAATCGGGTGAGTAAAGACCCATATAGTCTACACATCATATTAGTGAAAATGGAAGGAAGTTTGTAATTTGACATGACCGTTAATCGCTTGAACTTGCACTGACCTCATCTTTTTGTTTGGTTTCCCAACTATAGCACTTGATATTTCAGTTGGTAAATCTCACATGTATTCGAAGTTAATTGAGCCCAGTCAGCCTTGGTAAGTGGCAAGGGGCGTAACTTCAGTACCACCACGTCCCATTCGTAATAATAATAATAATAATAATAATAATAATCGGAATAGAAAGTCAATTGTTATTGCCAACCACATATAGAAATGAATGGAGAAAAGAATCTATCTTTGCAAATATGCGTAATGTTGTAAACTTATTTCTGGAGGTTATGCGTTCGTGTACGATTCATAGTTCCAAGATATTTGAAGTTTCTGGGATTTTAACTGGGTTATTATATTACATGTTCTGAACAGCAGCGCATCGGCATTTTGGAACCCGTTAGCCACACCACACAAGCTAAAATAGACTGTTCTGCTAGAGGACCTGCTTTATCAAATCTTCCCGCAATTATATACAGTAACTGGCAGTAGTCTAAAAGACCATTCATAATAAAACTCCTGAGTACGGTGTAAATGGTAAGCTAGGGGATCTGCGTTAACGAAATTTCCTGTCATGATATAACTGGCAGTAGGCTAGGGGACATGCCTTGGCAAAACTCCCCCCCCCCCCTCCCCATATTATTATAACTAGAAGTATACTAGAGGACCAGCCAAGTCCTAACACACTTAAAACATAGCAGTGCGCACATTCCTTCTTCAATTGGAAATCAATTTAAATAGAGGAAAAAGAAATGTCATAAGAGGCAATAACACAATAGAGAATTAAAATTTTTATCGTAACCAAACATTATCAGATAATAAGTACTGTATTTATGGATTTGAGAGCAAGTGCAGAAAATCCGAAAATTTGACACGCAACAAATGTGTGGGATTTCGTACACTGAAGACACTATACACTTATAGAAAAATTATAACAAAGCAAAACTAAGATTTTATTCAGACCAATAGCATAATTTATTTTGGTAGGTGACATCCACAATCAACTAAAAAATGTACATCAAAGGAAAATCTGCATGCAACATATTCGTCTTTATTTTTATTACAAAGTCACAGCAAACATAAAAACTTAATTTCAGAACGATATGTTTCAAACACTTCAACCCATTACTTTGCCTAAAAATACACGGTTCGACAAACGCACTGGGGGCTTGGGGGCTGAGCCCCCAACGAGCAAAGCGAATTTTACTATACAGTAAGTCTATTAATAGCGACATATTGACGTTCAAATCAACAATAAGTGTGGCAAAATTACACCCAAAATAGCTTAAGGAAAAATACATTTAATTTCCCCTATTCCGACTGATTTGCCAATCCTGTGTGCAAGAGTGCAGTTCCCACTTCAAACAATATTCGCAATTTCTATTAACAAAGCGCAATGACACACACTTAACAGCATCAGGTGTACATTCAGACGAAACCAATTTTCTCATGGGCAACTGTATGTGGCGTGCTCGCGAGTATCCGGACAAAAAAATTGTTATGTCTCAGCAGAAGATGGCAAAATCAAAAAAGTAATTTTATAATGTGTTTTCATGATGTAACATCGTACCCTGCAGACTTTCACAACTCTATAAAATTCCCACTTTGCTGATCTTATCAATATACTGTATGTATCAGAATTTTCAGAATTAGAATGGACACACCTGTAGTAGTAATAGAATAGACCAATTATCAGCAATAATGTATCGTCCCCATTGTCTTGATTGCGAGCGAAGCCGCGGGTACCTGCTAGTCTTAGATATATTGGTACTTGCATCTCGTCTTCAAACTTTGTGGCTATTTCAGCAACAACATTGCCTTTGAAAATAGTCAGCCTACAAATCAAATGAATTTTCTGCTGCTTTCCTTCCTCATTCGTTGTCTTTGAATTCATCAAAATAAACTCTTTATACTCTTTCCAATTTTGAAAGGAACGATGAATAAACACCTTAAGATCGTAGGGTGCCAGTGAAATCCTTGTTAGTTATAAATTTTGGCCATTCTCCAGGAGCGCAGACAGTCTTGTTCCTGATGTTTGATTCTATGCTTGCGTGTATAAATTCCACAGGCATGATCCTTGGCCAGGAATCTGATAGTTTATCCTGGTGGATAAAATATTTTCACTCCTATTCAGAAAAGATCAAAACATCATCTGTCAATATCAACTCTTCATTAGAATTCACTACTCCTTCCAGAATTATTAAACCCTGGCAAGACGCTGTTGGCTACACTCCTCTTACATCAAAATAAACTGTAGGTTCCTAGGTACACGAACCGTTCTCTGTGTCATGCAACTGATGAAAATTTGCTTCATTTGTCCTAACAATATTATCATCCTTGAAATATTTTTCACCAGTTTCATCTTACTCTTCTGAAGTTGACACATGTGTATCCAAAGCACTGTATCCATCCTCATTCAGTGTGTAAATAACTGAACAACATTTTACGTCACTAACATACTTGATTTCACCAGGTTCGTTTAAGAACCTTGGCTGTAGTCCAAACTCTTGAGCAAATGATGTCTCATCATGAAAATTTCTTGGCCCCAACAAATCAAACGGTCCATATTAATTTCTTCTCGATGACTCTCTGCAGTTTCATATGGAGATGTAAGAGCTAACTCTACAAGTCTACTTCCTCTTTCTCACATAGTGCCATACAACGATACTGAAGTGATACCCACACAAGAGCAATACAACGGACAAAACATTGTATATTTTCAATGTTATTATTATTATAGTGAGCAAGAATGTAACCCTCAACAACAAACGATGATTTCAAAAACGTCCCAAGTCCATGTTTTTACCAAATCGCTCTTTTAGCCGGATATTGTTGTTTGAAGTGGACTGCATCCAGTGATGAGATATACTGCCCAACTTTGCACTTCCCTGCAGTGTGTAGTGACAACTGTATGTCGTGGTGGTTTGAGGACAGTCCCAAATCCAGGACTTGGGAAGGTTTTGAACTCATCATCCATCTCACGTAGCATCCCTGTCACTTGAAACAGCCTGCACTGTGCTAATAATGTTGATGATTGCAGTGTATTTACTCGTAAAAGAAAACAAAATGAAAGAAATCCACCATAACAAACGACAAAGAAAGGTTTTGCTTAACAAAGTATAAATTCTTCAAGTCACCATTTGCATAAAGTTGGTGTAGACAAAACAATGTGTGGGACGTCATAATACTTCCACATCTTAATCCCTAATGAGAGGCGGCTTCGGTAGCGTTGTTGGTAGCATGATGAGCTTCTATGCCCAAGATCGCGGGTTCAAACCCGGCCGAAGTAATCGGATTTTTAAGAGCGTTAAAAATCCCTCAGTATACCTTCCTTCGGAGGGGAAGTAAAGCCGGCGGTCCCATGTCATAGATTTATGGCATGTTAAAGAACCTTCCTCTAATTAAACCTGTGTGAAGCACAATTATATACCGGTAGGTTAAGAATGTAAACAACGCTCTTAGGTTCCTACGTTCGTTGCCAAGAGCTGACTGCGGTGGCGTCTAGTAGCTAAGTTCTGAACTAGTAGTCGTTGATGGAGGCGTTTGGTGGCAAAAGTAGGAACTATTTGAAAATTGCAAAGTCTGCGGTCTTTACTTGAATGTAAAAAAAAGAACAGATAACATACACTAATACAGTCATCACAATTAACACCGGTTATCAGACAGATTCTACACGCACCCAAAGTACACGGGCTACTGAAGAACCAACCGACCTCCCTCATATGATGAGAATAATCCCTTACTTGCAACCAAACAGAGTTCAGCAAATGGAACTTGATGATGTTAAATCTCTGAGGAATTTGAAACCACAGTCTGTGCAGTTTATTGAGTCACTTGTAGGATCTGATAAACCATCAAATGAGGGCAAAGTTGGTGCTGTTGCAGAAAAATTTTGAATGTTCATGAAGCGTGCAGTAGGTACATTTGGTGCCAGCAGCGCTAGTATTTAATATCTATTCCGTATAATGTAATAACGCATAATTCTGCAATATGAATTGTTCAACAAGACTAAATCATTTGTTTCTTCAATATAGTAAGCATTGATTTCAAAAACATCCCATGTCCACTTGCTTTGTACACCAATTGACGGTTTCCCGCAAGACTTACAAAATTATCCTTTCTAAGGAATACAGATTGAATGCACGACTAATGTATGGTGTTACAACAATTTGCCTTCGAGAGTTATTTTTAATCATATCCAGATTCTTTTTCTCCTGAGAAGTTAAATCTCTGGACATGGGACGTATTTTAAATCATTGTTTCATAGAATACTAATGCATTCTTGATGGAGATAAATGAATTCAATGCACACATATTGAGTTCCTTCAATATCAATTGAAGTCAAATCATTTAACTCATAGAGCCGTAGTGAAATTAGATAACATGAGGATTATAAAGACGTTAACACCCATTTATCTCGGTTATATTTAACAGACGGTTACAGCATTTTACTAGTACATGCCCAGACTGATCATATGTTAATTTATATGAAAATTATGTATTTCAGTTTATTGAGGGTTACGATCTTTTACCTTAACACCGTCGATATGGGATATCAAATTTGTTCAGAGAGGATATTTGAAGACACCCATGTCAACCCATGCATGCAGAAGCAATATTCATGTGCGTCACATAAGAATTCAAGTTATCTCGAAGAGTGATTTCGAAGAGACACATGTTGCTGTAATGCACAGCTGTAAGACGCCAAATTGGCTGAGAGAAAGCAATTAAAAATGAACATGTTAACCCATACCGGGAAAACGCCAATAACCTGTTGCCAATGAGGAAGAAACTTTCATGGACACATCTGTCTCCATAGCACCGGAAGCAATACGCAGAGCACAAATAACTGTCAAAGAAACTTCGAAGTCACGCTTGCCTACTCATTGTGGCGAGACGCATACAGGGTGTGGCACAACATGCAGGACACATTCCCCACACGTAGACGAAGAAAGTTTGTTATATGAACATGAGTCCGGAAACGCTTTGTTTCCATGTTATTCCTCATTGTTCCCAACTCATTAATCATGGGAAACACACAAGAAGAGAACGTGAGAACCATGGGGAATATGCACTCTTGGTTACGTCTGGTTACGTTGTCATTATTGTAGGTGCACCGCCAGTGGTTTTTTTTCCCGGCCCTGTTGCCATTTGACTTAGAGATGTGCCTTTAGCTGTGCGACGAAACTTTTACTTCATGCACGGTGGAACACCTCCTCATTTTAGTGTTAATGTCCGTCGGCTTCTAAATAACAGATTTGGTGACACATGGTGGACCAATTGCCTGGCCTCCACGCTCTCAGGACCTAAACCAACTGGAATTTTATTTGTGAGGGCATTTGAAAGCTCTTGTTTATCGTACAGGATGTTCAGAGTCTGCGTGCCCGTATTATGGAAGACTGCGAAACCATACGCAATACGCCACGGATACATCAGCGCATCACAACTACGGTGGTTTGATGCATGCACACGTCGGGCATAAAGAACAGCTCCTGTGCATGTGGTGTGCTCTTCTTGTGTGTTTCCCATGATTAATGAGTTGGACACAATGAGGTATAACATGGAAACAAAGCGTTTCCGGACCCACGTTCATATAACAATACGTGTCCTGCATGTTGTGCCGTACCTCTTTGTTACACCTGTCTAAACGTCCACATTGCACCACTTCTCGCGGCAGACAAGCGGGGGAAAATGTAGGTAGTAATGGACAAGTGTGGCCTGCTTTGACCGGCTCAATCCGATTTTACCTGCTTCTAACGGAATGAAATATTATTTCTTTACTCTCGCTTCCCACTTCACCCGTTCGGTCAGTTTGGTATCGCATTTCCGACACAGTGGTTGCTCTGGTGTTTTTCTTAATTAAATATTAATTTAAAAGGCAAGATGGAAGTGGATAAAGATATTTTGATTTCAAAAGTGTTTTTAAAACGTGTTGTATGGGACGAATGGTTGAAGGGCCACTCACATCGCAGCATGGTGGACATGGCGCCACTTCGAGTAGGTTATTCCGAATGTACATTCCACTGTGTTTCTGGCACGTGATTAGCGGTCATTATACCTTTGTCTTGTTTTATTTTGTCCTTCACGTTTGTACTGTTTCATAAGGTATGGGAGCAAAGGGTATGCCTCATCAGCAAGAATTATTAAAGGGAGCTTCCATTTGACTGTGTGGTAAAATGTCCGGTTCAGGAAACTTGAGATGCTCATTTTCAATTAAATTGAATAGATCAGATGCTAAATAAGTTCCTCCATCGCTCTGTTTTCCATATCCTCCTACATCAGCATCAATGTACTTGTAGTCAACATCGACAAGGGTCTGAAAAACTAAGGAGAAATACTGTGCATAATTGTAAAACATAGACCCAGACTTGTCCGGACGAATTAGACGAACGTGCTTCCCGTCTAGACAACCAACAGCGTGTGCAAAATTCCACATATCATAGAATTTTGTTGCATTTCTTTTTAGCGATTCAGTTGTAGGTGCTGGCATATGTATCAGGTATAATTCTTCCCATATTGCTCCCACGGTTGCTTTGACGATTGCTGCAACAATTGACTTCCCCATCCGAAAACTGAAGGCCAGTGCTCTGAATGATCATCCCGTTGAAAGATACCTGAAATGAAAGGAGTTAAGGCAACTAGTAATAGTTGCATAATAACTGTTGAAGTATTTCATAACAAGTTTGATAAATACATTGTTATAACCTACAAGAAAAAAAATGATTAAAATTAATATAATTCGCTCTTGAAGACATATCGAGTAACTATCATTCTTTCTTTTGCAGATGGGGTTCTAAGGGAAAAGTGGACATACCTTAGAGACCAATTTGCCGTAGAAGTAGGGAAAGTCCGTCCTCCTCGAACAGGTGATCCTGGTGATCGTCCTACATCCAAGTGGCCGTACTTCAAGTCACTAATGTTCTTATCAGGCATAGTCAAGCCTAGAAGCTCTTCAAGTAATTTGAGGGGTTCAGAACATCAAAATGAGAACGTTGAACTACTGGCTCACATTGACAATGAAAGTTCAGGAAAAGGAAAGTCAAGTTTTGGATATCGAACATGTTTCTCAGGAAACAGAGCCGGATGATTCCACAAGGACGAATTCTCCGTCATCAGAGAAATTCTCGCAAAAAAGGAAAAAGCCGACGGCAGTGCAAAATACAACCAGCAAATTCTATCCCTTGAGGAGAAATCTCTTCCCTTTTGGAGCGTCTCATAAATGAACGCGGATGTAATACTGACAACGATGATGCATTGTGTTTTCGAAGCCTTTTGCCCCTTGTCAGCAAAATACCGCAACACTTACGGTTCAGAAATCGAGTTCAACAGCTCTTTGACGAGTTTCCCTATGGATCTGATAGTCCAATACAGTCCAGCCACTTCAACTCACAACCACGACAGTCCATTCAACAATACAGTGCAGAATGTATTCCAAGCCCTGGTTCTTCTCATACATTCAGTAATTCATCAAACTCTGGTGCATCTGCTGCACAGCCGGAAGATGTGTATGAGGATCTGTTCAATTTATCAAAAGGACCATGGTGAATTTTGGTTGAGAAAATTTTATTTTTCTTCACATGAAAGAAGAACATTTGCAAATCTTTTTGAAAGTTTTATTTATTACTTTACATTCAATGTGGATCTTGTGCAATGCAAAGTATTTTGTGGAAATGTGTTACATGTTTTAACTACAAGAATGACTTTATTTTGCTCCTAGTGTTGCTACTAATATAAGTAAATTCGTCTCATTTTTTATAGATTCTATTCATGCATACAAATAATTTGTTTTCATAATAAAATACTAGTATCCTCTATTTCTTTTTAATATAAATATATATCTGAAAACGCAAACGTCAGGAACATGATCGGAGATGACTGAAACGGATTTCTGTGCAAACATTTTTCATTTATTTCAATGACTAAAAATTTGCAACTGTCTGAATAGCTTCAATTTATTTGATAATTCGTGAAGAAACACCCTAATATCCATCAGTTGTTGAAAAAATATCAGTCTATTAAAAAGGAATAAATGTGCCTAATAATGTACTTTATCACAGTACTTACGTCTACCAAAACGGTTAAGTAACGAAAGATCTTACCTCAGAGTTACCATAAGGCGTTCTTCAGGGAGAATTCTCTGTTGATGAAAGTTGCACCACTGTCTATTAAACAGTATTCTATTTTGTTCAAAATATACTGGAACGTCTTATTCTCCATGCGGAAATATTCGTAAAATTTTGCGGGGTGGGATTTCAGCTGTGGAAACAACGTATGGTATTCGGCAAGTTCACGGCGAGACCTATTAATTTCATGAACGTGGGTAGTTCTTTCTTGTTTCAGTTTAAAATGTACATTATCGCTAGCTAATAGAACACACAATAGATCGTCACGGGATATCTCCATGATGTCAACTGTTTATAAAAGGACGGAGCGAGACGTTCTCGTTAGCTGTGCAATATAACCCCCACCTGCTACAATCGCGCAGGTTCGCGCAGTGGGAAGTCTGCGCAGATTTAAGCCGGCGAGCGGGAAGCGAGAAGCAGGTGCACTGTGGACGTACTTTACCATATGCCAAGCAAATTATGCTTGTAGACGAGTTTTTAACGCTAATGTTAATCCAAATTTACTATGGGACCAGCTTTCAAGCTACATATACTAACCCGTATCGGCATATTCAGGTGGTACATGCGAATGCAAATTGGTCACGCGCGGACAATTGAATAGTCACATTTTATTTTTGTTTTTGTAGGAAGCCATATTGATGCACATCAAAGAAACTTAGTGACAAATGCAATTTTGATGACGTAGGCTACTAGTTCATCAGATTGTCAAGGACTGGAGGTTTTACGAAGCAAATGTCTGTCAATTTTTGTGGAGACTTAATTGAATTCATACTGCAATTAAGCAAAATTTAAGTAATATTCCGGATCAGTATATGCTCAAAATATTAGTCCGGTCTGACATTTTCATGCGTAATAAAATGTGACCATTCATGAATAATGATAATATTATGTTTGAGGGTGAATATATATTTGTACCCGATACCCCAGCCTCGAATCGGCCGGAGCTCATCACCTCAACCCGTGACAAGAGTCTGTCACAACGAATAAATAATATTAACAGGAATCCTGAACGATTAACAAATTAGGTTTCAAAAGCAAAGTGCTCCGGGCGGACGAGATTCTAGCAATCCCAGGATGGAGTTCATGGGGTATCACCAACTCGAAGTTATTGTAGCAATCGTTCAGGCCTCAGTATGAAGATAAAAATGAAAGTTACCTTAAGAGAAACATACTGCTTTTTTGCACAAAATACACAAATAAAAATTAAACGAAAATTCCTATCCTACTCGTAGAGATTCTGGGAAATAAATGCTTGAAGTGCAAGATCCCAAACTGTTCCCTACATTGGATGTTATATTTAACCACATTTATATCTCAGCCATCTCTTATTATAGTCCGGTCAGGATACTCAAACCCGTGCGCTTTTGGGTGGGTGGGGAACCCTTTTTTATGATTGCAATTTATTCTTGACATCCTAAGGATGAAATTTAGAGAGGGAGTCATTTCTGTAATTTTGGCGTTTCGCCGCCATTTTGAAAAATGGCGATATTAGAAAAAACAAAAATCTCCCAAACTACTTAGAAAATTTTCATGTTTAGCCTTATAACTGGCATGTATTTCAGATGGTCCACCTCGTTGCGTAGTGAATAGCATTCTTGGCTGTCACCGCAGTGGGACGGGTTCGATTCCCAGCTCTGTTAAGAAATTCAGCGTAAGCTATACCAACGCCTGAAGTCAAAAGAGCTCTATCCTATCCTGTAGTCCCCAAAACGTTTGGCCACAATGATGTACGCAATAATTCACAGCCAAAGAGTTGGGAATCCAGCGAAGAAGCACCTGTAGTGCATCGATTAATTGCCCACTCACTTGTGCGTGTGATTTAACTGGGAGAAAATGTACCGTCATATACTGGTTATCATTGTAACCTTCAAAGCCATATTGAAACGTGGGAAACATATAATGTAAAATCTTACCTACAGCCACCAAGCAAAGAGGTTGTCAAAGATGTGTTGGATTGGTGTCAAAGAGTTGCGGAACACAAGAAAATTCAATTCAACTTGTTGGTGATCAAGCAGTTTATAAATACACTGCTCAAAACAATTAGAGGGACAGGAATTTGATCGCGTGTACCATGAACGTAGTCCGTTGCCCGTATTCTTCCGTCATCTTTTAAGAATGCGAGGACACCTCCACGTGTCATTGGAAAGCCATGGCTTTGTGGCAGTAGACACATGTATGCTATGCCGCAGAGTGAAAAGGACGAGCAATGTCGCACTCTGTCCTCGAGTGCGTGTAAGTGAAGAATACGTTACTAGAGCTCAGCAACTTGAAGTGTGACCCTGTGTGAGCGCTAGCTCCGTCAACCAGTCTGACAGAGAGGCCGGCGAGCTTGTAGTTCGCATTTTTTCCGGGGTTTCAGTAGGAGTTGCTGAGCTGTAGTAGTGCTGTAAGGGAAGTTCTCCTCCCCAGCCTACTTTCCTACGAACTTTGCCAATATCTCCCGAACGCATGATCGGATTTTAACGAACGAGGTGTTGTTGACATTGGGATGACGTCCTCTTTGCTAAGAATGTGTGTTTTTTTGAAAATTTTTGTTTTTTTTGGATTGGCGCTATTTTGGAAACGGTGAATTTTGGAAAAAAAACGTATGTTTGACGTTAATGAAAGGTGGCTATGCCTTTTAGGTGGAGAGCAAGTTACAAGTGTGTAGGAGCAGAAAAAATATGATAGCCTACTTTCTGGTGAACATTGACGATAATTGGCGAATGGATGGTCGGATTTTAACAAATGAGGTGTCGTTGGACTCGAGCTGACGGGCGCTTTGCAATGGACCATGTATTATATTTTTAAAAATTTGTTTAGATTTTTTTTAAGTTGGTGATAGTTTGAAAACTAAACTTGATAGAACGTTGTCCAATAGTTCAAACGAATGGTCTCTATGACCTTTATTTTTTTTTATAAAAACTTCTTATTTTTTGAGATTTTTTGAAAATACTTAAATTTTGATTTTTTATATTTTGGAAACTAGGAATTTTACAAAAGAGTTTGTTTGACATAAATGAAAGGTCCCTACCTCCTCTACCACGAAAATAAAAGTCACGTCTCTAGGACAAAAAAAACTATGCATTTTGAAACTTTTTACCTGTTTTTTAATATTTTTAAAATAAAGTGTGTTTGTAGACAAAGAGCCGGTAGCGCTTGACGTATGTTACAACGAGGCTATGACTGACCATGGTGAATACAGGAAATGGCTATTCCGACGGGGCGATGTACGGCAAAACGATGGGTCGCTTTTCGATATTTTCCTATGACAGATGAATGAAGGCGAATATTTCGAAAATCCCTCATGGTGATCTTTAAACATGTTGGAAAACACTGACCAGTAACCTGACAAATTTATAATGCTATGAGACGAATAAAAAAGCAAGGCTATTATAATCGACAACAACAGAACTTGATTTTTTTTGTATGTCTGTCTGACTGGCAGCCAAGAAAGAAAAACAGAATATCTGCTCGAGAGGCCTGCTTGGAGCCTGGCTGGCTGGGTGACAGAATGTGTCATGCTATCGCGATTCAGGAGTGTGAGCGGACGGAACAACAGGCCAATGGAAAATTACAATAACGTAGAGATGAGTTGAAGTTCGAACAATATCGCAACTACGTCAGAGAAATAATGCAGTAAGCGAGTATAACTCCTCCCCCTACCATTGCCATAGCCAATTGCAGGGCAAGAGCGATATTAACAACTGTGGTACGAGGGACACAGGGCGATGGGCTGGGAGAGGAGAAAAGGGCAGGGGGTTTTAGAGTGTTGATCATGTTATGAGACACAGTCAGTCATTACTATTTTTAAACTTGGCAGTGTAAACATAGGCTGTGTCGTATGTGTATAAAACTAATTGCATTCGTATGCTCAACACCCAATTAGTGACCCTATCGGATACATTATATATCTGAGGTAAGTGTTGGATTAACACTATTTAGTTTATTTTATGCTAATCAATGTTTAAATTATTATTACTGGTTTACCATTTCATTGATGAATTGTTTTTATTTTGTTTGTTTTAGATAATCTGCATACCTGTTGTGGGAGACAGAAACCCCATTCCACTTGAACCTACAAAAAGGGAAACGTAGGGCTTTTTTTCTACAAAAAAGGTAAGATTTATTTAAAATTATTTATAAAACACCTGTTTGATATTAATTTTTTAGGTTGTACAAAGGAGCTATTTGAAATTGATATACTTATGGTTGTTTATTTTATTTTGTGTTTTAGTGTGTGTTGGAAAAGGCTTGTCCACTACAGCCACTGCTGAAAATCCGCAACGTGTGTGTTTGGGGCTATTGCTTACCAGGCAGTCTACGGCTGAAAGCTGTGGTGAGATTGTTTCTGTTATAAAAAATCATGTATTTTGCCACTGCTACTGATACATTAACTTGGGAGCCTCTCGAGTCCTGTTTCAAGTCACGTGTCTGCTCTGGCCGCGTAGTGAATGTTATAGAGAGTTTAATCCCAAAAGACTTTATGGAATCTTGTTTTGAAATTTTAAATAACAAATTTGTACAGCGCAAAGGTTGCATACGGCTTTAAAGGTTAATACACAACTCGTGTACGATTTTATTTATAAAAACAAGGACGGTGAGCATAAAAAAATTATATTGGCAGTACAATGCAAGAGATTTTGATAGCCAATAATCTGAACGAGTGGTATCAAAGCCATGTGGTGAATGCCTTGCTATCAAAATTTGATAAACTGCAACAAGGACCGAGTGGTCTAGCATTAGACAAAATTCATCATTTACAAATCAACATTTGTCATTTCAATCCGTTGAATGCTGGGTCTAGCTATTTTAAAACACCACCATCAATAGCTTCGAAAAAGGCTGTGGTGAATATTGAAAATTTTGATGATGAATGTTTTCTGCATATTTCCAGCCAGCTCAACGTCATGTTAACAGACCAGCAAAGTGCAAGGCCAAGTTTGATGAATAAAACAAACTTTAAATTTAACTCGTGTGTCGTTCCCTATGGACTTAACCGAGATCCATAGGTTTGAACAAGATAACCAGAACTTTTAGTTCATGGTGTATGGCCTTGATGGTGATGAGATTGAGGGTCCTCTTTATGCCACAAGGGAACCGAAACGACACCACATTCATCTTTTATATCTGTCTTACGGAGAGGTGAATCACTATTGCCTTATTAAAAGATAAGTAGATTGCTCAGCAGTCAAATGTCCAAACAACATAATAAAAAGCATATGTGTGACCGTTGCTTGCAATATTTTGGAAACCCTTTTGGAACGTCATAGGGTAGATTGCGTTTCTCAGGAAGCGGTGAGACTGATATTGCCACAAGGGGACAAAGCTATGTTAAAGTTTAAGGACATTCATAAGCGTGACACTGTTCCCTATGTGTGTATGCAGATTTCGAAGCTCTCACCACACCCATGGCGGGATGTGAACCAGATCCAAGCATTAGCTCAACCACACCCATTCAAAAACATGAACCTTTTGCCATAGGATTTAATGTGGTGTGTGCCTATGACCCCAAACAGCCCGTTTACAAATACCGTGAGTGGCCAGATTGTGCCAGATGGTTTTTGGATGAACTTGTAAAGTTGGCCGACCATGTACAGGGATTACTGGATCATCCAGTACCCATGAGCCTATCTCCAGAACAGCAGCAGCGGTATGAGCATGCCACGACATGCCATATTTGCGAAAAGCCACTGATCAGTGCTGAAGACACCGTTCATGATCACTCGCACTTTACGGGAGAGTTTCGTGGAGCTGCGCATAGTAAATGCAATTTGAACTTTTCAGTTCCTCGTTTCATCAGTGTCTTTTTCCACAATCTGGCGAATGATGACATTCAGTTTTTGATTCGTGAATTGGGTCATGTCAACAAGGGCTCGTTTACCATTATTCCCGAAAACCATGAGCGTTTTACAGCCCTGGCATGGCGGTTGAGCGACTTTAGCATTCGATTTTTGGATTCCTTTATGTTTATGGCATCCTCGCTAGATAGTCTTGTGAATGGCTAGGAGGAAGAGGAATTAAAAAATATCAGAATGCATTTTAATGATCCTGAGCAATTTCAATTATGCATTCGGAAAGGTATATTTCCCTACGATTTCTGCAACAACTGGGACGTATTAAAGCAAAGAAATCTCCCACCACAAGAGAAATTTAACTCAAAACTAACACGTAGTACCGTTTCCGATGAAGACTATGCACATGCATGTAAAGTTTGGCGTGTGTTTGGCATTAAGACGCTAGGTGAATATGCTATGCATTACCTAAAACTGGATGTATTGCTGCTCACCGATGTGTTTGAAAAATTTCGTGAGTTGTGTCAGCACATTTATGGTCTTGACCCGGCTCACTATTATACGAGTCCTGGGCTCTCGTTTGATGCCGCTTTGAAATACACTCAAGTGGAATTGGATTTACTCACTGATGTAGACATGGTTTTGTTCTTTGAAAAGGGCATTTGCGGTGGCTTTGTGTCGCTCAACCAGCGCCATGCCGAAGCGAACAATGTCTACATGCCTGATTATTCACCAGACAAACCAGAATCGTACTTAATGTACTATGACGTGAATAATTTTTATGGCTACGCCATGAGTCAGCCTTTGCCCTATGGGAAGTTTGCTTGGCTGACAGAGAAACAAGTGTCACAATTTGATGTGAACATGGCCAGCCAAGAAACAGTTCGTGGATATGTCTTAGAAGTGGATATTGAATATCACTCATCCTTGTATGATGAACATGCCGATTTCCCATTCTGCCTAGAGCAAATGGTTCCCCCTGACAGTAAAGTGAAAATTGAAAAACTCATGGGCACACTTTACAACAAAAATCGATATGTGCTACATATCCAAATGTTGGTTCAATGCCTTGCCCAAGGCTTGGTGTTGAGGAAAATTCATAGGGGTATGTCATTTGCTCAAAAAGCATGACTCAAGCCATACAAGCGACTCAACACAGAGCACCGACAAATGGCAACACAGCATTTTGAAATTATTATTTTTAAATTAATGAACAACTGCATCTATGGCAAGTCCATGGAGAATGTTCGCAAATACCGTGACTTTAAATAGGCGAATGTCTGGGAGGGGCAGTGGGGTGCCCGGCGGTAAATTGCCAAGCCAAATTTCAAATCGATCAAAATTATCGATGAGAATTTGGCTACTATTGAAATGAGTAGGACCAGCGTGACCATGCATAAGCCCATTTATATGGGCCAAGTCATTTAGGCTTTTCCAAATCGGTCATGTATCGATTCCACTATGAGTTTGCCAAACGCCATTTTGAGGACGTATCTCTTTTGTAAATGGACACGGACTCATTCATTTACCACATTTGCCACTGCAACCCCTATGACTTCATGAGGCAGCATATTGACTGGTTCGACACCTCTTGCTATAGCGCTGACAACGTGTTTCAGCTACCCATAAAAAACAGAAGGAAATTGGTGTTTTAAAAGATGAATGTGGTGATTCCGTTATGACGGTATTCGTAGGTTTGGCCTCGAAAACGTATGCTTATCGCACACTAGACTGTAAGGAAGACAAAAGAGCAAAAGGTGTAGGTAGGGCAGTGGTAAAATCGCTACGTGTTGACGATTACTTAGCGGTTTTACGCACTGGCAATGCTATGTCACATAACAATCCAGTAACCATCATTTGTATCTTGTGGAACAGAGAAAATGCACCCTCGCCTCCATGGATAACAAACGTGTGTGGGCTGATGACCTGGGGTTATGATCGTAAGGAGGAGGTGTGATTTCACTGTTTGTTCGTTTAGGGACATGGCCTTTTGTAACTCGTTGATTGAGTATTTTGTAAATATTGGTTTCTGTCATTGTAAATAGTAGATTTTGTAAATAGTGGCAACCCACTTGGGCCTTTTTCTCTTTAAAAAGAGTTGTATGCAACCATATTTTTATTTTTAATTTAACAGAGTTGAGAATTGGAAAATTTTTTAAGCTGTACAAAAGTGTTATTTTTATGTAAATGTCATCTTTTTAGTAACTTTAATTATTATTTTTTTGTAATGTAAATCGTAAATGGTAAACTAAAAAAAAGTTCTTTGGGATAAGTGTGCATGTCGAGAATGTGCTTTAGGGAATAAAAAAGTGGTTGTGTTTGTTCCCAAAGACAGGTGTGAATGTATGAGTAGCGTGAAAGCTGATGTGTATGTATGACTAGAGCAAACACGGTGAGGAGGGGGATATTGTCACATATGTAAATGGTAATTAGTTATTTTGTTTAGTCAATAGTTTTGTTTTGTTTCAAATGTAGCGGTCAATAGATATTATTTTTGTATAACAGTCTTACCTGCACTAGTCGTAGACCTCCACGTTTCCGCAGTCCCATAAACACACTGTAGCATTATCATAGTCAAGCATTTGCATCAACATCATTAACAAATCTCAACTTTCGACATACACGAAATGGAAAAAAATGTGAAAACAGCAAAATGGAAAATCCATGTTCCGATATCGACAAAATTCAAAAAACGTTAAACTTAAAACGCACATTTTAAAAAACTGGAAATGGCTATGTGTGAAATATGATAATTGAAATACATGAAACGAACATTGTTGAAAAAGTGTAATCAACAAAATAGAAAAACCATATCATCAAACACACAAAACTTGAAACAGACATTTTTAAAAACTGTAAATTGCAAATTGGCAAATGGCAATGTGTGAAAATGTGAAAATGAATAATCTGCCCATCAACATCATAATTTTTTAAATAAAATAAATAAATTAATAAAAAAGACATCGTGCATTGGTAAACCTTTGTTTTTATTTCATAGTGATAGTGGATTGACAAAAGCAAAGAGAATACAAACAAATCCCAATTCCTCACTCCTCACTTCCTTAATGTTTATGTCCACGCATCATCAACTTTCCTTTCATAGCACTCATCACAATCAGAGCTGCCATCCTTTCACCCACTGAGGCATCACTGGATGTGAAACGTTGTTTAGCTTTTTTCAATAATAATTTATCAGCCACATGTCCTAAACCAGGATGAATATGCCGATAAGAAAGATCGTGTTCTTTGCATGTTTGATCCAAAAGATTAATGGGCTCATCACCAAGCTGCAAACGTTTATCAAGATAGGTTCCAGGGCCACAAAAACGATAACCTGGAAGGTGGATTTCATAAGGTAAGTATTGAATCACTTTGTCAATGACGCCATTGCCAGTACAGGTCTGGCATATCGTTTTCCATCGATGGTGAAAAGGTTTGGTCTTCCTCCTCCTCTGTGGACGATGTTTGTGTTTGTTGTTGTTGTTGCTTTTTCTCGCCATGACACCCGTGGAATGATTCAACAAAGTCTCTACACGGACATGACCGTGATACAGTTTCACTAGCTGACAAGTTGCGCACTGACGCATAGAGGGTATTTTTGCCATGGCCACTTGCTTATGGTGATCGTAATCCGTACAGGGTTGCAATTTACTCAACACAGGGTCTTGAGTCCATGATTTTGGTACATGTTGCCAGATTTCTTTCACCGCGTTGGCGGCCACATAATAAATGAACGACTTGGGCAGCGCTAAGAGTTCCTCTTTGGTAAAACTGTCTAGTTTCTTTTTGCACACAAAGAACTTGCCGATGGCTTTGTCCGTAGCATTACCTTTCTCCATGGTATCACGTTCTGTAGATGTTTACACGTTGCTTGTAGAAATCTCACTGGCGTCATTCACAGGTAAATCTTGAGTTATAATTTTGTTTAAAAACTCCCAACAGGCATGGGTTGTTAACCAATGAAAGGGATGCCACGCATGCGCTAGGGCTGTATGGGTACTGTTACCACAGGAACAAGTATCCATCAGCGTTTGCAGGGAGGGGCAGCCCAAGTCCATGAGGTCAATACATTGACAGTAAGACGCCAAAAATGGTTGCAACCATTCACGTTTTTCATTACCTTTCACAAATACCACATTGGCCGAGGAAAAGTGTGCTTTCATGACCACGTCCAAATATTTATAGGAAATGGTTCCTTGATTCCAGTCTAGTTGCCTATGATTTTCAATCCACTGGGTGTGTTTACGATCTTTTTCACACAACAAATCAAGAGCATTGGGCGGTTTAAATACCAAATGCTCGGTCTTATCTGCCATGCTAGTTTGAAAATAAAATTGATGTTAGGGTAGGACAGGGGGACATGAAAAAATAAGAATTGTAAAATTACATAATTTTATTATCATAACACGTCTTACAGGCTTTAGTCCTTTTGGGGTAGGGACGATACCAACTGATACAACTATATAGTATTTTGTGTTTGCAACGTCCATAACACCGATGATGTCCCAATGTCTCTAAACTAGGCGTTTTTTGATGGTGAGTTGCTCACCGAAGCACCGTTGACACCATACAGCCCAAACGTATCGTAACTTGTTTTTTCATCACTCAGGTGTTAGGCCCCTTAAAACAACAATTATCATCATCATCATCACTCAGAGGCACAAGTGAGGGGTAGCTTGAATGACAGGGTATATTTCCCACCTCCATTCTGCACAGGTAGGGGCAGGCAGGTGACCGTCGCTGATGTTCCTGCATGGGTTCATCACTCTCTTGCCATTGGTCTATGATGATGGGACAAAAGGCACATTTCACTTCATCTCTTGTTTTTAAATAATAGAAGCCAGCGGCCGCCAAGGCTTGAGGGTTTATGAAAGGCACCGGCCACGTGGCAAAAGTATTGAAACGTTGTTCCTCAGAGTTTAAATTCATGGATGTGACGTCTCTTGATGCTTTAAAGCAAGACATGACTGAGCGGCTTGACGTGGGTCGACCTGTTATTTATACACTCGTCACTTGGTTTTGACAGTGGATAATAGTTGACTTGTTTGTGATGAATAATAAAACAGTAGGCCGTCGTTTTGGCTGATACATTGTCATGTGTTTCAAAATCTGGTCGAATGTCAATATTGGATGGCTTGACAGACTTTTCCAGGTAAGAACAGTCAAGTATCAACAAACCAAAGATGCCACGCAATTTGATCACCTGCAATTGAGAAATGCACGTCTTTTCCACAACGGAGCTGTGTTTCCCTATGAAGGAGTGGATTTGGATTTTTCCAAAAGTAAGTTTGGCCCCCTGTACGACTTGTTTTCTAAATTTCGATGGTCGTATTATCAAACGGCCCCATGCTGCTACCTCAAGCGTTTAAGGCAAGAGCACCACATTGGGCGATGTCACAAAAATGTCATAAAGCAAATGCGATGGTTCTTGATTGGTGTACACTTGGCTAATAATATTACACGTAACCGACACATGATGGTCCTCAATGAATTACACTTCATGGTCTGATTCATGTTCTTTGTTGGGCTCTAACACGCGTGGTTTAAATCCTAGTAATGGGCCAATGGAATCGGGGCGTGTTTTAAAGTCAATTTTGAATGTGGAGAAAATACTGCAGCGATGAGTGTTGGTATTTCCGATAAGTTCAAACTTGCGCGTTCCATCGAGAAATGACTTTAAACCATATTGATTGATCAACACCACATAAATGTGTTCATAAATATCATCGATCGTGTATCCACCAGAGTTCAGGGTGAGCACAGAATCATCATAGTAAAACTTGTTCACATTTTCACGTATGTTGTATATTCGATTGTACGTTTCAAGAGAAACAAGTCCCAAACCATAAGGTCTTTCACTCAATTCGATAGGCGGGTAAATGTCTAGGCTGACTTCGGGTCCACGTCCATGCAGTGTAAACGTTTTACTTTCTGCCGATATACTGTGAACGTTTTTGCTCATGCTGTGTCTTTTATAAAAAAAATTAAACACAAACGTCCACACTGTTGGCTGTTAAACGTTTGCTCACGTTTCACATTATAATATATCTTGATCCTGTTTCCAAAATTGGCTTGTTCACGAATGTCTTAAGCCCAGGCTTTGCCAAGGACAGGATCTTATTTTTAGTCTTTTTGGTCATTCTCACCACATATCTTTGTTTCACCATGATGATAATGACCAACAACCTTTCACAAGAAAGTTTAAGTCACAACTAACGTCTGATTGTTATTTCATGGCTGTATATTCCAATTCCACATAAAGTGGGAAATCGTTTATGGTTTTTCCCGCTTGCTTTTCATCCCATGTCAACATGGGATGAAAGGATAATTCGTCTCCGGCATTGACCATTTCATGGTTATGGACCAACATCCTATGACCATTTATCTTTATTTGTAAATGGTTCTCATCAGGCATGCCATATTTCATGTGAATGGTACCATCATAGTGTAATAGATAGTGGCTTACACCCGAAGCAAGCACATAGGTCAAGTGATGGTCATGGACTAGCGGAAAATGGTTTCTGTCATTCACAGGTTTTTCATTTGTCAGATACACTAAAAATACAGATGGGATAAATTTTTAAAGCCTTTTCATTTCATAGGTCACGTAACGCTTGGTACAGACATCGTTTTCGTCTTTCGGGTCTTCCGCGTGAAGAATACGATGGTGATTAGCGCTATAGCCATTCACCGTAAGCTGGGGCACTTTATCATAAAACTCATACACCTTGTTATCCACATAATTTTTGTAGTAACGTCTGTAGACACTTGAGGATGTTTTACATCGGTTAACCGCTTTCCCTTAAAGTCATAATCTCCCTGTTTAGTGCGTGGCACTACTGACCTATCCACATAGTGTTTATTAGCAGGATCTGTTTCTTGTTTAGGATCATGTATGGGGGCAGACCTAGCTTTGGCCATCAACGCACGTCCAAAGACGTCCATCATCAACCTGTAGTACCAGTCTACTGTTTCAATGACAAGGCTCGGTGCCATGTATATAGACAGCCTGCTAGCCTTAGTTGAAATGAAGATTATTAAGCAGCAAGAGTCATTACCCTGGGGGACATTGTTTCCCATCTCTGTCCCACATCACGTGAACAACGCCATGGTTCACTGTTTCCATCTTCCATTCGCTGCATCATTGTGGGGCCTTCCGGCTGTGGAAAGACCAATCTTTAGCTGACGATCATCACAGCGCCCAATGGTCTGCGTTTTCAAAATATTTATATTTTTGCAAAATCTATCTACCAACCCCTCTACGTGATTCAGGATCAAGTCATGTCTGGATTACAAAAAGATAATATGGGTTATTTTACTTTTTCCATGCAAGAAAATGTTATTTCGCCGGATGAGGTAAAGACTGATTCACTCATGATTTTCGATGATGTATCCACTGAACGTCAAGGCATCATTCAAAGCTATTTCAGCATGGGTCGACACAAACATATCGATTGCTTCTATTTTGGACAAACGTATTCTAAAATGTCCAAACAGTTGATTCGTGACAATGCCAATGTCATTGTTTTATTTCGCCAGGAAGAGAGGAACAGCCGTCACATTTATAATGAACATGTGAATCCGGATATGACCTTTCAAATGTTTACAGAATTGTGCGCCATGTGGTGGAACACTCAACGTCATGCCTGTTTAGTGAGTGACAAACAAAGTGAACTCAACCAAGGACGGTATCGCTTAGGGTTTGATCATTTTATTGATATTTAAGTCACTGTCTCATTCCCTGTTAAGTCATTCGTCAAGACACCATGGCGTTAGCAGAGAGTCAATTGAAAAAGCATATTATTAGAGCAAAAATACTATTCACCAAAAGTTTCGTTAATTGAAACGATCACGTGCAGATCATGCTTTGTTTATTCAACAGCATTTAGCACCTCCGTTAAAAGCCATGTTGAATCCCTCTCTCAAGCCATCTGAAAGGCTACCCACCGTTTCACAAGCCACTCAGACGCTGCACGAGGACCCTGAGGAAGAGGAACAGCAACAGGAAGATATGACTAGTGTTAACGAAGTTGAGGATGACGATGAACAAGTGTTTACGCCTCAAAAAAAGGCCGCACCCCTTGCAGAGTTTTTAAGAAAAAAGAAATCCTTGTTAATCGTCGAAACACCTTGCCCTTCCAGATCGTCTCCGTTTTCACAACTCTTGGCCACCCCTCAACATGAAGCTCAACTCAAAAATATTTTAATAAAATATTATGGATCAACACTGGAACCCTATTTCACCGATCTATTTATTGGAAACACAGATACCACGTATGTTGTGCGCTATGTGGATTATAGTTTTAAAATTGGTGATTCATTGATTAAATTTGCTCGTACTAAAGCTGGCATTAAGAACATCAATTATAAATTAACGCCAGGACTGTTAAAGCTGCTCTTCTCTCGAACACCCTCTTCCCATGATTATACACCAGAGGATCTTGGCAAATATAAATCCATTTCATTAGATACCCATGCCCACAAAAGACAGTATGATCCCACTCAACAAGTGAATGCCAATATATATCAAAAATATAAAACCATCATTGCAAAATTGTTTCCCACCAGTTAAAGTACTCGTCGTAAAGCATCCGCTTCGGGAGTGACACTTAAACCATTAAAACCCCTTGTGGATGTTACCTACTGGCACAATCCCTATAAGCTCATCCAGCGGCTACAGTTGTTGCATGCTTCACGTCAAGCCGGCCATACCGGTCACGATTGGGAAATTCAAGAAATTGAACATGAACTTCGAAATGCCAAAATTATTGTTTAAGCCCTCGCCCATTAAAATGGGTATTGCTCACGAATTGCATCGCCCAGCTAGGCGTCACTATCCGCGACTCAAGGTGATTTCACGAGGTGTGGATGAACTTTGGCAGGCTGAGTTGGTTGAAATGATACCCTATGCTAGCGTTAACGACGGTGTACGCTATATGTTGACCATCATTGACGTCTATTCCAAAATGGCCTTTGTTGAACCTGTGCGTCGCAAGTCTGTTCCACTAGTTACCAAGGCCTTTCAACATATTATTCAACAATCCAAACGTCAAACCCAGTTGCTACAAACCGATCAGGGGAAAGAATTTTTCAACAAGGATTTATCCAGTTTTCTCAAATCTAAGGATATTCACCATTACACCACGTACAGCAATCTCAAATCCAGCGTGGTCGAGCGGTTTAACCGAACATTGAAAACCCATATGTGGAGAGCGTTTACAGCTCAGGGCATTTATCGTTGGTTGGACATGTTACCAGATCTAGTGTCACGTTACAATGACACCAAACATAGAACCATTGGGAACAAGCCACGCCTCCTGACCAAAAATATTCAGCGACTGGATAAACTGTTTAACTCAATAATAACAGCGGGTCCTAAACGTCACCGACTGAAAATTGGGGATTTTGTTCGAGTGAGCAAATTTAAGTCTGCTTTCAATAAGGGCTACACACCTCAGTGGGGGACTGAACTATTTTGAATTCGTCAAGTCAACTTGGACAGCCCAGTCACCTATTTACTCGAGGACCTCAACCATCAACCCATAAAAGGTAGCTTTTATCTCCATGAACTTCAGAAAACAGCGTTTCCGAAACATTATCTTGTGGAAAAAGTGTTGAAAAAAAAGGAAATAAACTATATCTCAAATGGTTAGGATTTAACTCTACGTTTAATTCTTGGATCAATAAATAACATGTTTTATGAACCTGTGGGCTTTTTCATTTATTTATTTTATTGAATCGTGTTGTACGAGAGCTCTGTGTACGGCGCTCCGCGATTCGTGCATGTCCATACATGTTTCTCTTTCTCTCTCCACACCTCTGTCTCACTCCTTCACTCTATTTTGACATACAACTCGTTCAGCTATTGACTGTCATGGGTTTTACCACTCCACCCCTCACCTCTCCCCGCACCTCTGGCCCCGCCCCCTCACCACTAGGCAGTGGTCACGTGATTTTCTGTTCTCTCTTTGTGTTCACTCTTTCCCCTCCCTCCCCTATTCACCCTGCGGGGCCCTGCCTGCTGCTGCTCGGGGCCTGGCTGACAGGATGTGAAATATAATCCCTGTTACAGAGTTGCTACATTGTTCCAACCTGTTATCATATGACAGCAGTGTTGTCAGCTCTCGATTACATTACATTCTCTTAGCCGGCTAGCCAGCCTCAAGCGGATTTTTCTTTCTTGGCTGCCAGTCAGACATAGAAAAACAAGTTCTGTTGTTGTCGACTATAAAAGTTTTGCTTTTATTCGTCTCATAGCATTATGAATTTGTCAGGTTACTGGTCAGTGTTTACTAACATGTTGAAAGATCACCATGAAGAATGTTATTGAAATATTCGCCTTCATTCATCTGTCATTGGAAAATATCAAAAAGCGACCCCTCGTTTTGCCATACATCGCCCCATCGAAATAGCCATTTCCTGTATCCACCATGGCCAGTCATAGCGTCGTTGTAACACACGCCCAGCGCTACCGGCTCTCTGTCTACAAACACTCTTTATAAAAAAGAAGTAAAAAAAAAGTTTCAAAATGCATAGTTTTTTGTCCTAGAAACTTGACATTTATTTTCCTGGTAGAGGGGGTAGGGACCTTTCATTTATGTCAAACAAACTCTTTTGTAAACTTCCTAGTTTCCAAAATATAAAAAATCATATTTAAGTGTTTTCAAAAAATCTCGAAAAATCAAAAGTTTTATTATAAAAAAATAAAGGTCATAGAGACCATTCGTTTCAACTGTTGGACAACGTTCTATCAACTTTGGTTTTCAAACTATAGTCTACTTTTAAAAACAAAAGTTTTCAAAGAAAATAATTAAAAAATATAATACGTGGTCCAGAGCAAAGCGCCCGTCATCTCGAGTCCAACGACACCTCATTTGTTAAACTCCTATCAGGCGTTCGCCAATATTATCGCCAATGTTTGTCAGAAAGTAGGCTATATTTTTTCCCTCCTACAGCCTTGAAACTTGCTGTCTGCCTAGAGGGCATAGCGACCTTTCATTTATGTCAAACAAACGATTTCCCTAAATTCATCGTTTCCAAAATAGCGCCAATCCAAAAAAGAAACATTTTCAAAAAAAAGTTTAAATAGCAACACACATGCTTAGCAAAGAGGACGTCATCTCAACGCCAAAATCCGATCATGGGTTCGGGAGATATCGCCAATGTTTATATGAAGGTAGGGGGCGGCCCAGCTCTCTCGTCATCCCACTACTTCCATTTTATCCTAGAGACATTCAATTTATTTTGGGGGTAGACGGGGTAGGGACCTTTCATTTATGTCAAACAAACTTCTTTGTAAAAGTCCTAGTTTCCAAAATATAGGAATTCCAAAATTGGACTGTTTTCAAAAAAAACATAAAAAAAGTTTTATTATAAAAAATAAAGGACATAAACGCCATTCGTTACAACCATGGCACAACGTTCTATCATGTTTGGTTTTGAACTATCGCCTATTTTCAAAAGCAAAAATTTTCGAAAAATGTTTGGAAAATATAACGAGTGGTCCATAGCAAAGGGGGCGTCAGCTCGAGTCCAACGACACCTCATTTGTCAACATCCGACCATGGGTTCACCAGATATTAGCTTGGACTCACGCGGCGACCATGACACTCGTTAGAACCCCTGTTACCCCCCCTACTGTTATAAAAGCTTGTGTGTGGTTGTGACCTGTCTGATAACCTGTGCCTTTGTAAAGGTTTTACTAGAGTATAACTGGAAGCAGGTGCCACAAAGTACTTGCATTTAGAGATATGCTTGTATTTATTTTAATACGGTTATGAATGGAGAGTTTAAAGAGGGAGGTAATTGGATGGAGGAATGGGAGGGAGAGGAGGGAGGGAGAGAAAGTGAACATTCCTCGCCTCTTACTCCTGCTGCGGAACATGGACTCTCTCCGTACACATGAGCCATCAGGTAATGATTGCGGTATTCTTGAATCCGGAGGCGCAACAAACTGGTCTTCTTTTCTTAATAATAATACGATATGTTTTACGTGACGTATGATATAAACGATAAATAACAAGGCGAAATTGCGTGTGTCCTTCAATCCCATCAATCAGCTGTTCGTCAGCCATAGTTCATCATATCTTGGGTAAACTCGAGAGTGAAGAAGGAAGAAAGGCAGCTTTGTGGGGTTACGACGCGTAGCCTTGAGATTCGTGACTAACTGACAGCACAAAGACCAAGGTAAGCGAAAGTTCATTTACATCGCTTTAAATAGAAGTACAAGTCCTTTATCAACCTACGAAGCGAAATCATCAGCACTATTCACTGCGCATGTCAATTTATTCAGGGTAACAATTTTCTCCCTAATTAAAAATAAAAATTACTTTCTACTGAATTCCACAAGGAACACATTCTGAATACTGCGACATACGAACCGTCTTCTCGCTGGAGAAGTGCATTCACCATGAACTTAAAATTTAAATTACTCTATAGGCTACATGTTTGCTCCCCAACCTAAAGTCTCTTTACTTTTATTAACTTTTGAGTATTTTATTGGTAATTTTAACCTCACAGTTGCAATCTGGTCACGTTGTGTACTCCTAGAAACCATGTTGAACTTTCTTTCGTAGTAACACATTCCTCAACCTTAAGTCTTCTTCGCCATAACACCTGATCACGTTGTGTACTCCTAGAAACCAGGTTGAACTTTCTTTCGTAGTAACACATTCCTCAACCTTAAGTCTTCTTCGCCATAACATCGAATTACTCAGTAATACTTTGGTATCAATAGTATGCACTCGAGCAAATTTATCGAATTAGATTTTATATAATATACAATTCGTACTGAATTTCTCTTCCTATAGTTTAAGATTTCACTAATACTGTGTCCAGGCACTCAGAACATCACAAGGAAAACAAAGTTGGTAACAGAGCCAAGCGACACGTTACTGTTGTATAGGCCAACTTTGCAGGAGGAGGATTCTGCGATAATCTGTCTTTAGGTTCAGGATGTAGCATTTCATTATTTATGTATTTATTAATAGGTACTGTTACAGTTAGGCAAATCCAGGTGGTAACAAGATATTTACATGCTGTATATCTCAATTTTTCTCCATAATGTCTCTGTGTTCCCTGAATGGAGCATTTATTTTCTTCTAGAATACTTTTAAACTGTTAGGAAAAGGTTCTAAGACTTCTTCAGGTAACTCATTCCATGTTTGAATACCCCTGTTTATAAAAGAATACTTAGCTAAGTTTGTTTTTGGAATGATGGGCCTAATTTTGTGTTCGTGAACTCTGCTACCCATATAATCTGGCTCATGCATTCTGTTTCGCAACTCATTCCAGGCCGGCTCCCCTGTGTATGCTTTGTACATCTCCTGGAGTCTTCTTTTATGTCTTCTGTTGTGTAGGGATTCCCAACCCAATGACTTTAACATGTCAGAGACACTGTCAGTTTGGGGAATTTGCCAAGTACGAATCTTGCAGCTTTCCTTTGCACCATCTCCAATTTGTTCGTTAGAGTTGATTGGTAGGGCTCCCACACACTCGTGGCGTATTCTAAAATTGGTCTCACAAGACATTTGTAAGCCAATTCTTTGGCCTGAATACTGCTACCCTTCATGTTTCTCATAACGAAGTATAATGACTTTTGTGCCTTATTATCAACGCTCTCAACGTGCTCACCCCAGTGTAAACTTTTATTTATGGCAATCCCGAGATAGCTGCATGACTCCACTCGAGGAATAATTTTGTTTCCTAATTTAGAATCAACTATTGTCCCTTTTCTGATGTTAGTAAAAGACATGCATTTACTTTTTCTGCATTTATCCTCATGTTATTTCGGATAACCCAGCATTCTATACGTTCCATGTCTTGTTGGAGGAGCGTAGTGTCAACTTGATTATTGACTTTCCTATATATTACACAGTCGTCAGCGAATAGTCAGACGTCCGATTTAACATATTCTGCCAGGTTGTTTGTATATAGAAGAAACAACTACACTTCCTTCTGGAATTCCAGAGGTGAATTTTGTCTCTTTCGAAAATACTCCCCCAACTTTGACTGTTTGGGTTCTGTTTCGGAGAAAGTCCCGGATCCAGAATACCACTCTTTCATCAAGATCCAAATTTGCAAATTTATGTAACAGGAGGTCATGTGGAACCATATCAAAAGCCTTAGCTAAGTCAGTGATTACACTGTCCACCTGGCCTCCTGTGTCCATGACTTCTGCTATATCTTGACAAAACCCCACCACCTGTGATTCACATGAATAGCCTTTCCTAAATCCATGTTGTCTATCATACAACCAGTTATTTTTCTACCAGAATCATTTGTTATTTTTCACCCAAAATTATGTGTTCCATTTGTTTACACACCACTGCCGTCAGAATCACTGGTCTATGGTTCCGTCCCCTCCTTTATAGATTGGAACTACAGTAGCTTTCTTCCAGTCGAACGGCGAAGCCCTATTGTTCAGGGAGACTGTGAACAATACTCTAAGGAAGGGAATTATTTGTTCTCCGCCTATCTTGAGAATGTCGCCAGACACCTCATCGAGTCATACAGACTTGAATTTAATGACTTTCTTCAGGTTTTTCCTAACCTCCTTGTTATGAATAGTGAATGGTTTAAATGTATTTTCCCTTAATTTTGAAGATACGGACAATCTAGCTTTTGCAGTAAGAACGCTACTATACCACTCATTAAGCACTTCAGCATTTTGCGGGTTTCCTGTGACAAGATTTCCTTCTGAGTCCCTCAGAAACTTAATGTCATCTGGGTTCTTTTTCCGTCTCCTAAGATAATTATGAAACGTATTTGTATTTCCCGGTTTTAGTACAGTCTTTATATAAGAATCGTGTGCTTTACGTTTTTCTGTATTCAATTTCTTGATAATTAGTAGATATTGTCTGTAATGGTTCCTGTTTGATTTTAGTATGTTGTGAAGATTTCTATCTTTTCTCTTAAGAATTCTAACACGTGAATTGTAGTATTCAGGATCCTGGTTTCCTCTCTCTCTATATTTTGGAACGTATAGCGATTGGCCCGTATGAATAATATTTTTGAAATTCAACCACACATCTCCAACGCTATTGCCAGTCGATGCCCATTCAGGAAAATTAAATTTTAACTAATTTTGAAAACCTAAAGTGTCCGCCTTATTGTATTTCCTAACCAACATTTCTTTAGTATCTTGACTGCGTTGCAGTTTCCAATGGCATAACATTTCGTCGGTCACTAATTCCCGGAATATTTTCAACACTGATCAGATCGTCTACAGGCTTAATGAGGAAAACATCTAGAATATTTCTACCCCTGGTGGGTCTTTCCACTACTTGTGAAAGTCTGCACTCCTGTATGAATGAGTTCGCTATTTGTTGTTCCCTCCCCCCTAGCATTTTTTCACCTGACCAATCGACACTTGGGAGATTTAAAACCCCTGCTAATATAAGATCTTTGTCTGGCCCAAGATCTGAACAAATGCTAATTAGCTTGCAAAGGATGTCGGTGTTTTCGTTTGGAGCTCTGTAGACACCAATTATTCTTAGTATCTTAACGTCAGTGGTTCTAAGGATTTTTATGCCGAGCGCTTCGTATTCTTCATCTATCCAATCTAATTGCGAAGGCAAGTCATTTTAACGCAAATAAAAATAATTCTCCCTCTCCTCAATCTATTTCACCTGTACACAGTGAAGATAGCCGGGAATAATTCATTATACCTAGTTCATCTGATAGCCAAGATTCCGTTCCGATGACTACATCGGGCTTGTGTAATTCAATCAAAGTCGAAAATTTTATTGTTTTGTTCACAATACTTTGACAATTGACCTGAAGAAATCTTAAAACCTTACCTGTCTGAGAATGTCCTTGAAGATCTGCTGCCGCCTCCAGGCTGCGGTATTGGGGTGCTTCACCACTCGCCCGTCCCGTTAGTTGGGGGTAGTTGACCTCTCTCCGTGCACCCTACGAGAGATGCTGTAAACCCCGTGGCGTGCTGTTGAGTTTGTTCACCTATAATCCACCCCGTTACCGTAGTTTTCCTGTTGCCCGGAATGGCGCACCACATTACACAGGAGAGTTCCCATCTTCCGTGAACCACGACTATTCAAATGGACAGCAACACGTCCCAAATCATTCCAATCGATCCAGCAATTTGGATCGAAATATCAGAGAACCAATCGATTGCAGACCCAGTCAATGTTTTCATTTACCGAGTCAGCGTACTCGATTTGCGTATCCTTTCTCCTTACAATACCACCTACCACAACTTTTTTTTAACTTCTTTCTTGCAGCCATACCTAAGCCCCATATTTCCCCCATTGTGTGATCCGTGGATCTTGAGCTCCTTAAATTGTTTACATTTAGCAATACCACTTTTTCTTCCCTTACTTCATCCCTGTCTTCTATCTGGCCAGCCATTTGTTCTATCCTTATTCCCGGGTAGCATTCAACGGCTGCTCTTTGCTTCGTGAACTCTTCTGCACTAAAGCGGATCATTGAGTTCCCTAATATACGCACTGCTACAGGTTTGCTTTCAATTTTTCGTTGAGTTTTTTTTACCCTGTCCCCCTTCGTGGCCCAGCTGCCTTTCGAATTTTCTTCTTCTCTAAGAATGTCTTTTAGAACTTTGTTTTCTTCTTCTACTTCCTTTATGATCTTTTTCGCCTGTTCGAGCTCTTTCTGTAACTGCTCAATCATATCTTCCTTGCGTTTCATTTCCTCGCTTGAAACGACGCCAACAACGCCACAGTTATTACACTTCCAGGCATCTGTTACATTACCTTCAACCTACACACTTAAAATGGAACCATGTAATACACTCAATTTCGTTTTTTTGAATTCCGGCACACACTTTGCACTTAATTTGTTTCTTGCCGTTATTATTTCCCTTGCGCGTCATTGTTAACTCGGTCTTGGCTAATGTAAACAGGAGAGCGCAGGTATACACGTCCGTCTCCACTGAAGATTGACCGCATCGAGTAGCCATTCTCGTGCAAAGTATCGGCCAGGAACACAAGTTCATCTTCACACACCGCCAGACATGTAAGAGGATCACAACAAGGGACATGGAACACCGTAGGCATTTACGTCTTTGCCCACCACAGAAAGTTGCTGAGACTGAACATGCCATACAGAATGACCAGGGAAGTCTTTTTGAATCATGGAGTAACTATCTTATACATTTCATCTATGGATATGTTTACTCCCTTCCGAGAAGGTCACAAAAAACGGGTTTATAAACGAATTCCCGACCAGAAATAGGTAAGGCAGATTGCAAATTCGTTTAACCGCGAGGCAGGACCTTCCACAGTAAAGCACGACAGTGAATGTTCAACATTGTATAATGAGAATTTAGAATATTTCGACAAGTCTAGTGAAGTCATACTTATAAATTTGAACATTAGTAACTAGAAGTGATCAACAAAGTGCACAGTATATAAACATTATTCCAGTGAACTGAACATTATTTTACGACATCGCTATAAATATTTAGCAGCGATATTGAGAGCAGAGTCAACTATACATAACCATAACCACTAATATTCATTGAAAATAATTACGAACAATTCAACATTATCTTCGATTATTATAACAATATGAACTACAAAAATGAGCCAACGAGGATGCTGAATATCAATATTGTGAAGATGCTGAAGATGAGCTACTAAATACATGGTAGGGGAACAAAGCTAACGATAATATGTGGATTACTGGCGTGACAAAGATGGATTAACGAAGTGATTTTGAAGTATGTGGATTTATACAAATTCATCATGGACCACATATATGGAATCACAAATCGACCATAATTGATTTCCTACACCAACTTGGAAATTAAATTATCAGTAAATACATAAATAACTACAATGAGTTCCAGCCACGAGACCTTCAAGAAAGCTGCCGCTCGAAGAATGATATCGGCAGTTCTATTTAGAACAGAAGCGAGACGAGTTTTGAACGAGTACCATCCAGTATTGAAGAAATGCAGAGCCAAAGACTGAGAGATCACCCGATGACTCGACATCGAACACAGGAATGGCGAGGATGACGCCATCCATAGCAGGAAGGAGATGCCAGTTCCTGCATATCAAGTGTATATAGTTAAGTGAAAGGGGTGAACAATGGGAGTTCAAGAATTCCTAACGGAGCGTGTATTTCTTTATCGACGTAGGCGAGAAGTTTGAAACTCAGGGGAAAAAATCAACTTAAAATATAAGTAAATAGGTGTTAACTGTTCCTTCATAAATCCAATTCCCATGGAGAGAGGTGAAATCCTCATAAAGAAGGAAAGAAAGTGTCCTGACTAGCTGACTCATCAATCTCAGGAGAAAAAATCAGCTTAAATATTAAGTAAATAGCTGTTCGAATATTTTTCCTAAATACAATTTAAGGGACCCATAGGGAGGGAAAAAAGAATGTCTTGACTGACTCACTCACTCACTCATCATGGACCAGCCAAAACTATTGTAATTAGAGAGATGAAATGTTCGAAATATGTTTGTTGTATGTCGAAAATATCCAGTAAGGAAGGATGTTTGTATATTCAGGTACTAAAGGGGTTAAACTTGCATATAACTAAATAACAATATCTCACGAGTGGTTTCATCTGGGGATGTGATACTCGGCATATGAACAATTCATTTTAAATAAGCAGACACATGTCTAAGTGTTTTTCGATGTGGTGTATATTATGAGGTGAAAGGGGAAAATGTGGGCGTAGACGATTTCGATTTGTGTAATTTTATGATGTGTACGTTACAATTACAATATTCGCGGGCGAAGCCGCGACGGGTAAAGCTAGTATCTAATATATCTTTCCTATACACTGAGTTTAAGTACAAATAGTGCTAAATGAGTCCACCAGACTTAATACAATCTAACGACTAAAAATCAGAACAATCAATCAAAGCCTTATCAAACAAACATTTCACTTCTATTTTATGTTATATCAAACGGTTATCATAATCAAATATCAAGCTTCCTCGAAACCTGTAGGGAACGGCATTACAAAACTTCTCACTACTCAAAAGTCGTACTTGAATGCTCTAATATTATATACATCAACCACGAGTCGAATCTGCGACCTTTCACTCTATAAGGGTTGAAACACAAGATTTAAACAGAATATGTGGATTGACCGATGTACCCGGATATAAAAATCTGTAAATAGGTTTTAAGATATTATTCCCTTCGGATGTAAGACATAAAAAGGAAAAATCGATCTCGAAATAAAAACCAAAATCACAAACTCTAAATGGGTTATCAAACAACGTACCCCTCCGATGAACTGTACTGGACAATAAAAATCGAAACTCGAAATCCACAAATCTTAATATCTGAACTAGAAACACAAAGGGGAACAAACCTTCCCAGCAAACAATCAGCTGATCCATAGGAAATGACCATTTCCAACGCCTCAAAATTCACACTCAATATTTATTACCAACACGTTTCTTGACCACAGGATGATAAGTGTGATTCCTTTCTCGCTGGGATTCGTGTCTCCAAGATCAAATGTGTTTCCATTGAGCAATCAAATTGATATTGTATGTGGGTGTGCATACAGCTTGTATATCTGAGTGAAAAATCATGTCTCTCTATATTCAACATACACAATAAAAATCGAAACTCGAAATCCACAAATCTTAATATCTGAACTAGAAACACAAAGGGGAACAAACCTTCCCAGCAAACAATCAGCTGATCCATAGGAAATGACCATTTCCAACGCCTCAAAATTCACACTCAATATTTATTACCAACACGTTTCTTGACCACAGGATGATAAGTGTGATTCATTTCTCGCTGGGATTCGTGTCTCCAAGATCAAATGTGTTTCCATTGAGCAATCAAATTGATATTGTATGTGGGTGTGCATACAGCTTGTATATCTGAGTGAAAAATCATGTCTCTCTATATTCAACATACACAATTTGGCTGCCATGGACTCGATGATGATGCCTTGGTGGTCTTTTGTCAAATACAAAAATATTTTGGGCTTATGTGCCTCGTAGAACTTCATTAAGGGTTAACCTGTCTCGAAGTACATTAGAAACTATGAGCAAAAGCTGGCTACATGAGTCACCACTTATCACATGGCTAAGAATGGCACATTATTCATTAAACACACAAAATAATCCTTACTTGTCGTATCGTGAACACTTAAACAGACTATATTATTGTAGACTTAGAAGGAACAATTCATGATTTACGACTTGGCAAACTAGGACTTGAAATAAATCAGGCATATTTCCAACATCTCTTAATGCAATATTCAAAATCAACCAATATATATCATACAACGTGGCGGTTATAATTGGGACATTTTACCGATTATCACAGTGGACCCAGCGAGAAGGTTAATGTCATTTATTCAACTTAGAACACATTTCAATGCCAAGTGCATGTGACGGAATGTGGACAATTGTGGGACCAGTGAAAGGGAACTTGGCGTCACCGACCAGCTGGGCTCGTGGCCTATGGTGCAGTCGGACGAGGCCAGGTCATCAGAATGGACAAATGGAAGCGTTGACATACCAGGCGCACTGCAGCGACCATAGAGACTGCATTAGGCGAATGCTGGGACTTAACCTTTCCTAAGGACGAAATCCCTAAGGAATCGTGGTGACTGGATTCATTCCGCGTCAAGCGACCTCAAGATCTTCAGACATCCCTAAGGTAGAAACCTTCTATTTTGAATGTGAATTCTATTGCCATGAATTTCCAATCCTCCGTAATTTTGCGTGTTCTGAATGCTCTGCGAACATACCTTCAATTTATAGTCATTGTTACCTGAATGTTATGGTTAAGTTTGAAGATGAGGTGGATCCTTACATTACGATATTTTTCTCGTATAAAATAAATGAACCATATGGGACGTCCTACCCCATATTTTCACGAGGCAGCAGGATTAATGTCACCGTATGTGCTCCCGTTGACACTATTACAACTTTGAATAATGAAATAATTAATTTCATTTGTGTAATAATAACAGTATTCGCCATTTTCAAACACTGAATTTCTTTTGAAAAGTGATCATTCTGACCATGTGCTGTCAAATGGTTAATGATATTGTTTATACAAGTTAATTTGAGAGTGAGGGATTGGAGTTACCTTAATCTAGTATGGGACACGTAGTAATTGAAGCTAATTGTTCTAATTGCGATTGGAATATAATGGGTATAGGGATTTATATTAATATCAGGTGTATAATTATGTTTTTCCTGAGTTTCAACTCAGAAGGTTTAGTGGTAGATCAACTTGTACATAGGACATATTGCGGTAGTGGCAATCCTGACCAATAGTGTGCATTAAGAGCTTCTGATTACAAACAACGACCCAATATAATTAATGGACTTTCACATCAAGTAAATTATAATATGCCAGTCAAATATCTTGTAAGGAGTAAAATGACGTCACGTTAAAATAAGATTGCAAATTCATAAAGGACTTGTGTGAAATTAGTGTTCAGTGATTTAATATTAACTCAATTTGTTGAGCAGAAAAGTAATGCAGTGAAGAAATAACTCGAGTGTCAACAATTAAATTGTTCGTAAATATAAGTTATTTTTTGGAAACCTCTTCTAGAAAATCATAATTGTAAAGTGTCAGAGTATGTTCTACGGTTAAGACCTATAACTTTATGAGAACGACTTTCTTAGATATGTTGCCAACTACCATCCAAGTTTGGTTTGATCCAATTTTGAAATGAATGTGACTTGTAAATCACGTTACTTGATTGAAGATGACGTGTGAAACAATTTCCAAGCTCGTATTTAATGAAAATAGTAGAGAATAAGGCAGCGTAATGGGTTATAATTTAATTCAGTATTTTTTAAATTTTATTTTGTAGATGATTGTGTATTCTCTTCTGTTTAGGGTAATAAATTGTATTCTTCGCCCATAATGATAACAAATGGGCTCTTACGAAGATAAAGACTATGAATATCTTTATTTTGAGATGCTCAAATCCCTATTTGTTTTGCCATCGCAGATTAATTTTCATTGCATTGAGGTGCATAATATTTCGTTTGTTGCGGATATACATTGCCTTTTGTGAATAAATATGAGAAATGATTTTCTTTTACTTAATGTTTTCTCACCCAGTGTTGTCTTGTCATGTACATTTCCCTTGAATTCTTTACGGGGAACATGAGGGCAGTGAGTAGAGAATTTTTGCCGACATAACCCAGACGCCCTGTCTCTCGTACTCACACTGTGCTCATGTTGCCTCGCAAGTGATCGCCTCTCCATCCCAGGTAGACAACGGGCACAGTATTAAGAACGTAATTCATGATGAAAATCAATTTATGTAAACCAAAATCATGCAATGTAGCCGAAAGAAATCAGAAAAAATATTGACCCCTAATTAGGAAGAGAACAGCAAAGTGATGTAGGAGAATTTTGCAAAAGGAGCAAAATAAACAGTCATGTACAAAGCAATGAAGATATTAAAATTAGATTGGCTCAGGCAGGAACTGCATTTCTGAAGAATATAATTCTGTGTATATCAAATATGGATATAGGTATTATATGGTCACATTGAAATTTTTCTGGAGTGTGGCACGCTAAGGAAGTGAAACCTAGACACTTGAAGCAGCATAAAAGCGGGGAATATAAGCTCTCGAAATGCTTTCTGACAGAGTATAAGAAGGCCAGTAGAAGAACAAATTGATCGGTACAAAAATGTGTAGGTAAAGGCAGATGTTTCCGTCAACTACCAACAAAGAGACGATATAAGTTGGCAGGACACATATTAAGACACCCGGGAATACCAACCATTGTCAAGGAAGGAGTTGTAGAGGATAAGAACTATGGGGATAGACCAAGGTTAGAATATGTTAAAAAGACTATGGAGATAAAACGGTTAACTCTGGACATAAGGTACAGAGTGATGGATCAAACACGTTAAGGCACTGAAGATGCAAACAAGAACAACTACCAATGAAAAGTAAGAACTTGCCACAATGAATTAAAATGTGATTATTCAAATATCTTGTCTCAGCAAATAAATCTTCGCAATTGCTACATAACTATGGTTCCTATCTTCTATAGATTAGATCGTGTGTCCTCAAATGTCCCCTTAGAGCTCAGTTATTACGCAAATACTACGTGAAAATTGCTTCTTACCACCATTAGTAAGAATGCGATTACTATTCTCATATACATTAAGGTTATTTGACTGTGCGATTACAACATAACAATGGTTTCTTCAAGGAAGTGTGTCTTTAAATGTTGCTCGAGAACTATATTTGGTTCGCATATACACACATCAAAAAAAGTTTTGCATCACCTCGGTTCCCAGATCTCCGGCATATAGACGTTGACTGTGTATATTGTATCCAAGATACAGTCCCTTTGACTGTTCATAGATGTCACTAAAACTGCTCAAAGATGTAAACAACCATGCATGAGCAGGGCCTATTAGACGGAGGGGGTACGACAGCTGATCAGTTCCAGTCATTCCACCAGGACGAAGGTACGCTGCTCTTGTTGTCTGTAGTTCTACCATGCCTAGAAGGTCAATACCGCAGTTCGATCGCGTCCGCATTGTTACTTTGTGTCAAGAAGGGCTCTCAACAAGGGAAGTTTCCAGGCGTCTCAGAGTGAACCAAAGCGATGTTGTTCGGACATGGAGGAGGTACAGAGATACAGGAACTGTCGATGACAGGCCTCGCTCAGGCCGCCCAAGGGCTACTACTGTAGTGGATGACCGCTACTTACGGATTGCCGCTCGGAGGAACCCTGACAGCAATGCCACCATGTTGAATAATGCGTTTCGTTCAGCCACAGGACGTCGTGTTTCAACTCAAACTGTGCGCAATAGGCTGCATGATGCGCAACTTCACTCCCGACGTCCATGGCGAGGTCCAGCTTTGCAACCCCGACACCATGCAGCGCGGTACAGATGGGCCCAACAACATGCTGAATGGACCCCAAGGAATTGGCATCACGTTCTCTTCACCGATGAGTGTCGCATATGCCTTCAACCAGACAATCGTCAGAGACGTGTTTGGAGGCACCCTGGTCAGGCTGAACGTCATAGACACACTGTCCAGCGAGTGCAGCAAGGTGGTGGTTCCCTGATGTTTTGGGATGGCATTATGTGGGGCCGACGTACGCCACTGGTGGTCATGGAAGGCTCCGAAACGGCTTTACGATACCTGAATGACATCCTCCGACCCATAGTGCAACCATATCGGCAGAATATTGGAGAGGCATTTGTCTTCATGGACGACAATTCTCGACCTCATCGTGCACATCTTGTGAATGCGTTCCTTCAAGATAACGACATCGCTCGACTACAGTGGCCAGCATGTTCGCCAGAAATGAACCCTATCGAACATGCCTGGGATATGTTGAAAAGGGCTGTTTATGGACGTCTTGACCCACCAAACACTCAGAGAGATTTACGCCGAATTGTCGTTGAGGAGTGGGACAATTTGGACCAACAGTGTCTTGATGAACTTGTGGATAGTATGCCACGGCGAATACAGGCATGCATCAATGCAAGAGGACGTGCTACTGGGTATTAGAGGTAGTGGTGTGTACTGCAATCTGGACCACAAATGCTGAAAGTCTAGCTGTATGATGGTACAACATGCAATGTGTGGGTCTCATGAGCAATAAAACGAGCTGAAATGTTGTTTGTGTTGATCTCTATTCCCTTTGTATTTAACGGTTCCGGAACTCTTGGAACCGAGGTGATGCAAAACTTTTTTTGATGTGTGTAGTAGTTAAGTCCGGTTCTCACCACTATGCATTAACATGTGACTCTTCAATGAACTTCCTTGTTTCAATTTTGCTTCACATATGATAAATTAATATGGCTTCTAGCGGCTATGGATTAGCATGTGTGACTTTAAAGATTCCCTCCTGTTACATTTGGCTTGCCAAATATGGCTTCCCCCCACTGTAGATAAGCATTCGTTGTCACCAAATGTCCTCAGAGGATAAACTTGGATTCAAATACGCAACATAAGTATATGTATTCGCCGGTATGGATATGCGTGTGTGTCTTCAAAGGTCCTCTGTTGGTTATCTTGCAATAAGATACGCTACATGAATTTGGCTTCTAACAACTATTGATTAACATGGTTCTCACGAAAATCCCCTTTTCGAAAATTTTCATTTGAATACGCTACATGAATATGGATTATCGATGCTATGGATTAGCAAGCGTTTCTTCTATCTTTCGGACACGGTGAACTTGCATTAACATATGGCATTTCGTCGCTAGGAATAAGCATGTGTTCCTTCATATGTCCTCTCCAAGTAAACTTGGATTCATATAGCCTACATGATCACAGCTTCTCGCCGCTATGGACTAGGATTGTCTCTTGAAAGGTCTCTCTGGGGAAACTTGGATTCACATAAGCTACATGTTTATGGCTTTTCGTCACTATGAATAAGCATGTGTATCTTCAAATGTCCCCTCAGAGTAAACTTGGAGTCACATAAGCTACATGAATAGACCTTCTCGCCGCTATGGACTAGCATGTGTCTCTTCAAAGTTTGTCTCCGGATAAACTTAGATTCACATACGCTACATGAATAAGGCTTCTTGCCACTATGAATTAACATATGTGTATTCAAATGTTCTCTGCGGGTAAACTTGGATTCACATACGTTACATGAAAATGGATTCTCACCACTATGGATCATCATGTGCTTCCTTTAATTTCCTCTTCCGGGGAAATTGGATCCACATACGCTACATGGATACGGTTTCTTGCCACTATGGACGAGCATGTGTCTCTTCAAAGTACCTCTGTTGTTAAACTTGGTTTCACATACGCTACATGAAAAACGCTTCTCGTCGCTATGGATGAGCATGTGTGTTTTCAAATGTCCTCTTAGGAGAAACTTTGATTCACATACTCTACATGAATAGGGCTTCTCGCCGCTATGGACGAGCATGTGACTCATTAAAGTACCATTGTTGTTAAACTTGGATTCACAAACGGTACATGAAAAGGGCTTTTCGCCACTATGGATGAGCATGTGTGTCTTCAGAGTACCTTTGTACTTAAACTTGGAATCACATAGACTACATGAATATGCCTTCTCGTCGCTATGGACGAACATATGTATCTTCAAATGTTCTCTGCGGGAAAATTGGATTCACATACGTTACATGGAAAAGGCTTCGCGCCACTATGGATCATCATGTGCGTCTTTAAATTACAGCTTTGAGAGAACTTGGATTCACATACGCTACATGGATACGGTTTCTCGCCGTTATGTACTAGCATGTGTCTCTTCAAAGTACCTCCCCGAGTAAACTTGGAATCACATACGCTACATGAGTATGCCTTTCTACTGGTAGGACTATGAATGTTTGGCTCCAATATTTGTATGACAGTAAATTTTCCTCTAGATGCAGTGTTGGTAAATTGACTTTCGCTAGAAACAAATGCATACATTGTTCTTACAGCAGAATCCGACGTACCAGGACATATATGACTGAAATCAGTAGAACTAACGGATTAAAGTGCGGTAAATAATCACGGAAGTAAATAATAATATAAAGACCTAGAGATCTAAGTTGTATTAATATGATTGGGGTTACCAGTACTAAAAACTTGTCTTCCAAGAAGTAACGGTAAATTATGTCGTTTCTAATCATGAATATTATCTTGTACATAAAGTATCCTCTGAGCAGTTTACAATGATATGCATATTATGATATGATATAAGTTTTGCAGTCAATGGCCATAGCAGGGTATTTTAAATGAACGCCCACAGGCTCCTACCAAGTTCTATTTCAAGTAGCTCCAACTTTGGCTAGCAATTGCTACAGTCACCGACATCTAGCGGCGAATGTTGGAACTTGACAGTGTGTTGCTAACGAGCGGAATATAACCTACAAGTTTGGATACACACTACTAATTGTGGCGGTAGGTTGTTTAACATGTTAAAATCTGACACGGGCCCGCCGGCTCTAAAGGAAGGCATATTGAAGGATTTTAACGCTCCTTTAAATCCCGCGCGCTTGGCATGGTTTAAACCTGTGATCTTGGGCACAGTTGCATGCTACTGACTATGCCACCGATGCCATTATATGTATATTATTCAGGTGTGACTTGTCGGAGATTTTGGATTCATAGCTCTGCCAGAATGAGCGTACCTTAGCCACCACAATCTTCTGATCCAATGTCTTCAGAGTTTTTACATTCTGCGTGTCATGAAGGGAAAGGTGCTTATGCCCATCCCTTTGCAACACTGCTTGGTCTCCTCCAATGTTCAAGAAATTGAGTTTATTCTCGCGAATAATACGGTGAGATTTCACAGAAGGCGGCTAAATTGATGAGTAAAAAGTATACAATATCGTTGTTGTTGTTGCTGTTTGTGTCACCAGTCTTCACGCCGTTCCAATGCATCACTCCAGGTCTTCTAATCTTGATGATATCATTTCATTGATCTTTACAAAGCTACCACATCCTACATCCGAAGCAATGTATTAATTTCGCCATCAGGCAGAGACGTCTTCCTAGAGAAGATTTAATTGCGGGGTAAAATCCTCTATCCGTTGTCTACCAGCCATCGAAGCAGATGAAATTAGAGCACAGGATTCTCAGATCGTCAAACATGCCAGGCTCGTAGCTCAGACCCAGCTTATAAGGCGATCACAAGGAACCCCATAATGAATATAGAGCAGACAACGACGCGGCTAATTAAGGAGTCATCTATTCAAGACGAGACCCAGAAATCCTTAGAACCTCGCCACAAGAAATCCCACGTTCTACTGTCTTACACAAGACCGATGTGCCTCAGAGAGCCATAGTTAGCGCCATAGCAATCCCTTCTCACGCTCTTAATAATATTTAAATCAGGTCCTGCATGCATTATTTCCTACGTCTGCCACTCATGTCATAATTTCGCAACTCTTGGTATATGTCATAGGGAGTATAAACCTGAGTGACGACGATTTCCTAGCAAGTCGTGATATAGAGTCTTTATTTTCCAGCTTTCCGGTACCTGACACCACACATATAATCAGTTAAAAGCTTACAGCCACAGGAGGTTCAACGGATTTAGTTGACTTGGGTGAACACTGCGTTAACACCACAGTCCTCATCTACAATGGGCAGATGTTTCAACATATGTAGGGAGCAACCATGGGATCCCCGTCTGTCCATTATAGGCCAATGGTATCTTGGAAAATCAGAGGAAGAAGCTGCAAAAGAGTGCTCATTGAACCCTGAGTGTTGTTTGAGGTACGTAGACGATGTCTTTTTGATATGGAAACATGGACGCAACACACTCCAGGACATCCTAGACATCATGTGGTCCCAACATCCGAGGATCAACTTCACAGTGGAATTAGAAGTTAATAATTAGCTGGCCTTCGTAGACGTTCCGCTATATAAACGAACAGACAACAAGCTCGGACACAGGGTCTATAGGAAAGGCATTCATACAGATCGGTACCTACATGCAAACTCAAGCCATCCACCGTCGCAGAGGGACATGGTAGCTTGGACATTCACCAAAGCCAACCGCATTTACGGTAAGGACAGCCTAAATAAAGAGAAAATAAGAGTTTGGAATACGCTCCTTGATAATGTATTCAACAAAGGACAGATAAATAGGGCCATACGGAATACAGAACAAAGCCGAAGAACTGCTGAATAGAACGAAGATCCGCCCCACTATAAATCCTTTCTTGGATGGCAGTGTGACTCAGCGGTAACGTGCACACTTGCTGGGTCCAAGGTTGCAGGATGGAATCCCGGCGTAGCCAGTTGGCATTGAGGGTGCGCAAATGCGAGGGAGCCACGTCAGTAGATTTACTGGCCCGTTAAAGATTCCCTTCGAGGCACAATTCCGGCATCCGGGTGTCTCTAAAAGCCACAGTTGTTAAAGGGATGTGGAACCAATAACACTATTATAATACACCCCTTCTCCCGTATGTACAGGGAGTGACAGAAAGAATCACCAGGTTGCTAAGGAAACACAACGTGACAACGATTAATCAACCAATAAACAAGCTGACGCAAGTGGTGCAAAAATCATCCGAGATAAAGCAGGCAAACCAGGGCGCAGGAGTGATATACAAAGGGGAAAAAAAGAAGCATCTCTGTTAAGATTTCAGGACACATTTGAGACACAAAACAAATAAACTACAGATCTGCAATAGTTGAACATGCTAACGTCACGAGACACGTCATAGAATTTGGTAAGGCTGAAACTGTTGCTAAAATTCCTAGATATCAAAACAGGATAATTAAAGAGGCAATAGAGATCGTGAAGCATCCCAATCATTTCAATCTCGAAGTCAGGTTTAGGCTTAGCAACACGAGGAAAGTTGGCTGGCTAGTGCTCGGACCAATCAGTGAACATCGTGACGTCAATGCCAATCAAGCAGTGACTGAAGAACAACCAACGGTTTGAGTACAGACGCGAACTCGTACCCATGATTAAGGCTGCTGCAATGACAGCTGAAACGTCCGGAAACAATCACCGATACACGACGCGGCTCCATCATGTAAGCCTAGATAATGAACTAGACACCAGCCAAAAAAACTTACGATTTAAATAATTCAATAATCCAAACCAAATCCAACCTCAACCTTACCATTTCCCTTTGAATTTTTTTTAAACCTGCCTCTGCCAATCACTATTCTAACACTCACGCTCTGTCCAGAAAAATGTCAGATGTTACCTTTGTATTCATTGTTATGTTAACATCCTCTGGAGTAGTCCTCGGCCGGAGATTCGTTAGCTGGACCAAAATAGAATCTGAATTTCACAGAAGAGTAGGGTATCACCACCGGGATTTGGTGGACTACATCCCGAATTTCTTGTGAACTGCAGTGGAAACGCACAATTATGGTTCTGTTAGTTTCCTACCAATATCCAGTAGATTGGTAAGATTCCTCACTTGTTAAAGCAAACATAAATCATATCTATTTTGAAACCTGAGACACCAAATAATAAGCCTGAGAGTTAGAGACCTATTTGTCTATTGAATGCATGCTACAAATTAGTGGAACGACTCCTCCTAAACAGAATTTCTGCAAGATTGGTTGTGGAGATGCCCATTGATCAAGCGGGATTCCGGCCAAATCGCAGCTGTACAAACCAGGTGTTGCCACTAGAGATATTTATTGAGAAAGGATTCCAAAATTTCCTTAAGACATCAGTGACATTCAATGAAATCAAGGCTGCATTTGACACTGTTTGGAGGGAAGGTCTGATTTAAAAACTACTTCGAGTAATTCCCTGCAAGACCATTGCCTATATAGTCAATAACATGACGAGTAACAGACTGTTTAGAGATGTCATGGGTATTACAGTTAGTGCACAAAGGAAATTGAAAGACGGATTACCTCAAGGTTCTCTCCTATCTCCACTTTTTTCAGATCAAACATGTGAGATCACTCTAACATTAGACCTGAGTGTACTAGGGGACTACTTTTGCAAATGGAGATTATAGCCTAGTATGACCAAGAGAGGAGTTTGTTCCTTCCATGGCTAACATGGATTTCAGGGTGTACTTTAATAACGTCCTTCTGCCACACAATCGGCATCCCAAGTACTTGGGTGTTACTTTAGACAGAACCTTATCCTTCAAACAGCATCTTTTGAAGACTGCTGCTAAGTTGAGATCACGCAACAACATCCAGAAACTATGTGGAACGACTTGGAGCTCCAACTCTTCGTTCTTCAGCAATTACTTCGTTCTCTGTAGCTGAATATTGTTCCCCTGTGTGGTCTAACAGCCCTCACATAGGGAAGATCGATGTTTAAATCAACAAGACCATGCGACTGATGTCTGGAACCAATGAATGCACCCTTATTATATGGCTTCCTGTTCCGAGCTTTGAGTTCTTTGAACATGCCATCTGTCATATCTTAAGTACCTGGATTTGATCTTCCTCGTCGGATATGGTCAAAATAAAACCGGATCAGGACCAATTCTGGTGTTTGTGTGGACTCTTTGTTCAAGTGGAACAGGTTACAGTGTGACTGTGGAGCCGATAGACAAACGATGAAGCACTGTCCTATACGAGCCTATGGTGCTAACATACCTCAGTGACTCCTGTTTCAGTGGACTATATTTTGAATTTAGATGATAAAATAATGAGACTACCCATTTTTCTTTTCATTAAGATGTAATATGATGTGTGTACCACCGGACAATGCTTGTGTCACATAACGTCCAGAATTTCCACTCCATCTGAGAAATTCCAGACTATCCTTCCGAACGTATAAGGAATGCCACGCAGTTCAGTGACATGTGTACGACAGTCAGTCAATGAAGTGGGCTGCAATGTAACAGTAAGTCAGTCGAGAGTGACACAGCAGTTGTAGGCTTATTAATATGCATGATGACTAGAGACAGACGGTCATTGTGATAGTTTTGAGCAGAACGATGCCCTAGTTTCAGCGTGGGTAAGTAAAAGGGACACGAGAAGTTATCAGAGCGGGATTGCGTGTCTCTGGTAGTCAATTAGTATGTAATAGAGCGGTAAACCGTGAATTTAGGAGTTTTAATTTACTGCTGAGAGATCCAATGCATAGTTTGTGCGCTAGGATTAGTTTAATTCCATCCTGTAAGATAACATATAATATATAGGAGTCAGTGGTGGTTTCTGGATATTCGCCCTGGAGCCAGTGCACACCCATTCTTGCAATATTAGCCTAGCTTTGTATTTTAGTTTTATAAACAGGAATATGAAAATAACAAGACGATTTTATGGTATTATAACGCGTCCTGTACACCGTGTTTGCTACTCCTCGCTGTATGTTGGCTCGGGTATCACCCAGTGATCGCCGTTCACCAGTTGCAGCTTTGTAGCCAGACCGAGTCAGACATTAGGCTATACGGCTGCAGTGGGGAAAGAGGGAGGGTGTGTTAACAATAACAGCAGCGGAGCCACGTCCTTGCCTGGCGGAAAGGATTGCGCATGCTCAGTTTAATTTCCCATCTTCTTCACAACTAATGACAAGTGACAGACGAAGTCTTGACCATTACTCAGACACGAGCTTCGATAACAACTACCGCACTATCTGTTGGAGAATTAATGTACCAAATAGCAATTCACGCTCAGTTTGGAAGTTTGTGACTTTTCGCTGCTGCTTGTTTCACCCTTGTCTTCCAAGCTTGCCGAGCCTATCCTCTTGTTGACAGATCCAAATTGAGAACAGAATTAGAAGTTATGTACATGCGTGAGGACATCCGGAAGGAGAGAAGAAAGAATCACAGAAAAGTGATTCAAACGTAATTTAGGTGTTTACATTGTATATTCATTGTTGTTTCAAGTCATATATGTTACTTAATAATTAATCTGTGCATTTCACACATTTTCTTGTAAATAGACCCAAAGTGCCACTAGTGAACTTGGGGGTAAATAATGTGAGTGACTTCGTCGGAGTAAATATCAGAAAATTTCAGACTGTCCACCCAGCATTGGATTCATGTCTGTAATAGGAAGGATTGGCACGGTAAATTATACATTTTGTACATTTCTTTATAAGTTATAATTGTTTAAAGTTCAATTCTTGAACACCTACTGTACAATAATGTTAAAGTAACATTTTGCGTTGACCAGTTTTCAAAGTAAAACATTTCGTTTATAAATATTTAATACATTGTTCATAAGCAATAAGTTATTAAAATAGTGACATCGTAATGAAGCTGTTTTTGTATGGTTAGGTAAGCATGCATTCAAATTTAGATTATCTTTTAAAACAGTGCACGCCCATAATTTGACACCACCAGCCGCCACTGATAGGAGTTTATCTTTCTCTGTAACACGACTAGTTTTGAGGCATGAAATGTGTGTCCCAGAGTAACTGGTACCCAGATATTAAGAGCCATTTTGCAACCTCCCGGAGATCCCGCAGCTGTGTTCCCCTACCTCTGATAGCGTATGTATTTGCGTTCTACCAGCTCTGCTGGTTTTGTGCGAAGTCTGCGGACAACAAGCAACTGCTCAATCCACAGTCGTGGGCGGCAGTCTCATGGGCACCCGGACTCATCACTAGACAAACCTGCGCGACGCAGTCGACTCCGTGCTGACACAAACGACCTTTGTTGTGCGGTTTGTGCCTCGCCTTTATATTGCACCTAGGAAACGCAGCCACCTCTTCGCGCAGCCGCAGCACATGTTTTGGTCCAGGACCTGAGCCAGCACAATCACAGTCCTCCATTAAACTTGCTGGACCCACCACCCATTGATCCTGGGCTCATGAACCCGAAGATGCCTGAGCCCAAGTTTTGGACCACTATCTACAATATAATTTTGGACACTGGCAACTTCATTTTCTAGCGCATACAATTGGACGGCGTTATCCATTATGCGGCTAAGCGCCAATTTTTGGAAATTGAATTATTAGCACTATCTAGTGTGTATGGACGTGAACATTCTTTTTAAATTATTATGTCTTTTTTTTCTCAATATTAACTGTTAATTTCATGGGAAAGTATAAGCGCCATTCCCTTTATCTTAGGTTAAGAGTTTTGAATTCATCGGCTATGAGGCTAAACTATGAAGCTATTCTTCGAAACGCTATATTGAGTTCTACAAGAAACAGCCAAGCGACATTTCATTGTCTGTGTTGTAAGTGTTTCGCTATAATCGGCTGCGCGCCAAATAATCTGTTCAATGTTGCCTCCTGTAATCTCGCGGGAGAATTTTCGGACTACTCAATGAGTGCGTGTGTGTGTGCATGATGACAAACGGAGTGCAGAAAATTCTTTTGCTGATGAAGAATCATCCTGATGATTCAGTAACTTCACAAGTACAAGGTAGATACGCAAGTTTACTTTCTATTTGTAGTACAGTACATAACTCAACTTTACTGCATTATCCAACGTCATTATTGATACTTATTTACCAAGTGTACGTCATTGCACTGACTAAGCCCTACCAAATAGACTACAGCAGTAGGTTACAAAATTGCTATTCCTTACAGAAAATGTCTGAAAACATTGATTTCTTTAGCAAACTTAAATGCACTTGGCATTATTTGATTTACTTACAGGGAATACAAAATAATGACACTAGCACCGTGCTGTACCACTCCAGAAATCAAGCTCGGGTACCTCTAAACAATAAGCTGTTCGACTGATCTAACCCCTCTTCAAACTGTTAGTGACAGTAGTTGTTATGATGTGCTGTACTCTGTATCTGAAAACAACACTACAGCTCAGCTGTTGTTCTATGAGGCAGGTCCAAGTGTAGACCCCCTCAACTTTGTAGCTGCTACTTCCAACTCCCAGCAAACTAATAACAATGAATTTGACCCCTTTCAAATGTGTTATCAGGAGATGAATATAATGGAATTGCTTACTGCAGAAGAAAAGAAAAAGAAAATGTTCGAAGTACAATGAAGAGTGACTTTCAAAAAGCAACCAAAATTAATGGACTCTCAGTGCTAAGCTTTGATATGCAGAGTACACTGCCCCTGCCGAGAATTCCAACAAATATAATATTCTACAAACGTCAGTTATGGCTGTATAACTGTGGAATTCATGTCGCTTCATGGAACAAAGATTTCTGCTACCTGTGGCTGGAGGGCCAAGCTGGGGGTGGAGCCCAGGAAGTGGGCTCTTGTCTAAGAAGTTACGTCACTGAACATTTAGAAGAAGGCACTGAACAACTTGGGCTTTGGTCGGATTCCTGCGGAGGGCAGTCTGTCACGGAATCACATCCAACACTAAAGACCATAAAAAATCCGCTTTCTGGTTTCCAGGCACAGATATTAGCCCAATGATGATGATTTTGGAGATATTGAAAGTGCCTTGAAGTATCATTGTATACATCAGAAGATTACAAGGACGTAATGAGAACTTGCCGAGACAATAACAAGCTGGTCGTGAAAGAAATGAAAAGAGAAGATTTTGTGGGTACGGCATCCGTTGAGAAACAAATAATAAATAGGGAAAAAGATAACAATGGCAATGGAGTAAGCTGGCTAACAACGCGGGAAAATGAAATTAGCAAGGAAAACCCATGGCTGTTGACTTTGAAACGTACTTTCGATGACAAATTGTCCAAAATCTGACATTAAAATAAAAATGCTAAAAGACAAACAGGGTGCTTAGCCGTTTAATGCGTAACTAAAATCACAGATAACATAAAGCGGCCAACTGTCAACTGCTAATTAATCAACTGTTTGCTGTATTTTTAGCCTACTTTTCACATTTCGCAAAAATGACGAAAAAGTAGACTTATGAGATCGATCCGGGAAAATGTGTGTCTATCAGTCTGTCTGTCCTTCTGTCTGTCCTTCTGTCCGTCTGGCTGTGTGTGTGTCCCCCATACCATCTCCTAAACGGCTGCAGCAATCGAAACCAAATTTAGTATGAGCAACGATGTATACCGGAATATCTCAAGCCCATATTTGAAAATGATGTCAGTGCAACCAACTGCAGAAAAAACGCACTTGAAATTTGAGCTCCATGTTGGATATCATGGAAGGTATGCATGGGAGCTATTCCAAAATAGCCACGGTGGGTGAGTGGATAGCGTGTCGGTCTACTAACCCCAAGATTGCAGGTTCGCCCCTGACCGTGGTAAGTGATTTTTGAAAGGCGGCAAAAATACGATACGCATGTCATACGATGTTGGCATGTCAAAGAACCCATTTGAATTCAGTAGGCCGAGTTCATAATGGCAAAATTAATCTCGGGAGTTTCCGTCAACACAAAGTTCCTCATTTCTCTACTAGAAAGCGCTATGTTCAAGGAGCTTAGATATCTAACATCTAACCTCCTTGACTTTCATAGTTAAGGAACAACGAAATTCGACACGCAAGCTACCCACTGGGTGTCAAATAACAAAGCTTGCACCCGGCACCCGAGGCCATACGATATTATTATTATTCCAAAATTGGCACACATGTAGATAATACTATTTCAGTTTAATTTCCAGGAGGCCATACATGACTGTGTTGCCAAAATAATTTTAAGCCTTCTGATATGTCCAATTTTTAATTGCATATAACTTCTACACTATTAATTGGATTTCAACCAAATTTTGTATGTAATATGTGTACATAAACAGATATGACTGAGTGTATTCTTAAGAGCCACCAGGGCTGCCAACTGTTAATAATTGCTCTCTCTATTTTATTCATCCAAATACCAATATATCTGAAAGTATGCAAGCCGACAGCTTTAAACTATGCACACGTATAGTACCTGACATTTTCGATTAATTTGGAGTAACTTATATACTTCAGTTCTACCAACATGATTCTAACCCTGCTGATAGGACCAATTTTTAAATACATGTAACTTCTATACTAACAAATGGATTTCATCCAAAATTGGCAAGACCAGCCATCATGATATTTCCGATTATTTCTAACCAGCGCACGCATGACATAGCTGCCAACATGCTTTTACGCGTGCTGATAGATCCAATGTCACACTGGATGTAACGTCCATTGGAGTTCAACCAAATGTTGTATTCTGTACCTTAAGAGATGGAACTAAGAATATATTCAGTCACCAGGGCTGCCAACTGTAGTGCTCTATTAGGCTACATTATACCAGAAATATTTCAAACTAATTAGACATTTCGATATTACCAACTTAATTTCGTCATTATTCTAGATAGGTTCATATACTGTAGAATAATCATTGGCATGAAAAGTAGGCTCTTTAATTCGTGACGGAAATTCTTGTTGTAATTCAAACGCAATAACTATCAACAATGCAAATAAATAAGTGTGTGTTTGCTTTTAAAACTTAAACTGGGCTAACAGGAGGGAATTTGTGATTGTTTACATGTCAAACTTTCAATCACGTTTCTCTCAATCCAAGCTGTATAATGCATAACGCCGTCCAATTACATTTCATCAAAGCACTGCTTTCTTTTTTGGCGGTACGAAAACAAATCTTGAACTTTTATTAAACAACAACAACAACAACAACAAAAACAATGACAAAAGTTTGTTCCCAAGATGAGATTCTCACGGCTGTCACATTGCACTACTTGACGATATGAAGCACGGACTATATAGGCAACACGCCTCACACTAAATCACCGCTACATGCTGCGAGGAGGCAGAGATACTAAGTGACCTGGTTTTTAGCCTACTTTTCACATTTTGCAAAAATGAGGAAAAAGTAGACTTATGAGATCGATCCGGGAAAATGTGTGTCTGTCTGTATGTCTGTCCTTCTGTCTGTCGGTCTGTCTGTGTGTGTGTCCCCCCCTATCAACTCCTAAACGGCAACAGCAATCAAAACCAAATTTAGTATGAGTAAAGATGTGCACCGGAATATCTCACGTCCATATTTGAAAATGATGTCAGTGCTACCAACTGCTGAAAAAACGAACTAGAAATTTGAGCTCCATGTTGGATATCTTGCAAGGTATGCATAGGAGCTATTCCAAAATTGGCACACATGTAGATAATACTATTTCAGTTTAATTTCCAGGAGGCCAACCATGACAGTGTTGCCAAATAATTTTAAGCCTTCTGATAGGTCCAATGTTTAAATGCATATACCTTCTACACTATCAATTGGATTTCAACCAAATTTTGTATGTAATATCTGTACATAAACAGATATGACTGAGCGTATTCTTAAGAGCCACCATGGCTGCCAACTGTTAATAATTGCTCTCTCAATTTTTTTATCCAAATACCAATATATCAGAAAGTATGCAAGCCAACAGCTTTAAACTATGCACACGTATATTCTGACATTTTAGATTAATTTCGAGTAACTTATATACGTCAGTTCTACCAACATGATTATAAGCCTGCTGATACGACCAATTTTTAAATACATGTAACTTCTATACTATCAGTTGTATTTCAAACAAAGTTCGTATGTGCTATGTGTACCATAACAGATATGACTATAAGTATAGTTAAGAGCAATCGGGGCTGCCAACTGTTAATAAATGCTGTCTATATTCTTTTTACCCAAATATCAATATATCAGAAAGTATGCAAGCCAACAGCTCTATACTTTGCACACGTATAGCACCTGACATTCTAGATTAATTTGGAGTAATTAATACAAGGCAGTGCTGCCAACATGATTCTATGCCTGCTGATATGTCTAATTTTAAAATACATGTAACTTCTATACTAACAAATGGATTTCATCCAAAATTGGCACAAGATATCATAATATTTCAGATTATTTCTGACCAGCACACGCATGGTATTGTTGGCAACATGCTTTTACGCGTGCTGATAGATCCAGTGTCTAACTGCATGTAACGTCCATTGGACTTCAACCAAATTTTGTATTCTGTACATTAAGAGATGGAACTAAGAATATATTCAGTCACCAGGGCTGCCAATTGTAGTGCTCTATTAGTCTACATTATACTACGTATATTTTGAACTAATTAGATATTTCGATATTACCAACTTAATTTCGTCATTATTCTAGATAGGTTCATATACTGTAGAATAATCATTGGCATGAAAAGTAGGCTGTATAGTTCTTCACGGAACTTCTTGTTATTTGTTGGCAAGATCAATACGTGCATTGTTTGGGACAATGTATATGCAGGGGGTTCATAATTCCCAGGATACCTGGCTTTTGTGAACTGAGAGTAAACAATGATATAAACACTGAATGTTTGTGCAGGTGTCTTGTCACCCCCAAGTGCGCAGGTTAGGACCAGTAGCCAATTGAGTAAATACATTGGTGATGATTAATGATAATATGGTTTACATCAAGGTCATCGAGCCCCATGTACATGTTTGATAACCAGTGTCATTGTGCTGGCTTAACTTATGTAATGTATTTTTAGCCTACTTTTCACATTTTGCAAAAAATGAGGCAAAAGTAGACTTATGAGATCGATCCGGGAAAATGTGTGTCTGTCTGTCTGTCCTTCTGTCTGTCTGGCTGTGTGTGTGTTTGTCCTCCATGGTGACGTCAGGGGACGAGTAACCTCCTCTCCACCACTGTCCGTCTCCATGGTGACGTCACGGGGACAATTAGCCTCCCCTCCACCTCTGTCCGTCTCACTGGTGACGTCACGGTGACGAGTTACCTCTCCTCCACCACTGTCCTAAAGAGCTGCAGCAATCGAAACAAAATATAGTAGGAGTAAAGATCTACACCTGAATATCTCAATTCCGTGTATGAAAATGATGTCAGTGCTACCAACTGCTGAAAAATCGCAATTGAAAGTTGAGCTCCATGTTGGATATCTTGGAAGGTATGAATAGGAGCTATTTCAAAATTGGCACACGTATGGATAAAAATATTTCAGTTTAATTTCCAGGACGTCATACATGGCAGTGTTGCCAAAATGATTATAAGCCTGCTGATAGGTCCAATTTTTAAATGCATATAACTTCTACACTAACAATTTGAATTCAACCAAATTTCGTATGTGCTATGTATACATAAACAGATATAACTGAGCGTATTCTTAAGAGCCACCAGGGCTGCCAACAGTTAATAAATGCTCTCAATTTATTTTATCCAAATACCAAAATATCAGAAAGTATGTACGCCGAAAGCAGTACACTATGCACACGTATAGTACCTAACATTCTGTATTAATCTTGAGTAACTTATATGCGTCAGTGGTACCAACATGACTCTAAGCCTGCTGAGAAGTCCAACTTTAAATACATGTAACTTCTATATTATCATTTGGATTTCAACCACATTTCGTAAGTGCTCTGTGTACCATAACAGATATGACTATACATATTCTTAAGAGCGACCAGGGCTTCCAACTGTTAATAAATGCTGTCTCTATTTTTGTTACCCTAATATCAATATATCAGAAAGTATGCAAGCCAATAGCTGTTAACTTTGCACACGTATAGTACCTGTCATTCTAGATTAATTTGGAGTAACTTATATACATCAATGCTACCAACATGAATCTAAGCCTGCTGATAGGTTCAAATTTAAAATGCATGTAACTTCTATACTAACTAAAGGATTTCATTCAAAATTAGCACAACAATAGGCCATATTATTTCAAGTTATTTCTGACCAATACATGCATGACATTGTTGCCAACATGATTTTACGCGAGGTGTTAGATCCAATGTTTAACTGCATGTAACGTCCATGCTATCCATTGGATTTCAACCAAATTTTGTATTCTGTACCTTAAGAGATGGAACTAAGAATATATTCAGTCACAAAGGCTGCCAACTGTAGTGCTCTATTAGGCAACATTAGGCTACATTATGCCAGGTATACAGTATTTCAAACTAATTAGAAATTTCCATATTAAAAACTTAATTTCGTCATTATTCTAGATAGATCCATATAGATTATTCATTTGCATGAATCTTAAATTTTAAGAAAAGCAGGCTCGTTAGTTCGTCACGGAACTTCTTGTTTAATTGGTGAAAAGGTTTAGGTAGGAGGCGGCCATGATCTGAACTAAGGTACTGTCCCCGTAAACCCGGATAGTAGGCTGTCAGATATCCGCCCCCTCAATCGGATTGCCAATAATCAACCGCACCGCACCGGCTCAGCTACACCAATGAAAATGGCACTGACAGATACTACCGAGGTTTGAGCACAGAAGTTAACAAGAAATTATTGTGGAACACACCAAAATAGACGGGGGTTCATACTTACCTTTACTTACCTCTTAAAAATTATCTCGGGGATTGGGTTGACAACAGGATCTCTAAAGTATGCTCCCACAATAACCTTCACCATGACATTTAAAAATGAACCAGAACGAAGACGAGAACTTTGAACTGTACAAAAGCTTTTATTTCAAATAAAGGGTATGATTTTAACAACTCAACAAAATAAATGTGGCTATCAGTAGCCCATGTCAATCTGACTATGTCCTCCTGAAGGACTTGCAAATTTATCATACAACATGTTAGCTCCCACGAGCTCAAAATAACGTAATATTCATAGCACACTTGGACTGGAAAAAGGAAGTCAGGACGAGACACATTTATAGAGCATTTGTTTTCTTTTAATAAACATGACATTTATATATAGGCACAAGGCCAGAATGTAGACGACCTTGCCCGCTGGTAACCAGTTGTCTGGCCAGCTGCAGTCTACCCTCAACCTGACGTACACCTGTCAAATGGGCTCACTTGTCAGGCCACGTTACCATCTGCTCGTTGCGTAAGAATCCAGCTCCCTCTAAAAACGTTTTAAATGTCCGCAAGACAACACAAATATAGTTACGCAAATCTTTCAAATGCTTAACTCACACACCACTGGATTATTCTGACAATCCCTAAACTTGTTTAATTAGCATCCAAATGTTTAATAAGCATTGTTTAGAGTATAAAACAAACTCTTAAATGTTTATAACAAAAGCTCATAAATAATTTATAACAATTAGAAATTGTTTATAATATTTGTCAAAGACAATAAAAAAAATTAAACACGCCTCTAACATTACATTCGTTCCACATTATTGTCAAAGATATTTACATCATTATTTACTATATTAACATTTAAATTATTTAAATTATTAATTTAAGAAATACATTTAACCACATGTTCATCCGGTTGGTAATTTCATAATCGTGTCAATATAATCGACCAATGAAGGTTAGTTATACATATTTAATGTCACAATCTGGTTTAATAAAGGTTGTAATAATTATTATAATTATTTGTGACGGTAATCTTCATTCAAAATCTTATCTCAAATTCTTTCAATACTCTTGTTAATTATAACAGTAAATTCACTTGATTAATTTTCGAAGGACTAAGAGAATACACTCCAGCAGAAAATACTTCGCTTACAAAATAATGCACAAAACTGCATTAAATAGGCCCAAAATTCATCATATTTTAATATATATGGCATCAAAATCTTCCACAGAACTTACAAAAACCTCCACTAACAAATTCTTCAACATCATTAATTACTGTGGGAACCTTCTTCATTAATTCAAGGGCATTATACATCAGCGACTTTCAACACGTCCGCTGCACTAGCGATTATACATTCATAGTTCCACTTCAAAAATTCTCATAATCATTTATTGTTTCAAAACTGTTATCTTAAACCTTCGTGGATTTCATTCATGAATCGAAATGAAGTAAAAATTTGCCAATCACAAACAAATTTAATAGTGAATACGCTTATACACGCCTGTCTGGTCTATCAAAATTTAAGATTAACATCTTCAAAGAATTGTAGTATAAAAATACTATCATCAAACAAAGTGCGACTAAACTGCAAAATAGTCGAATAGAATCCAATTAGACTGGGGAATGCAAACATCATTATATAAATCTCTAATTGAGAAAAAACTCCTAACAAAAGTTCATGACTTTAGTGCATTCAATAATTCATAATTAAAGTTCATCTTTCACAAAATTGTCTATGATGCAATGGTCGTTCATAACTGACGATAAATGTCTGTGTTGCAATCAATTCAAATAACGACTAGTATTTCCAAGATCGTCGACAACGTAATGGATTTTAACGCTCTAAAATCATTTAAATGTTCTTCCTTCTTGATGATGACAGAAAATTGGTCAAAGTAATTAAACTGGGGTAGAATTACTTTAATAAAGTGACACGCTGTCTGAATTTAAATCTGCCATAAAAATCATTAACTTACAGTCAAATCGTGACTACAAAAATAAGCAAATTACTGAAAAGTCTAAATGTCAGTCTCAACTGATCCAAAATCGTTTAACTATGCCCATGACATAACAATGTCTTAATAAATCGTCGAAAAAGGCATAACTCATCAAGGTGTACTGAGAATAGGAATCTCAAACAAGAATATAGGGCAAAATACATGAGGACAGAAAATATGGGAAAATGGTTGCTCAGATATCGCTAAGAAACTCAAATAAAACAATAAACGTTCACGACTACCTTATCTGCCGATTGAAGTTCCAGAGGAAAATTCCCCAAAGAAGACTGCTGATGGATCCATTTCACCAACTTAAAGCTGAGCTCCATCCTCCAAACAGGAAACAGCACCCTCGGAGAATCGAACTGCTTCCTCCTCCGGTAATTGCACTGCTCCGTGAAGACGAAAGACATCCTTCCGGCAAAATTCTTCTTTGTGAGTCGGGACTACCCTGACCTCTCTTGAAAAATCCCTGAAGTTCCAGAAGAAAATCGCCATGAAGTTTTTGTAGTAATTTCCGAAGAAATATTCATATTCAGTGAGTATGAAATCGTTTCCATTGCTGTTTGATAGTATTCAGCGTTGGACCACGAAACATGGGTGTAGATGGTTATTCACCACATGTTCGCTTGTGTGGAATGGCGATTAGCGAAGTTCCATGCTGCTATCTTACTCCAACGATGTATGTCCCAATTGCATTAAAGTCCTTTAGCCTTCCATCTTCTCTTCGGTTATGGTAATAGAAGAACAAACTGCCATATTAAACTGCTCCATAATACTGTAGCGTTGTGTCACAAAAGCAATCTGAAGTCTCCCTATTGCACTAGACGTGTCAGCCGTGGCGTAGAATCTGGCGATATAAAGTGCTTCTCAGATGGCACAATAGAATTAGCTCATAGTCGACCGCTAACTGTTCATAGCTAATCTTGTAGACGCGTTATAATGTGCGTTTTAACTTCGCCTAGTTTTACTCACTGTATACTTGCACTGCTTGTCTGCTCGAATCTCGTTCACTGCGGTGGCTTCACCACGCGTTATAAAGACGACTCTTTCTCCTAATTTCACTCGACGTCTCACCAAAACGACTATATAAGAACTGAGACTGAAGATCTGAGCTTAGGTTCTGACGATTTGAGATCTGACGATATGAGCTATGAGACTGCTCTCTTCTGCGCAAGGCCTTTTATAAACTTCATGAGGGGCGTATCCATCCCTTCCATAGCGTGATACTGCGTCATCGCTAGAAGTTCCAACTTCGTCAATACATGACGGATTTTCAAAATTCAAAAACTGAAAATAAATTTCACCAAAATTCCAGATCAATGCCTCTACTGCAAATGGAATTCCACAATTCTGCATTCCAAAAAGTAATAAGAATACCATAGTTTCAGCAATCTCTGTCTTCCTTCAGACTATCGTTCATTGGTTCGAGCCTCCCCTCCAATAGCATCATTTCTTCCTCAACATAATTCCACGTTTCCTGCGACAGCGTCGTAAATCTCGGATCTTTCTCGAATAAATGCTGACGTCACTGAGAATCTCAGCTCAAGTAGCCTGCTGGCATAACGTCTGCGTCATCCGTGCTTACGTCATGACTATCCATGTCATAACTATGACAGCCATAACTTTCTTCATAATTTTCCAAAATAGCCACCGTGGTCTCTATATAATTCAATTTACGGGGGCAGTACATACCCAGCATTTGCTTACAGTAGAAGTGGGGAAAACCACTTTTAGGATGGCAGGGGAAAAAAATGAAGCTATTTCTTCTTAGTTCTGCTACATAGTGATTATGTACAGTATTGAATCAGCGAGTAATTGTTATAATGGCATGAATGGTATCGTGTTGTACCAAAGTTATTTTGATTCATGGTCCGTATATAGCTGATTTATTATATTTTTCCTATTTAATGTATTTATATGACGCCTTAGCTTACTTTCACTGAACATTCGCGGAAAAGGCATTAACATGTACCAGGTATTATGATCATTATCAATAAATGGATTGGGTTTTGCAGGGTAATTCCCTGATTGTACATTTTTTTTATTAAAACGAAAGATGATGGAACTCCGCTGTTGGGGACACCCCACATAAGCTGCTTGAAATGAAGGAGTCGCATGTGTGACCATTACATTGTGTCAAATGCATAGCTTTTTTTTCCAGAACAAGAACTCTAATGACTCGTGGTTTCATGTATATGAAACTTTTGACTTCCGTTTCAACAAATAATTTTTGCAAGCATGAGAAGTTTCTTTATTAGCAAATCCATGTCACAAAAGGTGGTGGGCTAGTCGTTTCAACAAATGAGTTTTGGCGCGCTAATCCTTTCAACAAATAAACTTTGTTGAGGAGTTGTGCGCACTTCAATAAACAAAGTTAACACAGAAGCACTTTCTTTCTTTGATTGGCAACGCAACGCATGGCGGGTACAACTAGTACCGTAAGTACTGTAACATTCATACTGGATACCATAGAATACTTGAATACTTCCAACAGTTAAACTCTGAATAAGAATAGTTAGTTTTGGAGCTGCCAACTAAAACGTTAATATCAATGTCCACTTAAGACAGACAAATACAAAAACGTTCAACGATAAAAATAAGAAAATAACTGATTTGTCAACAAAACTTCTTCACATTCAACATTTTCAGTTTTTATACATTAAAAAAGACAATAAGAGACTTACTCATTCCTATGATTTCCCCTTCCATCACTCTCTTCATCATGGGTCTCTTCTGCTATGTCCTAGCAACAAGAATGAATCTTTAATTTATTTGCTCTCATATTACGCTTCTACACAATCAACAACAAAGAGTGTAACTTTACAGCACAGCTCAAATTAGAGTTAGGTTGTATTAACTGTACAACTGACTGAAATAACTTTCTTCTTCTCATAATATCATACTGCATTATACAAGTCTCATCTAGATATGAAACTTAACAAAGATATCCCTGCTTTGTAGGTCAAGTAAATCAGAATTTGACAGAGCATTAGAAGATTTGAGCATAAACAAATCAATAGGCATAGATAATCTACCGATTGAATTGCCACGCAGCATAGGTAATGAAGGTCTGATCAGGTTTATTTCAGTTGGCGTGTAGGATTTATGATACAGGGTCCCTTCCCATTTCAAGAGGAATGTCATCATCTCTATACCCAAGAAAACAGGAATTGACAGATGTGAAGATTAGCATACAAACAGCTTGATCACTCATGCTTCAGAGATTCTGACTAGAATAACATACAAGAGGATGGAAACACAGATAGAAAAACAGTTGGGTGCAGAACAGTTTGGCTTCAAGAGAAATTTAGGAACAAGGGAAGCTGTACTATGTCTTAGGCTGAGAATAAAGGAAGATAAGGGAACGTTCATGGCATTTGTAGACTTAGAAAAGGCATTTCATAACATTGATTGGAGCAAGTTGTTTGAAATATTGAAAAAGATTGCATTAAAGTACAGGGATAGGAGGATGTTATAAAATCTATACAGAAACCAGACAGCAGTTATTAAAGCCGAAGGACATGAGAGAGAAGCTGGTATTCAGAAAGGTGTAAGGCAATTAATACCCATAATTTTGAATGTATACAGCGAACAAGCAATGAAGGAAATTAGTGAAAAATTCAAAGCAGGACTACAGAATCAAAAACTAATAATTTCAACTCTGAGATTTGCTCATGACATCGTCATCTTAGCCGGTACACCAGGGGATTTGAATGAGCTTTTACATGGTATGGATTCTGTCTTGAGAAAAGAATTCATGATGAAAATGAATAAATTTACAACAAAAATATTGGAATGCATTCAAAAGAAATCAGAAACCCCTATGGACGTCGAATAGGAAGGTGAAAAGCTAAAGGAAGTAGGAGACTTCCGTTACTTAAGCAAAATAACCAGCAATGGACGAAACAAAGGGGGTATAAAAAGTAGTTTGGCTCAGGCAAGGAATGCATTTTTGGAAAAGAGGAATCTGTTTACATCGAACATATAATTCTGTTATAAGACGAGTAGGAGGAGAGAGATGTTTCTGACAACTGCTAATGAAGAGAAGACACACACTTAGACACCCAGGAATAACAAAGTTAGTTTTGGAAGGTAGGGTCGAGCATAAGAACGGTAGAGCAAGACCAAGGTTAGAATATGTTAAACAGATTGCCTCGGATGTAGGGTGTTGTATCTATGTAGAGATGGAACCCAAACAAAAACAAACTGAAGTGTGATAGAAAATGTGTAGAAGAGTACTTTAAAGGAAGTAAAGGCTGAGAGAATTATTTTTGAATTTTCTAGCAGAAAGACTATAAAAGCCTTTTCTCTTGATAGTCCATCCTTTGGTCCACTTCAGTCTCAGCACATAATACATGCATACCAGTACGTCACTTCCGTGACTTGGTCCTCAATAGTTTTACCAGCTCAGCTTTTAAGAATGAATGTATAAAACACTCATATATGTCATATAAACAATATTCCACAATAACATTTTACCAAAACCCTGCAAAATGTTTGACTACGGTAGATACATATTCAAAAATCTCTAAGTAATCCAATTAAAGTAAGCGCCTCTAGAGAAAGTGATTTGTAGACTATTTATCACACATTTTGCCACTGCATAATGCTTCTAACTGCAAGCTGAAGGCCTATTGAATTCTCATTATATATCAACAGCACTTGTTCGAGTTATTACAGGGCAGGGATTTTTTTCTAAAAATAGTAATAATAATAACCTTGCCGTTTGGTAGGGCTGCCAAGAAAGGTGAAATATAATGCTACAAGCCAACATGCATAATCGGATCGTTTGGTGTAACTTCCTCATACAGAAATACAAAGTTCACAACAGGCAACTAATACAATGTGATTGTGCATAGGATATGCTGGCTTCACATAATGTACCCTCCACCTTTACCTAAGTGAATATAGCAAAGGCATACGCAGAGGGAGGTCATGGGTTTGAGTCAAGCACAAGTCGGACAATATAATGCTTTACCATCAATCTTGACGTCTTCTATTTTCCGTACTTACCACAACATAATAGCAAACAGGTTCCATTGTCATCACTACGGTCTGAATACACAATTCTGGAATCCCTAAATAGCATTGGTGAGAAGCAGACGGCGATCAGGTCATGTCCATTATGATATGCAACAAGTAGTAACTCAATAAGGTACTTACCTCTTTGAAATCTCCACCACACGCTAAAGATTGACTTTCTGTTTTGATGCATGGAACAAACTCTGGTATTAAGAATTCTTCTAGCTTAATATCCTCAGTGAGATCAGTATCATCCTGCAGAGGAATTACTTGTTTCACAAACATAGGATGAATTAAATCTTATACAGGTTTCCACTACTTTGGATACCTTCTAACATAACGACATACAGTACAAAACCTAGATAAGAAAATTTGTACAGAATGGTAGATCTGATTTCAGAGTAAACATCCCAGACTTGGGTAACTTCACTTGTTGTCAGCAGCTATATATATATTTATGGTCCCCGTTCACTTCTTTGTAAACCACACGATGAACTGAATTCTATGTCAGACCACGAGACAACGCCGAGTCAATCTCCGACATTGAAAGCTGAGAACCATTAAGAAGACAGGCATGAAAACAGATACTTTTGAAGGCTGTGAATGAATCGAGCGAGCCGTGGAATTCATTTTCATTGGAAAAAATCGAGATCAAAATTAATAGCATAAGGATTTACGAAACAGACAATACAATAAATTGCGCTAGGTATTTGCCGTACATTGTATGGAAATACTTTGAGCAAACCGGAAGTATAAAGGAAGACGCTGATTGCTTACAGAGCACAGAAGCCGGATATGCTAGACAACGCTCAGAACTGAACTTGTCGAACGCCTGAGATGGCGGACACAGAGATTCGAGCATCGAACCCCAGGGTAATCCACAGTGTATAGAATTGAGTATAAGACTGCAGATTATTTCTTGTTGAGTGTAGAAAAAATGGTGTATTTATTGAATTTTACGAACGGTGGAGTTTGCGCGATAGTTTGAGCACATTTCATTTCAACTGGAAAGTTCTACACCGGCACGAGAGAGCTCAAATATTGTTCAGAATTATTCGTTATACTGCATAAATTAATTGTAGGAGGCTTTAAAAACACTAATACACCGATAAAAAATGGTATAAATAACAGTGATTTAAACGCGTAGTTGAGCACGTGTTTGAAGTCCACGAGATAAATTATTCACAAAGCTAAATTACTAGAATCTGTGCTAAATCTGAAATCCGTGCATTCATATACCACAATTGAAACAAGTGAAGAAGCTTTGTTACCATTATTGTGAAATTTCACAATATAGAGAAGATCATTCCATCCAACATTATGAGCAACTAAATTCAACATAAGAGAGAAGGAGATTTCTTGGAAATTCTCTCGAAAATTATATTCAAGCCTGGAAGGAGAGTTCAACCAAATGCGAAAGACCGTCTTCTGGAGATGGAAATGCTGAATTTAGGCGTTACAGATGTCAAGTATAATCTAGGAGGCGGCTCTCCAGTGACCGTGAAAATTTCTTTGAGGTGCATGTGTTAAGAGTTTTTTGATACTGTTTTGAAATGCAGAGCCGATAAGTCGGTTAAATGATTTGTAAATAATTCATCCTTAGTATTTAAGATATCCTCCATTACATCAGTTAATAGACCAACGTCATAGACGTAGGGAGGTCATTGGTGTGAGTCCAACACTAGTCGGATAACATAATGCTTTACCATCAATCTAGACACCTTGTACATTCCGTACCTTACACAAACTAACACCAGACAGCTTACATTCATCATCACAGCGGAATGAATACACAATCCCTAAATGAGAAGAAGATGTCCTTTATAAGATTCAACAAGTAGTAACCCAATAAGGTTCTTACCTCTTTGAAATCTCCACCACTCGCTAAAGATGGAGTTTCTGTTTTGATGCATGGAACAAACTCTGGTATGAATAATTCTTCTACCTTAATATCCTCAGTGAGATCATCATCATCCTGCAAAGAAATACTTCTTTCACTAAGATTTTCTTTAGCAATAGGTGGAATTAAATCTTGCACAGGTTTCAAATACTTTAAATACCTTCAATACATAATGCGAATTACAAGACCTACAGTAGATCAAAAAGTTTGAACAGAATGGTAGTTTTGTTTTCAGAGTTAACATCCCAGACTTGGGTAACTTCACTTGTTGTCTCCATATATTTATTTATTGTCCCCGTTGACTTGTTCATGAACCGCGCCAAGATCTGAATTTCATGCCAGACCACGTGACAACACTGAGTTATTCTCCGAGATTGTAAGCTGAGTACAATTATGAAGACAGGGCATGGAAAAAAATACTTGTGAACGCTGTGAAAGGATCGAGCGAGCCGTGTAATTCATTGGAAACACAATATCAAAATGAATATTATACAGATTGAAGAAACCGACAATACAATAAATTAAGTTAGACATTTACCGTACATTGTATGAAAATACTTCGAACAACCTGGAAGAAAATAGTTAGAGGAAGAAGCTGATTGGTTACAGAGCGGAGAAGCCGGAAATGTTACCCTACGTCCGAAACAGAACTTGTCGAACGCCACAGTGGATGGATACGAGCATCGAACCCCATGGTAATCTACGGAGTATAGAATTGAGTATTAGTGACATAAGAGTGCAAATATTTCTTATTGAGTGTGGAATACGCTAAAAACAAGATGTTCAGTAAAGAACATATAGCCTACTTTCTCCTAAATGCATGGGTATTGTTATAACTATTTGTCCTATTGAAGGCGTATAACTCATGGTTGGTTGTAGTAGCTTGTTGAAATACAACGTGCTATACGGATATTAAACATGAATATGAGGTGCCCTTTGCTAGTGCTACCTCTGTAAAAACTTTCATTCAATTTGATTTCACCATGTTTTAATTGATATGGGCAATCGATTTGCACACATACATGGCTGCTATCTGCAAACTATTGGGCTTGTAGTTCAGTCAAAAGATGCTTCCCACAAAAGGTGTGTTGTTGCAAAATTTAGTAGAGATCATACGATTATATTGGTCGTAATTTAATTTAAGCTTTTAACATTTGGGTGGCCGCCATTCCATTTCCGTCAAGATGGCGGCGATATAAAACATGACACTGAGGTGCCCTTTGCTAGAGCTACTTCTGTACCAAATGTCGTTCAATTCGATTTTACCGTGTTTGAATTGATAGGGGGAATCGTTTTGCACACATTAATGGCCGCCATCCGCAAATTATTGGGCTGATGACCTTGTAGTTTGGTCAAGAGAATTTTTATACACAAAGGCATCATGTTCCAAAATTGGGTAGAGATCAGATGATTAAGCTGGCCGTAATTTGATTCAAGACTTTATCATTTGAGGGGTCGCCATTACGTTTTTGTCAAAATGGCGGCGATATAAAACAAGACACTGGAGTGCACATTGCTAGTGCTACCTCTGTACCAAATTTCGTTCAATTAGGTTTCACCGTGTTTGAATTGATAGGGGGAATCTTTCTGCACACATACAATGCCGCTATCTGCAACCTATTGGGCTGATGACCTCGTAATTTAGTCAAAAGACACTCGCCATATAAGTATATGTTGTTGCAAAATTTGGTAGAGATAGGATGATTAAGTTTGTCGTAATTTGATTTAAGCATTGAAGATTTGGGTGGCCACCATTACGTTCGGTAAAGATGGCGGCGGTATAAAACATGACACTGCGGTGTTCTTTGCTCGTGCTACCTCTGTACCAAATTTCCTTAAATTCGGTTTCACCGTGTTTGGATAGATAGGGTGAATCGATTTGCACACATACATGGCCGCCATGCGCAATGTGTAGGGCTGATGACCTTGCAGTTTAGTCAAAAGATTTTTCATACATGAAGGTGTAATGTTGCAAAATTTGGTAGACATCAGATGATAAGGTTGGTCGTAATTTGATTTAAGCTTTTAGCATTTGGGTGGCCGCCATTACGTTTTCGTCAAGAAGGCGGCGATATAAAACATGCCACTGAGGTGATTCTTGCTAGTGCTACCTCTGTACCAAATTTCGTTCAATTCGGTTTCAATCAATCAATCAATCAATCAATGTCTAAAGGCAATGGCTTGTCGATTCAACCATTGTCTTCTGTCTTCAGCTTGTCTTTTCATCTCACAATAGGAACCACATCTTACGTTTTGTATCAATGCGTGAAGGAATTGCTTCCTAGGTCGACCTCGTCCCTTCTTTCCTAAGACCTTTCCTTCTAGTAGATTGGTTAGAAAGGTATTATGACGCACGGTGTGTCCAATGAATTTAGCTGTTCTTTTATGTACTGTTACCATCAGCTGTTTCCTTCCCTGGATTTCTCGCAGTATACTTTCGTTTGTTCTTTTTCAGTCCAACTGACCTTTAGCATTCGCCTCCAGACCCACATCTCAAACGCTTCAAGCCGTTTCCTATCCTGTTCTCGAATTGTCCAAGATTCACATCCATATAAGAGTACGCTCCACACAAATGGCATCACAAAATTTTTCCTAATCTCAATATCTAGATGTATATTGGTCAGAAGAGTTCTTTTGTTGCTGAATGCTTGTTTGGCAAGCGCTATTCTTCTTCTTATCTCTTTGCTGCAGCGGTTATCATTTGTGATTAAACTTCCGAGGTATGGGAAACTGGTGACTTGTTCCACTACTTTGTTAGCAAGCCTGATGGTGGTGTGTTTTCGCTCAGGATGTTTACTTACAACTAATATTTTTGTCTTCTTCACGTTAATGTTTAGGTATAAATCTACTAAATATGATGACCGTATATTCAGCATCTTGGATAATTCCTTTTATGAGTCTGCAACCACTGCTATATCTTCTGCAAAGCGAATACAATGGATTTGTTTTCCATTTATTCTAATTCCTTTTATGTTCGATTTGAACTTATTTATAGCTTTTTTCGATGAATACATTGAAGAGGTACGGTGAAAGGGGGCAACCCTGTCTTACTCCCTTCCTGATTTTTATTTTTTGACTGCTTCCTTTGATGTCTACTATTGTGGTATGATTTTCATAAAGTCTTAGTATCAGCCTCCTATCCTTCCAGTCTAATCCTGAAGATTTAATAATTTTGAAGAGATGGTCCCAACTTACATTATCAAAGGCCTTTTCAATATCTACAAATGCTATATATGTGTTTCTATCCATCTCCATTCACCGTGTTTTAATTGATATGGGGAATCGATTTGCACACATACATGGCCACCAACTGAAAACCATTGGGCTGATGACCTCGTAGTTTAGTAAAATGATGCTCGCCATACAAGTATATGTTGTTGCAAAATTTGGTAGAGATCGGATGATTAGGTTAGTCGTAATTTGATTTCCGCTTTGTACATTTGGGTGGCCGCCATTACGTTTCCGTCAAGATGGCGGCGATATAAAACATGACACTGAAGTGCCCTTTGCCTGGTCTACCTCTGTACCAAATGTCGTTCAATTCGGTTTCACCGTCTTCGAATTGATAGGGGGGGGGGGACAGACATTCAGAGTACACACACAGACAGACACACATTTTTTGGCCCCGTGTAGATCTCATGTCTACTTTCATTTTTTGCAAAAATCGAAAGTAGGCTAATAAGCGAACGATGATTTAATACAATGATTTATGTAGAACTTTGCGAACTGTCCAGTGCAAGGTCGATGTGCGATAGTTCGAGTACATGTTATAAAACTGGAAAGTGCTGTACGCCGTAAACTAATTGTAGGGCGCTTTGAAAGCACGATTACTCAAATAAAATGAGATATAAGTGACAGAGAATTAAACATGAAGTTGGGCAGGTGAGAGAAGTGAACGAGAGAAATTATATTGAGTGCTCCAATGCTACAATCTGTGATAAATCTGAAAGCAGAGCATTTATTTACTACAAGTGGGGAAAATGTGATACAATATTATGATATTTCACACCATACAGAAGATGACTCCAACCAACACCATGAGCCACTCAATTCAACATGAGAGGAAGGAGGTCATTATGGCAAATCCAATTCAATCCTGGATGGTGAGTTCAACCAGATTGCGAAGGACGGGCTTTTGGAAATGGAAATGCTGAATTGAGATGTAACAGATGTTGAGTACAATCCAGAAGGCGGTGCTCCAGTGACCGTTAGAACTTGTTTGAGGCGCAGGTGTTAAGAGTTCCTTTTTATACTGGTTTGAAATGCAACCTTGTAATGCTTGAGAGAGGATAAGTAGGTGAAATGGTTCGTAAATATTTCTTCCTTAGAATGAAACATGTACTTTTATATGGAAAATGTATTGTAGTGCAGTTACTTGAAGATAAATATATTTTTATCCTCATTATGAACTTAAAATACATTCATTTATTCCAATAAAGTGTAGGCTAGGGATCTTTGATGAATACATTATTCGAGGACACGCTCTTATCTGAAATGGTTGGTGATTTCCAGTACGGTTCATTAGAAATTTCCTTTTCATTAATTAACGTGTATTTTAAGCTAATATCATAACTCAACCCAATCCTTACCCGATTCCCTGAGAGTAACCTTCTCATGTTGTAACAACCTGTGGTGGTATGTGTTTGTGATGTGATTTCTCGAGAGTTGCTTTTTGCCTTTGGCTCTGTGGTATATTGGAGAAATACGTACGCAATGTAAAAAATTCTCCTGAGAATAAACCCTGAAAACTGAATGAAAATAGAAATGAGAGTGATAATTTTATGTTCAATGGGATTGTACCTAATCAGCACATTGCGTTAAAATGAATAAGCCTTGATTCTGCACAACTGCCCATAGAATGCATGAAATTAATATATTGAGAAGATTATTAATAGTTAGTTATTGTTGTTTTAAGGGGCGGTAGATTAAGATTAAAAGGCAACTCTGAACAAGTAGAAATAATTAGCCTATATTAATGTTTGCCACTGGTCTTTTCCGATGGAAGGACGACTAGCCACGAGCCAGTTTTTAAACCATGAGTCTGAAGCACGCCATTCTAAAGCACGAGATGGTCTGCAACCAATAAGAAACTTGAATTTACAGTAATTGTGAAAGCTTATCGTTACTAATTATTGGACATTTCAAATTTTTGCAAAAAGTTAGGAAAAAGTAGACTTATGAGATCGATTCCGGCAAATGTGTGTCTGTCTGTCCTTCTGTTCTCCTAAACGGCAGCAGAAATCGAAATCAAATTTGGTATGAGTAAATATCTGTACCTAAATATCTCAAGTCCATATTTGAAAATGATTTAAGTTCTACATTCTTCTTCTTTTCTTCTTCTACGCGATCAGGCCCAGTGGACCGCGCGCTGCTACAAGTTTCCTTCTCCATCGCCTCCTATCCATAGCTGCCATCCGCCAACTGTCTACGCGTATCGCTGCCTGTTGCAGATCTTCATGGAGTCCATCACTCCACCGCTTCCTTGGTCTCCCTGGTGGTCTTCTTCCTGTGGGGATGAAATCCAGTAGCTTCCGTGGCCATCGGTGGCCTTCCATCCGGGATACATGTCCAGCCCACTGCAGTCTTCTGGTTTTGGTGGTTCCAGCTATGTTGGCATCATGGTACAGGTCTTCTACTTCATGATTGTGTCTAATCCTCCATTCACCCGTGTGTACATCCCTCACCGGTCCGAAGAACCTTTCTCTCAAAAACGACTAGTTTATGAAAGTCCTGTTTTCGGATACTCCATGTCTCACATCCATATAGAACAACGGGTTGGATCAGAGTTTTATACAGACGAATTTTGAACTGTCTGGAGAGACTTCTGGACCGAAGAAGCTGTGTTAAGCTGTAGAGAGTTCGGTTTCCTGCTTGGATCCTGGCGTTGATTTCTGCCTCACATGATGAGTTCTCCGTGAAAAGCGACCCTAGGTACTTAAATTCATGGACCCTCTTGTAGGACTGGTCCCCTACCCGGAGTGGCTGTAGTTGCCCAAAAACGTGGCCTTGCCCGCGAGTCATATTGAGGTACTCCGTCTTGGTTTCATTCACGATTAGCCCAAATTTGTTGGCAGCTGCCTTGAGTGCTCTGGTCATTTGCCTCAACTCTTCCTGAGAGCTGGAGAGTAAACTGATATCATCTGCGTAGGCAAGGTATGCTAGGTTCTTCCCTTCGACTTGGATTCCTTCAAAATTCTCTCGAAATGTCTCGCGTATGATCTTCTCCAAGGCAAAATTGAACAGTATAGGAGATAAACCGTCTCCTTGCCTGAGACCCGTCAAAATTTTAAAATCTTCCGTCACTCTTTTTCCCATTTTTATCTTACCGCGTGTTTCGCTCAGGCAGATCGCTACCAAGTTGATGAGTTTCTCGGCCATTCCAAACTCTCTTAGGCAACTGAGTAGGCTCTTTCGGTGTATGCAATCATAGGCCTTCTTGAAATCTACGAATAACACGTGGAGTTCTTTGCCATATTCACCCAGTTTTTCAGTAAGCTGTCGGAGAACGAAGATATTATCTACTGTGGAACGCCCCAGCCGAAAGCCTCCCTGGTAATCACCAAGCACTGATTCTGCCACTGGTTGAATTCTATCTATGAGGCAGTTGGACAAGATCTTGTAGCAGACGTTAAGCAGGGCGATTCCTCGATAGTTATCACATTTCAATTTGTCACCCTTCTTATAGATTGGACAAATCAGAGCTGTTTTCCATTCTGACGGTAGTTCTTCTTTGATCCAAATTGCTTGTATCAGCCTGTGCAGTTTTTCTGTAAGTTTCTCTCCTCCTTCCTGGATCATCTCGGTCTGTATTCCATCTTCACCCGGACTTTTATTCTTCTTGAGCCGTTTGATCTGGATTTTGATCTCATCCAAAGTGGGTGGCGGATAATCCAAGTCGACTGTGGTTGGAGACTGGAATTCAAATACTATTTCAGGGTCTTCGCAATTGAGAAGCTGGTCGAAGTACTCCTTCCATCTCTTGGCGATATCATAATCGTTGGTCAGAATTTTGTCACTAGAATCTTTGACAAATTTCTGTCTCGACTGGTAACCTTTGCTAAAATACTTCACCTTTTGAAACATTTCCCTGGTATTGTTTCCTCTGAAGTCTGCTTCTGCCGCAACGATGATGTCCTTGACATATTTCCTCTTTGCCCTTCTCAGAGTTGCTTGGGTAGCCCTTCGAACCTCCTCAAATCGTTCTTTACCCTGCGCCAGATCAGTCTCCTGCAGCCACTTATTCCTGGCTTCCTTTCTCTGTTCCAGAGCATCTGCACATTCCTTTCCAAACCAGATCTTCCTGCCTACTGTGTCTCCCTTGATCGTCTCCTTTGCTGTAGCAGTCAGTGTGCTTCGAATCTTTTCCCAAATTTGTTCAGGGTCTTCGCTCACGTCCAGTTCACTGAGTGCTTCAAAGCGGTTGTTAAGTTGCAGCTGATATTCTGTCTTTATGTCTACATCCTTTAGTTTTTCAACACGGTATCTCTCAACCTTCTTTAGCTTAGCCCTGATCCCTCCTTTACACTGAACTTGTAAGTGGCCTCTGACCAGAAAGTGGTCACTTCCACACTCTGCACCCCGTGCCGTCTTAACATCGGACACCCATCTCTTGGTTTGTAGATCAATAGCGACATGGTCTATCTGATTTATTGTTCTCCCATCTGGTGACATCCAGGTTCCCTTATGGATGTTCCTACGCTGGAAGTTTGTGCTGGAAATGAATAAGCCTGATGACGCAGCAAAGCTAATGAACCTTACACCATTATCGTTGCTTACCTCATGTAGGCTGTGCCTTCCTATTGTACCTTGGAATACTTGTTCTTTCCCAATTTTAGCATTCATGTCTCCGATAAGGATCCTCAAGTGTCCATTTGGGATAGAATCCACTACTGCTTCTAGCTGCGCATAGAACTCGTCTTTCACTTCCCTTTCACTTTCTTCCGTGGGAGCATGACAGTTCACAAAAGTAGCCTTGTGATGCTTTACGTTCACTGTTAACACAGAGATTCTGGGGTTGATAGACACAAACTCTGATACATTAGTGGCCAAGACCTTGCTCACACAAAAACCAGTACCCAACCTATGCCCTTGTTCACAGGCTCCATATAGGATAGTCGAGTTCTCAATATCGATGCTGCCCGCATCCTCCCACCGGATTTCTTGCAGAGCAACTAGATCTAGTTTGTATTTCTGGATTTCTTTGACCACACTGGTTGCAGCTCCTACCTTGTATAGACTCCTTACATTCCATGTTCCAAATCGAATACGGTACCATTTATTCGCCGTTGTTGTCGTCTAGTATTATCAATCATATTCCGAGGCTTACTTGTAGCGTTGAAAGCATTATTACTATTTTTTTACGAAGAAAGGGTGCTGGCCTCTCGTCCAACCTGTGGCGTTACTCTCACAGCTTACAGGGTTGCTGGCTTTTCTGTCAGGGTGGGCTCCCTTAGCCATCCTTTTATCTCACTAGTCATTGAAATAAATCTACTGAAAATAACTATCAAAAGGGATCATACAGACAAAAAAGGCAGAATATAAAAGGTATGGATCACCAAACACTATATAGAAGTTCGTGCATTGAATCTTCTAGAAATGATAATCAAAAATCTTGAGGTAATGTAATATCTTATAGCTAGAATTGCAGGATTCACTCGTTTATGTGTACATAACCTTCAATATTCAAACGTTGATTGCGTTCTGGTAAGATCTACCACCATATAAAAGTGTACGGGTATATTTCGTTATTCATTACAGTCACTATATAGGCGGCTTTGGGATTTCTAAGACGTGTCCCCGTTGAAGCAAGGAACTACAAAATATCCAATCAAGGCTATATAAACAACATGGCAGCTATATAGGACATCGAAACACAGTCCACAAATTGATGAAACCATTCCAAGAAGAAAGTACCTATCTAGAAGACAATATGCACTCGCACTGGGAAATCCTTAATAATTCATGAATTCACTCGATGATCCCTAATCAAATAGCATAAATACCATTATAAAACAAATATGATGCACCGCATCGCAAACTAGATCTTATCATGGCCACCTGCCTTTTATGATTCCTACATACATACTGCTGAAAAAACACGCATGAAATTTGAGGTCCATGTTGATTATCTTGGAAGGTATGCATGGGAGCTATTCCAAAATTGGCACACATATAGATAATAATATTTCAGTTTAATTTCTAGGAGGCCATATATGGCAGTGTTGCAAAAATTATTCTAAGCCTGCTGATAGGTCCAATATTTAAATGCATATAACTTCCACACTATCAATTGGCATTCAACCAAATTTCGTATGTAATAGCCTATGTGTACACAATCAGATATGATTAAGCGTATTCATAAGAGCAACCAGGGCTGTCAACTGTTAATAAATGCTCTCTCTATTTTTTATCCAAATACCAATATATCAGAAAGTATGCAAGCCAACAGCTTTAAACTATGCACAGGTATAGTACCTGACATTCTAGATTAATTTGGAGTAACTAATGTACGTCAGTGCTGCCAACATGATTCTAAGCCTGCTGATAGGTTCAATTTTGAAATACAGGGTGAGGCAATGAAACGGCACGATTTCAACTCCAGCTGACGGGCGGGATGGGGGATTACGGAAGTAGGGGATATGGCCTTGAGCGTTTAGGCGAGTGGAACTTTCAGTTGCATGGAGTGTTGGACGGATGCGCAACGTGCGTTTGCTGTAAAGGCATATTACTAAAACGCGGGTAGTGTGGTTTGTGCTCAGCGCGCATTCCGTCGTGAGTTCAATCTACCGCCACGCGCTCCCGTGCCGTCAAGGAAAGCTATCCTCCTTTGGGTGAATAACTTTGAAGCCACTGCTAGCATGACAAAGAAAAGCGGTGGTAGTGAATTTACTGAAACTCGCATTTCCTGGACGCCTTATCAGCAAGAATGGTGATATCCCTTGGCCTGCCCATTCACCTGACTTGACAGCTCCAGATTTCTTTCATTGGGGCTATCTTAAGTCCAAAGTCTTCCAGGAAAATCCACTAAGGACAAAAGAAGACCTGAAGGAGCGAATTCGGCAGAAAATTAACAACATTCCGTTGCAGGTGCTACAAAACGTCATGGGTAGATTTCATCTCAGACTCCGACAATGGGTGCAAAACCAAGGACGCTATCTTACTGGCACTGTATTCAAAAATAATAATGTTTTTATGGTTAAACATTAATTTCCACTCATGTACTTAAGATTTATGTTAAACCAATTAACCTTTTCTTCTAAATAAATTATTTGTGGGTTTTCAAAATCGTGCCGTTTCATTGCCTCACCCTGTACATGTAACTTATCTACTAACAAATGGATTTCATCCAAAATTGGCACAACAAGAGATCATAAAATTTCAGATTATATCTGACCAACACAGGCGTGACAATGTTGCCAACATGATTTTACGCGCTGATGGATCCAATGTCTAACTGCATGTAACATCCATGACATACATTCGACTTCAACCAATTTTTTTTTATTTTGTACCTTAAGAGATGGAACTAAGAATATATATTGAGTCACCAGTGCTGCCAGTTGTAGTGCTCTATTAGGCTAAATTATACCAGGTATATTTCGAATTAATTAGAAATGTCGATATTACCAACTTAATTTCGTCATTATTCTAGATAGGTCCATATACAGTAGATTAATCATTGGCATGAAAATTAATTTTAAGAAAAGTATGCTCTTTAGTTCGTAGGTTATTTAATAGTATGATACAAAATTGCACTACGTAGATTCCCATGCATTTATTTAACGAGATAGAAGACTCGTCCAAACAAAATGTGGATAATTAGAGTATTCCGCCTAATTGACGCACGGGGTCTTCTGCTGACACCAAATTTGAGTCGAAGGTGGGGGATTGCGGTGATGATTCGAGGCTTCTTATATTTGAGACATCGAGGTGATCGGACGTGTTATTCCGCGGTCTAAACATTGCGACGGGAATAATATAATTGACATCGGGAAGTGAGGCAACACATCGGGCGAAGTGAATGCCTGTGTTCGCGCTCGTGTGAGTGATTTAATACATGGACTTGATATATTTTCAACTAGCAACAATAGAGAAGGACTTAATAAAATTTCGAGAAATAGTCTCATAGCCAACGAATTAAACTCTGTGACGTGAACAAAAGAAGTGATGGGCATACGAGGAACATTATTAAAATAATAATCTGCATTATATTTCAACAAGGAATTTCCGAAATAAATTACGACGTTATTGAGAATCGTCCCAATTACGCAAAGTAGTATTATTGCATTGAACATTATTGAAAGTAAATACCTCGAGTTAGATTCTGACTTCCAATATTATTACCATCACGGTTAAGAAAGTAAAATTGAGAGGATAAGTTTTCAACTTTTTGGAAGTTGTGATTATGCGGTGCTAAACATGTAAATGGAAACATAGCCTACGAGGATGATGAGAATATCAAGAGTGACATAGGAGAACGAGGAGGAGACCATCTCCGATGATATTCTCTAAATTGAACAAATAAACTTGAGACTACTTGAATTACTATGGAAATGGAGGAACTATCAAGGACAGAATATGAGGTAGGGAGAAGAAGTACGAGAACGGAAGACCAGAGGCCTGTTCCACCAGGAGAAACATCTTGGACCTGTAAGGGGTATAAATGGGATCGAGGAACAATCCAAAGGAAGTACGAGACGGACGATTGAGGTAATGGAATCCAGTTCTAAAAGAACCTGTACTAGAAAACTATACGCGACATTTTTGGTAGTTAAAAAGTGATGGTCTTATCCGATGTTTTTCATTGATATTTTTGCTGTCCGAATTCTAGGCATTTTGGTAATTTTTGTATTTTCAAAATTAGGACTTATGGTATTATCAGGATGTTTATCGATTTTGAGTTAATTTTAGATTTAAGGTCTCAGGCCGTATTTTCGACGTTTTCGGATTATTAATTAGCGTTACCGGTATGCAGGTTTTTACACTTTTTTTGATTTTTAATTGGAATTTTAGGCTGACGATCGATACTTTGATCGATGTCAGTATTTTTCTTATCGAAAGTCGACAGATTTACAAGGCAGAAGAAGGACATTTCTCGTAGAAATGTGATATATTTGGATAATATTATGAATACTGATAAACATTAGTGTGTTGTGGAAAATCAAATTGATAGTTTGGGAAGATTTCTACAAACACTCAGGATGTATAAAACATTCTTCTAACTTTCGACACGATAAACATACATGAGAAAAGTTCAAATAAGGAACTTAGAAGGGAGGAGTTGAGCCAACATGGAGCAGCCCATGTGCCTTCTCATATCGTCCCCAACCTACCGCACTTCTTCAACCATTCCCTCAGCAGTCTATCTACATACCTAAAGGGCTACACAACATACTGGGGAATGTGCCTGCAGAGTGTACTTGGTACAAGAGGAACCCTTCCCTCTCTCTGACACATATCGCCCTCCACACAGGCCCAAGTGCATTTTGAAATAAACAGCATCACTTCGGTTCCAATCTATACTTGTACACACCGCCCATTTTTGTTACCCTTCAGGAAAGATGGAATACATCTGAATATTTTACACTAGCAGTTGATTGTACAATCACACCATTATATCATGGAGAGAAGAAAGAGGTCTCACCCCGTAAAAGTAATCAGGTAGTAAGGAAAACAGTCAATTAGAGTGAGAAAATGGATGATTACCTGCAATTATCGGAATAAGAATTAAGGGAGAGCTGACAAGGGATGGTAAAATGAAGAGACGGACAAGTAACCGGAAGCAATATCGGGCCTTACTTAGGCCATGTGGGTCTCAAGGAACTTCCAATTACTATTGTTGTTGCAAGTTAATATTTAGTTTCTGTGTATTCAAATAATTCTAGAGAGCGTGGCACTTTATATTAAGAGTTGACAAATGAGCTACCACAGGCAAAGACCATTAGTTATGTAATTGCTTAGCAATTGACCAGAACCAGCACCAAACCAGAACCCGGTAGATTATTGAAGATAATATATGATTCACAAACCTTTCATTAGGAATTGTATATCACTGTTGGACTGGAGATATTTATTATATTGCGTTATTAATGTTCTTATTTCTTACTTGTTCAACGACGCCCGCCATGTTTGTGGACGACACATTGATGTCATATTACACCATATCACGTTTCATCACTGTTGCCAATATGTCCGATACAAAATTCAAAATACACCACACGACGCAAGTTACACTGTAATTATGTGCAAAAGAAATAATTGGCAAACCCATTGGCCTGGATAAAGATAATTCATGCCTGACGGTCCCAACTGTGCGTGACAAAAACCAAGGAGTATTAATATTGGTTAACATGTCCCGCACCTTGGCGTACTTTCACATTAACTTGACGACGCTCTTTCGCTTTACGATACCGGATGCAAAATAGTACCAAACGCGTGGGGTTGGCAATACTTTACATGTTGCTAAAAATGGCGGAGTCAGCTGGAATTTCATGTAAGTCGTGAATTTCGGGTGGTTGGGTGGGTTACAGACAGCGGATGAGTAAACATCTATTACTATATCATCTCCAGATATTTCCCCACCATCACTACAATACTTTTGGCTAATTTGAGTAGTTTCAAGAATTTGTTACCTTGATTGTGGTCAAAGGATGTGTTAGCAGGTATTCTTTATGTTCCATTGGCGGTCACGAATTCAACAAATAGAAGAAGAAAGGTGCAGTGATGATTGTTCATTGGAAATAAGATTTCTGGCGGCCAAGTTACAATCTTCACATTGTTTTATGCCGGTACCGAGCTTGCTTTGCCGTGGCAGTCTAGCCTATAAGCAATAGGATACACAAACAGCAGCGCATTCACTAAAGAGCAATCATATCTCAAATGCCGTATGTGATTGAGTTTATACATCGCATGTTGTGTAGACTTCACCTGTAATAGGATCCAGGGTGTCAGCAGAGTGGAACTGCAGTACCAATAGGATCTGCTATTGTTAGGAGTTCTCATAGAAAACAAGACCAAGTAATCCATTGTTCCAAATAATATTTATTGTATAAATCATTCGTATTATTACAAGAGAAGTAATGCAGAACATATAATTACCTGAAGTTCTTGTTCCTCCTTAACTGCTATCCTTTCAGCGTGAAATATATCGCCAGCCTCGTCTTGCAGGTTATCAGAGGGCAACAGCTCATTTGAATCCTGTGAAGTATTACCCAATGTGAAATTTATAGACACAATATGAGTACTAAGTTAAGAGTATCATAAACAGTAAAAGTTAACAGATCCTGGTTAGAGCACCATTTACTATTAAGTAGGCTACTGTATTATGTCACTAAACCTTGCACATCACTAAGATAGCAATGTTACACATATATAAATTAAAATGCAACTTACAATGTCAGTTAATTCATGAGCCAAACATTCTGGCTCACTCTTGATGAGTAGTTGTTTCTCCATTTTGATTAACAAACTAGGAGAGAGAATTAAAGACCTTACTTATGCCAGTAGCCTACGCCAAATCAGTCTCATATTTAATAAATCAAATGAGGTATTCTCACAACCCTCCAAGTGCACAGTGATATGTTTGCAAGTTGACCATCATGGTCAAATGAGTCGTCAGTTGTCTATTTATCCTTCCAATTCCAACTGAATAGATATAGGCATATCTAAAGGTGCCTGCTTGTAGAGCAGGGAAATCAAGAATCCTACATTCGATTTCTCAATTCCTGCATACACAAAAAATTACAATAAATTACCGACTGTTAAAATCCCTCAATACGCTTAATTAGGTTCGTGAAATTGAACTTTGTTTACTGCACAGGTATAGTAAATCGCCACTAGTAGAATACAGTCATTCGGAATCCACTAATTACCAAGATCTCCTTGTGTTACAAACCACGCAGTTCGTACAAGAATCATTATCGACTCCAACTAACATGAGGCTAACTCGTATATTGTCGTCATAAGTCTGTTCCTAGTTAAATAACCACGTCTCTGTATCTTCGACAATTAAATATCGTGAATTGACTGTCACTGAAAATCTGCACTGGGCACTTAAGTATTTCCTCCGCTGAGAAACATGTTATCATAACACAAGTTTTGTCATGTCGACCAAATTTTGGAGACAAAACTACGAATTACAAAGCACGTTATATTGCAAGCTTCGACAACAAGGAGTCTTCAGTTCAGTAGCACTAGGAAAGGTTACTAAGAATCGTAAAAAGACTGCCAATTGTAGCGAAATAAACTGGCTAAAACTATAGGAAATTCAGCTGTAGGCGTCACGGTGTAGTACAATGTATGTTAACCCTAATTTGAAGGCGAAATCTAGTAACGACTTATAGTTTCATTAAAGGGGATACCGGGTGAGTTAGCCGTGGTCGTTACGGCATGACTGCTGGCAGTCGCTCGCATCCGGGAGGCGAGGAGGTTCGAATCCCCCCGCCGGCAACCTTGTGGTTTCCCATCTTCCTTCCAGGCAAATGCCGGGGTTGGTCCCTAACTGTAGGCCACAGCCGCTACCTTCCAACTCTTTGTCCTTGCATTCAAACTTTCCTCCCCAGACAACACTGCACACGCGACGGTACTTGTAGCTCACCCATTGGGTGTCCGCCTCGAAGCAGCTACAAAACTGGCGAGCCGAACGTGTCCGGCGCTAAAAGCCATTCGCAAAAAAAAAAAAATTAAAGGGGTTTAGACTTCTTGTCACTCAGCCCCGAGAACTTGACTAGTGTATGTGGCCTTATGTCTGATAACCAGTGTTATTGTGGTAGCTATATAAGTGCATGTAAAGTAACTCACGGGAACATGTAGAAGGGGGGCAGCCGTGGCCTTAAGCTACGAAGCATCCTTGTATCCGCCAGGAGTAGAAGTGGGAAACCATTTCCGACAGGGGCGTAACTCTCCTCGCAAACTTGGAGGGGGGGGGGGGGTCAAATTTATAAACTTCGATTGAGTTCCTACCAGGAAGAACCTTTTTCGATTTAGGCTTTGAAGCTTGAAATAACACGGTACTATAGGCCTAACGCTACATTTAAAAAAACTTTAATTTTATAATTTTTATTCATTTTTCCTAATTAACCCTTCGGAATTGAAAACACAAGTTTTTTATAAACATGTATAAGATGTTAATGTTTGACTGTAGCAGACTATATGAGATGCTAAATAATTAAAACAGTGTTTCATTAAAAGAAACGTTTTTTTTAATATAATTTAAAATGGTCATTATGAGTCGAAAACGTACTCTCACACGCTTCACTGAGCGTTAAAACCTCATTTATTTCTCCATCGTTCAAAGTGATATTTATCACCACGTATCTCAATTAGCTTCGGGTAAGAATGAAAACAAACTTAGTTTCAAGCTGACTACAGCATGTTCAAAGAATACATATTAGGAACCCAGTTATTCACGGAACACAAAAATATTGATATCCAGAGAGAGAATAATTTCACATTGTCTTGGTTACAACTGCTTGGCAGAAGCGCTTTTGGCCGATATATCGCTCCCTGGCACTGGGAGGGTTAAAATACAAAATACAATCAGGATATGAATATGAATACAAAACGTCGAGCTAAAGAGCGCTGCATGTAGAGTGTTATTGGGAGGGAGATAGGTGCCATGGAATAGTCCCGAAAGATCGTTTATATAAACTTTTATATAATTTGGTGCAAAATGATGAGTCTTAAGGCATCACTTTATCAACCAATTTGTTGTGATTATTTTATATTTGATTAATGTCAAACACAACTAAAACAATTTTATGTTACCGTACTTTTTTTTAATACAGTCATCTTGCTCACTTCATAGTATTTAGATAGAAAGAATGTACATTACTGTTTGGATTGGACTACATGACCTCGCTCTTCCACCGCTTAAAACCTCAATATCTGTTTGGATTTGGAGCACATGACCTCGCTCTTCCGCTGCTTAAAACCTCAATAACTGTTTGGATTTGGAGCACATGACCTCGCTCTTCCGCCGCTTAAAACCTCAATAACTGTTTCTATTTGAGACGCATGACCTCACTCTTCCGCCGCTTATAACCCCAATAACTGTTTGGATTTGGGGCACATGACCTCACTCTTCCGCGGCTTATAACCCCAATAACTGTTTGGATTTGGGACACATGACCTCGCTCTTCCGCCGCGTATAACCCCAATAACTCCTTGGATTAGGAGCACATGACCTCGCTCTTCCGCCGCGTATAACCTCAATACCTGTCTGAATTAGGGGCACATGACCTGGCTCTTCCGCCGGATATAACCCCAATAACAGTTTGGATTAGGGGCACATGACCTCGCTTTTTCCCGCTTATAACCTCAATAACTGTTTAGATAAGGAGCACATGACCTCGCTCTTCCGCCGCTTAAAACCTCAATAACTGTTTCTATTTGAGACGCATGACCTCACTCTTCCGCCGCTTATAACCCCAATAACTGTTTGGATTTGGGGCACATGACCTCACTCTTCCGCGGCATATAACCCCAATAACTGTTTGGATTTGGGACACATGACCTCGCTCTTCCGCCGCGTATAACCCCAATAACTCCTTGGATTAGGAGCACATGACCTCGCTCTTCCGCCGCGTATAACCTCAATACCTGTCTGAATTAGGGGCACATGACCTGGCTCTTCCGCCGGATATAACCCCAATAACAGTTTGGATTAGGGGCACATGACCTCGCTTTTTCCCGCTTATAACCTCAATAACTGTTTAGATAAGGAGCACATGACCTCGCTCTTCCGCCGCTCAAAACCTCAATAACTGTTTGGATTAGGGACACATGACCTCGCTCTTCCGCCACTTAAAACCTCAATAACTGTTTGGATTAGGGGCAAATGACCGCGCTCTTCCGCCACTTAAAACCTCTATAACTGTTTGGATTTGAGGCACATGACCTCGCTCTTCCGCCGCTTAAAACCTCAATAACTGTTCGGATTTGGGGCACATGACCTCGCTCTTCCGCCGCTCAAAACCCCAATAACTGTTTGGATTAGGGGCACATGACCTCGCTCTTCCGCCGATTAAAACCCCAATAACTGTTTGGTTTTGGGGCACATGGCCTCGCTCTTCCGCCGCTTATAACCCAATAACTGTTTGGATTTGGGGCACATGACCTCGCTCTTCCGCCGCTTATAACCCCAATAAATGTTTGGATTAAGGGCACATGACCTCGCCTTTCCGCCGCTTAAAACCTAAATAACTGTTTCGATTTGGGGCACATAACCTCGCTCGCCGCCGCTTAAAACCCCAATAACGGTTTGGATTAGGGGCACATGACCTCGCCTTTCCGCCGCTTATAACCCCAATAACCCTTTGGATTTGGGGCACATAACCTCGCTCGCCGCCGCTTAAAACCCCAATAACGGTTTGGATTAGGGGCATATGACCTCTCCTTTCCGCCGCTTAAAACCTCAATAACTGTTTGGATTTGGGCCACATGACCTCGCTCTTCCGCAGCTTAGTACCCCAATAACGGTTTGAATTTTGTCCACATGACCTCGCTCTTCCGCCGCTTAAAACCCCAATAACTGTTTGGATTAGGGGCACATGACCTCGCCTTTCCGCCGCTTAAAACCTCAATAACTGTTTGGATTTTGGCCAAATGACCTCGCTCTTCCGCCGCTTAAAACCCCAATAACTGTTTGAATTTGGGGCACATGGCCTCGCTCTTCCGTCGCATAGAACCTCAATAACAGTTTGGATTTGGGGCACATGACCTCGCTCTTCCGCCGCTTTAAACCCCAATAACTATTTGGATTTGGGCAAATGACATCGCTCTTCCGCGCTTAAAACCTCAATAACTGTTTGGAGTTGGGGCACATGACCTCGCTCTTCCGCCGCTTAAAACCTCAATAACTGTTTGGTTTAGGGGCACATGACCTAGCTCTTCCGCCGCTTAAAACCTCTATAACTGTTCGGATTTAGGGCACATGACCTCACTCTTCCGCTGCTTAAAACCTCAATAACTGTTAGTAGTGTATTTGCAGGGGTTCTAGCACCTCCACCTCCACACCCTCCACACAAGATGGCGACGGCGCGATATCTCTCGAACTTATGGTCGGATTTTGACAAATGAGGTGTCATTGAACTCGGGCTGACACCCCCTTTCCAATGGACAACATATTTCCACCCCAAAAATAAAACCTACCCATACTAGGGGGTGAAATTGTATTTTTTTAGAGAATCTCTCTTTCCAATTGCAACTTGTGAGCGTTTGAATGCCGATATGGATTTAAACGTTGTTCCACATAAAGTGCATGTGTACGGTGGATAGCCACTATGAATTAACATGCTTGTTTTTTGTTTTTACGCATGCCCACTCATGGCTTTTGTAAGAGGGTGGGGGAGTGGTTCCCTGTGGACGGGTTATTGTTGACAGGTCCATGTTGACAAGTCATTGTTGACGGGTCCCTGTGGACTGGTCCTTGTGGTCGAGTCCTTGTGGACGAGTCCTTGTCCCTTTGGACTGATCCCTTTGGACGGGTCCCTTTGACCTGGTTCCTATGGACTAGCCCATGAATTTATTTAAATTATGTCAAAGGGCCTAACTACATTTGTGTGTGTGTTGAATTGACGTTGTTCACTAATCCCCCACTACTATAATGGGATAACGATATGAAAGAAAAGTGACGAAATACATGTGAACATACAAGGGATCTAACTTGGTGGATGGATGTGTTCTAACAAGTCATTTGTAGTTGAAAGAGAATAATACATGTTCTTAAGATGTTAAAACTGAGGAGATGGTACGTGCAGTAAGACGTCTTGTTACTTCCTGTGTCATATTACAGACATGACAGAGAGCGCGCAGATCTGTTGCTATGACTAACACTGCAGTAATTTGAAACCGCAAGTGTTCATTAAGACAATGGATGATGATCATGCAAAGTTAGCAGTTATTGGATATTACACAGGTGTTCCTTCCGGTGTCATGTTGCTGACATACCAGAGAGCGCACACTGCTGTTGCTATGACTGACGCTGCAGTTATTTGAAACCTCATATGTTGATTAAGACAATGGGTGATGATCATGCAAAGTCAGCAGTCATTGAATACCACACAGGTTTTCCTAGTGTACTTTGGACTCTCAACTGTATTGGGAAAGGAATTGCAATGATCTGCAAAAAACTGCTGACACGAGCGATGAGAGTTTATATAAGAGGGGTGTCATATATCTCCCTACTGCCAGTCTTTATTACTCGCTTTGAGTGAACAGTGCTCTATTACTGCTCAAGAGTTGTAAAAAAAAGCCGTTTTGGTAGAAAATCATTAAATTATTTTGCAAAGTAAGTACTTATTATTAATGGATTGTAGTCTTTTATTACTAATTGATGTTGGAGTTATTGATTGGAATGTATTTATTGATTGATTGATTGATTGATTGATTTGTTTGCAGATAATTGGGTACCTGTAGGTTACCAGATTCCTACAATCTGTTCATTCAGTGGCATCAGTTGATCAATTATAAAAAGGTAAGTGCCCCCCTCTAATAACTTTTAAACAGTTAGAGTGATATTTTCCAATGTTCACCACTACATGTCAGTGAAAATGGTATATTTGGCAGTCAAACGTTGGAACTACTTGACCATGGTGTGTAAAGCTAATTTTGTAGGTTAGATTTTGATTACCGCTCTATTAAGTCTGAATGTTCATTGCTAGGTGTCAGTGTCAGAGGGAATATTTAAAGACTTAACCTCAGTTCACCTAACATAACCTAACTTTACCTAACTTAACCTTATCATGTGACATGTTTTACAATTTTAAACTTGTTTTAAGACTGGCTATGACGTCACACTTAGCTCACTTAACTGGCGATCGCTGGTTTCTATCACGTGACATGTTCTACAAGTTTAGACTTGTTTTAAGACTGGCTATGACGTCACACTTAGCTCACTTAACTAACGATCGCTGGTTTCAATCACGTGACATGTTCTACAAGTTTAGACTTGTTTAAGACTGGCTATGACGCCAAACTTAGCTCACTTAACTGGCGACCGCTGGTTTCTACCACTCTATCAAGTTCTAATGTTCACTGCTAGGTGTCAGTGACAGTGGTATATAGTAACCCTCAGTTAGAACTACATAAAGTTAGACTTGCTAGGAGTTCACAGATCGATTTAAATACCCTGCTATAACCATTGACTGGAATATAATTAAACTATTTATATTGTACTTTTTGTTTTATCTTTTATTAACATTGATGATTTCTTTCTTTTATAGATAACTTGGAAAGTAATCATCATGTTCAAGTGTGGTGACTGTAAGAAACAGTTCTCAAGACCTGACAACCTTCAACGTCATGCAAGTACAAAACATAATCAGAAAATGTTTGTGTGCAGTCATTGTGCTACAACATTTAACAGACAAGATAGTCTTACACGACATGTAAATTTAATGCATGTCAGTTCAGCACCATTTTCGTGTTCAGTTTGCGAACTTGGTTTTTCTGCTGTAAAGCGATATCAATCCCACATGGTTGAAGTGCATGGAGAACAACAGGAATTGAAATCTGTAAAACCATCAACTAGCACGGAACCTTTAAATGAATGTGATGCTCAAAAGCGTAAACGTTCTCAAGATTGTGAAAATAGTTGTGCAACAAAAAGAAAAAAGAATGGTGAACCTTCAATAACACATTGTGATGTATGTAATATTGATATACCTTCTTCAATCATTCATGGACATTTACGCAGTATTCAACATAAAAATAACACTTGCCATGAAAGAAAATCTGGAAATGTTCAACAAATTGGTAGTACATTTAAAAGTCGAATTGCTAGTTATAAACTTCATAGTGAAGAAAAAACTCAAAGTATTGAATCATTTTTAAAAAATGTTCAACCAACTGTGTTTGGCTCAGTAGAAAATGTTTTATTAGAGCATAAAACAATTAAAATGAATTTTGAACCTTTTGGCCTCTATGTAAAAACTGGGAGCGAAGGTGAAATTACGGATATCAAATCCTTTAATACAAAAAACATAATTGTTAGCGAATCAACTAATATTAGTGATATATACCAAAATATTTCAAGTGCTATCATTGTGAAGAGTGAAGAGTTCCAGGAAAGGGTGTCAGGCTGGGCGTTAGTTGAAGTACTTTATTTAGAAACCAACATGAATAAATACAGCCCCCTTCGTGCATCATCATACGTTGATTTGCCAGGATGGATCAAACGTAAGCATGCTTGTGTAAACGTTATGAATAATGATGACGCATGCTTTGCGTGGGCTGTAACCTCAGCTCTCCATCCAGCAGAAAAGGCTGTGGAGAGAACGTCATCTTATCCTCACTATTCTTCAGTGTTAGATTTAAAAGAAATAGAATTTCCTATGGCGATAAAAGACATTCAACGTTTTGAAAAGCTGAACAATGTAAGTATTAATGTTTATGGAATTGAAAATAAGAGTATAGTAGGCCCTCTATATTATACTCAGGAAAAAAAGGATGTTCATGTAAATTTACTGTACATAACTAAAGGTGAAAACGCCCACTATTGTTGGATAAAACATTTAAGTAGACTTGTTGGTAGTCAGCTATCAAAATATAAGACTAAAAAGTGGTTGTGTGATGGCTGTTTGCTATATTTCAGAAAAGAGGACCAACTAACTCAACATCAAAAATGGGGGTGTAATCATGTGTTTACGGTATTACCGACTCCTAAAAATAACATTCTAAAATTCAAGGATTATGAGAAACAGCTTCGTGTACCATTTGTTATATATGCTGACTTCGAGGCTTTGCTAAAACCATTTAATACATGTTCATCGAATCCAGCCCAACCTTTCACCAACACTACTCACATTCATGAACCTTTTAGCTTTGCATATTATATCAAATGTAGTTATGATGACTCTTTAAATAAGTTTGAGCTCTATAGAGGACCTGATGCACCTTAAGTTTTTATGGAAAGGCTTGAGAAAGATGCCATCTGTATATCCTCTATTTTAAATACGATCATTCCAATGGAGCCACTAACTTTATTAGAGTAAATGAATTTTGAAACTGAAACTAATTGTTTTATATGTGGTGAATGTTTATATACAGACAGGGTTCGCGATCATGACCATTTAACAGGAAAATATCGTGGTGCTGCTCACCAAGAATGTAATTTAAATTATAGAGTAAGTAAATTCATTCCGGTCATTCTACATAACGGTAGCAAATACGATAACCACTTTATCGTTAAAGAATTTGGAGCTTCAGATGTGAAAATTGATGTTATTGCAAATAATAAGGAACAATACATATCGTTCACAAAATACATCAAAACTAGCAATAAAAAAAAACATTAAACTGCGATTTTTAGATTAATTCCGCTTTATGTCGAGTAGTCTTGATAAGTGGCTAGTAATTTAAAATCAGATCAGTTTCATGAAATTCAACGTGTCTTTCCTAAAGAAGATGATTTTAATTTGATTCGTCAAAAGGGTATATTCCCTTATGCATATATTAACTGTGTGGAACGTCTTGAGGAGTGTTCTTTACCACCGAAAGATGCATTTTACAGTTCCTTAAACACAAGTCATATCAGTGATCAGGAATATTTACATGCACAACGTGTATGGACACAGTTCGACATTCAAACTTTAGGAGAATTTTCAGACATATATTTGAAGACAGATGTGTTATTATTAGCAGATGTTTTTGAAAATTTTCGCAATGTTTGTATGAAAACTTATGACCTTGATCCTTGTCAGTATTTTACTGCTCCTGGGTTAAGTTTCAGTTCAATGTTGAAAAAACGAAAGTAAATTTAGAATTAATGACTGATATAGACATGATCAATTTTATAAAATCATCAATTCGAGGTGGATTAAGCCAATGTAGTGGACGGTATTCTAAAGCGAATAATAAATACATGCCTAGCTACAACCCTTGTGAAGAGTCAAAGCATATTGTCTACCTCGATGCAAATAACCAATATGGTTGGGCTATGAGTCAATATCTACCACTGAAAGATTTTCGCTGGCTGACACAACCTGAAATTGATGTCTTACATGTTGACACTCTTAATGATAACGATGGTAAAGGATATATTTTAGAGGTAAATCTTGAGTACCCTAAAGAGTTACATGATGATCATAATGATTTACCATTTTGTCCTGAGAATATGAAATCTCCATACATCACATCACGAACAAAAATGTTAATTGCTAATGTAAATGATAAATGTAAATATGTAATACATTATCAAAACTTGAAACAGTGTCTACAGCATGGATTGAAATTAACTAAAATTCATCGCGTATTACAATTTCATCAGTCAGCATGGCTCAAACCGTATATTGATCTAAACAATAATTTAAGAACACAGTCAACAAACGCGTTTGAAAAAGATTTTTATAAAATCATGAATAATAGTGTTTTTGGAAAGACTATGGAGAATGTTGATAAACGAGTTGATGTAAAGCTGATAACAAAGTGGGAGAATGATGGTAAAAGGTATGGTGCGAGCAACTTAATAAGCAAGCCTAACTTTCATAGCTGTTCAATTATTCATGAGGATTTAGTTGTAATACAAATGAATCGTCTTAAAGTAACTTACAACAAACCCATATATGTGGGTTACACCATTCTGGAATTGTCAAAAACACTTATGTATGAATTTCACTATGATTATGTAAAGAAAAACTATCTTGATAATGCTAAATTACTCTACACAGACACAGATTCTTTTATTTATGAGTTTAAAACTGATGATTTTTACGAGGATATCAAAACTGAGCTAAATAGGTTTGATACAAGTGACTACCCCAAGGATAATATTTACCATTTACCTCTAGTAAACAAAAAGGTTCTTGGGAAATTTAAGGATGAATGTGCTGGTGTTATTATAGACACCTTTGTAGGCACAAAATATAAATCATACAGCTATATGACAATTGATGATGTAGTAGTAAAAAAATTAAAAGGAGTGAAAAAGAATGTTGTTAGTAAAGAGTTAGATATAAGTGATTATACAAACTGTATAGTTAGTAACCCACCTGTATTATATAAGAAAATGTGTGTATTTAGAAGTAAAAACCATCAGCTACATACCAATTTGTTGAACAAAGTTGCCTTAAGTAATGAAGACAACAAACGATTCATTATACCCAACACATTTATTACTCTTGCTTGGGGAAACAGTCGCATTGACGACTATTACTTTACTTAAGTCTAATGATCACTATATTGTAATATTTGTAGTGTGTTTTATATTGTAATATTTTTTGTAAAAACTGTAAGTAGAATGTATAATGTTAGGCTACAGTAGTTTAGTAAAAATAAGATAAGTAATACATTTTAGTGTAAAATGTTTGCTTTTGTATATTACGAAAAAGATTTTTTTAAATGTACAGAATGTGTGAACTAAACAAGGGAAATGTAAAAATGTAAAGTGGAAATTGTAAATATCCATGTGTGAAAAAGTGAAATAGTTATCACCATTTTAAAATTAAAAGACATTGTGATCTGGTAAACCTTGTTTTTATTTCACAACAACAAAAATGTACAGAATGTGTAAACTAAACAAAGAGAATGTAAAAAAATGAAAAGTGGAAATTGTAAATATTCATGTATGAAAAAAAATGAAAATAAAGAAATGGCTATCACCATTTTAAAATTAAAAGACATTGTGATCTTGTAAACCTTGTTTTTATTTCACAACATATATGGCTTTATAAAATAGAATACAAAGAAATACCATTTCCTCAATCCTTTTCAATGTTCATGTCCATTCATTATTAACTTTCCTTTTGGCGCGATTGATAGTAGGCGCTATTAGTAGACGCGATTGATAGTAGGCGCGATTGGTAGTGGACGTAATTGATAGTAGGCGCTTTTGATAGTAGGCGCGTTTGATAGTATGCGCGATTGGTAGCAGGCGCTATTAGTAGGCGCGATTGATAGTAGGCGCGATTAGTAGGCGCGATTGATAGTAGGTGCGATTGGTAGTAGACGCGATTGATAGTAGGCGCGATTAGTAGGCGCTTTTGATAGTAGGCGCGATTGATAGTATGCGCGATTGGTAGCAGGCGCTATTAGTAGGCGCGATTGATAGTAGGCGCGATTAGTAGGCGCGATTGATAGTAGGTGCGATTGGTAGTAGACGCGATTGATAGTAGGCGCTATTAGTAGACGCGATTGATAGTAGGCGCGATTGGTAGTAGGCGCGATTGGTAGTGGACGTTATTGATAGTAGGCGCTATTGATAGTAGGTGCGATTGATAGTAGGCGCGATTGATAGTAGGCGTAATTGATAGTAGACGCGATTGATAGTAGGCGTGGTTGGTAGACCTTGAGGTGATAACCCCTTTTGATTGATCCCTGTTGATTTGCCCCTTGGGACTGGTCCCTGTTGACTAGCCCCTTTGGACGGGTCCTTTTTGAAGGGAGTCATTTTTGACGGGCCCCTGCTGACGGGTCACTGTGGACGGATCCCTGTGGACGGGTCCCTGTTGACAGGTCCTTTTGACTAATCCCTTTGGACCGGTCCCTTTGACATAATTTGGATAAATGCATGGCCAACCCATAGGGATCAGTCCAAAGGGACCGGTCCAAAGGGATTAGTCAAAAGGACCTGTCAACAGGGACCCGTCCACAGGGATCCGTCCACAGTGACCCGTCAGCAGGGGCCCGTCAAAAATGACTCCCTTCAAAAAGGACCCGTCCAAAGGGGCTAGTCAACAGGGACCAGTCTCAAGGGGCAAATCAACAGGGATCAATCAAAAGGGGTTATCACCTCAAGGTCTACCAATCACGCCTACTATCAATCGCGTCTACTATCAATTACGCCTACTTACAATCGCGCCTACTATCAAACGCAACTACTATCAATAGCGCCTACTATCAATAACGTCCACTACCAATCGCGCCTACTACCAATCGCGCCTACTATCAATCGCGTCTACTAATAGCGCCTACTATCAATCGCGCCAAAAGGAAAGTTAATAATGAATGGACATGAACATTGAAAAGGATTGAGGAAATGGTATTTCTTTGTATTCTATTTTATAAAGCCATATATGTTGTGAAATAAAAACAAGGTTTACAAGATCACAATGTCTTTTAATTTTAAAATGGTGATAGCCACTTCTTTATTTTAATTTTTTTTTCCTACATGAATATTTACAATTTCCACTTTTTATTTTTTTACATTCTCTTTGTTTAGTTTACACATTCTGTACATTTTTGTTGTTGTGAAATAAAAACAAGGTTTACCAGATCACAATGTCTTTTAATTTTAAAATGGTGATAACTATTTCACTTTTTCACACATGGATATTTACAATTTCCACTTTACATTTTTACATTTCCCTTGTTTAGTTCACACATTCTGTACATTTAAAAAAAATCTTTTTCGTAATATACAAAAGCAAACATTTTACACTAAAATGTATTACTTATCTTATTTTTACTAAACTACTGTAGCCTAACATTATACATTCTACTTACAGTTTTTACAAAAAATATTACAATATAAAACACACTACAAATATTACAATATAGTGATCATTAGACTTAAGTAAAGTAATAGTCGTCAATGCGACTGTTTCCCCAAGCAAGAGTATTAAATGTGTTGGGTATAATGAATCGTTTGTTGTCTTCATTACTTAAAGCAACTTTGTTCAACAAATTGGTATGTAGCTGATGGTTTTTACTTCTAAATACACACATTTTCTTATATAATACAGGTGGGTTACTAACTATACAGTTTTTATAATCACTTATATCTAACTCTTTACTAACAACATTCTTTTTCACTCCTTTTAATTTTTTTACTACTACATCATCAATTGTCATATAGCTGTATGATTTAGATTTTGTGCCTACAAAGGTGTCTATAATAACACCAGCACATTCATCCTTAAATTTCCCAAGAACCTTTTTGTTTATTAGAGGTAAATGGTAAATATTATCCTTGGGGTAGTCACTTGTATCAAACCTATTTAGCTCAGTTTTGATATCCTCGTAAAAATCATCAGTTTTAAACTCATAAATAAAAGAATCTGTGTCTGTGTACAGTAATTTAGCATTATCAAGATAGTTTTTCTTTACATAATCATAGTGAAATTCATACATAAGTGTTTTTGACAATTCCAGAATGGTGTAACCCACATATATGGGTTTGTTGTAAGTTACTTTAAGACGATTCATTAGTATTACAACTAAATCCTCATGAATAATTGAACAGCTATGAAAGTTAGGCTTGCTTATTAAGTTGCTCGCACCATACCTTTTACCATCATTCTCCCACATTGTTATCAGCTTTACATCAACTCGTTTATCAACATTCTCCATAGTCTTTCCAAAAACACTATTATTCATGAGTTTATAAAAATCTTTTTCAAACGCGTTTGTTGACTGTGTTCTTAAATTATTGTTTAGATCAATATACGGTTTGAGCTATGCTGACTGATGAAATTGTAATACGCGATGAATTTTAGTTAATTTCAATCCATGCTGTAGACACTGTTTCAAGTTTTGATAATGTATTACATATTTACATTTATCATTTACATTAGCAATTAACATTTTTGTTCGTGATGTGATGTATGGAGATTTCATATTCTCAGGACAAAATGGTAAATCATTATGATCATCATGTAACTCTTTAGGGTACTCAAGATTTACCTCTAAAATATATCCTTTATCATCGTTATCATTAAGAGTGTCAACATGTAAGACATCAATTTCAGGTTGTGTCAGCCAGCGAAAATCTTTCAGTGGTAGATATTGACTCATAGCCCAACCATATTGGTTATTTGCATCGAGATAGACAATATACTTTGACTCTTCACAAGGGTTGTAGCTAGGCATGTATTTATTATTCGCTTTAGAATACCGTCCACTACATTGGCTTAATCCACCTCGAATTGCTGATTTTATAAAATTGATCATGTCTATATCAGTCATTAATTCTAAATTTACTTTCGTTTTTTTTTTCAACATTGAACTGAAACTTAACCCAGGAGCTGTGAAAAACTGACAAGGATCAAGGTCATAAGTTTTCATACAAACATTCCGAAAATTTTCAAAAACATCTGCTAATAATAACACATCTGTCTTCAAATATATGTCTGAAAATTCTCCTCAAGTTTGAATGTCAAACTGTGTCCATACACGTCGTGCATGTAAATATTCCTGATCACTGATATGACTTGTGTTTAAGGAACTGTAAAATGCATCTTTCGATGGTAAAGAACACTCCTCAAGACGTTCCACACAGTTAATATATTCATAAGGGAATATACCCTTTTGACGAATCAAATTAAAATCATCTTCTTTAGGAACGACACGTTGAATTTCATGAAACTGATCTGATTTTAAATTACTAGCCAACTTATCAAGACTACTCGACATAAAGCGGAATGAATCTAAAAATCGCAGTTTAATGTTTTTTTTATTGCTAGTTTTGATGTATTTTGTGAACGATATGTATTGTTCCTTATTATTTGCAATAACATCAATTTTCACATCTGAAGCTCCAAATTCTGTAACGATAAAGTGGTTATCGTATTTGCTACCGTTGTGTAGAATGACCGGAATGAATTTACTTACTCTATAATTTAAATTACATTCTTGGTGAGCAGCACCACGATATTTTCCGGTTAAATGGTCATGATCGCGAACCCTGTCTGTATATAAACATTCACCACATACAAAACAATTAGTTTCAGTTTCAAAATTCATTTGCTCTAATAAAGTTAGTGGCTCCATTGGAATGATCGTATTTAAAATAGAGGATATACGGATGGCATCTTTCTCAAGCTTTTCCATAAAAATTTTAGGTGCATCAGGTCCTCTATAGAGCTCAAACTTATTTAAAGAGTCATCATAACTACATTTGATATAATATGCAAAGCTAAAAGGTTCATGAATGTGAGTAGTGTTGGTGAAAGGTTGGGCTGGATTCGATGAACATGTATTAAATGGTTTTAGCAAAGCCTCGAAGTCAGCATATATAACAAATGGTACACGAAGCTGTTTCTCATAATCCTTGAATTTTAGAATGTTATTTTTAGGAGTTGGTAACACCGTACACACATGATTACACCCCCATTTTTGATGTTGAGTTAGTTGGTCCTCTTTTCTGAAATATAGCAAACAGCCATCACACAACCACATTTTAGTCTTATATTTTGATAGCTGACTACCAACAAGTCTACTTAAATGTTTTATCCAACAATAGTGGGCGTTTTCACCTTTAGTTATGTACAGTAAATTTACATGAACATCCTTTTTTTCCTGAGTATAATATAGAGGGCCTACTATACTCTTATTTTCAATTCCATAAACATTAATACTTACATTGTTTAGCTTTTCAAAACGTTGAATGTCTTTTATCGCCATAGGAAATTCTATTTCTTTTAAATCTAACACTGAAGAATAGTGAGGATAAGATGACGTTCTCTCCACAGCCTTTTCTGCTGGATGGAGAGCTGAGGTTACAGCCCACGCAAAGCATGCGTCATCATTATTCATAACGTTTACACAAGCATGCTTACGTTTGATCCATCCTGGCAAATCAATGTATGATGATGCTCGAAGGGGGCTGTATTTATTCATGTTGGTTTCTAAATAAAGAACTTCAACTAATGCCCAGCCAGACTCCCTTTCCTGGAACTCTTCACTCTTCACAATGATAGCACTTGAAATATTTTGGTATATATCACTAATATTAGTTGATTCGCTAACAATTATGTTTTTTGTATTAAAGGATTTGATATCCGTAATTTCACCTTCGCTCCCAGTTTTTACATAGAGGCCAAAAAGTTCAAAATTCATTTTAATTGTTTTATGCTCTAATAAAACATTTTCTACTAAGCCAAACACAGTAGGTTGAACATTTTTTAAAAATGATTCAATACTTTGAGTTTTTTCTTCACTATGAAGTCTATAACTAGCAATTCGACTTTTAAATGCACTACCAATTTGTTGAAGATTTCCAGATTTTCTTTCATGGCAAGTGTTATTTTTATGTTGAATACTGCGTAAATGTCCATGAATGATTGAAGAAGGTATATCAATATTACATACATCACAATGTGTTATTGAAGGTTCACCATTCTTTTTTCTTTTTGTTGCACAACTATTTTCACAATCTTGAGAACGTTTACGCTTTTGAGCATCACATTCATTTAAAGGTTCCGTGCTAGTTGATGGTTTTACAGATTTCAATTCCTGTTGTTCTCCATGCACTTCAACCATGTGGGATTGATATCGCTTTACAGCAGAAAAACCAAGTTCGCAAACTGAACACGAAAATGGTGCTGAACTGACATGCATTAAATTTACATGTCGTGTAAATAGTTTAATTATATTCCAGTCAATGGTTATAGCAGGGTATTTAAATCGATCTGTGAACTCCTAGCAAGTCTAACTTTATGTAGTTCTAACTGAGGGTTACTATATACCACTGTCACTGACACCTAGCAGTGAAAATTAGAACTTGATAGAGTGGTAGAAACCAGCGGTCGCCAGTTAAGTGAGCTAAGTGTGGCGTCACAGCCAGTCTTAAACTAGTCTAAACTTGTAGAACATGTCACGTGATTGAAACCAGCGATCGTTAGTTAAGTGAGCTAAGTGTGACGTCATTGCCAGTCTTAAAACAAGTCTAAACTTGTAGAACATGTCACGTGATAGAGACCAGAGATCGCCAGTTAAGTGAGCTAAGTGTGACGTCATAGCCAGTCTTAAAACAAGTTTAAAATTATAAAACATGGCACATGATAAGGTTAAGTTAGGTTATGTTAGGTGAACTGAGGTTAAGTCTTTAAATATTCCCTCTGACACTGACACCTAGCAATGAACATTCAGACTTAATAGAGCGGTAATCAAAATCTAACCTACAAAATTAGCTTTACACACCATGGTCAAGTAGTTCCAACGTTTGACTGCCAAATATACCATTTTCACTGACATGTAGTGGTGAACATTGGAAAATATCACTCTAACTGTTTAAAAGTTATTAGAGGGGGGCACTTACCTTTTTATAATTGATCAACTGGTGCCACTGAATGAACAGATTGTAGGATTCTGGTAACCTACAGGTACCCAATTATCTGCAAACAAATCAATCAATCAATCAATCAATAAATACATTCCAATCAATAACTTCAACATCAATAAGTAATAAAAGACTACAATCCATTAATAATAAGTACTTACTTTGCAAAATAATTTAATGATTTTCTACCAAAACGGCTTTTTTTTACAACTCTTGAGCAGTAATAGAGCACTGTTCACTCAAAGCGAGTAATAAAGACTGACAGTAGGGAGATATATGACACCCCTCTTATATAAACTCTCATCGCTCGTGTCAGCAGTTTTTTGCAGATCATTGCAATTCCTTTCCCAATACAGTTGAGAGTCCAAAGTACACTAGGAACACCTGTGTGGTATTCAATGACTGCTGACTTTGCATGATCATCACCCATTGTCTTGATCAACACCTGAGGTTTCAAATTACTGCAGCGTCAGTCATAGCAACAGCAGTGTGCGCTCTCTGGTATGTCAGCAACATGACACCGGAATGAACACCTGTGTAATATCCAATAACTGCTAACTTTGCATGATCATCATCCATTGTCTTAATGAACACTTGCGGTTTCAAATTACTGCAGTGTTAGTCATAGCAACAGATCTGCGCGCTCTCTGTCATGTCTGTAATATGACACAGGAAGTAACAAGACGTCTTACTGCACGTACCATCTCCTCAGTTTTAACATCTTAAGAACATGTATTATTCTTTTTCAACTACAAATGACTTGTTAGAACACATCCATCCACCAAGTTAGATCCCTTGTATGTTCACATGTATTTCGTCACTTTCCTTTCATATCGTTATCCCATTATAGTAGTGGGGGATTAGTGAACAACGTCAATTCAACACACACACAAATGTAGTTAGGCCCTTTGACATAATTTAAATAAATTCATGGGCTAGTCCATAGGAACCAGGTCAAAGGGACCCGTCCAAAGGGATCAGTCCAAAGGGACAAGGACTCGTCCACAAGGACTCGACCACAAGGACCAGTCCACAGGGACCCGTCAACAATGATTTGTCAACAAGGACCTGTCAACAATAACCCGTCCACAGGGAACCACTCCCCCACCCTCTTACAAAAGCCATGAGTGGGCATGCGTAAAAACAAAAAACAAGCATGTTAATTCATAGTGGCTATCCACCGTACACATGCACTTTATGTGGAACAACGTTTAAATCCATATCGGCATTCAAACGCTCACATGTTGCAATTGGAAAGAGAGATTCTCTAACAAATTATAATTTCACCCCCTGGTAGGGGTAGGTTATATTTTTGGGGTGGAAATATGTTGTCCATTGGAAAGGGGGTGTCAGCCCGAGTTCAATGACACCTCATTTGTCAAAATCCGACCATAAGTTCGAGAGATATCGCGCCGTCGCCATCTTGTGTGGAGGGTGTGGAGGTGGAGGTGCTAGAACCCCTGCAAATACACTACTACTGTTTGGATTAGAGGCACATGACCTAGCTTTTCCGCCGCTTATAACCCCAATAACTGTTTGGATTTGGGACACATGACGTCGCTCTTCCGGCGCTTAAAACCCCAATAACTGTTTAGATTAGCAGCACATGACCTTGCTCTTCCGCCGCTTATGACCCCAATAACTGTTTGGATTTGGGGCACATGACCTAGCTCTTCCGCCGCTTATAACCCCAATAACTGTTTGGATTAGGGGCACATGACCTCGCTCTTCCGCCGCATATAACCCCAATAACTGTCTGGATTTGGGACACATGACCTCGCTCTTCCGCCGCTTAAAACCACAATAACTGTTTGGAGTTGGGGCACATGACCTCGCTCTTCCGCCGCTTATAACCCCAATAACTGTTTGGATTTGGGGCACATGACCTAGCTCTTCCGCCGCTTATAACCCCAATAACTGTTTGGATTAGGGGCAAATGACCTCGCTCTTCCGCCGCTTATAACCCCAATAACTGTTTGGACTTGGGGCACATGATCGCGCTCTTCCGCCGCTTAAAACCTCAATAACTGTTTGGAGTTGGGGCACATGACCTCGCTCTTCCGCCGCTTATAGCCCCTATAACTGTTTGGATTTGGGGCACATGAACTCGCTCTTCCGCCGCTTATAACCCCAATAACTGTTTGGATTTGGGGCACACGACCTCGCTCTTCCGCCGCTTAAAACCTCAATAACTGTTTGGATTTGGGGCACATGGCCTCTCTCTTCCGCCGCTTAAAACCCCAATAACTGTTTGGATTTGGGGCACATGACCTCGCTCTTCCGCCGCTTAAAACCTCAATAACTGTTCGGATTTAGGGCACATGACCTCGCTCTTCCGCCGCTTAAAACCTCAATAACTGTTTGGAGTTGGGACACATGACCTCGCTCTTCCGCCGCTTAAAACCCCAATAACTGTTTGGACGTGGGGCACATGACCTCGCTCTTCCGCCGCTTAAAACCTCAATAACTGTTTGGAGTTTGGACACATGACCTCGCTCTTCCGCCGCTTAAAACCCCAATAACTGTTTGGATTTGGGGCACAAGGCCTCGCTCTTCCGCCGCTTAATACCCCCAATAACTGTTTAGATTAGGAGCACATGACCTCGCTCTTCCGCCTCTTAAAACCACAATAACTGTTTGGATTTGGGGCAAATGACTTCGCTCTTCCGCCGCTTAAAACCTCAATAACTGTTGGAGTTGGGGCACATGACCTCGCTCTGCCGCCGCTTTAAACCTCAATAACTGTTTGGATTATGGGCACATGACCTAGCTCTTCCGCCGCTTAAAACCTCAATAACTGTTCGGATTTAGGGCACATGACCTCGCTCTTCCGCCTCTTAAAACCTCAATAACTGTTTGGAATAGGGGCACATGACCTAGCTCTTCCGCCGCTTATAACCTCAATAACTGTTTGGAATTGGGACACATGACATCGCTCTTCCGCCGCTTATAACCCCAATAAATATTTGGATTAGGGGCACATGACCTATCTCTTCCGCCGCTTATAACCCCAATAACCCTTTGGATTTGGAGCACATGACCTAGCTCTTCCGCCGCTTAAAACCCCAATAACTGTTTGGATTTGGGGCACATGACCTCGCTCTTCCGCCGCTTAAAACCTCAATAACTCTTTGGATTTGGGGCACATGGCCTCGCTCTTCCGCCGCTTAAAACCCCAATAAATGTTTGGATTTGGAGCATATGACCTAGCTCTTCCGCCGCTTATAACCCCAATAACAGTTTGGATTTGGGGCACATGACCTCGCTCTTCCGCCGCTTAAAACCTCAATAACTGTTTGGATTAGGGTCACATGACCTAGCTCTTCCGCCGCTTATAACCCCAATAAATGTTTGGATTAGGGGCACATGACCTATCTCTTCCGCCGCTTTTAACCCCAATAACTGTTTGGACTTGGGGCACATGACCTAGCTCATCCGCCGCTTATAACCCCAATAACTCTTTGGATTTGGAGCACATGACCTAGCTCTTCCGCCGCTTATAACCCCAATAACTGTTTGGATTTGGGGCACGTGACCTCGCTCTTCCGCCGCTTAAAACCTCAATAACTGTTTGGATTTGGGGCACATGGCCTCGCTCTTCCGCCGCTTAAAACCCCAATAACTGTTTAGATTAGGAGCACATGACCTCGCTCTTCCGCCTCTTAAAACGCCAATAACTGTTTGGATTTGGGGCAAATGACTTCGCTCTTCCACCGCTTAAAACCTCAATAACTGTTTGGAGTTGGGGCACATGACCTCGCTCTTCCGCCGCTTAAAACCTCAATAACTGTTTGGATTAGGGGCACATGACCTAGCTCTTCCGCCGCTTTAAACCTCAATAACTGTTTGGATTTAGGGCACATGACCTCGCTCTTCCGCCGCTTAAAACCTCAATAACTGTTTGGAATAGGGGCACATGACCTAGCTCTTCCGCCGCTTATAACCCCAATAACTGTTTGGATTTGGGACACATGACCTCGCTCTTCCGCCTCTTAAAACCCCAATAACTGTTTGGATTAGGGGCACATGACCTAGCTGTTCCACCGCATATAACCCCAATAACCGTTTGGATTTGGGGCAAATGACCTCTTTCTTCCGCCGCTTAAAACCTCAATAACTGTTTGGAGTTGGGGCACATGGCCTCGCTCTTCCGCCGCTTAAAACTCCAATAACTGTTTGGATTTGGGGCACATGACCTCGCTCTTCCGCCGCTTAAAACCTCAATAACTAATTGGACTTGGGGCACATGACCTCGCTCTTCCGCCGCTTAAAACCTCAATAACTGTTTGGAGTTGGGACACATAACCTCGCTCTTCCGCCGCTTAAAACCCCAATAACTGTTTGGACGTGGGGCACATGACCTCGCTCTTCCGCCGCTTTATACCTCAATAACTGTTTGGAGTTTGGACACATGACCTCGCTCTTCCGCCGCTTAAAACCCCAATAACTGTTTGGATTTGGGGCACAAGGCCTCGCTCTTCCGCCTCTTAATACCCCATTAACTGTTTAGATTAGGAGCACATGACCTCGCTCTTCCGCCTCTTAAAACCACAATAACTGTTTGGATTTGGGGCAAATGACTTCGCTCTTCCGCCGCTTAAAACCTCAATAACTGTTGGAGTTGGGGCACATGACCTCGCTCTGCCGCCGCTTTAAACCTCAATAACTGTTTGGATTAGGGGCACATGACCTAGCTCTTCCGCCGCTTAAAACCTCAATAACTGTTCGGATTTAGGGCACATGACCTCGCTCTTCCGCCTCTTAAAACCTCAATAACTGTTTGGAATAGGGGCACATGACCTAGCTCTTCCGCCGCTTATAACCTCAATAACTGTTTGGAATTGGGACACATGACATCGCTCTTCCGCCGCTTATAACCCCAATAAATATTTGGATTAGGGGCACATGACCTATCTCTTCGGCCGCTTTTAACCCCAATAACTGTTTGGACTTGGGGCACATGACCTAGCTCATCCGCCGCTTATAACCCCAATAACCCTTTGGATTTGGAGCACATGACCTAGCTCTTCCGCCGCTTATAACCCCAATAACTGTTTGGATTTGGGGCACATGACCTCGCTCTTCCGCCGCTTAAAACCTCAATAACTGTTTGGATTTGGGGCACATGGCCTCGCTCTTCCGCCGCTTAAAACCCCAATAAATGTTTGGATTTGGAGCACATGACCTAGCTCTTCCGCCGCTTATAACCCCAATAACTGTTTGGATTTGGGGCACATGACCTCGCTCTTCCGCCGCTTAAAACCTCAATAACTGTTCGGATTAGGGTCACATGACCTAGCTCTTCCGCCGCTTATAACCCCAATAAATGTTTGGATTAGGGGCACATGACCTATCTCTTCCGCCGCTTTTAACCCCAATAACTGTTTGGTCTTGGGGCACATGACCTAGCTCATCCGCCGCTTATAACCCCAATAACTCTTTGGATTTGGAGCACATGACCTAGCTCTTCCGCCGCTTATAACCCCAATAACTGTTTGGATTTGGCGCACGTGACCTCGCTCTTCCGCCGCTTAAAACCTCAATAACTGTTTGGATTTGGGGCACATGGCCTCGCTCTTCCGCCGCTTAAAACCCCAATAACTGTTTAGATTAGGAGCACATGACCTCGCTCTTCCGCCTCTTAAAACGCCAATAACTGTTTGGATTTGGGGCAAATGACTTCGCTCTTCCGCCGCTTAAAACCTCGATAACTGTTTGGAGTTGGGGCACATGACCTCGCTCTTCCGCCGCTTAAAACCTCAATAACTGTTTGGATTAGGGGCACATGACCTAGCTCTTCCGCCGCTTTAAACCTCAATAACTGTTTGGATTTAGGGCACATGACCTCGCTCTTCCGCCGCTTAAAACCTCAATAACTGTTTGGAATAGGGGCACATGACCTAGCTCTTCCGCCGCTTATAACCCCAATAACTGTTTGGATTTGGGACACATGACCTCGCTCTTCCGCCGCTTAAAACCCCAATAACTGTTTGGATTAGGGGCACATGACCTAGCTGTTCCACCGCTTATAACCCCAATAACCGTTTGGATTTGGGGCAAATGACCTCGCTCTTCCGCCGCTTAAAACCTCAATAACTGTTTGGAGTTGGGGCACATGACCTCGCTCTTCCACCGCTTAAAACCTCAATAACTGTTTGGTTTAGGGGTAAATGACCTAGCTCTTCCGCCACTTAAAACCTCAATAACTGTTCGGATTTAGGGCACATGACCTCGCTCTTCCGCCACTTAAAACCTCAATAAGTCTTTGGATTTGGGGCATATGTTGGTGTATTCTTTGGAATACACGTTATGACAGAGTTAGCCTTCGCTGCTCTTTGCTTAACTTATTTCTTCCCTTTTTCTCAAACACCAACAGCGTTTTCATACCCTTTGTTTTATTTGAGCATCTTGCTTACTTTCTGAGTAGTTTTTTTGTAGATATAACTTCCATGATCAACCTAGTGGCATCTAGCAGCTAACCAATGAAGTCCCTCAACATTTCCGCTCTCAAGAGGACTTTTTTTACAAGTCGAACCACCAGGGTTCGTCGTAATCGCGAAATAACATCTACATGCTGAAGAGGACTTCGTCTACATTCCCATCCTCCAGGCTTCGCTAGTGACGCCTGCTGTCAACTCTTTGAAGGCCATTAGTAGGGGGGTAATGAGAGTTCTAACGCACTCCAGAACCCTCCTTGACCCACTACTAAGCCTCAGGCATGTTAAATATCTCTTGAACGCATGGTCCGATTTTGACAAATGAGGTATCGTTGGACTCGGGCTGACGTCCTCTTTGCTACGGACCACTCGTTATATTTTTCAAATTTTTTTTGAAAATTTTTGTTTTCGAAACTAGGTGATAGTTTGAAAACTAAACATGATAGAACGTTGTGCCATGGCTCAAACGAATGGTCTTTATGACTTTTATTTTTTGTAATAAGACGTTTTTACATTTTATGTTTTTTTGAAAACACTCGAATTTTGAAAATTCTATATTTTGGAAACTAGGAACTATACAAAAACGTTTATTTGACATAAATGAAAGGTCCCTATGCCCTCTACCCCCAAAATAAATTTCAAGTCGCTAAAGCAAAAATTTGTGTTTTGTAAGTAGTGGGATGAGGGGAAAGCTGTCTACTAACTTATAGAGCCCTCCTCGTATTTGCCCCGAAGCTGATATCTCGCTAACCAATGGTCGGATTTGAACATACAGGGTGTCCTAGCACTCGTAGTGATGCCCCCTACTTTCCTATAGGCTCTTAATTTAATGAAAAGACCAAAACTAAAAGGTCATGTGCTTTTAATATCTCGCGAACCAATCATGCTAGAGGCATGTTCGACAGGTCCAAGGACTCGGGGTGACGTCCTCTCTGCTATGGACCACTCGTTATAATTTTTAATAAAATTGGAAACTCGATTTTGGGGTAAACACGTGTTTTTGTGATTTTGCCGATATCTCGTGAACCAATCATGCTAGAGGTGTGTTCGACAGGTCCAAGTACTCGGGGTGATGTCCTCTTTGCTATGGACCACTCATTGTAATTTTAAAAAATTTGGGAAACTCGATTTTGGGGTAAACACGTGTTTTTGTGATTTTGCCGATATTTCACGAAGCAATAACGCTAGAGGCATGTACGATGGGTCCAAGGATACGGGCAGACGTCCTTCTGCTATAGACCACTCGATGTAATTTTTTAAAATTTTGGAAACTCGATTTTGGGGTAAACACGTGTTTTTTATGATTTTTGCCGATATTTCACGAACCAATAACGCTAGAGACGTGTACGAGGTGTCCTAGGACTCGGACTAACGCCCCCCTTTCAAATGTGGTAGATATTTTTTTCCAAAAAATAATTCACAAAGGGCCTAACGCCGTACATGTTGAAAAAACGTTTTCTTTTTCTTTACTTGTTTATAATGTTTATAAAGCGTGGTGGTTGAGAGAGACGATACGGCTGAGTGTGTGTGTTTCAACGAACCTGTCGCTAACCACAAGGACCATGCTTAATAGAACAATCGCTATTTCGGCGGGTCGGTGTATGACAGAGCGAGCGTGCGTTTTCCTGATATTTTACCTTTGACGTGTAAACGGTAATGAGAACTTGGTTCTATGTTGGTCAAAGCGAGTACAGAAAACAAACTTACAGGAGGTGAAGGTCATTTGAGCTTATTGGAAGGCGTTGATCTGACTTGACAACAGGTGACGCTTGAAGGTGAAATAATCTGACCATTGTGGTGGCAGGGGAGTGTGAAAGGCATGCACACACATTTGTGAAACCACATGTATGCTAAACCAGTGACATTCTGTTTTGCTTCGTACGTGACAAAATGCAAGTCCATGTGAAATTTGGTCTTTCACAGGTGTTCGCTTGGGTGTTATCTGTCCACGTGCGCGATAACTGTTAACAAGTCACATCCTGTTTTGCTTCGTACGTGACAAAATGCAAGTTCATGTGAAATTTGATTCGCCACAGGTGTTCGCCTGGGACGTTAGCTGTCCACGTGACCGATAACAGAATGTTCAAAGCGTGGGAAAAAATGATTATACATGCAACGTAGCATATATAAAGACATGTCGTTATCATTTCCACTCTCACTTGGGTGGACTACCTTTCAACACACTGCGTTGCATGAAACCCTTGGTCTTGTTTAACAGTTTTGGTGTTGGTGGAAAATACTTAACCTTGTTGTGGGGTAGGTATTTATTTATATATTTATTCATTTATACATTTATTGATTAATATATATATTTACAAGCAATTATTTATAGCTTAGGTAATTAATGATTTTATTTATTTGTTTGCAGATAACCGGCATACCTTACTTGTCTGAGGGAGAAGAAACCATTGCACTTTTGAGCCCACTAGAAGGGAAGAGCAACAAGTCACTGCAAGTAAAGGTGAGATGATTTTTTTAAACTAACTTGTTTCATTTTTTTGTTTTATGTTTTATTTTATGAAATGTATGTATTAACCTGAATTTAGGTATTTATAGCGGTTTATTTTATTTATTTTTAGAAACTTGGAAAGAATAGCCTTACCGCCGTAGCAGTCGCTGAAAAAAAACAGAAACGCACTAAAGCGAAACCACTGCCAAAGAGTGAACTGTTTAAAACTCAGGTAAGTCCAACTTAAAAATGCTATTCCATTTTACCACTACTGAAAACTCCTAGACAAAAAAAAAATCATTACCTGTACATGACTGGGACAATGATTGCTTTCTTGATTAATGGCTATGTTGTTGTTGTTGACTGGGAAAAGTACAAGGCCATGTTGGATTTTCTTAAAAAATAAAAATAATAAATTTAATTTATGGGTGGTTCCCTATGGACCCAACGAATATCCACAGGTTTGAACATGATAATGTGAACAAAATGACATGACATTCATTTTTGTTTATATATTGGTTAAAGGGAGGGTGGGGGAATGTAAATGACTGTAGCTTTATAAAAAAGAAAATAAGTACATGGGTTACTGTTAGTGCCAACATACAGTTTATTTTTAATGGTGTTTTGATATATTAATGCCAATTAACGTTAACGTTTTATTTACAAGTATTGATTGATTGATTGATTGATTGAGTGATTGATTGATTGATTGATTGATTGAGTGATGGGTTATTTTGTTTGCTTTTAGGTGTCGTCATGTGCCATTAACGTAATGAACTGACAGTGAACAAGCATGCATTATGCTTTAAAGTACTCTGTGCAATGTTAATAACTTACAATAAGAAAAAGTTTTATTATAACACATGGCGTTAGTACCAAATACAACAAGTGAGCAAGTTGGTTTACCACGTGGTTTAAATTTAAAATCAGAACATGATCGATGGTTAACATTTGAATCCTGGCCTGTAGGCTTTTTGTCGACGCATGAACTTGCAAAAGCCGTTTTTTTTACTTGAACCGAGAAGATGTGGTGCGCTGTGTGTTTTGTCGTATTGAACTTTCACACTGGGAAGAAGGGGATGATCCCTTTAGAGACCATTTGCGATGGTCTCCTCACTGTCCTTACATGCTTGGAAAGCAAGTGGGTAACCTACCCGTGCATTCATTTTACCGAACCACAAGGCCTTTGGCCGCTACTTACGTTGCTGAATCACAAATAAATAATAATAATGATGTATTACCAGCCAACGGTAGTGTCGATATATGTGGTCCATATGCCATAGACAGTGTTGAATTGGCGTGTGCTTTTGAAAAATTGGGAGTTTGCAAGAATAAAGCACTAGCACACCCAGAGTACAGCTCTGTTGAAAAACGTTTCGAATCTTATAAAAATGTTTGGCCATTAATATTAAAACACCTTGCCAAACAGCTAAGTGAAGCTGGATTTTTTTATACTGGTGAAGGGGATAAAACAATATGTTTTTATTGTGGATTTGCTTTAAAGGATTGGCAAATGACTGATGACCCTTTTGTGCAACACGCTCGTTGGTTACCAAACTGTAAATACATGGTGTTGCTTAAAGGTCAGGAATTTGTGAACACTATTCGTAAAGAAAAAGTGATTGCAGCACAAGACATAAAAGTGCCTTTAGAGTTAGAGCACGCGGAGCAAATACATAAGGCTGAAAGAAAAGACTTGTGTTACGAACAGATACAAAAGTGTGACCAACAATTATGTAAAATTTGTTATCAAGATGAACTAGGTGTTGTATTTTTACCCTGTGTACACATGATAGCCTGTGTCAAGTGTGCATTAGAACTTAACACTTGTGCTATATGCAGAAAAGTAGTATCTGCTACAGTTAGGGCATTTCTTGCATAACTAGTATAATTTATTCGCCATGCATAGTGCAAAATCCCTAATTGCACAATATTATTAAAGCTGTTTTAGAGTGTAATAGATATGCTTTTGTTTTGTTTATAGACTACTACAATGAATGTTTTGAATGCTGTGGGACAATCATGTGGCTTAGAGACAAAGAAGCTCAGCGAATTGCCAACGCATATTCCATTCCGCATTATCAAGATTCGGAAATTGAAAACAGCATATGGTGATCGTGTACTTTGTGTATGTGAAAACTTTGAGACATTTCGGCCTATACGGTTTAATGATATGTCGGAGAGTGTTTTTGATGAAGTCAATAATGCTGTGCAACCTGTACACTTAATTTATGAAGGTTTTAAAAACAATAGGTGCATGGTTCGTTTTAATTAAATAAATAAATAAATAATGTGAAATAATAATGGAAAATATAAGTAATGACAATATACTGAAAAAGAAAGAAAATATGTGTATAGAATAGTAATGTTTTAGTGTTTAGTGTTGTCTTTAAAAATATTATGATGAAACCAAAAAAAATGTATATAAAGTTTGTAAATAAATGCAAAATGATGTTACAATGCTGTTTTATTTTATACAAAGTTAATATATTTAACATTGCAGAGTATACATGATTATGACAATAAATGCACACTGAATACAAGCCTTTCTCACTTTACAATAGTCTGTTATAGTTTTAAACACAAGGCTTGTTGTAGATCATTTTCTAGCAATTTCCATTCAATGTTGTTTTCGAAAAGTGGGGAAGCCGCAATGGTTGTATTGACATAAAAACCTTATGGTTATTACTATTTAGTCACTTTGATCCCCTTGGAGATCAAGAGCAGATGACCTAGTTGTTCCACTCTTTAAAACGACAACAACAACACTACCTCTTGCATAGTTTGTGATGTTGATGGCTCTTGCGACGTGGAAGATGGATTAAAAATAACTTTGAGAACAGGGGTTAAACGTTGATCATTAAACAATGCACTATTTTGAGTAGCAATATGGTTTTCTTGATTTTTTGTCGACGGCAACTGTGTTTTATGCGGTACACTACATTGATGATCACTGACACTTAAAACCTCACTATTTTTACTTTTTAGGTCACCACGACAATGTTTGGAACGTTGCTTTGAACAACGCCAAATAACAGTTCCATTTTTATTGGTTCGTTTCACAATATATGAATATCCTTTATAGTATGCGTAAGGCTTACCATACCTAGTCACTGATACTTCCATATCAACTGTCAAGCATAGACTAAGCTCTAGTAAAGTCAACTTGGTAATAAGAATACTAGTTTAATGTGAGAGCAAATATGGATCCAAAGAGTTCAGGTAAAAGTGAAAGCAAATAAGCAAATATTAGAAACAAGAGTTGGGGTAAAAGTGGTTGCAAAGTGGTAGACCCATTACACAATAATTTCAGCATGACGAAGCTCTTGTTCAATTTCTTTGATTTCCCAATCGTGACCGATATGCCCAGCTTGTCGTAAAGCATGCAATTGTCGAAGCCGTTGAATTAGATTACTGGGTTTGTTCCAGTATACAAATTTAACAAATGGATTTTTAGGTGTAAACAAAGCATTACCATTATCATGATCATTATCATCATCGTCATCATCATCTTTATCATCATCATGATCACCATTATCATCATGACCATCATCACTGTTACTATATAGTCCTTTTTGATCCTCTTGCAATACCACTTTATTTATAGTCTGAGTTGATTTTGATAGTGTTGAAGGTTTCTTGGACGTTGACAACTGTCCTAACATGACGTTTTGAGGACATGATAAGTCCTTTTGAACAAACACTGCACTATCTTTAGCCACAATATCGTTTTCTTGAACTTGCTTTTTAGCATTTTGATAATTGTTTGTAAACAGTAAGCGTGGTTCGTTTCGAGCACTACATTGATGAACACTCACACTTAAAACCTTTCCATTTTTACTTTTCAGATTGCCTCGACATTTTGTTGACCTCTCTTTTGAGCATCGCCAGAATATTATTCCATTCACATTCTGGCGATTATAGTTATAGGAGTAGCCTTGATAGAGTGCACGTAGCCTACCTTTGTTGGTTGTAATAAGTTCCATAGTAGTAACTGACCTGTCAGTACGATGTTCACACTACAAAGGTTACAACTGTTTTGCTGATGGAGTGACCTACCATAAGCTTATATATTGGCTTATGTGTTGGCTTTTCGTGTTGGCTTTTCGTGTTGGCTTTTGTGTTGGCTTTTGTGTTGGCTTTTTGTGTTGGCTTTTTGTGTTGGCTTTTTGTGTTGGCTTTTCGTGTTGGCTTTTCGTGTTGGCTTTTTGTGTTGGCTTTTCGTGTTGGCTTTTGTGTTGGCTTTTTGTGTTGGCTTTTCGTGTTGGCTTTTCGTGTTGGCTTTTTGTGTTGGCTTTTTGTGTTGGCTTTTTGTGTTGGCTTTTTGTGTTGGCATTTTGTGTTGGCTTTTCGTGTTGGCTTTTTTTGTATTGGCCTTTCGTGTTGGCTTTTTGTATTTGCTTTTCGTGTTGGCTTTTTGTGTTGGCTTGAGTATTGGCTTTTGTATTGGCTTATTTGACAAGTTATTTGTGTCAATGTATTTAGTGGATTTTTTTCTTGGTGTTGGAAAGTAGTTAAAAGAGAGGGAATATTTAAAGACTTAACCTCAGCTCACTAACCTAACCTAACCTAACCTAACCTAACTTTGCCTAACCTAACCTAACCTTTCAACTCTCAGATGTTAATTAAATTCTGTGCATAGTCGAGTTGGAACCCAAGACCTCAGGGGTAAAAAAAAACAAGTATTTTTGACGACTTATTTTGGTAACTTGTTTTAATGGCTAACCTAACTTTACCTAACCTAACCTAACCTAACCTAACCTCAGCTCACTTTGGATATTACTAGTAAGTGTTCATATCCTCTGCTAGGTAGCATGCTAGTAGTACAGGTAGTGCTCATATTTACCGCTAGGTAGCGGAAACATACTTTGCATGTTGCATGTGACACTTGTGAAGTTTAACCACATGCAAGACGTGCTTGTATAAGTTCTCTATTTAAACTCAATATACAATTAACCACTAAATGTTCAGAACTAACATGTATAGCCATGTTTAGGGTATATAGGAGACCCTTAGCAAGAAAGGCTGTCTAACCCACGAGTGTACAGCCTTGTCATACGCAGTAAGCACCTGTTGGCAGAAAACAACAACAACAACAACAATTTGAGAAAGCCAACAAAAAACTGTTTCCTTTAAATACATTAATGGATATGTTGTTGGCTTTCTCAAATTGTTGTTGTTGTTTTCTGCCAACAGGTGCTTACTGCGTATGACAAGGCTGTACACTCGTGGGTTAGACAGCCTTTCTTGCTAAGGGTCTCCTATATACCCTAAACATGGCTATACATGTTAGTTCTGAACATTTAGTGGTTAATTGTATATTGAGTTTAAATAGAGAACTTATACAAGCACGTCTTGCATGTGGTTAAACTTCACAAGTGTCACATGCAACATGCAAAGTATGTTTCCGCTACCTAGCGGTAAATATGAGCACTACCTGTACTACTAGCATGCTACCTAGCAGAGGATATGAACACTTACTAGTAATATCCAAAGTGAGCTGAGGTTAGGTTAGGTTAGGTAAAGTTAGGTTAGCCATTAAAACAAGTTACCAAAATAAGTCGTCAAAAATAATTGTTTTTTTTACCCCTGAGGTCTTGGGTTCCAACTCGACTATGCACAGAATTTAATTAACATCTGAGAGTTGAAAGGTTAGGTTAGGTTAGGCAAAGTTAGGTTAGGTTAGTTTAGGTTAGGTTAGTGAGCTGAGGTTAAGTCTTTAAATATTCCCTCTCTTTTAACTACTTTCCAACACCAAGAAAAAAATCCACTAAATACATTGACACAAATAACTTGTCAAATAAGCCAATACAAAAGCCAATACTCAAGCCAACACAAAAAGCCAACACGAAAAGCAAATACAAAAAGCCAACACGAAAGGCCAATACAAAAAAGCCAACACGAAAAGCCAACACGAAAAGCCAACACGAAATGCCAACACAAAAAGCCAACACAAAAAGCCAACACAAAAAGCCAACACAAAAATCCAACACAAAAAGCCAACACGAAAAGCCAACACGAAAAGCCAACACGAAAAGCCAACACAAAAAGCCAACACAAAAGCCAACACGAAAAGCCAACACAAAAAGCCAACACGAAAAGCCAACACGAAAAGCCAACACAAAAAGCCAACACAAAAAGCCAACACAAAAAGCCAACACAAAAGCCAACACAAAAGCCAACACGAAAAGCCAACACGAAAAGCCAACACATAAGCCAATATATAAGCTTATGGTAGGTCACTCCATCAGCAAAACATTTGTAACCTTTGTAGTGTGAACATCGTACTGACAGGTCAGTTACTACTATGGAACTTATTACAACCAACAAAGGTAGGCTACGTGCACTCTATCAAGGCTACTCCTATAACTATAATCGCCAGAATGTGAATGGAATAATATTCTGGCGATGCTCAAAAGAGAGGTCAACAAAATGTCGAGGCAATCTGAAAAGTAAAATTGGAAAGGTTTTAAGTGTGAGTGTTCATCAATGTAGTGCTCGAAACGAACCACGCTTACTGTTTACAAACAATTATCAAAATGCTAAAAAGCAAGTTCAAGAAAACGATATTGCGGCTAAAGATAGTGCAGTGTTTGTTCAAAAGGACTTATCATGTCCTCAAAACGTCATGTTTGGACAGTTGTCAACGTCCAAGAAACCTTCAACACTATCAAAATCAACTCAGACTATAAATAAAGTGGTATTGCAAGAGGATCAAAAAGGACTATATAGTAACAGTGATGATGGTCATGATGATAATGGTGATCATGATGATGATAATGATGATGATGACGATGATGATAATGATCATGATAATGGTAATGCTTTGTTTACACCTAAAAATCCATTTGTTAAATTTGTATACTGGAACAAACCCAGTAAGCTAATTCAACGGCTTCGACAATTGCATGCTTTACGACAAGCTGGGCATATCGGTCACGATTGGGAAATCAAAGAAATTGAACAAGAGCTTCGTCGTGCTGAAATTATTGTGTAATGGGTCTACCACTTTGCAACCACTTTTACCCCAACTCTTGTTTCTAATATTTGCTTATTTGCTTTCACTTTTACCTGAACTCTTTGGATCCATATTTGCTCTCACATTAAACTAGTATTCTTATTACCAAGTTGACTTTACTAGAGCTTAGTCTATGCTTGACAGTTGATATGGAAGTGTCAGTGACTAGGTATGGTAAGCCTTACGCATACTATAAAGGATATTCATATATTGTGAAACGAACCAATAAAAATGGAACTGTTATTTGGCGTTGTTCAAAGCAACGTTCCAAACATTGTCGTGGTGACCTAAAAAGTAAAAATAGTGAGGTTTTAAGTGTCAGTGATCATCAATGTAGTGTACCGCATAAAACACAGTTGCCGTCGACAAAAAATCAAGAAAACCATATTGCTACTCAAAATAGTGCATTGTTTAATGATCAACGTTTAACCCCTGTTCTCAAAGTTATTTTTAATCCATCTTCCACGTCGCAAGAGCCATCAACATCACAAACTATGCAAGAGGTAGTGTTGTTGTTGTCGTTTTAAAGAGTGGAACAACTAGGTCATCTGCTCTTGATCTGCAAGGGGATCAAAGTGACTAAATAGTAATAACCATAAGGTTTTTATGTCAATACAACCATTGCGGCTTCCCCACTTTTCGAAAACAACATTGAATGGACATTGCTAGAAAATGATCTACAACAAGCCTTGTGTTTAAAACTATAACAGACTATTGTAAAGTGAGAAAGGCTTGTATTCAGTGTGCATTTATTGTCATAATCATGTATACTCTGCAATGTTAAATATATTAACTTTGTATAAAATAAAACAGCATTGTAACATCATTTTGCATTTATTTACAAACTTTATGTACATTTTTTTGGTTTCATCATAATATTTTTAAAGACAACACTAAACACTAAAACATTACTATTCTATACACATATTTTCTTTCTTTTTCAGTATATTGTCATTACTTATATTTTCCATTATTATTTCACATTATTTATTTATTTAATTAAAACGAACCATGCACCTATTGTTTTTAAAACCTTCATAAATTAAGTGTACAGGTTGCACAGCATTATTGACTTCATCAAAAACACTCTCCGACATATCATTAAACCGTATAGGCAGAAATGTCTCAAAGTTTTCACATACACAAAGTACACGATCACCATATGCTGTTTTCAATTTCCGAATCTTGATAATGCGGAATGGAATATGCGTTGGCAATTCGCTGAGCTTCTTTGTCTCTAAGCCACATGATTGTCCCACAGCATTCAAAACATTCATTGTAGTAGTCTATAAACAAAACAAAAGCATATCTATTACACTCTAAAACAGCTTTAATAATATTGTGCAATTAGGGATTTTGCACTATGCATGGCGAATAAATTATACTAGTTATGCAAGAAATGCCCTAACTGTAGCAGATACTACTTTTCTGCATATAGCACAAGTGTTAAGTTCTAATACACACTTGACACAGGCTATCATGTGTCCACAGGGTAAAAATACAACACCTAGTTCATCTTGATAACAAATTTTACATAATTGTTGGTCACACTTTTGTATCTGTTCGTAACACAAGTCTTTTCTTTCAGCCTTATGTATTTGCTCCGCGTGCTCTAACTCTAAAGGCACTTTTATGTCTTGTGCTGCAATCACTTTTTCTTTACGAATAGTGTTCACAAATTCCTGACCTTTAAGCAACACCATGTATTTACAGTTTGGTAACCAACGAGCGTGTTGCACAAAAGGGTCATCAGTCATTTGCCAATCCTTTAAAGCAAATCCACAATAAAAACATATTGTTTTATCCCCTTCACCAGTATAAAAAAATCCAGCTTCACTTAGCTGTTTGGTAAGGTGTTTTAATATTAATGGCCAAACATTTTTATAAGATTCGAAACGTTTTTCAACAGAGCTGTACTCTGGGTGTGCTAGTGCTTTATTCTTGCAAACTCCCAATTTTTCAAAAGCACACGCCAATTCAACACTGTCTATGGCATATGGACCACATATATCGACACTACCGTTGGCTGGTAATACATCATTATTATTATTTATTTGTGATTCAGCAACGTAAGTAGCGGCCAAAGGCCTTGTGGTTCGGTAAAATGAATGCACGGGTAGGTTACCCACTTGCTTTCCAAGCATGTAAGGACAGTGAGGAGACCATCGCAAATGGTCTCTAAAGGGATCATCCCCTTCTTCCCAGTGTGAAAGTTCAATACGACAAGACACACAGCGCACCACATCTTCTCGGTTCAAGTAAAAAAAACCGGCTTTTGCAAGTTCATGCGTCGACAAAAAGCCTACAGGCCAGGATTCAAATGTTAACCATCGATCATGTTCTGATTTTAAATTTAACCCACGTGGTAAACCAACTTGCTCACTTGTTGTATTTGGTACTAACGCCATGTGTTATAATAAAACTTTTTCTTATTGTAAGTTATTAACATTGCACAGAGTACTTTAAAGCATAATGCATGCTTGTTCACTGTCTGTTCATTACGTTAATGGCACATGACGACACCTAAAAGCAAACAAAATAACCCATCACTCAATCAATCAATCAATCAATCAATCAATACTTGTAAATAAAACGTTAACGTTAATTGGCATTAATATATCAAAACACCATTAAAAATAAACTGTATGTTGGCACTAACAGTAACCCATATACTTATTTTCTTTTTTATAAAGCTACAGTCATTTACATTCCCCCACCCTCCCTTTAACCAATATATAAACAAAAATGAATGTCATGTCATTTTGTTCACATTATCATGTTCAAACCTGTGGATATTCGTTGAGTCCATAGGGAACCACCCATAAATTAAATTTATTATTTTTATTTTTAGAAAATCCAACATGGCCTTGTACTTTTCCCAGTCAACAACAACAACATAGCCATTAATCAAGAAAGCAATCATTGTCCCAGTCATGTACAGGTAATGATTTTTTTTTGTCTACGAGTTTTCAGTAGTGGTAAAATGGAATAGCATTTTTAAGTTGGACTTACCTGAGTTTTAAACAGTTCACTCTTTGGCAGTGGTTTCGCTTTAGTGCGTTTCTGTTTTTTTTCAGCGACTGCTACGGCGGTAAGGCTATTCTTTCCAAGTTTCTAAAAATAAATAAAATAAACCGCTATAAATACCTAAATTCAGGTTAATACATACATTTCATAAAATAAAACATAAAACAAAAAAATGAAACAAGTTAGTTTAAAAAAATCATCTCACCTTTACTTGCAGTGACTTGTTGCTCTTCCCTTCTAGTGGGCTCAAAAGTGCAATGGTTTCTTCTCCCTCAGACAAGTAAGGTATGCCGGTTATCTGCAAACAAATAAATAAAATCATTAATTACCTAAGCTATAAATAATTGCTTGTAAATATATATATTAATCAATAAATGTATAAATGAATAAATATATAAATAAATACCTACCCCACAACAAGGTTAAGTATTTTCCACCAACACCAAAACTGTTAAACAAGACCAAGGGTTTCATGCAACGCAGTGTGTTGAAAGGTAGTCCACCCAAGTGAGAGTGGAAATGATAACGACATGTCTTTATATATGCTACGTTGCATGTATAATCATTTTTTCCCACGCTTTGAACATTCTGTTATCGGTCACGTGGACAGCTAACGTCCCAGGCGAACACCTGTGGCGAATCAAATTTCACATGAACTTGCATTTTGTCACGTACGAAGCAAAACAGGATGTGACTTGTTAACAGTTATCGCGCACGTGGACAGATAACACCCAAGCGAACACCTGTGAAAGATCAAATTTCACATGGACTTCCATTTTGTCACGTACGAAGCAAAACAGAATGTCACTGGTTTAGCATACATGTGGTTTCACAAATGTGTGTGCATGCCTTTCACACTCCCCTGCCACCACAATGGTCAGATTATTTCACCTTCAAGCGTCACCTGTTGTCAAGTCAGATCAACGCCTTCCAATAAGCTCAAATGACCTTCACCTCCTGTAAGTTTGTTTTCTGTACTCGCTTTGACCAACATAGAACCAAGTTCTCATTACCGTTTACACGTCAAAGGTAAAATATCAGGAAAACGCACGCTCGCTCTGTCATACACCGACCCGCCGAAATAGCGATTGTTCTATTAAGCATGGTCCTTGTGGTTAGCGACAGGTTCGTTGAAACACACACACTCAGCCGTATCGTCTCTCTCAACCACCACGCTTTATAAACATTATAAACAAGTAAAGAAAAAGAAAACGTTTTTTCAACATGTACGGCGTTAGGCCCTTTGTGAATTATTTTTTGGAAAAAAATATCTACCACATTTGAAAGGGGGGCGTTAGCCCGAGTCCTAGGACACCTCGTACACGTCTCTAGCGTTATTGGTTCGTGAAATATCGGCAAAAATCATAAAAAACACGTGTTTACCCCAAAATCGCGTTTCCAAAATTTTAAAAAATTACATCGAGTGGTCTATAGCAAAAGGACGTCTGCCCGTATCCTTGGACCCATCGTACATGCCTCTAGCGTTATTGCTTCGTGAAATATCGGCAAAATCACAAAAACACGTGTTTACCCCAAAATCGAGTTTCCCAAATTTTTTAAAATTACAATGAGTGGTCCATAGCAAAGAGGACATCACCCCGAGTACTTGGACCTGTCGAACACACCTCTAGCATGATTGGTTCACGAGATATCGGCAAAATCACAAAAACACGTGTTTACCCCAAAATCGAGTTTCCAATTTTATTAAAAATTATAACGAGTGGTCCATAGCAGAGAGGACGTCACCCCGAGTCCTTGGACCTGTCGAACATGCCTCTAGCATGATTGGTTCGCGAGATATTAAAAGCACATGACCTTTTAGTTTTGGTCTTTTCATTAAATTAAGAGCCTATAGGAAAGTAGGGGGCATCACTACGAGTGCTAGGACACCCTGTATGTTCAAATCCGACCATTGGTTAGCGAGATATCAGCTTCGGGGCAAATACGAGGAGGGCTCAATAAGTTAGTAGACAGCTTTCCCCTCATCCCACTACTTACAAAACACAAATTTTTGCTCTAGCGACTTGAAATTTATTTTGGGGGTAGAGGGCATAGGGACCTTTCATTTATGTCAAATAAACGTTTTTGTAGAGTTCCTAGTTTCCAAAATATAGAATTTTCAAAATTCGAGTGTTTTCAAAAAAACATAAAAAGTAAAAACGTTTTATTACAAAAAATAAAGGTCATAAAGACCATTCGTTTGAGCCATGGCACAACGTTCTATCATGTTTAGTTTTCAAACTATCACCTAGTTTCGAAAACAAAAATTTTCAAAAAATTTTTGAAAAATATAACGAGTGGTCCAACGATACCTCATTTGTCAAAATCGGACCATGCGTTCAAGAGATATTTAACATGCCTGAGGCTTAGTAGTGGGTCAAGGAGGGTTCTGGAGTGCGTTAGAACTCTCATTACCCCCCTACGGCCATTTCATCAAGATACTTAATTTTTACATAAATAATTCATGCTTTTGGGCTAATGCCGTGTGTATTTTTAATTTAAACCATACGTTTCGGAGAAACCTTGCCTCCTTTTTCAATGGAAATAAACAATGTGGCCAAAGAAAGTATATCAATGAGATTACAAAAAATATAGATAAATTCCTCTGTTCGTCACCAGAGAGCAGCTGCCAGAAATTACTGTATGGACCATGGTGGAACGGCGGACAGAGTAGTAAGTAACGAGAAGGTAAAGGGGGCGGTGTGAAAATATAGAAACTCCTCGAAGAATGAGGAGGGGAGGGGAGGCTGGAGGGTTAGATGGATATAAGGAAACATAAACAAAAGGGAAGTGTAGCTGAACGATGCCTAACGTCATACAGTCAACGGCGAAAAAACAGATGGAAACTCCTCCAGTGACGAACAAAGGAGATCAAATCCAGGCTCTGAGCCCTAGAGGGAAAAAATGTACAATTTTAAATATGTGAAGAACAGAGAGACTGAGAGGAACTATCTCCCTAGATCCTTAATAACTGGTAGCCAAGTGTCACTTAGCTGATATCCAGTGTCTCTGTTAAAATTATTGGGATTTTTACGAATTTCAACTGCCTCCCTTATAATTCTAGACCAGTTGTGCTTAACAAGGGCAAGCGCATGAGCATCCCTGAAACATACATCGTGCCCTGAAGACAGGGCATGTTCAGCTATAGCTGATTTGTCAGGTTGGTTTAGACGGATGTTCCTTTGATGCTCTTTGATGCGAGTTGCAATGGACCGTTTTGTTTGTCCAATGTAGACTTTTCCACAAGTACATGGGACTTCATACACCCCAGGTTGTAGTATTGGGGACAATTTATCTTTGTTTAATGCTAAACGTTGACCAATTTTCGTCATAGTGCCGAAAACTGTTTTTATCTTGTGCTTGCGGAGAATCTTAGCAACGCGGTCAGTGGTGTTGTGAATATAAGGGAGGTAAGCAGTTCCTCTCACGTGGGAGCTCTGAGAAGGTTGTCTATCCCTCCTTCTGGGATGTAGGGACCTATATATAGTGGATTCATTATAGCCTTTACCTTTAAACATGGTTTGTAAGGCATGTAACTCTTCCTGAAGAGTTGATGCCTCACAAATACGTTCCGCTATTTTGGCTAGAGTTGTTATAATTCCTTGTTTTTGTGCTGGGTGGTGGTGGGAGTCCGCATGTAAATAACGGTTAGTGTGAGTTGGCTTACGGTAGACGCTGTGCCCCATGGAGCCATCCGCTTTCCTCCTCACAAGAACATCCAAAAAAAGGTAAGCATCCACCTGACTCTAGCTCCATTGTGAAGTGGATTGAAGGATGCAGCTGATTTAGGTGGTTCAGAAAGTGGTTCAGTTTCTCAGAACCCTCCTCCCACACCACGAACGTATCATCCACATACCTCCACCAAATCACAGGTTTGAAAGACGCCGAAGATATAGCCTCCCCCTCAAAATGTTCCATGAAAAAATTTGCCACGACAGGCGAGAGTGGACTTCCCATGGCCACACCATCAGTCTGCTCGTAATATTTACCATCCCACAAGAAATAACTGGAACACAAGCAGTGGTGGAATAATCGGGCAATGTCCTCAGGAAACAAATCCTTGATGAGTGACATGACCGAGTCCACCGACACTCTGGTAAACAAGGACTCCACATCAAAACAGGCGTCTTCTTACTCATTTTTTATATCATACAAGCTGTACCCGGCATGCGTTGCAATGCCAATCAAAGAAAGTGTTGGCGTTGAAATTCTGTTTCTTGAAGTGCTTTTGGATACACAACATGTTTTTCAATTTCCGTTAACTGCCTCTAAGCTATCGTAAAATAGATTTTCTAATTTAGAACCATTCGTGGGAGCGTGCACAACAACTTTCAAAAGTTTCATCACAATCGGATGAATGGCATATGATCGTATTGAACCCATGTGCCATAGGGTCCAAGGAGGTCGAATCCATGTACTTTGAGAAAGGAATGAAAGAATCATACAGTTTCTAAGGGAACGGAGAGAGATTTCAAGCCAGGATGCTAGCCTAACATTGTGCAAGCGGCTAGGGCCAGGTGTTCCTTAGATGAGATCATGCCTCTTGACATTCAGAGAGGGCTGGTCATGCGTATTAATAACCGAGTGGAAAATTTTTACCATTAGACAAGGAAGCGTGACTCGGAAATCGAGCTGTGCTTGCTGAAAAACGACAACACCGCCTATGCGCCAGAAGAGGAATAATTAAATTTAACCAGTTTACGAGTATAAAAATAAATAAATAATTACAGTACAGTGAATCAATTTGGATTAGAGATTTTTGTGTAAAGACAAACCTTGTGACAATTGCACAGGAGAAAACTGCAAACGCAAGTAGACGTCATTGGGAGTTCACCGAGACCTCAGGAGTGGGAGATTAAAAAAAGTACAGCACTGCCCACACAATTGAGGACGAGAAATTAATTAATATCTCGGAAATGCACGATCGATTTCCATGCACAGGAAGATTATTTTACGTTTGGAAGACGAGCTTTCTGGAGATACGATTTTTATAATTGTGCGACAATTATTTTAAAAGTTGGCCACGGAAAGGGCTAGAGTCTTATCTTTTTGTAGCAAAAGAGTATAAAGCTCCTGGCATCACCAAGCCAAACATGCAGTCATAACGAGCATTCCGTGAGCGGAAGTGCTGCACCACGTCGTAAAGCAGTTTCAAACAGCCCGAGGGGGTGTTACTACGCATCACGCAGTTATTCAGACGTATGATTCTCTGAGGAGGACATACTGTTTCAAAAATCACCGAAGGCAGTCAGTTCGATAACCCGTGAGGGGTACGTTAAGCTGTATCGGACATTAATCCAGAGCCTGTGGGAGGCTACGCTACAAGTTTACCGAGTGTAGATCAGTTACGATAGAAGTACGCTACGCTGAGGGTTAGCAGTTCGAGACTCTGAAGAGTCCTAAATTATAAAGAACAGTAAATATACAGACTTTAAAGCAATATTGCCAAAGGAAGACACAGCGATCAGTAGGAAAATTCGAGTTCCAGAAGAACACTAGTTCAGTACATTTACGAAGTTATAAGAACTCCAACAAAGAAACGGAGTTACGTCTAGTAAAGACATTGTTAAAGACATTAAGTCCTGTAAAAGAACTTTACAGTAATCACGAATGTGAAAGATAGAAGTTCAAGCGAAAGGAACTTAGGAACTTAGGTTCGAAACCAGAGGGAAAACGTACTCGAGTGAGAAAACGTCAAAAATATACGATAGACAGTATACGGTCCTCGAAGGGAGGCCAAGATATAGAAACTATAGAGTACGATAGACAGTATACGGTCCTCGAAGGGAGGCCAAGATATAGAAACTATAGGGTGCGATAGGCCACCATATAGAAATAGAGGTGACGGCAAAGTAAAGACACTTATCGCCTAGTTAAAGCAGATAAAGTAAAGCCGAGAAATAGAAAATAGAAGCGGTTTTTGAGAGACTGAAACCAGTAATTTCCATTGTAGGAGAGAAAAACTTTGAACGAGTAAAATCACACGTCCAATGCAGGTTGATAGGATTCACATCAGGGATCATCAACAGCCGACAGAAATTGTCAAAAATCATTGAAATACGCCCGTGTGATAGGAGTGAAGTGTAAATATTGTAAGAAAAGAAATAAGAATATCATTTTAAGTGTTTTAGGTAAAGTGACAGTGTTTTATGCACAGTGATATGTGTTATAATATGTACCAGAGTAATATTTTTTAGTGTTTTAATGTGTGTTCAAAAAGGATACACCAGTGTATTAAAAATGTTGTCAGTGTTAGATATAGTGAATAAGTGTCAAGAATTTTCTGTACATAAGATGAATTTGTACGATATGGAATAAGTCGAAAAGTGGGCCAAAATGAAACACCGCACAAGGATTAAGGTCATAAGACGACCTTAAATACAACATGTGAGTACTGAATTTCATTACATTTTGGTGTCGGGAAATGATTGTGTACAAATCCACCGGAGTTTTTTTTTTGAGTAAAAGGGATGTGTTTAAATAAATAAACACTGAATAAAAAAAACACGGTCTGAACAAAAATAGAAATTTGAGAAACTATAAATAATTATGTAAAAGAATAAATCATGTAGGAGAAATAATTGTATACAATGTCAGTGTATTTGACGAAAGTCATAAGGGCAAGCGAAATACTAATAATTATCATGAAAGATATTTAAATAAAAGTAAATTTGGGTTATATGAAAGAAATAGCTTTTGAGCTTGTGTAAAGAATGAAAATATGAAACGAATAATAATCATAACCAAGTAAGGAAATATTAAATAAAGATCAAATTAATTGATGTGAACATAAGAGCGTTAGAGCCTTAATAAAAAGTATAGACATGATGTCCAAATGCATGTTCTTGAAATAGAGAAAGTTATTGTCAAAGGAAAAGAAATATATAAAAATTGAGATGTGTATCAATTGTTAATATGATATTATCAGTTCTTTGGAAGACGCTAGGCTTAAAATGAAGTATAGCGCAAAGGAGCGCGATTAAAGTAAAATGTCACGCTAGGAACGCGTAGAGGTTAAAGTACTTGGTAAATTACTTATGGAGGGTAGTTGATTGCAGTGAATTGAGAATTGGTATAAGTCCTCTATTTGTGACGTGGGTCACGAGGCCATGTGTGTATTATTTAAAAGGGAGCTAATGTATGGTATTATTGAGCGTATGTCATGTAGGCCACGGCCGACTTTAAATCGCGTCTTGTATAAGTCCTCTATATGGGAATGGTTCCCGAGGCATGTGAAGAGATTCGAACTCAGAATCCTCTTGTTGTAAAAGCCCCTAATTATTCGTCGTAGAATGTGTATGAATCTTCCCAATCAATGAGGACCCTCTCATAATTAATAAATGCCAAGGTTACGAAAGTGGTTTATGAACCAAAGAATATTGTTGAATGAAAATAAGTAAAGTAAAAGCCAGATCTCTCCCCAGAACTGAGTATAATGTGAAGGTTTGTTTTAAAACATTAAAGAGAGCTGCCACCATTAGGTTAGGCAGAGAGTCCCTTTCCTTGTCATAAATCACGCCCGAGTATAATGGCCTGACCTTCATAGAGCGAGGGTGGGTAAAGGCCGTCTTGTAAGATGTGTTAAATACACCGTGAGTGTTTAAAGTTGTTAACGACCCGGGCGGTGAACCGAGGTCCTTGCAGATTGATATTTCCGCTTGCCTGTTCAGATCGTAGTTTCTTATGTGATAATGGTCTTATAAGACATATGAGATAAATAACAATCCCTATTGTAATGTTGTATGGAAGTAGGATTCCATGAGTAAATTGAAGGCAACTAGGTTTCGGGAGTGACCATAGTTTTTTTGACTGTGTCAAGTATCTTCATACTCTGGAGTACACAAGTAATTTCCTGATTACCTTGATGTATTTGTAAGACTAGAGAGAGATGATAAAAACTGAATACATGTGGAGTGCCCAAATATTGAGTTAGATAATTAACATGTAATTTTAAATGTAATTATACATTTGTTTTGATGATAAAAAAAATATAAAAAGTAGTATTTGAGGTGTACAAAGAATGACACCATTATTACAGAAAGTATTGAGCCAAAGGAGCTCGGAGTTATATGAAACTTACAGTTGACTCTTTATGGAAGTGAAAATAATTAGGAATTGTGGGTTTATATGGAAACCAGATGTTTTAATATAATATTTGTTTTAGTCTTATGTTATTCCTTGTTCATTTGGAACAAGTAGATGATTATGGGTCAGTAATTTAATTGTTTAATTGTTTGTAGCGCCATAATTTTGATTAATTAAATGTGTTAAAATAGGAGTTGATTTTGTTGTTATTTCTGCAAGTGTATCCTCTAATTAATCCAAAATATGTGAGTCACAGAGTGGGTGAACTTACCGCAACCCCGAAAAACCCGAATTGAGCTACGCTGGTATACTGTGATTTACATATTTCTCGCTAAAAGGGCACATGGGGGGCATAGAAGTAATGTGCTGGATAAATAACTAGAGGAACACTTAAGACGGTCATAACATGTAAAGTAAAGTAATGATAGGAATAGCTACAACATAAAATATTAACTGACCGCATGGGTCCCTGGAAACTCATACCGAGCAGCCCTGAATTATATAATCAACCCCCCCTAGCAAAACATATAAAATGGCGCCCAGTACGCAGGGCTGAGTTTTCCTAGGGAAAACCCGAGTTTTCTCGAAAAATCAAAATTTTCATTTTTTTTTGAAAAAAAAAATGGTTTTTCGAAATTTTGAATTTTAAATACTTCCATAAAGGTTTATGAAATTGAATAAAGTTATCAAAAGGGTACGTTGTAGTAAAAACCCGTACCAAAGTAAAATTTTTAAAGAAATTGGGACACAATGATTCAGAGTACCATCTCTCAAGCATGTTGTAGTGTGGTGGCATGAGTAGCCCACTATATTCTCATAAGATGGCATTGAGTGAGGAAGTGCAACGGCTCTTGGAAGCCATAAACAATAAGTTGGATAGCCAACAGACTGAAAATAAAAAGGATTTAGGATCTATAAACAGTAAGTTGGACAACCAAAAGGATGAAAACAACAAAGTGTTCGAATCCATAAATGAAAGTTTAGAGTCACTAAAAACTGATAGTGCTAACATGGGAACTAAATTAAAAGCTATCGAAAATAACTGTGTAACAATGAACGGTGAATTGAAGGTTGAGATAGATAAAATAAATGACAAGTTCCAAGGTTTTGACACTAAGTTTGGGGACAAGTTAACTGAGTTAAAAGGGGAAATCGCAAGTGAGATTAAAAAGGAAAATGAAGAATTTCATTCAGGATTGCAAGCCCAATTAGATACTATGAACAAAAATATGGTAGATTCCCAAAGTAAATGTCAAGAAAATTTTAAAAATTTAGAAACTAAATTAATTAACATAGAAACAAAGGGTGATGATTGTGAAAAGAAACTTGTAAACCAGATCCAAGGGGTGCAGGAAAAATTAGAAGCTCAGATAAAATTTAATAGCGATATCTGTAAAACATCCCGGGATGAGATAAAAGAAAGTTTTAAGAATTTAGGAGAAGAATTTAAAGGGGTAAAGGACAAAGTAGGAAATCTTGAGGGAAAAGTCGATAAAGTTCAAACCGAAGTAACTGAGATGAAAAATCAAAATCAAAAGGATGTGCAGGACATGAAAGGTAAATTTGAGCTGTTCACCGGGCAGGTAGATGAGAACTTGAGGAAGTACGAAGCTGAAATAAAGAAGGAATTAAGCATATACGAAGGGCATCTTCAGAAAGAAAGGGGGCAACGAAAGAAAGAAAACGAGGAGAATACCCAGAAGATAGATGAAATAAGCAAGGATATTAATGAGGTCCAGGAAACTATCGGAAAATTAGAGGGGCGAGTAGGAAAAACAAATACTGAAGTAAAACTGATCAAAGATGACTTAATGGAAGTGTCTAAGAAGACGGAAGAAAAGTTGGAAGGAATTGAATCAGATATGGTCAAAGGACGAAAAGAAGTGGAGAAGCAAATAAAGGAGATACGAGAGGGCCTGGATACCATAGGTGACGTTAAGCCAGAAATTATCAAGCAACAAGTTATGGTCATTAAGAAAGAGGTAGAAGACCAAATAAATGAAATCAGGGATAGTTACAGGGATGAGAAATTCCAACTCAAAAAGACAGAGGAAGATATCAAAAGGAATCAAGAATGAATTCAGAATGAATTAAGATCCCGATTGGAGAGGACTGAACATAAGAATAGTCAAATGGAAATCCAACTCATGGCTAATGAAGAAAGTGCCCGAAGGGAAATGAAGTTAGAATTTGAGAATCAGGAGGAGTTTCCAAAGACAGGATGGGTAGATTCCCGTGAACAAGGCACAGATACGGAGAGGGACTTAGGAGGGGAGAGCCCTTATAAGAACCCAGGATATCCGATGGCGATGTCAACCCCGTACATGAATCAGGCAAATGGCCAGATAATAAACATTATTAAATCGAATGAGGACAGACCAGTAAAGTTTACGGGTAATAACATGTCAATTACTCCAAAATACTGGCTAAAGGAAGTTGCAGAGTATTTAAACGAAATGAAAGTTCCTCAGGATCGGAGACTGAGAGCTATTGAAAAGCTGTTGGCAGGTGATTGTCTCACCTGGTTCAGAAGCTTCAGGTACACCTTTGATACGGTGGAAGGCTTTAGGGAAGCATTTTTAAAACGATACTGGGCAGCAGACGTCCAAGAGAATTTAAGGCTAGATCTGTACGCTAGGAAGTACAGCACAAATGCACCTACTAAGTACTCAGAGTTTTTCACTGCTCAGTTATGTAAATTCCGAGAACTTGATATCGCTCCGGCTGAGAACGACCTGTGTGCCGCCATTGCAAGACAACTTCCGTATGAGATTCAGAGGCTGTTAATCTCATCCAAAGCCAGAAGTGCTGTGGAAGTGGAGAGTGTATTACGCCAATTAGACATGACGACGTCACACGTAACTCCTAGGCATCAGAGACAGACTGAACAGGTACACATGGCCAGCAGTCAGGAAACCAGAGAAAAACCATCGACCAGGAATCAGTCTACCAGCTCTGATAAGCAAGGACTAGGTCGAGAGTATGGGCACCAGGAGCCTAGAGGGATACAGCCATATTACAGAGGAGGATATCGAGGAAGAAATCCTAGGAATACAAGTTATAGGCAACAAGAGAGCCGACCCTATAACAATAACCATCAAAGGCAAGAAAACAGAAAGAAATGGGAGAATTATCCCAGAAGGAACGTAAGGCCAGAGGATAGGGATGACGAATATCGGGCCGAAATAGAAGAAAGATATCAGGAAAGTCTTCGTTATATGAACGAACGACCAGATGAACCTGATAGGCAAAAATCCGTTGGAGTGAGGCAATCAAGAACCGGAAATCACCCGACCGACTAGACGGAGCTCAAAGCTTGGAACTACAAGCTCAATTAAATAATGAGGGGAAAGGAAGCCCTCAGGATAAAAAAAACTCCAAATTTAAATTGTCAAAAGTGGAAACATACCAGGAGCTGGGAGGAGGAAGAAATTGTGAATTGGATAGCAAGACCAGATGAACTAATTAACGAGGATGTGGAAGGGATCCCACCTGTTAAAAGAGAGCTACCTATAATTATGCTAAGGATAGAAGGATTACTGGTCATAGCATTAATTGATACCGGATCCACAATAAGTCTAATTACACAAACCCTTCTGAATGAACTGGAAATAAGGGGCCGAGTATTAAAGATTCCCACATCAAGTGTAAAGATTAAGGGGATTATCCCTGAAAAATCTTTAACATGTAAATTTCAGGTATACATCGATCTGATCATGGGTAACGCTGAAATTTCGCAATGCTTTTTGCTGGTAAATCAATTACCGTATAATGTCATATTAGGTATTGATTTTATCCGTGAGAACAAGGTCATTATAGACCTAGCGCAAAACTGCATTAGAGTTCAAAGAGAGGATGTGGATGAACAAAACATTAACCTACAGGAACAGGATGCAAAAATAGGAGAACAGGTATGGCATATGGAAGAAGTGATTGAGGAAAGTTATGAGGACATAGAAAAGATATTTGAAGTCCTCAACATAGAACTCGATGATGATTTGGAAACTGAGTTCGAGACCAACCTGTCAGGAAAAGTAGAGGAAGCCAAAGTTAACCTCGAAAATAAGGAACAATTAAAGAAATTATTATTGAATTTTAGGGACGTATTTGATTCCAAGCCAGGGAAGATTGAAAATTTTAAATACGCGTTCCAAGTCAATGATTGGGCACCGTTCAGACAAAAACCATACCCGGTTGCGGAAAAACATTACCCACAAACTAAGAAAACACTGCAGGAGATGATGAATGCAGGTGTTATAGAAAAGATGGCGACACCATATGTTAGTCCATTAGTGATTGTGAGTAAACCGGATGGCTCAGTAAGGGTGTGTCTAGATGCTAGAAATTTAAATGCGAAAATCATACCAAAAAATGATTCGGCACCACCCATAAAAGAAATACTGAGGAAGTTCAAAGGCAAGAAGATTTTCACAAATATTGACATGACTTCTTCGTATCATCATCTCGAACTGGAAGAGAAAACCAGCTTGTTGACTGGATTTCAGTTCGACCAACAAACCTATTGTTTTAGGAGATGTCCGTTTGGATTGAAGACCGCGGAATCTCCCTTAATAAGAGCGCTAGATCGGAACCTGTCAGAGGAAGTGAAAGATTGCACTATCCGTTATGTGGATGATATTTTGCTTACCTCGGAGAATATTGAGGAACATTTAGAAAAATTGAAGAAATTATTGGAAGACTTAAGAAGGGCAAATTTTAAAATCAATTTAAAGAAGTCAAATTTTTGTCAAAGGCAAGTAACATTTTTAGGGCATGTGATTGATAAGGATGGTGTTAAACCAAATCCGTGCAAATTGGAGTCGATAAGGAATTTTCCAAGGCCTTTGAAGGTGAAGAACGTTCGTCAGTTTTTGGGACTGATTGGGTTTTTCTCAGGACATTGTCCATCATACACAAAAACTGTTGCACCACTACAGGACCTTCTGAAGAAGGGGGGCAAATGGAAATGGACGGAGGAAACAGAAAAAGCATTCGTGGAGGCCAAGGAAATGCTCTTAAACTACGTGAAGCTAGGATATCCTGATTTTAATCAGAAATTTATAATTCAAACAGATGCATCCCAGATTGGAATAGGGGCAATGCTATATCAGGAAAACCCGGATAACCCTGATAAGAAAAATTATCTAGCTTTCACAAGTCGGAGACTGAAACCACACGAGAAAAATTATACGATCAGCGAAATCGAGCTGTTAGCGATATTGCACGCGTTGCAATATTGGCGAAAGATCGTATATGGGTTTCAGGTCATTCTAAGAACGGATCATAAAGCCTTAACCTGTTTGATGAAGACTGATTTATCCAGTCAAAGGTTGATGCGTTGGGCTTTATATATTCAACAGTTTGATGTAAAGATAGAATACTGCCCAGGAAAAGAAAATATAGTTCCAGACTACTTAAGTAGACAGCCAGAGTCCACAGAAGAGGAAGTAATGGCTATTGATTTGGAAGACAGGGATCAGCGTACTCTAAATGAGTTAAGGAGCATTAGTCAACGGCAACGTGAGGATCCATGGATGAACATGCTCATATCTTTCCTCGAATGAAGTTTGATAAGGGGAACACCAGCGTACACAGAAGCTAATAAGATAGCCCAAGACTACACGTTTTATAATGGATTATTATATAAGTTTGTAGACTCTGACCATATCAAATTAAGGATTGTTGTACCTGCAATTTTGCAGAGAAAAATAGTATGGTTAGCCCATAGATCGTTCGGATATATGGGAGTCGACAAAACAGTCTCGATGCTGAAAGAAGCATTTGTATGGCCGAGACTGAGAGAAACTGTAAGGGACACGTTAAAGACATGTGATCTATGTCAAAGGATCAAACCAAATGCATTTCTGATGAGACAGAAGCCTATACCATTGTTGCCCGAGAGGCCCGGCCAAATCATTTCTATTGATAATTTCGGACCTTTGCCCAAGGCAAGAAGAGGAAATCGACACATAATGGTGGCTATGGATGTCTTCACTAAAATGGTTGTCCTTGCTCCCATACAGAAGACTAGTACCAAACAGGTGTTAAAACGACTAAAAGAAAAAGTGATACCGATTCTGGGAAAACCTGAGAATTTGTTGTCGGATCACGGCAGTTGTTTCACCACTGTAGAGTTCAGACAAGAATTAGAAAGACTTGGAATACGTCAGATTTTGTCAAGTATTCGCCATCCTGAGGCAAATCCTGCAGAAAGGGTGATGAGGGAGACGGCCAAGTACTGTAGTATATACTGCGCCGAAGAAAATTGGAAGTGGATAGATATCTTGGATATTATCGAATTTTGTATAAACAATACAATCCATGAATCCACGGGAGAGATACCCATAACGTTACATCGGAATGAGCAACCAGAAAGACCTTGGAGTCTGGTAATTCCTAGGCCAGCTGACGCGCAGCCTGGAAGAGATGTACGTATTAGAAGAGCCTTTGAGCATCTAAAAGCTCAAGCCGACAGGAGGCAAAGAAGAAATAGGCATAAGAGGTATCATCGACCATTATTAGCAGGAGAAATGGTGTTGATAAAAAGACCAGCCATTTCGGATCCAGGGAACCGTGTGTACAAGAAGTTCCAGAAAATGTACCACGGACCGTATCAAATAATCAGAGATTTGAGGAATAACGCATATAGAATTCGGCACTGTGAAACGGATCACGAAGTGACCATGAATTCAGCAAATTTGAAATTATATTACCCTCCCGAAGATTTTGATGAAGCCAATGAACAAGCCCTGGTTATGGAAACGTTTAGAGATGAAGAATCCACTTTTGATAGGAACGAAAAGGAGATAGAAAAGGAAAATAGAGCTCAAGCATTCGAGTGCGAATGCGAATTGGAGAAATTATATTGGGAAATAAAAGAAATAATTGACTTTATTGAAGAAGAAAATTTCAATTTAAGAAAGGAGAATGATGAAATAAGGAAACGGGTAGGGATAGACCACACCCGTAAAGAAGAATGAGGTTCTGGAGACTTAAAGTCCAGACAAATAAAGGAAGAAAGAAAGGGTAGGGACAGAGCGTACCCGACCGACACAATCACCGGATACGACTTTAAAGAAATAAAAACAACAGAAGATACGAACAACGTTATGATGGCTTCGACGAATAAAGAAAGATAAGATTAATTGAAATAAATTTCCTCAAAATTTTTCGAAAATTTATTTACCTAAGGAGGGGAGAGATGAACCCATGTGCCATAGGGTCCAAGGAGGTCGAATCCATGTACTTTGAGAAAGGAATGAAAGAATCATACAGTTTCTAAGGGAACGGAGAGAGATTTCAAGCCAGGATGCTAGCCTAACATTGTGCAAGCGGCTAGGGCCAGGTGTTCCTTAGATGAGATCATGCCTCTTGACATTCAGAGAGGGCTGGTCATGCGTATTAATAACCGAGTGGAAAATGTTTACCATTAGACAAGGAAGCGTGACTCGGAAATCAAGCTGTGCTTGCTGAAAAACGACAACACCGCCTATGCGCCAGAAGAGGAATAATTAAATTTAACCAGTTTACGAGTATAAAAATAAATAAATAATTACAGTACAGTGAATCAATTTGGATTAGAGATTTTTGTGTAAAGACAAACCTTGTAACAATTGCACAGGAGAAAACTGCAAACGCAAGTAGACGTCATTGGGGGTTCACCGAGACCTCAGGAGTGGGAGATTAAAAAAAGTACAGCACTGCCCACACAATTGAGGACGAGAAATTAATTAATATCTCGGAAATGCACGATCGATTTCCATGCACAGGAAGATTATTTTACGTTTGGAAGACGAGCTTTCTGGAGATACGATTTTTATAATTGTGCGACAATTATTTTAAAAGTTGGCCACAGAATGGGCTAGAGTCTTATCTTTTTGTAGCAAAAGAGTATAAAGCTCCTGGCATCACCAAGCCAAACATGCAGTCATAACGAGCATTCCGTGAGCGGAAGTGCTGCACCACGTCGTAAAGCAGTTTCAAACAGCCCGAGGGGGTGTTACTACGCATCACGCAGTTATTCAGACGTATGATTCTCTGAGGAGGACATACTGTTTCAAAAATCACCGAAGGCAGTCAGTTCGATAACCCGTGAGGGGTACGTTAAGCTGTATCGGACATTAATCCAGAGCCTGTGGGAGGCTACGCTACAAGTTTACCGAGTGTAGATCAGTTACGATAGAAGTACGCTACGCTGAGGGTTAGCAGTTCGAGACTCTGAAGAGTCCTAAATTATAAAGAACAGTAAATATACAGACTTTAAAGCAATATTGCCAAAGGAAGACACAGCGATCAGTGGGAAAATTCGAGTTCCAGAAGAACACTAGTTCAGTACAGTTACGAAGTTATAAGAACTCCAACAAAGAAACGGAGTTACGTCTAGTAAAGACATTGTTAAAGACATTAAGTCCTGTAAAAGAACTTTACAGTAATCACGATTGCGAAAGATAGAAGTTCAAGCGAAAGGAACTTAGGAACTTAGGTTCGAAACCAGAGGGAAAACGTACTCGAGTGAGAAAACGTCAAAAATATACGATAGACAGTATACGGTCCTCGAAGGGAGGCCAAGATATAGAAACTATAGAGTACGATAGACAGTATACGGTCCTTGAAGGGAGGCCAAGATATAGAAACTATAGGGTGCGATAGGCCTTCATATAGAAATAGAGGTGACGGCAAAGTAAAGACACTTATCGCCTAGTTAAAGCAGATAAAGTAAAGCCGAGAAATAGAAAATAGAAGCGGGTTTTGAGAGACTGAAACCAGTAATTTCCATTGTAGGAGAGAAAAACTTTGAACGAGTAAAATCACACGTCCAATGCAGGTTGATAGGATTCACATCAGGGATCATCAACAGCCGACAGAAATTGTCAAAAATCATTGAAATACGCCCGTGTGATAGGAGTGAAGTGTAAATATTGTATGAAAAGAAATAAGATTATCATTTTAAGTGTTTTAGGTAAAGTGACAGTGTTTTATGCACAGTGATATGTGTTATAATATGTACCAGAGTAATATTTTTTAGTGTTTTAATGTGTGTTCAAAAAGGATACACCAGTGTATTAAAAATGTTGTCAGTGTTAGATATAGTGAATAAGTGTCAAGAAATTTCTGTACATAAGATGAATTTGTACGATATGGAATAAGTCGAAAAGTGGGCCAAAATGAAACACCGCACAAGGATTAAGGTCATAAGACGACCTTAAATACAACATGTGAGTACTGAATTTCATTATATTTTGGTGTCGGGAAATGATTGTGTACAAATCCACCGGAGTTTTTTTTTGAGTAAAAGGGATGTGTTTAAATAAATAAATAGTGAATAAAAAAAACACGGTCTGAACAAAAATAGAAATTTGAGAAACTATAAATAATTATGTAAAAGAATAAATCATGTAGGAGAAATAATTGTATACAATGTCAGTGTATTTGACGAAAGTCATAAGGGCAAGCGAAATACTAATAATTATCATGAAAGATATTTAAATAAAAGTAAATTTGGGTTATATGAAAGAAATAGCTTTTGAGCTTGTGTAAAGAATGAAAATATGAAACGAATAATAATCATAACCAAGTAAGGAAATATTAAATAAAGATCAAATTAATTGATGTGAACATAAGAGCGTTAGAGCCTTAATAAAAAGTATAGACATGATGTCCAAATGCATGTTCTTGAAATAGAGAAAGTTATTGTCAAAGGAAAAGAAATATATAAAAATTGAGATGTGTATCAATTGTTAATATGATATTATCAGTTCTTTGGAAGACGCTAGGCTTAAAATAAAGTATAGCGCAAAGGAGCGCGATTTAAGTAAAATGTCACGCTAGGAACGCGTAGAGGTTAAAGTACTTGGTAAATTACTTATGGAGGGTAGTTGATTGCAGTGAATTGAGAATTGGTATACGTCCTCTATTTGTGACGTGGGTCACGAGGCCATGTGTGTATTATTTAAAAGGGAGCTAATGTATGGTATTATTGAGCGTATGTCATGTAGGCCACGGCCGACTTTAAATCGCGTCTTGTATAAGTCCTCTATATGGGAATGGTTCCCGAGGCATGTGAAGAGATTCGAACTCAGAATCCTCTTGATGTAAAAGCCCCTAATTATTCGTCGTAGAATGTGTATGAATCTTCCCAATCAATGAGGACCCTCTCATAATTAATAAATGCCAAGGTTACGAAAGTGGTTTATGAACCAAAGAATATTGTTGAATGAAAATAAGTAAAGTAAAAGCCAGATCTCTCCCCAGAACTGAGTATAATGTGAAGGTTTGTTTTAAAACATTAAAGAGAGCTGCCACCATTAGGTTAGGCAGAGAGTCCCTTTCCTTGTCATAAATCACGCCCGAGTATAATGGCCTGACCCTCATAGTGCGAGGGTGGGTAAAGGCCGTCTTGTAAGATGTGTTAAATACACCGTGAGTGTTTAAAGTTGTTAACGACCCGGGCGGTGAACCGAGGTCCTTGCAGATTGATATTTCCGCTTGCCTGTTCAGATCGTAGATTCTTATGTGATAATGGTCTTATAAGACATATGAGATAAATAACAATCCCTATTGTAATGTTGTATGGAAGTAGGATTCCATGAGTAAATTGAAGGCAACTAGGTTTCGGGAGTGACCATAGTTTTTTTGACTGTGTCAAGTATCTTCATACTCTGGAGTACACAAGTAATTTCCTGATTACCTTGATGTATTTGTAAGACTAGAGAGAGATGATAAAAACTGAATACATGTGGAGTGCCCAAATATTGAGTTAGATAATTAACATGTAATTTTAAATGTAATTATACATTTGTTTTGATGATAAAAAAAATATAAAAAGTAGTATTTAAGGTGTACAAAGAATGACACCATTATTACAGAAAGTATTGAGCCAAAGGAGCTCGGAGTTATATGAAACTTACAGTTGACTCTTTATGGAAGTGAAAATAATTAGGAATTGTGGGTTTATATGGAAACCAGATGTTTTAATATAATATTTGTTTTAGTCTTATGTTATTCCTTGTTCATTTGGAACAAGTAGATGATTATGGGTCAGTAATTTAATTGTTTAATTGTTTGTAGCGCCATAATTTTGATTAATTAAATGTGTTAAAATAGGAGTTGATTTTGTTGTTATTTCTGCAAGTGTATCCTCTAATTAATCCAAAATATGTGAGTCACAGAGTGGCTGAACTTACCGCAACCCCGAAAAACCCGAATTGAGCTACGCTGGTATACTGTGATTTACATATTTCTCGCTAAAAGGGCACATGGGGGGCATAGAAGTAATGTGCTGGATAAATAACTAGAGGAACACTTAAGACGGTCATAACATGTAAAGTAAAGTAATGATAGGAATAGCTACAACATAAAATATTAACTGACCGCATGGGTCCCTGGAAACTCATACCGAGCAGCCCTGAATTATATAATCAACCCCCCCTAGCAAAACATATAAAATGGCGCCCAGTACGCAGGGCTGAGTTTTCCTAGGGAAAACCCGAGTTTTCTCGAAAAATCAAAATTTTCATTTTTTTTGAAAAAAAAAATGGTTTTTCGAAATTTTGAATTTTAAATACTTCCATAAAGGTTTATGAAATTGAATAAAGTTATCAAAAGGGTACGTTGTAGTAAAAACCCGTACCAAAGTAAAATTTTTAAAGAAATTGGGACACAATGATTCAGAGTACCATCTCTCAAGCATGTTGTAGTGTGGTGGCATGAGTAGCCCACTATATTCTCATAAGATGGCATTGAGTGAGGAAGTGCAACGGCTCTTGGAAGCCATAAACAATAAGTTGGATAGCCAACAGACTGAAAATAAAAAGGATTTAGGATCTATAAACAGTAAGTTGGACAACCAAAAGGATGAAAACAACAAAGTGTTCGAATCCATAAATGAAAGTTTAGAGTCACTAAAAACTGATAGTGCTAACATGGGAACTAAATTAAAAGCTATCGAAAATAACTGTGTAACAATGAACGGTGAATTGAAGGTTGAGATAGATAAAATAAATGACAAGTTCCAAGGTTTTGACACTAAGTTTGGGGACAAGTTAACTGAGTTAAAAGGGGAAATCGCAAGTGAGATTAAAAAGGAAAATGAAGAATTTCATTCAGGATTGCAAGCCCAATTAGATACTATGAACAAAAATATGGTAGATTCCCAAAGTAAATGTCAAGAAAATTTTAAAAATTTAGAAACTAAATTAATTAACATAGAAACAAAGGGTGATGATTGTGAAAAGAAACTTGTAAACCAGATCCAAGGGGTGCAGGAAAAATTAGAAGCTCAGATAAAATTTAATAGCGATATCTGTAAAACATCCCGGGATGAGATAAAAGAAAGTTTTAAGAATTTAGGAGAAGAATTTAAAGGGGTAAAGGACAAAGTAGGAAATCTTGAGGGAAAAGTCGATAAAGTTCAAACCGAAGTAACTGAGATGAAAAATCAAAATCAAAAGGATGTGCAGGACATGAAAGGTAAATTTGAGCTGTTCACCGGGCAGGTAGATGAGAACTTGAGGAAGTACGAAGCTGAAATAAAGAAGGAATTAAGCATATACGAAGGGCATCTTCAGAAAGAAAGGGGGCAACGAAAGAAAGAAAACGAGGAGAATACCCAGAAGATAGATGAAATAAGCAAGGGTATTAATGAGGTCCAGGAAACTATCGGAAAATTAGAGGGGCGAGTAGGAAAAACAAATACTGAAGTAAAACTGATCAAAGATGACTTAATGGAAGTGTCTAAGAAGACGGAAGAAAAGTTGGAAGGAATTGAATCAGATATGGTCAAAGGACGAAAAGAAGTGGAGAAGCAAATAAAGGAGATACGAGAGGGCCTGGATACCATATGTGACGTTAAGCCAGAAATTATCAAGCAACAAGTTATGGTCATTAAGAAAGAGGTAGAAGACCAAATAAATGAAATCAGGGATAGTTACAGGGATGAGAAATTCCAACTCAAAAAGACAGAGGAAGATATCAAAAGGAATCAAGAAAGAATTCAGAATGAATTAAGATCCCGATTGGAGAGGACTGAACATAAGAATAGTCAAATGGAAATCCAACTCATGGCTAATGAAGAAAGTGCCCGAAGGGAAATGAAGTTAGAATTTGAGAATCAGGAGGAGTTTCCAAAGACAGGATGGGTAGATTCCCGTGAACAAGGCACAGATACGGAGAGGGACTTAGGAGGGGAGAGCCCTTATAAGAACCCAGGATATCCGATGGCGATGTCAACCCCGTACATGAATCAGGCAAATGGCCAGATAATAAACAATATTAAATCGAATGAGGACAGACCAGTAAAGTTTACGGGTAATAACATGTCAATTACTCCAAAATACTGGCTAAAGGAAGTTGCAGAGTATTTAAACGAAATGAAAGTTCCTCAGGATCGGAGACTGAGAGCTATTGAAAAGCTGTTGGCAGGTGATTGTCTCACCTGGTTCAGAAGCTTCAGGTACACCTTTGATACGGTGGAAGGCTTTAGGGAAGCATTTTTAAAACGATACTGGGCAGCAGACGTCCAAGAGAATTTAAGGCTAGATCTGTACGCTAGGAAGTACAGCACAAATGCACCTACTAAGTACTCAGAGTTTTTCACTGCTCAGTTATGTAAATTCCGAGAACTTGATATCGCTCCGGCTGAGAACGACCTGTGTGCCGCCATTGCAAGACAACTTCCGTATGAGATTCAGAGGCTGTTAATCTCATCCAAAGCCAGAAGTGCTGTGGAAGTGGAGAGTGTATTACGCCAATTAGACATGACGACGTCACACGTAACTCCTAGGCATCAGAGACAGACTGAACAGGTACACATGGCCAGCAGTCAGGAAACCAGAGAAAAACCATCGACCAGGAATCAGTCTACCAGCTCTGATAAGCAAGGACTAGGTCGAGAGTATGGGCACCAGGAGCCTAGAGGGATACAGCCATATTACAGAGGAGGATATCGAGGAAGAAATCCTAGGAATACAAGTTATAGGCAACAAGAGAGCCGACCCTATAACAATAACCATCAAAGGCAAGAAAACAGAAAGAAATGGGAGAATTATCCCAGAAGGAACGTAAGGCCAGAGGATAGGGATGACGAATATCGGGCCGAAATAGAAGAAAGATATCAGGAAAGTCTTCGTTATATGAACGAACGACCAGATGAACCCGATAGGCAAAAATCCGTTGGAGTGAGGCAATCAAGAACCGGAAATCACCCGACCGACTAGACGGAGCTCAAAGCTTGGAACTACAAGCTCAATTAAATAATGAGGGGAAAGGAAGCCCTCAGGATAAAAAAAACTCCAAATTTAAATTGTCAAAAGTGGAAACATACCAGGAGCTGGGAGGAGGAAGAAATTGTGAATTGGATAGCAAGACCAGATGAACTAATTAACGAGGATGTGGAAGGGATCCCACCTGTTAAAAGAGAACTACCTATAATTATGCTAAGGATAGAAGGATTACTGGTCATAGCATTAATTGATACCGGATCCACAATAAGTCTAATTACACAAACCCTTCTGAATGAACTGGAAATAAGGGGCCGAGTATTAAAGATTCCCACATCAAGTGTAAAGATTAAGGGGATTATCCCTGAAAAATCTTTAACATGTAAATTTCAGGTATACATCGATCTGATCATGGGTAACGCTGAAATTTCGCAATGCTTTTTGCTGGTAAATCAATTACCGTATAATGTCATATTAGGTATTGATTTTATCCGTGAGAACAATGTCATTATAGACCTAGCGCAAAACTGCATTAGAGTTCAAAGAGAGGATGTGGATGAACAAAACATTAACCTACAGGAACAGGATGCAAAAATAGGAGAACAGGTATGGCATATGGAAGAAGTGATTGAGGAAAGTTATGAGGACATAGAAAAGATATTTGAAGTCCTCAACATAGAACTCGATGATGATTTGGAAACTGAGTTCGAGACCAACCTGTCAGGAAAAGTAGAGGAAGCCAAAGTTAACCTCGAAAATAAGGAACAATTAAAGAAATTATTATTGAATTTTAGGGACGTATTTGATTCCAAGCCAGGGAAGATTGAAAATTTTAAATACGCGTTCCAAGTCAATGATTGGGCACCGTTCAGACAAAAACCATACCCGGTTGCGGAAAAACATTACCCACAAACTAAGAAAACACTGCAGGAGATGATGAATGCAGGTGTTATAGAAAAGATGGCGACACCATATGTTAGTCCATTAGTGATTGTGAGTAAACCGGATGGCTCAGTAAGGGTGTGTCTAGATGCTAGAAATTTAAATGCGAAAATCATACCAAAAAATGATTCGGCACCACCCATAAAAGAAATACTGAGGAAGTTCAAAGGCAAGAAGATTTTCACAAATATTGACATTACTTCTTCGTATCATCATCTCGAACTGGAAGAGAAAACCAGCTTGTTGACTGGATTTCAGTTCGACCAACAAACCTATTGTTTTAGGAGATGTCCGTTTGGATTGAAGACCGCGGAATCTCCCTTAATAAGAGCGCTAGATCGGAACCTGTCAGAGGAAGTGAAAGATTGCACTATCCGTTATGTGGATGATATTTTGCTTACCTCGGAGAATATTGAGGAACATTTAGAAAAATTGAAGAAATTATTGGAAGACTTAAGAAGGGCAAATTTTAAAATCAATTTAAAGAAGTCAAATTTTTGTCAAAGGCAAGTAACATTTTTAGGGCATGTGATTGATAAGGATGGTGTTAAACCAAATCCGTGCAAATTGGAGTCGATAAGGAATTTTCCAAGGCCTTTGAAGGTGAAGAACGTTCGTCAGTTTTTGGGACTGATTGGGTTCTTCTCAGGACATTGTCCATCATACACAAAAACTGTTGCACCACTACAGGACCTTCTGAAGAAGGGGGGCAAATGGAAATGGACGGAGGAAACAGAAAAAGCATTCGTGGAGGCCAAGGAAATGCTCTTAAACTACGTGAAGCTAGGATATCCTGATTTTAATCAGAAATTTATAATTCAAACAGATGCATCCCAGATTGGAATAGGGGCAATGCTATATCAGGAAAACCCGGATAACCCTGATAAGAAAAATTATCTAGCTTTCACAAGTCGGAGACTGAAACCACACGAGAAAAATTATACGATCAGCGAAATCGAGCTGTTAGCGATATTGCACGCGTTGCAATATTGGCGAAAGATCGTATATGGGTTTCAGGTCATTCTAAGAACGGATCATAAAACCTTTTTGATGAAGACTGATTTATCCAGTCAAAGGTTGATGCGTTGGGCTTTATATATTCAACAATTTGATGTAAAGATAGAATACTGCCCAGGAAAAGAAAATATAGTTCCAGACTACTTAAGTAGACAGCCAGAGTCCACAGAAGAGGAAGTAATGGCTATTGATTTGGAAGACAGGGATCAGCGTACTCTAAATGAGTTAAGGAGCATTAGTCAACGGCAACGTGAGGATCCATGGATGAACATGCTCATATCTTTCCTCGAATGAAGTTTGATAAGGGGAACACCAGCGTACACAGAAGCTAATAAGATAGCCCAAGACTACACGTTTTATAATGGATTATTATATAAGTTTGTAGACTCTGACCATATCAAATTAAGGATTGTTGTACCTGCAATTTTGCAGAGAAAAATAGTATGGTTAGCCCATAGATCGTTCGGATATATGGGAGTCGACAAAACAGTCTCGATGCTGAAAGAAGCATTTGTATGGCCGAGACTGAGAGAAACTGTAAGGGACACGTTAAAGACATGTGATCTATGTCAAAGGATCAAACCAAATGCATTTCTGATGAGACAGAAGCCTATACCATTGTTGCCCTAGAGGCCCGGCCAAATCATTTCTATTGATAATTTCGGACCTTTGCCCAAGGCAAGAAGAGGAAATCGACACATAATGGTGGCTATGGATGTCTTCACTAAAATGGTTGTCCTTGCTCCCATACAGAAGACTAGTACCAAACAGGTGTTAAAACGACTAAAAGAAAAAGTGATACCGATTCTGGGAAAACCTGAGAATTTGTTGTCGGATCACGGCAGTTGTTTCACCACTGTAGAGTTCAGACAAGAATTAGAAAGACTTGGAATACGTCAGATTTTGTCAAGTATTCGCCATCCTGAGGCAAATCCTGCAGAAAGGGTGATGAGGGAGACGGCCAAGTACTGTAGTATATACTGCGCCGAAGAAAATTGGAAGTGGATAGATATCTTGGATATTATCGAATTTTGTATAAACAATACAATCCATGAATCCACGGGAGAGATACCCATAACGTTACATCGGAATGAGCAACCAGAAAGACCTTGGAGTCTGGTAATTCCTAGGCCAGCTGACGCGCAGCCTGGAAGAGATGTACGTATTAGAAGAGCCTTTGAGCATCTAAAAGCTCAAGCCGACAGGAGGCAAAGAAGAAATAGGCATAAGAGGTATCATCGACCATTATTAGCAGGAGAAATGGTGTTGATAAAAAGACCAGCCATTTCGGATCCAGGGAACCGTGTGTACAAGAAGTTCCAGAAAATGTACCACGGACCGTATCAAATAATCAGAGATTTGAGGAATAACGCATATAGAATTCGGCACTGTGAAACGGATCACGAAGTGACCATGAATTCAGCAAATTTGAAATTATATTACCCTCCCGAAGATTTTGATGAAGCCAATGAACAAGCCCTGGTTATGGAAACGTTTAGAGATGAAGAATCCACTTTTGATAGGAACGAAAAGGAGATAGAAAAGGAAAATAGAGCTCAAGCATTCGAGTGCGAATGCGAATTGGAGAAATTATATTGGGAAATAAAAGAAATAATTGACTTTATTGAAGAAGAAAATTTCAATTTAAGAAAGGAGAATGATGAAATAAGGAAACGGGTAGGGATAGACCACACCCGTAAAGAAGAATGAGGTTCTGGAGACTTAAAGTCCAGACAAATAAAGGAAGAAAGAAAGGGTAGGGACAGAGCGTACCCGACCGACACAATCACCGGATACGACTTTAAAGAAATAAAAACAACAGAAGATACGAACAACGTTATGATGGCTTCGACGAATAAAGAAAGATAAGATTAATTGAAATAAATTTCCTCAAAATTTTTCGAAAATTTATTTACCTAAGGAGGGGAGAGATGAACCCATGTGCCATAGGGTCCAAGGAGGTCGAATCCATGTACTTTGAGAAAGGAATGAAAGAATCATACAGTTTCTAAGGGAACGGAGAGAGATTTCAAGCCAGGATGCTAGCCTAACATTGTGCAAGCGGCTAGGGCCAGGTGTTCCTTAGATGAGATCATGCCTCTTGACATTCAGAGAGGGCTGGTCATGCGTATTAATAACCGAGTGGAAAATGTTTACCATTAGACAAGGAAGCGTGACTCGGAAATCAAGCTGTGCTTGCTGAAAAACGACAACACCGCCTATGCGCCAGAAGAGGAATAATTAAATTTAACCAGTTTACGAGTATAAAAATAAATAAATAATTACAGTACAGTGAATCAATTTGGATTAGAGATTTTTGTGTAAAGACAAACCTTGTAACAATTGCACAGGAGAAAACTGCAAACGCAAGTAGACGTCATTGGGGGTTCACCGAGACCTCAGGAGTGGGAGATTAAAAATAGTACAGCACTGCCCACACAATTGAGGACGAGAAATTAATTAATATCTCGGAAATGCACGATCGATTTCCATGCACAGGAAGATTATTTTACGTTTGGAAGACGAGCTTTCTGGAGATACGATTTTTATAATTGTGCGACAATTATTTTAAAAGTTGGCCACAGAATGGGCTAGAGTCTTATCTTTTTGTAGCAAAAGAGTATAAAGCTCCTGGCATCACCAAGCCAAACATGCAGTCATAACGAGCATTCCGTGAGCGGAAGTGCTGCACCACGTCGTAAAGCAGTTTCAAACAGCCCGAGGGGGTGTTACTACGCATCACGCAGTTATTCAGACGTATGATTCTCTGAGGAGGACATACTGTTTCAAAAATCACCGAAGGCAGTCAGTTCGATAACCCGTGAGGGGTACGTTAAGCTGTATCGGACATTAATCCAGAGCCTGTGGGAGGCTACGCTACAAGTTTACCGAGTGTAGATCAGTTACGATAGAAGTACGCTACGCTGAGGGTTAGCAGTTCGAGACTCTGAAGAGTCCTAAATTATATAGAACAGTAAATATACAGACTTTAAAGCAATATTGCCAAAGGAAGACACAGCGATCAGTGGGAAAATTCGAGTTCCAGAAGAACACTAGTTCAGTACAGTTACGAAGTTATAAGAACTCCAACAAAGAAACGGAGTTACGTCTAGTAAAGACATTGTTAAAGACATTAAGTCCTGTAAAAGAACTTTACAGTAATCACGATTGCGAAAGATAGAAGTTCAAGCGAAAGGAACTTAGGAACTTAGGTTCGAAACCAGAGGGAAAACGTACTCGAGTGAGAAAACGTCAAAAATATACGATAGACAGTATACGGTCCTCGAAGGGAGGCCAAGATATAGAAACTATAGAGTACGATAGACAGTATACGGTCCTTGAAGGGAGGCCAAGATATAGAAACTATAGGGTGCGATAGGCCACCATATAGAAATAGAGGTGACGGCAAAGTAAAGACACTTATCGCCTAGTTAAAGCAGATAAAGTAAAGCCGAGAAATAGAAAATAGAAGCGGGTTTTGAGAGACTGAAACCAGTAATTTCCATTGTAGGAGAGAAAAACTTTGAACGAGTAAAATCACACGTCCAATGCAGGTTGATAGGATTCACATCAGGGATCATCAACAGCCGACAGAAATTGTCAAAAATCATTGAAATACGCCCGTGTGATAGGAGTGAAGTGTAAATATTGTATGAAAAGAAATAAGATTATCATTTTAAGTGTTTTAGGTAAAGTGACAGTGTTTTATGCACAGTGATATGTGTTATAATATGTACCAGAGTAATATTTTTTAGTGTTTAAATGTGTGTTCAAAAAGGATACACCAGTGTATTAAAAATGTTGTCAGTGTTAGATATAGTGAATAAGTGTCAAGAAATTTCTGTACATAAGATGAATTTGTACGATATGGAATAAGTCGAAAAGTGGGCCAAAATGAAACACCGCACAAGGATTAAGGTCATAAGACGACCTTAAATACAACATGTGAGTACTGAATTTCATTATATTTTGGTGTCGGGAAATGATTGTGTACAAATCCACCGGAGTTTTTTTTGAGTAAAAGGGATGTGTTTAAATAAATAAATAGTGAATAAAAAAAACACGGTCTGAACAAAAATAGAAATTTGAGAAACTATAAATAATTATGTAAAAGAATAAATCATGTAGGATAAATAATTGTATACAATGTCAGTGTATTTGACGAAAGTCATAAGGGCAAGCGAAATACTAATAATTATCATGAAAGATATTTAAATAAAAGTAAATTTGGGTTATATGAAAGAAATAGCTTTTGAGCTTGTGTAAAGAATGAAAATATGAAACGAATAATAATCATAACCAAGTAAGGAAATATTAAATAAAGATCAAATTAATTGATGTGAACATAAGAGCGTTAGAGCCTTAATAAAAAGTATAGACATGATGTCCAAATGCATGTTCTTGAAATAGAGAAAGTTATTGTCAAAGGAAAAGAAATATATAAAAATTGAGATGTGTATCAATTGTTAATATGATATTATCAGTTCTTTGGAAGACGCTAGGCTTAAAATAAAGTATAGCGCAAAGGAGCGCGATTTTAGTAAAATGTCACGCTAGGAACGCGTAGAGGTTAAAGTACTTGGTAAATTACTTATGGAGGGTAGTTGATTGCAGTGAATTGAGAATTGGTATACGTCCTCTATTTGTGACGTGGGTCACGAGGCCATGTGTGTATTATTTAAAAAGGAGCTAATGTATGGTATTATTGAGCGTATGTCATGTAGGCCACGGCCGACTTTAAATCGCGTCTTGTATAAGTCCTCTATATGGGAATGGTTCCCGAGGCATGTGAAGAGATTCGAACTCAGAATCCTCTTGATGTAAAAGCCCCTAATTATTCGTCGTAGAATGTGTATGAATCTTCCCAATCAATGAGGACCCTCTCATAATTAATAAATGCCAAGGTTACGAAAGTGGTTTATGAACCAAAGAATATTGTTGAATGAAAATAAGTAAAGTAAAAGCCAGATCTCTCCCCAGAACTGAGTATAATGTGAAGGTTTGTTTTAAAACATTAAAGAGAGCTGCCACCATTAGGTTAGGCAGAGAGTCCCTTTCCTTGTCATAAATCACGCCCGAGTATAATGGCCTGACCCTCATAGAGCGAGGGTGTGTAAAGGCCGTCTTGTAAGATGTGTTAAATACACCGTGAGTGTTTAAAGTTGTTAACGACCCGGGCGGTGAACCGAGGTCCTTGCAGATTGATATTTCCGCTTGCCTGTTCAGATCGTAGATTCTTATGTGATAATGGTCTTATAAGACATATGAGATAAATAACAATCCCTATTGTAATGTTGTATGGAAGTAGGATTCCATGAGTAAATTGAAGGCAACTAGGTTTCGGGAGTGACCATAGTTTTTTTTGACTGTGTCAAGTATCTTCATACTCTGGAGTACACAAGTAATTTCCTGATTACCTTGATGTATTTGTAAGACTAGAGAGAGATGATAAAAACTGAATACATGTGGAGTGCCCAAATATTGAGTTAGATAATTAACATGTAATTTTAAATGTAATTATACATTTGTTTTGATGATAAAAAAATATAAAAAGTAGTATTTAAGGTGTACAAAGAATGACACCATTATTACAGAAAGTATTGAGCCAAAGGAGCTCGGAGTTATATGAAACTTACAGTTGACTCTTTATGGAAGTGAAAATAATTAGGAATTGTGGGTTTATATGGAAACCAGATGTTTTAATATAATATTTGTTTTAGTCTTATGTTATTCCTTGTTCATTTGGAACAAGTAGATGATTATGGGTCAGTAATTTAATTGTTTAATTGTTTGTAGCGCCATAATTTTGATTAATTAAATGTGTTAAAATAGGAGTTGATTTTGTTGTTATTTCTGCAAGTGTATCCTCTAATTAATCCAAAATATGTGAGTCACAGAGTGGCTGAACTTACCGCAACCCCGAAAAACCCGAATTGAGCTACGCTGGTATACTGTGATTTACATATTTCTCGCTAAAAGTGCACAGTATACGGGATTTTGTTTGAACGATTCGTGCGCTGTCACTCATTTGTTGAATCTACTCGTACGCTACCTATTGAGAAATGGATTTACTAAGTCGAAACCCTACCCTGGCATGTACACAATAACTCATCAAGGTTTCATCACAATCGAAGAAGGTTATTGGAACGCACATGGGATTTTGTTAAAACGCTTCGCGCGTCGTCACCCATTTGTTGCATATACTCGTGCGCTACCTATTGTGAAATGGATTTACTAAGTCGAAACCCTTCCCTGGCGTGTACACAATAACTCATCAATGATTCATCGCAATCGGATGAATGGTATATGCACGTATACGGGGTTTTGATTAAACGATTCGTGCGCTGTCACTCATTTGTTGAATCTACTCGTGCGCTACCTTTTGAGAAATGTATTACTAAGTCGAAGCCCTTCCCTGGCGTGTACACAATAACTCATCAAGGTTTCATCGCAATCGAAGAATGTTATATGAACGCAAAGAGGGATTTTGTTGAAACGCTTCGCGCGTCGTCACCCATTTGTTGCATCTACTCTTGCGCTACTTATTGTGAAATGGATTTACTAAGTCTCCTTCCCTGGCGGGTACACAATAACTGATCAATGTTTCATCGCAATCGGATGAATATTATATGAACGCATACCTGATTTTGTTTAAATGATTCGCGCTCCGTCACTCATTTGTTGAATCTACTCGTGCGCCACCTACTGTAAAATGTATTTACTAAGTTAGAAACCGTCAAGTAAGTGTCCACAAATCTCACCCAAGTTTCATCGCTATCGGACTAATGGGATATGAAGACATTGGGGACTGTATTGAAACGCTCCGCGTGTCGTCGTTCATTTGTCGAATCTACTCGTGTGCTACCTACTGTGTAATGTATTTACTAAGCCAGAAACCTTCCTTGGAGTGTCCACCATATTTCACTCAAGTTTCACCGCTAACGGCAGAATGGTATATGACCTTATACGGGACTTTGTTGAAACGCTTCGCGCGTCGTCCCTCATTTGTTGAATCAACTTGTGCGCTGCATATTGTATAGGGGATTTACTAAGCCAGAAATTTTCCATGACGTGTACACAACATCTCACCCAAGTTTCATAGCTACGGACGAATGGTACATGAATTCATACGGGACTTGGTTGAAACGCTTCGCGTGTCGTCGCTCATTTGTTGATTCTACTCTTGCGCTACATATTGGAATATGGATGTACTCAGCCAGAAACCTTCCCTGGAGTGTACACAACATCTCACCCAAGTTTCATCGCAATCGGATGGATGGTATGTGAACGTATACGGGACGTTGTCGAAACGCTTCGCGCGTTGTCACTCATTTGTTGAATATAAACGTGCGCTTCGTATTGTAAAATGGATTTACTTAGCCAGAAACCTTTCCTGGAGTGTACACAATAATTCACCAAACATTTATCACAATCAGACGAATGGTATATGACTTTATACGGGACTTAGTTGAAACGCTTCGCGTGTCATCGCTCATTTGTTGAATCTACTCGTGCGCTACCTATTGTAAAATGTATGTACTAAGCCAGAAACCTTCCCTGGAGTGTACGCAACATCTCACCCAAGTTTCATCGCTATCGGATGAATGGTATATGAAATTATATGGGACTTTGTTGAAACGCTTCGCGCGTCGTCGCTCATTCGTTGATTCTACACGTGCTCTACCTATTTTTAAAGGGATTTACTAAGCTAGAAACCTTCCCTGGAGTGCATACAAAATCTCAGTCTAGTTTCATCGCTATCGGACGAATGGTATATGAATGCATACGGAACTTTGTTGAAACGCTTTGCGTGTCGTCGCTCATTTGTTGAATCTACTCGTTGAAATGTATTCACTAATTTTGAAACCTTCACGTAAGTGTACACAACATCTCACCCAAGTTTCATCGCTATCGGACGAATGGTATATGAACACATACGGGACTTTTTTGAAATGCTTCGCGCATCGTCGCTCATTTGTTGAATCTACGCGTGCGCTACCTATTGTAAAATGGATTTACTATATCAGAAACCTTCCTTGGAATGTACTCAACATCTCACCCAAGTTTCATCGCAATCGGACGAATGGTATATGAACGCATAGGAGACATACCCACAGACATACAGACAAACTATCATGTAACATTGATTTTTATATATATACAAGCTGTACCCGGCATGCGTTGCAATGCCAATCAAAGAAAGTGTTGGCGTTGAAATTCTGTTTCTTGAAGTGCCTATGGATACACAACATGTTAACTGCCTCTAAGCTATCATAAAATGGATTTTCTAATTTAGAACCATTCGTGGGAGCGTGCACAACAACTTTCAAAAAGTTTCATCGCTGTCACTCATTTGTTGAATCTAATCGTACGCTACCTATTGTGAAATGGATTTACTAAGTCGAAACCCTTCCCTGGCGTGTACACAATGACTCATCAATGAATCATCGCAATCGGATGAATGGTATATGCACGTATAGGGGTTTTTGTTTAAACGATTCGTGCGCTGTCACTCATTTGTTGAATCTACTCGTGCGCTACCTATTGAGAAATGTATTACTAAGTCGAAGCCCTTCCCTGGCGTGTACACAATAACTCATCAAGGTTTCATCGCAATCGAAGAATGTTATATGAACGCAATAGGGAATTTTGTTGAAACGCTTCGCGCGTCGTCACCCTTTTGTTGCATCTACTCTTGCGCTACTTATTGTGAAATGGATTTACTAAGTCCCCTTCCCTGGCGGGTACAAAATAACTGATCAATGTTTCATCGCAATCGGATGAATAGTATATGAACGCATACCTGATTTTGTTTAAACGATTCGCACTCCGTCACTCATTTGTTGAATCTACTCGTGCGCTACCTACTGTAAAATGTATTTACTTAGTTAGAAACCGTCACGTAAGTGTCCACAACATCTCACCCAAGTTTCATCGCTATCGTCGTTCATTTGTCGAATCTACTCGTGTGCTACCTACTGTGAAATGTATTTACTAAGCCAGAAACCTTCCTTGAAGTGTCAACCATATTTCACGCAAGTTTCACCGCTAACGGCAGAATGGTATATGACCTTATTCGGGACTTTGTTGAAACGCTTCGCGCGTCGTCCCTCATTTGTTGAATCAACTTGTGCGCTGCATATTGTATAGGGGATTTACTAAGCCAGAAATTTTCCATGACGTGTACACAACATCTCACCCAAGTTTCATAGGTACGGACGAATGGTACATGTATGCATACGGGACTTGGTTGAAACGCTTCGCGTGTCGACGCTCATTTGTTGATTCTACTCTTGCGCTACATATTGTAATGTGGATGTACTCAGCCAGAAACCTTCCCTGGAGTGTACACAACATCTCACCCAAGTTTCATCGCAATCGGATGAATGGTATGTGAACGTATACGGGACGTTGTCGAAACGCTTCGCGCGTAGTCACTCATTTGTTGAACATAAACGTGCGCTTCGTATTGTAAAATGGATTTACTTAGCCAGAAACCTTTCCTGGAGTGTACACAACAATTCACCAAACATTTATCACTATCAGACGAATGGTATATGACTTTATACGGGACTTTGTTGAAACGCTTCGCGTGTCATCGCTCATTTGTTGAATCTACTGGTGCGCTATCTATTGGAAAATGTATGTACTAAGCCAGAAACCTTCCCTGGAGTGTACACAGCATCTCACCCAAGTTTCATCGCTATCGGATGAATGGTATATGAAATTAAATGGGACTTTGTTGAAACACTTCGCGCGCCGTTGCTCATTTGTTGATTCTACTCGTGCTCTACCTATTTTTAAAGGGATTTACTAAGCTAGAAACCTTCCCTGGAGTGCACACAAAATCTCAGCCTAGTTTCATCGCTATCGGACGAATGGTATATGAACGCAAACGTGACTTTGTTGAAATGCTTCGCGCGTCGTAGCTCATTTGTTGAATCTAATCGTGCGCTGCCTATTGTAAAGTGGATGTACTAAGCCAGAAAATTTCCCTGCAGTGTACACAACATTTTACGCAAGTTTCATAGCTATCGGACGAATGGTATATGAATGCATACGGGACTTTGTTGAAATGCTTCGCGCATCGTCGCTCATTTGTTGAATCTACGCGTGCGCTACCTATTGTAAAATGGATTTACTAAGTCAGAAACCTTCCTTGGAGTGTACTCAACATCTCACCCAAGTTTCATCGCAATCGGACGAATGGTATATGAACACATACGGGACTTTGTTGAAATGCTTCGCGCATCGTCGCTCATTTGTTGAATCTACGCGTGCGCTACCTATTGTAAAATGGATTTACTAAGTCAGAAACCTTCCTTGGAGTGTACTCAACATCTCACCCAAGTTTCATCGCTATCGGACGAATGGTATATGAACACATACGGGACTTTGTTGAAATGCTTCGCGCATCGTCGCTCATTTGTTGAATCTACGTGTGCGCTACCTATTGTAAAATGGATTTACTCAGTCAGAAACCTTCCTTGGAGTGTACTCAACATCTCACCCAAGTTTCATCGCAATCGGACGAATGGTATATGAACACATACGGGATTTTCTTGAAATGCTTCGCGCATCGTCGCTCATTTGTTGAATCTACGCGTGCGCTACCTATTGTAAAATGGATTTACTCAGTGAGAAACCTTCCTTGGAGTGTACTCAACATCTCACCCAAGTTTCATCGCAATCGGACGAATGGTATATGAACGCATAGGAGACATACATACCCATCCACAGACAAACTATCACGTTACATTGATTTTTATATATATAGATATATGTCACCTTAGACAATTTAAGTTATTACTAGTTGAAACCCGTCAAAAATGACGGTCAATAGAAAAATATTTACTGAAGAATTTTCTTATATAGGCCTACTGTATATTCTTTGTACGATTATTTTATGTCTCTATTGAAACTATAAGGGCGTCAAAAGATTGCACTCTCAACATTGCAAAATACTGCTGGCCATGACTGAAAAATTGATGAGGCAAATTGAGACCTATACGTTCCTGAGTTTCCCCTTGAGCTTCATTGATTGTGACAGAGTATGCCAAATAAATTGGAAAATATTGCCTCTTAAAACAAAATGATAGTGTTTTATCGGATGGTGTTAAATCAAGTCGAAGGATTAGACCTCTCTGCCTAATTTTAACTGCACTTATTATTTCCAAATCCAAGCAATATGGTTGCATTTAGGAGCCCTTGGGAAACGTTCAGATTTCTAAGCAGCATAACGGGTCAAGCGTTTGGAATATGTGGAGGTAAGTCATTTAGTTTCAAGGAATTCAAGAACTCTGAGGAGTCTAATACAACTGGCCGCAAACCGTCGCATATAATTTTGGAATATAACGAAGAAATGCGATGATGTGCACCTCCATACATTTTAAAACGATGTGGACCGTATGCGTGTGGCACAGTAACGTTGGCACCAAATGAAACGAAGGACATAGCATTGTACTGCCGATTAGTCTCTCTGAAATGCCTTGAGATATCATCTCCAGTGAAAAATAATTGTTGCAGCCTGTCAAATATTTTATATTTAGCCAGTTTAATTTTACCATTACAACAGCAAAGGTCAAAGTAACCAAGTGTAGATTTCTCTCAAGAGAAATACAGTGCAGAACAATGTTTACATTTGTTCGTCAAGGACCCTACACTGTAACGGTATAGTATCTGGAATTGTATCTGAAATGCCGTATTTATATTGGATTTTAAAAGTGGCTTCGTATTTTTCTCCGATTTCCCACTTTTTTGCGGCTAATGTTCTATTTCGTAAAATGGGTTTATTTATAGCAGCATTTCTCCCCGAATTAACGTCATATTAAATAACACTATAGTGGCCTGCATTAACGCAGCTGCCAAATATTAAATAGCAAATAATAACTTACTTCCATTGCCAAAATCAACTCCGTGGTTAGACTCATTGTTATGTACTCTAAAAAATAATCAATAAACAATAATATTCACTTATACAATTAAGTTCACAGACTTCCATTCTCAAGTAGGTTGCTGATGAGAATGCGATGAGACTGATCGCCAATAATAAAATCCTTGCAATTTTTGCAATTTGCTTGCAAACGCAACTCAGGATGACGAACTTCATTTTGAAATAAACAGAATGAAACTGCTCTAAATAATCAATTTCCATCACCTGTTGAAGGTACAAAACTTTGCATTTCCATGACAGTAAATTACGCAAGGGAGCATAGAATCACTTCGCCACTACTGGAATGAGCATAGACTCACTTCGCCAGCCACCGTAATGGAGGGAGTTTTAGAATTATATGTTCAGTGTTTGTCAAAGATCGTATTAACACAGGGAAGCCCACTCTTAAGGCTACATTCTGAGCTATCACCCCAGATTCAAGGTTCGATCCCTGCTCTGCCAAGAAATTTAATTCTGGTCTGAGGGCTGGAACGGGGTGCACTCTTGAGGCAAACCTAAGAAGAGCAAAATTTGATTCCCATCTCAACAATCTTGGATGTGGTGTTCCGTGGTTTCCCACTTCCACCCCAGGCAAATACCGGAATAGTTCCTAACTTAAAGCCTCGGTCGTCAACTCCCCATTCCCCATATTAATTACAAAAGCACACATCAATACAGCCATTACATTAACACAGGTGATCAGAGAAAGGTTTACACTCACACACCAAAGTAGACGGGGCTGAGTGACCACGATGTCTGAGTCCATCAAATGAATTATGTTCGACAATTTTCTCTCAGGGCAAAAGCGGTTGTGCCCAATTTTATTTAATAATATAAAAGTATCTGGCAACGTAAATCATGTAGAATTCCTTACTGTACGGGAATAATAAAAGTAAAATATGTTACGACAATGAATTACCAATAGCCAGAAAGAATAATTGGGAAATAAAAATACATGTCTGAGGTGAGACTCCTTCGACTATGCAAAATTCATTCCTGGGTCCGCAATGTTACCCCTGAGCCACCCAGTCAACAGACTTCTAAACCAATATTAAGTTACTTAAACAACAAACGAACTCAAACGCCTGTTGAAGTTCTTCAATCCCCTCTTTTTAATTCTCAAAAACAAAGATCACACTACGATACGGTGAATCCTTTATCCGCCATTTGTCTAGAAATGTAATTCTAGTCTGAAGGCTGGAACGGGGCGCACCCTTGAGGCAAAACTAAGAAGGGCAAGGGTCGATTCCCATCTCAACAATCTGGGATTTGGTTTTCCGTGGTTTGCCACTTCCACTGCAAGTGTAATTCTGGTCTGAGGGCTGGAACGGGGCGCACTCTTGAGGCAAAACGAAGTAGGGCAAGGTTCGATTCCCATCTCAACAATCTGGGATGTGGTTTTCCGTGGTTTGCCACTTCCACTGCAGGTAAATACCGGGATAGTTCCTAACTTAAAGCCTCGGTCGCCAATTTCCCATTCCCCACTTGAATTACAAATGCACACATCAGTACAGCAATCACAATAACACAGGTTTTCAGAGAAAATTTGACACACACACAAACACACACCAAAGTAGACGGGGCTGAGTGACCACGATGTCTGAGTCCAACAAATGAATTATGTTCATCAATTGTCTCTCATGGCGAAAGCGATTGTGGCCATCTTTTATTTAATAATTTAAAAGTATATGGGAACGTAAATCGTGGAGAATTCCTTACTTTATGGGAATAATAAAAATAAAATATGTTAAGACAATGTATTACCAATAGGCAGAAAGAATGCTTGAGAAATAAAAATATGTGTCGGAGGCGGGATTCGAACTGCTTCCATTGCGCGATGCATAAATTAAGAGTTTTGAACACTGCCGTCTGAGCTACCAAAACACTTGTGAAACAGTGTAATATTAAGTTACTTAAACAACATTCACTCTCAACAGTCCGTATAAATTCTTCTATTTTTTTTTTATAATATTCTATTCCTGTTTATATCGTGGAAACTTCATAATCAATATTTCCCTCCTTTATTATAATTCTTATAAATAACTATTACATTAAAACGCGGTGGACATCCGCCATGTCTGTCATTAACCAAGGTGATTCTGCGCATGCGCTGGAGCAAATAATTTTGCAGTTTTGTTTATAAATTTAAAAATATGTGGTAAAATATTTGTTTATTTTAAAGACACTCTGCAAATCTACAGGCCTACAGCTTTCGACAGATTGCTCTACGAAGTGAATCGGTTCTACCGTTCCCTCAATCTCGCGATAACGAAAATCAGCTTAGTGTTTTAAATATATAGATAAAGAAAATAAGACCGGTTTCTAGCTCTGCTAAGAGAGTTCGCTTTTAATAAACTCAGCGCTTCAGAAAGATTTTTTTATGCGGGAGAGTCCATGTGCTGCAGCGGGGGAGAGAGGGGAGGAATGTCCACTTTGCTCGTTACTAAGGAAATGTTCACATCGGCTCCTACTGTAACATCAGTGCGTCTCCTCCTTCACTCATTCTTTTACAACTGGAGGTCTGACCCCCGCTGCACATAACACGTAGCGTAGTGCATAACAATTAAACAAGATTATTTACACAAATCGCCATTCTTTTGTACAACACACCAATATGATTGAGAAACAGTTCGTCGACTGCAGCTTGTTGCGTGTTCCAGGTATCAATGGTACTGTTTGCGAGAGAATATGAACCATAATTTTTACGCTGTGATTCAAACTCAACTTTGAACGAATGCTAACCCCTACTCATTAAGGTAGCATTTTCCATACGTTTGCTAAGTGTACCGCATGCTGGTTGATTTGTATACGTGTTGTACACAGAGATGAGTCTATATTTAATTTTCCTAACCTAAGTGATTAACACCCAAGTTTCTTTGATATGCGGGTCACACTGGTATTTGAATGAAAGTCATTGAGCACAAATTTAGTGGCCATTCTTAGTTTCAATTCTAATTATTTTAAGATCCCTACTTGATATTTATCCCAAACCACCGATACGTCTTACAGAATAGTTCATACGAGTGACAAAATCGTAATTCATTGCCAGAGTTACTACGTCCTTCTAATACCGTTATTACAAAAAACATAGATTTGTAAGCTTAAGAAACTGCTCATCCTAGATAGATAGATAGATAGATAGGTAGATTTTTATTAATTCCATTTGATCAAATACATGTATACAACACAATTTTTATATAGGACACGTCAGAATTTACATATATAAAATAAAAGAACTAACAGGTATATATTACTAATATTATAACTATTTATAACTTATTATAATAACAGATATTAATAGATCCAATCTTATTGCTCAACTATTTACACCTTACTCTATTATCATAATATGAAAACTTAATTCTATATATACAACAACATACAGCTAGGTATTACATTGAAAATAGAAAAGTAAAATATAATTATAGATTTCATCGTTTCTATACACTAAGATATTCAACTACAGAGTAAAAGCAATGGCACTGCAGATAAGCTTTCAACATTCTATCATCCTATTTTAGGGGCCAGTTTTATATACTGGAGTAGTTTATTGTAAAATTTAACTCCAGTGTGAAAAGTTCCTCTTTGATATATGCTTGTGTGTGTGAAATATGAATGTTTTGATTTTGACTTGTGTTATGCCTATGAACATCATTGTTTGTTATAAGAACTTAAACTTAAAAACTTAATACTTCCAAAGATATATATGCAGGGCAGTGGGAGAATGTTTAAATCTACATGTATAAACAGAGGTCTACATGATTCTCTAGTGTTTATATTTGCCATAATTCTAATCGTCCTCTTTTGTATCCTAAACGTGCTTAGTAGCCTACATCTGGCGACATACCCCAAAATAAGACCCCATATCTTAAGTACGAATGGAAATAAGCAAAATAAGTATTTCTTAATGTGTGCATGCTAGTGCTGGTTTTCAAAATACGTAACGCAAAGAACATCGAGTTCAGTTTAGCATTCAGATATTGTATATGTTTATTCTATTTCAAGTCTTGTTGTATCCATAGTCCTAAAAACTTTGTTTCTGATTTATTTTCTATTTGATGTATTATATTTTCTGCACATTTCTTTAAAATTGCATCAGGGATGCCATCAATGCCAGCACAGAATTTATTTTTTAGCTCTTTTATAAATATTCTTACCTCTTCACTTGTGACATGATTTATAAATAAAGAATCATTGCATATATTTGTTTTATTATTAGAATTTAGTATATTTACCTGTGATTTATTTAATATTTTTTGTGGAAATTCCAGAAAATAGTCTTTAAAAATGTTTGCTATTTCCTCTGGATTATTAATCACTTTATTATTTCTGGTCAGTGTAATGTTCCTTTGTATTTTAGCAGATTTTCCAGTTTCTTTCTTTATCACGGACCACATAGCCCTGTTTTTATTAGATGATTGGGAAATAAAATTATCATTATGCATTTTCTTTGCTAGTCTTATTACCTTATTTAATAAGCTAGTGTATTTTTTGTAGTATAAATTGAATTCAGGTGTTGTGTGGTATTGTCGATAATTTTTGTAGAAATGTATTTCTTTGACATGAACTTATAATCCCTGTTGTTATCCAATTGCTAGTTTTGTTATTTTGAACAGTTCATTGTTTAAAGGGGAATGCTGTTTCAAAATAGTGTTTTAGGGTAATGTTAAATGCATTAAATTTATCATTTACATTTTCTAGATTATAAATTTCTGACCATGTTTCCTTATTTAATAAGTCATTGAAATATGTAACATTTGTTTCAGTGAATGACCTGCACTTTGATTTTACTCCATTATCTTTATTATTGATTGTTTCGGGTATTTCAAAACTCAGTATTTGTCCATGATGGACACTAAAACCTGGACAATAGACTTCTATTGAATGGTGATATTTGTCAATAGTTTTAAAAATTTGATTAGGAGTGGTTTTACTAAATTTTGTTATTCTTGTTGGGGTACTTACTGTAGGTTTCAGTCCATAGGAAATTAGTAACTGTGTTAATAATTCACAATTTCTATCACATTTTAAGAAATCCACATTTACATCCCCACAAATTATTATATCGAAATTTACTTTGCTCATGTTATTGAGTACAAATTCCAATTTATCTATAAATAAACGAAATTTCCTGACGGAGAACGGTATACACATACAATTATTAACTTAAACTGATGTATTTTACGGCAGAGAATTCAAAATCCTGTTCCATAATTAGATAATTTCTTAAGAAGATACAAGTACCACCATGGCTAATAATAGATCTAGAGTATTTAATAGCTAGTATTAACCCTGGGAATTGAATTAAGTCGAGTTGTTCCTCTTTCAGCCAATGTTCTGAAATACATAGTGCTGAGATGTCTTTAAGGTCATTTTTAGCCTATTTTCAATTTTGAAAAAATAGACTTAAGAGATCACCTTTTGTCCGTGTGTGTGTGCATGTGTGTGTGTGTGTGTGAGGTGTGTGTGTGTGTGTCCCCTAATACATTCTAAACGGCTAGAGCGATTTAAATGAAACTCGGCAAGTTCATAGCATTATTCCTGACGACCCCGACCGTTTCCTTCAAATTTTGTTACTTTTCACCAATCCAACATGGCGGCTGTGCGAAATATTTCACCAGCATTCAATATCTCCGAAACTATTACCGATATCACCCTGGAATTTGGTTCGGTGGTAATAATAATATCGTATGGCCTCGGGTGCCTGGTGCAAGCTTTGCTATTTGACACCCAGAGGGTAGCTTGCATGTCGAATTTCGTAGTTCCTTGACTAAGAAAGTCAGGGAGGTTAGATGTTAGATATCTAATCTCCTTGAACACAATAGCGCTTTCTAGTAGAGAAATGAGGAACTTTGTGCTGGCGGAATCTCCCGAGATTAATTTTGCCATTATGAATTCGGCCTACTGAATTCAAATGGGTTCTTTGACATGCCAATATCGTATGACATGCGTATCGTATTTTTGCGCCTTTCAAAAATCACTTACCACGGTCAGGGGCGAACCTGCAATCTTGGGGTTAGTAGACCGACACGCTATACACTCACCCACCGTGGCAAGCTGGTACGGTGGTAAAAGGAACTACTAGAAGTTCACCTATGTGACTTTAGAAAAACCGGTAACTACAGACCTACATGGTGGCCACGCGAATTATTAAACATTTGCAATAACAAAACTATTTTTAGCCTACTTTTCACATTTTGCAAAAATGAGGAAAAAGTAGACTTATGAGATCGATCCGGGAAAATGTGTGTGTGTCTGTCTGTCTGTCTGTCCTTCTGTCTGTCTGTCTGTCTGTCTGTCTGGCTGTGTGTGTGTCCCTCCTATCAACTCCTAAACGGCTGCAGCAATCGAAACCAAATTTAGTATGAGTTAAGATGTATACCGGAATATCTCAAATCCATATTTGAAAATGATGTCAGTGCTACCAACTGCTGAAAAGACGCACTAGAAATTTGAGCTCCATTTTGGATATCATGCAAGGTATACATGGGAGCTATTCCAAAATTGTCACACATATAGATAATACTATTTCAGTTTAATTTCCAGGAGGCCATACATGACAGTGTTGCCAAAATAATTTTAATCCTTCTGATAGGTCCAATTTTTAAATGCATATAACTTCTACACTATCAATTGGATTTCAACCAAATTTTGTATGTTGTATGTGTACATAAACAGATATGACTGAGTGTATTCTTAAGAGCCACCAGGGATGCCAAATGTGAATAATTGCTCTCTCTATTCTCTTTATCCAAATACCAATATATATGGAAGTATGGAAGCGGACAGCTTTAAACTATGCACACGTACAGTACCTGACATTTTAGATTAATTTGGAGTAACTTATATACTTCAGTTCTACCAACATGATTCTAAGCCTGCTGATAGGTCCAAATTTTAAATACCCGTAACTTCTATACACTCAGTTGGATTTCATCCAAATTTCGTATGTGCTATGTGTAACTTAACAGATATGAATATAAGTATTCTTAAGAGCAATCAGGGCTGCTAACTGTTAATAAAGGCTGTCTATATTGTTTACCCTTATATCAATATATCAAAAAAGTATTCAAGCTAACACCTCTATATTTTGCACACGTATAGCACCTGACATACTAGATTTATTTGGAGCAATTAATATAAGTCAGTGCTGCCAACATGATTCTATGCTTGCTGATAAGTCCAATTTTAAAATACGTGTAACTTCTATACTAACAAATGGATTTCATCCAAAATTGGCACAACAAGATATCATAATATTGGCGATTATTTCTAACCAGCACATGCATGACATTGTTGCCAACATGCTATTACACGTGCTGATAGATCCAATGTCTAACTGCTTGTAACGTCCATTGGACTTCAACCAATTTTTGTATTCTGTACTTCAAGAGATGGAACTAAGAATATATTCAATCACCAGGGCTGCCAACTGTAGTGCTCTATTAGGCTACATTATACCAGGAATATTTCGAACTAATTAGACATTTCGATATTTCCAACTTATTTTCGTGATTATTCTAGATAGGTTCAAATACTGTAGATTAATCATTGGCATGAAAAGTAGGCTCTTTAGTTCGTCACGGAACTTCTTGTTTTATGATTAGTTTATATGCCGAGTATCACATTCCCCAATGAAACCAATCGGGAGATATCGCTATTCAATGAAATGCAGGTCTACCCCATTGACACCTCATTAGTACCTGAATATCCTGCGGCCCTTGAGGAAGCTGCATACCAAATATCATTCCAATCCGTTCGGTGGTTTCTGAGATTTCGTGATGAATGAATGAGTGAGTGAGTGGTATTTGAGAAATATATAGTAGATAAGTATGGTATATGAACACATATGGCATGTTTTTAAACGATACGCGCGCCGTTACTCATTTGTTGCATCTACTCGTGCGCTACCTATTGTAAAAACGATTTACTAAGTCAGAAACCTTTCCTGGAGTGTGCAGAATATTACAACCAAATATTCATAGCAATCGGATGAGTGGTATGTGAACGCATACGGGACTTTGTTTATGCGATTCGCGTGCCGACACTCATTTGTTGAATCTACTCGTGCGCTACAATTGTCATATTTATTCACCTTTTAAACCTTCTCCGGACTTCCAAAAATAATTCAAGACCAAAATTAGCCAAATCGGTCCAGCCGTTCTCGAGTTTTATTTTAAGCGATTCGGGTGCCGTCACTCATTTGTTGAATCTACTCTTGCACCTACCATTTTCATATTTATTCGCCTTTTAAACCTTCTCTGGACTTCCACAAATAATTCAAGACCAAAATTAGCCAAATCGGTCCAGCCGTTCTTGAGTTTTTGCGAGACTAACGAACAGCAGTTCATTTTTATATATTGAACCCATGTGGACTGGTTCAAGTATCGAATCCATATCCTGGTATTCAAGAAAAAGGAGATATAATGCAGACTTTAGAATGGATTTTTAAAGGTTTTTGAAGGGTTAATAAGAAGTTGGACTGTTGTAAGTTGACGCAAGAGCGAGATGCCGCGAGTCACCGGAGCATGAGATCACCGGTGACGCTGCAGTAAAGGGCTGGCGCATGATTATAAGTAGAACTTGTATTTATCCGTCCTGAAAGACAGAGAAGTAGTTTCGGATAAAGACCTTACTCGACAGTAAATTGACAACGTCGCAATGGCGCAAGAAGAGAAATAATTAAAATTAAGCCATTTGCAAGCATTTAACTACAGAAATGAATCCGTCACTGTTGATAATCCTGGTAAAGAGATTTTTGTGTGTGGAAAAAGTTCATAATAATTGCACAGGTGCCCATCCAGCATTACGTAAATAGTTATTACCCGAGCCCTAAGCTGGCAGAGAGGTAAAACAAATAATCACTACCCACGCATCTCAGGAGCCCATTTATTTCATATCATGGGATTGTATGATCGATTTTCGTAATTAAAGAAACCCTTTTTACATTTAGAATGAGAGCTTTTTGGAGATATATTTTTCAAAATTATACGACGATTATTTTGGAAGTTAAGGTTGGAGAAGTTACGAGTCTGATCTTTTAGTGGCAGATTTGAATATAAACCCTGGACGCACCAGGAAGTTCAATCAGTCTTCAGTGTCCTAGAAGGGCGTGTTGCTGTTTCAGCAAGTATCGTATGCAGTTCACAACAGACCTCGAACGGAGGTGCTGCATCACGCAGTATTCAGACGTATGAACCTCAGGGGAGGTCATACAGTGCAACAAGTATAAGCAGTTTACCAGAGACGCCGGAGAGCGTGGTACTGTTTCAAAGTACTGGCAGTCTACAGTGGACTCCGAGTGCAGGAGCGCTGCATCAAGTCGTTTGAACCTCAGGGGAGGTCATACTGGACAGTAAGTATTCTACAGTACATACGGTATTCATCAGACCGTGATAGGTCATGTTAATCTGTGTCGCAGACGAGCACCCCTTATGGGAGTCGCCGTCTAAGTATCGTTAACAGTATCGCCGTGCGAAGAAGCATCAGAACCCTTGTTACAGGAAATGTATCATCAAGCTTCGGACTTTATAAATTTTACAAGTACAGTTAAAGTTTTAGACTGTGGACTTAAGCAATTACCGGCGATAGGGACTCGAACCTAAATAATTTCAGCTAAAGTATCAGCATCATAGGAGTTCGAAGTACCCGACAACAGTGAACAATACAATTCTATCTCTACGTTAAATAACCAGATCATGGTAAAACGTGATAGTAACGCCTAGTGTTCCTGAACTGAGGAGACTAGAGCGGGGTGCGATAGAATTTAGGAATCGAGATTCCAGGCATTGTCTATGTTTAGACAAACGAACAATAAGACATTGGAATTATTCAAATAGTTAAAGAACCGCAGCATCAGAAAGTAAAATCCACGTGTGGATTACCAGAGAAATAAATCACTAGGTCGCCGTTATAATAGTTCGAGCGATCCTAGAAGTAAAACGTCAGTGAATGACTTATGTTAAATGATCAATTTAGCAACAAGCAAGATACGATATCGTGCAATAAGTTCAGTAAGCCGATAGTCGAAACCAACGGAATAGGATGAGTAACCGTTCCAGTGAGGGTAGTTCGATCGAGACATTCAATCATCCCGATAGGATTAGGAAGCCGACGCAAACAAAGTGCACCCCTTTGAGACGCGAAAGGAGAAGAACATCACGTGTGTTAAGGCAAATGTAACAAATGCCAGAAGTGATAAATTTATATGTAATTTGGTTTTAGTGAAAATTTTGAGTGTAATTTATATCCTTTTAGTGAATTTGTGCTTTAGTGAAAATGAATCCCAGAAGGGTATTCTCTAGATTAAATATGATCAGTGTATATTTTTTATGTGATTTTAATGGAGTGTTACCGAATGTAATTATGATCATAAGTATGGCGTAAGAATCAGTGAGTGGATGAAATGTTGCATCGTTGGAAAACTTGGTCTCTGACTGGAAGAATCATGTGAGTACTAATTTCAGTATTATGTGCTTTGGGAAGATTTGCGTAAAATCCTCAGAAGTTGGAGTAGGGATGTATGAAAACATGTGAAAATATAAGTTGCGCGATCTGAATGATTAATTTGATTGAAATATAAGTAATTTGAAGTATTAATTAATCCCTTGTGGAAAATATTCAGTCGAATATCAGTATAATGGCAAATAATATAATTTATTGTAACGTAAGTATGATAATAATAATAATATTAATAAAATAAATCAATTATATGATGAATTTTATATTGGGATAGGTTTTAGCTGCAGAAGCTCCTTATATGAATTGTTAATATGTTGAGGAACCAGTAATGTTCCTAATGTTAAATCTCATTATTGTTGATGGAGGCTAAGGCTGATTATATTCTTTTTGAGACGAGGATCAAATTTTGATTTGAATTTTATTGTGTCTTTGTTTTGAAAGGCAACTTGGATATTTGATGTAATGAGCGCCATGTTGCGCATTTGCAGTAATCTGTCACGCAAGGAACGCGTTGAAATGCTCGGTAAGATAATTGTGAGGGACCAGTAGCGTAGCCAGGATCGGTCTATGGGGGGGGGGGTTATAGGTACTCAAGCCAAATTCTACAAGCATTTCGTCCCGCGGCGTAGCCGTGCTCGTCAAACGTGCACCATGGCCGCGAGGGCAGCTGTGGTAAGTACGCAAATCGTAGGTTCGAATCCCGGTGCTGACAGCGGTGTTTTTCCCGGGGTTTGCCAGTTTCCCTACAATAAATTGTCGGGATAATACGTTGCTCAAATCCCGGAACGTCTACTCCATCCCTGTCTCAGATACATTTACTCAGACAACTACAATCATTACAGGAATACAGGTTGCCAGACTGCTTCAACACACTCCCAACTACACGGGGCTGATGACCAAGGTGTCTCAATCCCCTAAAATGAATTAACATCAACTCTACAAGTATTTCCATTTCTCTATGAGATATTATTACACAAGAAAAGTTTCATGAATTTGGATCCCGAATTTTTCGAGTAATACAACATGCTCAAAAGACAAAAACAAATAAGTTAATTTTTGACTAAAATGTCTCACCTCAATGGTAAATCTAGAACATTCCTGTTCCCCTGACAGGAACAAAATTAACTCAAATATATCTGTGCTACTAACATGAAGATTACGTATCTCTCAACAAGAGAAATAATTTACACAGCTCTCAGCAAAAGTGGGCATGTCCTCTCACGATGTATCATGTTGATTTATGAGTAATTCAATACCGGTACTCATTTTCATGTTTATTCAGTTTCTTTAACAAGATCCTGTGCTCTATTTTGCAATTAGCTCCGAATGCCTAAACTACCATTTTCGAAGATTTTTGTCACCTGCCAAGGTCCTTCTTGCCTTACAAATGCTACATGCAGTCGGAAAAAGGTTTAATTGCTTACACTACTCAGGCGAAAAATTTCACTCATTCGTAACTGGGAGATAACCGTAATTCGGGGAATTGCTGAACATATATTTACGTAATATGAATCAACTCGGCTGACGCTTATCTCATGCTCAAGATGTTAATAATGATCAGTAGGGGAGTGATGATGGTTCTAACCCCCCCCACCACTACTCCCAATGCGAGCCGATAACTCCCGAACCCGTGGTCGGAGATTCACGAATGAAGTGTCGTTGGACTCGGGATGACGGGGGCTTTGCTATGGACCACTCATTTCAACCCCTAAATAAAACCTACCCCTACTAGGGGGTGAAATTGTAATTTTTAGTGAAAGTCTCTTTTCAAATACGACATGTATAAGGTGCGCTGCTAAAATGAACTTAAATGTTGTTGCTCATATCGCGCATGCGTTTTTCTGGCTGCCGCTATGGATGAATATTTTTGTTTTTGTTTTTTACGCATGCGCACTTGGGATTTTTGTAAGAGGGCGAGCTCTTTGAAAAAAATGATTGATAAGAAGGGGTTTTGGTGGTGAGGAGAGAACCAGATAGTCGCCTACTTTCCTACGAAGTTTGCCGATATCTCTCGACCGCTAGGTCGGATTTGGACGTGTGACATGTTAAATCGCTTGTCTCAAAGCCCTATATATGTTATTAATAGGTTAAAGTTTTGAGAATGAGGGAAACAGGTTTTGGGGGGTAAAACCATGATTTTAGACTTTTTACGATATTTTACGAATGCATGGTCGGATTTGGTCCTATGACGTGTCAAATGGCTTGTCTCGAAACCCTCTTTATTTTGGTAATAGGTTAAAGTTTTTGAGAATGAGGGAAACAGAATGTTTTGGGGTAAAACCGCGATTTTAAACGTTTTGCTATATCTCGCGAACCAATCATGCTAGAGGCGTGTACGACGGGTCCAAGGACTCGGGCTGACGTCCTCTTTGCTATGGACCATGCGTTATATTTTTTAAAAAATTTGGAAACTCGATTTTGAGGTAAACACGTGTTTTTTGTGATTTTTGTCGATATCTCATGAACCAATAACGCTAGAGACGTGTACGAGGTGTCCTAGGACTCGGGATAACGCCCCCTTTCAAATGTGGCAGATATTTTTTCCAAAATATAATTCACAAGGGGCCTAACGCCATACATGTTGAAAAAAATACCAAAAGATCCAAAACTAATAGGTCATTAGCTTTTTAATATCTCATAAATCAATAAGGCTAGGGACCTGTATGAGAGGTCGTTGGACTTGAGGTGACATTCTGTTTTGAATATATTATTTATTTATGTCAAAAGGGCGTAACTGCACTTTTGTTGAAATCTCGCTAACTAATAATCAGAGAGGGTCAAGTGAGGTGTCATAGAACTCAGGATGGTCAACCCTTTTCCATGACCAACGAATTTACCCAAAAGATCTAAGGTCATTAGCTTTTTAATATCTCATGAATCAATAAGGCTAGGGACCTGTATGAGAGGTCGTTGGACTTGAGGTGACATTCTGTTTTTGAATATATTATTTATTTATGTCAAAAGGGCCTAACTGCACTTTTGTTGAAATCTCGCTAACTAATAATCAGAGAGGGTCAAGTGAGGTGTCATAGGACTCAGGATGGTCAACCCTTTTCCATGACCAACGATTTTACCCAAAAGATTTAAAACAGCAAGGTCATTGACCGATGATTTTATAAACTAATAATCAGAGAGGCTCATGTGAGGTGTCATGGGACTCAGGATGGTCAACCCTTTTCCATGACCAACGAATTTACCCAAAAGATTCAAAACAGCAAGGTCATTGACCTAATATTTTATAAACTAATAATCGAATACCGGTATCAACATGTGAGGTGTCATAGGACTTAGAATGGTCAACCCTTTCCCATGGTCAATGAATTTACCCAAAATACCCAATACATCAAGGTCATCGACCTGAGATTTTATAAACTAATAATCGCATACGAACATGTGTGATGTTTACCATGTGTGATGAAACATAGCTAGGTAGAGAAAGAATTAGTGTAGGCTACATGTATGGTGACTGACAAGTCTTTTACCATTGAAACTTGTTTTTCAGATCAAACTGCAGTATAGAGAGAGTATAGGTTGCAGGTATGGGTTAATAAATGACGAACGGTGTACTCAAACTCTGATTTATCGATTCAAGAATTAAGAGTAGACTATCTTTAATTGATTGGTTAAAGAGGATAGATAAAACACAAAAAAAAATGCTCAGTGGTTACCGGGACAAGATGGTCGCTACACACAACAAGCTTTAATTACTTGAGGCTAATAATCTATACACACACTCGCTTGTTCTAAACTAAACTGTGTTGCTTTCAGTGCTCAGACAGTAGGCTGATGACAAAATGCATTGCTAACAGAAATATAATCATTTCCGGTTGTATAATGTTACCAGCTATCCATTTTGTGTTGTAGTGTTAAGCACTTTTAGCTCTTGTACTGATGGTTTTAACTCGATTTCCAGGTCTGAGGCCTAGAACGAATCAAACTAAGAAACAAGGGCATAGTGGTGTAGTAGTTAAGCTGTTAGCCTTTTCACCAGGGTTCGATTTCAGGTTAATATGCATGACATAAAGATATTAAACAAAACAAAACAGAGATAACGTTTAAAACTGATTACATTTGTGTCTTTTCAAATTATTACTTGGATTGTAAATACAAAGGTGAACTGGGTTTGATATACAGTTTATGCTGTCTATCACACACTAGACTGTAAGAAAGCCAAATAGCAAAAGGCATAGGTAGAGCAGTGGTAAAATTGCTGTATGTAGAGAACTACCTAGCGGTTTTATGAACTGGCAAAGCTATATCGCATAAACAGTGCAGGATACAATCCAGCAATCAAATTTGTATCTTGTGGAACAGAGAAAATGCAATTTTACCTTGATGGATAGCAAATGAGTGCAGATGAATGACCTATGCATTAGCCTACCATAGGGTTATAACCACGAGGTGGAGGTGTGACTTTTATATTTTATTGTTTAGAGACATGGCTTTTTTGTAACCAGTAGATTTAGTATTTTGTAAATATTCATTTTTGTAATTGTAAATAGTGGAAACATTTTTTTTGTAATAGTAAATGTTAAATGTATAACTAAAAGTTATTTGGGATAAGTGTGCATGTCAAGGATAAATAGCGTGGTTGTATTTGTTTTCAAAGACAGGTATGGTTGTGTGAATGTATGACTATAGATAGAATGATAGAGAGAGAGAGAGAAAGCTTGTGTGTGTGTGTGTGTGTGTGTGTGTGTGGGTAGCATTGATTTTTCAACCAAAGCAAACACGGCAAGGTAGGATGGTGGGGTAATTAATGTATATAGCAAATGGTAAATAGTATACTATATTTTTTTAACACTTGTGTTTTTTTAATGCAGCAGTAGATAGGTGTTATTTTGTAAAACAGTCTTACCTACAGTAGTAGTAGTAGTAGTAGTAGTAGGCCTATATGTTTTTGGAAACAAACAGAAAGAGAATGCACTATTGCCATGGCCAAGCACTTCCATTAAAGTGATTTCAAGAAAATTTAAATCAGCAAATGTGTGTTTTACAAAACTAAACATTCAGCATGGACTAAATCATAAACGTGTCTTCTGTGATATGGAAAAAATAGGAAATCCATGTTTCCATATCAACACAATTTAAAAACTTAAAACTGACATTTAAAAAATGTAAATGGGAAATTGGCAAATGTGTAAACAACAAAATGGAAAATTCTTGTTTCCATATCATGAAATCCAAAAACTTTAAACTGACATTTTCAAATCGTGTACATGGAAAATTGACAAATAGCAATGTGTGAAATGTGAAAATGAAAAAATATGAACAAATGGCTATCATTATTTAAAAAAAATAAAAAACCGTCGTGTTCTATCGTTAAAGTGTGAATCAAACCACATCTACTTATTTGGATCACCCGAGACTGAGTAGACCTGTCTTAGTCCTAATATACTTTTAAAATTTTATGTTAAAGCTCAATTTGAACTCAAGAGCTTTAGAGTGCCAGCTAACTATTATAACCGTTACGTCACAAAGACAACTTTACACTACTCTTAATAAACAATAATAAGAAAAAGAATAATAAATGTTGAATTTTTTTTAAGGATGAACATGGTGACACTGTTTCTGTTGCACAGTCTGCTAGCTACTAGCCAGCAGCTGGGGTCTTAGAAAACGATACAGTTGACATTTTGTAATGAAATGTGACATGTTTCAAAGTACAGTATTATGGGTTGCTGTTGAGTAAAAACTAATCCTGTACAAGGAAGCAAGGGTTCGAACCCCTTACCTAACATTACTATTGCCTGAACATGGCTTGACGACACTGTATTATTATGATACTCGGTACACAAACCATAGATAGAGTGTATTGTTTAAGATCACTTTCTTTCTGAACATAGGTGGAGACTGTTGATGGTTAACAATGGCATTAATATAGTAGGACGTGGGTATAGCAATTAAGAAAAAACAGACAATACCCATACAATATTTTTATTTATTTAATATAAGTACTTGTACAATAGTTACATTCAAAATACATTTCTTTTTTCTCTATTACTATTTAGTCCTTTTTGATTCTCTTGCATATGAAGGGTAGATAACCTTATAGTTCAGCCCCTTAAAACAACAACAACACAACCTTTTGCATAGTCTGTGATGTTGACGACTCTTGAGATGTGGAAGATGGATTAAACATAACTTTTACAGCAGGGGTTAAATGTTGCTCAATAAACACTGCACTATTTTGAGTAGCAACATTTTTTTCTTGTACTAGCTTTTTAGCATTGTCATGATTATTTGTTGACACCAACAGTGTTTCATCTGGTACACCACATTGATGATCACTCACACTTAAAACCTTACCATTTCTACTTTTTAGATTGCCTCGACATCTTTTTGACCTCTCTTTTGAGCATCGCCAAAATATTATTCCTTTTACATTTTGACGATTATAGTTATAAGAGTAGCCTTTATAGAGTACACGTTGTTTACCTTTGTTAGTTGTAGTAAGTTCCATAGTAGCAACTAACCTGTTAGTATGATTTGCTCACTACAAAGGTTATAACTGTTCTGATAATAAAATCATTTAGCGTTGGCTTTTATATTTAATATGTACAGTTTGAAGTGATAGCAAAAGTGAGAGCAAAATGGTAGCAGAGTGGTAGAAAATATAACATGTATTGTTAAGAAATAGTTTAAGCTGTTATGTGGATCCATTACATAATAATTTTAGCACGACGAAGCTCATTTTCTATATCCAATAGTTCTTCCTCATATTCAGTATAACCAGCCTGTTTATAGACATGCAGTTGCTGAAGCCGCCGGATTAGCTTACTTGGATTGTTCCAGTAGACAAATTTAACAAATGATTTTTTAGTTGTAAACAAAGCATTACCATTATCATTATTATCTTCATCATCAACATCATCATCATCATCATCATAACCATTATCATTATCATCATCATCATGATCATTATAATCCTCATCACTATTACTATATAGTCCTTTTTGATCCTTTTGCAATACCACATTTTGCACAGTCTGTGTTGCCCTTGATAATGTTGGGAGTTTTTCAGACATTGACAACTGTCCTAACACGACTTTCTGAGGAGATGATACATGCTTCTTAACAAACAATGCACTGTCTTGAGCTGCAATATCTTTTTCTGGGACAAGTGTTTTAGCATTTTGAAGAGTTTTTTTAAACAGCAACGATGTTTTATCTGGTACACTACATTGATGATCACTCATACTTAAGACATCACTATTTTTACTTTTCAGCTCACCTCGACACTGTTTTGAACGATGTTTTGAACAACGCCAAATAACAGTTCCATTTTTATTGGTTCGTTTTACAATATATTTATATCCTTTATAGAATGCGTATGGCATACCATTGCTATTTGTTGATACTTCCATGTCAATTGTCAAGCATGAACTAATCTCTAGCAAAGTTCACTCGATAATATAAATAATTTCTAAACCCCAGTAGTGAATAGTCAGTTGTTTTTGATCTATGCAAGCGTAAACATGTCACATACACTGGTGATGGATACTCAAGGCTTTAAGGTCAATGAAAACAAGTACAGTATATATTTAAATAGGTGGCTATCATTGATTGCACAACACGCGGGTCACCATATCTTTTTTCTTTCGGACTAGTGTTTTAACATTTGAAGAGTGTTTTAAACAGCAACGATGTCTTATCAGTCACACTACATTGATGATCACTCACACTTAAGACCTCACTATTTTTACTTTTTAACTCACTTTGACACTGTTTTGAACGATGTTTTGAACAACGCCAAATAACAGTTCCATTTTTATTGGTTCGTTTTACAATATACGTATAACCTTTATAGTATGCATATGGCTTACCATAACTATTCGTTGATACTTTCATATCAATTTTCAAGCATGAAATAATCTCCAATAAATTTCGCTCGATAATAGAAATAATAGTTTAAAGTGGGTGCGAAGGTGGGTGCAAAAGTGGGTGCAAAAGTGAGTGTAAAAGTGGGTGTAAAAGTGGGTGCAAAAGTGGGTGCAAAAGTGAGTGCAAAAGTGAATGTAAAAGTGGGTGCGAAAGTGGGTGCAGTTTATAGTAGGCACCATTTTTACTAGAATGTGATTTGAGTAAATGTAATTTCTAAACCCAAGTAGTGAGTAGTCAGTTGGTTTTGATTTATGCAAGCGTAAACATGTCTCATACACTGATGATGGATACTCAAGGCTTCTTGGTCAACAAAAACAAGTATATAGTTAAAGAGGTAGCTATTATTGATTGCACAACACTGAATCTATTTTTGAAATTTTGACAAAGGGTCTAAGTGCACTTTTGTTAATATCTCGCGAACCAATAAGACTACGGCATTGTATGAGGTATTGTTGGACTTTTTGCCGAAGACTGCTGGTAAACACTTATGTTCCCACGACCTTTTTAAAGATGGCGGCTGACCCACGAGGGGTGATTAAAACGTATTCCAAGCGACGCTTGTCGATAAGCAAACCAATAATCAAAGGGGGGTGTGACAGAGCTTGAGGCGATAACCCCTTTTGATTGATCCCTGTTGATTTGCCCCTTTGGACTGGTCCCCGTTGACTAGTCCCTCTGGACGGGTCCTTTTTGAAGGGAGTCATTTATGACGGGCCTCTGCTGACGGGTCACTGTGGACGGATCCCTGTGGACGGGTCCCTGTTGACAGGTCCTTTTGACTAATCCCTTTGGACCTGTCAACAGGGACCTGTCCACAGGGATCCGTCCACAGTGACCCGTCAGCAGGGGCCCGTCATAAATGACTCCCTTCAAAAAGGACCCGTTCAGAGGGACTTGTCAACGGGGACCAGTCCAAAGGGGCAAATCAACAGGGATCAATCAAAAGGGGTTATCGCCTCAAGCTCTGTCACACCCCCCTTTGATTATTGGTTTGCTTATCGACAAGCGTCGCTTGGAATACGTTTTAATCACCCCTCGTGGGTCAGCCGCCATCTTTAAAAAGGTCGTGGGAACATAAGTGTTTACCAGCAGTCTTCGGCAAAAAGTCCAACAATACCTCATACAATGCCGTAGTCTTATTGGTTCGCGAGATATTAACAAAAGTGCACTTAGACCCTTTGTCAAAATTTCAAAAATAGATTCAGTGTTGTGCAATCAATAATAGCTACCTCTTTAACTATATACTTGTTTTTGTTGACCAAGAAGCCTTGAGTATCCATCATCAGTGTATGAGACATGTTTACGCTTGCATAAATCAAAACCAACTGACTACTCACTACTTGGGTTTAGAAATTACATTTACTCAAATCACATTCTAGTAAAAATGGTGCCTACTATAAACTGCACCCACTTTCGCACCCACTTTTACATTCACTTTTGCACTCACTTTTGCACCCACTTTTGCACCCACTTTTACACCCACTTTTACACTCACTTTTGCACCCACTTTTGCACCCACCTTCGCACCCACTTTAAACTATTATTTCTATTATCGAGCGAAATTTATTGGAGATTATTTCATGCTTGAAAATTGATATGAAAGTATCAACGAATAGTTATGGTAAGCCATATGCATACTATAAAGGTTATACGTATATTGTAAAACGAACCAATAAAAATGGAACTGTTATTTGGCGTTGTTCAAAACATCGTTCAAAACAGTGTCAAAGTGAGTTAAAAAGTAAAAATAGTGAGGTCTTAAGTGTGAGTGATCATCAATGTAGTGTGACTGATAAGACATCGTTGCTGTTTAAAACACTCTTCAAATGTTAAAACACTAGTCCGAAAGAAAAAAGATATGGTGACCCGCGTGTTGTGCAATCAATGATAGCCACCTATTTAAATATATACTGTACTTGTTTTCATTGACCTTAAAGCCTTGAGTATCCATCACCAGTGTATGTGACATGTTTACGCTTGCATAGATCAAAAACAACTGACTATTCACTACTGGGGTTTAGAAATTATTTATATTATCGAGTGAACTTTGCTAGAGATTAGTTCATGCTTGACAATTGACATGGAAGTATCAACAAATAGCAATGGTATGCCATACGCATTCTATAAAGGATATAAATATATTGTAAAACGAACCAATAAAAATGGAACTGTTATTTGGCGTTGTTCAAAACATCGTTCAAAACAGTGTCGAGGTGAGCTGAAAAGTAAAAATAGTGATGTCTTAAGTATGAGTGATCATCAATGTAGTGTACCAGATAAAACATCGTTGCTGTTTAAAAAAACTCTTCAAAATGCTAAAACACTTGTCCCAGAAAAAGATATTGCAGCTCAAGACAGTGCATTGTTTGTTAAGAAGCATGTATCATCTCCTCAGAAAGTCGTGTTAGGACAGTTGTCAATGTCTGAAAAACTCCCAACATTATCAAGGGCAACACAGACTGTGCAAAATGTGGTATTGCAAAAGGATCAAAAAGGACTATATAGTAATAGTGATGAGGATTATAATGATCATGATGATGATGATAATGATAATGGTTATGATGATGATGATGATGATGTTGATGATGAAGATAATAATGATAATGGTAATGCTTTGTTTACAACTAAAAAATCATTTGTTAAATTTGTCTACTGGAACAATCCAAGTAAGCTAATCCGGCGGCTTCAGCAACTGCATGTCTATAAACAGGCTGGTTATACTGAATATGAGGAAGAACTATTGGATATAGAAAATGAGCTTCGTCGTGCTAAAATTATTATGTAATGGATCCACATAACAGCTTAAACTATTTCTTAACAATACATGTTATATTTTCTACCACTCTGCTACCATTTTGCTCTCACTTTTGCTATCACTTCAAACTGTACATATTAAATATAAAAGCCAACGCTAAATGATTTTATTATCAGAACAGTTATAACCTTTGTAGTGAGCAAATCATACTAACAGGTTAGTTGCTACTATGGAACTTACTACAACTAACAAAGGTAAACAACGTGTACTCTATAAAGGCTACTCTTATAACTATAATCGTCAAAATGTAAAAGGAATAATATTTTGGCGATGCTCAAAAGAGAGGTCAAAAAGATGTCGAGGCAATCTAAAAAGTAGAAATGGTAAGGTTTTAAGTGTGAGTGATCATCAATGTGGTGTACCAGATGAAACACTGTTGGTGTCAACAAATAATCATGACAATGCTAAAAAGCTAGTACAAGAAAAAAATGTTGCTACTCAAAATAGTGCAGTGTTTATTGAGCAACATTTAACCCCTGCTGTAAAAGTTATGTTTAATCCATCTTCCACATCTCAAGAGTCGTCAACATCACAGACTATGCAAAAGGTTGTGTTGTTGTTGTTTTAAGGGGCTGAACTATAAGGTTATCTACCCTTCATATGCAAGAGAATCAAAAAGGACTAAATAGTAATAGAGAAAAAAGAAATGTATTTTGAATGTAACTATTGTACAAGTACTTATATTAAATAAATAAAAATATTGTATGGGTATTGTCTGTTTTTTCTTAATTGCTATACCCACGTCCTACTATATTAATGTCATTGTTAACCATCAACAATCTCCACCTATGTTCAGAAAGAAAGTGATCTTAAACAATACACTCTATCTATGGTTTGTGTACCGAGTATCATAATAATACAGTGTCGTCAAGCCATGTTCAGGCAATAGTAATGTTAGGTAAGGGGTTCGAACCCTTGCTTCCTTGTACAGGATTAGTTTTTACTCAACAGCAACCCATAATACTGTACTTTGAAACATGTCACATTTCATTACAAAATGTCAACTGTATCGTTTTCTAAGACCCCAGCTGCTGGCTAGTAGCTAGCAGACTGTGCAACAGAAACAGTGTCACCATGTTCATCCTTAAAAAAAATTCAACATTTATTATTCTTTTTCTTATTATTGTTTATTAAGAGTAGTGTAAAGTTGTCTTTGTGACGTAACGGTTATAATAGTTAGCTGGCACTCTAAAGCTCTTGAGTTCAAATTGAGCTTTAACATAAAATTTTAAAAGTATATTAGGACTAAGACAGGTCTACTCAGTCTCGGGTGATCCAAATAAGTAGATGTGGTTTGATTCACACTTTAACGATAGAACACGACGGTTTTTTATTTTTTTAAAATAATGATAGCCATTTGTTCATATTTTTTCATTTTCACATTTCACACATTGCTATTTGTCAATTTTCCATGTACACGATTTGAAAATGTCAGTTTAAAGTTTTTGGATTTCATGATATGGAAACAAGAATTTTCCATTTTGTTGTTTACACATTTGCCAATTTCCCATTTACATTTTTTAAATGTCAGTTTTAAGTTTTTAAATTGTGTTGATATGGAAACATGGATTTCCTATTTTTTCCATATCACAGAAGACACGTTTATGATTTAGTCCATGCTGAATGTTTAGTTTTGTAAAACACACATTTGCTGATTTAAATTTTCTTGAAATCACTTTAATGGAAGTGCTTGGCCATGGCAATAGTGCATTCTCTTTCTGTTTGTTTCCAAAAACATATAGGCCTACTACTACTACTACTACTACTACTGTAGGTAAGACTGTTTTACAAAATAACACCTATCTACTGCTGCATTAAAAAAACACAAGTGTTAAAAAAATATAGTATACTATTTACCATTTGCTATATACATTAATTACCCCACCATCCTACCTTGCCGTGTTTGCTTTGGTTGAAAAATCAATGCTACCCACACACACACACACACACACACACAAGCTTTCTCTCTCTCTCTCTATCATTCTATCTATAGTCATACATTCACACAACCATACCTGTCTTTGAAAACAAATACAACCACGCTATTTATCCTTGACATGCACACTTATCCCAAATAACTTTTAGTTATACATTTAACATTTACTATTACAAAAAAAATGTTTCCACTATTTACAATTACAAAAATGAATATTTACAAAATACTAAATCTACTGGTTACAAAAAAGCCATGTCTCTAAACAATAAAATATAAAAGTCACACCTCCACCTCGTGGTTATAACCCTATGGTAGGCTAATGCATAGGTCATTCATCTGCACTCATTTGCTATCCATCAAGGTAAAATTGCATTTTCTCTGTTCCACAAGATACAAATTTGATTGCTGGATTGTATCCTGCACTGTTTATGCGATATAGCTTTGCCAGTTCATAAAACCGCTAGGTAGTTCTCTACATACAGCAATTTTACCACTGCTCTACCTATGCCTTTTGCTATTTGGCTTTCTTACAGTCTAGTGTGTGATAGACAGCATAAACTGTATATCAAACCCAGTTCACCTTTGTATTTACAATCCAAGTAATAATTTGAAAAGACACAAATGTAATCAGTTTTAAACGTTATCTCTGTTTTGTTTTGTTTAATATCTTTATGTCATGCATATTAACCTGAAATCGAACCCTGGTGAAAAGGCTAACAGCTTAACTACTACACCACTATGCCCTTGTTTCTTAGTTTGATTCGTTCTAGGCCTCAGACCTGGAAATCGAGTTAAAACCATCAGTACAAGAGCTAAAAGTGCTTAACACTACAACACAAAATGGATAGCTGGTAACATTATACAACCGGAAATGATTATATTTCTGTTAGCAATGCATTTTGTCATCAGCCTACTGTCTGAGCACTGAAAGCAACACAGTTTAGTTTAGAACAAGCGAGTGTGTGTATAGATTATTAGCCTCAAGTAATTAAAGCTTGTTGTGTGTAGCGACCATCTTGTCCCGGTAACCACTGAGCATTTTTTTTTGTGTTTTATCTATCCTCTTTAACCAATCAATTAAAGATAGTCTACTCTTAATTCTTGAATCGATAAATCAGAGTTTGAGTACACCGTTCGTCATTTATTAACCCATACCTGCAACCTATACTCTCTCTATACTGCAGTTTGATCTGAAAAACAAGTTTCAATGGTAAAAGACTTGTCAGTCACCATACATGTAGCCTACACTAATTCTTTCTCTACCTAGCTATGTTTCATCACACATGGTAAACATCACACATGTTCGTATGCGATTATTAGTTTATAAAATCTCAGGTCGATGACCTTGATGTATTGGGTATTTTGGGTAAATTCATTGACCATGGGAAAGGGTTGACCATTCTAAGTCCTATGACACCTCACATGTTGATACCGGTATTCGATTATTAGTTTATAAAATATTAGGTCAATGACCTTGCTGTTTTGAATCTTTTGGGTAAATTCGTTGGTCATGGAAAAGGGTTGACCATCCTGAGTCCCATGACACCTCACATGAGCCTCTCTGATTATTAGTTTATAAAATCATCGGTCAATGACCTTGCTGTTTTAAATCTTTTGGGTAAAATCGTTGGTCATGGAAAAGGGTTGACCATCCTGAGTCCTATGACACCTCACTTGACCCTCTCTGATTATTAGTTAGCGAGATTTCAACAAAAGTGCAGTTAGGCCCTTTTGACATAAATAAATAATATATTCAAAAACAGAATGTCACCTCAAGTCCAACGACCTCTCATACAGGTCCCTAGCCTTATTGATTCATGAGATATTAAAAAGCTAATGACCTTAGATCTTTTGGGTAAATTCGTTGGTCATGGAAAAGGGTTGACCATCCTGAGTTCTATGACACCTCACTTGACCCTCTCTGATTATTAGTTAGCGAGATTTCAACAAAAGTGCAGTTACGCCCTTTTGACATAAATAAATAATATATTCAAAACAGAATGTCACCTCAAGTCCAACGACCTCTCATACAGGTCCCTAGCCTTATTGATTTATGAGATATTAAAAAGCTAATGACCTATTAGTTTTGGATCTTTTGGTATTTTTTTCAACATGTATGGCGTTAGGCCCCTTGTGAATTATATTTTGGAAAAAATATCTGCCACATTTGAAAGGGGGCGTTATCCCGAGTCCTAGGACACCTCGTACACGTCTCTAGCGTTATTGGTTCATGAGATATCGACAAAAATCACAAAAAACACGTGTTTACCTCAAAATCGAGTTTCCAAATTTTTTAAAAAATATAACGCATGGTCCATAGCAAAGAGGACGTCAGCCCGAGTCCTTGGACCCGTCGTACACGCCTCTAGCATGATTGGTTCGCGAGATATAGCAAAACGTTTAAAATCGCGGTTTTACCCCAAAACATTCTGTTTCCCTCATTCTCAAAAACTTTAACCTATTACCAAAATAAAGAGGGTTTCGAGACAAGCCATTTGACACGTCATAGGACCAAATCCGACCATGCATTCGTAAAATATCGTAAAAAGTCTAAAATCATGGTTTTACCCCCCAAAACCTGTTTCCCTCATTCTCAAAACTTTAACCTATTAATAACATATATAGGGCTTTGAGACAAGCGATTTAACATGTCACACGTCCAAATCCGACCTAGCGGTCGAGAGATATCGGCAAACTTCGTAGGAAAGTAGGCGACTATCTGGTTCTCTCCTCACCACCAAAACCCCTTCTTATCAATCATTTTTTTCAAAGAGCTCGCCCTCTTACAAAAATCCCAAGTGCGCATGCGTAAAAAACAAAAACAAAAATATTCATCCATAGCGGCAGCCAGAAAAACGCATGCGCGATATGAGCAACAACATTTAAGTTCATTTTAGCAGCGCACCTTATACATGTCGTATTTGAAAAGAGACTTTCACTAAAAATTACAATTTCACCCCCTAGTAGGGGTAGGTTTTATTTAGGGGTTGAAATGAGTGGTCCATAGCAAAGCCCCCGTCATCCCGAGTCCAACGACACTTCATTCGTGAATCTCCGACCACGGGTTCGGGAGTTATCGGCTCGCATTGGGAGTAGTGGTGGGGGGGGGTTGGAACCATCATCACTCCCCTACTATGATCCCAAAATTAGTGTTAATGTACCCATGAGTTTTCTAAGTCGTTATTAAATCGCTTTACTATTTACTAGATTTATTTACATATAACTTCTCTCCCGCCAAGAAAAGAAAGAAAAGCTAATATTGTCCCGCTCTGTGGGATTCAAAATTATTTGGCACTAGCCGCAGTTTGAAATAAGCTATACGTTATTTCGCAAGGGAAAAGTTAGATGGGCAATCCTGGGCGGATGGAGTTGAATTACCACAATCTAAAATACACAGTGTTGTGAAGCTCGTTGCGCTACGGAATTGTAACCTCTTTGTAGGTGAAGCGACTCTAGCGCTCAAGGCGGTCAGCAAGCTGGCAACTGCTGGGTAGTTTATTGGCTGAGGAATAACCCACCCACCAAGGGAAGATGATTAAGAGAAGGAAGTAGATTTGGGATTGGAAAAGAAGGATAGAAAAATAGGAGGAGAGTCCCACAAAATTAATAAGTTTAGTTTTAAACACACTTAAAGGTGGTTGCCACCGAAAATCCGCTTTCGGATACCTAAAATGAGTAAGGACTTGGTCTAAGCTGACGAGAAACACAGATAGAACTTGGGCGGTTTGCAAGAGAGTGGCTTTCGTATAATCCCTCTCAAGCATATATAAAACTACTATGGGGAAGAGTGATGGTCTGGCAAGACTGAGAGGAACAAATTTACTGTATGTCTTCTCAAAGAAATTAGGTTTTACAAAGTAATTCGAAGAATGCCGATGATTTAACTCAGTTTTGGTATTTTCAATTTCCAAAATTATGGAGTTCCTGTAAGGGCGACCAAGTGTCTCTAAGAAGGAAAATGATAAAGGATTATGCCTTATGGAGTAATCTTGGTAAATGAACCAATGGTTGCATTGGAAAATGGCTAAGCTTTTACTCAGCGAGGAGCCGGCTAAAAGTTTAGACAAAAAGAAACACTTATCTTTTAGAAAACTGACCATAAGTTTTCGGAGAGGGTCTCCACAAGCAGGTAGCTGGCTTAGCGAGCTTTACTTGCCTTACTGGCCAATTAGAATTAGCTATCAAAGCTAAAAAGAACTTTAGTGAGGTGAAAATTAAGAGTTCTTGCTCAAATGCAACAAATGGTGAAAGCCCTATTAATGATTTTAATGTCATTAAGTGAGGAGAGTCAAGGAAGACAGGATTTTGCCTAAACTTTGTATTCGCAAATGAAAAAGCGAAGGGAAACGATTCATTTATTTTACAATTAGAAGAAGTTTGAGGAAATTAACAATTATGCAATATAATTTTGACAAACATAGTTCATTTGAACTTTTTAACAAATAGGGTCGCAGACCTCTCAACATTAAACGGTTGCTCCAGGCAATTGACAATTTACAAGGTTTCAAACCTTACATGTTTCTAAAATCTTTATAAGATTTAAACAAATGAGCAATGAAATAATTAAAGCTTGAACGTGAATTGGAGTACAAAGAGTGCACCTTAAGAAATTCTTGAGAGAATGATCTAGAGAAAGTGACAACTTTGAAAATAACAACATGAAAAATAAGATAGAAGTTCCTACAACTTCTTATATTTATACAGAATTAATATATGAGAATTATACAAAGAGGGCAGGTCACTTACTGTGAAACCTGAAGAAAGTGAAAAGGAAAGTTCTAGACTTCCCCAGTTTGAGCAGGAATCACTCGCCAAATGGGACAGTTTCCATTTCGTGAAACCTGAACATGACTCGCTCAAGAGTTTAAAGAATTGTTTTCCCTGATTATAGGAAAGGAACAATGTGATTTAAAACTTGTATCACACAAGCAATTATGCAGAATTTAATTAATGTTAAACTAGCAAAGTTGGAAGGGCACTTCGTGAGTGACGCCTTATAGAAAGTTACAATTTTATTAATAATGGTTGTTAGTAGAAGGTTGAGGAAAGATCATTGGGATATAGGATCAATGTTCATGGCCGTATTTAATGTAAACGGACGAGCGCGACGCGGTAGAAACGTGGAACAAGCACTGGTTATCACTGTAGTCTATAAAGATGGATGCAAAGTTCACTATAGAAACACTGAAGTTTATGAGAAAGAAAGTTATTGCAATTATGGAAATAATTGATTGCACTATATAGGTGAGAGTCTATTTCTTGAAAAAGTTGTGATTTACAATTAAATGCGCCATAGAATGTTCCAACGGGGGAATAAAGTTCGCTATTGCAGTAATTTAAGGAAGATTCCTCATTTTAACTAGCATTTTCACAAGTGCGTGAACAATACTTGACGGCAAGACTCACAGATAGAGTACAAGATCTCGAAGGTTCCAGAACGACCTTAGCAGAAAATGGGGTTGAGAAAATCCAACGGAGGAACTAGCTTTATAATTATAGACAGCGGGTATTAGATAATATCCCACGTAGCGAGAGGATTTCTCGTTTGAATAGCTTAAGAAAAGCTCTTTTTAGTAAGGTTGGCTTATACAAGCAAAAGCTCAACATGGCAAATCCCACGAAGAATGATTTTTGCCCCAAAGTAAATAATTTCACACTGTCTATAAAATATAATTAAAAGCACTTGGAAGTTAAAACCATGAAGATGAGGTTAAAACTTTTAAAATGGTACTTATCTTGATTTCATGTTGAAGTCGAAGTTTCCGTTGATGACTACTTAGCCAACATGGCGTAGAAGAGGGTGAGCCTCTTGGTTTGAGGAGGCTAGCTCGAGCGGAGCTTTGACTGACCGAGTCAACTGCAGACTGAGAAGTGAGAGCTGCTCAACGGAGCACGGAGGGACCAAGAAAGGGGGAAAAAGTGGGGGGTAGGAGACAAAAGGAGAACATATAAACATTGCCAACTTTAAAACAAAAAATTAATCTCTTGCTGAGCTGATCTTCTAAGAGTTGATAACAGATGATACTAGCGCAGCATGGTGAGTAAAGAAGTAGACGTAGACCTCTTGCTCAAGGAGAAAATAGCTGGCGATGGTAACAGGATCTGGTGGCCAAATGGATAAGTAAGTCCTCTAGCACCAGGAATAGTTGAGGAACTTCAGAGATTCGCTGCGAGGTGACGCTAGGTGGGTCACAGAAGTTATATATCTAGAACAGACTTATGAAGACATAAGAGATTTGCCTATCAAGGAGAAAACAAAAGATCCCTGTTGGTGTTTGACAAAGAGAAAGGAAGAAATGAAGATGCAAGGAGCAATAAAAATTATATCTCAGGTACCGTGTATTCAAAGAATACACCAGTCATCAGTTCAGTTGGCAACACAGTGTCCTTGATAGGGTGATGGCCACATGTGTGGACTGTGGGCTGTCAGTGTATACTGCAATAAGGCAGCATGTGTGTCAACAGTTCAGTTGGCAGCACAGTGACCTTGATAGGGTGAAGGCCACATGTGTGGGTTGTGGGCTGTCAGTGTGTATTGTATAAGGCAGCGTGTGTGTCATCAGTTCAGTTGGCAGCACAGTGTCCTTGATAGGGTGATGGCAACATGTGTGGAAAGTGGGCTGTCAGTGTATATTGCAATAAGGCAGCATGTGTGTCATCAGTTCAGTTGGCAGCACAGTGTCCTTGATAGGGTGAAGGCCACATGTGAGGGCTGTCAGTGTGTATTGCAATAAGGCAGAATATGTGTCATCAGTTCAGTTGGCAGCACAGTGTCCTTGATAGGGTGAAGGCCACATGTGTGGGCTGTCAGTGTGTATTGCAATAAGGCAGCATGTGTGTCATCAGTTCAGTTGGCAGCACAGTGTCCTTGATAGGGTGAAGACCACATGTGTGGGCTGTTGGCTGTCAGTGTGTATTGCAATAAGGCAGCATGTGTGTCATCAGTTTAGTTGGCAGCACAGTGTCCTTGATAGGGTGAAGGCCACATGTGTGGGCTGTGGGCTGTCAGGGTATATTGCAATAAGGCAGCATGTGTGTCCACAGTTCAGTTGGTAGCACAGTGTCCTTGATAGGGTAAAGGCCACATGTGTGGGCTGTCAGTGTGTATTGCAATAAGGCAGCCTGTGTGTCATCAGTTCAGTTGGCAGCACAGTGTCCTTGATAGGGTGCAGGCCACATGTGTGGGCTCTCAGTGAGTATTGCAATAAGACAGCATGTGTGTCATCAATTCAGTTGGCAGCACAGTGTCCTTGATAGGGTGAAGGCCATATGTGAGGGCTGTCAGTGTGTATTGCAATAAGGCAGCGTGTGTGTGTCATCAGTTCAGTTGGCAGCACAGTGTCCTTGATAGGGTGAAGGCCACATGTGTGGGCTGTGGGCTGTCAGTGTATATTGCAATAAGGCAGAATATGTGTCATCAGTTCAGTTGGCAGCACAGTGTCCTTGATAGGGTGAAGGCCACATGTGTGGGCTGTCAGTGTGTATTGCAATAAGGCAGCATGTGTGTCATCAGTTCAGTTGGCAGCACAGTGTCCTTGATAGGGTGAAGACCACATGTGTGGGCTGTTGTCTGTCAGTGTGTATTGCAATAAGGCAGCATGTGTGTCATCAGTTTAGTTGGCAGCACAGTGTCCTTGATAGGGTGAAGGCCACATGTGTGGGCTGTGGGCTGTCAGGGTATATTGCAATAAGGCAGCATGTGTGTCCACAGTTCAGTTGGTAGCACAGTGTCCTTGATAGGGTGAAGGCCACAAGTGAGGGCTGTCAGTGTGTATTGCAATAAGGCAGAATATGTGTCATCAGTTCAGTTGGCAGCACAGTGTCCTTGATAGGGTGCAGGCCACATGTGTGGGCTCTCAGTGAGTATTGCAATAAGACAGCATGTGTGTCATCAATTCAGTTGGCAGCACAGTGTCCTTGATAGGGTGAAGGCCATATGTGAGGGCTGTCAGTGTGTATTGCAATAAGGCAGCGTGTGTGTGTCATCAGTTCAGTTGGCAGCACAGTGTCCTTGATAGGGTGAAGGCCACATGTGTGGGCTGTGGGCTGTCAGTGTGTATTGCAATAAGGCAGCATGTGTGTCATCAGTTTAGTTGGCAGCACAGTGTCCTTGATAGGGTGAAGGCCACATGTGTGGGCTGTGGGCTGTCAGGGTATATTGCAATAAGGCAGCATGTGTGTCCACAGTTCAGTTGGTAGCACAGTGTCCTTGATAGGGTAAAGGCCACATGTGTGGGCTGTCAGTGTGTATTGCAATAAGGCAGCCTGTGTGTCGTCAGTTCAGTTGGCAGCACAGTGTCCTTGATAGGGTGCAGGCCACATGTGTGGGCTCTCAGTGAGTATTGCAATAAGACAGCATGTGTGTCATCAATTCAGTTGGCAGTACAGTGTCCTTGATAGGGTGAAGGCCATATGTGAGGGCTGTCAGTGTGTATTGCAATAAGGCAGCGTGTGTGTGTCATCAGTTCAGTTGGCAGCACAGTGTCCTTGATAGGGTGAAGGCCACATGTGTGGGCTGTGGGCTGTCAGTGTATATTGCAATAAGGCAGAATATGTGTCATCAGTTCAGTTGGCAGCACAGTGTCCTTGATAGGGTGAAGGCGACACGTGTGGGCTGTCAGTGTGTATTGCAATAAGGCAGCATGTGTGTCATCAGTTCAGTTGGCAGCACAGTGTCCTTGATAGGGTGAAGACCACATGTGTGGGCTGTTGTCTGTCAGTGTGTATTGCAATAAGGCAGCATGTGTGTCATCAGTTTAGTTGGCAGCACAGTGTCCTTGATAGGGTGAAGGCCACATGTGTGGGCTGTGGGCTGTCAGGGTATATTGCAATAAGGCAGCATGTGTGTCCACAGTTCAGTTGGTAGCACAGTGTCCTTGATAGGGTGAAGGCCACAAGTGAGGGCTGACAGTGTGTATTGCAATAAGGCAGAATATGTGTCATCAGTTCAGTTGGCAGCACAGTGTCCTTGATAGGGTGCAGGCCACATGTGTGGGCTCTCAGTGAGTATTGCAATAAGACAGCATGTGTGTCATCAATTCAGTTGGCAGCACAGTGTCCTTGATAGGGTGAAGGCCATATGTGAGGGCTGTCAGTGTGTATTGCAATAAGGCAGCGTGTGTGTGTCATCAGTTCAGTTGGCAGCACAGTGTCCTTGATAGGGTGAAGGCCACATGTGTGGGCTGTGGGCTGTCAGTGTATATTGCAATAAGGCAGCATGTGTGTCATCAGTTCAGTTGGCAGCACAGTGTCCTTGATAGGGTGAAGGCCACATGTGTGGGTTGTGGGCTGTCAGTGTGTATTGCAATAAGGCAGCATGTGTGTCATCAATTCAGTTGGCAGCACAGTGTCCTTGATAGGGTGATGACCACATGTGTGGGCTGTGAGCTGTCAGTGTGAATTGCAATAAGGCAGCATGTGTGTCATCAGTTCAGTTGGCAGCACAGTGTCCTTGATAGGGTGATGGCCACATGTGTGGGCTTCGGGCTGTCAGTGTGCATTGCAATAAGGCAGCATGTGTGTCATCAATTCAGTTGGCAGCACAGTGTCCTTGATAGGGTGATGGCCACATGTGTGGGCTGTGGGCTGTCAGTGTGTATTGCAATAAGGCAGAATATGTGTCATCAGTTCAGTTGGCAGCACAGTGTCCTTGATAGGGTGAAGGCCACATGTGTGGGCTGTCAGTGTGTATTGCAATAAGGCAGCATGTGTGTCATCAGTTCAGTTGGCAGCACAGTGTCCTTGATAGGGTGAAGACCACATGTGTGGGCTGTTGGCTGTCAGTGTGTATTGCAATAAGGCAGCATGTGTGTCATCAGTTTAGTTGGCAGCACAGTGTCCTTGATAGGGTGAAGGCCACATGTGTGGGCTGTGGGCTGTCAGGGTATATTGCAATAAGGCAGCATGTGTGTCCACAGTTCAGTTGGTAGCACAGTGTCCTTGATAGGGTAAAGGCCACATGTGTGGGCTGTCAGTGTGTATTGCAATAAGGCAGCCTGTGTGTCATCAGTTCAGTTGGCAGCACAGTGTCCTTGATAGGGTGCAGGCCACATGTGTGGGCTCTCAGTGAGTATTGCAATAAGACAGCATGTGTGTCATCAATTCAGTTGGCAGCACAGTGTCCTTGATAGGGTGAAGGCCATATGTGAGGGCTGTCAGTGTGTATTGCAATAAGGCAGCGTGTGTGTGTCATCAGTTCAGTTGGCAGCACAGTGTCCTTGATAGGGTGAAGGCCACATGTGTGGGCTGTGGGCTGTCAGTGTATATTGCAATAAGGCAGAATATGTGTCATCAGTTCAGTTGGCAGCACAGTGTCCTTGATAGGGTGAAGGCCACATGTGTGGGCTGTCAGTGTGTATTGCAATAAGGCAGCATGTGTGTCATCAGTTCAGTTGGCAGCACAGTGTCCTTGATAGGGTGAAGACCACATGTGTGGGCTGTTGTCTGTCAGTGTGTATTGCAATAAGGCAGCATGTGTGTCATCAGTTTAGTTGGCAGCACAGTGTCCTTGATAGGGTGAAGGCCACATGTGTGGGCTGTGGGCTGTCAGGGTATATTGCAATAAGGCAGCATGTGTGTCCACAGTTCAGTTGGTAGCACAGTGTCCTTGATAGGGTGAAGGCCACAAGTGAGGGCTGTCAGTGTGTATTGCAATAAGGCAGAATATGTGTCATCAGTTCAGTTGGCAGCACAGTGTCCTTGATAGGGTGCAGGCCACATGTGTGGGCTCTCAGTGAGTATTGCAATAAGACAGCATGTGTGTCATCAATTCAGTTGGCAGCACAGTGTCCTTGATAGGGTGAAGGCCATATGTGAGGGCTGTCAGTGTGTATTGCAATAAGGCAGCGTGTGTGTGTCATCAGTTCAGTTGGCAGCACAGTGTCCTTGATAGGGTGAAGGCCACATGTGTGGGCTGTGGGCTGTCAGTGTGTATTGCAATAAGGCAGCATGTGTGTCATCAGTTTAGTTGGCAGCACAGTGTCCTTGATAGGGTGAAGGCCACATGTGTGGGCTGTGGGCTGTCAGGGTATATTGCAATAAGGCAGCATGTGTGTCCACAGTTCAGTTGGTAGCACAGTGTCCTTGATAGGGTAAAGGCCACATGTGTGGGCTGTCAGTGTGTATTGCAATATGGCAGCCTGTGTGTCGTCAGTTCAGTTGGCAGCACAGTGTCCTTGATAGGGTGCAGGCCACATGTGTGGGCTCTCAGTGAGTATTGCAATAAGACAGCATGTGTGTCATCAATTCAGTTGGCAGCACAGTGTCCTTGATAGGGTGAAGGCCATATGTGAGGGCTGTCAGTGTGTATTGCAATAAGGCAGCGTGTGTGTGTCATCAGTTCAGTTGGCAGCACAGTGTCCTTGATAGGGTGAAGGCCACATGTGTGGGCTGTGGGCTGTCAGTGTATATTGCAATAAGGCAGAATATGTGTCATCAGTTCAGTTGGCAGCACAGTGTCCTTGATAGGGTGAAGGCCACATGTGTGGGCTGTCAGTGTGTATTGCAATAAGGCAGCATGTGTGTCATCAGTTCAGTTGGCAGCACAGTGTCCTTGATAGGGTGAAGACCACATGTGTGGGCTGTTGTCTGTCAGTGTGTATTGCAATAAGGCAGCATGTGTGTCATCAGTTTAGTTGGCAGCACAGTGTCCTTGATAGGGTGAAGGCCACATGTGTGGGCTGTGGGCTGTCAGGGTATATTGCAATAAGGCAGCATGTGTGTCCACAGTTCAGTTGGTAGCACAGTGTCCTTGATAGGGTGAAGGCCACAAGTGAGGGCTGACAGTGTGTATTGCAATAAGGCAGAATATGTGTCATCAGTTCAGTTGGCAGCACAGTGTCCTTGATAGGGTGCAGGCCACATGTGTGGGCTCTCAGTGAGTATTGCAATAAGACAGCATGTGTGTCATCAATTCAGTTGGCAGCACAGTGTCCTTGATAGGGTGAAGGCCATATGTGAGGGCTGTCAGTGTGTATTGCAATAAGGCAGCGTGTGTGTGTCATCAGTTCAGTTGGCAGCACAGTGTCCTTGATAGGGTGAAGGCCACATGTGTGGGCTGTGGGCTGTCAGTGTATATTGCAATAAGGCAGCATGTGTGTCATCAGTTCAGTTGGCAGCACAGTGTCCTTGATAGGGTGAAGGCCACATGTGTGGGTTGTGGGCTGTCAGTGTGTATTGCAATAAGGCAGCATGTGTGTCATCAATTCAGTTGGCAGCACAGTGTCCTTGATAGGGTGATGACCACATGTGTGGGCTGTGAGCTGTCAGTGTGAATTGCAATAAGGCAGCATGTGTGTCATCAGTTCAGTTGGCAGCACAGTGTCCTTGATAGGGTGATGGCCACATGTGTGGGCTTCGGGCTGTCAGTGTGCATTGCAATAAGGCAGCATGTGTGTCATCAATTCAGTTGGCAGCACAGTGTCCTTGATAGGGTGATGGCCACATGTGTGGGCTGTGGGCTGTCAGTGTGTATTGCAATAAGTCAGCATGTGTGTCATCAGTTCAGTTGGCATCACAGTGTCCTTGATAGGGTGAAGGCCACGTGTGTGGGCTGTGGGCTGTCAGTGTGTATTGCAATAAGGCAGCATGTGTGTCATCAGTTCAGTTGGCAGCACAGTGTCCTTGATAGGGTGAAGGCCAAATGTGTGGGCTGTCAGTGTGTATTGCAATAAGGCAGCGTGTGTGTCATCAGTTCAGTTGGCAGCACAGTGACCTTGATAGGGTGAAGGCCACATGTGTGGGCTGTCAGTGAGTATTGCAATAAGGCAGCATGTGTGTCATCAGTTCAGTTGGCAGCACAGTGTCCTTGAAAGGGTGAAGACCATATGTGAGGGCTGTCAGTGTGTATAAGGCAGCGTGTGTGTCATCAGTTCAGTTGGCAGCACAGTGTCCTTGATAGGGTGAAGGCCACATGTGTGGGCTGTGGGCTCTCTGCGTGTATTGCAATAAGTCAGCATGTGTGTCATCAGTTCTGTTGGCAGCACAGTGTCCGTGATAGGGTGAAGGCCATATGTGTGGGCTGTGGGCTGTCAGTGTGTATTGCAATAAGGCAGCATATGTGTCATCAGTTCAGTTGGCAGCACCGTGTCCTTGATAGGGTGATGGCCACATGTGTGGGCTGGGGGCTGTCAGTGTGTATTGCAATAAGGCACCATATGTGTCATCAGTTCAGTTGGCAGCACAGTGTCCTTGATAGGGTGAAGGCCACATGTGTGGGCTGTCAGTGTGTATTGCAATAAGGCAGCGTGTGTGTCATCAGTTCAGTTGGCAGCACAGTGTCCTTGATAGGGTGAAGGCCACATGTGTGGGCTGTCGGTGTGTATTGCAATAAGGGAGCATATGTGTCATCAGTTCAGTTGGCAGCATAGTGTCCTTGATAGGGTGATGGCCACATATGTGGGCTCTCAGTGTTTATTGCAATAAGGCAGCGTGTGTGTCATCAGTTCAGTTGGCAGCACAGTGTCCTTGATAGGGTGAAGGCCACATGTGTGGGCTGTGGGCTGTCAGTGTGTATTGCAATAAGGCAGAACTTCTAGCATCAGTTTACTGTTTGTATGCTGTGATACAAGCGACAGCCGTAATTGGTGACGTAATCTCTCGCTGCAGCTTGTAGGAGAACATTCCCGGGCACACTGTATATGGTATCCAGTATGAATGTTATTGCACTCATAACCTACTAGGTGTACCCGCCATGCGTTGTGTTGCCACTCAAACAAAGAAAGTGCTTCTGTTGTTAATTTATTTATTGAAGTGCACACAACTCCTGAACAAAGTTCATTTCTTGAAATGATTAGTGCGACAAAACTCATTTGAAGAAACGACTAGCACACCACCTTTTGTAACATGTATTTGCTAATAAGAAAACTTCCTCGTGCTCGCAAAAAACATTTGTTGAAACGAAAGTCAAAAGTTTCATATATATGAAATCACGAGTCATTAGAAATCTTGTTCTGGAAACAAAGCTATGCATATGACACAATGTAGTGGACCCACCACGCGACCGACTCCTTCATTTCAAGCAGATTGTGTGGGATGTCCCGAACAGCAGAGATCCGTAATCTTTTCGTTTTGATAAACAAATGTTCAATCAGGGAATTACCTTGCAAAACCTAATCCATTTATTGATAAGGATCATAATACCTGGGATATGTTAATGCCTTTTCCGCAAATGTACAGTGAAAGTAAGCTAAGGCCTAATATAAATAAATACATTAACGGTAAATAAATAAATAAATAAACTATATACAAACAATGAATCGAAATAAAGCTGGCACAATACAAATACTCGCTGTTTCAATACCATACAGAATCTCTGTAGTAATTCAGTAAACCGAACCTTGTGTAGCAGAACTAAGAAGAAATGGCTTCGTTTCCAACCCCAGCCATCCTAAAAGTGGTTTTCCGTTGCTTGCCCACTTCTACGCTAAGCAAATGCTGGAATTGTACCTAATTTGGATTATGGCCGCCTCCTACCCAAACCTTCTCCCCATTTAATATATATACATTAGATAAGCCAGCACAATTACACTGGTTATCAAACATGTACAAGGGGGCTCGATGACCATGATGTAAACCATCACCAATGTATATACTCCATTGGCTACTGATGCTAACCAACGCACTTGGGGGTGACAAGACACCTGCACACACATTCAGTGTTTATAGCAATGTTTACTCTCAGTTCACCTAGACACAAAAGCCAAGTATCCTGGGAATGATAAACCCCCTGCATATGCATTGTCCCAAATAATGTACGTATTGAACTCTGCTACAAATCAAAACCAGGTCACTCAGTATCGCTGCCTGCTCGCAGCATGGAGCGGTGATATAGTGTGAGGCGTGTTGCCTATATAGTCCCTGCTTCATATCGTCAAGTAGTGCAATGTGACAGCCGTGAGGATTATCTCGTGGTGAGGTGATATAGTGTGAGGTGTGTTGCCTATATAGTCCCTGCTTCATATCGTCAAGTAGTGCAGTGTGACAGCCGTGAGGATTATCTCGTGGTGAGGTGATATAGTGTAAGGTGTGTTGCCTATGTAGTCCCAGCTTCATATCGTCAAGTAGTGCAATGTGAGAGCCGTGAGGATTATCTCGTGGCGTGGTGACGTACTGTAAGTAGTTCGAATCCCACCTTGGGCACAAACCTTTGTCATTGTTTGTTGTTGTTGTTGTTGGATCCAAGTTTAAGAAAAAGTTCAAAATTGGTTTTTGCAGCGCTTTGATGATATCAAATTGTCAGTGCTAGAAAATGTAGTTGCCAGTGTACAAAAATATACTGTAGATAGTGGCCCAAAACATGGGCTGAGGCATCTGTGGGTTCCCGATCCCGGCACCAACGTGAGTGACGTGTATGGCAAGTTTGATGGAGGACTGTGGGTGTGCAGGCTCAGGTCCTGGACCGAAGGACTGTGGATGTGCAGGTTCAGGTCCTGGACCGAAACCTGTGTTGTGGCTGCGTTTCCTGGGTACAATGTAAAGGCGAGGTACAAACCGCACAACAAAGGTCGTGGACAACAACCTGGTTTGTGCTAGCTTGGAGTCGACTGCGTCGCGCAGATTTGTCTAGTGATGAGTTCGGGAGTCCAGGAGACTGTTGCCCGCGACTGTAGATTGAGCAGTTGCTTGTTGTGCGCAGACTTTGCATAAAAACAGCAGAGCTGGTAGAACGCAACTGTATACGCTATCAGAGCTGAAACTAGGGCATCGTTCTGCACATTAGTATCAAAATGACCGTCTGTCTCTAGTCATCATGCATGCTAATAAGCCTACAACTGCTGTGTCACTCTCGACTGACTTACTGATTCATTGCAGCCCACTTCGTTGACTGACAGCACTGTCGTACACATGCCGCTGAACTGCTTGCCATTCCATATACGTTTGGAAGGATAGTCTCGGATTTTTCAGATGGAGTGGAGATTCTAGACTTTTCGTGACTTAAGCATTGTCTTTTGGTGCACACTTATATCAAATTACATCGTAATGAAAAGAAAAAGAAGAGCAGATAGTCTCATAATTTAACATCTAAATTCAAAATAAAGCCCACTGATACAGGAGTCACTGACGTATGTTGCCACCATAGGCTCGTATAGGACAGTGCTTCATCGTTTGTCTATCGGCTCCTCAGTCACACTGTAACCTGTTCCACTTGAACAACGCGTCCGCACGAACACCAGAATTGGTCCTAATCTGGTTGGATTTCGACCATATCCAACGAGGAAGATCAAATGCAGGTACTTAAAATGTGGCAGATGGCATGTCTTGGCACTCTTGTAGAGCAAAAATCTTCCGATAATGAGACCACTGCGGGACTATGTCAAAGTTCTCATTCATCAATATCGTAGCTGTGTGCACGGGGGGCTGCCTTGAGCGAAGTCTGGCTAGACAAGCAGCAGGTATGTCAGCATGAATAGGGAGATCCTGGTTGCATGGTGTGGTATGCTTTGACCAGGTTATTACACCTGCTGAGATGGGAAGGAGGAATGTAGCTCAGGACAGGAAGCCATTCAATAGGGGTGCATTTAATGGAACCAGATTTTGATTTTAACATTGATCTTCCTTATGTGAGGGCTGTATTACCACACAGGGGCACAATATTCAACTACAGATAGAACGAGGCTAATTGTAGAAGAATGAACAGTTGAAGAATTAGAGCCTCATGTTGTTCCACATAGTTTCTGGATGATGTTGCTGCGGGATCTCAACGTAGAAAAAGTCTTCAAAAGATGTTGTTTGAAGGATAAGGTTCTGTGTAAAGTAACACCCAAGTACTCGGGATGCCAATTGTGTGGCAGAAGGTTGTCATCAAAGTACACCCCGAGATCCATGTTAGCCTTGCGATTATTCAAGTGGAAGGAACATACTAGGCTGTAGTCTCCATTTGCAAAAGTAGTCCCCTAGGACACTCAGGTCTGTTGTTAGTGTGATCTCAGATGTTTGAACCTCTTGTAGCTATCCACCAGTTGCCCGCATGTCCAAATGTCCTTGATTCCGTTTTTGGCATATCAGCTATATACAAGCTGAAAACAAGTGGAGCCAGGAGAGAACCTTGTGGTAATCCATCATTCAATTTCCTTTGTGCACTAACTGTAATACCCATGACAACTCTAAACAGTCTGTTACTCATCATGTTATTGGTCTTGCAGGGAATTACACGAAGTAGTTTGTAAACCAGACTTTCCCTCCAAACAGTGCCTAATGCAGCCTTGAGATCAATGAATGCCTTGATGTCTTAAGGCAATTTTGGAATCCTGCCTCAAAGAATATCTTTAGAGACAGCATCTGGTCTGCACAGCAGCGATGTGGTCGAATTCCAGCTTGCTCAATGGGTATCTCCACAAGCAATCTTGGATCCATTTTGTTCAGGAGGAGTCGTTCCACTGATTTGTAGCATATACTCAATAGAGAAATTGGTCGTTAACTCTCTGGTTTGTTATTTGGTTTCCCAGGTTTCAAAATAGCTATGATTTTTGTTTGCTTTAACAAGTGAGGAATCTTACCAGTCTGCAGGAAATTGGTATCAAACATACAGAGCCATAATCGTGCATTTCTACCGCAGTTCACAAGAAATTCGGGATGTAGTCCATCAAATCCCGGTGGTAATACCGTACTCTTCTGTAGAATTCAGATTCTATTTTGGTCCCGCTAACGGATCTCCGGCCTAGGACTACTCCGGAGGGTGTTAACATCACAATGTATACAAAGGTAACATCTGACATACTACTGGACAGAGCGTGTGTGTTAGAATTGTGATTGGCAGAGGCAGGTTTAAAAATATAGAAAGGGAAATGGTTGGGATTATTGAATTATTTAAATCGTACGCTTTCTTGTACGGTGTCTAGTTTATTATCTTGGCCTCAGGTGATTGTTTCCGGACGTTTTGGCAGTCATTGCAGCAGGCATAATCATGGGTATGAGTTCGTGTCTGTACTCAAATTATCCGTTGGTTGTCTGTAAGTCAGTCACTGCTTGATAGCCATTGACGTCACGCTGCTCCTTGATTCGTCCGAGCCCCAGCCAGTCAACTTTCATCGTGTTGCTAATCATAAACCTGTCTTTGATATTGAAATTATTGAGATGCTTCACGATCTCTATTGCCTCTTTAAGTATCCTGTTTTGATATCTAGGAATTTTAGCAACAGATTCTGCCATATCAAATTATATGACGTGTCTCGTGCCGTTATCATGTTCAACTATTGCAGATCTGTAGTTTATTGGTTTTTTGTCTCGAATATGCTCTGAAATCCTAATGGAAACACGTCTTTTTGTTTGCCCTTGGTATATCTCTTCACAGGAACATGGCACTTTGTGAAATCCTGCGCCCTGGCTTGGCTGCTTTATCTCGGCTGATTTAAGCACCATTTGCGACAGCTTGTTTATTGGTTCCTTTATCGTTGTTACGTTGTGTTTTCTTAGCAACCTGGCGACTCTTTCCGTCACCCCCTGTACATACGATAGAAGGGTGTATTATCATAATGTTATTGGTTTTACGTTCCTTTTAACTACTGGGGCTTTTAGAGACGCCGGTGTGCCGGAATTTCGCCCCGAAGGGGATCTATAATATGCCAGTAAATCTACTGACGCGGCTCCCTCGCATTTGCGCACTCTCAATGCCAACTGGCTACGCCAAGATTCGATCCTGCAAACTTGGGCCCAGCAAGCGAGAACGTTACCGCTGACCTACACAGCCAGCTAAGAATGGATTTATAGTGGGGCGTATCTTCGATTCAGCAGTTCTTCGGCTTTGTTCTGTATTCCGTTTCGCCCTATTTATCTGTCTTTTTTCTATCCTTTATCTAGGAGCGTATTCCAATCTCTTATTTTCTCTTTATTTACGCTGTCCTTATCGTAAATGCGGTTGGCTCTGGTGAATGTCCAAGCTACCATGTCCCTCTGCGTCGTGGATGGCTTGAGTTTGCATGTAGGTACAGATCTGTATGTGTGCCTTTCCTATAGACCCTGTGTCCGAGCGTGTTGTCTGTTCGTTTATATAGCGAAGCGTCTACGAAGGCCAGCGGATTATTTTCTTCTACTTCCAATGTGATGTTAATGCTTGGATGTCTAGGAAGTCCTGGAGTGTGTTGCGTCCATGTTTCCATATCAAAAGACCCCGTCTACGTATCTGAAACAACACTCAGGTTTCAATGGGTTCTCTTTTGCAGCTTCTTCCTCTAATTTACCATGAAACCTTTGGCCAATAATGGACAGAGAGGGATCCCATTGTTGCTCTTTAAATATGTTGAAACATGTGCCCATTAAAGTCGAAGACAGTGGTGCTGATGCAGTGTTCACCTAAGTCAACTAAATCCTTTGAACCTCCTGTGGCTGTATGCTTTTACCTGATTGTGTGGAGTCAGGTACCTGAAAGCTGGAAAATAACGACTCTACATCCCGGCTTGCTAGGAAATCGCCGTCACTCAAGTTAATACTCGCTATGATGTATACGAAGTGTTGCGAATTTATGACGTGGGGGGCTGGCGGAGGGAATAATGCATGCAGGACCTGATTCAAATATTTAGCAAATATTGGGGTTGCTATGGCGCTAACTGTGGGTCTCAGAGGCACATCGGTCTTGTGTAAGAGCGACGAACGTGGGATTTCTTGAATGACGAGGTTTCAAGGATTTCTGGTTCTCTTCTTGAATGACTCCTTAATTAGTCTGCTCTAAATTCTTTCTGGTGTTCCTCGGGATTACCTTATAAGCTGGGTCTGAGCTACGAGCCTGGCATGTTTGATGATCTGAGAGTCCTGTGATCCAATTTCATCTGCTTCGAAGGCTGGTAGATGACGGATAGAATATTTCACCCCGCAAGTAAATCTTCCCTAGGAAGACGTTTCGGCCTGATGGCGAAATTAATTACATTGCTTCGGATGTAGGACGTGGTAGCTTTGTAAAGATGAATGAGTTGTTAACATCAAGATTAGGAGACATGGAGTGCTGCTTTTGAAGGGTCTAAAGACTGGTGACTAAAACAACAACGAAAATGTATACTTGCCACTCATCAATTTAGCCGCCACTGTGAAATCTCACCGTTTTATTCGCAAGAATAGACTCCATTTATTGAACATTGGAGGAAATCAATCAGTGTTGCAAACGGATGTCCATAAGCACCTTTCCCTTTATGGCACCCGGCATGTAAAAATTCTGATGGCTAAGATACGTTCCCAATACACTCATGCTTTCAGAGCTATGAATCCAAAATCTCCAACAAGTCACTTCTGTATAATATACATATCATGGCTTCGGTGGCATGGTCGGTAGCATGTTGAACTGCTATGCACAAGATCACAGGTTCAAACCACACCAAAGGCGGTGGTTTTTATGGTGCGTTAAAATCCTTCAATATGCCTTCCTTCAGAGGGGAAGTAAAGCCTGTGGACTCATGTCAGATTTATGCCATGTAAAACAAACAACCACTACAATTAGTAGTGTGAATCCAAATTTGTAGGTTATATTTCGCTGGTTAGCAACACACTATCAACTTCGAACATCCACTGCTAGATGTCGCTGACAGTAGCATCTGCTAGCCAAAGTTGGAGCTACTAGAAATTGAACTTGGTAGGAGCCTGTGGGCGTTCATTTAGAATACCCTGATGACTGCAAAACGTATATCATCATAATATACATATAATTGTAAAATGCTCAGACTATTATGTACAACATAATATTGATGAGTTCAAACGCCATCATTTACCGGTACTTCTTGAAGACACGTATTTAAGTTACCCCTATTACAGTATATTAATACCACTTAGATTCCTAGGTCTTAGTGTTGTTATTCTACATCCGTAATAATGTACCGCACTTTAAACTGTTATTACTACTGATTTCAGTCTGATATGGTCAGATACGTCAGATCCTGCTGTAAGAAATGTTTACGCACTTGGTACTAGTGGAGGAAAATTTACTAGAACTGCATCTAGAGAAGACTTTATATCCAAACAACAATTGAAGCCAAAAATTCCAAGTCATACCGGTAAACAGGCTTATCAATGTAGCGTATGTGAATCCAAATTTTCCGTGATAGGAAAATTGAAGACCCACATGCACGTCCACAGCAGCGACAGACCATTTTCATGTACCGTATGTGAATCCACGTTTAGACTTAGAGGACAATTGAAGACCCACATGCTCTTTCATAGCGGCGAGAAGCCATTTTCATGTACCGTATGTAAATCCAAGTTTAGACTGAGAGGCTCTTTGAAGACATACATGCTCATCCATAGCGACGAGAAGCCTCTTTCATGTAGCGTATGTGAATTCAAGTTCAACAACAAAGGTACATTGAAAAGACACATGCTAGTCCTTAGCGGAGAGAAGCCCTATTCATGTAGCGTATGTGAATTGAAGTTTACCCGTAGAGGACCTTTGAAGGCACATATGCTAGTCCATAGCGGTAAAAAGCCATATTCATGTGACGTATGTGGATCCACGTTTAGACTTCGAGGATATTTGAAGACCCACATGCTCGTCAATAGCGACGAGAAGCCATTTTCATGTACCGTATGTGAATCCAAGTTTAGCTTAAGAGGATCTTTGAAGACACACATGCTCATCCATACCGGTGAAAAGCCATTTTCATGTAGCGTATGTGAATCCAAATTCGGCCAGAGAGGAACATTCAAGAAACACAAGCTCGTCCATAGCGGCGAAAAGCCATTTTCATGTACCGTATGTGATTCCAAGTTTGGCTTTAGAGGAACTTTGAACACACACATGATCATCCATACTGGCAAGAAGCCTTTCTCATGTAGCGTATGTGAATACAAGTTTAACAAGAAAGGTACTTTGAAGAGACACATGGTAGTCCATAGCGGTGTGAAGCCTTAATCATGTTGGCTATATAATTTAATAAGATGCCCTCGAAAGAGCATTACTTAACCTACATAATACACGAAAATATCATTCTAAATACAATTTGATCTTACAATGCTATTTACTTTTCACTGTAGTCTCTGATGGATTTAGTTCTTTTTGCATTCTTAGTTAAGTGATAACGGTTACACCTCTTGTTACACAACGAAAGTACGCAATCATCACCTGGCTGGTGAAAACCACGAGTTAAGCAAATCTTATGGCGAAAACCATGAGTTGCAAGTCACGTTACCACATGTCTTAGATCCTGTCCTGCCTCCGTCCATTGTCGATCCATCATTGCGCTAGTGCTATAAAAATCAGGGTCAATGTCATTTCCCTTCCTCCGCCGCAGTTCGAGATGCACTTGGTAAGGGCCGGTAGATGGCAGCGTGAATTGCAGTCTCAGGTCTTCCAAGAAGAAGCTTTCCCTTGCTAATTCGTATACAATCCTTGAAGGTGCATAAATCTCAACTCCCAAAGCACTCTTCAGATATCGTGCTTTAACACTTCTTAATCGTTTGAAATCGCTACTCGAAAGCTATTCCATATGAGGCAATTTGAGTTATTACTGTTTTGATCAATGACATTGCAGTGGGCAAAGAAAGTTGTCGGATATTTTTAATTCGATGAGTGGCTTTCGTAGCTGCTGAAGCCCTTTCCTGAGTTTGTATCCTGTATGAAGACAATGTCGTTTGTAGATATATTCCTAAATACCGGAAATTATTTACTACTCTTAGCATATCTCCTTGCAGAGTTAAATGATCATCCAACGCCAGTTTGCCTCCTTTTCTAAAAGTCATGTGCACTGTTTTTTCTTTGTTGATCACTAAACTGTTTTCGTCAGCCCATGATTCAAGTTTCTGAAGAGCGGCACGTATGTCACTTATGCAATGTGATCCTAGAGCCATGCCATCGGCGTACATGATAAGTTTCACTGTAGGGTAGTCTTGGACGGTGTTAATAGTGTCAGCTGTCGAGATGTTAAAAAGTAAGGGGACTCATAGGATCGCTCTGAAGTACGCCATTTGTCTGACGGACCTTTTCAGACAGAACTACACCGTTATTTAAAATGATATAGTTGTATGCTAGGATTGCCTCAACTATTCTCGCTAGGGGGTTAGAGTTTCCTATCATCCCTTTAAGTTAATTTATGAGGATATTCCTGTCTATCAAGTCAAAAGCTTTACGATAGTCTATGAAGACCAAGAGACATTTCCCCTTCTTGTGCCTCAGAGTCTGTTCCACGTCATCTTGTAGTAATGCCACTGCTTGTAGAGTACTCCGTCTATCTCGAAAGCCGAATTGGCAATCTGGTATGTACATATCCACCTCCTTGGCTAGTCTTTTTTGTTAAAATTTGAGAGAAAATCTTGAATATCGTGGGCTCCAGTACTATGCCTCTGTAAGAGTTGGGATCTTCAGTGTTACCTTTCCCCTTGTACAGAATTGTCATTTGGAGCGTTTTCCAGCTTACAGGAATGACTTCTGAATACAAGCACTTATTAAATAGGTCTGTCCAGATGGGCAGAAGCAGTTCTTGTGTCTCTTTTATGTGTTCTATGAATATCTTGTCAGGTCCTGCCGCCTTACCCTTCTTAGATGACGTGATATTAGTTTGTATTTCATCGGTGGTTATTTGGAGGAAATCATCAGCTTTGCAATTTGTAGCAGAGACTTGGTGTTTTTCCTATGTTCCATTCTTGTTGATAATCCCAGAGATATATTCCGCCCATGTCTCTATTGGTATCTCTCTTGCCTTAGTAGCTTGCCTCTTTCTTAGAGCTAAGTAGGGATCTGATCTCGCTAGTTCCGCTCTTTCCCTAGCTTCGGCTTCAATGTGCTCGGTTCTTTTAGTCAGAAGTGGTAGTAATCCTCCAAATCATCTTTGTCGTTTGTGCACTTTGTTTGTACATCAATTGTAGTGTAATTTTCCGAGTAATGTAGCACTCACTATTGAACCATTTTTGTGCATGTCTCTTTCTTCTGTAGACGAAGGCTTTGCTGATCAACAAGCTAACACACTGCGCCGCGTCATCTAATTGATCCTGAGCGATGAGGGCTTTTGCTTCTTCAATACATGGTAATCTCCTGCAATTTTGTCTGATCTAGGTTCCTAGCAGGGAGTTGCTCTGGAAATCGTTGTGCTGATGCAGTCTGTGACGCAATTTCTCTCTCAGTGTGCACGGGGGTGTGTTTTGGAATTGGAGAAGAACATGATGCCCATAATCCTTCTTGTTTCACTATGCGTATCGCTTTTCCCCTGTAGAACACTTGATCGATGGCGCTTGCTCCATTGTGTGCGAAATAAGTTTGAAACGTTTTTTCGTTTACTAACGTGAACCCTTCTTCTCCTAGGGTTTCCAAAACTAGATCAGTCTTTATACTTGGCTTGTCAGTTCTGCAGTTATTGTCGCCTGCTAATATTACATTCGTGTGGCATGTTACATGACCTATTGTTCTTAGAAGAGCGTCTATTACATTTTCTGTTGCCTTAACTGGAGAGATGTATACCCCTATTAGAGTGAGCCTTGTTGTTTTGACTATTACGGCATTTGACTCTGTCTTGTACTCCAGTATGCTTCCAGCTGTCGGTTTAAGAAAGCAAGACCCTCCGCCAGCTGATCTGCCCCCCTGTGGCATTTGCATAGGCATGTACCCCATAGAAACCTGGTAGGTCTAAAGATTCTTGTAAAAAGGTCTCTGTCTTAATCATTATATCATAGTTCAATGCTAGATTTGGTGGCGTAAATTGTAACGCGTTTCTTAGTCCTTCCGTGTCCCATAAAATAAGTTTTATAGTTTGGCTATTTGAAATCAGCTCCTTCGGTAAATCTGTGGCCTCGAAAAAGGTATCTTCTAACAAGCACCCCTTTTGGCCAAAACTCTGGTTTCTCTAATTCGGCGAGATGATTAAAAGGAATGCCAACATTAAAAGCTTCCTTAGATCCTAATGTGTTGAGCTTTTCACAAACAACTCCCTCGGTTATGTTGTTGCGTAATAGAAAGGTTCGAATTGCATTTTCGGTCGTTCCGTTCTTAGCCCTGCTCACATACAACCAAGCTGTCTTGTCTGCTGACTAAGCCTTCGTCGTTACCTTGTTTGGTACCGATAATCAGGTCCTGCCTCTGACTGCGACGTCTCCTGGGTGTCTTGAATGGCCCAGCTTCTTCTTCTTGATCGACTACATCCTGTGCCGATGATTCCTTCACCACAACGTGCGTCTCTCCTCTCTACTTAGAGGGAGCATTGTTTCTCTTTGTTTGAACTAAGTTGTCTCGCCCCGGCGCTATTGGTGCCGTTCTTTTTCGTTGGTTTTTAACGTCATCTGGATGAATATCTGCTACAATTCTATTGTTATCTTCTCTCTTCTTATGAAGATCGTCCTCGCGTGAACCATGTTGACTAACTTAACCGTATTTTGTGAGGGAAGGCTGCGTAGAAGAACTTTGATTCTCTAGGTTTACTGGCTCAGACTTCTGCATATGTTTAGTTATTCGATTTTGTATTATTGATTCCCGTTTAAGATTCACTGTCTGACTTTTAACCACCATTAATGATTCTACCAGAAAATCAATTTTTTTATTCATTTTGACTCGTACATTTTCTACGATCTTTTGCAGAGTATAGCCCCCTTTATATAGCAGAAAGTCCTGCTCACATTCACAGAAAAGCCAAAAAAGCTTTGATTTCTTTTTATGTGACACTTTCAAAGCGTTGAATTGTCCTTGTTGCAATTCAGCGCAATTTAGATGATGCCATTTCTGGCATAAGCCATCGCATTGTACAGCATTCTCATCTTCCACTAGTCGCTCATAGATGGGGCAGTCTTTCTCGCTTTGGGTCGAGACGTGCTGTATGCTTATGTCAGGCATGTCTGTCGTATAGACTCTGTGACAGAATGGCGTACTAGATTTGCACAAACGTGAAAGAATATTTATCACCTTTTTAATTTGTTGGTGTCACTATCTATTGATCACTATCACTCGTATAGATTACACTTATACTTAATTTCCCTTTGTACACCTATATATTACTCAACTACAGAAAGATCTTGCATATTTCACTATAATTGTGCCACCTATACACTACTGCACGTCACTTCACGAGATGCTTGTATTTATAACAGGAATGTGTTACCAGTCCGTAATGAGTTACTGTCTATGTTTGCCTGCATTTATTGGAGGAAGGTGTTCGCAGTCCGTTATGAGTTATTGTCTCACGCGACTCACTTGATAGACATGTATCGTTTGCTGTAAAGCATTATAGTGGGGAGGTTAAGACGAAAATCGACGGGGTAACGTTCATTTTTTGATAGAAGCATGAGACTTGGCACACTTATAGTTTTGACCCTAAACTTTCGATCTGAGATGGTAGCCACTTCCGGAAGTCACGCCGAGTGCCTGTTTTGCAAGGTCGCCTACCCACCCGGAGTGAACTACGAAATCTACGCTTAAGTCGATTACAAATGCCGTTTCTCATTTTCAAAAACCCGCCAATGTATTTCTTATGGGCCCTTGCCTCTGTTGGGGACTGAGAATCAGAAGACGCGGCTTATGAAGCGAGATGCAGAAGTGCGCGTGATGTCACTCGCTCCTAGTCTCTATGCAGCTTGACGCGGGTAAGCGACGCGAAGCTAACGCCGTGTAATGTTGCGGTCAGTAACAGAAGCTTGATGCTGTTGTTTTGCTGTGTTTGGGGAACTGATTTCTTGCAGATAATTGTGCGTCATTCATCCTGTGCATGCGAAAAGAATCCAGGGCTGTACAAGCAGTTCATCGCCGGACACTTTGTGGGAAGAAAAAACGGTAGAACGTTCTCGGCCATAGCTCAGGATCAGGAACATGAACAATCAAACGCTCTACTAAAATGCGATGGAGGTAAAAAAAAAGCACAACATTTTGTATGTGTTTAATTAGAACAAAAATGAATGTTTCACCCCCCCCCATTTTTTTTGCAGGAATGTACGGCTTAACTGAAAATCCCGATGCTCTGCGAAAATGGATAGTTGCTGGGCCAGAAATTTCAGGTCGCTTAGAATCTTTCGAAAAAAAAAGGTGAGTTACGGCAATTTTTCATTCTGAAAGTAATAACATTACTTTTTCTAATTTTGTTGTTTGCACTTTTTCAGTGGAATCTGAGAAGCGAGTCTGATAGTATCCTACATCACAGCGACAACAGCTCCGAAAAAGCGAGGTTTATAAAGTACATTAAAAATCTTGATAGTGTCTTTGCTGAACCAGGAATCCATTGTTTGGAAGAAAGCTGGGATTTGTACAATATTGATAGCCAGCGAGTCGCATCCCCTGTAGTCGTTACAACAATAATGACCATTGAAGCACTGTGCGAAAATTGATGCAAAGAATTTGTCGAGGAACGCCTTATGAGCGGGCGGAAAAGACTGTTTGGCACCGTGAAGCAAAATAAATACCTGGCCCTCTTTTTACGTCAGCTTCAAAAGCATCGCCGACCAAGACAAAAGGAAAAATCGCCGGCCTCAAAAACGACTGCATTCTTTTTAGTAAATTATACATAGCTACAAGTGAGCACCGATTGGGAGACCTAGACTCTCTCCACAAACGGCGAACTAAGACCGGGCAAAAAATCAGATCTTTTGAAATATTTGATGGCTGTAAGTCCGGATAGCTTCCACACCAGTGACGTACCCGCCATACAAGCGAAAATTATCGATGGACCTGCCCTAGTCCATATGCTACATCCAGGACAGTCAAGAACGTTTCAGGAATATGCCGACAGCATTTTTATGCCATTCCTCAGGAAAGAACTTAATACTGTTCATCGCGTTTATGTCATTTGTGACAAGTATATACAGGATAGTAAAAAAAAAACACACAAGGGCAGAACGGGTCGATGGAATACGCACGAGAGTCGCAGCTGGATCATGCATTCCGGAAGTATGGCCCAACTTTCTGCGCAACTCCGAAAACTAATGCGAGTTGTTCCAATTCCTAAATACGCAAATACAAAGGATCACACAGGAGGACAAAGAAATGTACAGTACACAGGATTCGTCTGTGTTAGCATCGCCTCATCGAGAAGATATGGATATGTTGTATCCATGCAATCACGAAGAGACAGACACAAGGGTCATGATTCACATCGTGGATTGTGTTAGTCAGGGATACCGGAAAATTCTTGTGCGAACTGTTGACACCAAAGTCCTTGTATTGGCCGTGAGTATTGTGCCTAAATTGACGGATATTGAAGAGCTCTGGGTCCACATTGGAACGGGAACGAACCACAAGATTATAGCTGCACATTAAATTGCCCAAGATGTAGGTATGGACCAATTTCGGTGACAAAACATATGTTATCATGGAAAGGCAATGGTGACTAAAGAGGCTTTATATGTTGCAGGTCGTAACAAGGCTTTAAGTTTAACCCTATTTAACGCACATTTTTGGATGTGATACCGTTTCCTCGTTTTCCAACAAAGGCAAGAAGAGTGCCTTTGAAGCATGGACGGCTTATCCTGACGCCACCAGAGGATTTTTGGCAGCTCAAGAGCACGATTTGGACTATGTATGACAGGTAGGAAAAATTGATTCGCAATCGTTACCGATGTGTTTTGTTGAACTTCGTCGTTAACAATTGTGTTTTATTGCATTGTAAGTCGAAATAGATTTGTCAACGTAAATGCCTGCCGAAAGGAACTTTTTACCAAGAAAAACCGATCTTTGGAGAGTATTCCTCCAACGCAGAATGCACTGGAGCAACTCATCCGGCGTGCCATGTACCGGGGGGGGGTTAAGTGTTGGGACATTCTCTGAGCCCCATCCAGGAACTACCCTCACCGTCAGATTGGGGCTGGGAATAAAGTCCATCAGGATGGACACCACGGTGGACCACTATCCCCATTGCAACTAAGGCTTGCTTAGAACTAATCCGTTGTGGGTGCAAAAGTTGTGCTACTAGGCCTTAGCAATGTGTATGCAGGAGGAGAGACTTGAAGTGCACGGAACTGTGCTCTTGTGAGGCAAAGTGCTAAGTAATATTCTCTGCTTATTTTCTACTTCCGTCTTTATTTTCTGGTGATGGCTGTCCACTTAATAGCTAAGAGATAATTTTAATACATATTTTCCCTTTTTTAAGGAAGTTTGTTGAGCCTCCAAGATTAGTTTTGGTGAGCCTGATGCATAGGGCCACATGCATTACAAAACATGGACTTCTGCCTTCTTATTCTTTGTTTTCTCATGCCTTGTCATTGTTCCTTATTTGCTTTTTCGTAAGTTATCAAAATGATTTGTCATTTTTATTAAATAAATTAGAGCTTGAAGAATGTGGTGGCTTGTTTTTGCAGCTTTAGGAAAGATGTGCCTAGTAGGTAGGCTAACACACCACACATTTAAATCCTTCCACTTCAAATCGTGTTAACAACGTTTTCCAGGTGATTGAGTGCAAAAAGTATTCATCGCGAAGCAAAACATGCATTTGTAATCGACTTAAGCGTTGATTTCATAGTTCACTCCGGGTGGGTAGGCAACCATGCAAAACAGGCACTTGGCGAGACTTCCGGAAGTGGCTACCATCTCAGATCAAAATTTTAGGGTCCAAACTATAAGTGTACCAAGTCACATGCTTCTATCAAAAAATGAACGGTGGTTTTACCTAACCTCCCCACTATTAGGCAAGGGATTGTTCTACAAATATATGGTTTGTAAATTGTTGTGGTTTGACCCACCTAACCTCACTAATACATTCAGTATATTTTCTGCTGGATTACTTCCTAATTACCTTTAATACTGTTGTTCCCTTGTTGTCCTCAGCATAAGTAGCCTCTCTTAGTTACGTAGCACCCTTTTGAATCGTACAAAACTCCGGTTTACGCTTTTAAACGTTCGAAAATCTTGGAGCCATAGGTCGGCACGTCGATCACAGTAGGATCTGCGAAATAAATAAAAAAAACATAAAAAATGAATCTAAGTTTACACGGAGAGGACATTCGAAGAGACACATGCTTATTCATAGCGAAGAAAAGCCATACTCATGTTACGTATGTAAATTCAAGTTTACTCTGACCGAAAGATTGAAGAAACCAATGCTACTCCATATCAACGATAAGCCATATTCCTGTGGCGTATTCAAAGACAAATTTAGGAAGAGAGGATCTTGGAAGAGACATATGTTAATTCATAGCTACTAGAAGCCAAATTTATGTAGCGTATCTGATTCTAAGTTAACCAAGAGAGGACCTATGAAGACACACACGCACATCCATAGCGGCAAAACACATACTTATGTTTCGTATTGGAATGACTTTACCCTTAGAGGATATTTGATGATACGAATGCTTATCTATAGCGGAGAGAAGCCATAGTAGCCAAACAGCATTTACCGGGAGGGTATCTTTAAAGTCGCACATGCCAATCCATAGCCGCTAGAAGCCATATTCATTCATCATATGTGAAGCAAAATTTAAACACAGAGGATCATTGAAGTGTTATCCATAGCGGTGAGAGCCGAACTTAACTACACTGCTCACAAAAATTAGGGGATATTGTAAACTCAGCTATGTATGCTATGTGTTTCGTTCCGCATTAGATGCAATCGCTTTCCTTTACTCCCAGAGAAGGTAAACATGTTTTTGCGTCACCCCTGCACATACACCACATGACGGAGGGCACTGCCCGTACTGTTGCTGTCAAAGGGTCACACGACGGTGGTTTGTTGCTGAGGTCAGAGCCATTCCATTCCCGTTGTCAGTTAGTGAATGACGTGAATTAGGAACAGCAATGCCTCCACAATGTGATTTACCTGAATCAATTGCTTGGATGGCCATAGGACGGATGGAAGCTGGACAGACACAACAAGTTGTGACTCGAGCCCTTGGGATGTCTCAAAGCGTGATCTCAAGACTGTGGAATCGTTTTTAAACAACAGCTACTGTTCACAGAAGAGTAGGACAAGGTCGCCCACGGGCAACTACAGCAAGGGATGACCGTTACCTTGTCTTAACAGCCCGCCGGAATAGACGGCAGAATGCAACTCAACTGAGAAGTGTCCTTCTAACAGCAACAGGGCACAGAGTATCAGCCCAAACCGTCCGTAAACGACTTCGTGCACGTGGCCTCTATGTCTGTAGGCCCGTGGTGTGTACCAGGTTAACTCCACAACACCGTAGAGATCGCAGAAACTGGGCGGAGGAGCATCGTGGGTGGAGGCATGCCGAATGGAGCTCAGTTCTGTTTTCTGATGAGTCGAGATTCAACTTGGAATCGGATAGTCGACGTGTTCGCATCTGGAGGGAACGAGGGACACGAAACAGACCATCTTTTGTACATGAAAGATCCCCATATGGCGGTGATGGGTTTCTGGTGTGGGCTGAAATAAGCCTGGGTGGACGTACGGACCTCCACATCATCCCACGTGGCACTGTGACCGCTGTAAGGTATAAAGACGAGGTTCACCGACCTTTTGTCGTGCCGAATTCTGGTGCCAGAGGTGCCTCCTTTGTGTTTATGGACGATAATGCACGTCCCCATAGAGCTGGGTTGGTGGACGACATGCTGGAGGAGCAGGGTATCCAGCGTATGCAGTGGCCAGCTTCCTCGCCGGACTTAAATCCGATCGAGCACGCGTGGGATGCATTAGGCAGGCGCATTGCAGGCAGACCAGCACCTCCCACAACTGTTCCACGGCTGCAGATTGCTCTTATGGACGAGTGGCCACGTATCCCCCCAAAACTCATTGATCATCTCATTGCATCAATGGCACACAGGTGTGCAGCAGTGCTAGCCGTTCGAGGAGACCATACACCATACTGAAGAACAATGTTCACCCATGGCCGACAATTATGATAGTGTTGTTGTTGCTTTGTTTTTTTTTTGCCATATTCTCTCTTCATTCATGTCATTGGATTCAAACACTCATCAGGGGCTCTCTGGAATCATGGTCGGCTTTATCTGTCAGTATAGCATTAAGTAAGTAATAAATGGTTGAAAAACTAAATGATCTCGTTTATTATTGCACCATTATGAGCTGACCTTACAATATCCTCTAATTTTTGTGAGCAGTGTACTATATGCGAAGCAAAATTAACTCTCAAGAATTACTTAAAGACACTTTTCCTTGAAGAAACCATTGTTATTTGATAATCGCATAGTCGAATAACCTTAATGTACATGAGAACAGTTAATCTCATGCTAATAAATGGTGGCAAGAAGCGATTTTCACGTAGTATTTGCATAATAACTGAGCTCTAAGGGGACATTTGAGGACACACGTTCTAATCCATAGAGGCTAGAAACCATAGTCATGTAGCAATTGCGAAGATTCATTTGCTAAGACAGGATATTTGAAGAATCACATTTTAATTCATTGTGTTCATACTTTTCCTTTGTAGTTGTTGCTGTTTGAATCTTCAGTCTTTTAACTTATTTGATCCATCCCTCTGCACCTTATGTCCTAAATAAACCGTTTAATCTCCACAGTCGTTCTAACATATTCTTACCTTGGTCTATCCCCATATTTCTTAATCTCTACACCTCCATCCTTGACAATGTTAGGTATTCCTGGGTGTCTTAATGTGTGTCTTGCCAACTTGTCTCGTCTCTTTGTTGTCGACAGAATCATCTGCCTTTGCCTACACGTTTTTGTACCGCTCAATTAGTTCTTCTACTAGCCTTCTCATACTCTGTCAAAAAGCATTTCGAGTGCTTACATTCCCCGCTTTTATGCTTCTTCAAGTGTTGTAGGTTTCACTTCTTTAGCGTGCCACACCCCAGAAAAATTTCTAAATTACCTTGTAATACCTTTATCTCTATTTGATGTACACACAATCTTATTCTTCAAACATGCTGTTCCTGCCTGAGCCAACCTAATTTTAATATCCTCTTTACTTCGTCCATGACTGTTTATTTTGCTTCTTTTGCCAACGTCTACTTTATTTGCTTTTCTCTTGCTAATTTGATGTCAATGTTGGTTTCTGATTTCCTTCGGCTACAATCCATGATTTTGGTTTACATAAATTGATTTTCATCATGAATTACGTTCTTAACACTGTGCCCGCCTGTCCACCTGGAATGGACAGGCAATCACATGCGAGGCAACGAGCACAGTGTGAGCACCAGAGTCAGATCTCAGGGCGTCCTTGGTTTTGTCAGGAAACATTCTGTACACAGCCCTCGTGTTCCCCATAAAGAATTCAAGGAAAATGTATATGACAACACTACACTGAGTGAGAAAACATTATTTGAAAGGAAATCACTTCACATATTTATTCACAAAAGGCAATGTTTATCAACAACAAACGAAATATTACGCACTTCGCTGCAATGAAAATTAATCTGCGACGGCAAAACAAAAAGTGGTTTGTGAATCTCGAAATAAAGATATTCATAGTGATTATCTTCTTTAAGAGTCCATTTGTTATGACTATGGTCGAAGAATACAATATTAATATTTTACCCTAAACAGCAGAGAATGCACAATCATCTATATAAATTTAAAAAAATATAAATATTGAATTAAATTATGCCGCATTCCTCTGCCTTATTCTCTACTATTGTCATTAAATCGGAGCTTGGAAATTGTTTCACACGTCATCTTCAATCAAGTAACGTTATTTACAAGTCACACTCATTTAAAAATTGGACCAAACCAAACTTGGATGGTTGTTGGCAACTTCCACTATCTAAGCAAGGCTTTTCAAAAAGTTATAGTTCTTAACCGTGGATCATATTCTGACACTTGACAATTATGATTTATTAGAAGGGCCTTAAAAATTGTTATTATAAACAAATTAACTGTTGACACTAGAGTCATTTGTCCACTGCAGTACTCTTCTACTCAGCAAATTGAGTTTAAATTAATTCATTGAACACTGATTTCAAACAAGTCCCTTTATGAATTTGCGATCTTATTTGACGTGACGTCATTTTACACTTTCCAAGATATTTGACTGGATTAATAAAATTTACTTGATGTGAAAGTCCATTAATTATATTGTACCTACATTTTTAATCATCTGACACTTTTAATACACCCTATTTGCAGGATTGCCTCTACCGCAATATGTCGCATATACAAGTGGATCTGCCACTAAACCTTCTGAGCTGATACTCAGAAAAAACGTATTTATCAACATGGGATTAATATAATTCCCTATACCCATTATATTCCAATCGCAATTAAAACAAATAGTTTCAATAACTACGTGTCCAATAATAGCTTAAGGATACTCCGATCCGTCACTCTCAAATAAAAATGTATAAACAATATTATTAACCTTTCACTGTTCACGATCAGAATTATCACTTGACATAAGAAATTCAGTGTTTCAAAAATGGAGAATTACTAGTAAAATTACGGAGGTTTGGAAATTCAGGCCAATAAAATTCACGTTTAAAGTACAAGGCTTATTTTGTGATGTTTGAAGATCTTGAGGTCCCTCAACGCGGAATGAATCTAGACACCATGATTCCTCATGGACTCCGTCCTCAGGAATGGTCCAGTCCCAGCATTCGCCTAATGCACGCTCCATGCTCACAGCAGTGCGCCAGGGATGGCATCGCTTCCATTTTGTCCATTCTGATGGTCCGGCCTCGTCGCCTGCAACATAGGCCACTAGCACGTCATGGCCTTCCTACAGCTGGTCGGTGACGTCATTTTCCCATTCACCGGTCCCACAATTGTCCACATTCTGTCACATGCACTTGGCATTAAAATGTGTTCTAGGTCGAATAACTGGCTTTAACCTTCTTGCTGGGTCCACTATGATAATCGGTAAAATGTCCCTATTATAAATGTCTCGTTCTCTGGTCCTTTCCTTCGGATCAGCTGACTGGTAACTGGGGTGGTTTGTCCCCCCTTTGTGGTTGATTTTGAATATTGCATTCAGAGATGTTGAAAATACGCCTGCTTTATTTCAAGTCCCAGATTATCAAGCCGTAAAACATGAATTCTTCCTTATAAGTCCACGAAGTCCAGTATTCACTATACGACAAGTAAGGTGTATGATGTGTTATGAATACTGTGCCATTCTAGACCATGTGATAACTGCTCGTCGGCGAGTGGTGACTAATGTAGCCATATTTCGCTCATAGTTTCTGATGTTCTATGAGACAGGTTAACTCATAATGAAGTTCTGCGAGGCACGTAAGCCCAAAATATTTCTGTATTCGGAAAAAGGCCACCAAGAGGCATTATCAGCGAGGCACTGCCAGCCAAATTGTTTTAGTTGAAGTTAGAGAGACTTGATTTTTCTCTCAGATATACAAGTGATATGCATACCCACATGAAGAATCATTTTGATTTGTCAATCGAGAAACATTCGATCTTGTAGTCACGTGTACCAGCGGGAAATGATTACATCATCCTGAGGTCAAGAAACGTGTAGGTGATAAATACTGAGTCTGATTTTTGTGGCTTTCTGAAGCGTTAGTAAGTATAGACTTTGAGTGGTCCTTTCCTTCGGATCAGCTGATTGGTAACTGGGGTGGTTTGTTCCCCTTTGTGTTTCTAGATCACATATTAGATTTCTGGATTTCAAGTCTCAATTCTTATTGTTCAGTACAGTTCACCGGAGGGGTACGTTGTTTGAAAACCCATTTAGAATTTGTGATTCTGGTTTTTATTCCGAGATCGATATTTCCTTTTTATGTCTTATATCCGACGAGAGTAATATCTTAAAACCTATTTACAGATTCTATATTCTGGTACATCGGTCAATCCACACATTGTGTTCCAACCTTTGTAGAGTAATGGGTGGCAGATTCGACTCCTGGCTCATGTAACTAACATTAGAGCATTCGAGAATTTCGAGTAAGATTTATGAGTAGTTTGATTATGTGCAGTGCCTTTCCATACAGGTTTGGCGAAGCTTGGCATTTGATTATGATAACCGTTTGATATAAAATATAATAGTAGTGACATGTTTGTTTGATGAGGTTTTGATTGATTGTTCTGCTTTTTAGTCATCAGATTGAATTAATTCTGGTGGAATAATTTTGCAGTATTTGTTTTTATTTTTAGTGTATAAGGAAGATATACTAGCATTACCCGTCGCGGCTTCGCGACACATCATCATCATAAAATTAAACAAATTGAAATCCTCTACGCCCACATTTCCCCCTTTCACCTCATAATACACACCACATCATAAAACCATAGACACATGTCTGCTTATTTTTAATGGATAGTTAATATGCCGCATACCACTTCCCCAAATGTAACCATTCGTGAGATATTGTTATTCAATGAAATGCAGGTTTAACCTCTTTAGGACCTGAATATCCAAACCTCCTTCCTTAATGAACGTTTTCGACATACTTTACACATCCCCTAAATTAATTGTTTCTAACTTGAATAGTTTTGGCTGGTCTATCTTGAGTGTGTGATTGAGTCAGTCAAGACATTTCCTTTCCATTTCTTCCCTCTCCATGTGCCCCTTAAATTGGATTTATGAAAAAAAAAACGGTCGAACAGCTATTTACTTATATTTAGCCTACTTTTCACATTTTGAAAAAAATGAGGAAAAAGTAGACTTATGAGATCGAACCGGAAAATGTGTGTGTGTCTGCCTGGCTGTGTGTGTGTCCCCCCTATCAACTCCTAAACGGCTGCAGCAATGAAAACCAAATTTCGTATTGTTAAAGATCTATTCCTGAATATCTCAAGCCCATACTGTAATTGAAAATGATGTCAGTGCTGCCAACTCCTGAAAAATCACAATTGAAATTTGAGCTCCATGTTGGATATCTTGGAAGGTGTGCATGGGAGCTATTTCAAAATTGGCACACATATAGATAATAGTATTTCAGCTTAATTTCCAGGAGGCCATACATGGCAGTGTTGCCAAAATGATTTTAAGTCTGTGGTAAGTCCAATTTCTAATGCTTATAAGTTCTACACTATCAATTGGATTTTAACCAAATTTCGTATGTACTATGTGTATTTAAACAGATATGACTGAGTGTATTCTTAAGAGCCACCAGGGCTGCGAAACGTTAATAAATGCTATATCTATATTTTTGTACGAATACCAACATATCAGAAAGTATGCAAGCCGACAGCTCTAAACTTTGCACACAGATAGTACCTGGCATTCTAGATTAATTTGAAGTAACTAATATACGTCAGTGCTACCAACATGAATCTGAGCCTGCCGATAGGACCAATTTTTTAATACATGTAAATTCTATACTATCAATTGGATTTCGACCAAATTTCGTATGTGCGTTGTGTACCATAACGGATATGACAATTCGTATTCTTAAGAGCCACCAGGTCTGCCAATTGTTAATAAATGCTATCTCTATATTTTTATCCGAATATCAATATATCATAAAGTATGTAAGCCAACAGCTCTAAACTTTGCACACAGATAGTACCTGGAATTCTAGATTAATTTGGTATAACTAATATACGTCAGTGCTGCTAACATGATTCTAAGCCTGCTGATAGTTCCAATTTTAAAATACATGTAACTTCTATACTATCAAATGGATTTCATCCAAAATTGGCACAATCAGAGATGATAATATTTCAGATTATTTCTGACCAACACATGCATGACATTGTTGCCAACATTATTTTACGCGCGCTGATAGATCCAATGTCTAACTACATGTAAACCCATGCTATCCATTAGACTTAAAACATTTTTTAAATTCTGGTCATTAAGAGATGGAAATAAGGATATATTCAGTCACCAGGGCTGCCAAATGTTGTGCTCTATTAGGCTACATTACAGTATACCAGGTATATTTCGAAATAACTAGATATTTCGATATTACCAACTTAATTTTGTCATTATTCTAGATGGGTCCATATACATTAAACATTGGCAAGAATCTTACATTTTAAAAAAGTAGGCTCGTTAGTTCGTTACGGAACTTCTTGTTTTAAGCTGATATTTTCCCCTAAGTTTGATCTGTCAGTCAGTCAGGACACTTTCCTTCTTCTTTTCTCTTAAAATTTCATTCCTACCCTTGGGAATTGGATTTATGAAAGTACGATCTACTTATTAGCCTATTTTCATTGATGAAGAGAAAGGGTTATGAGATCACCTTTTGTCCGTGTGTCTGGCTGTGTGTGTGTGTGTGTGTGTGTGTGCGTATCTGTGTGATTCGGTTGTGTGCCCCTCCCCCGCCCCCCTAATAAAATCTAAACACCTGGAGCGATTTCAATGAAACTCGGTCAGTTCATAGTACTATTCCGTAAAACCCCGACCCTTCCCTTCAAATTTTGTTACGTCTCACCTATCCAACATGGGGGCCGTGCGAAATATTTCACCAGCATTCAATATCTCCGAAACTATTACCGATATCACCCTGGAATTTTGTATGTTGATAAAGGGAACTACTGGAAGTTGACCTATGGGCCCTTTGAAAACCTCGTAACTACAAAACCAACATGGCGGTCAAGCAGTTTGAAACTTTCAAATAGACGTTTCTCGCGATTTGACCAACCAATTGCAATGAAACTTTGTACTGTATATGTTTATATACATTTTAATGCACCGACATCTAACTCCCTTCAATTGTTTACATAACCTCATGATGGCGGCTGTGCTAAATATTTCACCGGCATTCTATATCTCTGAGACTATTACCGATATCACCCTGAATTTTTTTACGGAGATAAAGGGACCTACTAGAAGTTCATCTACGAGACTTTCAAAAACCGGTTGACCAAAAAGGAATATGGCGGCCAAGCGAATTTGAAAGTTTTAAATATACTTTTCTCGCGATTTAATGATCCAAACGCAATGAAACTTGGTACAGCAAATGTTTATATACAGCGTAATGCACTGGTATCTATTTTAGTTCAATTGTTTATATAACCACAAGATGGCGGCTGAGCGAATTTCAAAATTAAATATTTATTTCCTGTGTCGTAACCATGCGATCGATGTGAAAGTATGAATAATGAACCTACGCAATAATGTTCCTTTAATGGTATATGACTCTACGGCCTATACATAAAACAATCCAACATGGCGACCATCCGAAATATTTAGACGGTTTTCAATATTTACGAATCTATTACAGCAATTAAAACTTAATTTTTATGTTCATAGGGGCTGTGAACATAAGTTCACCTATAGGTCTATCAATAACCTGTTGATCACAAATCCAACATGGCGGCGACGCGAAGTATAAATATTCACATGGACGTATCTCGCAATTTATCCTTCCGAGAGCAGTGAAACTTGGTACAGTAAATCCCTATAAAAGTGTTAATCCAGTGGCATCTAATTTATTTCACTTGTTCCCATAACCACAGGATGGCAGCTGTGCGTAGTTTTTAAAATCTCGTTTTCACTTCTTGTGTCCTAATCATGCGATTGAAGTGTGAATACTGCACGTTCCCCTATTGTCTTCATGTAACAGTACATAACACTAAGACATATATATATATATATATATATATATATATAAATCCATCATGGCAACCATCCGAAGTATTTAGTCGGTTCTCAATATTTACGAATCTATTACAACAATCAAACTGCTTAATTACGTGTCTGATTATTTTCATGAATAGTTTATATTTTAAGTATCACATCCCCAAATGAAACCACTCGTGAGATACTGTTTTAATGAAATACAGGATTAACCCCCTTAAGACCCCTTTAGAACCTGTGCCCGTTGGACGAGGTTATCTGGTTACCACCAACCGTAACGTGGCCTCCCGGATGACCCCTTCCTCGAGACACATTGCCGGAGAGGTTCGGAATGCACTTCTTATGGGACTAGCCGGCACATGACTCTGCTTCCCTAAGGTTCAGGTTCCCATCACAGTGATTGGCATAGACACCCAAAGAAAATGCACCCCCAAAAGGTCAAAACTACTAAATAATTAAATCCAGACTTAAGACATACTCATGGTTTGTTTATTTGAAATGCCAAACCCCTGTCTTACGGTCGGAGGTTTTGGTAAAACGGCTATTCCGTAGCTAATAAACAAAGAAAAAAAATAAACAACTCCTAAAGTTAACGTAGAATCCCCTCGACAGGTCCTAAATACAGCAAAACAAAAGCAAAGCTGGGGAAATGGTACCGCAAGAAAAATAGTTATACAAGAAAAAAATGATGCTTCTAGGAACAAGGCATCATATCATCAAACATGTCGAACATGACAGCAAAGTTAAAGGACTGGTACCATCCCATATTTACATTTATACTCTAATTAATTTGAACTAAGCCTGCTTTAATCTGATCAACGGCGTTAGAAGTCCGTGATAAACAAACTAAACCAACAACTAATGATTGTCAGTCATCATTTACAGTACAATGGTACAATTATATACAACAACAAAGATATTATATTACAAGAGACAGTAGGGTAACAGTGGGAAAACATATCAGTAAATAAATAAGTTCTACACACAAATAATCATCTTATTATTCCTGCCTGCAATCAGATGAGCAACTGTTTGTTGTCCACCGTCATCTATAAGTGTATTTAAACTTGATTCCTACTGTGCAAGAACAGTATTCTCCCGATCGGGTCACGACCCACGAGTTCTGAACATTGGGTTCGTGCGATCTCTGTCAAAAGTCTATCAGTGTTAGCTACTAAACTTACTAGTAAGAACAAACGAAAGCTCAATGCATTGGTCTGCTCGACTAAAGAAACAAGATCAAGATTTAACAGCGATTAAAGTTTAATTGTATTATTAGCATCGTAGGTTTAGGAAATAATTTGATGGTTCATGATTTAGTCCTAAGTTTAATGCCGTAGATTTATGAGTCCATTATTATTATTAAGATAGTTGATCAAATGCAAGGCTTCACAAGAGTGTGCTACCAACACGTGGTACACCTCAACAAAGAATACGTGGCTCGCACGTAAACAATAACACAATCGGTACTCGTAAGAGACCATGCCTTTCCCCCTCGGTCAAACTTGTTCTGTAACATAGATTTGCTCTAATAAAGATGGTAACCAACCCGACGACGTGTATTAAAACACGCTAAATAATCATTCACTTACAAGTGAGAATACACAATGGCCTGAAGTGTCCAACCTATCAAATGGTTACTCAAATTAAAATATAAATCATGACAAACATATTGGGCTCGCTCACAAATACCTGCGAGTATATTACATATTTAGCATTACTTATTAGTACACCTGTACCAGAACAACTTTACAAAAATCGATACTTAATCAAGGTCAAAAGCATAAGCATAAACAATGCATGGCTCGTAAGACATTCCTAGCAAGGTCTAGAAACAAAAATAAAAATGAAGTCGTTAGTCAATTGTCTCACAAGAGAGATCGTAAATAATCTTGGGCAATGTCATCGGCGTGAACTGGACAAACATCTGTCATTATGCTTCCAGCGCCCTGCACTACGCGTTATAGCGTGTCAATGAGTTCTCAAAGAAATGTCATTCACTGATATTTAAAACACATGAAATTCACAATAAATGTAGACTGAGTGTTCTTAGCATTCACTCTATAAGATTATACACATGTAAGAAAGGTTATGATGTCGTTAAAGAAGAATAAATTACAATAAGAATGATATGTTTGGCTTCTAAAACCAAATAGACGTAACTGAAAGATATCTCTCTCCTTCTGAAAGTCTTTGACATTGTGTAGCACCACTGAGGCTCACAGCAAATGGGTGCTGCGTACAAAACACGTTTAAATGAGAATAAATACTGGTTTTACACCTTAACCTTAGGTGGAAATAATCGAAATGATACGAATATCGTGTAACAGAAAATTTATGAGTAAGTTCAAAACATTACTTGACTCATGTACAGCAATGTGAATTACCTGAATTCTGGTGGCAAATTGCTCACTCTTTAAAAATGTACATTACAATAACAATTGGGCTGCATCCTTTCCATGCCTAAACGATACGTCATAATGTTAAATAAAAGACGTCAGTGGCGAACAAAATAATAGAAAAATGGGTACTTCAGAAACCTGGACAAATAATCAGCTGGAGCTGACTTAAACATATGCCCCTGTCACAAATGACTAAATTGATCTTCCGTAATGCGGAATTACCTTTCAAGAACAAAATTGCACCGTGTGAACGCACACAATCAGGTGACTAAGTCAGTGTCGAGTAACGAAATGCAAAGTAGCATTTAGAAGCGTGAAAATCACCTTAAGAAGGTGTTCAAAAAGAATGAAAGAACCCTACTTTGATGACTGACAATAAGTTACGGATGCTACAAACTAATCCACCCATGACCATCCACCGTACAGAAATAGATTAGAAAATCATGACTCACAGCTATTGCAGATAATTATCCAGACACGAGGATTGAGGATTTTGCCTTTCGTCCTGGCAATCCTCAAATATCTTCTCTGCTTGGCATTAAGCATGGTTATCCACTGGTGGTTCTCCGTAGTCGTAGTGTGGCTTAGCTGTTCGGTATTCCTCTCATTTGGATATTAAAGCCGTAGTCATCTTCTTCTTGAGTATAGGACTATTATGATTCAGCACATGGTTAAATGAAGGCATCTTGTAGACTCGTAGAAATTTGTAATATACCTGGTATAATGTAGCCTAATAAAGCACTATAGTTGGCAGCCCTGCTGACTGAATATATTGTTAGTTACATCTCTTAAGGTACAGAATACAAAATTTGGTTGAAGTCCAATGGATAGCATGGACGTTACATGAAGTTAGACACGCGTAAAATCATGTTGGCAATAATGTCATGCATATTTTGGTCAGAAATCATCTGAAATATTATGATCTCTTATTGTGCTAATATTGGATGAAATCCATTTGTAAGTATAGAAGTTACATGTATTTAAAAATTGGACATATCAGCAGGCTTAGAGTCATGTTGGGAGCACTGACGTATATTAGTCTCTCAAAATTGATCTAGAATGTCAGGTACTATACGTGTGCAAGTTTTAAAACTGTTGGCTTACATACTTGCTGATATTTTAATATTAGGGTATAAAATAGAGACAGCATTTATTAACAGTTAGAAGCCCTGGTTGCTCTTTAGAATAAGCATAGTCATATAGGTTATGGTACACATACCACATACGAAATTTGGTTAAAATCCAATTGATAGTTTAGAAGTTACATGTATTTGAAAATTGGTCGTATCAGCTGGCTTAGAATCATGTTGGTAGCACTGACGGACATAAGTTACTCCAAATTAATCTAGAATGTCAGGTACTATACGTGTGCGTAGTTTAAAGCTGTCGGCTTGCATACTTTCTGATATATTGGTATTTGAATAAGAAAATAGATAGAGAGCATTTATTGACCGTTGGCAGCCCTGGTGGCTTTTAATAATACGCTCAGTCATATCCGTTTATGTACACATAGGACATACGAAATTTGGTTGAAATCCAATTGATAGTGTAGAAATTATATGCATTTAAAAAATGGACTTATCAGCAGGCTTAGAATCATGTTGTCAACACTGCCATGCATGGCCTCTTGGAAATCAAACTGAAATATTATTTTGTATACGTGTGCCAATTTTGGAATAGCTCCCATTCATACCTTCCAAGATATCCAATATGGAGCTCAAATTTCAATGGGGGTTTTTCAGCAGTTGGTAGCACTGACATCATTTTCAAACAATAACTCATTAATATTATCACCCCATTAACTTTCAATTCTAACCAATTCCCCGAAACTGCACCCTACCCTGGACTTGGAACTCCATTTTAAACTCCAGACATCCTGCAATTTCAACAGTTCACCTCTAAAGCTTACAATTTTCCTTACAGTCAGATCTTACAAATTCCGAACCTCGACCAACATCAAGCCACCTCCAAGAATCATCCTGGATCATCTGCCGCGTGATCCAATGAAGAGAGAGCTCTACCTGCATATACCTCACGATCTTAAGAAAGCACCTGCATATGCCTCTTGACTTTTAAAGAGACCACCTGCATATGCCTCTTCGCATTTAAGTTTCTACCTGCATATGTCTCGACGTTTAAAGAGATTCATATGCCTCTTCGCATTTAACTTTCCACCTGCATATGCCTCTCGACGTTTCAAGAGACCACCTTCATATGCCTCTTCGCATTTACGTTTCCACCTGCATATGTCCCGACGTTTAAAGAGACCACCTGCATATGCCTCTTCACATTTTACAAACTATCACTCATCACCAGGGAAATATCAACCAGTTATCAGCTTCGACGAACTAATCACCATGTCTACCAACTCTATGAAAGTACCACACCGAATACCAACACACCCAAGAAATACACAACACAACAAATACCAACAACGTACTTACCAAATCAATAACACTAATAAGAGAAACGACACGATCAAGAATAACAATTACCCCAACAAGAGTACCAACGCAACAGGAACAACACTAAAACAACACCTCACAAGTATCAACAAGAATACCAACACCACAGAAGAATACCAAAAATCCACTAAGCATATCAAGTACCTACACAATAACCAAATTTACCCTGAAACACTACAATAGATAAACGAGACACTCCTGCTCAAACAACATCGAAAGTCAAAAAGGCTCAGACATGCCCGACACCAACACAAGAACAATAAAATCACAAAGACCACCAACTGCTCCTCAAGCACAAGAAAGTGCCCTAACCACACACAAAAACTAACCAAGCTAGAAAAAACCCAAGTGGTACCAACATGTTAATGGGATAAAAGGACACAATTATATCTGACAAGATGGCATTTAGAAAGACCATGGCCAAAATCGCATAATAGCTCAGAGAACAAGAGATTTCCACGAATGGAGCACCTCGGGAGAGTGGACTACTCCGAAACACCCAGCGATGGCCTTCTTAATACAACCTTCCTTCACCTCTATAAGGCATCACGCAGTAGAATTTAAAAAAGAAGAATATTTTTTTTTTCCAGAAAAAGTATGACATCTGGACAAAAATCCTAGCATCCCTTTTGAAAAGGAAGAATTACCCCTAAAAACGTTAAAAATTCTAAATGCCAGTGGGAAAAATGACTGGTATTGCCTACAACTGTGGCAAGAAATCAAGTGTCTATCTCGACACACACATACAAAAATCTATACAACACTGTTTAATTGAAATTGGTCGTCGACGATATAATGAATTAATCGACGTAATTATCATGGTTATCGAATAATCATGTTTCATCAATATTCTCAATCAACAATAAAATAAATATTTATACAGAACGTTGAGTTACACCTAATGTGTACTCTCATTAACTTTTTACAATACTTGATTCAGCCTTCCATTCCAAGATATACTGTCATTAATCGGTTGCACAATTCCTAAATCATGATGTAATCTAACAAGCAGCTAAGTTAATTAGAAGTATGAATTTGTCTAGCCATTTAGAAAAAAATGTCAATAGTAATAGAATTATGAATTTGTTGACAATTGTTAATTAATTACTTGGATTAATTCCAAACATTTAATTATGTTTATGACACAGTGTTCTACTCAGTTTATTCATAAGAGTGCTTAATACACAGATGCTTTACTCAAACATCTGGTCCCAAAATTTCATGTAAGGATTGACCTTGATTAAACTCGATGTGGATTATCATACAATCTCAAATATGTGCTTTCACTAGCACGATTCCATAACATTGATATCACTCAAGAGTGTATCCATAAACAACTATAATAGCATTTTCCAAAATATGTTCGACGATGAGTACACCCCCCTAATGGTGACCCTATACCAAATAGATCCAACAATGATCCTAATTGCACCCCAGTGCTGCATAAAATAGTTCACATTCATCGTGAATATAAAAACTGAAGTAAATTACACTTTTCTCGAAAATGTATTAGAAAATGACCATATTATGCTTCAAGCTTTTCCTCACATATTTATATTGTTCTTAATATTAATCGAGACATTCTTAAAGTCTGAACTGGGAATTGCTAGTAAATGAGCGTTGATGCTTGCCAATAATCTCTCTCTAATATCGTAGAATTATTAATATTAACTGCATATAGATTGCCTCAAAAACTATCGGAACTCAGAAGAGAAATTTGTTTCGGGACTAATCCATGCCACAAAACTCCCGGTTGCCCCCTCCCTCCCAAATAATACTCTACATGGGCCCCTGCGTGCAGTCATTGTTCGGCACTTGAGCTCGACGTTGACAATTAGATTAGATTAGATTTTTATTTATCCATTTGATCAGTTACATTGTATACAAAACATTTTTGGTATAGGACACGTCAAAAATTACATCTATAAAATAAAAGAACTTACACGTATATATTACTAATATTATAACTATTTATAACTTATTATAATAACAGATCTAGAGATACAATCTTATTGGACAACTATTTACACCTTACTCTATTATCACAATATGGAGACTTAATTCTATAAATACAACAACTTACAGCTAGGTATTACAATTAAAATAGAAAAGTAAAACATATTTATTATAGATTTCATCGCTCCTATAAACTAAGATATATCAACTACAGAGTAAAAACAATGGCACTGAAGATAAGCTTTCAACATTCTTTCAAAGGTTTTTATTTTTGGGGCAAATTTTATATACTGGGGAAGTTAATTGTATAATTTAACTCCTGTGTGAAAATTCTCTTTTTGATATATGCTTGTGTGTGTGAAATATTAATTTTTTGATTTTGTCCTGTATTATGCCTATGAACTTCATTGTTTTAAGAAAAACGTCTTTATCCACTAAATGCTTTTTGAAATACATAATACTTTCAAAGATATGAATGCAGGGCTGTGGGAGAATGTTTAAATCTTTAAACAAAGGTCTACATGATTCTCTAGTGTTTACATTTGCCATAATTCCAATTTCCCTCTTTTGTATCCTAAACGTGCTTAGTACATCTGGCGACATACCCCAAAATATGACCCTGTATCTTAAGTATGAATGGAAATAAGCAAAATATGTTTTCCTTAATGTGTGCATGATAGTGCAAATTTTCAAAATACGTAACGCAAAGCACATCGAGTTCAGTTTATTATTCAGATATTGTATATGTTTATTCCATTTCAAGTCATGTTGTATCAATAGACCTAAAAACTTTGTTTCTGATTTATTTTCTATTTGATGACCATTTAATGTTATGTTGGGCGTCGAAGGATTCCTATTCTGTATAGTTGGAAATTTAGAGGTACTGTTTTTCTTATAGTTTATTAAGAGGCGATTTTCTTGCGACCATTTGGTTAACTCTTCTGTAACGGCGTCAGCAGACTGCTGTAAGACCTGTTTTCTTATGAGAATCAACGTTCTGTGTTATATCATCGATATATAGAAGAAAGAGTAGTGGGCCCAAAACCGATCCCTGGGGTACTCCAAATTTAATAATACCCTCATTGGACGATGATTCATTAAGTAATCTGGTTTCATCATCCTTGTGTCTCAAGCTTACTATTTGTTTACGCCTTGATATAAGTAAGACTCTATCCATTTATTAGCTAGACCTCTAATACCATATTGATTTAGTTTTGTAGGGAGGATTTTATGGTCAACAACATCAAATGCTTTCGATAAATCCAAGAACAGGCCAGTTACATGTTCCTTATTGCCAATTAATTTCAGAATACTATTACTACATTCATAAATTGCTGTCTGTGTAGATTCTTCCGTTCTGGATCCATGTTGTGAGTTTAATAGAATTTTTATTCTTCTATAAAACTTATCAGTCACTTATTTATGATTTTCCCCCACAATTTTTGCAATACCAGTTGGTAAGGAAATAGGACGATAGTTATCTAATTCATCTTTTGAACCGTTTTTGTGCACTGGAATTACTTTTGATAAGTTCAATGTATCTGGGTAAGTTCCTGAGAGAATTGAACTGTTTATTAATTGCGTAAGTGGATTTATTATATTTTCTGCATATTTCTTAAAAACTGCATCAGGGATGCCAGGACAGAATTTATTTTTAGCTCTTTTATAACTATTCTTACATCTTCACTTGTGACATGATTTATAAATAAAGAATCACTGCATACATTTATTTTTATTATTAGAATTTAGTGTATTTACCTGTGATTTATTTAATAATTTATGTGGAATTTCCAGAAAGTGGTCATTAAAAGTGTTTGCTATTTCCTCTGGATTATTAATCGCTTTATTATTGCAGGTCAGTGTAATGTTCCTTTGTATTTTAGCAGATTTTCCAGTTTCTTTCTTTATCACGGACCACATAGCCCTGCTTTTATTAGATAATTGGGAAATAAAATTATCATTATGCATTTTCTTTGCTAGTCTTATTACCTTATTTAATATGCTAGTGTATTTTTGTAGTATAAATTGAATTCAGGTGTTGTGTGGCATTGTTTATATAATTTGTGTAGAAATTACTTTCTTTGACATGAATTTCTAATCCCTGTTGTTATCCAATTGCTAGTTTTGTTATTTGGATAATTCTTTGCTTTAAGGGGAATGCTGATTCAAAATGGTGTTTTAGGGTAACTTACTGTTAAATGCATTAAATTTATCATTTACATTTCCAAGTTTGTACATTTCTGACCATGTTTCCTTTTTTAATAAGTCATTGAAATATGTAACATTTGTCAGCACTTTGATTTTATTCCATTATTATTATTGTTTTTTCGGGAATTTCAGAACTCAGTATTTGATCAGAAGTGGTTTTACTATTTTTTTTTATTATTCTTGTTGGGCTATTTACTGTAGGTTTTAGTCATAGGAAATTAGTAACTGTGTTAATAATTCACAATTTCTATCACATTTTAAGAAATCCGCATTTACATCCCCACAAATTATTATATCGAAATTTACTTTGCTCATGTTATTGAGTAACAATTCTAATTTATCTATAAATAAACGAAAATTTCCTGACGGAGAACGGTATACGCATACAATATTAACTTAAACTGCTGTATTTATACGGCAGAGAATTCAAAATCCTGTTCCATAATTAGATAATCACAAGCTGTTAACTGTTCATGATCTAAATTATTTCAAAGAAGATACAAGTGTCACCATGGCTAATATTAGATCTAGAATATTTAGTAGCTAGTATAAACCCTGGGAATTGAATTAATTCGAGTTGATCCTCTTTCAGCCAGATTTCTGAAATACATAGTGCTGAGATGTCTTTATGTTCATTTTAAAGCATTAGATTTATGTAATCAATTTTATTATAAAGAGACTGAACATTCTGGTGGTATATTTTAAAATTGTTACTTTTGCAACCTTGTGTTGGTTATTTACCGGTACTTACATTATTATTATCATAATTGTTATTATTATTTCTGCTAAACCAATACAAAATACCACTGTTGCACTCAGTTAAATTTGACATCAAAAGAAACTCACCTGAATGCCAAACCTCACGTTTGGCTTCTTTTTACCAGTTTCCCTGCTTTATTGTTTTATGTTTTGTATTCATATTCATATCATGATTGTATTTTAACCCTCCCAGTGCCAGGGGGCGATATATCAGCCAAGAGCGCTTCTGTTAAAAATACAATGTGTTATTAACTTATTAGGCTACTACTTCTAGCCAAGCAGTGCTATCGCTGTTGTAACCAAGACAATGTAGGTACTTACCTTTTTTTCAGAGGTCCGCTTCGCAAATTCGCAACTCACCGCCAGTTGGCATGCCCCAACAGAAGAACACCTAAAGGTGGAAGAAGGTGGAGAAGAAGAAAACCCACAGGTTCGTCTACAGAAAAAAAACCGATAACTAACAGAACTGCCACCGACGAAATGATGCAACAACAGTAGCTTGCTCTAAAATAAAATCTAATGTTAAATGAACAGCTCCACCAGAGAACAGAAAATGCATCAGCCAGCATAAAATTACAAAAACTTAAAAACCTCACCTACAATTTTCACTGGAGGAAAAAAAGCTATAGGTCGATACCAATTAACAATTACCTGAGGTCAGAGAATGAAGAGCCACAAAAAAAACTTATACACTTAACATGTATCTGACATACTTTCAACTGACCCATGAGGTCCTCGGAGAATCAAAAAAAAAGTAAATAGTGCAAACTTTACCATAAACAAGGTACCGAAAGATATACGCAGGAGTACTGAAATAGAAAACTCCAAAAAAGGAAAACCAAAGGATAATTTGAAACCAAAATAAGTTAAACAACAACATAAAACCAATGAACGTGCACTTCAAACACACGCCAGAAACAAAAACCCACATTGCACTACTGTCTACAAGTTACCATGGCGACCAGAACAGTTGAAGGTATATCAGTACGTATTTACATCAAACGCCGAATTTTTCATTAAAAAAAACCTTCTCCAGTGAGAAAACAGGAAGATATAAAAAAAACTCTCGACATGACGAGATCAAATAGTTTTTAAAAGGCAACGGATCAAAATAAAAACCTATCGACTAATGATCAAAATTAGGCCTACTGTTCAATTGATTAGGCTGGTCAGTACTAGAATATAACAAGAAGAAAACGCCTTAGCAAGACGCCAAATAATAAAATTAGAAGAAAAACATAGAAGTGTTCCCCGGACTAATATTATTTAACAAAACTTTACATATTCAGAGGTGACATATCTAGGCCAAGTCAACTTTCAAGAAAAACTTAAACACAAGTACACAATGAAAAACATGGAGCTCCAACAATTTGAAATAAATAAAACGTCAAAACATACCTTAATAAAGCCTTTTGGGGAGACACTAATATTTACAACACTTATGAGACATCCTTAAAGGATTTATATCACCAAAAAAAAAGAGGAGATGGCTGCCAGCTGACCACGAAGAGATGCATACCAAAACATCATATCTCCATATTAAGGCCCAAAAAACACGTTCGCGAATATCACAGATGATAGTTGCACACCATATTCTTCATATATCGTCAAAATATTGGGTTGTATCCCCGAGTTAGCGGAGACGAGGGCCCAAAGCCCTCGCCCCTGACGAGATCCACAATTTGCGTACTTCTTCAACCAGCAATCAGTAACAAGTCATAATTCACAAGATGGAGGACAAAAGCGAAGAAGGTCTCCCATGATGCACCAAGGTTAATTTTAATTGGACCAATCCAATTAGCCACATACTACGACAATGTACATAACAAAATAATATTCACACGGCACCATTAAAATGTTTTGGCGGCATGATGCATATATAGTATTTTGTTTAATGACGTAGCATAATATACTTTTTCAAATGTGTCTCGAAGAGAGGCAGGATCAGAAGACACCTATGTCTCGCTCTAGCGGCAGAAGACACAACCCCAGCTTGTAGTGCCGATAGGCGCTGCCATCTCGAGTTCATTAGCCAAACCAAGGCATCTTAGCGGGACTTAAAATGGCAGAAGGTACCAGGACATCAAAATAGATGCATAATAATAATGTGTGAGACGGGCTTTTGCACGTAACAATAAGTATTCTATGAACATGCCGTAGTCTTGCGTTTTTTTTTTCGAAAATATAATCCCGTTGTTACCCCCTCTTGCCCCAGATGATCGTCTACCGTCAGACACTCGTTAACATGGTGCTTTTTTTTTTGTTATGTATGAAAATACTCCAGTGGAATTGCCGGAGTATTGTCAATAAACGTCATGAATTATTTCTTTTAATTGAAGAATTTCATCCTGACATAATTTTCCTCCAGGAAACATGGCTCTATTCCCATATGCGTTTTAACATCCCTGATTATCATGTCCTACGTCACGATGGCCCTGGTTATCGTGGCGTAAGTGCCTTAATTAAACAACATCTCCCTTTCTCGCAGCTTCAATGTGATTTTATTCTGCCTTCTACTGATATTCAAATGTTGCAAATAAGTAATCGTCTCTTCACACATCTATATTGACCACCGAATATTCAGGGTAATCAACGGCAATGGCATCTATTTTTTCGTTATGCCTGCCAATTACCGCACCACACTATTCTAGGAGATTTTAATGCCCATCACCCAGCCTGGAGCAGTGGACCAGTACATCCAAAAGGCCGGCATGTCCATCAAGCAGTCACTTCACATCAACTCCTAATTTTAAACGATGGTTCTCCAACCCGTCTAACCCCGCTGAATAGACCATCTAGTGCGGTTGATTTAACCATCACCACGTTAGATCAGGCCCACCTCATGACATGGCAAATGATTCCCGATTTGCATCAAAGTGACCATTATTCCATTCTGATACATTACGGCTCTAGTGCCTCACTCCCACACGCACCCACAACGTTCTCACTCAAAAGACCGACACATGGTTTTGATTCTGTATTATTTGCTTCTTATCTACCAGATCATCTCACTCCAAAACATCGTACTCCTTTGTCTGCTTATGCCCTCTTGACCACTGTCATTGATGCTTATATATCTACTTATCATTCTCGAGCAACACCGACCCTTCATACAATCAAACGTACCTATCACCCGCCTTGGTGGGATCAGGAATATTTTTTGTGGGTTAAGAAACGAAACGCAGCACTAAAACGGCTTCGAAAGAATTTTACATCCTATAATTGCTTCATTTATAAACGAATATGTACGTCCATTCAACAAAATTTTAATCTCAAACGACGTGCTGCATGGCGTATTTTCATTTCCACTTTTAGTAGTCATACCACGCTCCGTTCCCTATGGTCAACGATTAAAAAATGTCTAATGTCGCCACGAGGTCCACAATGCGATTACTTAACGCGCAGGATTATGGAACCTTTTATCGGAACCTTACCACTTATTCCGTCGCCACATGTTTTTCTCCCAACCCCTATCGAGAATCACCGAGATTTTTGACTTTGTTACTTCCCATCTCGTCCACAGAGATCTGGCAAGTACCCAACGAAGGAAATCTACACGGCCAGGTCTTGATGCGGTGACTGCGCATGATTGAAGCTTTCCCTCCTCAAGTCATGACAATCGTTTTGAACCTATACATTTCCATCCTGTTATCCGATATTATAACCAAAGACTGGAATCAATTTGAAGTACTCCCAATTGACAAGCCTACAGCCGAAGCGACGGACCCACATAATTATCGTGGTATAATGTTGAGTTCTTGCCTTCGAAAAGTGTTTCAAAAAATTTTACTCCGACGCTTACAGTGGTGTTTGGAATATTACGATGTTCGCCCCAAAACTCAATATGCCTTTGTTAAAAAACGTAGTACTAATGACGCACTGAATATCTTTCCCTAGGACGAAAACAACATATTATCGTCGTATTTTTGGACATTAAGGGAGCTTACGATTCGGTAGACCCATACTTTTTATTAAAGATATTATATTCCCGTCGTTACCCATTAATATTTCTCAGCATTATCCATAATTTCCTAATACGCAGACGTATATATTAATGCACAAGTAATGCGGTGCTTAAAATAGATATACGTCGCATGGCCTTCCGCAGGGCGATATTTTAAGTGGTACGTTATATTCCATTTATACAGGAACCCTAGAAACTGCCATACTCCCCCATGCCAGATTGCTTCAATTTGCCGATGACATATTAATATATGCTACCCGAGCCAATGTCACCACTTGCCGGGAAGATTTACATTCCTCCCTATCGCAGGCACATCAGTGGTTCACTGACCACTGCTTAGTAACGTCCCCAACGTCACTCATAAACGCCTATATGACACGTCGCCAGTGGTATATCAACAAGACCAAATTGAAGTTTTTCGGGTCGTCAAATATTTAGGTCAGTACATTGACGATAAACTTAATTGGCAATGTCATCTAAACCACATCACGCAGAAATTAGAAACTTAATTCCCTGTGTTTAAGGCTCTTACACGACGCTCATGGAGCGCCACGCCGTCGGTGTTGTTGACAGTATATAAAAATATTTCCCGCTCGGTATTAGACTATGGGAGCGCCTTTTTGGATATTATGACACCCACTCGTTTAATCAAGATGGACCGGTTACAATACCGAGCCCTGCGCATAATCATCGGAGCGCTTCCATCAACACCCACACAGGCTTTATTGGTGGAGACCGGCGAAATACCACTAGCTTTACGACGTCAGTACTCGTGCGCCAAATATATATTACAGAAAATGTCACTGTCACATACCCCTCTCCTAAACAAATTACGCTTAATAGATCAATATTATCAACGCCATCTCATATCTCACGATCGTATCCCCGCGCTTTTAACTATGTATCGCCGTCTCTGCTCGTATCGACAGATGATCGTACAAACACGCCTCAACCCAGTGTATACTATCGCATATCAGTTTCACAGCCATCAACCTCACATTCTCCAGAATAGTCTCCCCCAACTCACGACAACGTTTAAATCGCGCCGCCATATCATTTCCCGTACTTTCCATGATATTCTTAGTCACTACCCTCAACATACCCTGTTTTATACAGGTGGTTCAAAACTCGCCCACCCACCTCGCGTGGGTGCAGCTTTTTTCGCCCCGTCATTACATGTTGAGCGCAAATATGCATTACCTTCTCACACTACAATCTTTACGGCTGAAGTCTTTGCCCTTGGTCAAGCTTGTATCTATATCAAACAACAGGCTCTGTCCCATGCACTCATCTGTACTGATTCACAAAGTGTCCTCCTCGCCCTACAAAAGATCATTTGTTCCGATAATTGGTTTTTACTTAATTTAGCCCAACAATTACATAACTTGATATTGAAGGAACTAACATCATCTTGACTTGGGTACCTGGACATTCCCATATCTATGGCAATGTACAGGTTGATACTTATCTTATACATGTTTATAAAAAACCTTGTGATTTCAATTCTGAAGGGTTAATTAGGAATAACGAATAACAATTATAAAATTAACGTTTTTAAATGTAGCGTTAGGCCTATAGTACAGTGTTATTTTAAGCTTCAAAGCCTAAAATGAAGAAAGGTTCTCCCTGGTAGAAACTCAACCGAAGTTTATAAATTTGAACTCTCACCCCAAGTCTGCGAGGAGGTTTACGCCCCTGTTGGAAAAGGTTTCCCACTTCTACTCCTGGCGGATACAAGGATGGTTCGTAGCTTAAGGCCATGGCTGCCCCTTCTACATGCTCTCGTGCGTTACTTATATAGCAATCACAACATCACAGGTTATTAGACATGAGGCCACATACACTCAAGTAGACGGGGATGAGTGTCACGAAGTCTAAACCCCTTTAATGAGACTATAAGTAGAGCCCTGCGCGGATAAACAAAACCTTATCCGCATCCGCCCTGCATCCGCATGACTGTTATCCGCATCCGCCCCGCATCCGCATGACTGTTATCCGCATCCGCCCCGCATCCGCACGACTGTTATCCGCATCCGCCCCGCATCCGCACGACTGTTATCCGCATCCGCCCCGCATCCGCATGACTGTTATCCGCATCCGCCCCGCATCCGCATGACTGTTATCCGCATCCGCCCCGCACGACTGTTATCCGCATCCGACCCGCATCCGCATGACTGTTATCCGCATCCGCCCCGCATCCGCATGACTGTTATCCGCATCCGCCCCGCACGACTGTTATCCGCATCCGACCCGCATCCGCATGACTGTTATCCGCATCCGCCCCGCATCCGCACGACTGTTATCCGCATCCGCCCCGCATCCGCATGACTGTTATCCGCATCCGCCCCGCACGACTGTTATCCGCATCCGCCTCGCATCCGCACGACTGTTATCCGCATCCGCCCCGCATCCGCACGACTGTTATCCGCATCCGCCCCGCATCCGCACGACTGTTATCCGCATCCGCCTCGCATCCGCATGACTGTTATCCACATCCGCCCCGCATCCGCACGACTGTTATCCGCATCCGCCCCGCATCCGCACGACTGTTATCCGCATCTCCCCGCATCCGCACGACTGTTATCCGCATCCGCCTCGCATCCGCACGACTGTTATCCGCATCCGCCCCGCATCCGCACGACTGTTATCCGCATCCGCCCCGCATCCGCACGACTGTTATCCGCATCCGCCCCGCATCCGCACGACTTTTATCCGCATCCGCCCCGCATCCGCAAGACTTGTATAAAAATCCGCTGATATTTCAATTCTGTTTTCCTGACCTCCGCTTTAGACAAAAAACTGGCTATACTTCTTTGGCTACTTTCGCACTTGTGCCGCAGTAGGTTTGATGTGCCTGATTTTTGTCCTGAGTAGGAATACACTTATTTACAGGTAAAACATCCTACTATATCGTTCATCTCTTTGGTTCCATTGAAAACGTAACCAAATATCTGCCTTATCCTTGACTTGATCTTTGTTTCACGCGCTATTGAATATTCACCTTGTTTTGTTTTAATAGATATTTTATCAATGTTGGTTAAATGATGTCCATACTCCCGGTCGCGGTAACATTTACTAAGTGAACTTCTCTTTAAGCTTGGAGAAAGGGATTGACATTTGGCCGGAACTTCCAAGTCAGTCATCATACTTCTGCCTCTTGACCCATCAATGTTAGCATAGTTGATGTCATAACTGTTTCCGTTGCAATATCACAGCCCACGCGTTTCAGTGCCAAGATGGAAATAAATCTACAGATAAACCTGGAACCAGATCTTCCAGGATAGCTTAGATAGCGAAGTAGCTGACTTGAGAAATGTTAATGATGTCACCACGATGAACTAACAAACTTATTGACAGCATTATATCTCGTGGGTAATGGCAGTGAGAAATTGATGATGATGATGAGATGTCAAGACCTTCTACTACAAACATACGGTACGGTACTTAATAAAATGTAGTTGAAACCATATGAGTAAAATAATCTTCTCGTGTATAACTGCAAAACGTACCCGAATATTTCGTACGCAATAGGCTATAGGAGTATTCCTCTTTTAAGCATGAAGCTGTAGATTGGCATATCAAATATGTAATATTATCGAAAGTTCCACATCGTATTCTAAAAACTATCCGCAAATTTACTCCAAACATTATCCGCAGCGTATCCGCTATCCGCACAGCCATGCAAACTATATCCGCGTGACGAAAAATGCTGCGGATATCTGCGGGTTTATCCGCGGATATCCGCATCCGCGCAGGGCTTTAACTATAAGTCGTTACTAGATTTCGCCTTTAAATTAGGTTTGACGTACAAGGTACAACACCGTGACATCTATAGCTGAATTTCCTTTAGTTTTAGCCAGTTTATTTCGCAACAATTGGCATTCTTTCTACGATTCTTGGTAACCTTTCCTAGTGCTACTGAACTGGAGCCTCGTTGTTGTCGTAGCTTACAATATAACGTGCTTTGTAATTCGTAGTTTTGTCTCCAAAATGAGGTCGATATGACATGTGTTTTACATCGGAGGTAATACTTAAGTGCCCAGGGCAGTGGCAGTCAATTCACAATATTTAATTGTCGAAGGTACAGGGATGTGGTTATTTAACTAGGAACAGCCGTATGACGACAATATACAAGTTAGTCTCATGTTAGTTGGAGTCGATAATGGTTCTCGTTTGAACTGCGTGGTTTGTAACACAAGGAGATCTTGGTAATTAGTGGATTCCGAATGACTGGATTCTACTAGTGGCGATTTACAATACCTGTACAGTAATCCAAGTTCAATTCCACGTGCCTAATTAACCGCATTGAGAGATTTTTACAGTCGGTAATTTATTATCTGACAAAATAATATTTAATCTACTCACCGCAAATCAAGTTTGTGTGTACATAGGAATAAGGAGACCGAATGTAGGAGTTTTTATTTCTGTGCTCTATAAGCAGCCACAATTACTTTCTGTATTCATTTTATCAATTCAATAGCAAAGATAACTTATTCGACCAGCGTCACGGTCGTATTTGTTTTACTGTTGTTGACAAACATATAACCGCTCCTTATCACTGTGCACTTCCTCATCTGATTTATTGTATATGAGAATGATTTGGCGTAGCCTATTGGTATAAGTAAGGTCTTTAATTAATTCATCGGTGCTTTTCTTGTGTTGTAGTTTCCTCAACACAATGGAGGAACAACTATTTATTAAAAGTGAGCCAGACTGGTTGACACATACAGTTGAAGTCTCTAACACTGTGAGTTGCATTTTGATTCTTATTTGGTGTAACATTGCATTCATAGTGATGTGCATGACAAGTGAGGTTCAGGGACTCAATACACTATTTAATGGTAAATGGCACGCTAACGTTTAGTGACGTAACTTAGTACCCATATTGTGTGTGCATATCTTTGATTGGGGCACACTTGTGTTACTTCGCTGGAGACAAATGTCCGGTTGCCCTCAGATAACTTGAAAGACGAGGCTGCTGATATATTAGACGATGAAAGGATAGCAGTTAAGGAGGAACATGAACTACAGGTAATTATTGGTTCTGTGTTATTTCTCTTGTAATAATATGGATGATTTTAGCATGAATACAGTTTGGAAGATTGGAATACTTAGTTTTGTTTTCTATAAGAACACCAACATTAGCTGATGTTATTGTATTGATACTGCAGTTCCACTCAGCTGGCAGCGCTGGTTGCTGTTAAAAATACGCATCGTTATAACTGTTATGGTACACAAAGCACATACGAAATTTTGTTGAAATCCAAATGGTAGTACAGAAGTTACATGTATTTAAAGTTGGACCTATCAGCAGGCTTGGAATCATGTTGGTAGCACTGACGTGTATAAGTTACTCCAAATTAATATAGAATGTCAGGTACAATACGTGTGCATAGTTTAAAGCTGTCGGTTTGCATGCTTTCTGATATATGGGCATTTGGATAAAAAATGAGAGCATTTATTAACAGTTGGCAGCCCTGGTGGCTCTTAGGAATATGCTCAGTCATATGTGTTTTTGTACACATAGCACATACGAAATTTGGTTGAAATCCAATTGATAGTGTAGAAGTTATATGCATTTAAAATTTGGACCTATCAGCAGGCATATAATCATTTTGGCAACACTGCCATGTATGGCCTCCTACAAATTAAACTGCAATATAATTATCTATACGTGTGCCAATTTTTAAATAGCTCCCATTCATACCTTCCATGATATCCAACACAGAGCTCAAATTTCAGTTGCGATTTTTCAGCAGTTGGTAGCACTGACATCATTTTCAAATATGGCCGTGAGATATTCAGGTATAGATCTTTACTCTTACAAAATTTTGTTTCGATTGCTGCAGCCGTTTAGGAGTTGATAGGGGGGGTCACACACACAGCCAGCCAGACAGACAGAAGGACAGACAGACAGACACACATTTGCCCGATCTCATAAGTCTACTTTTTCCTCATTTTTGCAAAATGTGAAAAGTAGGCTAAAAATCACGACATCCATATGGTGGGGATATGAGGTCCACATATGTGGACCTCAGGTTTTACCTGAGAATATTCAATGACTGCTTCTCAAAATACTAGGACTGCTTTTTAATACAATTTGATGTTTGCACAATAAGTGAAATGTAGTGTGCAAGCCATTGTGAAGATATTTTATTATTAAGCATTATAAAACTACAAGTAAAACAAATACATATGCATCGTATCATGAGACCACTTTTTCTTGAAAACGTATGTCATTGCAGCCTACTTTTAATGGTAGGACTGAAAGCAATTATTGTTTTTCATGACACACAGATACGGATCACATTTAACATACATGATTCTGGTTTTCGAATGACAACCAGGATATCGACACTTAGAAGCAATCTTTGCTTCAACATATTTGGTTATGTGACCAGACCTTACCTTGGCCATGGGTGGCACTACAACCTTCCTAGGCATTTTCCTTCCGATGACATCCTGATCTTCTTTATCAGTAATTGCCTCATCTTGACCAGAATCACGAGGTCTTCCTCTTTTCTTAGCATGGACTACAGGGTCTGTCTTCCTGTAATTTATTATCGCTCTTCCCATATGCATCTTATAGTTCAACAAAGGCAATCTCTTATTCTTGGCGATGTTTTTGCCTACACACCATCTAAGATACATGACCCAGCAATTCACAATGACAAGGTCTATCAAGTGATTAAAAATCCTGACTGTCCATTTCACAGTACGAATATAGCACCTGTAATAGGATAAAACCTGTCCAACAAATCTACCCCTCCCATCTATTCATTGTACAATTGTACCACCTTTGGCTGAGGGATTTCAACTCTCTTGCCTTCATCTTTAGACCATCTCTTACACTTTGAAGCAGGTTCACTTCCAGCGCATGAGGAAAATAATGGAACACTTTTGTTATCTTTCCATTTAATAATGCATACTTAATCATCCTCCCTCACCTTTTCATCCCATTCATCACTTTTGAGCTGTTAGTCACTTTTTAGCTTGTCTATTACAGACCCCACTCTATTCTTCATCACTCTGCCTGTCTGGTAGGTGTTCCTATCAAGTAGAAAATATAAACATTTCACACTTGTGAAAAACTTGTAGTGTAGACACAATGGGTGCTGTCTTGAGGGACACTTGCTGTCAACTGTTTCACAACATCAGCACCAAGTCAAAATTGTTTCATGTCATCAGCAGGAACTGTTCCTATACCAACATACATTTGAAAGTATAATATCAGGCCATCTGGTGCTGCAAGGACAAAAGATTTAAGTCCTAAAGGGTTAGGTATTTAGGGAACATACTGGTGGAATCCACACTTTCCTAAAAAAGGTATGATCTGTTCATCTAAGGAAACATGTTTGGATCTTGGAAGTGTTAAGCACTTCTTTCTAATAGGTTCTAGAAAGGGATTCACTTTCCCTAGTCTTTAGTTGCCATCACGCTGAGCACTATTATATGTAAAATGCATGCAGTTCCTCAGTTCAAAGAATCTATGCTGTGACATGCAATTAGATATCAGTGGCATATTGGTATCATGCAGCCAATACATCTTTACTTGAGGATAACGCAAACACCCCATAACAGCTTGAATTCCTGCCAGATATACCATTTCTTCAGATGTTGTATTTACAGATCTGTGATTGCGTGTCTGAACTGAATATAAATTTGTTTGCTCTGAATGAAGCTCCCAGAAATCCACAGGTAGATACTCCAACAAGCACTCAAATAGGCCCTATTCTTCAACAAAATCTGCGTCAAATATTTCTTCTTTTGGGGACCTTGCTGAACCATTCTAAAAGAGAGAAAATAAGTATTAAATATGTGCTTGCATGATCGTGTCACATTTATAAAATTTAGGCCCAGAGTTATCTATTTAAAAATCTTAATGTCACAACTTACGTTTTAGTTTTCCATTTCATTTCCCGCTTGTTTGCACGAATTGCTGCTGAATGGCGTATTGGTTCAGTTTTCGTAACTTCCTGAACACCATCAAGTTCATCCTGATGAGTGACAGACGTTTCTGCAAATTCAAAATGTCCAGGCATATTTTCGATATATTCTTCGTCCTCACCAAGTACCATAACTTCATTTTCCATAAAAATCTCTTCGTCCTCCTCATCTGACAATTCTGCATCACTGTGATCAAGTAAATATTGCACATCATCAGCATTCAACTGTTTGATTCCTGTAAGACAAACATGACCTTAATTTAAACTTCATTACAACAAACACCGGAGGTCCGACATTTGAAGCCCCTCCGATGACGTATAGAAGCTGCGCATGCATAAGAACTTGCCCCCTATGTATTGCAAATAATGTTAAATTCACACAAGACAAGTAGTTCCGTGAAGAACTATACAGCCTATTTCCATATATCCTACTTATGTTAATTGCCTCTATCAACATACAAAATTTCAGTGTGATTGCTGTAAGAGATTTGTAGATATTGAGAACCGACTAAATATTGCGGATGGTCGCCTTGTTGGATTTTTATATGTGTAGGTCTTAGAGTTATGTACTGTAACATGAAGTTTATTGTGTACGTGTAGTATTCAAACTTCAATCGCATGATAAGGACACAAGAAGTAAAAACGAGATTTTAAAATGTCGCACAGCTGCCATTTTGTGGTTATGGAAACAATTGAAAAAATTAGATGCCAGTGGATTAACATTTGTATAAGGATTTACTATACTAAGTGTCACTGCACTTGGATGGTTAAGTTGCGAGAAACGACCATGTGAATATTTATACTTCGCGTCGCCGCCATGTGGGATTTGTGAACACCAGGTATTGAAAGTCCTATAGGTGAACTCATGTTCATAGCCCCTATGATCATACAAAAATTCACTTTGATTGCTGTAATAGATTCGTAGGTGTTGAGATCCGTCTAAATATTTTTGATGGTCGCAATTTGAATTGATAAATGTATAGGCCATAGAGTCATGTACCATTAAAGGAACATTATTGCGTAGGTTCATTAATCAAACTTTCATTTTGATCGCATGATTACGACACAAGAAATGAAAACTTAATTTTAAATTTCGCACAGCCGCCATCTTGAGGTTATGTAAACAATTGAACTAAATTAGATACCATTGTATTAAAATGTGTATAATTATTTGCTGTACCACGTTTCATTGCGTTTGTATTATTAAATCGCGATAAAATCTATTTAAAACTTTCAAATTCGCTTGGCCGCCATGTTTGTTTTTTACTTAACCGGTTTTTGAAATTATCATAGATGAACTTCCAGCAGTACCCTTTATCTCCGTACTAAAATTTCAGGGTGATACCGGTAATAGTTTCAGAGATATAGAATGCCGGTGAAATATTTCGCACAGCCGCCATCTTGTGGTTATGTAAACAATTGAACGAAGTTAGATGTAGGTGCATTACAATGTGTATAAACTTTTTCTTACCAAGATAAGATGGCGGATATGTAAAAGGTTTATATTCTAAACGTAAGCAAAATTAAGAAATTACGCAGGTTTACCGAAGATTACGCGAGTGACTAAAGTGTTAAATATATTGTGAATAGTGTGGATAAAATACGTAAGAGAAATACAATACGGTACATAACTTGTTAAAAGAGAAGACATATAACATTTAATATCATGACGGTCAACTGTGCTCAATGCGGCAAAAAGATCAAGAACAATCAGCAAGCTGTAGGATGTGTTGGTGAGTGTGGACGCTGGTTCCATGTAACATGCATGAAAATGAGCAAAGACACGTACCAACAATTCCGGAAAGATGATAGTTTCAAATGGTCATGCAATCGTGAAGACTACCTCCCGCAACCTAACCTCAAAGTGGTTATGGCATCATTTTCCCAAAAACTTGAGGAATCTCTTTCGGCGATAAGAGAAGAAAACCACGAGGTAAAAAACTAGCAACTTTCTTATCAGAAAAGTATGATGAACTCCACCGGGAAATTGAAACTCTGAAGAAAGAGAGAAAAACCGTCAAGGACGCAGAAATGGCAGCATCTAGAGCTATCAACGAATTGGAGGAACTAAAACAGTACCAGCGGAAGAACAACTTGATAGTATCTGGAATACCCACTGAAAGAGAGGAGAATGTATTTCACAAAATCTCGGACATTGGCAAGGCGTTAGGAGTTGAAATCACCAGGGCAAACATAGACGCAGCTCACCGCCTACCGTCAACAAAGCCTGGGCCTCAACCGATAATTGTGAAATTAAATAATAGGTGGAAGAAGGAAGAGATTCTCAGTAGCAGAAGACAAAAGAAGACCCTGAAGACGAGTGAAATTGGTTACAGTAATGGTGGTAATATATATATCAATGAACACCTGACCCCAAGAAATGAAACCATCGCCAAAAAAGTGCCGTGAATTGAGACAACAGGGAAAAATCTTTGCAACTTGGGTCAGAGACTGCAAAATATACATTCGGAAATATCAAAATGGTCCCTCAAAGCTTATATCAAGTGCTGAGATATTGGATGAACTCGCCCTCTCAAACTAAAATCCATGTAACGTAATAGTATGATATCTACTAATTATCCCATATGGGACTAGAATTACAGAAATTTATTTTTTAGGTAATGCAAATAATAATACATTAGAGTTAACCGAGAGTAACTGTAATACACTTAGCGATTGTTATAAAATTAAGGACGGTAAACAGATAATAACCGATACCAGTACACTAAAATGCATACACATAAATGCACATAGCATAAAAAACAAGTTCGATTATATCCAAATAACTTTAGACAGAATCAAAGGGGTAGATGTCCTAGCAATCTCAGAAAATTGGTTAACAGAACAAACAAAAAATGTTTTTCAATATTAAGAAATATGTTGCATATCACATAGTTAGAAAGCAAACTGGAGGGGGAGTATCTTTGTATATTTCAAACAAATGTAGCAGTACCCTTTGGGTAGTTTATTGGCTGAGGAATAACCCACCCACCAAGGGAAGATGATTAAGAGAAGGAAGTAGATTTTGGATTGGAGAAAAAGGATAGAAAAATAGGAAGAGAGTCCCACAAAAGTTATGAATTTGACTTTCAATACATTTAGAAGCGGTTGCCACCGCAAATCCTTGCTCGGATACCTAAAGTGGATACGAGCTTGGTCGAAGCTAACGGGAACAGCAGCTAAGACTTGGGCAGTTTGCCAGAGAAAGGCTTTAGTGTATTTCCTCCCGAGCACGAATAAAAGTACTATAGGGAAGGGTGATGTTCTAGCAAGACAGATAGTAAAAGCTTTATTTTGTGTTAACGAGAGCATGAACCTAGGAGGAGCTAGGAAAGCCAGGATCTTGCCTAACTGTAGTATCAGAGAAATGATGAATCCAAAAACAAATATTTAATTTATTTAACAATTTAAAGAAGTTAATATTTTTGACAATGAAATATTTTGCAATCGTGTTAACAATTTGGGGTCGCAGACCTCTCAACATTAAACGGTTGCTCCAGGCAATTGACAATTTACAAGGTTTCAAACCTTACATGTTTCTAAAATCTTTATAAGATTTAAACAAATGAGCAATGAAATAATTAAAGCTTTAACGTGAATTGGAGTACAAAAAGTGCACCTTAAGAAATTCTTGAGAGAATGATCTAGAGAAAGTGACAACTTTGAAAATAACAATAATAACAACATGAAAAATAAGATAGAAGTTCCTACAACTTCTTATATTTATACAGAATTACTATATGAGAATTATACAAAGAGGGCAGGTCACTTACTGTGAAACCTGAAGAAAGTGAAAGGGAAAGTTCTAGACTTCCCAAGCTTGAGCAGGAATCACTAGCCAAATGGGACGGTTTCCATTTCGTGAAACCTGAACATGACTCGCTCAAGAGTTTAAAGAATTGTTTTCCCTGATTATGGGAAAGGAACAACGTGAATTTAAAACTTGTATCACACAAGCAATTATGCAGAATTTAATTAATGTTAAACTAGCAAAGTTGGAAGGGCACTTCGTGAGTGACACCTTATAGAAAAGTTTCAATTTTATTAATAATGGTTGTTAGTAGAAGGTTGAGGAAAGATCATTGGGATATAGGATCAATGTTCATGGCCGTATTTAATATAACCGGACGATCGCGACGCGGTAGAAACGTGGAGCAAGCACTGTTTATCACTGTAGTCTATGAAGATGGATGCAAAGTTCACTATAGAAACACTGAAGTTTATGAGAAAGAAAGTTATTGCAATTATGGGAATAACTGATTGCACTATATAGGTGAGAGTCTATTTCTTGAAAAAGTTGTGATTTACAATTAAATGCGCCAAAGAAAGTTCCAACGGGGGAAGAAAGTTTGCTATTGCAGTAATTTAAGGAAGATTCCTCATTTTAACTAGCATTTTCACAAGTGCGTGAACAATACTTGACGGCAAGACTCGCAGATAGAGTACAAGATCTCGAAGGTTCCAGAACGACCTTAGCAGAAAATGGGGTTGAGAAAATCCAACGGAGGAACTAGCTTTATAATTATAGACAGCGGGTATTATATAATATCCCACGTAGCGAGAGGATTTCTCGTTTGAATAGCTTAAGAAAAGCTCTTTTTTAATAAGGTTGGCTTATACAAGCAAAAGCTCAACATGGCAAATCCCACGAAGAATGATTTTTGCCCCAAAGTAAATAATTTCACACTGTCTATAAATTATAATTAAAAGCATGTAGATAAAATGATGAAGATGAGGTTAAAACCTTAAAAATGGTACTTATCTTGATTTCATGTTGAAGTCGAAGTTCTGTATGACGATAATTACTTTGCCAACATGGCGTAGAAGAGGGTGTGCCTCTTGGTTTGAGGAGGCAAGCTCGAGCGGAGCTTTGACTGACCGAGTCAACTGCAGACTGAGAAGTGAGAGCTGCTCAACGGAGCACGGAGGGTCCAAGGAAAGGGAAAAAAGTGGGGGGGAGGAGACAAAAGGAGAACATATAAACATTGCCAACTTTGATACAAAAAATTAATCTCTTGCTGAGCTGATCTTCTAAGAGTTGATAACAGATGATACTAGCGCAGCATGGTGAGTAAAGAAGTAGACGTAGTCCTCTTGCTCAAGGAGAAAATAGCTGGCGATGGTAACAGGATCTGGTGGCCAAATGGATAAGTAAGTCCTCTAGCACCAGGAAAAGTTGAAGAGCTTCAGAGATTCGCTGCGAGGTGACGCTAGGTGGGTCACAGAAGTTATATATCTAGAACAGACTTATGAAGACATGAGAGATTTGCTTATCAAGGAGAAAACAAAAGATCACTGTTGGTGTTTTGACAAAGAGAAAGGAAGAAATGAACATGCAAAGAGCAATAAAAATTATAATCTCAGGTACCGTGTATTCCAAGAATGCACCATACTGGGAGGGGCAGACACCAACAGCGAACAAGAAAAACAGGTACAGTAATAAGCAATTGCGGAGAAGTAGTCTTATGATCTGACCATTAGTGGTCAAGACTCTGAATACCCTGACTCTCCTATCTCTTCCAGGGTAACACTCGGTCACTCTTCCAAAAGGCCAGACTAGGGGGGGTGAAACATCCCTAACTAAGACCAAGTCCCCCACTTGAATGACGGGACTGGAAAGAAACCACTTCTGTCTCCCTTGCAAGGAAGTTAAATATTCCAAGTTCCACCTCTTCCAAAAGGAATTGCGGAGGGCTTCGTTTACGCCAAACAATAGGTAGATTAAAATCCCTGTAAGAATTGGGAAGGGGAGGAGGGGCAGAGAGAGAAGTGCGTGTAAGGAAGCGAACAGGTGTAAGTGGAAGGAGGTCATCAGGGTCATTGGAAAGCGGAGTTAAAAGGCGAGAATTAACGACATCTTCCATCACAAAATAACTAGAAGCTGAGGGAAATAAAGCACTAGTAAAGATTGCGATACAATGCAAAAGGAGAATTAACAAGTTTAAACAAAGCGTATAGAGACAAGTACATCTATTCAGGATAAGAATATACCAAGTAAACAAAGAAACTATACGAGTAGAAAGCAAGAACGCCATAGGTAACAACCTAGTAGCCATAAACAATGACCTTAAGTCACAATAAGCATCAAAGGGGTCACTCAGAAAAATACTTAAGTCAGCGAGAAACGTGACATGACAAGTATGAATACAAAAACACATCGAATGTGACGACGAGAAAAAACCAGTTTGTTCATCAATGAACATTAAGATCGCAAAATATGTAAGCAAAGTGAAATACATGAGCGCGTGAGAAATACGCAACGAAGTTTTGAAACAAGGAACGAAGCAGTTATAGAATACGAGCATGAGTAAGTGAAAGACGCAGGCAAGCGCGGCCTTGACACACATAGTAAAGGGAGATAAAGCATATAAATAGCTGAAAGAGTCCTTAACTGGAACAAGTTTATTTTGGGAATTAGGTGAGCGGCTTCCGAGATTACGGTAGCGGCTCGCCAGACAATGGTTGGCAATCAGCCAGAGTTGAGATAAGAGAAACTTGCTTTGACCTTTGGCAATCGTACAGGAAATAAACAACAACTTGGCGTTATCCAGGCTTGTATACAAACAAGTTTGAAAAACAAGCAGTTCAAAGTACACAAACACTAGTTGAATCAGCTGTGACTTAAAGCAGATATTCAGGTTGTAAGGCATGCAGTCAATCGTAACTTGGACGTGAAAAAACAATTTAAAGCTATATGAAATAAAGTAAGAAATCAATTTCGCATAATTTTGAGGATCACGAAATCGGACAATTTTCAACAAAAAGAAGCTTAATTCTTCCGAGCAAAGAAGACAAGCTGGGACATTGAGAAGAAGGTTATGCATAAGAATAGTTATTCTAGATGTTAGAGAATTCAGATTTTCAAGCGGTTTCAAATTGTGAGGAAGGAGGGAGGAGCCGACCGTGGCCATCCTTCTAAATAAGGAAAGAAGTGAAACATGGCTTACAGCGAAATGATGGTGACTGATAGCCATGGTTTTACACAAGGGGAAGATAGTTTTCGAGAAAGAGTTTAAGCAATTACCTGCTATAAAAAATGACATAAGAAGGTAGACGAAGTAACACAAAGCAAGGCGAACTTGAATTGCCATCTTCTGCGGGAAGAAAGAAAAACCATTTAAACAACTTACAGAGGTAGCGTAGTTGTTCACGATAAGACATCGTTTCGACGAGTGTTTTTCAAAAATATTGAGATCTGAAACATGAGCGTTCTCTTTTTCAGAAAGGGGATTTATGTCAGCTGTAACGAAATGACATTGCGCTTTGGTTTGAACGCTGGTATGTTTGATTTCACCAGTAATAACCCAACCAAAATCGGTGTCTCTGGCGACCACGGTTGAAGATAACTTGCGTGTTTGTTTGCGAAGGCACTTCCAAAAAACATTGGCACTGAAAAGTACATCAATGGGACCTTGAACATTAAACTGAGGATCGGCTAACCTTAAGTGCGAGGGAATCTTTAATCCGGAGGTATTAATAGAGTGACTTGGAGTGTCCTTGCCAATACTGGTAAGAATGAGACAGTTTAAATTAAGATTGGTGTTTCTTTGGCAAACGTCTCTGATTTTCAATTTTGAAGACTGCAAAACTTGAGTTTTCAAATTGTCAATGCCGGTCACATTGATAGAAGTAGGTGATGACGAAAGACCTAGTTTTTTAATCAACGATTGCGAAACAAAGTTATGAGTTGAAGCGGAATCGAGAAGACCACGGGTTCTAAACCAATTTCCAAATTTATCTTGGATTTCGAATTGTACAGTGGTCAAAAGGGTTTGCGCACTGTGAGAAATTTCGGCATTAGAAATGCAGGAAGAAGCATTAGTTTGTTCGGAGCGGCTCTGCAAGGAGCTTGAAGAGGCAGCTACTGATGACCTCGATTTATCGTGAACGTGCAATAAAGAATGATGCGGTTTTTTACAATGGAAACAGAGATTTGATGACGTACAGTTCGAAGAAGAATGCTTAGGTGAAAAGCAATTGAAACAATGTTTGCTATTTAAGACAAACTTCCTTCGATCTTCGACAGACAATTCTTTAAAGGATTTGCACGAATACAATGTATGAAGCTTTTTACAGAGCGTGCATTTTAACGATTTGTTAAGCGGCCTGATATGTTCTCTTGCATGATTGAAAGAAGAACGGGTTTGCTTGTTCTCGACAGATGGTGGCTGATGTCCCTTTGAAGAAGCAAGTTTTTTTTTCAAAAATTTGACACTGAGGATTCGTTTCAACCTTTTCGCACTGAAATGCGAGTGCTGTAAGGACTTGGTATCGGCTGTTAAGAAACGAGATTAAGTGTTCGAAGGAAAATTCTTCCTTGCGAGCGAGTTCAATTTCCCAAGCCTTTAAAGTTGAAAAATCGAATCTTGATGTAGCCAGATGAATGAGTATGGTGTCCCATGTTTGGACAGGCTGCTTGAGTTGGTATAATGCTCTGACATTCAACTGTATAGAATCTAAGAGGTCTCTTAAAGAGGTGACGTCATTAGGTTTGACGGCTGGCAAGTTGAAAAGACAACGTATGTGGCGAGCTACACTCAAACGTAAATTGCCATATCTCTCTTTAAGGAGATTAAAGGCGATGTGGTAGTTGTCTGCGCTTAAAGGCAGTGACTCCACCAAGGCTAAGGCCTCAGATTCCAAAGACGTACGGAGGAAGTAAAATTTATGTATGTCTGGGATCTCGATATTTTCATGAATTAGGGAGCAGTAAAGTTCGTAAAAAGAATACCATTCACCTTCCTTGCCTGAGAAGTGCGGTAGGCTTATCTTAGGAAGTAACGGTTTCGGTTTGTTCTCGTGAACTGAAGCGGGGGCGAACTGGGCCGGATTGATGACCCTAGTGTCCGGTTCTGAGATATTGCGGATCAATTGGTGGGCCTTGGCAATCCCTTCAAAGTACAAGGGTTCAACCTCGTCCCGATCCGATTGAAGTTCTGGGCAAGCGGATTCAATCTCGGTTTGAATTTGATCATAATAATCATAAGACCGTTCGTACAACTTAAGGCGATGTGTTAAGATGTCTAAATCACACTCGACGGGATTTAATTTGCTGATGAAATTTCTGAATCTAGTGAGTTGCCCTTTATAGGAAGAACGTCTAGCAATGAGAGTTTCATCTTTTTCAGTAGGAGCCATGATAAAGAGAATAAATTGAAATACAACTCACGAAACTGTAGAACCTTGGAGATGCTGTCAAGCTGGCAGCAGCAATGAGTAAAAAGAACGGGACACACCAAAGGAGACAGGAGCGGCCTCTTTCCCGTTCACAGGCTTTGCATGATGTAGATATAGCTGAAAAATCCAAGGCAGATATTAGTAATATGCAAAGTATTGTCAAATGACACTTGACAAACAATAGAAATAAAAAATGGACTCTCCCGGGTTTCTGGTACCAATTTTTGGGTAGTTTATTGGCTGAGGAATAACCCACCCACCAAGGGAAGATGATTAAGAGAAGGAAGTAGATTTTGGATTGGAGAAAAAGGATAGAAAAATAGGAGGAGAGTCCCACAAAAGTTATGAATTTGACTTTCAATACATTTAGAAGCGGTTGCCACCGCAAATCCTTGCTCGGATACCTAAAGTGGATACGAGCTTGGTCGAAGCTAACGGGAACCGCAGCTAAGACTTGGGCAGTTTGCCAGAGAAAGGCTTTAGTGTATTTCCTCCCGAGCACGAATAAAAGTACTATAGGGAAGGGTGATGTTCTAGCAAGACAGATAGTAAAAGCTTTATTTTGTGTTAACGAGAGCATGAACCTAGGAGGAGCTAGGAAAGCCAGGATCTTGCCTAACTGTAGTATCAGAGAAATGATGAATCCAAAAACAAATATTTAATTTATTTAACAATTTAAAGAAGTTAATATTTTTGACAATTAAATATTTTGCAATCTTGTTAACAATTTGGGGTCGCAGACCTCTCAACATTAAACGGTTGCTCCAGGCAATTGACAATTTACAAGGTTTCAAACCTTACATGTTTCTAAAATCTTTATAAGATTTAAACAAATGAGCAATGAAATAATTAAAGCTTTAACGTGAATTGGAGTACAAAAAGTGCACCTTAAGAAATTCTTGAGAGAATGATCTAGAGAAAGTGACAACTTTGAAAATAACAATAATAACAACATGAAAAATAAGATAGAAGTTCCTACAACTTCTTATATTTATACAGAATTACTATATGAGAATTATACAAAGAGGGCAGGTCACTTACTGTGAAACCTGAAGAAAGTGAAAGGGAAAGTTCTAGACTTCCCAAGCTTGAGCAGGAATCACTAGCCAAATGGGACGGTTTCCATTTCGTGAAACCTGAACATGACTCGCTCAAGAGTTTAAAGAATTGTTTTCCCTGATTATGGGAAAGGAACAACGTGAATTTAAAACTTGTATCACACAAGCAATTATGCAGAATTTAATTAATGTTAAACTAGCAAAGTTGGAAGGGCACTTCGTGAGTGACACCTTATAGAAAAGTTTCAATTTTATTAATAATGGTTGTTAGTAGAAGGTTGAGGAAAGATCATTGGGATATAGGATCAATGTTCATGGCCGTATTTAATATAACCGGACGATCGCGACGCGGTAGAAACGTGGAGCAAGCACTGTTTATCACTGTAGTCTATGAAGATGGATGCAAAGTTCACTATAGAAACACTGAAGTTTATGAGAAAGAAAGTTATTGCAATTATGGGAATAACTGATTGCACTATATAGGTGAGAGTCTATTTCTTGAAAAAGTTGTGATTTACAATTAAATGCGCCATAGAAAGTTCCAACGGGGGAAGAAAGTTTGCTATTGCAGTAATTTAAGGAAGATTCCTCATTTTAACTAGCATTTTCACAAGTGCGTGAACAATACTTGACGGCAAGACTCGCAGATAGAGTACAAGATCTCGAAGGTTCCAGAACGACCTTAGCAGAAAATGGGGTTGAGAAAATCCAACGGAGGAACTAGCTTTATAATTATAGACAGCGGGTATTATATAATATCCCACGTAGCGAGAGGATTTCTCGTTTGAATAGCTTAAGAAAAGCTCTTTTTTAATAAGGTTGGCTTATACAAGCAAAAGCTCAACATGGCAAATCCCACGAAGAATGATTTTTGCCCCAAAGTAAATAATTTCACACTGTCTATAAATTATAATTAAAAGCATGTAGATAAAATGATGAAGATGAGGTTAAAACCTTAAAAATGGTACTTATCTTGATTTCATGTTGAAGTCGAAGTTCTGTATGACGATAATTACTTTGCCAACATGGCGTAGAAGAGGGTGTGCCTCTTGGTTTGAGGAGGCAAGCTCGAGCGGAGCTTTGACTGACCGAGTCAACTGCAGACTGAGAAGTGAGAGCTGCTCAACGGAGCACGGAGGGTCCAAGGAAAGGGAAAAAAAGTGGGGGGGAGGAGACAAAAGGAGAACATATAAACATTGCCAACTTTGATACAAAAAATTAATCTCTTGCTGAGCTGATCTTCTAAGAGTTGATAACAGATGATACTAGCGCAGCATGGTGAGTAAAGAAGTAGACGTAGTCCTCTTGCTCAAGGAGAAAATAGCTGGCGATGGTAACAGGATCTGGTGGCCAAATGGATAAGTAAGTCCTCTAGCACCAGGAAAAGTTGAGGAGCTTCAGAGATTCGCTGCGAGGTGACGCTAGGTGGGTCACAGAAGTTATATATCTAGAACAGACTTATGAAGACATGAGAGATTTGCTTATCAAGGAGAAAACAAAAGATCACTGTTGGTGTTTGACAAAGAGAAAGGAAGAAATGAACATGCAAAGAGCAATAAAAATTATAATCTCAGGTACCGTGTATTCCAAGAATGCACCACCCTTGTAAAGGAAATAAATTCCACCCACAGCATACTGCACATTACTGTGAGAAAAGGCCATCAAGAATACAATATAATCACTGCTTATAACCCTCATAAAAGCAACATTCCACACTTTCTAACTGATCTCGAAGTAATTATTAGTTCTTACTCAACGAATCCTGTTATAATACTAGGTGATATGAATATCATCTATTTTTTGGGGACAGATATACTAGTAGTTATATTAACCTAGTCAAATCATACGGTCTAGTCTTATGTAATACAAAATACCCAACTCGGGTAACACCAACTAGCTCTACTCTAATTGAACATGTATTGGTAAACGACTGTGACAAAATATGTAATTTCTATAATATTGATAATGATTTGAGCGATCACCATTTACTAATCTGTGAAATGAGAAACAAAAAGATAAACAGGAACTCAATATGTGATGATAGGCCAATGGAAAAGGATAACATAAACTACAAAAAACTTAATAAATATTTAGTAACTCAAGAATTTGTATGCAATGAAACTAACATCAATGAATACTACAATAAATTTTGTGATTTTATTAATAAAGGAATAAAAAGGAAGGAAGATTTTAGTTTTACGTGACCGTGAATCTTGTGATTTTGAGCCACGGGAATAAAGGAATAGAAGTCTGTACTATGAAATATACGAATAAGGAGCCAAGTGCCCCACAAATAAAACCCTGGATCACACAAGATCTTTTAGCACTAATTCACAGGAAAGATAAGATATATACAAAAACCAAAGTTAAAAACCATCTGCAGAAATTTTAGAAGAATATAAAATTGTTAGCAACCAAGTTACAAAACTTAAGAGAAACCTTCAAAGAAACTACTTTGACGTAAAAATTTAAAATGCAAGTAATCTGAGGGAAGTGTGGGGTGTTGTTAATGAGATGTTAAATAGGCCAAAGAAGGGGAAACATGAAATTGTCAAACTTATAGTCGACGGCACAAATATCGAAAAAAAGGAAAATATATGTGATGAAATTAATAAATAATATGTCACTATTGCTAACAGTATATGGGAAAATCAAGGAAACGGTTCTACCTCGGACATTACAAGCTATAAAAGTACTACTTGCACTAAGACAATCTTTATGTTACCTACTGATGCTTATGAAATACAATCAATTATAAACTCCCTAAAACACAAAAACAATATAAGTGAGGACAACACTACTAATGTCATGCTACAATTGTGTCTTGAGGGCCTTACACCATATCTTGTCAAAATAATAAATCTTTCACTGATGTAAAGTCTCTAGGGTGGTCCCGATCTGCAAAAAAGGAGACAAAACCCACCCATCAAATTACAGACCCATTAATATTATATCTGCCATCGGCAAGGTTCTAGAAAGCGTTGTTAAACGAAGACTTATGGATTTCTTTATGAAAAATGATTACTTTGCAAACTGCCAATATGGGTTTATTCCAAATAGAGGAGCTGATAGTGCTATATTTGAAGTAGTAACTGATGTAGAAAAGGCATTAGATGATAACAAACTAGCTGCTGGTGTACTAATTGACCTTCAAAAAGCCTTCGATCTGGTTAACCATAAGATTCTCCTTAATAAACTAGAATCTGCAGGCATTGGGGGAGTGGTACATGATTGGTTCAAGAACTACCTGACAAACAGAAAACAATATGTTGCAATCGATAATGTAAAAGGATCTCAAATGAGAATTGACACAGGAGTACCTCAAGGTTCTGTCTTAGGACCAATTCTTTTCTTGGCCTATATTAATGGTATAATATTATTAGAATTGAAAGGCAAGCTTAAACTATTTGCAGATGATATTTTTATACTCCATCTGGGAACATCGAGGTTATCGAGGTTATCGGCCCCTAATGAAATGAAATGGCGTGAAATGAAAGGATGTAGATAAAAACAATTCACTGCCATGGATGAAGCGAAAATGGTGTTTATAAAACAGACAGTGAGCCCCAAAAATTATGCCTTATTTGAATAAAAAATAAATAAAAGGTGCATGGTAAAAAAGGATAAAGCAAATAAGGCATAGTGAGCAATAAAATACATAACACAATAAAAAACATAAAACAGATTTAACCTGTGGTGTGTGAGTGTGTCTGGTGAGGGTGCATGTGAGTGGGCCTGGTGACAGACTGTTTTAGTAGTAGTATTTGTTGTATTTTTTTCGTTAGTAGAATTTTGGTATTTAATTGTTTGTAGAAGGTTAGTATTTGGTAGTAGAATTGCTCTTTACTTATTCTGAAAGGGAGTAGCAGCCTTTCAGAATAAATCAATTCTTTACTAGTCTAATAGACGGTTAAGATATTGATAATATAAGCCAACTAATGGCTACACTGCGTTCTGCTGCACGGCTGAAAGCAACGGGAAACTACAGCCGTAATGCTATTCCCGAGGATATGCACCTCTCTATGCATAAATACATGTGATGATGGCCTCCTCCCTTGTAAAATTTCAATCCGGAGGTAAACTAGTCCCCCGTTCGGATCTCCGGGTGGGGACTACTCGAGAGGGGGTTAACATCACAGAAGTGACAAAGAGGAAATCTGACATTCTACGGATCGGAGCGTGGAATGTTAGAAGTCTGCTAGGAAGTGGAAAGTTAGAAAACTTAGAAAGGGAAATGGATAGGTTGAGGTTGGATTTGGTTGGGATTAGTGAAATGCGCTGGCAGGAAGAACAGGACTTTTGGTCAGGAGACTATAGGGTCATTAGCACTAAATCAAACAATGGCCAAGCAGGAGTTGGTCTCATATTGAGTAGGAAACTTGGACAGCGGGTAGAATATTATGAGCAATACAGTGAACGGATTATTGTAGCAAAAATCAATACTAAACCTACGTGCACCACAGTGGTACAAGTCTATATGCCTACCAGTCAAGCTGATGATGAGGATGTTGAAAAGGTCTACGAAGAAATAGATGACATTCTGAGGTATATCAAAGGTGATGAAAATGTTATAGTAATGGGAGATTGGAATGCTGTGGTAGGAAAAGGGAGAGAAGGGAAGATAGTAGGAGATTTTGGATTAGGTGAAAGGAATGATCGAGGAAGCAGGCTGATGGAATTCTGCACCGAACATGAGTTGGTCATAGCTAACACCTTATTCAATAACCACAATAGAAGAATATACACATGGATGAGACCAGGAGATACAGGGCGTTACCAAATCGACTTCATTATGGTCAAGCAGAGGTTTCGAAACCAGATTTTGGATTGTAAAACATATCCTGGTGCTGACATAAACTCTGACCACAATCTGGTTGTAATGAAATGCAGATTAAAGTTGAAGAAACTGAAGAAAAGTCAAAAGCCAAAAAGGTGGGCAATAGACAGACTGAAAGTAAAGGATGTAAACGAAAGATTCAAGAAGAGTATAAAGGAAGGACTAATCAAAACCCCTAAACTAACTTCAATTGCAGACGAATGGGCACTTTTGAAGAATGAAATAACAAAATCCGCAGAAGAAAACATTGGTAGGAAAGAAAGAATAGGTAGAAAACCGTGGATCACTCAGGATATACTAGAATTGATGGATGAAAGGCGGAAACACAAGAATCTAAGAGATGAAGAGGGGAAAGCAGAATACAGACGTCTGAGAAATGAGGTTAACAAGAAGTGCAAGGAAGCGAAAGAAGAATGGTTGAAAGAGAAATGTGCAGGTATAGAAAATTGTCTGAAATTAGGAAAAGTAGACACAGCTTATCGAAGGATTAAGAATACTTTTGGGGAAAAGAAGACTAAGTGCTGTAATATTAGGGACACAAATGGAAAGCCTCTAACAGATAGGGAAGAAAAGCTTGAGAGATGGAAAGCTTACATAGAGTGCTTGTATAAGGGAAAGGAGATTGAGAATCATGTAATGGAAAGGGAGGAGGAAATTGATGAGGATGCAAAAGGAGATTTAATATTGAGATCAGAATTTGACAGAGCATTAGAGGACTTAGGCAGGAACAAAGCACCAGGCATAGATGATATACCGATTGAGTTGCTACGCTGCATAGGAGATGAAGGTCTGATCAGGTTATTTCACTTGGTGTGTAGGATTTATGAGACAGGTGAGGTACCCCCTGATTTCAAGAAGAATGTTATCATCCCTATACCAAAGAAAGTGGGAGTTGACAGATGTGAAGATTACCGTACAATCAGCTTGATTACTCATGCTTCAAAGATCCTGTCTAGAATAATTTACAAGAGGATTGAAAGCCAGATCGAAACGGAGTTGGGTGAAGACCAGTTTGGTTTTAGGAGAAATGTAGGAACAAGGGAAGCTGTACTAAGTCTTAGACTGATTTTGGAAGGTAGAATAAGGAAAGATAAGAGAACTTTCATGGCATTTGTAGACTTAGAAAAGGCTTTTGATAACGTTGATTGGACTAAATTGTTTGACATTTTGAAATGTATTGGAATAAAGTACAGAGATAGGAGGGTGATTTACAATCTATACAGAAACCAGACAGCAGTCATTCGAGCTGAAGGATATGAGAGAGAAGCTGGTATTCAGAAAGGTGTAAGGCAAGGCTGCAACTTATCACCCATACTTTTCAATCTTTACATTGAACAAGCAATGAAGGAAATTGGAGAAAAATTTAAAGTGGGAGTGAAGATTCAAGGAGAAATAATTTCAACTCTGAGATTTGCTGATGACATCGTCATCTTGGCCGACAAGCCTGAGGATTTGAATGAGTTTTTGAATGGTATGGATTCCGTCTTACGGAAGGACTTCATGATGAAAATTAATAAATGTAAAACAAAAATACTGGAATGCAGCCGAAATAAATCAGAAACCTCTATGGAGATCAAATTGGCAGGTGAAAAGTTGAAGGAAGTAGGAGACTTCTGTTACTTAGGAAGCAGAATAACCAGTGATGGACGAAGCAAAGAGGATATAAAAAGTAGGTTGGCTCAGGCAAGGAAAGCCTTTCTACAAAAAAGGAATCTGTTGACATCGAATATAGATTTAGGTATTAGGAAGTCATTTTTGAAAGCCTTTGTCTGGAGCGTGGCGCTCTATGGAAGTGAAACTTGGACTATTGGTGCAGCAGAAAAGAGGAGAATTGAGGCATTTGAAATGTGGTGTTACAGGAGAATGATGAAGATCAGATGGGTAGATAGGGTTACAAACGAAGAGGTATTAAGGCGAGTGGGAGAGGAGAGATGTTTCTGGCGACTGCTAATGAAGAGAAGAGATAGGTTGGTAGGACACATACTAAGACACCCAGGAATAGCAAGCTTAGTTATGGAAGGAAGGGTCGAGGACAAGAACTGTAGGGGTAGACCAAGGTTAGAATATGTTAAACAGATTGCCTCGGATGTAGGGTGTGGTAGCTATGTAGTGATGAAACGATTAGCTCAGGACAGGGACGCATGGAGAGCTGCATCAAACCAGTCAAAAGACTGAAGACTCAAACAACAACTGGGAACATCTGAACAGGAAATTATGCTAAATATTAATTATGATCTCAATAAGCTGGTGGATTGGTTGAGAGCACAAAAAATGGTTATCAATATCACTAAAACAAAATATTTATTCTTCCATAAACCATCATACAAGATTGAGGAGACCACAAACATAGTCAACATACACAACAAAGAAATAGAAAGGGTTAAATCGGCAACATACTTAGGTATCACACTAGATAGTACACTAACCTGGGAAAATCATGTAGAAAATGTAAAACATAAAATCAGCCCTATAATTGGTATTATTTTCAGATTAAGATATAGCTGTCTTACTAGCCAACAATTGAAAAATATATACTTTGCTCTGATACATTCACATCTAATGTACATGAATTTCATATTGGGGTATTGTAAGATGGAGCTGATAAAATAACTTGGGATACTCCAGAAACGTGCTATAAAATCTATCATTGGATTTCCTTGGCTCACACCCTCAAATGAATTATACTCAAGAACTAAAATTATGCCACTGCAAAAACAAATAGCTATGTCAGCAACAGTATTTGTATACAAATTAGAAAACAAATTGATACACACACACATCCATTTTACCCATGCAAATGACATTCATCATTATGCAACAAGAGGAGTAAATCGAATATTCACCAGCCATTCCCAATCCATTAAATTTGGAACTAAAGGAATTATGTCCTCTATAATAAAGGAATACAACTCGCTACCATTAGGCATAAGGGAAAGTTTCTCTATAAAAACATTTAAAAGGAAAACAAAAGACGTCCTATTAAGGAATGAATAGCTCATATCCAATAGCCTTAAGCAATGCAATGTATCATACCGAATCATCTCGGTAAAGTTAGTCACTAGCAATCTAATATAAGTTACTTTTAAACTAAACAATATAATGTTACAAAAATGATATATATGCCATGCTGTAACTATGTTACTTGATTGTCCCTAACACGAGCTCAGGCTCATTGGGAACTTGTAAATAAATAAATAAATAAATAAAAGTTTCATTGCGTTGGGTTGGTTAAATCGCGAGAAACGTCTATTTAAAAGTCGCAACTTCGCTGGCCGCCATGTTGGTTTTGTAGTTACCAGTTTTTCAAAAGTCACATAGGTGAACTTCTAGTAGTTTCCTTTATTACCGTGCAAAATTCCTGGGTGATATCGGTAATAGTTTCGGAGATATTGAATGCTGGAGAAATATTTCGCACAGCAGCCATGTTGGATTGGTGAGACGTAAGAGAATTTGAAGGGCACGGTCGGGGTCGTCCGGAATAGTGCTATGAACTTACCGAGTTTCATTGAAGTGGCTCCAGCTTTTTAGAAGTTATTAGGGGGGACCACACACACACACAAATCAATCACACTCAGACAGACACACGGACAAAAGGTGATCTCCCCTCACCACTGAAACAAACATTTTATGCAATAACAGTACACTTACTTGGACGCTGTCTGGTTGAGTCAGCCATCACGATAACCACTGTTTCGTTGATAGAGTGGATGTGCTGTATCAGCAAATTACGCAACTAGAAGGTTCACACGTAGTTGAGGCTTCTCAGTGAGACGGGAATAGATGTTTCCTACTCAGCTGCCTGTGACCAAAATAGGATCTCAACTTATATAGGCCGCTATTGTTCACATCATCAACACCTTGTCCTTAGGGTACTATGCCGCACCAACAACTCACTATTCCAACCTTCGTATCGTCCAATCCAATGGTTCTTAACAATGGTTACAGCCTAACGCACCCCGATTAATGTTTCTTCTATTAAACAGTGATTTTGTATCCCACTTTAGTTTATCAACCGTGATTTTGTATCCCATATATTGGCAACAATTTGTGTGCCGCTAGAATGCGCCTTGTTGACAGTTCAATGAGATGCAAGCGCTGTCGGAACATGGCAGCCGTTTTTAAAAGAGCAATAAATAACACTATTTACGAACTTCAGCACATATATAAGGTGCAGTAGTGACCAGGGTTCCGAATTTCAATACGTAATATCGCCCAGAAGATTAAACAAGGACACAAGATACGTAAAAGTCACATTCATGTCTGATGCAAATATATAAGCCACGTTCTACTTTCGTTCAGAATTAATGAATAATCTTCACCACTTCTTTTTTCTTCATTTTCTTGAAAACGTGACCATCAACGGAACAAACAGAAAATCTTACATTCAGGCAATTGTGCTAAGCAATTACACGACTAATGTACTTTGCCTCTGGTAGTTCATTTGTCAACTCTTGATGTACAGGACCAGTTTGTAGAGTGCCATGTTCTCTAGAATAATTTGTATAATTTCTTGTTTTAGACAGTTAATGTGGGGGCAGATGACGCCCCTTAAAACCTCCATAACTAACTAACTAACTTACTAACAGCTCAAGTGCATACAATAATCTGAGTATCAATTTACCACGACTACATTAATAGGAAGTTGCTTGAGACCCACATGACCTGAGTACAGACCGTTATTGTTTCTGTTTACTTGTTTCGGGATCCACTTTTCCATTATTCTTCCTTTGATCACCGCTAATTTAGCTCTCCCTCAATTCTGATCCCGAAATGTATAGGTACCGTAATCATCATTTTTCTCACCTTAATTCACAGTTCTCTTTAGTACCTGATAAATATCCCTAATTTTTTGGTATCAGAACTCTTCCTAACCTTCTTGGTATAATGGTGTAATTTATTAGCACAACTGCCTGGAATATAAGGTATTCTGACATATTCCACTTGTCATAAAAATTAACTTAAAGGGCGGTGATCATTAAGACACGTTTTCCCCCTACGTGAATGGTTTTAGTTGGCTACGACGTGATTAAGAACCAGTGATATCACGGACAATTTCTCCATGATGCACTGCTTCTACACTACTTTTAATGTGTTGAATAAATGCAATGCTTTGAATCTGATACTGATTTTTTCCCTATTGCACTTGTTTATATTCTTACACAACACGGCCGCTTCCTCCCCGTCAACTATTAGATGATTTTATTACTGCAATCTGGCCGCCATGGCCTTCAATAACGAAGTTACACCGCACACTGTTTTATAGAATAACATTGCTCCTCTTTAGCTCTGATATTAAACTTTGCAATTTGCAGCACGATTTCACACAGCACGACGACTGACCATGGGGTGTACAATTCACAAGTGTTTCATTATTTCACCAAAAAATGTGTGAAATATTCGACGCGTTACTAGCGTATTCTGCACTGGCAAATAAATGTTCTCCACCGTATTATAAATGATTTCAATAAATGTTTACAACTTTCAGTACCATGTGGTACTGTACAGTAATCAGTAAGCTTGTTCCCTCTGTGACCAGTCAGGTTGCTCCTTCACCATGTCCTTCTACATCATACCAAATATTTGTTACTGGCGCCGATAACCAAGATGTTAGGCCCCTTAAAGCAACATTTATCTTCCCCATGTGTATTATTCCCATATAGAATAATGTCTAATATCATGCAGTGAATATCCAACTCAGTTTATTGTGTTGTTTGTGTCCACCATTATTTAAATATTTGTTTCTATCTCTTGAGTCTGTTGAAGTTCACAGCTCACTCGAACCTTCCACAGCCCTCACGTGCATCTTTCTCAATGTATCAGCTCAGCTCGCAATCTCTGCGCATAATTTGATGTTACGTGGTCTGACGTAGAATTCAGATATAGGCGCGCTTAATGAAAGAGTGAACGGAGTGCCGTATTGATCCGAGATGCCTCTGAGCCGAAGGCCAAATCAACCCTCGTGAGATCCCTTCACCAGCAAACACACATGGATTTGAGCTGGTCCCGACACGAGACCGTTAATCTCAGGTTTGGGTGTGGTTATGAAACTAGTCCAAGCACATGCTAATTAATACACAGAAGGTTCAAAATCTACTACAAATAACCACACATTTTAAGATAAAAACTCGTGTCCTTGAGTGATTTATTCTCCAAAGATCCCTACCTTACTCTTTATTGGGAATTTGGTGGTTAGTCCACAAGCTAACTAGAAAATAAACACTCCTGAAAATAAATTTCATCTTACATTACTGTCCGAATATCACTTCCAGGAGTCCTATATTTCGAAACGTCATTAAAATACAAGCTATGAAATGGTACAAAAATAGTTCCAACACATTTACAAATGTCAATTATTCATCACATCTAATTACATTGCTCCTCTCTGCCTAATCCCCTGTCGTTCCACAACGATCAGTAACATCTGACAAAGAAACCAGGATAAGAATAATAAGTTACGATGGAACCACATCCACAATTTAATTTAGTAAAATTAAATCAAGCTAGCCAAGTCCTATACAAAGTATCCTGCAAAACGTCGCAACTGAAACTCTTTCCTAAGCTGTACGAGAAGCAAATGACATACAAGAGAATATGTAAAAGAATGAACATGATCTCGACTGGGTTGTCGTATTGTTGACAGCTCATCTGTTCATTCAGAAAGTCGTCTAACAATCAGTGACGTCTCATATTTCTTATCTAGGTCTTGTATGTCACATTGTGTTTGGAAGGTATTCAAAATGATGGAACACTGTGTATGATTTATCTCCTCCTATGTAAAAGAATGTGTTCGTAAAACAAGTAATTTCTCTGCAGGATGATACTTATCTGTCTGAGGATATCAATATAGAAGAATTTTCGATACCAGAGCTTGTTCCAAGAAAGGAAGATATAGAATGTCCTCCTTTAGCGACTGAAGGAGATTTGAAAGAGGTAAGTACCTTTTGGGTTAATACGTGTTGCACCTTATAAGAGACATCACCTGATCGCCATCTTCCTCTCACCATCGCAATTAAATGAACACAAAATTGTGTATTCAGACCGCACTGATGAAAAATGGAAGCTTTTTGCTATTCGGTAGGTTTTGGTACTGAACGTACAAGACGTGTTGAAGTTTGCCTTCTGCTGGCTTAATAATTAAGACAGTGACAATAATAATTATGACACATGGAATTTTCTTCCACCAAATTGTACTTAAAATGATATGGAGGGGAAATGTGATGAATATTCCTTCAGATTCTCTCCTCACTACTGCAATGCATGGGAAATGAACGGTGACAACTGCCATTTATTTATAAGTGGGAGATTGACAAACACATCATATCATTTACCGTGAATTAATCTGAAATATCAAATTGTGACGATTAACCACCTTATAGCTTGCCACGGTGGGTGAGTGGTCATAGTGTCGGACTACCAACCCCAAGATTGCAGGTTCGCCTCTGGCCATGGTAAGTGATTTTTGAAGGCGACAAAAATCACGTTACTCATGTCATACGTTGCTGGCATGTTAAAGAACCCATTTGAATTCAGTAGGCCGTGTTCAATGGCAAAATTAACCTCGGGATTTTCCGCCAACACAAAGTTCCTCCAATTCTCTACTTGAAAGCGCTGTAGTGTCAAGGAGTTTAGATATCTAACCTCCTTGACTTTCATAGCGTTCAAAGGAACGACGAAATTCGACATGCAAGCTACCCTCTGGGTGTCAATTAACAAAGCTTGCACCAGGCACCCGAGGCCATACGATATTATTATTATTAACCACCTTATACACATAGTATTAGTACAAATACTGAGAGATGAGTCTACCTGAACAAAAATATCTGATGACTGAATATCAGATCAATCTAAAGCTATCAAACGAACGAATCGCTTCTATCACTGATTTTATCAAACGCTGATCAAAATCTAGCGTCGAAAACCTGTAGTGAAAGGCATAGCACAAAATCAAACTAATGAAGAATCTTACTTGAAATACTTGAGTGTTCTGATTATTTACATGAGCCTCTGCTCGAATCTGTGACCCTTCACTCTGGAATGGTGGAATCATCATGTGTGGATAGACCGATGAACCAGGATCTGATAATCTATGAATGGGTTTTACAATAACCTTCCCGTCGAATATAAGACATAAATTAGAAAAATCTAACTGCAAATAAATAAATTCTCCAATTCTAAATTCGTTTTAAAATAACATACCCTTTCAGTGAACGAAACTGAACAATCAAATTCGAAACTTCAAACCCTCAAATCTAATCTAAACTGGAAACACATAGGGGAAAGAACTTCCCTTGCTAACAATCAGCTGATCCGATGTTAAATACCACTCAAATGTTGGGCTTACTGACGCCTCAGTTAGCCACAAATATCGAACTCAATATCTATCACCAACAGATCTGTTCTCTTCAGGATAAGTGTGATTCATTTCTCTCCAAGATCACATGTATCTCCGTTGAACAATCAAAATGCCATTGTATGTCTTAATGCATATCATTTGTATATCTAAGTGAAAACCCAACTCACTCGAACCTCAACAAAAACAATTTGGCTCCCACGGCCTCGCAGATAGAGTCTCTCACTGACCTTTGTCCAATATTCACATATTATTGGTTTACCTGCCTCGAAGAACATCAATATGCCTCGCTGATTATCACAAACGATAGGCGATAAGTGGCTAAACCTTTCACCACTCGACATACACTTATCACATGGCTTAACTTAAAATGGCACATTATCCATAACACACAAATATTGCATGCGAATTACTCACACATTATAAACCTTACCTTTCGAATCACTAATATTCCACGCTTCGGTGGCGTAGTCGGTAGCATGCTGAACTGCTATGCCCAAGATAGCGGGTTCAAACCCGGCCGAAGTCGTCGGATTTTTAAGAGCGTTAAAAATCCTTCAGTATGTCTTCCTTCGGAGGGGAAGTAAAGCCGGCGGTCCCATGTCATAGATTTATGGCATGTAAAAGATCCTTTCGCAGACTAAACTTGTGTAAAGCAAAATTTGTTAGGTTAGATTTCGTCAGAACGCTCTATCAAAGTTCCAACGTTCACCACTAGGTATCATTGACATCTGTTGGCGAAAGTTGTAACTACTTGAAATTGAACGGAACTTGTAGCTCATCCTTTATATAGGGTATCCGCTGGAAGCAGCTACAGACTCAGGCGAGCCGAACATGTCCTCGGACACTCCCGGCGCTAAAAGCCATACGATAAATAAATCCACCTCAAATAATATCACGTGATCAATCTCGCTGATCAATAGCCTGAATGTAAATTCAAAGGCTTTGTCGGGATGAATGACCCGGGAGTCTTAACATTAACATTCTATCACTGGTCATGAAATCTCTTATTCTCACTCCATCCTGACGTCTATTCGTAATTTCACACTCAATATACATGGTTATGTTTCATCATACTCCTCATCTAATGAACAGGTGACCGGAAATAAATAACATCCTACAATCTAAAGGGTAACTTGCCTTACTTCTGACTATTCGTGATACGCTATTTCTACTGAATAAGACAACTCCATATCGCTACTTTAGCCTATCACAAGTATCAAAAAGCGAGGACTAAAGTCTCCTAATCGGACAATGTTATATTTACATTCACAAATCCATTTCCATAAAAAGGAAATTACAGAGAAGTATAGCCAGAACGGATAACTTATCATGTTTTCTCCCCCCGCTGTAGTTTATGTTGACGGGCCACGGATGGCCCCTTCCATAACGACTAACTCATAGTTATAAAGTAGGCACTTAAATCAATGATGTCCTTCATCTTGCTCACATAAATGTTTTGTGCACATTGCAATTTATTTCACAGTAATATTTTTTATTATGTGTCCTAATTAATTTGATACACAAATTGTGAGCTCCACCATTTATACAGTCCCTAGCAATTCCGGTCACGTGACTGGATTCTCCAATGTCGTTTGTTCTCGTCGCGCAGTGATATTGTGTCTATTTTCTACACGTAATATTATGTTTACATGGGGTTTTACACGAACAAATGACTTCGTAATTCTTGCCTGTAAGTTTATAGTTCCCTTCAAGTACCATATTTTCCATATAATCATTATATTTCTCTCATTCGCTATCCGAATTGGCGCGCCTTCGCTGTTCAATGACGAGCCCCACGGATTTCTTTTAATTAAAACTTCTTCATGTAATTTGTTGTCGAGCATAATCTAGATTAAAATTTTGCCAAATATAAACTTAAGAATTTTATCAAGTATGTGGCCTACGTCTTAAGACTTAGACTAAGGGGCACAATACGTTCCTGCCGATTACCGAGATAACTATGGTTAAGCAGAGCACGTTGATTTTTAAATATGTAGTTCAAAGGGAATGTATATCCACTTCAAGCTGGGAGATATGCCCCAAATACATGGAAGACAACGGACAGGTTCAGAAAGGTGGCGTACAAGGCCTTTCATGTTCACCGTCGATATATATCAGGTTCACTTTTATTTCTATGTTAACACTGAACAATCCTTACTACTATATTTGTCATTTGTTATAACTTATTAAGATGTGTGTAAGTATTTCTACCCTTATTATTCCCGTTTCCACAGCGTTGGGAAGGAGATTGAGAGAGTTCCTATGGGGCACCGGTTCTTTCTTACAGTCGGAGCTTATGAGAACAATATTCTTGTGTAGAAATGACGCTCCAAGCAAACGTTAACATGTTTGTGTTTGTTGGTGTCTACTCTTTAATGCTTTTGTTCTTTGCCGTCAATAAGTACGTTGATGTTTTTAGATACACTCCACTTTGTTACCTCTATGTACTGTTTAATCAGAAGGGGGCGTGGTGGCTCAGCGGTCTAGCTGTATGCCTCTCACCAAGGCGGTCCGGGTTCGATTCCCGGTCAATGCATGTGAGATTTTCGAAGTGAAATGCCATGTCCTGTGGTTCGGATTCCACGTAAAAAGGAGGTCCCGTGGCTCATGATCTCAAGATTAACGGTCACGTTAAACTACAAGCTTCCTTTGTTTAATCAGACTGGAATATGGTGAGGAGTTGGTAAGTAGTGTCCACGGCCTATTAAGATGTACAATCCCGCATTTGCCTGGAATTACAAGTGAGAAAAACTACAAAACTATTTCATAGAACCCCGACGGTGGGTTTCAAACCCAGTTGTCTTCAGAGCGGGGTAGTACCCTGACCACATAGCCTGGATCTGAAAGTTTTGTGAAATTTTAAATAAGCTCTGCTCCTTTCCTCAAGCCATTTTTTATGATACCGACTGCATTTATAAAAGTTTTTGAAATAGGCAATGAGTTGGAGCGAAGCTATTGAAATGTAAGTCAACGTCACTGCAGTCAAAACTGCTCCAGACATTCTTTTGTCTGGTGAACTCTACCGGTGATTCCTCAGGGAGATAGAAACACTCGCTCATGTCCTTGAATCTTTTGCAACGATGAAATCCCGGCACCATAAAATCGTGCCCTGCATTGTTGTCAGAAGAAAGATTATAACGGCCAAGAACAATTCGGGGTCATATCATATATTGCAGTTCAAGGTGGCTGGAAATGTTTGCCTACATTATCAAGAATGGTTTCCTAATAAATGCAACCAGGAGGTTTAAAATCCACCTCGGCCAGCCATAAGAAGAAGACACATGATGGCTTATCGCATTACATTTCACCTTTGTTGGCAGCCCGGTCAAATGGAAAGTTTATTTCTAGAGAATTATTGGTGTTTTGCAGTACCGCAGTAACTCTAATAACTGATGTTGATATATAATGTAAATACAGTAGGCTTACTGCTTGCAGTTAGAAGCGTTATGCAGTGACAACACACTATCCAGTTGCGCTTACTGCAATTGGCTTGCTCGACGTTTTTACAAATTAACAGCCATAATCATACATTCTGCTGTGTTTTGTGAGAATATTCAAGTAGAATATATTTATATGACATAAAGTGAGTGATTTGTTCTTAAAAGCTGTCAGGTAGAACTGTTGAGGGCCAAGACACTTCTAAGTGACCTGTGAGACTGAACTGGGACAAGAGGTTGGATTAGCCCCTTATTGTCTTACTGCTATAAATTGCTTATTACATATTATATCTTCAGCCCTTAAACCTATTACTTCCTTTATTGCACTTTTCACCACATGTTCTATCACACTTAGATATACTAGACCTATCAAGGAAGAATGGCTTTTATAATGCAGTAAGATACGCTTGAGAATAAGAAAGTAGGGGCAGATGACGTCGGTGTTCCGCCCCTTAAAGCCTCAATAACTCACTAACTAAAGCAAGAAAGTAATTTCAGTCAGTGAAATAGCTAATATATCCTCACTTCAAGTTGAGCTGTGCTGTAAAGTTACATTATTTGTTATTAATTTTGTAGAAAGGTTAGATAATTCCTCAGAAAATAATGATTCACTTTTGTCGCTAGGTTATAAAAGAAGAAACCCATGACGACGAGAGGGATGCAAATAGAAATCATTCAAATGAGTAAGTAGACAACAAAATAAGGAGAAATATTGTTATTTTGTGAATGCAAAATAAAATTGTTGGCATATAATAAGTTATCCTCGTTTTATATTTGTCATTGAACATATTTATGTGTGTTATTGTCTGACATAACTGGATAATGATATTAACTAACCATTCACATTCAGAATTTTCACTGTTGAATGCATTTCAGTATATATATGGTATCTGGTATTAATGTTTTTGAGGTGATGAATTCTGCACTTATAAGTTATTTGTGATGGGAACAGTTTCTAATGGGTGGAAAACCCTATCACTTGGGCTGAGGCATCTGCGGGTTCATGAACCCAGGATCAGTGGGGGGGGGGGAGGGGGGGGGGGGGGTGTCCAGCAAATTAAATGGAAGACTGTGGTTATGCTGAGGTGCTGGCTCAGGTCCTGGACCAAAACCTGTGTTGCGGCTGCGCGAAGAGGAGGCTGCGTTTCGTGGGTACAATATAAAGGCGAGGCCCAAACCGCACAACAGAGGTCGTGGACAATAACCTGGTTTGTGCCAGCGTGGAGTCGACTGCGAGCTTGTGGTGTGCAGGTTTGTCTAGTGATGAGTCCGGTAGTCCGTAAGCCTGCCTGCCCCGACTCTAGACTGAGCAGTTGCTTGTCGCCCGCAGACTTCGCACAAATCCAGCAGAGCTGGTAGAACGCAACTACATACGCCATCAGAGCTAGGGGAACCCAGCTCCGGGTTTTCTTGGAGATCGCAAAATGGCTCTCAAAACTTGGTTTTCGAACACTCATGCACACATATATCCTGCCTAAAAACAAATCTTGTCACTGAAAAGGAAACCCTCCTACTAATAATCTAAGTTTGTTTTGCAGCAACTATGTACAACTGTCATTCTAGCACACAAAATGTGCCTTGGATCTCTTAACAATCCATCAAAACCCCTTAATGCACGGCTTACCGTTCTGTCACATAATTTACTACCAGGGACAGGCAATCCCGCTCTGATAGCCTCTCGTGTCGCCTTGCCTTAACCACGCTGAACCTAGGGCATCGTTCAGCACTTAACGGAAAATTCCTATACACTGACCGTCTGTCACTAGTCATCATGCACACAAATAAGCACACAACTGCTAAGTCACTCTCGACTGACTTACTGATTCATTGCAGCCCACTTCGTTGACTGGCTGCACTGTCGTACACATGTCACTGAACTGTGTGGCATTCCTTATACGTTTGGAAAGATAGGCTCGATCTTTTGATATGGAGTGAAATTTCCAGACGTTACGAGACTTAAGCATTCTCTTGTGGGACTTTCTCGAGAGCGCTACGCCATCTCTTAAAAACCTCTGAGAAGTTTTTCCACGTGTGTACCTCCTTCCGTTAGCACCTGCTGCAAATGGCGTCCACCCATCGGTAAAAATCCCACCGCGCTCTCTCAAGTGGTGAGACAGACGGATTGAAGTGGTCAGTAGCTGGAAGTAAAAAAACAAGATGTTCAGTAAAGAACATATAGCCTACTTTCTCCTAAATGCACGGGTATAGTTATTACTCTTTGCCCTTTTCAAGGAGTAAAATTGAATGTTGGTTGGAGTTGCTTGTTGAAATATATCGTGCTATATTATACGAATTTGTTTGATTGAATTCTCACTTGAATAATAAATACACACACTGAACTATTAGCCACTATACGGAATATTATTCTATTATACAATGTTAATATCCTGTCCTTGACGACAGTTTAATCCACGTTCTGTAGGATAAGCGGGTTTAGTGAAGCCAGGTCTTGTTGAATCGTAAGTTAGGCTTAGGCTATAATTTTGCATGATTCATACATCCGCCATCTTGAAACTGTTTTGCTGATGACCTTGTTGATTGGGCAATAGACGCTTTCTACATTAAGGTATATTGTTGCACAATTTGGTAGAGATCGGATGACTAGGTTAGTTGTAATTTGATTTATGCTTTGAACATTTGAGTGGCCACCATTCTGTTTCCGTCAAGATGACGGCGATATAAAGCATGACACTGAGATGTCCTTTGCTAGTGCTACCTACGTACCAAATTAGGTTCAATTCGGTTTAGTTATGTTTGAATTCATAGGTGGGAACAGATATACACACACACAGACAGACTGACTACTTTTAGCCCGTGTAGATCTCATAAGTCTACTTTAATTAATGCAAAAATCGAAAGTAGGCAGAAATTTGAGGATTCGCCGCCATATGTTAGTATCATAAAACTCTTTTTCAGGAGATTTACAGATGCTTAATTAAGTTTAAGTGGAGCATCTTTTATTTGACTAGTGATGTAAGTTTGCTCGTAATAAATGTTTGCTAACGTTGGTGGTGAAGCATGTGTGCTAATGGTAGAACTTTGATATGATACCTAATTGGTTAGATTTGAATAGTTCTTTGTGAAGGGGAGTAACAGTACAGAATTAGCCATGCTTCACTTGTCCCTTAGATGGTGGAGCCATTACAAAAATAGTAAAATAATATATTATCAGCACACTGCTACACGGCTGAAACTACAGTCCTTAACGTTCTTCTCAAAGATATGCACCTCTCTGTAGGGCCGTTTTTACAATCTCCGGTTAAATACTTACTGACACTTTTACGGCAACTTTCCTGGAACCTAATTTTTACATGTACCATGAAGTTTGAGCTTACCCTAAAGAGTCCACCTATGAAAACAAAATGTATATAATAAGAAACGTAATATACTGTATTTCTAACCATAAAGTCACCTTGTGTGGCCTAGCGGTTACTTACTGAGACTGCTGGATTAGCCAGAGGAGCGTATGCTAAAGCATTAAATAAAAACAACATAATCAAGAATGCAATTGAATAAACTATTTAAGTATATTTTGTGTGTATCATAAATAGGAGAGATGACCTCGCTGTTCCGCCGTTTGAGCAACAATTATCTTCATAGGTGTCATAAAGGCTATCCGAACAGTACCTGTATAGTTTCAGGCTGCTCTGTCACCTCAGTGATATTTGCATCAATACCTTCAATGTCTATCGGACATTGCGCACATCATTTGAAAAATAAAACCTCAGCCTTATATTAGTTAGATAAAATGTGAAATGTAAGTTTAAAAGCTAACCTTAAAATAATTTTTACTTGCGAGAATACATTAAGAACCGTATATTGAAACTTACCTTTTCTATCTCCATCAAACGGATTGCACAGTCCCTCAGCCGATGTTCCCATTAAAGAAATAAGTTTTTCCAAATGGGCAGTTTTCTTTGCGGGAGTTTCACTCCCTCCACCCGTCAGAAAAACCTGTTTTTTCAGTCAGCTCTTTCTTCGCTTTCTTCTTAACGATTTCATACTTTTATCCCGTACATATTTGACAGGTATTGGTCAACCTATCAATGCCTCAAATGATTGGGCTACTTCCCAAGCCTTATACTTCTGATTCCATGGGACGGCACAGGACTTCTTATTTTCAATTACAGATTTTTTTGTTCCACCGACATGATTGGGACGAAGAGAAATTAGCGTGCCTTTTACACTACAGGTGTTCATTCACTTCAATTTTGGATAACTGTTCTCCCATTTCAAATAGCTAACTTTATAATCGTTACGTGAATAATGAATGCAAACAAATTGCGCCTCGAACACAGATCAAGGAATATAAAATATAGATTTATTATTTACTCCCTGGCGTAGATTGACTCATGCCAACTCATGAGAGGTATCAAGTAATCTGCAGGTCGAACCACAAATATATACTGTGCCCGTTTGACAAGGATTTCGGGGAGCCACAGGCCTTAAATGACCCTTCCGAGACCCTTATCCAACTAGAAGCCATATAGGACGGGGAGGGGGCACTCTTGGAATGGGAAAACACAAGGAAACTTAACTCGGGGGTGTCGGGTATAATTAGAGATCTATAGCTACCAGTCCCGAGGAATACAAACACAATAACTCAATAATGAACCAGGCTTACATTTAAATCGCACTGATTCTATTCAAAAAGATGGCAGACCCCTAGTCTACTTCAGACAGGTTAAAAACGGCTAGTCCGTACTAATCTGCCCTATAAAGAATTTACTTATCTCCAAACAAAATATCCTAAATTAAGCCTCTCGTATTCCTATGAAAAGATTCTAAATAAAACAAGCAGGGCTAAGAGAATGACACGTAATTCATCCCTATCCAATTACTTCGGAGATTGCAATAATTAATAGCACAGGCACGAATTTACGGCAAAGAACGATATTTACTTGTTTACAATACAAAGATTCCATTACATTTAATGCACAATGAGTTTGAATACTACGCTATGATTGTTTCATCTCCAACATTTAACGTTTCAGTAGTGTCAGCTAATTCCTATTTGACGTTAAAGTTGGCAACGATGTAAAAGAGCAGCGTTTCATTCAAAATGTATTCCAAAACAAAGCTAAGCACATTATATTCCTACCATTATTAAAAGAAAAAGCTTAACTATTTACAACACAAATTTATTAAAATAAGTCACCCTTCAAAAACGCGCAATTGGCGCCACTGTCCTGCCTACACACATCCTCACCTTTTGTGACGGGTGGCCATGAGTGTGTGGGAGAGAAGGGTTATGGTGGCAACGGCATGAATTAGCTTCATGGCTAAAGTTGCATTGTCAAGTTAACCACCGTGTTTAATCACTTGGTTAACTGACCGTCGTCTCACAAGATAAGGATTACCTGCAAATGTATCAAAATGTCGTGTAAGAGCAATAGCTAAGCATTGGTCAACATGGATTAGTTAAGTTTAGCATGTTTAATCATATTTCGAGATCCAACCTAGTACTTTGTTTATATGTTCATTTAGGGAGAAAATCCTATCACTTTATTATTATTAGTATTCAATTTTATTAAGTTTATTTTGTCCTATCAGTTTCTTTGTATATCATTAGTGACCATTTAAACTCGTAAGTGTGAAGATTAGTGTGGGTTGACAACTAACATCATCTCAAATAATTGTGAAAACACTGTTACATACTTCCATCTGCACTCCTTTATTGCTCGACAATAACACTCAGCCCAACAGCTTAGTCAACAAGACAGAAACGTTCATGTTGCTAGCCAGGGTAGAACTAAAACCGTACCTTACCACCATGGGTACAACACCCTACCATTGTGGTAAACCTCAAAATGTTACAATAATTGTCACCCACTTGATACACAAAATTCCAGCATGTGGACAAAAATTTGAATGAGCTGTACTGTCAGCTGTTGATCCTAAATGTACTCTTAAATATACAACAAAGTTCTCAGTTAACTGCGGCCGTATCTTTATCCAGTGTCTAATACACTCTAAGCGTGATTTTGCTATCATTCTGGGGTACTTAACAATCTTACTGTGGCTCTCCACATCGAACCGAATACTGCTTGCTTGGCCCGTCTTTGTCTGTACATCGCATCCTTTTATAGTCGTCTGAATGTCAACTCATCATTGAAATTAAACAAAAGAAACACACTCATGTGTTTGTGGCGTAGCAAACCGGCCTGTGCACTGCCTCTTGGCTAGCAAACTCACAGCCTTCTGAATCTTCCATCATCACCTCGCGCTCGTAATAAGTAAATCAATGAGATAGCGGCCATCAAAACATATGTTCACAGTAGCCAGTGGAATGTCGTCCTAACAGCAAATGATACAATCGTACTAGGTAGCTCATCTGTACAGCTTATAACCAAACAATTCTATTAGGTGAAAGCTCTGTCCTCCAGGCTCTAATATAATAATGTCCTGTATAACCAATGTAATATTATCATTAATCCTACCTAAAGAATGTGCTGTAAGTAAGGTCTCTAAAACTAATCCCCCTGCGTCATGATTGTACATAAGAACGGACTTTGTAGTTGAACTCACGTGACCTTCATTAATCCAGCGTTCGAGTCTTGCCTGGTATCATTGGCAAGTTTAATGGCATGGTTGGAGTTGCCATTTCGTCATCCATCCTTCAGCAAATACCAACCGTCGTTATTCGCCCTGCATATTGAGTTACTCCATATCGGCCTCCATCGTAAAGGGAATAATCATCTCCTCGTGGTGTTCAGCGAGGGTTGTAGCGGACATCTTTATTCAGTAATTGGCGTGTTCACTGAGTTTAATATTAGCGTGATTATTTTTTTAAACACACTGAAGTTACACTGAGAGCGGCCCTTAGCAAAAATGACCATAGGTTTTCTCCGCTCACAGGTGCTACAATCGATGCTGGTGCAACGATGCTCACTCCAAACTAATTACATTAATAATGCACTTTATCACTTTATATCTGAGTAATCCGTTCACTGAGAAATTACTTTCACGCACTGTTGAATGAAACACAATTAAATACTAGTTTTTACAGGGATAAAACTGATGGATTACCAGTGTTTTATCAATTTGTTATGTCGGCTAGTGACCTTGTGCTCGGAACGTTTCCAGTCCTGGTTTCGCAAAATTCACCCAATTTTATAAATATTGCTTGCTCAAACCAAATAATAGTTCCTCATTACCACAGCAGTTTTCTTACACACATTTAGAAATAATTCGCACAAAGATGATATATCACGTGTACTTTATAAGTAGATTCATGAGCGAAGGCGAAAGTAACGTCTAGTCGGGACCATGTCTGAGAACAATAGTGTGGAAGTCAAGATGACGGAAGTCCCTATGGGGTCACCCTAGTCAAGAGTGCAACTGTTAAATGTTCTTCGCATATCTGCGAGGTTATACCTTAATTTACACATGTTACCACAAATCGTAGAAATCTCCAATCTCTCAAATACTGTACAAATATAATGTAATAATTCCAGTCTTCAAAATATATGTAGGCAAACAAATATCATCAGCGCGGCAACTCATGATGCATCAAAAGAGGGTTATTTCCAATGAGAAAATGATGCTGGTTTGAAGTCCTCGGTTCGTCCATGGAATAATGACTTTACATGAGCCATCGATGTCACATCGAAGAAGTGATGTCGATCTCAATACCAACTGTTGAAAATTATGCGCAGATCTGCTAACCTACCCTAAACATTAACCGGAACATTGTAAGAACGATCGAATGTTACCGGGACTAACTCCGACCGTAAAATCAACTGTCATTCAGAGTTTACTGTCATGTCACTGGAGTTTGTAAGAACAGTCCAATGCATTATTAATTGTGGTAATACCGTCCTCTCCTGTAAAATTCTAATTATATTGCATTTTGGTCCCGCTTTCGTATCTCCGGCTGAGGACTACTCGAGAGGGTGTTAACATCACAAAGTTTACAAAGGTATAATCTGATATTCCACTGGGCAGAACGTGGCTGTTAGAATTGTGATTGACAGAAGCAGGTTTAAAAACATTGAAAGGGTAACCGTAAGGTTGACGTTGCATTTGGTTGGGAATATTGAAATGTTTAGGTCGTAGGCTTCTGTGGCCGGTTTCTAGTTTATTATCTAGGCTTACAGGATGGAGACGCGTCGTGTATCCGTGATTGTTTCCTGACGTTTCGGCTGTCATTGCAACATCCCTTATTATGGGTACGATTTGGTGTCTGTACTCAAACTAACCGTTGGTTGGTGTATTGGCTTTCACGGTCTGTGAGTTATTACTCAGAAATTTGTCTAGATGTAATGTGCCCTTTCAGCAAGAAATATGCAAATCACAGTATACCAGCGTAGCTCAATTCGGGATTTTCGGGGTTGCAGTAAGTTCACCCATTCTGTGACTCACATATTTTGGATTAATTAGAGGATACACTTGCAAAAAGTACAACAAAATCATCTCCTATTTTAACACATTTAATTAATAAAAATTATGGCGCTACAAACAATTAAACAATTAAATTACTGACCCATAATCATCTACTTGTTCCAAATGAACAAGGAATAACATAAGACTAAAACAAATATTATATTAAAACATCTGGTTTCCATATAAACCAACAATTCCTAATTATTTTCACTTCCATAAAGAATCAATTGTAAGTTTCCTATAACTCCGAGCTCCTTTGGCTCAATACTTTCTGTAATAATGGTGTCATTCTTTGTACACCTCAAATGCTACTTTTTATATTTTCTTAATCATCAAAACAAATGTATAATTACATTTAAAATTACATGTTAATTATCTAACTCAATATTTGGGCACTTCACCTGTTTTCAACTTTTATCATCTCTCTCTAGTTTTACAAATACATCATGGTAATGAGGAAATTACTTGTGTACTCCAGAGTATGAAGATACTTGACACAGTCAAAAAACTATGGTCACTCCCGAAACCTAGTTGCCTTCAATTAACTCATGGAATCCTACTTTCATACAACATTACAATAGGGATTGTTATTTATCTCATATGTCTTATAAGACCATTATCACATAAGAAACTACGATCTGAACAGGCAAGCGGAAATATCAATCTACAAGGACCTCGGTTCCACGCCCGGGTCGTTAACAACTTTAAACACTCACGGTGTATTTAACACATCTTACAAGACGGTTTCTACCCACCCTCGCTCTAAGAGGGTCAGGTCATTATACTCGGGCGCGATTTATGACAAGGAAGGCGACTCTCTGCCTAACCTAGGGTGGCAGCTCTTTTCAATGCTTTTAAAACAAACCCTCACATTATACTCAGTTCTGGGGAGAGACCTGGCTTTTACTTCGCTTATTTTCATTCAACAATATTCTTTGGTTCATAGACCACTTTCGTAACCTTGGCCTTTATTAATTATGAGAGGGTCCTCATTGATTGGGAAGATTAATACACATTCAACGACGAAGAATTAAGGGGCTTTTACAACAAGAGGATTCTGAGTTCGAATCTCTTCACATGCCTCGGGAACCATTCCCGTATAGAGGACTTATACAAAACGCGATTTACAGTCGGCCGTGGCCTACATGACATACGCTCAATAATACCATACATTAGCTCCCTTTTAAATAATACACACATGGCCTCGTGACCCATGTCACAAATAGAGGACTTATACCAATTATCAATTCACTACAATCAACTACCCTCCATAAGTAATTTACCAAGTACTTTAACCTCTACGCGTTCCTAGCGTGACATTTTAATATTATTTGCGCTCTTTTGCGCTATACTTTATTTTTAACCGAATGTCTTCCCAAGAACTGATAAATCTCATAGTAACAATTCACATTATCTTAATTCTTATATTAATCTTTTCCGTTGACGATAAATCGCTCCCTTTTAAGAACATGCCTTTGAACATCATGTCTTTACATTTGTTAAGGCTTCAACGCTCTATATTTTTATATCATTCAATTTAATCTTTAATTAGATTTCTTTATCTTGTTATTCACATCATGTTTTCATTCCTTATAAAAGCTCAAAAGCTATTTCTTTCATATAATTCAAATTTACCTTTATGTAAATATCTTTGTTATAATTATTATTATTCCGCTTGCGTTTATAACATTCATTAAATACTGACATTTTATTCCATGCATTTCCTCTACAGGACTTATTTTTTTACATAATTATTTATTATTTCATAAAAACTTTTTTTTTGTTCAGATCGCGTTTTTATTCAGTATTTATTTATTTAAACACATCCTTTTTACTCAAAAACTCCGGTGGATTTGTACACAATCATTTCCCGACACCAAAATATAATGAAATTCATTACTCACATGTTGTTTTTAAGGTCGTCTGATGACCTTAATCCTTGTGCGGTGTTTCATTTTGGCCCACATTTTTTAAACTTACTCCATATCGTACAACTTCATCTTATGTACAGAAATTTCTTGACACTTATTCACTATATTTAACACTAACAACATTTTTAATACACTGGTGTATCCTTTTTGAACACACATTAAAACACTAAAAAATATTACTCTGGTACATATTATAACACATCTCACTGTGCATAAAACACTGTCACTTTACCTAAAACACTTAAAATGATACTCTTAATTCCTTTCTTACAATATTTACACTTCACTCCTATCACACGGGCGTATCTCAATGATTTTGACAATTTCTGTCGGCTGTTGATGATCCCTGATGTGAATCTTATCAACCTGCATTGGACGTGTGATTTTACTCGTTCAAAGTTTCTCTCTCCTACAATGGAAACTACTGGTTTCAGTCTCTCATAAACCGCTTCTATTTTCTATTTCTCGGCTTTACTCTATCTGCTTTAACTAAGCGATAAATGTCTTTACTTTGCCGTCACCTCTATTTATATATGGTGGTCTATCGCACCCTATAATTTCTATATCTTGGCCTCCCTTCGAGGACCGTATACTGTCTATCGTACTCTATAGTTTCTATATCTTGGCCTCCCTTCGAGGACCGTATACTGTCTATCGTACGTTTCTGACGTTTTCTCACTCGAGTACGTTTTCCCTCTGATTTCGAACCTAAGTTCCTAAGTTCCTTTCGCTTGAACTTCTATCTTTCGCAATCGTAGTTACTGTAAGGTTCTTTTACAGGACTTAATGTTTTTAACAATGTCTTTACTAGACATAGCACCGTTTAGTCGTTGGAGTTCTTATAACTTCGTAACTGTACCGAACTAGTGTTCTTCAGAATAACACCTCTCACGGGTTATCGAACTGACTGCCTTCGGTGATATTTGAAACAGTATGTCCTCCTCAGAGAATCATACGTCTGAATACTGCGTGATGCGTAGTAACGCCCTCTCGGACTGTTTGAAACTGCATTCACTGATATAACTTCACGTCCCCTGGACTGAATAATACTTTGCGTTGATGATGCTCCAACGTCACGCCCCCCTGGACGGACTAGTACTGTCTGAACTGATGTAGCTTCACGCCCGTAGGCTGACAATAACTGCATGTCTGGCTTGGTGAGGCCAGGAATTTTATACCTTTCAGTCACAAAAAGATAAAATTCTAGTCCTTTTCGTGACCAACTTTTAAACTAATTGTTGCACAGTTATAAAAATCGTATCTCCAGAAAGCTCGTCTTCCAAACGTAAAATAATCTTCCTGTGCACGGAAATCGATCGTGCATTTCCGAGATATTAATTAATTTCTCGTCCTCAATTGTGTGGGCGGTGCTGTTCTTTTTTTAATCTCCCACTCCTGAGGTCTCGGTGAACCCCCTATGACGTCTACTTGCGTTTGCAGTTTTCTCCTGTGCAATTGTTACAAGGTTTTTCTTTACACAAAAATCTCTAATCCAAATTGATTCACCGTACTGTATCTATTTATATATTTTTATACTCGTAAACTGGTTAAATTTAATTATTCCTCTTCTGGCGCATAAGCGGTGTTGTCGTTTTTCAGCAAGCACAGCTCGATTTCCAAGTCACGCTTCCTTGTCTAATGGTAAAAATTTTCCACTCGGTTATTAATACGCATGACCAGCTCCCTTCTGAATGTCAAGAGGCATGATCTCATCTAAGGAACACCTGGCCCTTAGCGCTTGCACAATGTTAAGCTATAATCCTGGCTTGAAATCTCTCTCCGTTCCCTTAGAAACTGTATGATTCTTTCATTCCCTTCTCAAAGTACATGGATTCGACTTCCTTGGACCCTATGGCACATGGGTTCAGTAAGTCGTGTCTTGTGTGTGGTTCCGCCCATGATCACCAAGCTGGCTCATCAGCGGGCTCTTGATGTTTCGCGCCGGACCCGCACAGGAGTAGCGAACTGTGTATATTATCTTGACTTATTCCATTCCCGCACCCTGGCAATCGGGGTTAGGGTGGGTCGTCGGCTAAACATGTAGCCCTTTGACCGTAGGGTAAAAGTGTTGTACGAAAAAGGACAAGGGGGAAAAGTAAGCTAAATCACACGTAAATAGAGGGGATGTAAAAGAAAGTAAATGGTGAAGAGATCACCGTGACCCAGGAAGCCCCCTCCCGGAAAAAAAAATACCAAACACTGCCAGGGAGGAACCCCCTGAACAGGCCCCGTTAATTGATTATCAAAATACATACATAAAGAGATTTGTGGTCAGAATTCAACAAAAACAAATAATACAGCAAGTGTGCATAACCTTAGCACGGAAAGAATAGTTCAGGAGTGTCCTTAAAATGTTCTTTTCTGGAACGTAGCAATAACAAATAAACACTTGAGCAAAAAAACAGGGAAAAGAACAAAACACAAAAATGGATAAAGAAATGGTCAATACAAGTGCGAAAGTCAAGCACAGACAAAACAGAACTGTCAACAAAGTTTGTATAATGTTCAGTTCGTGAACGATGGGTTGCGGTATAAGGGGCACTGTGACTGTAATCGATGGACTATGGAGCACTTGTATTCGTAGACACTCTGATCTTGGGGATGTGCAATGTAGAGATTTGAGCAGGCTATTTACCTAAAACTAGGGGCAGACACCCCCGGGAGCACCATGCGTAGCAAACAATTAGAAAGAGGGAGTAAGGCGGGGGTGATGAATGAACATTAAGTAATGGACGGGGGAAGGGATGATAGAGGGTGGGTATGCGACGTTCCTGAAGGATATCCTGGCCGAGAGGGGAAAGAGGAAAAGCTTGTGTGAAGAATGGGCGTGAGTAAGGTATTTCAAACGAAGGGCTGAGAATAGTAGGGATTGTGTAGTAGGGTGTGAAACGGGATAAAGGGGTGTCAAGTTTGAGGTGATAGGCGGTGCGAATGGCATGGCGGTCGGGGATGGATGGCTTCAAATAGATGTGAGGTTTGGCGGTAATCCAGGCAAGAGAGCAATAGAGAAGGATGGGATGGATAAAAGTTTTGTAGAGGTTGATGATTTGGGGGGCTTAAGGCCCCAGGTGTGGCCGGTGAGGGTACGGAGAACAGTTAGCGATGATAGGCACGGCGGTAATGGGCGTTGAGGTGGTGTTGCCAGCGAAGGTCTTTCTGAAAGGTAATGCCAAGATGGACGGCGGAGGGGAATAGGAACATCGTGAAGGGTAAGAGGAACTTTCTTACGCGGACGACAGATACGGGAATTAGAGCGGAAGACGACAAGTTGGGTCTTGCGGGCATTAACTGTAATGTAGGAGGAGAGGAGCCGAGATTCCAGGGTAAAAATATAGGTTTGGATGTGACGGGTACGGGAAGGAGCAGAACGGGCTAGGGCGAGAATTGCGAGATCATCCGTGAATTGGTACAGATGGAGAGGTGGTGGGAATGGGGAATATCGTAGGTAAAGAGGAGATATAGGAGGGGAGAAAGAGGTAACCCCTGAGGGGCACTAGCGGGGAGGGGAGAGGTGTAAGAGGAGGCGTTGCGAATGCGGACAGAAGCAGTACGATGGTGGAGGAATTGGTAAATAAGACGAATAAGGGAAGGGGGTAGAGGGAGTTGACGAAGTTTATACATGAGCACGGGATGGTAAACGGTGTCAAATGCTTTCTCTACATCTAAGCAAAGAAGGGCGGTGGTATGGCGTGGCACCAATGGGAAGGGTAGAGACTGGTAGTATAAATCGAACTAAGGGCATGGAGAACGACTGGCGGGTCTTCCTGGATGTGGCGATAGGTTATAGTGTCAGCGACTGGGGCGCTGGATTTGCGATGACGGAGGACTGAAGACATTTCTTCGGGCGTGATAGGGTGATTGAGAGGGTGGTTGAAATCGATATGAGCAATGTGATCAAAAACGGAAGGCGGGACGGGCCATGGATGGGATCTTTAAGGCGGTGGAGAAGAGGGGAGTCGGGCAGAATTAATTTAGGGTTGGGGACGGGGGAGAACACGGTATAAAATGAGAGGCAAAGAGGTAGGATTTTGGAAGATCAGTGGTAGGGACGACAGAGGGAGTACGGAAAGGGTAGGTGGGACGGGGGTGGGGGTTGTGTTTTGGTGAGACGACGAAAGGTTGGCGAAAATTGGGAAGGATCTGGAGTTTGGGAGAGTTTGGTACAGGCATTGTTCCAATAGGACCTTTTAATGGCTTTGGTGAAAGATTTTGCATGGTGGAGGTGGAGACGATGTTGGCGAAGATAATCGGGATCACGGGTGCGAACATAGGAGCGATAGTAATCTTAAACGAGGTGGAGGACACGAAGGACTTTTGGTGGGATAGGAGGCTTGGTAGGATGGATCGAGCGACGAGTGATACGGAGACGATCAGCGGTGAGAATAGCAGTTTCAGTAACAAGGGCATGATCGTTAGGAAGGGAAATAGGAGGGGTAGGATGAGTGAGAAGTGAGGTGATGGTAGCGCAGTAAACGGACCAGTCGGTTTGGGTAAAGCAGCGGGAAAGAGGAGGGGAGGGTGGGGCAGTGGAATGGGGGAAGATAATGGGGATGGTGATAAGGCCGGTACATGACCACTGCCAATGAAAGGGACGTTGGGAGTAACAGACAGCGTGGGAGACATCAGAGGAAGACCCGGGGTAGAGGTGGAGATGGGGCGAGTTGGGGAAGGGGAAGGGGACCCTCACTCAGTGGATGCTGCGAAGAGGGGTGTGAATAGCTTGATTATCAGTAGCAGAATAAGAATTAATATTAATATCGGTGACGAGAACATATTTGCGGAAGGTGTGATCAATATAAGTGAGAAAGTCATTAAGAGGAGGGGTACGAGGCGGGAGATAGAGAGTAACTATGGTAAAGGTTTTGGACAGGGCGAAGACTTCTAAAATTAAATACTCGGAGAATTGGTGAGGAAAATTATAGTAATGCTGGGTGACAGTAAGATTCCGAAGGAGTCCAACAGCCACACCTCCTCGAGCTGAGAAATGTGGATGATCAGCACGGTAGACAGTGTACGGAGGTAGGTGTAGCTGTTGGGAAGGAAGTATAAAGGTTTCATTAAGGAAGAGAGCATCTAGGGAATGTTGGAGAAGGGAGAGGTCCTTGTGGGTGTCCGTGCGCGGAACACCAAGAGCCCGCTGATGAACCTGCTTGGTGTTCCTGGACGAAACACCACACGAGACACGGCATAAACCTAGAAAATTTGCTGAGTTTTAATTCACGGGCCGTGAATGCGAATGTACCATATTTTTTGAAGCCTTCATAGGGAGGTGAAAGGCTGCTTGAGCTTTCGGCTCTCTCAGTTAGAGGCGCACGTGCGCTTCATAAGAAGGGAGGTAGTGCACATTGCGCTACTCCTGGGCGTGATATAACCCGAGCCCGCTCATGAGCCAGCTTAGTGTTCCTGAGAAAAACCACACACAAGGCACGGCATAAACGTAGAAAAATTGCTGAGTTTTAACCGTTGGTTGTCAGTCATGCACCGTTTGATAGGCATTGACCTCATGTTGCTCCCTGATTGGCCAGAGCCCTAGCCAGTCACGCGCTTAGACAACTCTCTATGTATTGCTAAGCCTGAATCTGTCATCGCGATTGAAATTATTGAGATGCTTCAAGGTCTCTAATGTCTCTTTTATTATCCTGTTTCGATATCTAGGAATTTTAGAAACAGTTTCGAACTTATCAAATTCTATGGCGTGTCTCGTGACGTCACTATGTTCAACTATTACAAATATGGAGTTTATTTGTTTTTAGTCTCGAATGTGCTCTGATATCCTAATGGAAATGCGACTTTTTGTATACCCTATGTTCATCTCTACACAGGAACAAGGCGCTTTGTAAACTTCTGCGTCCTGGATTTGGCTCCTTTATCTCGGCTGACTTAAGCACCTCTTGTGTCAGCTTGTTCAGTGACTGCTTAACCGTTGTCTTGTTTTGTTCCCTTAGCCAGTATATTAGGCAGAAAGGATTTATGGTTGGGTCGATCTTTGATCTTTCAGCAGTTCTTCGGCTTCGTTCTTTTTCCGTATGACCCTATTTATCTGTCCCTTGCTGTATCCATCAGATAGGAGCGTATTCCAAACTCGTCCTTTCTCTTCATTTACGCTATCCTTATCGCAAATGCGCTTGGCCCTGGTGAGGAGTGTCCTAGCTCCCATTTCCTTCTGCTACGGTAGATGGCTTGAATTTGCATGTAGGTATCGATCTGTAATAGTTCCTTTCCTAGAGACCCTATGTTCGAGCATGTATGTTCGTTTATAGAGCAAAAAGTCTACTAAGGCCAGTGGCTTATTTTCATCTACTTCCATTGTAAAGTTGTAAGTTGTAAGATGCTCAGATGACTGGGGCTTATGAAGTCTAGGAAGTCCTGAAGTGAGTTGCGTCCATGTTCTCGAATCAAAAAGTCTCGTTTTCGTATCTGAACGAACACTCAATTTCAATGGGCTCTTCTTTACAGCATCTTCCTCGAATTTGCCAGGGAAACGTTGGCCAATAATGGAGAGATGGGGGATCGCATGTCTGCTCCCTCCATATGTTGAAACATCTGCCTATTGAAGATTACCTGATTATCTGTGTGGCGTCAGGTGCAGGAACCTTGGTAAATAAGGACTCCACATCGAGGCTTGCCAGTAGATCACCGTAACTGAAGTTTATACTCGCCATGATATCTACGAAGCGTTGGGAATTTCTGAAGTGAGAGGGAGGCGTAGGGAATAATGGATGCAGGACCTGATTCAAATATTTACTAAGAGTGTGAGTTGGGGACGCTATGTCTCTAAATATTGGCCTCATAAGCATACCGGTCTTGTGTATTTTAGGTAGGCCGTAGAACGTTTTTTTTTTAATAACGAGGTTCTAGGGATTTTTAGTTCTCTTCTGTAATTGATGACTCGTTACTTAGACGCATATTGTTTTTGGGGTTCCTTGGGATCGCCTTATAAGCTGGGTCTGAATTACGGGCCTGGCAAGTTTGATGTCCTGATAGGCCTCAGTTCCAATTTATTCTGCTTCGAAGGCTGGTAGATGACGGATAGAACCTTCTTCCCTATGAAGACGTCTCGGCGCGATGGCGTTTTGTACAGACGAATGAATTGATAGCATCAAGATTAGGAGACATGAAGTGCTTCAATGAATGCGTGTAATGACTGATCACTCAAACAAAAACAACAACGATATCGTATCCTTGTCACTCTTCAATTCAGGCACCTCTGTGAAACCTCACCCATTTATTCTTAAGAATAGACTCAATTTCATGAACATTAGCGAAGGCCAAGCAGTGCCGCAAAGGGTGGAGGAATGAGGAGCTTGTCCTTGACGGCATCCGGCATGTAGAAAATCTAACGACTTTTCATCAGCAGATTTTGGTGGCTAAGTAACGATCCAAATACTCTCATGCTGTCAGAGCTATGAATCCAAAATCTCCAATAAGAGCCACTTGTATAATCTACAGGTGTGCCTTGTATAATTGTAAATTGTTCAGACTGTATGTTCAACATATTATTGATGAGTGGAAATGAAGTCAGTTACCGGGTCTTCTTGAAGACAAGTTTTCTGGTAATGGCATTAATGAAAGTTATCCCAATTAAATTTTTACTTCTTAGAGCTCAAAAATTCTACTATTCTTCTTCCGTGATAATGTAGCGGACTTTAAACTGTTAGTATTAATTATTTCAGGCTGATATATCCAGATACATCAGATCCCGCTGCAAAGAAGATTCACCGATTTGGTAATAATGTAAGACAATATGGTATCAGTGCATCTAGAGGAAAATGTACTACTAAACAAAAATTAAAGTCAACCATTGTTAGTCTTTCTGGTAAAAAGGCATATCCATGTAACGAATGTGAATCTAAGTTTACCCAGAGAGGAAATTTGAAGACCCTTATGCTAATCCACAGCGGCGACAAACCCATTCAATGCAGCATCTGTAAAACCAAGTTTGCACAAAGGGTGACATTTGAAACACACATGCTTGTCCATAGTGGCGAGAAGCTATTTTCATGCAGCATATGTAAAAGCAAGTTTAACCAGCGAGGAACTTTGAAAACACACATGCTTGTCCATAGCGGCGAGAAGCCATTTTCATGTAGTGTGTGTGAATCCACGTTTACCCAGAAAGCAAATTTGAAGATACACATGCTTGTTCATAGCGTTGCGAAGCCATTTTCGTGTAGCTTATGTGAAATTAAATTTACTTTGAAAGCAAGTTTGAAGAGACACTTGCTCGTCAATAGCTGCGAGAAGGCATAGCGTACGTAAAGCTGAACTTACCGTACGACGATCTTTTTTGGAACACATGCGACTCCATAGCGGTAAAGGCATTATTCATGTAGCCCATTTCAATCCAAGTTTAACTGGAGAGGACATTTAAAGATACACTTGTTAATCCATAGCAGTGGAAGCTATTTTTATGTAGCATAAGTGTATCTTAGAAGTGGCACATTCTAATTCAGAGAGACACATCCTAAACAACAGAAGTGAGAAACCATTCTTATGTAGTGAACCCAAGGTCTTATAACTTTAAATGTGAACATTTTATGACATAACTTATGGTGGCAAGAAGCGATATTATTGCAGTACAGGGAGATTCTTTTGCTGAAGTACGGCATTCGGCTACGTACCAGGGGCAGATGCCTTCCGCCAGCCAACAGAACACGGGTCGCAATTTGCGCGCAGGTAAAAACCGTAACAAAGTACATAATGGTAATTTCGCCCAGCAAATCATGGTTAAAGAACTTACCTTATCACAGGAGATCCTGTAAATGTTTTTCTTCAGCTGACAGACAGGCGTTTATCGTGTAATTTACCGTTTAAACGTTATACTTCCCTTTTGATATGAGGGATATCTGCTGGCGTATATTGTTCTCCAGCCTGATACGTCCAGGTTATTTTGAATAATATATTTGTCTGGTTAACAGACAAGGAAAGACTTTACTTTTTTTCCCTGGAGGAGCTGGAGAACAATACACGGCTGCAGATATCCCTGATTACAACGTAAAAACGCTGATTTATTTACACGATACAACGCCTGTCTGTCAGCAGAAGGAGAACACTTTGAACATCTTCTGTGAAGAGATAAGTTCTTTAATGATCAGTTGCTGGTAAATTTACCTTTAATTAATGTACCATGTCACGGTTTATATCAGCGTGCAATCTGCGTCCCGAGTCCGGTTGGCTGGCGAAATACGTTTGCGCACCTGGTAGCTGGCCGCTGGCCACGCTCCAGTCAAATAATCTCACTATATATGCGAAAACAACTCTAATCTAAAGAGAAATTTGAGGACATACGATCGAATCATTAGAGTCTAGAAACCTTGTTTCTGTAGCAATTGTTTAGCTTAATTTGCCCAAGAGAGGACATTAAATAATCACATTCTAATTCATTGTGGCAAGTTCATACTCTTGATTTGTAGTTCTTGTTGTTGTTTTTGGAGTGTTCAATTTTTTTCTGGTTTGATACAACCCTCCGTACTTTTATGTCTTGAGTTAATCGTTTCATTTCTACATCCTACAACCGTGGCAATCGTTTATACATATTCTAACCGTCGTATATCCCTATAGATTTTAATCTCGACACTTCCTTCCTTAACTGAGTTGGCTATTCCTGGGTGTCTTAGAATGTGTCCTGCCAACTCATCTCATGTCTTCATTGGTAGTCACCAGAAATATCTCCCCTCTCCTAGACATTTAAATACCTTCCAATGTGTTGTTGTACTACCCATTTCATCTTCAATTGTCTCCTGGAACAGCGCATTTCAGGATCTTATATTCTCCGCTTTTATGCTGCTTCAAGTGCCTAAGTTTAACTTCCTTTGCGTGCAGCATCCCAGAAAAAGAATACGAATTGACTTTCCTTTACTTAAATCTGTATTTGGTGTAAACATAATTTTATACGACAGAAATGCCTTCCTTGCTTCAGCCAACCTAATTTTCATATCCTCTTTGCTTCGTTCATCACTGGTTATTTTGCTCCTACTTGATTTAAATTTCACTTTCCAATTGGACGTAAATATGGGTTTCTGATTTCTTTCGGCTGCATTCCATGATTTTGGTTATATTTATTGATTTTAAATCATAATTTATGTTCTTAATGCGAAGTCCCTACCATTCAAAAACTCATTCAAAACTCCTGGTGAATCGCCTATGATGACAACGTAGACAGCAAATCTCAGAGTTGAGATTATTTCTCGTTTGATATTTACTCCTACTTGAAATTTTACTCCAATTATCTTCATTTCTTTTTCAATGAATAGATTAAAAACCAGGGGTGATACGTTGTAGCCTTGACTAAAGTATAGATTGCTGATCAGCCTCTCACCCCCGTACTTCATTCCAATCTGTTTCAGTATGTCAAACAACTTACTCTAATCAACGTTACGAAAGCTTATTTGAAGCTTGCAAATACCAAGAGCGTTCTTTTCTTATTCGGTATTCTGCCTTCCAGGATCAGCCGGGTACTTAAGTACAGCTTCCCTTGTTCCCATGATTCTCCTGAATCCAAATTGATCTTCACCCAACTCCGTTTCTATCTGTCTTTCGATGTTCTTGTAAGTCATTCAGTCAGGATCTTTGAAGCTTGAGTGATCAAGCTGATTGTGTGACAATATTCCCATATGTCGCTTCCTGTATTCTTTGGTATAGCGATTACAACACTCATCTAAAATTCAGAGGGTATTTCACCTGTCCCTTAAACCCTAGTGCTCTATCAAATTCAGATATAAATATTAAATGTACTTTCTTGTCGTCATCAATTTCCTTCTCGCTTTCCATCACATGATTCTCTATCTAATACCTTTATACAAATGCTCTGTGTAGGTTTTCTGTCTTTCTCTGTCTTTCTCTGTATTTCTTCTCTTCTTGTTACAGGTTTTCCATCTGAAACCCTAATATTACAGCATTTGGCCTTCATTTCCCCACAAGTACTCCATTCAGTAAGCTGTAAATACTCCTCCAATCTTTGGACAATTTTCTATAATGATACATTCCATTTTCCAATTTTCTGCTTTTGATTCCTGCATTTATTTACCTGATTTTTCATACATCTGCTTTCTGCCTTACCTTTTTCATCTCCTGCAATCCGTGAAATTTGCAGGATCGCATTCTGGCTCAATCAGCTGACATTAGAGTGTGTGCAAATGCGAGGGAGCCGTGTCAGTAGAATTACGTGGACGCTAATGATCCCTTGCGGGGCATCATTCTGGCAGCCCGGCGTCTCTAAAAACCGCTGTCGTTATAAGGGACGTAAACTAAATAACGTTGTTTTTATCGTCTGCATTCTTGTGCTTCCTCGTTTCGTCGAATAATTCTAGTTTACCCTGAATGATCCACAGCTCTCTACCTATTGTTTCCTCTCTACCAATGTTTCACCTGAGGATTTTCTTATTTCGTTTTTCAAAAGTACCCGTTCCTCCGCATTTGAAGTTTGTTTAGGATTCTTTCATAGTCCATTCTCTTATACTCCTCTTCAACTTTCAAAATCCGGTCTCTTGTGTACGGGTGGCTTTCTCCCTCTCCACCTCGCCCTGAATCTTAGCAGAAATATATGAAAACATCTCAATGAAAAGGATAAATAATACGTTCCGAATTGTTTAGTACCAGAGGACCTGTGACAGAGACTTAATATACATATTAAAATTAGAAATGAAACAAAACTCGCTCAATTAGTTCATTGCGAACATCTCGTCTAATGTTAATTCTTAAGAGTCAGGGTATCCATCAGACAATTTCAAAAAGTACACATCACAGAATGCATAGAATGGAATAAATACGGTTGTGAGCTTGTCAACTTCACTGGAATCTTCTGTACGCCGACGATGTCTTGTTGGCAAGGGCGACACGCCAAGGCCTAGAACAGCAAACACAGATTTAGAACGACCACATTGATACATATAGGCTGAAATTAATCATTTCCAAAACTGAATACATGGAGTGTGGAGAGAAAACCGAAGGCTCCACATCTATTGTTGGAAAACAATTCAACAAGATCACTGGATTCCGATATTTGGGCTCATACATACCTTCAGATGGAGACACATTGAGAGAAGTACGAATGCGATCAAATATAGCTTGGTCCAAATGGCGACAGGAGACAGGAGTTTTATGTGATCGTAAGATACCTGTTCGACAAACTGCAAATCTTCCTGAATCGTTGCTTGAGACATATCATCAATCGAAGTTGGTCGGTTGTCATATGAAATGAAGCTCTATCTGAGGAAATCAACCAGCAGAAAATGGATATACAAATAAAGGAGGGAAAGTAACGATGGATAGGTCACACTCTAAGGAAGCCTGCTTGGGCCATTCAGAGGACTGCCTTCTATAGGAACCCTCAAGGGTACCGAAAACCAAGTCGTCCAAAGACTTGGAAGAGGACGCTCGAGGAAGAATGCCTGGAAATGGGAAAGACATGCAGTGAGATTAAGAAGTTGGCCAAGAACAGGAACCGATTGAAGCGTTTCACGGAAGCCCTATGCACTGAGAGGAGCAACAGGAATTAAGTCAAGATTCTTGTACAGCTGAAATCAAATGTATACCGTACTGTGATCAGACGTGTAGCATTGTATGGAACTGAGTTTTGGCCAGTAACCAACAGATGTGAGCAGATGCTGCTCTCCATGGAGATGAGGATGCTGCGCTGGTCTATTGGCCTAACTAGACTAGATCATGTCACTAATTACCATGTACAAGCCGGACGTTTGTTTTAGACGATTGCCCTTGACCTTGAAGCTTGCGGGTGAGCCTGTACAGTCACTCTGTCGCCCTCTCGCTTCACAGTTGTCACCACCGGTCTGATGTAATGGATTTTCAGACTTGAGTACATGACAACACCACCGTGAAGCACAGTACAGTCCACGTTTAAGTATTTTGATGCGGAGGTACACGTAATATAGTTACGAACAGAACATCATTATATTAACATGAAGTATAACACAAGTTTCACTCGCCAAATCAAAACTTTACTTTACTAAAAATACTATAAGTACTGTCCCCGAATTCGTATATAGAGATACCAGGAACAGATATAAAAGGCAGCCATAGAAAAGGGATCATTTAATTAAAATTGGAAAAATGAATTTCGGAAAAGGTCCATCACTCACGATTTATAGTCATGAAGTATTGTCCAACAAGAAGCTTGTTAGCTGGATGTAATCACCTCCTAGAAAGGGCTGATCTGATTGGATCATCCTACGAGATAGACCACCGGCAGTACTTGAGGAAAGAGAACGCGATTGCAGGATCCATGGGGTGACCTTATAAATGGAAGATTTTATTTTGGCAAGTATGCTAATTAATGCAGATGGATGTATCGAAGATTGGAAATAAATCGAAGAAATTATTTAAGATATTATCGGGAAATGTTTTCCTTTGATAATTTACGCCCGAAGTATGTATAATGATATTCAGGACCGAGCCATGCATCATGGGACCTTGAGAAAGAGGGGCGGGTTTTCTGGAAGCAGTTGGCAGGAAGAGACGGCCATTGTGTGTGAGGTATTGCGACACTAGTCTTTGAATTACATGGAGGCGGACAGAGCGCGGCGGAAAAGCGTTTCGGGAGTGATTGTTCATGTGTGATGGTTAAAGAAGTGATATGAACGTGTGAAACATCGTGTCTAACTGTGCCAATGTAGTGTGAAGCACGAAAGTCTATGTGTGATTTTGAGTGGGTTCTGGAATATTCAATGGTAGAGACCGGTGGCGTGGTCTTAATATGAATTATCAGTTTGCATTATGTGACGCGTATGTGGAGAAGGTGTAATTATGAATGTACATCGTGAATGACACTGTAAGTACATATTTGGAAGGAAGTATTTGCAAGAGACACGATATCTTGGGAACGATATGTTCGATTGTGAAATGGAATGCAATAAAATGATGACGAACATCGAGGACACATAGCGGGAAGGAACACTTGATTTGTCACAGGAAGCCATGTTATATTGTTAAATTTATGCTGTGGGAAATGTCGTGTGCATTATGAATGTAAGAATTCCTCCGAGTGGAGTCACTTAAAAATGGAATGCAGGAAAAGCAATGACCACACAACTACTTCATGGAACGCACAAACTTATGAAGATCATCATGGACTATAACCAATCTAAGGATGGAGAGAGGCTACAAAATTGCCCGGAGGAAGGAGAAGAAGAGCAAGGACGATTGGAAGACCGTGGATCGAACAAATGGATTGCCAGGGGGTGGACCGGACACCGCGGATATCCGGGTCCCATTTCAAACCATGAAACCGTGGGCTGGCTAGGTACAACAAGCTCGCCACGATCGAGAACAAGTGAAATGACGCCGGTAGTGAGGCTAGGAACTCGCCAGCTGGAGATTGGATGCAGTTCCCCGATCCAGTGCGCATTTGGGTCTACACGTGTTTCATCGCCAGATCTGCCTAAAGTAAGACAAGCTCTCCATTCAAATAGCCCCTGTATTTAGATTGGTATATCTTGTAGCATGCTTGGTGTGATCATTTTATTTCAGTAGAATCCTGTTATGTAGTTGGTTTAGACCTGGTGGTCAGTGATTTTATTCATCGAAGCAAGTTACTGTGTGCTTTTAGTAGGCTAGTTAGCCTCAGTTCCAGCTATGTTTGGGGATCTTTGCAGGCGAGTTAACTTTATGTAGACCGTGCCTGGTTTAGTGGAGTCCTTGCTTCGATGATTACCGCTGGCATTTAAACATTTTTAATGTTGATACAGATTTGAATTTCGACCTCTTGGGTTTTCGAAATTAATTATTTTTGGATTTAAGAGTGTTTCGAGATGAACAGTTTTCTTCGCATTTCATATTTTCGCGCTGTTGCCACTTCGCTGTTTTAGAAAAGTTGGTTTTTGAAAATTTGCTTTGGCAAATTAGATTTTCTTAGATGTGTATTTTTGGATTTAGCTATTTTTGATCTTCAATGATTCTTTTGATATTGTGATTTTGCACAATTATCCGACTTTACCATTTGAATTATTTTCTCGATTTTGGATTTTCACATTTCGGTGAATTATGGATTTTAAAATTTTCACTTTGAAAATATTTCTCATTTTGATATTGGAATTTGAATTAAATCTTTCCTCGGATTTTCAGAAAATTCTGATTAATTTTTGATTTTGAGAAATTTGGGACTTCAATCCTGACTTGAGATTTTCCAAATTTATATTTTATTCTTCCTTTGGAAGTGTAAATTTATTTTCAGTTTTGACTTTTAAAAAATTTCTCGTCGAATGGAAGTTAGTTGCTACTCTGATCGTTCAGACGAAGAGTTATTTCGAAAACAATAAATTTTGAAGTATAAAATGTAATGATGATTCGAGCGATGTTCTCGACTGTTGTTATAGAGTGACACAATGTATATACATAATGAATTATTTCAATGTTTAATGAATATAGTGCACACATAAGTGACCAATGTTTTTGAGTTGACACTCACAATCAATGTAACTTGAAACGTACTATAGTTAGGAATATTTCGTGCTTAGTTAACACGCACTAGGAAATTGTCATTCGATCTGTAACTGCTATTGCTTTTAAAGCGTATTTAAAATTAGTATCAACGTCATTGAATTACTTATAACTTGAGGGAGAGATGTTCATTTTTGATAGTGTTGGATGGTTGTGTTTACATTGAAGAGGTGTGCGATAATACCAATTGTTTCTTTGGTATTTCGAAGGTCGACCCCAGTAACGGATGTTATGTCCAGGGAACCTTTCCTCTGTCAATGGTTGTTGTTGTTGTTTGCTGGCTGCGTTTAGTGTGTGATTAGGATTGCAGTCTAGTTAGTCAGCTTTGAGCTGTGGTTGCCGTTCGTTGGAACGTTGAGTTATTGTGGTTTGTGGAGTTTATTTCGACTGCTGTTAGATTTTTTTACTGTGTGTGATGACAGTATTTCTTTTTATTCGTATTGTAGGATCACCTTGGTGGTGTTTGATGTTTATCTGTTAGGCTGTCGCGTTCTTGCTGATCAGCTGGTTCGTCGATACCGGGTGCTCCAAAAGTTTAGTATTCAGGACGTTGATATTAATTCAGTTTATGATTATTGTTATTGTTTTTGAAGATTGGATCAAAACAGGGGTTCAGTGGATAGCACTCTCATCTTTATTGATCGGAATGCTAAGCCATATTTTTCCCGATAATCTCGATGTTGATCACTGTCAGTTCGTCTTGATGAATCCTATGTCTATAAAGATTAGTGGAGGAACATTGGGGTAGATAATATTCTAGGATGACATGTATATAGATAATATTCGGTATTTCTTAAATTTAGTATTTGAATTAAAAGGTATTTCGGTAATTAAGTAAAGAATGAAACTCAGGATCTGTGTATAGAGTAAAATATTGTATTGTAAATAGTGAGAGGCCGTCACTATTTAAATCAATTAAGGGGATTGTTTCTTTTCTTCATAAATATTTTTTATTGATCCTGATAGCAAAGGCATAGCGATATGTTGGCAATTTATTAGTTGTTGATTTTAAGTCGTTATTTTTGTAATTTAGCTGGCGTTATGTCAGAGATTGTGCCATAAGACATTAATAGTAATGACATTTAATTATGGATCTTCGGTTTGTTAATATCCATCTTTGCGTTGTTTACTTTTTTGAATAAATTTGGGCACGCATTTGCGTCTGCTTATACCATTTTCAATATACTCCTGCGTTGAGATTTATAGATAGTGGGAGGTTAGGAAAATGCCATGGTTATTATAGCGGCTTGAACCATTTTATCCATTCCCCTGTCCCTGTTACGCCCGTGTGAATGAGCGTCTTGCGCTCTGGTGTGTGTTGTCGCTGATCCTGTGGAGGATTAACCATTGCGTTTTGATGATATCGCCTGATATGTGTCCACGATTTGCAGAGTGTGTGATGCCGGATTTTACGGTAAGTATTATCAGCCGGGGTACTGCCGTTGGTATCGATCCGCTGTTATCTTGGACTGTGGCATTCACGACACTGCTGAAATCGGCTACATATAGGGTGGATATTTTTGGCTAGCCCATACTAGTGGGCCCCGAGTATATTACATACACCCAATGGAGGAAATGTGTATTCAAGCCATGTTTATGTAGGAGTATGATTTCGACCATATTTGAGGCCTGACGAATATGGTAGTGTCAATTTGTTTTGGTAATTATGAGTTTCTAGTCAGAGATGTTGACACAAAGGTACAATTGTATTATGTGGGTGCAGGAAGGCTAAGAATTATGTAAGATTAGCCGACCGACACTTATAAAAGAAAATGAATTATGAAAATTATGAAAAGGATTCATTTGACTGTGAGACGTCTGACTATGAGAGTTAGCCAGTACAGGTGTAGCCATGAATGGTTGATACTGCATTAACCATGTTAGATGCCGGTTGAACGACTTTGGGAGAGCGTTCATTAATATAGGGTGTTGTTTAGTAATGTTTTGGTGGTGTTGCGTTCAGATCGACCCACTATCGTAAAGAGTAACGGTTCATGTAGGGATAACTGGATCTTTAGACCAGATTTAAAATGGATAAGCATTCGTAAACTAGTATAGGGTGTTAATAAAGCGGAAAACTGTTCATCGGAAATCACTCTGAAATAAAATGATCACAGTAGGTATTCTTATAGACATATGTAGTGCTGCATTTCCCCACATTTATCAAGAAAAGAAGAATATGTCTGCTGACTTGGAATCAATCCAAGCAATGTTTAAGGTGTTGAGGGAGACACAGAGTAAAATGGACAAGGATATTGAGGCCTTGCACCAAGGAACTCATCAAAATCAGAAAACATTGGAAATACAAATGAAAAAAAATGCCAATGAATTAAGAAAAGAAATAGCCCAAGTTAGGGAAGATTGTAAGAATAGTAATGATTCCACAAATAAGTCTTTGAGTGTGTTACAGAATAATTCAATATGTACTCAAAACACTTTAGGTGAAATACGAACGAGTTCGGCTGCTATGAAGGAGACGTTGCAGACAACACAACACACTTTAAAGGTAACACAGGATATTCTTGCTACATTGCAAACTTCCATAGGTGAACTTCAAATCAGTGCAGATACATCACGTGATAACTATGGTCTTACTCAGCACACTTTAGGAGAACTTCAAGAGAGTGCAGCTACCACACGTAACACGTTAGCTGAACTTCAAACAAGCTCAGTTACCACACGTAACACGTTAACTGAACTTCAAACAAGCTCAGCTTCCACAAAGGAGGAGTTTGTTAAGCTAAGACAGGAAATGTTGCAACAATTAAACACAATCCAATCAAACAACGATGAAAGATTGGAACAGTTAAAGGCTACTGTAAAAGCACTGCAGGTAGAGGTAAGAAATAAAGCTGAATTGGTGAGAGGAGAGATTGAAATAGATATTGGTAAAGTTGTCAAAGTAAACATAGAAATTTTAAAGGTAGAATTAATTAGTGAGGATAAAACTCAATGTGAATCTGTTACGAAAGAATTGTCAAATAAGCTAGTGTTAGCGGAATATCATCTTAATAAAGACATTAACAATGTTAAAGAGGACTATGATAAACAATTTAAAAGTATGCAAGCATATCATGATAAGGTTATAGAGGAAATTAGGGAGGAAACGGAATCCGAACTGTCAGATGTCGCAACTAAACTTAAGGAAGCCGATTTAAAGACGGAAAATATTAAATCGGATTTGCAGTCGCAAATGAGTAGTGTAAACTCAGACTTACAAACGCAGGTTAACAACTTAAATTCAGATCTTCAAGTGAAGATAGCCGAATCTAGTTCTGGTTTAGAACAGAAAATAGATCAAATGGTAAACGATCAAGGTAAAATAGAATTAGAGATATACCTTATTAAAACTATATTGCGAGAGGTTACTATAACTGGGAACACAAACACTACGAGGGACGAAACCGGTATCTTTACCGCAGATAGGAGCGAATGTCGATCCACGCTGGAATGATTGGAAGCAGGGGATAACTTGAGAGAAACTCAACCTATTGGAGGGATAGGAACAGAAGAGGATACCCAAAACGAAACAATTCGAACTATACCTCAGGATCGAACTAGTCGTGTGAGATATGACGCTCCAGAATTCTTTCCAAGTAGTGGAAGACCACTTGTGAGAACAGAAGGAAACAATAGGCAGAACGTTACTATCATCCGTAATATTGATCAAAAGCCTAGGCACTTCTCGGGGAATAATCAATTCACGCCCATTGAATTTATCAACGACATATCCGAATATTTTCTGGATAACCACATAGGGGAGGAAAGGCAACTACGAGTAGTTGAGAGGTTTCTAGATCATGACTGTTTACAGTGGTTTAGAGCATTCAGGTGACGTTCGGAGCATTTGAAGAGTTTGCTGAAGCATTGATAAGGCGATACTGGTCGATCGAGGATCAACAAAGTCTTAGGGCAGAGGCATACTCGAAGAAATATGCAAGTACTCATCCAACGAGATACTCGACTTACTTTACGACACAGCTCGCGAAATTGCAGTATTTTCAACCTTCTCTATCAGAGATAGAATTAGAGCAAACGATAGCAAGGCAACTTCCAGCGGATATACGTATATATTTGGCGTCGTCAGGAGTTAGTAATTTGAAGGATATGGATGAACTTCTTAGAAAACTAAACCATACGAGTAACAGTATCAATCCAACAGGAAGAAACACTCGTGGAGAACATAGAGAGGTTAATGCCGTCATGATTGATCAAGTCCAACAGACAGAAAATTCATCGAAAAGAGAAGGGAATGTAGGACCTATTCGCGACGGATATTATCAACGTCGAAACTTTAACAGAAACGATAATGGATATAGAGATTATAGACCCTATCAGCGATACCAATGGAATAATGAATCGTATCAGAGGAGACGATACAACAAAAACGAGCAGTATCCACGGAATAACAATGGAAACTTCCAGAGAGATAATAGGGGATATAATCGTTGCAGGAATTAGAACGATAGGAGTTATAATAGACCAAATTATGAGGAGAGGCATCGAGAATCGAAGGAGTACATACAGGTTTTGCGGGGGAAGGACGAAACAAAAGGGGTAAACGAAGACAGACCCAGAAATGATGATTCGCAACCTGTTACTAGTCAACAGGGGGGCAGAGGAGAAGGCCACCATGAGGAGAAAAAAACGTCAATGAACCGACGGAAGTAGGAGACAAGGATTCTGCACTAACTGACCTCTATATAATCAATGAAATCTACCAAACTACGGAAATAACTGTTATCGTATTGTCAAGATTGAGGACGAACAGTTAGTTGGAAAGTTCAATGCAAAGAACCTCAGGAGATTTTACAAGAAGATAAAGTAAAGTAAAAATTCGTGTCCAAGATGATGGTTTATAGAAACTGAAGTTCCAAAAGTATTTGTCACACTTTTGCAACTTTGGTTAGGAGGGAAATGTACCCGAATTCGTATAAAGAGATACCAGGAACAGATATGAAAGGCAGCCATAGAAAAGGGATCATTTAATTAAAATTGGAGAAATGAATTTCGGAACAGGTCCATTACACAAGATTTATAGTCATGAAGTATTGTCCAACAAGAAGCTTTTTAGTTGGATGTAATCACCTCCTAGAAAGGGCTGATCAAATTGGATCATCCTCCAAGATAGACCACAGGCAGTACTTGAGGAAAGAGAACGCGATTGGAGGATCCATGGGGTGACCTTATAAATGGAAGATTTTATTTTGGCAAGTATGCTATTTAATGCAGTTGGATGTATCGAAGATTGGAAATAAATCGAAGAAATTATTTAAGATATTATCGGGAAATGTTTTCCTTGGATTATTTACGCCCGAAGTATGTATAATGATATTCAGGTCCGAGCCATGCATCATGGGACCTTGAGAAAGAGGAGCGGGTGTTCTGGAAGCAGTTGGCAGGAAGAGACGGCCATTGTGTGTGAGGTATTGCGACACGAGTCTTTGAACTATATGGAGGCGGGCAGAGCGCTGCGGAAAAGCGTTTCGGGAGTGATTGTTCATGTGTGATGGTTAAGGAAGTGATATGAACGTGTGAAACATCGTGTCTAACTGTGCCAAAGTAGTGTGAAGCACGAAAGTCTATGTGTGATTTTGAGTGGGTTCTGGATTATTCCATGGTAGAAACCGGTGGCGTGGTCTTAATATGAATTATCAGTTTGCATTATGTGACGCGTATGTGGAGAAGGTGTAATTATGAATGTACATCGTGAATGACACTGTAAGTACTTATTTGGAAGGAAGTATTTGCAAGAGGCACGATATCTTGGGAACGATATGTTCGATTGTGAAATGGAATGCAATAAAATTATGACGAACATCGAGGACACATAGCGGGAAGGAACACTTGATTTGTCACAGGAAGCCATGCTATATTGTTAATTTTATGCTGTGGGAAATGTCGTGTGCATTATGGATGTAAGAATTCCTCCGAGTGGAGTCACTTAAAAATGGAATGCAGGAAAAGCAATGACCACACAACTACTTCATGGAATGCACAAACTTATGAAGATCATCATGGACTATAACCAATCTAAGGATGGAGAGAGGCTACAAAATTGCCCGGAGGAAGGAGTAGAAGAGCAAGGACGATGGGAAGACCGTGGATCGAACAAGTGGACTGCCAGGGGGTGGAACGGACACCGAGGATATCCGGGTCCCATTTCAAACCATGAAACCGTGGGCCGGCTAGGTACAACAAGCTCGCCACGATCTTTAACAAGTGAAATGACGCCGGTAGTGAGGCTAGGAACTCGCCAGCTGGATATTGGATGCAGTTCCCCGATCCTGTGCGCATTTGGGTCTACACGTGTTTCATCGCCAGATCTGCCTAAAGTAAGACAAGCTCTCGATTCAAATAGGCCCTGTATTTAGATTGGTATATCTTGTAGCATGCTTGGTGTGATCATTTTATTTCAGTAGAATTCTGTTATGTAGTTGGTTTAGACATGGTGGTCAGTGATTTTATTCATCGAAGCAAGTTACTGTGTGCTTTTAGTAGGCTAGTTAGCCTCAGTTCCAGCTATGTTTTGGGATCTTTGCAGGCGAGTTAATTTTATGTAGACCGTGCCTGGTTTAGTGGAGTCCTCGCTTCGATGATTACCGCTGGCATTTAAACATTTTTAATGTTGATACAGATTTGAATTTCGACCTCTTGGGTTTTCGAAATTAATTATTTTTGGATTTAAGAGTGTTTCGAGATGAACAGTTTTCTTCGCATTTCATATTTTCGCGCTGTTGCCACTTCGCTGTTTTAGAGAACTTAGTTTTTGAAAATTTGCTTTGGCAAATTAGATTTTCATAGATGTGTATTTTTGGATTTAGCTATTTTTGATCTTCGATGATTCTTCTCATATTGTGATTTTGCACAATTAATCGACTTTACCATTTGAATTATTTTCTCGATTTTGGATTTTCACATTTCGGTGAATTTTGGATTTTGAAATTTTCACTTTGAAAATTTAGTCCATTTTGATATCGGAATTTAAATTAAATCTTTCCTCGGATTTTCAGAAAATTCTGATTAATTTTTGATTTTGAGAAATTTGGGACTTCAATCCTGACTTGTGATTTTCCAAATTTATATTTTATTCTTCCTTAGGAAGTGTAAATTTATTTTCAGTTTTGACTTTTAAAAAATTTCTCGTTGAGTGGAAGTTAGTTGCTACTCTGATCGTTCAGACGAAGAGTTCTTTCGAAAACAATAAATTTTGAAGTATAAAATGTAATGATGATTCGAGCGATGTTCTCGACTGTTGTTATAGAGTGACACAATGTATATACATAATTAATTATTTCAATGTTTAATGAATATAGTGCACACATAAGTGACCAATGTTTTTGAGTTGACACTCACAATCAATGTAACTTGAAACGTACTATAGTTAGGAATATTTCGTGCTTAGTTAACACGCACTAGGAAATTGTCATTCGATCTTTAACTGCTATTGCTTTTAAAGCGTATTTAAAATTAGTATCAACGTCATTGAATTACTTATAACTTGAGGGAGAGATGTTCATTTTTGATAGTGTTGGATGGTTGTGTTTACATTGAAGAGGTGTGCGATAATACCAATTGTTTCTTTGGTATTTCGAAGGTCGACCCCAGTAACGGATGTTATGTCCAGGGAACCTTTCCTCTGTCAATGGTTGTTGTTGTTGTTTGCTGGCTGCGTTTAGTGTGTGATTAGGATTGCAGTCTAGTTAGTCAGCTTTGAGCTGTGGTTGCCGTTCGTTGGAACGTTGAGTTATTGTGGTTTGTGGAGTTTATTTCGACTGCTGTTAGATTTTTTTACTGTGTGTGATGACAGTATTTCTTTTTATTCGTATTGTAGGATCACCTTGGTGGTGTTTGATGTTTATCTGTTAGGCTGTCGCGTTCTTGCTGATCAGCTGGTTCGTCGATACCGGGTGCTCCAAAAGTTTAGTATTCAGGACGTTGATATTAATTCAGTTTATGATTATTGTTATTTTTTTTTGAAGATTGGATCAAAACAGGGGTTCAGTGGATAGCACTCTCATCTTTATTGATCGGAATGCTAAGCCATATTTTTCCCGATAATCTCGATGTTGATCACTGTCAGTTCGTCTTGATGAATCCTATGTCTATAAAGATTAGTGGAGGAACATTGGGGTAGATAATATTCTAGGATGACATGTATATAGATAATATTCGGTATTTCTTAAATTTAGTATTTGAATTAAAAGGTATTTCGGTAATTAAGTAAAGAATGAAACTCAGGATCTGTGTATAGAGTAAAATATTGTATTGTAAATAGTGAGAGGCCGTCACTATTTAAATCAATTAAGGGGATTGTTTCTTTTCTTCATAAATATTTTTTATTGATCCTGATAGCAAAGGCATAGCGATATGTTGGCAATTTATTAGTTGTTGATTTTAAGTCGTTATTTTTGTAATTTAGCTGGCGTTATGTCAGAGATTGTGCCATAAGACATTAATAGTAATGACATTTAATTATGGATCTTCGGTTTGTTAATATCCATCTTTGCGTTGTTTACTTTTTTGAATAAATTTGGGCACGCATTTGCGTCTGCTTATACCATTTTCAATATACTCCTGCGTTGAGATTTATAGATAGTGGGAGGTTAGGAAAATGCCATGGTTATTATAGCGGCTTGAACCATTTTATCCATTCCCCTGTCCCTGTTACGCCCGTGTGAATGAGCGTCTTGCGCTCTGGTGTGTGTTGTCGCTGATCCTGTGGAGGATTAACCATTGCGTTTTGATGATATCGCCTGATATGTGTCCACGATTTGCAGAGTGTGTGATGCCGGATTTTACGGTAAGTATTATCAGCCGGGGTACTGCCGTTGGTATCGATCCGCTGTTATCTTGGACTGTGGCATTCACGACACTGCTGAAATCGGCTACATATAGGGTGGATATTTTTGGCTAGCCCATACTAGTGGGCCCCGAGTATATTACATACACCCAATGGAGGAAATGTGTATTCAAGCCATGTTTATGTAGGAGTATGATTTCGACCATATTTGAGGCCTGACGAATATGGTAGTGTCAATTTGTTTTGGTAATTATGAGTTTCTAGTCAGAGATGTTGACACAAAGGTACAATTGTATTATGTGGGTGCAGGAAGGCTAAGAATTATGTAAGATTAGCCGACCGACACTTATAAAAGAAAATGAATTATGAAAATTATGAAAAGGATTCATTTGACTGTGAGACGTCTGACTATGAGAGTTAGCCAGTACAGGTGTAGCCATGAATGGTTGATACTGCATTAACCATGTTAGATGCCGGTTGAACGACTTTGGGAGAGCGTTCATTAATATAGGGTGTTGTTTAGTAATGTTTTGGTGGTGTTGCGTTCAGATCGACCCACTATCGTAAAGAGTAACGGTTCATGTAGGGATAACTGGATCTTTAGACCAGATTTAAAATGGATAAGCATTCGTAAACTAGTATAGGGTGTTAATAAAGCGGAAAACTGTTCATCGGAAATCACTCTGAAATAAAATGATCACAGTAGGTATTCTTATAGACATATGTAGTGCTGCATTTCCCCACATTTATCAAGAAAAGAAGAATATGTCTGCTGACTTGGAATCAATCCAAGCAATGTTTAAGGTGTTGAGGGAGACACAGAGTAAAATGGACAAGGATATTGAGGCCTTGCACCAAGGAACTCATCAAAATCAGAAAACATTGGAAATACAAATGAAAAAAAATGCCAATGAATTAAGAAAAGAAATAGCCCAAGTTAGGGAAGATTGTAAGAATAGTAATGATTCCACAAATAAGTCTTTGAGTGTGTTACAGAATAATTCAATATGTACTCAAAACACTTTAGGTGAAATACGAACGAGTTCGGCTGCTATGAAGGAGACGTTGCAGACAACACAACACACTTTAAAGGTAACACAGGATATTCTTGCTACATTGCAAACTTCCATAGGTGAACTTCAAATCAGTGCAGATACATCACGTGATAACTATGGTCTTACTCAGCACACTTTAGGAGAACTTCAAGAGAGTGCAGCTACCACACGTAACACGTTAGCTGAACTTCAAACAAGCTCAGTTACCACACGTAACACGTTAACTGAACTTCAAACAAGCTCAGCTTCCACAAAGGAGGAGTTTGTTAAGCTAAGACAGGAAATGTTGCAACAATTAAACACAATCCAATCAAACAACGATGAAAGATTGGAACAGTTAAAGGCTACTGTAAAAGCACTGCAGGTAGAGGTAAGAAATAAAGCTGAATTGGTGAGAGGAGAGATTGAAATAGATATTGGTAAAGTTGTCAAAGTAAACATAGAAATTTTAAAGGTAGAATTAATTAGTGAGGATAAAACTCAATGTGAATCTGTTACGAAAGAATTGTCAAATAAGCTAGTGTTAGCGGAATATCATCTTAATAAAGACATTAACAATGTTAAAGAGGACTATGATAAACAATTTAAAAGTATGCAAGCATATCATGATAAGGTTATAGAGGAAATTAGGGAGGAAACGGAATCCGAACTGTCAGATGTCGCAACTAAACTTAAGGAAGCCGATTTAAAGACGGAAAATATTAAATCGGATTTGCAGTCGCAAATGAGTAGTGTAAACTCAGACTTACAAACGCAGGTTAACAACTTAAATTCAGATCTTCAAGTGAAGATAGCCGAATCTAGTTCTGGTTTAGAACAGAAAATAGATCAAATGGTAAACGATCAAGGTAAAATAGAATTAGAGATATACCTTATTAAAACTATATTGCGAGAGGTTACTATAACTGGGAACACAAACACTACGAGGGACGAAACCGGTATCTTTACCGCAGATAGGAGCGAATGTCGATCCACGCTGGAATGATTGGAAGCAGGGGATAACTTGAGAGAAACTCAACCTATTGGAGGGATAGGAACAGAAGAGGATACCCAAAACGAAACAATTCGAACTATACCTCAGGATCGAACTAGTCGTGTGAGATATGACGCTCCAGAATTCTTTCCAAGTAGTGGAAGACCACTTGTGAGAACAGAAGGAAACAATAGGCAGAACGTTACTATCATCCGTAATATTGATCAAAAGCCTAGGCACTTCTCGGGGAATAATCAATTCACGCCCATTGAATTTATCAACGACATATCCGAATATTTTCTGGATAACCACATAGGGGAGGAAAGGCAACTACGAGTAGTTGAGAGGTTTCTAGATCATGACTGTTTACAGTGGTTTAGAGCATTCAGGTGACGTTCGGAGCATTTGAAGAGTTTGCTGAAGCATTGATAAGGCGATACTGGTCGATCGAGGATCAACAAAGTCTTAGGGCAGAGGCGTACTCGAAGAAATATGCAAGTACTCATCCAACGAGATACTCGACATACTTTACGACACAGCTCGCGAAATTGCAGTATTTTCAACCTTCTCTATCAGAGATAGAATTAGAGCAAACGATAGCAAGGCAACTTCCAGCGGATATACGTATATATTTGGCGTCGTCAGGAGTTAGTAATTTGAAGGATATGGATGAACTTCTTAGAAAACTAAACCATACGAGTAACAGTATCAATCCAACAGGAAGAAACACTCGTGGAGAACATAGAGAGGTTAATGCCGTCATGATTGATCAAGTCCAACAGACAGAAAATTCATCGAAAAGAGAAGGGAATGTAGGACCTATTCGCGACGGATATTATCAACGTCGAAACTTTAACAGAAACGATAATGGATATAGAGATTATAGACCCTATCAGCGATACCAATGGAATAATGAATCGTATCAGAGGAGACGATACAACAAAAACGAGCAGTATCCACTGAATAACAATGGAAACTTCCAGAGAGATAATAGGGGATATAATCGTTGCAGGAATTAGAACGATAGGAGTTATAATAGACCAAATTATGAGGAGAGGCATCGAGAATCGAAGGAGTACATACAGGTTTTGCGGGGGAAGGACGAAACAAAAGGGGTAAACGAAGACAGACCCAGAAATGATGATTCGCAACCTGTTACTAGTCAACAGGGGGGCAGAGGAGAAGGCCACCATGAGGAGAAAAAAACGTCAATGAACCGACGGAAGTAGGAGACAAGGATTCTGCACTAACTGACCTCTATATAATCAATGAAATCTACCAAACTACGGAAATAACTGTTATCGTATTGTCAAGATTGAGGACGAACAGTTAGTTGGAAAGTTCAATGCAAAGAACCTCAGGAGATTTTACAAGATGATAAAGTAAAGTAAAAATTCGTGTCCAAGATGATGGTTTATAGAAACTGAAGTTCCAAAAGTATTTGTCACACTTTTGCAACTTTGGTTAGGAGGGAAATGTACCCGAATTCGTATAAAGAGATACCAGGAACAGATATGAAAGGCAGCCATAGAAAAGGGATCATTTAATTAAAATTGGAGAAATGAATTTCGGAACAGGTCCATTACACAAGATTTATAGTCATGAAGTATTGTCCAACAAGAAGCTTTTTAGTTGGATGTAATCACCTCCTAGAAAGGGCTGATCAAATTGGATCATCCTCCAAGATAGACCACAGGCAGTACTTGAGGAAAGAGAACGCGATTGGAGGATCCATGGGGTGACCTTATAAATGGAAGATTTTATTTTGGCAAGTATGCTATTTAATGCAGTTGGATGTATCGAAGATTGGAAATAAATCGAAGAAATTATTTAAGATATTATCGGGAAATGTTTTCCTTGGATTATTTACGCCCGAAGTATGTATAATGATATTCAGGTCCGAGCCATGCATCATGGGACCTTGAGAAAGAGGAGCGGGTGTTCTGGAAGCAGTTGGCAGGAAGAGACGGCCATTGTGTGTGAGGTATTGCGACACGAGTCTTTGAACTATATGGAGGCGGGCAGAGCGCTGCGGAAAAGCGTTTCGGGAGTGATTGTTCATGTGTGATGGTTAAGGAAGTGATATGAACGTGTGAAACATCGTGTCTAACTGTGCCAAAGTAGTGTGAAGCACGAAAGTCTATGTGTGATTTTGAGTGGGTTCTGGATTATTCCATGGTAGAAACCGGTGGCGTGGTCTTAATATGAATTATCAGTTTGCATTATGTGACGCGTATGTGGAGAAGGTGTAATTATGAATGTACATCGTGAATGACACTGTAAGTACTTATTTGGAAGGAAGTATTTGCAAGAGGCACGATATCTTGGGAACGATATGTTCGATTGTGAAATGGAATGCAATAAAATTATGACGAACATCGAGGACACATAGCGGGAAGGAACACTTGATTTGTCACAGGAAGCCATGCTATATTGTTAATTTTATGCTGTGGGAAATGTCGTGTGCATTATGGATGTAAGAATTCCTCCGAGTGGAGTCACTTAAAAATGGAATGCAGGAAAAGCAATGACCACACAACTACTTCATGGAATGCACAAACTTATGAAGATCATCATGGACTATAACCAATCTAAGGATGGAGAGAGGCTACAAAATTGCCCGGAGGAAGGAGTAGAAGAGCAAGGACGATGGGAAGACCGTGGATCGAACAAGTGGACTGCCAGGGGGTGGAACGGACACCGAGGATATCCGGGTCCCATTTCAAACCATGAAACCGTGGGCCGGCTAGGTACAACAAGCTCGCCACGATCTTTAACAAGTGAAATGACGCCGGTAGTGAGGCTAGGAACTCGCCAGCTGGATATTGGATGCAGTTCCCCGATCCTGTGCGCATTTGGGTCTACACGTGTTTCATCGCCAGATCTGCCTAAAGTAAGACAAGCTCTCGATTCAAATAGGCCCTGTATTTAGATTGGTATATCTTGTAGCATGCTTGGTGTGATCATTTTATTTCAGTAGAATTCTGTTATGTAGTTGGTTTAGACATGGTGGTCAGTGATTTTATTCATCGAAGCAAGTTACTGTGTGCTTTTAGTAGGCTAGTTAGCCTCAGTTCCAGCTATGTTTTGGGATCTTTGCAGGCGAGTTAATTTTATGTAGACCGTGCCTGGTTTAGTGGAGTCCTCGCTTCGATGATTACCGCTGGCATTTAAACATTTTTAATGTTGATACAGATTTGAATTTCGACCTCTTGGGTTTTCGAAATTAATTATTTTTGGATTTAAGAGTGTTTCGAGATGAACAGTTTTCTTCGCATTTCATATTTTCGCGCTGTTGCCACTTCGCTGTTTTAGAGAACTTAGTTTTTGAAAATTTGCTTTGGCAAATTAGATTTTCATAGATGTGTATTTTTGGATTTAGCTATTTTTGATCTTCGATGATTCTTCTCATATTGTGATTTTGCACAATTAATCGACTTTACCATTTGAATTATTTTCTCGATTTTGGATTTTCACATTTCGGTGAATTTTGGATTTTGAAATTTTCACTTTGAAAATTTAGTCCATTTTGATATCGGAATTTAAATTAAATCTTTCCTCGGATTTTCAGAAAATTCTGATTAATTTTTGATTTTGAGAAATTTGGGACTTCAATCCTGACTTGTGATTTTCCAAATTTATATTTTATTCTTCCTTAGGAAGTGTAAATTTATTTTCAGTTTTGACTTTTAAAAAATTTCTCGTTGAGTGGAAGTTAGTTGCTACTCTGATCGTTCAGACGAAGAGTTCTTTCGAAAACAATAAATTTTGAAGTATAAAATGTAATGATGATTCGAGCGATGTTCTCGACTGTTGTTATAGAGTGACACAATGTATATACATAATTAATTATTTCAATGTTTAATGAATATAGTGCACACATAAGTGACCAATGATTTTGAGTTGACACTCTCAATCAATGCAATTTGAAACGGATTATAGTTAGGAATATTTCGTGCTTAGTTAACACGCACTAGGAAATTGTCATTCGATCTTTAACTGCTATTGCTTTTAAAGCGTATTTAAAATTAGTATCAACGTCATTGAATTACTTATAACTTGAGGGAGAGATGTTCATTTTCGATAGTGTTGGATGGTTGTGTTTACATTGAAGAGGTGTGCGATACTACCAATTGTTTCTTTGGTATTTCGAAGGTCGACCCCAGTAACGGATGTTATGTCCTGGGAACCTTTCCTCTGTCAATGGTTGTTGTTGTTGTTTGCTGGCTGCGTTTAGTTTGTGATTAGGATTGCAGTCTAGTTAGTCAGCTTTGAGCTGTGGTTGCCGTTCGTTGGAACGTTGAGTTATTGTGGTTTGTGGAGTTTATTTCGACTGCTGTTAGATTTTTTTACTGTGTGTGATGACAGTATTTCTTTTTATTCGTATTGTAGTATCACCTTGGTGGTGTTTGATGTTTATCTGTTAGGCTGTCGCGTTCATGCAGATCAGCTGGTTCGTCGATATTGGGTGCTCCAAAAGTTTAGTATTCAGGACGTTGATATTAATTCAGTTTATGATTATTGTTATTGTTTTTGAAGATTGGGTCAAATCAGGGGTTCAATGAATAGCACTCTCATCTTTATGGATCGGAATGCTAAGCCATATTTTGCCCGATAATCTCGATGTTGATCACTGTCAGTTAGTGTTGATGAATCCTATGTCTATAAAGGTTAGTGGAGGAACATTGGGGTAGATAATGTTCTAGGATGACATGTATATAGATAATATTCGGTATTTCATAAATTTAGTATTTGAATTAAAAGGTATTTCGGTAATTAAGTAAAGAATGAAACTCAGGATCTGTGTATAGAGTAAAATATTGTATTGTAAATAGTGAGAGGTCGTCCCTATTTAAATCAATTAAGGGGTTGTTTCTTTTCTTCATAAATATTTTTTATTGATCCTGATAGCAAAGGTATAGCGATATGTTGGCAATTTATTAGTTGTTGATTTTAAGTCGTTATTTTTGTAATTTAGCTGGCGTTATGTCCGAGATTGTGCCATAAGACATTAATAGTAATGACATTTAATTATGGATCTTCGGTTTGTTAATATCCATCTTTGCGTTGTTTACTTTTTTGAATAAATTTGGGCACGCATTTGCGTCTGATTATACCATTTTCAATATACTCTTGCGTTGAGATTTATAGATAGTGGGAGGTTAGGAAAATGCCAGGGTTATTATAGCGGCTTGAACCATTTTATCCATTCCCCTGTCCCTGTTACGCCCGTGTGAATGAGCGTCTTGCGCTCTGGTGTGTGTTGTCGCTGATCCTGTGGAGGATTAACCATTGTGTTTTGATGATATCGCCTGATGTGTCCACGATTTGCAGAGTGTGTGATGCCGGATATTACGGTATGTATTATCAGCCGGGGTACTGCCGTTGGTATCGATCCGCTGTTATCTTGGATTGTGGCATTCACAACACTGCTGAAAGCGGGTACAGTACATGTTTCGGAAACTTAATGTGTTTCCTTCTTCAGCCCATATGTTGGTGGGAAACATCATATGACATCGAAATCCTAACCAAAAATAAAAATACAGTCGTACGTTTTCTCTTGTTCTCCTTTTGTTGAGCCTGTGTCATTAGACATATTAATGTCAACCATTGAATAAGCACTTGTTATTTGAAGTGATGAATGAGTTACTTGGAAACGTTAAATATTTATTCCTTGTAAGGATGATTGGGTGTGGCGTCAAGAAATGTTGATCAAGTCAGGATGAATGTAGGAATTAATCTATTACGGCGGGGGTTGAGGAGGCAGTCTTTTTTGTTATTCAAATGATCTGCTAATGTATCAAATAATACGTTAGTCTCAAAGTTAATCTCTTTCAGATTATTGCATTCATTACATCTCTGATAAGTGTTGATATGAATATTTTCCAAAACATTCATATAGCTGCCTTTCGATGCGTAATGCAAAATTTTGACATCATTGTTTATGTCTGTGTACTTAAGTCCCGTTTCTTCCATATGTACCGCCATGGCTGAGAACTTCCTGTGCTTTATGGCCGAAACATGCTCAGCATAACCAGTGCGTATGCTCCTACCTGTTTGTCCCGCGTAGTTTGATTTGCAAAAATTACATCTGAGCTCATAAATTCCCGATTTTAAATGTTTATCAATACTGTTAACTTTATTTGTATTGACAAATTTGTTGAAGTTTGAATTAATTGTTTTAAAGGCGATGTTCATATTTTGTTTCTTGAAGATATTGCTTACTGTGTACACACTTCGATCCACGTAGGTGAAGGTAGCAAAAGTCTTCTTAGATGTGTCCTCTCTAAGTAATTGGAATCCGAACCTCATGACATGGTATGGCATTTCACTTCAAAAATCTCACATGAATTGATCGGGAATCGAACCTGGTCTACCTTGGAGAGAGGCTAAAGGCTTCACCGCTGCGTCACCTCGCCCCTGAACAGTCTAGAATGAATGACTCTTACTGTTTATTCTAGCCTGATCGCCTGTTCTTTTGTATATAATTAAATTGTGGAGTCCTGTGTGACATAATTAGGGAGAAGGTGTTTAAAATTATATGTGATGTGTGCGTCAATAATGTACCATACCTTTGTGTTATGCTCGGGGATGATATGAGCTTGCAGTTTTATTTATCATATGTTGAGTGCATTTAAAATGGGTACGACAATGGGTGTGGTGGGCTAGAAGCCAGGATGGGGTAAGTCAAATTGTGGACCTAAGGCCGCCATGTAGGGGTTTTTAGCTAAATACTCAGCCACATACTGAGGGGGTAGGCGTATTGGGTTTGACACCTAGGTGACTGTAAATTTAAATCAATAAATTATTTATCCCACTTTTCTGTCGGTGACCAGTTTGTTCAAGTCATAAAATGTGTGTTATCATGTGTCATGGCTCGAGCGTAACACGTTTTGCAACAAAATGTATTATTTTCTGTGTGTGTGCATGTTGAATGAACCAGCATTCCCCCCCTTTGTTTATTCTGTGTCATGTGCCTGTGTGCATCTTTGGTTCTTTGTGTCGCCATCTACATTAGAATGCTTGGTTTTGGCTTTGTGAGGCAGTGTTTTGAGGATGGCCGAGGGTAAAGTAATATCGAGAAGATCGTTTTGGGTGTGTATAGTGGCTGGTTAGGTGAGTTATATTAGGGAGTTGTGAATCAGGTTGAGGGAAGCGTGTAATATTATTTTATTTTACAAGTAAACAGTCGGCGGATAATTGCATCCTGTAAAGATAATTTCATTCAGGATAATTTAGCCACTGATTTTTGAACTGGGTTGATTTTTGAGCATTGGCAGAGGTCAGATGCGAGTTTGAGTGCTTTTTTTTAATTTCCGTGTCAAAGTCCTTCCGTCAGTGGATTAATCTGTGCCGAAGTGGGGGTGTCGTGAAGAATAATTGTGAATCGCCCAAGGTAAAATGTGGTTTGGTTAAGTATTGTGTGTATGACGAGATGTCATGATTGCCACCTATGTTTTTCAGAGTTTTCCGGCAAGGGACTGGGTTCGAGTCTCAGCCGATGTTAGACCCGTCATTGTTTTTTTGTTTTCTTTTTTGCAGTGGTATTTGATCTCGAGCGTACATAAAGATGCAGACAGTTTGAACGAGAAGAAGAAAGAGACCCCGCTTACTTTACTAGCCTGACCTTTTGTGTGATATCAGTGGCTAGGGAGGCATTATATTTACTTTTAAATGTTTTGTAAGGCTAGTTACTGTCCTTTATGGTCCAAAGCCGGGTAGTTGACAACCGCGCGCCTGTAAGGTTGCATTAAGCAGCGGGGAGGTTTATGATTCTCTAGCCTTGGCCGCCATCAACTCCCCCCATCACGGCTCAGGCAAGGTAATGAGCGTCCATGTTCTCAATCAGTGAATACAATGTAATATTCTTGCCGCTGATTCCTTTTTTTTTATCAGTTTTGTGAGCTTTTGATTGTGTTTTGTCTTTTTTGGATTCAGATCAGTTCAGATGACAACCAGATAAAACCACATGTTTAAGATGTTGATTATGGATCATTTCACTAAATTTGTATGCAAGAGTTTTTGCTTTTATTAGCCTACTTTCAATTTTTGCAAAAAATGAAAGTAGACTTATGAGATCAACACAGGGCGAAAAAAGTGTGTCTGTCTGTGTGTGTGTATGTGTGTGTGTGAGTCTGTGTGTGTGTGTGTCTGTGTGTGTGTGTGTGTGTGTGTGTGTGTGAGTGTGTGTACTCTGAATGTCAGTCCCCCTATCAATTCGAACACGGTGAATGCGAATTGAACGAAATTTGGTACAAAGGTAGCACTAGCAAAGGACACCTCAGTGTCATGTTTTATATCGCCGCCATCTTGACGGAAACGTAATGGCGGCCACACAAATGTTCAAAGCTTAAATCAAATTACGACTAACCTATTCATCCGATCTCCACCAAATTTTGCAACAACATACCTTTATGGAGGGAGCATCCTTTGACCAATCTAATAGGTCATTCGCCTAATAGTTTGCGGATGGCGGCCATCTTTGTGTCAAAATCGATTCCCCCTATTAATTCGAACACGGTGCAACCGAATGGAACGAAATTTGGTACAGAGGTAGTACTAACAAAAGGCACCTCAGTGTTATGTTTTATATCGCCGCCATCTTGACGGAAACGTAATGGCGGCCACACAAATGTTCAAAGCTTAAATCAAATTACGATTAACCTAATCATCCGATCTCTACCAAATTTTGCAGCAACATACCTTTATAGAGGAAGCATCCTTTGACCAAATAACTAGGTCATTAGCCTAATAGTTTGCGGATGGCGGCCATCTTTGTGTGAAAATCAATTCCCCCTATTAATTCAAACACGGTGAAACCAAATGGAACGAAATTTGGTACAGAGGTAGCACTAGCAAAGGGCACCTCAGTGTCATGTTTTATATCGCCGCCATCTTGACAGAAACGTAATGGCGGCCACACGAATGTTCAAAGCTTAAGTCAAATTACGATTAACCTAATCATCCGATCTCTACCAAATTTTGCAACTACATACCTTTATGGAGGGAGCATCCTTTGACCAATCTAATAGGTTATTAGCCTAATAGTTTGCGGGTGGCGGCCATCTTTATGTCAAAATTGATTCCCCCTATTAATTCGAACACGGTGGAACCGAATGGAACGAAATTTGGTACAGAGGTAGCACTAGCAAAGGGCACCTCAGTGTCATGTTTTATATCGCCACCATCTTGACTGAAACGTAATGGCGGCCACACGAATGTTCAAAGCTTAAATCAAATTACGATTAACCTAATCATCCGATCTCTACCAAATTTTGCAACTACATACCTTTATGGAGGGAGCATCCTTTGAACAATCTAATAGGTCATTCGCCTAATAGTTTGCGGATGGCGGTTATCTTTGTGTCAAAATCGATTCTCCCTATTAATTCAAACACGGTGAAACCGAATGGAACGAAATTTGGTACAGAGATAGCACTAGCAAAGGGCATCTCAGTGTCATGATTTATATCGCCGCCATATTGACAGAAACGTAATGGCGGCCACACAAATGTTCAAAGCTTAAATCAAATTACGATTAGCCTAATCATCCGATCTCTAGCAAATTTAGCAACAACATACCTTTATGGAGGGAGCATCCTTTGACCAAACTAATAGGTCATCAGCCTAATATTTTGCGGATGGCGGCCATCTTTGTGTGAAAATCGATTCCCCTTATCAATTCGAACACGGTGAAACCGAATGGAACGAAATTTGGTACAGAGGTAGCACTAGCAAAGGGCACCTCAGTGTCATGTTTTATATCACCGCTATCTTGACGGAAACGTAATCGCTGCCACCCAAATGTTAAAATCTAAAATGTAATTACGACCAACCTAATAATCTAGTCTCTACCAAATTTTGCAACACCATATCTTTATGTGGGAAACATATTCAGACCAAACTGCAAGAACATCAGCCCAATAGTTTGCAGATGGTGGCCAAGTATGTGTGCAAATCGATTCCCCCTATCAATTCAAACACGGTGAAACCGAATGGAACGAAATTTGGTACAGAGGTAGCACTAGCAAAGGGCACCTCATATTCATGTTTAATATCCCTATAGCACGTTGTATTTCAACAAGCTACTACAACCAACATTCAAGCATACTCCTTGAAAAGGACAAAGAGTTATAACAATACCCATGCATTTAGGAGAAAGTAGGCTATATGTTCTTTACTGAACATCTTGTTTTTCTTCGTAATGGGACATTTTTGTGTATTTTATTTTTATCTGGTTTTCCTTATCCGATTATTATTATTTCTTGAGAGGTATCCATGGTCCAGGGTCTATGTTTGGAGGTTACCTTTTAGAGCTGAAACAAGTCAAGTGAGAATGTATTTATTGTTATTATTATTATCAATCATGTAAAATAGTTAATTAAATAATTGAAATTTAATATTCCCGAGCTCATGTGAAGTGGCAGATGGTTTAAGGTTATTCCTGAGAGGAAGAGATTATCGTTTATAAACCTTGAGTCTTTAAGCAACCAGGAGATGTTAGTTGTTGTTGTCTTATCTTGTGAGATCTGTGGATATGGGCACAACTGATGGACCTGACACCCTCTCTTACGGACTTTTATATTTAGAACAGCTGTTTTCCCTGTTAAGTTATGTTTAGCCGAATTTTCACATTTTGCAAAAATGAGGAAAAGTAGACGTATGAGACCGATCCGGGAATATGTGTCTGTCTGTCTCTCCTTCTGTCTGTCTGGCTGTCCGTCCTTCTGTCTGTCTGTCTGTCTGTCCGTCTGGCTGTGTGTGGGTGTCCCCATATCAACTCCTAAACGGCTGCAGCAATCTAAACCAAATTTAGTATGAGTAAAGATGTATACCGGAATATCTCAAGCCCATATTTGAAAATGATGACCGTGCTACCAACTGATGAAATATCGCACTAGAAATTTGAGCTCCATGTTGGATATCTTGGATGGTATGCATGGGAGCTATTCCAAAATTGGCACACATGTAGATAATGCTATTTGAGAGGCCATACATGACAGTGTTGCCAAAATAATTTTAAGCCTTCTGATAGGTCCAAATTTAAATGCATATAACTTCTACACTATTAATTGGATTTCAACCAAATTTCGTATGTGCTTTGTGTAACATAAAAGATATGACTATAAGTATTCTTAACAGCAATCAGGGCAGCCAACTGTTAATAAATGCTGTCTATATTTTTTACCCTAATATCAATATATCAGAAAGTATGCAAGCCAGCAGCTCTATACTTTGCACACGTATAGCACCTGACATTCTGGATTAATTTGGAGTAATTAATATAAGTCTAGGCCTGCAGTTAGGTCCAATTATAAAATACATGTAACTTCTATACTAACAAATGGATTTCATCCAAAATTGGCACAACAGGATATCATAATATTTCAGATTATTTCTGACCAGCACACGCATGACATTGTTGCCAACATGCTTTTACGCGTGCTGATATATCCAATGGCTAACTAAATGTAACGTTCATTGGATTTCAACCAAATTTTGAATTCTGTACCTGAAGAGATGGAAATAAGAATATATTCAGTCTCCAGGGCTGGCAACCGTAGTGCTCTATTTGGCTACATTATACCAGGTATGTTTCGAACTAATTAGACATTTCGATATTACCTACCTAATTTCGTCATTATTCTAGATAGGTCCATATAATGTAGATTAATCATTGGCATCAATCTTAATTTTAAGAAAAGTAGGCTCTTAAGTTCGTCACGGAACTACTTGTTTTATCTTCTGGAAGTTTTATATAGGCTTCCTTTTAATTTTATTATTAACGCGTTTTTATTATTTTCATTTTTTGTTCGATTTTTTCAGTTTATTATCATTATTTTTACTATCGTGATTATTATTAGTTTCTTGGGTTTAATGTTCTTGTGATTATATTAGCCATGTATGTAATTAAGACGTGTTTCTTTATTTGAGTAAATGTTAATTTTTAGTAAAGGGCTGAGTGTGCTTGCTCATAGAATAGTAAGTCCAGTATTTTCCCCTGGGCATATGAGTAGATTATCATTTTAAGAACCGCACATGATCCTGACAACAGACTCTCGGAGCCTGGGAATTAGGTGTGAAAAGGGCACCTAAGCCATCACCACACAACCCTTTTAGATTGGAAATACACGAGGCACACACAGTAGCTAGTGGGTTTTGTTTCGCCCAAGGCTATAGTTTATTTCCTAGCGGGGTGGAGTTCGTCCCCAAACTCCAGTAAAGCAAAGTAGGATACCTTTGCAGCCCACATGAATATAGCTCAATGACGTCCCCCATCCCTTTTGTTTTATTTATATGCCTGTCCAGCTGTGGGAATAAGACAGGAAAATACCCACATATACCAGATATAAATAAAAATGGCGCCCAATCGTGTTAGCTTTAATTAATTAATCTACTGGGTGATCTAATTAATTTAATTAACTAATGTCTAGTGATATTGTAAGAGAGGTTTGATGCCAGGAGACCAGAGGGAAGGCAACTAGGATCGTTTATTAGAACGTCAGGTATTTTTTCAGTGTGAACGGGTAAGCTCTTTCCGCTTGTCATCTAGCTTGACAGCGCGTCTCATACGTGGTGCTGGAAATGGATGCCTAATATAGTTTCTGGTGCAATGTGCAGCCATTGATGAAGGCTACTTATTTACATTACATTTAAATATTGCACCATATGTTGCATCCGTCTGTTCGTGTCAGAAGTGATTGCATGTTTACATGTGCATGGTAGGCTGGGGAAGCCTACTCTTGTTGTGTGTGTGTATTGTGAGCATAGAGCAGTTGATTGCTGTGGTCAACACAAATTAGGCATTCTAAAACACGGCACGTAGAGTAGGGGAGGGGAGCAGGGATGAGATGAAAGAGGGAAGGGGGTTGATTGAACCTCAGAAACACTGTGTAAATGAGAATTTATTATCTACCCGACATTTAATGTTAACACAAAAAAGACTTACATATGTAAGCACTATAATCTCTACAGAAGCTACTTAGGCCTAATCTGCAATAGTGTCTTAACATTATCATTCCTCAATATCAGATAATTGATCCCAAGAACCTCCTCTTCGTCATCTATTTCATCTTCTGCATCTTTGTTCCTACAACCGTGGCTGGCGCAGTAACTACACAATGTTGAACATTTCAGTCCCAACTATTCTCGCTCTCACAGTTATTGTTGCACTTACCTTGACAAGCACAGGAAATTATGCAGTGTAAATCGAGTGGTGAGGCAAGGCCACCAACATAAGCCATCAATAAAAGCCACCAATATAAGCCACCAACATAAGCCACCAACATAAGCCACCAACATAAGCCATCAACTTAAGCCACCAATATAAGCCACCAACATAAGCCACCAGCAAAAGCCACCAACATTAGCCACCAACATAAGCCATCAACATAAGCCACCAATATAATCCACCAACATAAGCCACCAGCATAAGCCACCAACCTAAGCCACCAACATAAGCCACCAACATCATCCTATATAAAACGTCAACACAAAATCACACTTTCACCAGAATTGTTCTGACCTTTGTAGTAGGTAGATCAACTTTACAAGTCAGTTACTACTATGGAATATACTGTAACCAATAAAGGCAAACCACGTGCACTGTATCATGGCTACTCCTATAACTATAAGCGGCAAAATGTGAATGGAATCATATTTTGGCAGTGCTCAAAACAAAGGACAACAAAATGTTTAGGCCATCTAAAAAGTAAGAATGGTAAGGTCTTAAGTGTGGGTAATCATCAATGTAGTGTACCAGATAAAACACTGTTGCTGTCAACAAAATATCATGAAAATGCTAAAAAGCAAGTTCAAGAAAATGATATTGCTGCTCAAGATAGTGCATTGTTTGTTCAAAAGCAATTATCATCTCCTCAAAAAGTCATGTTAGGAAAGTTGTCTACGTTCAAAAAACCCTTAACACTATCAAAAGCAACTCAGACTCTTCAAGAGGTCCCTTTTGAAAAGGAAAAATAGGAATTGGATAGTTCTAGTGATGTTGAGGATGATGATGATGATGATGATGATGTTGGTGACAATGACTATAATAATTATGATGATAATATTTATAATGATGATGATGATGATGAAAAAGAAGAGAATGAGGGTTTAATGTCTATAAAACCATTGCGGCTTCCCCAGTTTTTAAGAACAAGAGTACCTGGAGAATGTTATAAAAGGATCTACAACAAGCGTTGTGTTTAGAATCTATATCAAACATTGATAAAAAGTTGTATTCAGTGTGTAACTATTGTGAAAAATACTAAATGAATAAAAATATTGTATGGGTATTGGCTGTTTTTCTTAATTCCTATCCCCATGTCCCACTATTAATGCAATTGTTAACCATCAACAGTCTCTGACTATGTTCATAAAGAGAGTGCCTTAAACAATACACTCTGTCTATGGTTTGTGTAGCAAGTATCATAATAATTCAGTGTGGACAAGCCATGGTAAGGCAATAGTTATGTCAGGTAAGCGATTCGAACCCTTGCTTCCTTGTACAGGAAATTTGATCTTAAGTCAAACACCATAACCACTCGGCCAACCTGACAGTTACTAATTTAATTAGTCTTGTGGACTTGAGTGTCTACAAAACTTTTCCCAGTATACATTGACTAAACCACTTGCTTGTTTTGAAATATAGATTTTGTTTTGTTTTACCATAACATTGCAGTTATGAATATTGTGAACTGGGTGTTTAATATAGGGTTAAAGGCATTTTAAAATAACTTTAGAAAAGCTCTTTGGTATCGTGTCATGGGTTTTAGTAATGCATTACTGTTCGTTGACTAACATTTACCGTTACACAACATTATTTTGGTGAGCTTACATGTTGTTGTTTGTGTCTTTAGTCGTTTGACTGGTTTGCTGCAGATCTCAATGCCCCTGTCCCGAGCTAATCGTTTCATCTCTATATAGCTACCACACCCTACAATTAAGACTATCTGTTTAACATATTCTAACCTTGGTCTCCCCCTACAAGCTCTTGGGTTCAATTCCTAGCTTTAATACAAAATTTTAAAAGTCGTATGAGGACTAAAACATGTATACTCAGTCTCGGGTGGTCCAAAATAAGTAGAGAGAGTTTGATTCACGCCTCAACCATACAGCACCGTGTTTTTTTTTAAGTTTTTAAAATAATGATAGCCATTTGTTCAATTTCACATTCCACACATTGCAATTTGTCAGTTTACCATTTGCATTTTTTTAAATGACAGTTTGATGTTTTTTCAATTTCATGATATGGAAACATGGATTTTCCTTTTTCATATTTACGCATTTGTCAATTTCCCATTTGTACACATATTCTTTTAAATGTTCATTTAAGGTTTTTAAATTTTGTCTATATGGAAACATGGATTTTCCATTTTACTGTTTACACATTTTTTATTTTATTTTGTGTCTGTTAAAAAACGATATTTCCAAAACAAGATTTTTTATTTTTCATTTTATGTTTTGTAAATGATCTTAATGTGAGTGCTTGACCATGGTAATAGTACAGTCTGTCTATGTGTGTTAGCGGAACCGTAGAGGCTTATTACTACTTCAAGTAAGAATGTTTTACAAAATAATGGCTATCTACCACTGTATTTGAAAGAAAAAAAAAACTATTGAAAAAACAAAAATACTATTTACCATTCATATATAAGCGTTAATTCTCCCTCTCCACACTCTACCTCACCGTATTTTCTCTGGTCAAACAATCAATGCAACCCATACATACATAAGCTTTCTATATCTCTCTATATATATGTTTTCTCTATTCCACAAGATACAAATTATGGTTGCTGGATTGTATCCTGCACTGTTTATGCGACATACCTTTGCCAGTTCATAAAACCGTTACGTAGTTCTCTACACATACCGATTTAACCACTGCTCTGCCTACGCCTTTTGCTTGTTTGGCTTTCTTACAGGCCAGTATGCGATACGCAGCATTAACTGTATATCAAACCACCCTTTGCACCGCTTAGTGCTTTTACGTTAAACAAAACAGCAGAGATATGGGGAATACAGTGGAAGCAAAAACAACAAAATATATGCAGGATTACGTAGGGAACGAGGAAGGAATACTTCTTTCGATGCGTGCTGGGCCCAAGATTCCGAATCGCAAGAAAGATGACTTCCACAGAAAGAAAGCCAAAAGAAAGGTTTAAGGTAAAATCAAAAGGAAAAATTAAACTTAAGTAATAGAGCAAGGGTCCCAGAGACCGTGTTAGTCGTAACTCCGCTACAGTGCGAAGCCAAGACTAAGTCGAATCGAAAGACAAACGAGGAACTCAAATACGAGAAATCATAAGACAGAAGCAAATATTGTACTTACTGAATAAAAATATATTAATAATAAAATAAACACATGTGTACTGATTACAAATTAGAAATGAAAATAAAACACGAGCAACTTAAATGTAAAATAAAAGGAATCTAGAAATAAATTCAAATCATAATAGCAACAAATTGGAAACGCGATTCAATAATAAAACTTAAAAAAGATGAAGCAAAATTAAAGAAATTAAAGAAATTTGTGGGATAGATTACAAGAACGACTACTTACAGAGATGACATGATCTGGACTAGAATGTCCAGCGCCAAAAACAGAACTCAGACACTCATGATGTTGTGTAATCATGGGGTAGGAGGTGAAAGGGTGGGAGGGTGGAGGAGTGCGTAAGTAGGGAAACGGAGGGTGGGGATGGTATTGAGTTACGTAATATAACGAAGTCAGAGGAAGTAACACAAAATTAACACATAAAAGTAAACGAAATGAAAATTACATTAAATTACTTGACATTACCGGGACAGGAAATAAAAGAAAAAAATCAATCAGCTAAGAAATATGCTTCGTAGGAAGATGTAGGCTTACGCAAAGGTAGAAATGCCGAATCACAACGACATACGATGAATCAAAGAAAGTAATGTGGCACATGGACAGTGATTAGCACGATGACCATCGCTCACATACATTTCAATAAAACAGAGGGAGGATCTGACTGAAGACGTGAGACTCAGCTCCGTAACTTCGCCGATTCCATCCACAAAAACAAGGCTCTGATGCGACAATCCACCGGAGGTCGTCATAAAAGAACGCCGAACCAGGTGGTGACGCAATACAGAGCATAATTAAGCCTCGTTGAAAAAAATAGCAGATATTTCAGACCTGAGAGATTTACGTAAAAATGAAACCGATTACATGAAAGGGAGGGATGACAAATAAACACAGAGACTTCGCTAAACTAACGTAAACAAAGGCAAAGGGACTTGGGTAACAAGTTACGCCTCAGCCAATGGAATAACATTGCGTCAGTAGGGGTGAAAAGTTTCACCATCTGGTGAAACGTTTACGCAGAATTACTAAGTTTGAACGCAGTAGGTAAGACAGAGAAACGTATGTCACAATAATGCGACATGAAGGAAATGATAATAATAATAATAATAATAATAATAATAATAATAATAATAATGATATGACAAAAAATAATGAACCTGATAAAAACGGTTCAAAATTCCCCTGCTCTCCCAAAAAAAAGAATTTTCCTGGCCATGGAAAATTTCTTTTTTCGTACAAATAGAGAGGCCAAAAAAATGTAAAGGGGGGAAAAATTGAATACTAAAAAAATGGGTACTAAAGACCTCTAGATGAATACAACAACAAAAAAATAAACAGTGGACTAATCTGACCGTGAAATGAAGGTGGTACCCCCTTCATTGCTCGTCAACACTAGCCACTAACGTCAAAAGTACTGCGTTCAAAAAGAAATACAGTGAGTTCATATATTAATAGTGATCGTTGTTCTTGCTAGTTCATAATGATACGGATGTCGAAATCTTCAAGATGGACGTTACCCCAAGACTGCAAATCTCTCCAGCCTCTGATGAGAAAAGACAGACAAAGTTAAATCGTGATCACATTAAAAAAAATACAATTGGGACACCCTCTATATAAGACCGCTCGTTGCGTCGACGAGGAATATGTAATAGTGACATAATGTTTTCGAAAGGGAAAGTACTCCCCTTTTCAGCAGCTGAAAATAAAGCCATGTATAGAACCAGTGGGGGGTGACTGGTCCACTAAGGAGTTCCGAGAAGACCCCAGCTGTGTAAGTCCAGGTACACGCAGGCTGCTTGTTGTTACTCGCTGCCCGTCTGGATGGTTGCTAGACAAAACACGACATTCTAAGAACACTTGACAATTTAAAACAAAACAAAACAAAATACATGATCTCACAGTAGATATCAAAACCAAGATGACACAAAAGTACATGATATCTCAAAACCGTGACACAAAAAGTCAGTTACATCAATAAATTTAAAAAAAATCCAAAGTTCCTACAAGGTAAAGCAGGAAGTGTCGAAGGGTCCTTATCTGTCGCCGAACAATAGGAGTTAATCCGAGGAGCAGTACAAAAGAGGAGTAGGTGTGCGGTTTGCAAATAGTGACCGACCAGGTATATGCTGATGGCCTCAGGCAAAGATATAGCTCGACAGAGATGTCAAGTATTCACGACACACTCGCGTACGAGAAAGAGGCCACGGGTGTCTCCTGTCTTGTCACAGGAATAAATGAAATGTAAGCACACGAATTAAGATCAGAATCGGCACACATGCTAGGTTGGCTATTAAGGAGCTCGGGCATCCAATTAGAATAAAAGGAAAACAAAAATACAACATTATAGCGAGGTGAAATTCACAAGATCATTTGACAAATTTTTTCAACTGCGTGACGTGGGCCGAAGTCACTGAATTATCGTGATCGTCCACCAACTCAACTGAGACAGGATTTAAAAAACGTGCAATAGTCTTGGGAGTTGACCAACGTAAGCACAGCTTACTGGAAATTTGATTGGTAGCGTCACTCAAAGGATGTAAACGACACAAAACTTTGTCCCCAATTTGGAATTTAACATCATGACGGCCTAGGTTGTAACGCTTTGCCACTCTGGCTTTTGCTTTCTTGAGGTGACCGGTAGCGATGGCCCATTTTTGAGCAACAGAGGTAGTGCGAGAAGGTTCGGAAAGATTTTCAATATTCCATTTGAGCAGCAAGGGGTCGACAAGCGTTCGGCCTAGGAATAATTCAGCTGGAGTAGTTTGAACGGACGAATGGAAAGAGGTATTGAACCCGAGACTGAAATACTGTAGGTTCGTATCCCAGGAGGTTTGATCGGCATTGTGAAAAGCGGACATACAAGCCTTCAAGTTTTTTTGAAAACATTCTACGTGATTTCCCTGCGGTCGATACGGTGACAAGAAAATATGTTGGATGCCCCAGTTAAATACCATAGTTTCAAAAGCTTTGGAACGGAATACAGAGGCGATATCTGACACAATGTACTTGGGAAGACCATAAACTCCAAATATATATCTAGACAAGAAATGGATAATAGTCTGAGAAGTGATATTCTTTACTGGAAATAACCAAACAAACTTCGAAAAACCATCAATGACAGTTAAAATGGCTTGATTGCCAGATTTTGATCTCACGACTGGACCAAAGTAATCAATGAAAAGGCGTTCGCCGGGACGAGTGACAATACCAGCTTGGTGGAAGCCTACACGAGTGTTCTGGGCAGGTTTAGAACGCTGGCAGGTTAAACATCTTCTGACATGAGCAAAAGCATCTACTTTAATTGAGGGCCAATAAAATTCACCGGATATCTTACGGAAAGTGCGCTGCATCCCTGCATGAGTTCCCAGTGCAGAATCATGATAATATGTCAAAAGCATATCACGTACTGCTAATGGAGCAAAAATTCTAAATTTAGAAGGGTTAGGAAGAACATAGCCAATAACATCATTTCGAACACAAAAGTTGCTTACTGCCGGATCTTTGTTTGCAATTTTTGCACGGAGGTCAGTGCAAAATGGGTCCTCAGACTGGAATTTCCGGATATCCACAAAAGACCAAGGCCAATGTTGCAATAGGAAAAGATTTTCTTGAAGTGGTGTACTGATAGAAACGCTCTCGATTGGAGTCCTAGGGGTCTCTTCAAACATGCGTGACAGGCAGTCAGCTACCGGGTTCTCGCTCCCTTTTACGTGGATGATATCATATTTAAAAGATGACAACCTCAAAATCCACCTGTTGATGCGTCGAAGCTTTTTCACGTGTGAAAGACTCCATTTCAAAGCCTCATTGTCGGTAAAAACAGTAAAATGACGGTGTTCCAAAAAAGTCCTGAATTTTTCACATCCAAAAACCACAGCAAGACTTTCCTTCTCGAAAATTGAGTAACGTCGTTCATGTTGATTTAACATACGACTCGCGAAGGCCACTGGTGGAAATTTTCCATACACACGCTGGCTCAAAACACTAGAAATGGCCAAATCACTGGCGTCACAATGTAAAAAGAAAGCTGATTTGAAATCAGGCGTGTGCAGTACTGGTGCTGACATAAGGGCTTCTTTCAAAACATTGAAAGCTTTGTCCTGTTCTGGCCCCCACACAAATTTCACATTCTTCTTTTTGAGAGCATTTAGAGGTGCCGAAATGTCAGAGAAGTTTTTGATAAAACGAGAATAGAACGTGAACATACCCATTACTCTTCTCAAGGCCCTAACTGTGGTGGGTACAGGTAACTGCTGAATGCAATCTGCGCGCTCGGGTATGACATGGATACCATCGGCTGACAGAATGTGGCCCAGAAATTTAATTTGAGTGCAGCCCAAAGAGGTCTTTTTTTGAATGATAGTGAGACCGGCCTTTCTGAGGCGGGAGAAAACTTCCCTAAGATAAACGACATGTTCCTCAAATGATCTGCTGTATACGACTAAATCGTCAAGATAATTAAATACAAAATTGAACTTCAGGTCTCCCAAGATGTCGTCTAGCACGCGACTGAGGACTTGCGCACCAACAGCTATACCCATCGGGAGACGCTTGAAATTATATAATCCGAAAGGGGTGTTAAAAGCAGTGAAGTCGCGACTCTCAGCATCCAAAGGAATCTGATAATATGCACTATTTAAATCAATCATCGAATACACATTGGCCCCGTGGAAATGCTGAAAAGCACTCTCAATAGTAGGCAGTGGGAAATTATCAAAGACTACCTTCTTGTTCAATTTTCGGTAGTCTACGACTAGCCGGTACTCGCCCTCTTCTTTCTTGGGAATTAAGAAAGCAGGAGACCCATAAGCTGATTTGGAAGGAACCACTACTCCCCGATCTTGCAAATCATTGATATACTTTTTCATGGCCAAGAGCTTGAGCGGATTACAAGGAAATGGAGGACTTCGAACAGGTACATTGTCGCTCAAGTCAATGTGGCATTCGTGATTTACAGCAGAACCTAAATCTTCTGTGAGGACATCTGAAAATTCCTCAACTAAATCATTCAGAGTATCACGTTGCTCGGACATCAAAGTTAATGGAAGATGTACGGAAAATACAGGAGACACATCAACGTAGTTAGAAGTACATTCTTCAAAGGGGAACATTTTATCTGAGCGAAATTTGAAACAAAATGAATCGTTAATAAAATCTAACTGCATACCAGTTTTATGCATAAAGTCAATTCCTAGAATACATTGAGTGGAGAGATTGTTAACCACATGAAAAACACGTTTCCAAGAAAATCCGTGAATTTTAATGCGACATAAAATAGTTTCGGCAATGTCGATAACTGACGATCCCGCAGACAGGAACTGACATTTATTCTGTATGGGGTGTTTTTGTGAAGTGAGAATGCCATCTGCCACTGAACGGTGAATGAAACTTCTGGTGGCGCCTGTATCCAAAATAGCAGGTGCCGAGACATTATCGAAATTTACTGAGACTCCTGGTTGTAACACAACATTAAAATTAGATGCATTGTTAAGTTTGGATGGAGGACTGCTCCGGGAGTCGAACTCAGAACACCTCCCTATGAGTTTTCCTGGTTGGAATTACAATTCGTACAGGAACGAGTCGTGACCTCATTCATCCCACAGCCAAAACAGAATTTTCGGCGTTTTAAAGAACACATTTTAAAATGATGTCCAAGTTCATTACAGTTCCAACAAGTTATGCGACCAGAAGAAACATTGCGTGTGATTGATGTTGGGTTGTTTGTAGTCCTTTCACGGGAAACAGCAGAATAATTACGAGCCACAGAAGGGCTTGGATTACAATTCCTAGAAAGGGACTCAGCACGGCGAGCGGACGGCTTAAACCGTAAGGTGTTGTCTTTTGTTCGGTCGACAGCTGGGCTTGACAGTGTCGTCTGGGGGGAGTAGGCTAACTCGGGGAAAATCGTATTATCGGCTCTTGGAGGTGGAGTATAGTTCGAACAGGCTCGTGCATTTGATTCATACTCACGGCCTTGCAATATGATGTCCTCGATGGAAAAAATGGATGTACGCCGAATGAAGTATTTATAAGTGGGATTTAAATTCCGGTATACAATTTCCAACAGATCCCTGGGATGAAAGGGTTGGGATAGGTTCGCTGCTAACAGACGGACTGCGGTTACATAATCGTCGATCATCTCCCCAGGAGCCTGAGTACGGGAGTATATTTCTTGTTTGAGAGCGAAACTGAAATCTTGTGGCGTGAAACGGTCCTTAATGCACCCAACAAATTCGTCCCATGACTTATAAAAATTTGGAGAAGTGCGATGCCACATCAGCGCTTTTCCAGACAAAAGAATAGGTAAGCAACGTACAATACTGTCGGGATTAATATCGTGACAATAACACAATTCCTCCACACGTTGGATAAAACAAAAAACTGATGAGGTATTGTTTTCTCCGGAAAACGACAAACCCCACTTACTCACTACTGATGCAACATTTTCGTTGTGGCGAGCACTATTAACAGTGCCAACAGGGGCGATGGAGCACTCTAAAAGGGGAGGGTCTATCATTAGCAGGTCCTGTGTCGTATCTTGCAATAGTGGCGTGGGCATTGTTAAGGATTCAAGGCCCATAAAATTTAACTCCTTTTTGACGGGTGGGAATTCTGACTTAGACATGACAATGGACGAGGAGAAAAGTAAAACACTTTAACTTAGTAAAATAAAGGTCACAATACCGTAATGTGTGCTATTCCAGCATTGCGAAGTACTCACTAACTTGTTGCACTCTTCACCTCGAAACTAGATTCTTTGGATGTCTCTTGTTCACTCGAGAAATGCTTTCACACTCCACACTTTCTTCGGGGATGGGGGAACAATTCAGTACAGGTATCTTAAACTCAGAAAGTCAACATTGTAATAATTGAAAAAAAAAGTTTGGTAACCTAAAGGGGACGATTTCGCGCGTAACCAATGCTCTGCTATACCATTTGCACCACTTTGTGCTTTTACGTTAAACCAAATAGCAGAGATATGAGGAATACAGTGGAAGCAAAAACAACAAAAACTAAGCAGGATTACGTAGGGAACGAGGAAGGAATACTTCTTTCGATGCGTGCTGGGCCCAAGATTCCGAATCGAAAGAAAGATGACTTCCACAGAAAGTAAGCCAGAAGAAAGGTTTAAGGTAAAATCAAAAGGAAAAATTAAGCTTGAGTAATAGAGCAAGGGTCCCAGAGACCGTGTTAGTCGTAACTCCGCTACAGTGCGAAGCCAAGACTAAGTCGAATCGAAAGACAAACGAGGAACTCAAATACGAGAAATCATAAGACAGAAGCAAATATTGTACTTACTGAATAAAAATATATTAATAATAAAATAAACACATGTGTACTGATTACAAATTAGAAATGAAAATAAAACACGAGCAACTTAAATGTAAAACAAAAGGAATCTAGAAATAAATTCAAACCATAATAGCAACTAATTGGAAACGCGATTCAATAATAAAACTTAAAAAAGATGAAGGAAAATTAAGAAATTTGTGGGATAGATTACAAGAACGACTACTTACAGAGATGACATGATCTGAACTAGAATGTCCAGCGCCAAAAACAGAACTCAGACACTCATGATGTTGTGTAATCATGGGGTAGGAGGTGAAAGGGTGGGGGGGGTGGAGGAGTGCGTAAGTAGGGAAACGGGGGGTGGGGGATGACACTGAGTTAAGTAATATAACGAAGTCAGAGGAAGTAACACAAAATTAACACATAAAAGTAAACGAAATGAAAATTACATTAAATTACTTGACATTACCGGGACAGGAAATAAAAGAAAAAAATCAATCAGCTAAGAAATATGCTTCGTAGGAAGATGTAGGCTTACGCAGAGGTAGAAATGCCGAATCACAACGACATACGATGAATCAAAGAAAGTAATGTGGCGCATGGACAGTGATTAGCACGATGACCATCGCTCACATACATTTCAATAAAACAGAGGGAGGATCTGACTGAAGACGTGAGACTCAGCTCCGTAACTTCGCCGATTCCATCCACAAAAACAAGGCTCTTATGCGACAATCCACCGGAGGTCGTCATAAAAGAACGCCGAACCAGGTGGTGACGCAATACAGAGCATAATTAAGCCTCGTTGAAAGAAATAGCAGATATTTCAGACCTGAGAGATTTACGTAAAAATGAAACCGATTACATGAAAGGGTGGGATGACAAATAAACACAGAGACTTCGCTAAACTAACGTAAACAAAGGCAAAGGGACTTGGGTTCATGGATCGAATTCACATCATCATAAGAAAGGGGAAATTATAAGTGAATCAAAGGGGACACAAAATGAAAAAATATGGAGAAACAGAAATTTAGAATAACCTCAAGTTAGATAAATTCAATGACTGAATCGTACTTACATTTAGTTGCTTTCTGGGTGCGGGCAAAAGCCCGACACGTGCACACACGTCCGTCTACATGACGGCCCAAAATTGGAAGGAAGCAACCTTTCTGCTTAGGGTGCAGGCACGCGCCTTGTAAAAATAAGACGCCGAACACCCCCTCTCCAGAACATGAAGGGGGCCAATGGGAGAAGCAAAGCTTAGTAACAAGTTATGCCTCAGCCAATGGAATAACATTGCGTCAGTAGGGGTGAAAAGTTTCACCATCTGGTGAAACGTTTACGCAGAATTACTAAGTTTGAACGCAGTAGGTAAGACAGAGAAACGTATGTCACAATAATGCGACATGAAGGAAATGATAATAATAATAATATGACAAAAAATAATGAACCTGATAAAAACGGTTCACCTTCTTTCTTAGTTTGATTCGTTCTAGGCCTTAGAGCTAGAAATCGAGTTACGACCTCCAGTGCAAGAGGCACATGTGCTCACCACTATAGCACGTAATGGTTAGCTGGAAACATTAGACAACCAAAAATGATTGTATTTCTGTTAGTCAAGCATTTCTGTCATTTGCCTACTGTGTGAGCACTGCCAGCAAGACAGTTTAGTTTAGAACAAGCGAGTGTGTGTGTGTATAGATTATTAGCCTCGAGTATTTAAAGCTTGTTGTGTGTAGCGACCATCTTGCTCAGTAACCACTGAGTAAGTTTTAACAGTCAACTCATAAAAACAGCATAGGATAGTTGTGTGTGTGTGGTTCATGTACTTGGGAATATGCATTAGCACCATGCGCTAGCTTTACCTTACCCTCTGAAGGTAGAGCGTTATCCCTTCCTTTGGACATTGCCAATGACTGCATTCCCCCACAAGTTTTACACTTAAGCCCTTGGCTTGTTCTTGATTAGGTTTGGTTTGCTTTAGGCTTGGTTTGGTTCAGTTGGGTTTGGTTCGACTTGGTTCAGTTTAGTTTAATGAAGTCACCATTTATTTTTATTTTTAGCTACACTTTTTAACCAATTAATTAATGATAGTCTACTCTAAATTCTTGAATCGATAAATTGAATTTTGTGTACACCGTTTGTCAAGCCATGCCTACAGTCATAGCTGAAAACAAATTTCAAAGGTCAAAGACGTGTCAGTCACCATACATGTAGCCCACAATAATTCTTTCTTTACCTAGCTAGGTTTCGTCACTCACAGTAAACATCTAACATTATGGGTTTGCAATATATTAAGAAAAGCAAAAGACCATGAGCTTGTTGTTTTGGGTCTTTTTGGGGGAAATTCATAAGCCATGAAAAGAATGACATCATGCCAAGTTTGTATGTTAAAGTCCCATTATCGGTTTACAAAATCTCAAGGCCATGCCCTAGCAGTTTTGGATTATTTCAATCAATGAGTCCACCATAGGAAAGATCGGAAAAATAAATACCCTTAAAACAAGTCGTCACATGACCCTCTCCGAACAATGCTTCACAAAATATAAATTCATCTATTGAACATTGAACATGATCGGCGACATCATCCTCGCTTCCCCCTCCCACCATGGTTGCCATATCGTTTGACCTTCAAGTGTCCTCAGCATCTCTGTGCTTTTTTCATTGCCCTGTTGTCAAGTTAGGTCAATGCATTCCAATAAGCTCAAATAACATCCACATCGTGTCAGTCAGCCCCAGCAAGTTTGTTTTCTATACTCACTTCAAGCAATATATAACTTAGTTCTGTTTGTTCTATCTAAAGCCAGCTTCATCTGATCAAGGAATTATCATTTGTCATGTCACTCATAATCGTTTACAAGTTAAAGACCCCCTTCAGGGGGTTTAGGAATTAGGAATTCCATCATAGGAAAAATCGGAAAACGAACCCTCGACCCGCCGTCTCATCGAAATAGCGAATACTGTATTGGTATATCACCACCGTGGCCAGTAATAGCTTCGTTGAAACACGTGCCCAGTGGTATCGTCTCTTTCGATCTACAACCACTCTTCATGAACATTTTAGACAGATTTAAAAAAAGTTTAAAAACTAAAATGTTTTCAACAAAAGTGTCGTTAGACCCTTTCGCATTTTTTTAAACATAAATAATATATTCGAAAGGGGGAGGGAGTGTTGGGGGGGGGGGGGGCGTCACCCCGAGTCCTACGACCCCTCGTATACGTCTCTGGCGTTATTGGTTTGTGAAATATAACAGAAAGTCTAAAATCACAGTTTTACACCAAGAAATTCTGTTTCCCTCATTCTCAAAAACTTTAACGTAATACCAAAATAAGGAGGGTTTCGAGACAAGCCATTTGACACGTCATATGACCAAATCCGACCATGCATTTGTGAGAGATCAGAAAAAGTCTAAAATCAAGGTTTTACCCCCAAAAAGCCTGTTTCCCTCATTCTCAAAACTTTAACCTATTAATACCATATATAGGGCTTTGAGACAAGCGATTTGACAAGTCACGTGTCCAAATCCTTCTTGCGTTTGAAAGATATCGGCAAACATCTTAGGAAAGTAGGCGACTATCTGGCTCTCTCCTCACCACCAAAACCCCTTCTTATAAATATTTTTTTTCAAAGAGCTCGCCATCTTACAAAAATCCCAAGTGCGCATGCGTACAAAACAAAAACAAAAATGTTCATCCATAGCGGCATCCAGCAAAACACATGCGCTATATGAGCAACAACATTTAAGTTCATTTTAGCAGCGCACCTTTTACATGTCGCATTTGAAAGGAGACTTTCACTAAAAAATTACAATTTCACCCCCTAGTAGGGATAGGTTTTATTTTGGGTTTGAAATGAGTAGTCCATTGGAAAGAGGGCTCAATCCGAGTCCAACGACACCTCATTTGTCAAAATCGGGCCATGGGTTCGAGACATATTCATTATTTTAACATGTACAGTCGGGTACAAATAAAATGAGTGAGTTAGAACTCCTAGTAGCCCCCTACTGTGTTGAAATAGGAATCTGTTTCGCGGGCTTATAGGACATGTTATCGTCCTTGGAACACGGCCTATAAGCCCGCAAAACAGAGGTTCCGAACTTCTAGTAACTTTATTGTTCTCCTTACTCCAATATCGGACCTGTAAATCCATTTGAATTCTTTCGAAGACCTTGTTCAGACTTTCGTCAAAGCCTATGGTCACGTAGTCAGCGGAATCCTCCAGGCATTTTCTAAGCTCGTGGAAAAAATAGGGTCCTAAACCATGGTTGACAAAATATCCCATCTTTGTCCGTTGAAGTTGCATTTTGGAAGCTAATTCGCTGTCCGGAAACTGTGGGACGGAGTTCAATGTGCTGCGCTGTGATTCATGGCTGCACACAGCATTCAATGTCCAAATAATCCCTGAATAACATTTTCTCCAGTGCCGTCTCCACTTCGTTCGCTCGCTTGGCGGAATCTGATGCATTCATGGTTGAGGACTTGAGGTCTTGAACAGGAACAGGAGGGCTCACGGCGTTGCTGGCATCGCGGTCACCGGCACACAGAAAAGACCAGCAGACTGCCTTAAGCCTACTTAATTGAGATTTTGTTGGTATCGCTTGATTTTAAAAGGCGAGTGAGGTCGTGCATACACTACTGAACTATTACCAATACTGGCCGAAGTCGAGCTCGTAGATGCGTTGTTGCTTGTTGCTAATCATGTGCCCCTCCTGGCGGCTTGTGTTTGCTGCCCGCGGCATGGCTCACCAACGCCTTCACCCCCGTTGTGCTTAGATTGAACGTCTTGAGCTGGCCGCCGGGAGAGCAAAGAAGGCACGATGCCTCGCACCCAATGTGAGAATCGTTCATCCACCATCCAAGTGACATATAAACACTTCCCACACAATGCATCCAAACTGTTTACAGCGACACGATCACGTGAGGGCGCTACCGCTGCAGTAGTCGCCCCGCGCAGACGGTGTAGGCGTGCATGGCAGCCAAGCAGGGTTTGCAGAGCGACCGCTATGGCCCTTGCTACCCCATCTGCGATATCATGACGTCGGGGACCTCCACATTGCAGAATGAAATGCTTCCTCCGATGTACAGCGGTGCCAACTTCTAATGTCCTTCAACCATGAATTTCTGCGTCTACCAACGGATCTTTTTCCTTGATCTTTCCTTCAATAATTAGCTGTAATAATTGGTACCTCTCGTTTCGCATGATGTAACCTAGGTATTGAGTCTTTATTTGCTTTATAACATGCAGAAGTTCTTTTTGCTTTTTCATTCGATATAGGACCTCGATATTTGAAATTTTCAATATCCAAGTTATGCGCAGGAGACGACGATATAGATACATTTCAAAGGCATCGATTCGTTTTTCAATAGCAGGATCCATGGTCCAGAATTCGCAACCATATAGAAGAACAGAAAATATGTAACAACGGATCACGAGGATTCGCAACTGTAGACTGAGATCTGATCGTACAAAAAATTTCCGCAAGGTAAGGAATTGTTTCCTGGCCTGTTCAATTCTAGATTTTATTTCTTGTTTGGAGTCACATTGTTCGTTCAATATGATGCCCAAGTATTTGAAGGAGGACACTTGTTCAACTATATTATTATTTATTGTGAGATTTGCTCTTATTGTCTTTTTAGAGAACACCATCATTTTCGTTTTTAAAGCGTTCACACACAAGCCAAATTCTTCACTGTGTTCTAAGCAATTTACCATGTGTTTAAGGGTAGATAATTTATCTGCTATGACAACAGTATTATCCGCATATCTAATATTATTAATACATTTTCCATTTATATTGATCCCTCCGCCTTCTACCAGCGATTCTTTAAATATTTCCTCAGAATAAATGTTGAACAAAAGCGGTGACAGTACACAACCCTGACGAACACCTTTTCTGATTGAAGCCGTTACTGAAGTTCCTTGAACTGTTTTAAAATCCGCAGTCTGATTCCAATATAGATTACTTATGATGCGTAAATCATTGTGGTCAATACCAGTTGATCTCAGAATTTCTATCAACTTTTAATATCTGACACACTCAAAAGCTTTTTTGCAGTCTATGAATCATGCATATACATCGACATTCATGTCTACACATCTCTGTATTAGTACATTCAAGGAGAAGGGTGCCTCACGTGTACCGACCCCATTTCTGAACCCAAACCGATTCTGATCGATGTGTGATTCACATTTCTTATATATGCGAGTGTGAACGATTCGCAACAACGTTTTGAGTACGTGAGACATCAAACTAATCATTCGATCATCATCGCATTGAGAAGAGTTAGGCTGTTTTGGTGATGGTATGAAGGTGTATTTCAACCTACTCCAGAAATGGTATAACTCCAGAAATATACATTTTATTGAACAGGGATGTTAGGATATTAAGGCCGGTAGTTTCTTGCTCAATCCTTACTTTAAGAACTTCAGCATAAACTCCATCTGGTCCTGTGGATTTGCCATTCTTTTGAAGTTTTACAGCATGCACAACTTCTCTTGTTGTTATTCCAGGCCCAGGCTCATTTATTCTTTCATCAGGCGAAGGAGGATCATTTCTTTCGTCATGGAAAAGAGTATCAATATATTCTTTCCATCTTTTGAGTTTCCCTTCGATATCCGTGATGATTCCATTATTGGCATTGCTCAGAATTTGAACATATTGTTTCCTCTGTAAACCACTAAGTTCTTTCACTTTCTTATGCAAGTTAAAATACTAATGTTTCTCTTGCAGGACTTCAATTTCTTTAAATTTTTCATTCATCCATATTTCTCGGGCTTCTCTATACTTTCTTTGAATGCTTTTGTGCAGAATTTAGTATTTAATGTGATCTGTGGTTTTATATTTCCTTCTGTCATTCATATGAGCCAGAGTTTCATCTGTCATCCAGGACTGTCGTTTGTTGTTGATGCTGTTATTTTCCTGGATTTCAATTATACTCCCTTTTATAGAAATCCAAGTAGATCCCACCTCTAATGGTCCAGTGCTTCTTATCATTTCCATTTTCTCTTCCAGAGCACTTCCTATATCAGTTCTTGATTCAGAAAGTGTTAATTTTCTAATATCTATGCACTTTGCGAGTTTAACAATCCTCTTAGCTTTCCCAAAACGTAGCATTTTTAAGTTTAGTACAACTGGATTTTGATCACTATTTATATCACCACCAGGATATGTTTTCACAGATGTTACATACCTCCTTAATGGTTTCTTCACCACAATTAAATCAATTTGGTTCCTAATGATCTTTTCATCACTATTAGCAGGTGATGTCTATGTGTATAATCGCCTAGGAGGAAGTTTGAAGAAAGTGTTGGAAACGAATAGATCGTGTTCTATACAAAATTGTATTAGTCTGTCTCCCCTCAAATTTCGTTCACCAAGACCGTAACTTCCTACTGTATAACCAACAGCACCTGTTCCGACTTTTGAGGTAAAATCATCCTTGACGATTGTTATCTCTCCCTTCTTGGTGAGTTTCATTGCCTCTTCTAAGGCGTCATAAAATAATTGTATTTCTTCAACATCTTCATCGGCAGTCGGCGCATGGATCTGAATAATGTCCATGTTCCGATGCGATGTTTGGAACCTCAATAATATTATCCGATCATTAAGTGGAATAAAATCCAAAACTGATTTTTTAACTAATGATGAAATATGTATGGCAACTCCGTATCTGTGACTGTTGTCCACGCCTCCAGAGAAGTACATGCATCTTTCCTTTTAGTTTTGAATTCCAGATCCAGGCCATCTTACCTCACTCAGTCCAAGGATGTCAATTTTCAATCTACATCTTTCTTCCTCCACGTTGGCAAGTTTTCCAGCCATATACAAACTTTGAACATTCCAAGTAACAATTCGTACATTGTTGTCATATATTTTGATATTTCGAGAGCTGTCAAGAACATAATCACTCACAGCGTTCGCAGCATTCCCCCCCACGGAGATACGATTGGGGGAATATCAACTTTGCATTGAACTGAGCCATTGCTATGTGAATTTATAGGGATATCCTTGAGGATCTTGAATGCAGTGGTTTCCCGTTGCCTTCTGCATACTAATGCCGTTGACCAGAATTGGTTCCTCCGCCTTCAGACATAATTGCTTATCCCGTGAACAATAGTGTGCCCGATTCTATAACTATTCCTCCATTCTCAAAAAGAATGTAGGAGCAAGGTATAGGGGATCTCTTTACACCGGGAGATATTTGGTCCCTTCATTCGTTAGCCACCCCCTCTCTACAATGGGGAGGTGAATGCCAGGATTTGACCATCATTGAAACGGGGACCAAAAGGCATATCCCAGTTTCCTTGGTTCCTCTATCACTCCATATCCTGGGAGTTATTCTGACGTCAGAGCCTTGTTATTTTACAGCAGGGTGAACTACGTGTAAGAAAATGATGGCATTTGGATGAGAATTCTCTCACATGCCATTAAAATATATCTACTGAAAAGAACTATCAAAATGGATCATATAGACAAAAAGAGGCAGAATATAAAAGGTTTGGATCTCCAAACACTATATAGGAGTGCTTGCGTTGAATCTTTTAGAAAAGAAATACAAAAATCTTGAGGTAATGTAATATCTTATAGCTAGACCTGCAGGATTCATGCGTTTTCCCTACTAGCACACACATTGATATTCATTGATCCGAAATCACAACGTGGCTTTGCTTCTTATTCCGCCATGCCAGTTTACATCTCAGATAAACTCCAGCTGTACAGAACAGTAGCCTACAAAATGCTCTGTTAGTTACTTCTGGAAGCAACAATCCAAACTCAGGTAGTACTACAGAATGCCCAATAGATGGCAGAAAATGCCAGAGATCGACTCGGGACTCGGAAGCGAATGGGGATTATAAAAAAATAATAGTCACTGTCTTTTGCAACTTTTATCGACTGGCGAAGCACTCAACGGGTTAACGAAGGAGGTGAAGAGGATAAGAACTACAGGGATATACGAAGATTAGAATATATTTAAAAGATTGCTTAGGAGGTCGTGATGAAACGATTAACTCAGTTCATAAAGGTACGGACGGCCTTATCATTCCAATTAAATGACTGAAGACTCAAACAACAACAACAACAACAACAACTACAAATCAAGAGTACAAACGTGCCACAATGAATTAAAATGTGATTATTCAAATGTCCTCTCTTAGCAAATCAATCTTCGCAATTGCAACATGAATACGGTTTCTAGCGTCCATAGAACGTGTGTCTCTTAGAACTCAGATGTATCCGTATACACAACCTATTCTTACTATAAATACTGTCACAACTTTTGATGGAGGCTGAACTTTACCCGTTGTAAGGGCCTCCATAAACCTGTGTTGTAGCACAAGCTATGAGTCATTCCGACTGCAACTGCAGTATTGGCAACTTTCGTGAGTTCGTTATTAAGATGTAATGGGGTGATCATGAAAATAGTGTAGCTGTGGTCGCGTTGCACAAGGTAGGCAAATCCCCAGGTGAGATTTTCAAAATTCTCAGAAACTCAAAATAAGCAGAAGGTTCGTGTACCGCTTTATCCAGCGCGTCCTTAAGACAGTAACTGTGAATGACCGAGACTGAATTGATAGACCACGCAATATGCGGACTGCACTATTCAGCGCTTCCTTGAGACAGTGACTGGGAAAGACCGAGACAGAGTAGTTAGACCACGCAATATGCGGACTGCAATATCCAGCGCTTCCTTGAGACCGTAACTGGGAAACACCGAGACAGAGAAGGTAGACCAAGCAATATGCGGACTGCACTATCCAGTGCTTCCTTGAGACAGTAACTGGGAAAGACTGAGACAGAGTAGTTAGACCACGCAATATGCGGAGTGCACTATCCAGCGCTTCCTTGAGACAGTAACTGGGAAAGACCGAGACAGAGTAGTTAGACCACGCAATATGCGGACTGCACTATTCAGAGCTTCCTTGAGACAGTAACTGGGAAAGACCGAGACAGAGTAGTTAGACAGCGCAGTATGCGGAATGCACTATTCAGCGCATCCATGAGACAGTAACTGGGAAAGACAGAGACAGAGTAGGTAGACCACGCAATATACGGACTGCACTATCCAGCGCTTCCATGAGACAGTAACTGGGAAAGACCGAGACAGAGTAGGTAGACCACGCAATATGCGGACTGCACTATCCAGCGCTTCCTTGAGACAGTAACTATGAAAGACCAAGACAGAGAAGGTAGACCACGAAATATGCGGACTGTACTATCCAGCGCTTCCTTCAGACAGTAACAGGGAATTACCGAGACAGAGAAGGTAGACCACGTAATATGCGGACTGCACTATCAAGCGCTTCCTTCAGACAATAACTGGGAAAGACCGAGACAGAGTAGTTAGACCTCGCAATATGCGGAGTGCACTATCCAGCGCTTCCTTGAGACAGTAAGTGGGAAAGACCGAGACAGAGTAGTTAAACCACGCAATATGCGGACTGCAACTATTCAGCGCTTCCTTGAGACAGTAACTGGGAAAGACCGAGAGAGAGTAGGTAGACCAAGCAATATGCGGACTGCACTATTTAGCGTTTCGTTGAGACAGTAACTATGAAAGACCAGGACTGAGTAGTTAGACCACGCAATATGCGGACTGCACTATCCAGCGCCTCCTTGAGACAGTAACTGGGAAAGACCGAGACAGAGTAGTTAGACCACGCAATATGCGGACTGCACTATCAAGCGCTTCCTTGAAGCAGTAACTTGGAGAGACCGAGACAGAGTAGTTAGACCACGCAATATGCGGACTGCACTATTCAGCGCTCCCTTGAGACAGTAAATGGGAAAGACCGAGGCAGAGTAGTTAGACCACGCAATATGCGGACTGCACAATTCAGCGCTCCCTTGAAACAGTAACTGTGAAAGTCCGAGACAGAGTAGTTAGACCACGCAATATGCGGACTGCACTATCCAGCGCTTCCTTGAGACAGTAACTGGGAAAGACCGAGACAGAGTAGTTAGACCACGCAATATGCGGACTGCACTATCCAGCGCTTCCTTGAGACAGTAACTGGGAAAGACCGAGACAGAGTAGTAAGACCACGCAATATGCGGACTGCACTATTCAGCGCATCCTTGAGACAGTAACTGGGAAAGACCGAGATAGAGAAGGTAGACCACGCAATATGCACACTGCACTATCCAGCGCTTCCTTGAGACTAACTGGGAAAGACCGAGACCGAGTAGTTAGACTCGCAATATGCGGACTGCACTATTCAGCGCTTCCTTGAGACAGTAAATGGGAAAGACCGAGACAGAGAAGGTAGACCACGCAATATGTGGACTGCACTATCCAGCGCTTCCTTGAGACATTAACTGGGATAGACTGAGCCAGAGTAGTTAGACCACGCAATATGCGGACTGCACTATTCAGAGCTTCCTTGAGACAGTAACTGGGAAAGACCGAGACAGAGTAGTTAGACCGCGCAATATACGGATTGCACTATCCAGCGCTTCCATGAGACAGTTACTGGGAAAGACCAAGACAGTGTAGGTAGACCACGATATATGCGGACTGAACTATCCAGCGCTTCCTTGAGACAGTAACTATGAAAGACCAAGACAGAGAAGGTAGACCACGCAATATGCGGACTGTACTATCCAGCGCTTCCTTCAGACAGTAACAGGGAAAGACCGAGACAGAGAAGGTAGACCACGTAATATGCGGACTGCACTATCAAGCGCTTCCTTCCGACAGTAACTAGGAAAGACCGAGACAGAGTAGTTAGACCACGCAATATGCGGAGTGCATTATCCAGCGTTTCCTTGAGACAGTAAGTGGGAAAGACCGAGACAGAAAAGGTAGACCACGCAATATGCGGACTGCACTATCAAGCGCTTCCTTGAGACAGTAACTGGCAAAGACCGAGACAGAGTAGTTAGACCACGCAATATGCGGAGTGCATTATCCAGCGCTTCCTTGAGACAGTAAGTGGGAAAGACCGAGACAGAGAAGGTAGACCACGTAATATGTGGACTGCACTATCAAGCGCTTCCTTCAGACAGTAACTGGGAAAGACTGAGCCAGAGTAGTTAGACCACGCAATATGCGGAGTGCATTATCCAGCGCTTCCTTGAGACAGTACTTTGGAAAGACCGAGACAGAGTAGTTAGACCACGCAATATGCGGACTGCACTATTCAGCGCTTCCATGAGACAGTAACTTGGAAAGACCGAGACAGAGCAGTCAGACCACGCAATATGCGGACTGCACTATCCAGAGCTTCCTTGAAGCAGTAACTGGGAAAGACCGAGGCAGAGTAGTTAGACCACGCAATATGCGGACTGCACTATCCAGCGCCTCCTTGAGACAGTAACTGGGAAAGACCGAGACAGAGTATTTAGACCACGCAATATGCGGACTGCACTATCCAGCGCTTCCTTGAAGCAGTAACTGGGAAAGACCCAGGCAGAGTAGTTCGACCACGCAATATGCGGACTGCACTATTCAGCGCTTCCTTGACACAGTAACTGGGAAAGACAGAGACAGAATAGTAAGACCACGCAATATGCGGACTGCACTATTCAGCGCATCCTTGAGACAGTAACTGGGAAAGACCGAGACAGAATAGTAAGACCACGCAATATGCGGACTGCACTATTCCGCGCATCCTTGAGACAGTAACTGGGAAAGACAGAGAGAGAGTAGGTAGACCACGCAATATGCGGACTGCACTATCCAGCGCTTCCTTGAGACAGTAACTGGGAAAGACCGAGACAGAATAGTAAGACCACGCAATATGCGGACTGCACTATTCAGCGCATCCTTGAGACAGTAACTGGGAAAGACCGAGATAGAGTAGGTAGACCACGCAATATGCACACTACACTTTCCAGCGCTTCATTGAGACTAACTGAGAAAGACCGAGACCGAGTAGTTAGACTCGCAATATGCGGACTGCACTAGTCAGCGCTTCCTTGAGACAGTAAATGGGAAAGACCGAGATAGAGAAGGTAGACCACGCAATATGCGGACTGCACTATCCAGCGCTTCCCTGAGACAGTAACTGGGAAAGACCGAGACAGAGTAGTTAGACCACGCAATATGCGGACTGCACTATTCAGCGCTCCCTTGAGACAGTAACTGGGAAAGACCGAGACAGAGTAGTTAGACCACGCAATATGCGGACTGCACTATCCAGCGCTTCCTTCAGACAGTAACTGGGAAAGACCGAGACAGACTAGTAAGACCACGCAATATGCGGACTGCACTATTCAGCGCATCCTTGAGACAGTAACTATGAATGACCGAGACAGAGAAGGTAGACCACGCAATATGCGGACTGCACTATCCAGCGCTTCCTTGAGACAGTAACTGGGCAAGACCGAGATAGAGTAGGTAGACCACGCAATATGCACACTGCACTATCCAGCGCTTCCTTGAGACTAACTGGGAAAGACCGAGACCGAGTAGTTAGACTCGCAATATGCGGACTGCACTATTCAGCGCTTCCTTGAGACAGTAACTATGAAAGACCGAGACAGAGAAGTTAGACCACGCAATATGCGGACTGCACTATTCAGCGCTCCCTTGAGACAGTAAATGGGAAACACCGAGGCAGAGTATTTAGACCACGCAATATGCGGACTGCACTATCCAGCGCTTCCTTGAGACAGTAACTATGAAGGATCGAGACAGAGAAGTTAGACCACGCAATATGCGGACTGCACTATCCAGCGCTTCCTTGAGACTGTAACTATGAAAGACCGAGACAGAGTAGTTAGACCACGCAATATGCGGACTGCACTATTCAGCGCTTCCTTGAGACAGTAACTGGGAAAGACCGAGACAGAGTAGGTAGACCACGCAATATGCGAACTGCACTATTCAGCGCTTCCTTGAGACAGTAACTGGGAAAGACCGAGACAGAGTAGTTAGACCACGCAATATGCGGACTGCATTATCCAGCGTTTCCTTGAGACAGTAAGTGGGAAAGACCGAGACAGAAAAGGTAGACCACGCAATATGCGGACTGCACTATCAAGCGCTTCCTTGAGACAGTAACTGGGAAAGACCGAGACAGAGTAGTTAGACCACGCAATATGCGGACTGCACTATCCAGCGCTTCCTTGAGACAGTAACTATGAAAGACCGAGACAGAGTAGTTAGACCACGCAATATGCGGACTGCACTATCCAGCGCTTCCTTGAGACAGTAACTGGGAAAGACCGAGACAGAGTAGTTAGACCACGCAATATGCGGACTGCACTATTCAGCGCTTCCTTGAGACAGTAACTGGGAAAGACCGAGACAGAGTAGTTAGACCACGCAATATACGGACTGCACTATCCAGCGCTTCCATGAGACAGTAACTATGAAAGACCGAGACAGAGTAGTTAGACCACGCAATATGCGGACTGCACTATTCAGAGCTTCCTTGAGACAGTAACTGGGAAAGACCGAGACAGAGTAGTTAGACAGCGCAGTATGCGGAATGCACTATTCAGCGCATCCATGAGACAGTAACTGGGAAAGACAGAGACAGAGTAGGTAGACCACGCAATATACGGACTGCACTATCCAGCGCTTCCATGAGACAGTAACTGGGAAAGACCGAGACAGAGTAGGTAGACCACGCAATATGCGGACTGCACTATCCAGCGCTTCCTTGAGACAGTAACTATGAAAGATCAAGACAGAGAAGGTAGACCACGAAATATGCGGACTGTACTATCCAGCGCTTCCTTCAGACAGTAACAGGGAATGACCGAGACAGAGAAGGTAGACCACGTAATATGCGGACTGCACTATCAAGCGCTTCCTTCAGACAGTAACTGGGAAAGACCGAGACAGAGTAGTTAGACCACGCAATATGCGGAGTGCACTATCCAGCGCTTCCTTGAGACAGTAAGTGGGAAAGACCGAGACAGAGTAGTTAAACCACGCAATATGCGGACTGCAACTATTCAGCGCTTCCTTGAGACAGTAACTGGGAAAGACCGAGAGAGAGTAGGTAGACCAAGCAATATGCGGACTGCACTATTTAGCGTTTCGTTGAGACAGTAACTATGAAAGACCAGGACTGAGTAGTTAGACCACGCAATATGCAGACTGCACTATCCAGCGCCTCCTTGAGACAGTAACTGGGAAAGACCGAGACAGAGTAGATAGACCACGCAATATGCGGACTGCACTATCAAGCGCTTCCTTGAAGCAGTAACTGGGAGAGACCGAGACAGAGTAGTTAGACCACGCAATATGCGGACTGAACTATTCAGCGCTCCCTTGAGACAGTAAATGGGAAAGACCGAGGCAGAGTAGTTAGACCACGCAATATGCGGACTGCACAATTCAGCGCTCCCTTGAAACAGTAACTGTGCAAGTCCGAGACAGAGTAGTTAGACCACGCAATATGCGGACTGCACTATCCAGCGCTTCCATGAGACAGTAACTGAGATAGACCGAGACAGAGTATTTAGACCACGCAATATGCGGACTGCACTATCCAGCGCTTCCTTGAGACAGTAACTGGGAAAGACCGAGACAGAGTAGTAAGACCACGCAATATGCGGACTGCACTATTCAGCGCATCCTTGAGACAGTAACTGGGAAAGACCGAGATAGAGAAGGTAGACCACGCAATATGCACACTGCACTATACAGCGCTTCCTTGAGACTAACTGGGAAAGACCGAGACCGAGTAGTTAGACTCGCAATATGCGGACTGCACTAATCAGCGCTTCCTTGAGACAGTAAATGGGAAAGACCGAGATAGAGAAGGTAGACCACGCAATATGCGGACTGCACTATCCAGCGCTTCCCTGAGACAGTAACTGGGAAAGACCGAGACAGAGTAGTTAGACCACGCAATATGCGGACTGCACTATTCAGCGCTCCCTTGAGACAGTAACTGGGAAAGACCGAGACAGAGTAGTTAGACCACGCAATATGCGGACTGCACTATCCAGCGCTTCCTTCAGACAGTAACTGGGAAAGACCGAGACAGACTAGTAAGACCACGCAATATGCGGACTGCACTATTCAGCGCATCCTTGAGACAGTAACTATGAATGACCGAGACAGAGAAGGTAGACCACGCAATATGCGGACTGCACTATCCAGCGCTTCCTTGAGACAGTAACTGGGCAAGACCGAGATAGAGTAGGTAGACCACGCAATATGCACACTGCACTATCCAGCGCTTCCTTGAGACTAACTGGGAAAGACCGAGACCGAGTAGTTAGACTCGCAATATGCGGACTGCACTATTCAGCGCTTCCTTGAGACAGTAAATGGGAAAGACCGAGACAGAGAAGGTAGACCACGCAATATGCGGACTGCACTATCCAGCGCTTCCTTGAGACATTAACTGGGATAGACTGAGCCAGAGTAGTTAGACCACGCAATATGCGGACTGCACTATTCAGAGCTTCCTTGAGACAGTAACTGGGAAGGACCGAGACAGATTAGTTAGACCGCGCAATATACGGACTGCACTATCCAGCGCTTCCATGAGACAGTTAATGGGAAAGACCAAGACAGAGTAGGTAGACCACGCTATATGCGGACTGAACTATCCAGCGCTTCCTTGAGACAGTAACTATGAAAGACCAAGACAGAGAAGGTAGACCACGCAATATGCGGACTGTACTATCCAGCGCTTCCTTCAGACAGTAACAGGGAAAGACCCAGACAGAGAAGGTAGACCACGTAATATGCGGACTGCACTATCAAGCGCTTCCTTCAGACAGTAACTGGGAAAGACCGAGACAGAGTAGTTAGACCACGCAATATGCGGAGTGCATTATCCAGCGCTTCCTTGAGACAGTAAGTGGGAAAGATCGAGACAGAGAAGGTAGACCACGCAATATGCGGACTGCACTAGCAAGCGCTTCCTTGAGACAGTAACTGGCAAAGACCGAGACAGAGTAGTTAGACCACGCAATATGCGGAGTGCATTATCCAGCGCTTCCTTGAGACAGTAAGTGGGAAAGACCGAGACAGAGAAGGTAGACCACGTAATATGGTGACTGCACTATGAAGCGCTTCCTTCAGACAGTAACTGGGAAAGACTGAGCCATAGTAGTTAGACCACGCAATATGCGGAGTGCATTATCCAGCGCTTCCTTGAGACAGTACTTTGGAAAGACCGAGACAGAGTAGTTAGACCACGCAATATGCGGACTGCACTATTCAGCGCTTCCATGAGACAGTAACTTGGAAAGACCGAGACAGAGCAGTCAGACCACGAAATATGCGGACTGCACTATCCAGAGCTTCCTTGAAACAGTAACTGGGAAAGACCGAGGCAGAGTAGTTAGACCACGCAATATGCGGACTGCACTATCCAGCGCCTCCTTGAGACAGTAACTGGGAAAGACCGAGACAGAGTATTTAGACCACGCAATATGCGGACTGCACTATCCAGCGCTTCCTTGAAGCAGTAACTGGGAAAGACCGAGGCAGAGTAGTTCGACCACGCAATATGCGGACTGCACTATTCAGCGCTTCCTTGACACAGTAACTGAGAAAGACAGAGACAGAATAGTAAGACCACGCAATATGCGGACTGCACTATTCAGCGCATCCTTGAGACAGTAACTGGGAAAGACCGAGACAGAATAGTAAGACCACGCAATATGCGGACTTCACTATTCCGCGCATCCTTGAGACAGTAACTGGGAAAGACAGAGAGAGAGTAGGTAGACCACGCAATATGCGGACTGCACTATCCAGCGCTTCCTTGAGACAGTAACTGGGAAAGACCGAGACAGAATAGTAAGACCACGCAATATGCGGACTGCGCTATTCAGCGCATCCTTGAGACAGTAACTGGGAAAGACAGAGACAGAATAGTAAGACCACGCAATATGCGGACTGCACTATTCAGCGCATCATTGAGACAGTAACTGGGAAAGACCGAGACAGAATAGTAAGACCACGCAATATGCGGACTGCACTAATCAGCGCTTCCTTGAGACAGTAAATGGGAAAGACCGAGACAAAGAAGGTAGACCACGCAATATGCGGACTGCACTATCCAGCGCTTCCCTGAGACAGTAACTGGGAAAGACCGAGACAGAGTAGTTAGACCACGCAATATGCGGACTGCACTATTCAGCGCTCCCTTGAGACAGTAACTGGGAAAGACCGAGACAGAGTAGTTAGACCACGCAATATGCGGACTGCACTATCCAGCGCTTCCTTCAGACAGTAACTGGGAAAGACCGAGACAGACTAGTAAGACCACGCAATATGCGGACTGCACTATTCAGCGCATCCTTGAGACAGTAACTATGAATGACCGAGACAGAGAAGGTAGACCACGCAATATGCGGACTGCACTATCCAGCGCTTCCTTGAGACAGTAACTGGGCAAGACCGAGATAGAGTAGGTAGACCACGCAATATGCACACTGCACTATCCAGCGCTTCCTTGAGACTAACTGGGAAAGACCGAGACCGAGTAGTTAGACTCGCAATATGCGGACTGCACTATTCAGCGCTTCCTTGAGACAGTAACTGGGAAAGACCGAGACAGAGTAGTTAGACCACGCAGTATGCGGACTGCACTATCCAGCGCTTCCTTGAGACAGTAACTATGAAAGACCGAGACAGAGTAGTTAGACCACGCAATATGCGGACTGCACTATCCAGCGCTTCCTTGAGACAGTAACTGGGAAAGACCGAGACAGAGTAGTTAGACCACGCAATATGCGGACTGCACTATCCAGCGCTTCCTTGAGACAGTAACTATGAAAGACCGAGACAGAGAAGTTAGACCACGCAATATGCGGACTGCACTATTCTGCGCTTCCTTGAGACAGTAATTATGAAAGACCGAGACAGAGAAGTTAGACCACGCAATATGCGGACTGCACTATCCAGCGTTTCCTTGAGACTGTAACTATGAAAGACCGAGACAGAGTAGTTAGACCACGCAATATGCGGACTGCACTATTCAGCGCTTCCCTGAGACAGTAACTGGGAAAGACCGAGACAGAGTAGTTAGACCACGCAATATGCGGACTGCACTATCCAGCGCTTCCTTGAGACAGTAACTATGAAAGACCGAGACAGAGAAGTTAGACCACGCAATATGCGGACTGCACTATTCAGCGCTTCCTTGAGACAGTAAATGGGAAACACCGAGGCAGAGTATTTAGACCACGCAATATGCGGACTGCACTATTCAGCGCTCCCTTGAGACAGTAAATGGGAAACACCGAGGCAGAGTATTTAGACCACGCAATATGCGGACTGCACTATCCAGCGCTTCCTTGAGACAGTAACTATGAAAGACCGAGACAGAGAAGTTAGATCACGCAATATGCGGACTGCACTATCCAGCGCTTCCTTGAGACTGTAACTATGAAAGACCGAGACAGAGTAGTTAGACCACGCAATATGTGGACTGCACTATTCAGCGCTTCCTTGAGACAGTAACTGGGAAAGACCGAGACAGAGTAGGTAGACCACGCAATATGCGAACTGCACTATTCAGCGCTTCCTTGAGACAGTAACTGGGAAAGACCGAGACAGAGTAGTTAGACCACGCAATATGCGGACTGCACTATCCAGCGCTTCCTTGAGACAGTAACTATGAAAGACCGAGACAGAGTAGTTAGACCACGCAATATGCGGACTGCACTATCCAGCGCTTCCTTGAGACAGTAACTGGGAAAGACCGAGACAGAGTAGTTAGACCCCGCAATATGCGGACTGCACTATCCAGCGCTTCCTTGAGACAGTAACTATGAAAGACCGAGACAGAGTAGTTAGACCACGCAATATGCGGACTGCACTATCCAGCGCTTCCTTGAGACAGTAACTGGGAAAGACCGAGACAGAGTAGTTAGACCACGCAATATGCGGACTGCACTATTCAGCGCTTCCTTGAGACAGAGTAGTTAGACCACGCAATATACGGACTGCACTATCCAGCGCTTCCATGAGACAGTAACTATGAAAGACCGAGACAGAGTAGTTAGACCACGCAATATGCGGACTGCACTATTCAACGCTTCCTTGAGACAGTAACTGGGAAACACCGAGACAGAGTAGTTAGACCACGCAATATGCCGACTGCACTATCCAGCGCTTGCTTGAGACAGTAACTGGGAAAGACCGTGACAGAGTAGTAAGACCACGCAATAAGCGGACTGCACTATCCAACGCTTCCTTGAGACAGTAACTGGGAAAGACCGAGACAGAGAAGGTAGACCAAGCAATATGCGGACTGCACTATCCAGTGCTTCCTTGAGACAGTAACTGGGAAAGACTGAGACAGAGTAGTTAGACCACGCAATATGCGGAGTGCACTATCCAGCGCTTCCTTGAGACAGTAACTGGGAAAGACCGAGACAGAGTAGTTAGACCACGCAATATGCGGACTGCACTATTCAGAGCTTCCTTGAGACAGTAACTGGGAAAGACCGAGACAGAGTAGTTAGACAGCGCAGTATGCGGAATGCACTATTCAGCGCATCCATGAGACAGTAACTGGGAAAGACAGAGACAGAGTAGGTAGACCACGCAATATACGGACTGCACTATCCAGCGCTTCCATGAGACAGTAACTGGGAAAGACCGAGACAGAGTAGGTAGACCACGCAATATGCGGACTGCACTATCCAGCGCTTCCTTGAGACAGTAACTATGAAAGACCAAGACAGAGAAGGTAGACCACGAAATATGCGGACTGTACTATCCAGCGCTTCCTTCAGACAGTAACAGGGAATGACCGAGACAGAGAAGGTAGACCACGTAATATGCGGACTGCACTATCAAGCGCTTCCTTCAGACAGTAACTGGGAAAGACCGAGACAGAGTAGTTAGACCACGCAATATGCGGAGTGCACTATCCAGCGCTTCCTTGAGACAGTAAGTGGGAAAGACCGAGACAGAGTAGTTAATCCACGCAATATGCGGACTGCAACTATTCAGCGCTTCCTTGAGACAGTAACTGGGAAAGACCGAGAGAGAGTAGGTAGACCAAGCAATATGCGGACTGCACTATTTAGCGTTTCGTTGAGACAGTAACTATGAAAGACCAGGACTGAGTAGTTAGACCACGCGATATGCGGACTGCACTATCCAGCGCCTCCTTGAGACAGTAACTGGGAAAGACCGAGACAGAGTAGTTAGACCACGCAATATGCGGACTGCACTATCAAGCGCTTCCTTGAAGCAGTAACTGGGAGAGACCGAGACAGAGTAGTTAGACCACGCAATATGCGGACTGCACTATTCAGCGCTCCCTTGAGACAGTAAATGCGAATGACCGAGGCAGAGTAGTTAGACCACGCAATATGCGGACTGCACAATTCAGCGCTCCCTTGAAACAGTAACTGTGAAAGTCCGAGACAGAGTAGTTAGACCACGCAATATGCGGACTGCACTATCCAGCGCTTCCTACAGACAGTAACTGGGAAAGACCGAGACAGAGTAGTTAGACCACGCAATATGCGGACTGCACTATCCAGCGCTTCCTTGAGACAGTAACTGGGAAAGACCGAGACAGAGTAGTAAGACCACGCAATATGCGGACTGCACTATTCAGCGCATCCTTGAGACAGTAACTGGGAATGACCGAGATAGAGAAGGTAGACCACGCAATATGCACACTGCACTATCCAGCGCTTCCTTGAGACTAACTGGGAAAGACCGAGACCGAGTAGTTAGACTCGCAATATGCGGACTGCACTATTCAGCGCTTCCTTGAGACAGTAAATGGGAAAGACCGAGACAGAGAAGGTAGACCACGCAATATGCGGACTAACCTATCCAGCGCTTCCTTGAGACATTAACTGGGATAGACTGAGCCAGAGTAGTTAGACCACGCAATATGGGGACTGCACTATTCAGAGCTTCCTTGAGACAGTAACTGGGAAAGACCGAGACAGAGTAGTTAGACCGCGCAATATACGGACTGCACTATCCAGCGCTTCCATGAGACAGTTACTGGGAAAGACCAAGACAGAGTAGGTAGACCACGCTATATGCGGACTGAACTATCCAGCGCTTCCTTGAGACAGTAACTATGAAAGACCAAGACAGAGAAGGTAGACCACGCAATATGCGGACTGTACTATCCAGCGCTTCCTTCAGACAGTAACAGGGAAAGACCGAGACAGAGAAGGTAGACCACGTAATATGCGGACTGCACTATCAAGCGCTTCCTTCCGACAGTAACTAGGAAAGACCGAGACAGAGTAGTTAGACCACGCAATATGCGGAGTGCATTATCCAGCGTTTCCTTGAGACAGTAAGTGGGAAAGACCGAGACAGAAAAGTTAGACCACGCAATATGCGGACTGCACTATCAAGCGCTTCCTTGAGACAGTAAATGGCAAAGACCGAGACAGAGTAGTTAGACCACGCAATATGCGGAGTGCATTATCCAGCGCTTCCAAGAGACAGTAAGTGGGAAAGACCGAGACAGAGAAGGTAGACCACGTAATATGTGGACTGCACTATCAAACGCTTCCTTCAGACAGTAACTGGGAAAGACTGAGCCAGAGTAGTTAGACCACGCAATATGCGGAGTGCATTATCCAGCGCTTCCTTGAGACAGTACTTTGGAAAGACCGAGACAGAGTAGTTTGACCACGCAATATGCGGACTGCACTATTCAGCGCTTCCATGAGACAGTAACTTGGAAAGACCGAGACAGAGTAGTTAGACCACGCAATATGCGGACTGCACTATCCAGCGCTTCCTTGAGACAGTAACTATGAAAGACCGAGACAGAGTAGTTAGACCACGCAATATGCGGACTGCACTATCCAGAGCTTCCTTGAAGCAGTAACTGGGAAAGACCGAGGCAGAGTAGTTAGACCACGCAATATGCGGACTGCACTATCCAGCGCCTCCTTGAGACAGTAACTGGGAAAGACCGAGACAGAGTATTTAGACCACGCAATATGCGGACTGCACTATCCAGCGCTTCCTTGAAGCAGTAACTGGGAATGACCCAGGCAGAGTAGTTCGACCACGCAATATGCGGACTGCACTATTCAGCGCTTCCTTGACACAGTAACTGGGAAAGACAGAGACAGAATAGTAAGACCACGCAATATGCGGACTGCACTATTCAGCGCATCCTTGAGACAGTAACTGGGAAAGACCGAGACAGAATAGTAAGACCACGCAATATGCGGACTGCACTATTCCGCGCATCCTTGAGACAGTAACTGGGAAAGACAGAGAGAGAGTAGGTAGACCACGCAATATGCGGACTGCACTATCCAGCGCTTCCTTGAGACAGTAACTGGGAAAGACCGAGACAGTATAGTAAGACCACGCAATATGCGGACTGCACTATTCAGCGCATCCTTGAGACAGTAACTGGGAAAGACCGAGATAGAGTAGGTAGACCACGCAATATGCACACTGCACTTTCCAGCGCTTCCTTGAGACTAACTGGGAAAGACCGAGACCGAGTAGTTAGGCTCGCAATATGCGGACTGCACTAATCAGCGCTTCCTTGAGACAGTAAATGGGAAAGACCGAGACAGAGAAGGTAGACCACGCAATATGCGGACTGCACTATCCAGCGCTTCCCTGAGACAGTAACTGGGAAAGACCGAGACAGAGTAGTTAGACCACGCAATATGCGGACTGCACTATTCAGCGCTCCCTTGAGACAGTAACTGGGAAAGACCGAGACAGAGTAGTTAGACCACGCAATATGCGGACTGCACTATCCAGCGCTTCCTTCAGACAGTAACTGGGAAAGACCGAGACAGACTAGTAAGACCACGCAATATGCGGACTGCACTATTCAGCGCATCCTTGAGACAGTAACTATGAATGACCGAGACAGAGAAGGTAGACCACGCAATATGCGGACTGCACTATCCAGCGCTTCCTTGAGACAGTAACTGGGCAAGACCGAGATAGAGTAGGTAGACCACGCAATATGCACACTGCACTATCCAGCGCTTCCTTGAGACTAACTGGGAAAGACCGAGACCGAGTAGTTAGACTCGCAATATGCGGACTGCACTATTCAGCGCTTCCTTGAGACAGTAACTATGAAAGACCGAGACAGAGAAGTTAGACCACGCAATACGCGGACTGCACTATTCAGCGCTCCCTTGAGACAGTAAATGGGAAACACCGAGGCAGAGTATTTAGACCACGCAATATGCGGACTGCACTATCCAGCGCTTCCTTGAGACAGTAACTATGAAGGACCGAGACAGAGAAGTTAGACCACGCAATATGCGGACTGCACTATCCAGCGCTTCCTTGAGACTGTAACTATGAAAGACCGAGACAGAGTAGTTAGACCACGCAATATGCGGACTGCACTATTCAGCGCTTCCTTGAGACAGTAACTGGGAAAGACCGAGACAGAGTAGGTAGACCACGCAATATGCGAACTGCACTATTCAGCGCTTCCTTGAGACAGTAACTGGGAAAGACCGAGACAGAGTAGTTAGACCACGCAATATGCGGACTGCACTATCCAGCGCTTCCTTGAGACAGTAACTATGAAAGACCGAGACAGAGTAGTTAGACCACGCAATATGCGGACTGCACTATCCAGCGCTTCCTTGAGACAGTAACTGGGAAAGACCGAGACAGAGTAGTTAGACCACGCAATATGCGGACTGCACTATCCAGCGCTTCCTTGAGACAGTAACTATGAAAGACCGAGACAGAGTAGTTAGACCACGCAATATGCGGACTGCACTATCCAGCGCTTCCTTGAGACAGTAACTGGGAAAGACCGAGACAGAGTAGTTAGACCACGCAATATGCGGACTGCACTATTCAGCGCTTCCTTGAGACAGTAACTGGGAAAGACCGAGACAGAGTAGTTAGACCACGCAATATACGGACTGCACTATCCAGCGCTTCCATGAGACAGTAACTATGAAAGACCGAGACAGAGTAGTTAGACCACGCAATATGCGGACTGCACTATTCAGAACTTCCTTGAGACAGTAACTGGGAAAGACCGAGACAGAGTAGTTAGACAGCGCAGTATGCGGAATGCACTATTCAGCGCATCCATGAGACAGTAACTGGGAAAGACAGAGACAGAGTAGGTAGACCACGCAATATACGGACTGCACTATCCAGCGCTTCCATGAGACAGTAACTGGGAAAGACCGAGACAGAGTAGGTAGACCACGCAATATGCGGACTGCACTATCCAGCGCTTCCTTGAGACAGTAACTATGAAAGACCAAGACAGAGAAGGTAGACCACGAAATATGCGGACTGTACTATCCAGCGCTTCCTTCAGACAGTAACAGGGAATGACCGAGACAGAGAAGGTAGACCACGTAATATGCGGACTGCACTATCAAGCGCTTCCTTCAGACAGTAACTGGGAAAGACCGAGACAGAGTAGTTAGACCACGCAATATGCGGAGTGCACTATCCAGCGCTTCCTTGAGACAGTAAGTGGGAAAGACCGAGACAGAGTAGTTAAACCACGCAATATGCGGACTGCAACTATTCAGCGCTTCCTTGAGACAGTAACTGGGAAAGACCGAGAGAGAGTAGGTAGACCAAGCAATATGCGGACTGCACTATTTAGCGTTTCGTTGAGACAGTAACTATGAAAGACCAGGACTGAGTAGTTAGACCACGCAATATGCAGACTGCACTATCGAGCGCCTCCTTGAGACAGTAACTGGGAAAGACCGAGACAGAGTAGATAGACCACGCAATATGCGGACTGCACTATCAAGCGCTTCCTTGAAGCAGTAACTGGGAGAGACCGAGACAGAGTAGTTAGACCACGCAATATGCGGACTGCACTATTCAGCGCTCCCTTGAGACAGTAAATGGGAAAGACCGAGGCAGAGTAGTTAGACCACGCAATATGCGGACTGCACAATTCAGCGCTCCCTTGAAACAGTAACTGTGAAAGTCCGAGACAGAGTAGTTAGACCACGCAATATGCGGACTGCACTATCCAGCGCTTCCCACAGACAGTAACTGGGATAGACCGAGACAGAGTAGTTAGACCACGCAATATGCGGACTGCACTATCCAGCGCTTCCTTGAGACAGTAACTGGGAAAGACCGAGACAGAGTAGTAAGACCACGCAATATGCGGACTGCACTATTCAGCGCATCCTTGAGACAGTAACTGGGAAAGACCGAGATAGAGAAGGTAGACCACGCAATATGCACACTGCACTATCCAGCGCTTCCTTGAGACTAACTGGGAAAGACCGAGACCGAGTAGTTAGACTCGCAATATGCGGACTGCACTATTCAGCGCTTCCTTGAGACAGTAAATGGGAAAGACCGAGACAGAGAAGGTAGACCACGCAATATGCGGACTGCACTATCCAGCGCTTCCTTGAGACATTAACTGGGATAGACTGAGCCAGAGTAGTTAGACCACGCAATATGCAGACTGCACTATTCAGAGCTTCCTTGAGACAGTAACTGGGAAAGACCGAGACAGATTAGTTAGACCGCGCAATATACGGACTGCACTATCCAGCGCTTCCATGAGACAGTTACTGGGAAAGACCAAGACAGAGTAGGTAGACCACGCTATATGCGGACTGAACTATCCAGCGCTTCCTTGAGACAGTAACTATGAAAGACCAAGACAGAGAAGTTAGACCACGCAATATGCGGACTGAACTATCCAGCGGTTCCTTCAGACAGTAACAGGGCAAGACCGAGACAGAGAAGGTAGACCACGTAATATGCGGACTGCACTATCAAGCGCTTCCTTCAGACAGTAACTGGGAAAGACCGAGACAGTTAGACCACGCAATATGCGGAGTGCATTATCCAGCGCTTCCTTGAGACAGTAAGTGGGAAAGACCGAGACAGAGAAGGTAGACCACGCAATATGCGGACTGCACTATCACGCGCTTCCTTGAGACAGTAACTGGCAAAGACCGAGACAGAGTAGTTAGACCACGCAATATGCGGAGTGCATTATCCAGCGCTTCCTTGAGACAGTAAGTGGGAAAGACCGAGACAGAGAAGGTAGACCACGTAATATGTGGACTGCACTATCAAGCGCTTCCTTCAGACAGTAACTGGGAAAGACTGAGCCAGAGTAGTTAGACCACGCAATATGCGGAGTGCATTATCCAGCGCTTCCTTGAGACAGTACTTTGGAAAGACCGAGACAGAGTAGTTAGACCACGCAATATGCGGACTGCACTATTCAGCGCTTCCATGAGACAGTAACTTGGAAAGGCCGAGACAGAGCAGTCAGACCACGCAATATGCGGACTGCACTATCCAGAGCTTCCGTGAAACAGTAACTGGGAAAGAACGAGGCAGAGTACTTAGACCACGCAATATGCGGACTGCACTATCCAGCGCCTCCTTGAGACAGTAACTGGGAAAGACCGAGACAGAGTATTTAGACCACGCAATATGCGGACTGCACTATCCAGCGCTTCCTTGAAGCAGTAACTGGGAAAGACCGAGGCAGAGTATTTCGACCACGCAATATGCGGACTGCACTATTCAGCGCTTCCTTGACACAGTAACTGGGAAAGACAGAGACAGAATAGTAAGACCACGCAATATGCGGACTGCACTATTCAGCGCATCCTTGAGACAGTAACTGGGAAAGACCGAGACAGAATAGTAAGACCACGCAATATGCGGACTGCACTATTCCGCGCATCCTTGAGACAGTAACTGGGAAAGACAGAGAGAGAGTAGGTAGACCACGCATTATGCGGACTGCACTATCCAGCGCTTCCTTGAGACAGTAACTGGGAAAGACCGAGACAGAATAGTAAGACCACGCAATATGCGGATTGCGCTATTCAGCGCATCCTTGAGACAGTAACTGGGAAAGACCGAGATAGAGTAGGTAGACCACGCAATATGCACACTGCACTTTCCAGCGCTTCCTTGAGACTAACTGGGAAAGACCGAGACCGAGTAGTTAGACTCGCAATATGCGGACTGCACTAATCAGCGCTTCCTTGAGACAGTAAATGGGAAAGACCGAGACAGAGAAGGTAGACCACGCAATATGCGGACTGCACTATCCAGCGCTTCCCTGAGACAGTAACTGGGAAAGACCGAGACAGAGTAGTTAGATCACGCAATATGCGGACTGCACTATTCAGCGCTCCCTTGAGACAGTAACTGGGAAAGACCGAGACAGAGTAGTTAGACCACGCAATATGCGGACTGCACTATCCAGCGCTTCCTTCAGACAGTAACTGGGAAAGACCGAGACAGACTAGTAAGACCACGCAATATGCGAACTGCACTATTCAGCGCATCCTTGAGACAGTAACTATGAATGACCGAGACAGAGAAGGTAGACCACGCAATATGCGGACTGCACTATCCAGCGCTTCCTTGAGACAGTAACTGGGCAAGACCGAGATAGAGTAAGTAGACCACGCAATATGCACACTGCACTATCCAGCGCTTCCTTGAGACTAACTGGGAAAGACCGAGACCGAGTAGTTAGACTCGCAATATGCGGACTGCACTATTCAGCGCTTCCTTGAGACAGTAACTGGGAAAGACCGAGACAGAGTAGTTAGACCACGCAATATGCGGACTGCACTATCCAGCGCTTCCTTGAGACAGTAACTATGAAAGACCGAGACAGAGTAGTTAGACCACGCAATATGCCGTCTGCACTATCCAGCGCTTCCTTGAGACAGTAACTGGGAAAGACCGAGACAGAGTAGTTAGACCACGCAATATGCGGACTGCACTATCCAGCGCTTCCTTGAGACAGTAACTATGAAAGACCGAGACAGAGAAGTTAGACCACGCAATATGCGGACTGCACTATTCTGCGCTCCCTTGAGACAGTAAATGGGAAACACCAAGGCAGAGTATTTAGACCACGCAATATGCGGACTGCACTATTCAGCGCTCCCTTGAGACAGTAAATGGGAAACACCGAGGCAGAGTATTTAGACCACGCAATATGCGGACTGCACTATCCAGCGCTTCCTTGAGACAGTAACTATGAAAGACCGAGACAGAGAAGTTAGACCACGCAATATGCGGACTGCACTATCCAGCGCTTCCTTGAGACTGTAACTATGAAAGACCGAGACAGAGTAGTTAGACCACGCAATATGCGGACTGCACTATTCAGCGCTTCCTTGAGACAGTAACTGGGAAAGACCGAGACAGAGTAGGTAGACCACGCAATATGCGAACTGCACTATTCAGCGCTTCCTTGAGACAGTAACTGGGAAAGACCGAGACAGAGTAGTTAGACCACGCAATATGCGGACTGCACTATCCAGCGCTTCCTTGAGACAGTAACTATGAAAGACCGAGACAGAGTAGTTAGACCACGCAATATGCGGACTGCACTATCCAGCGCTTCCTTGAGACAGTAACTGGGAAAGACCGAGACAGAGTAGTTAGACCACGCAATATGCGGACTGCACTATCCAGCGCTTCCTTGAGACAGTAACTATGAAAGACCGAGACAGAGTAGTTAGACCACGCAATATGCGGAGTGCACTATCCAGCGCTTCCTTAAGACAGTAACTGGGAAAGACCGAGACAGAGTAGTTAGACCACGCAATATGCGGACTGCACTATTCAGCGCTTCCTTGAGACAGAGTAGTTAGACCACGCAATATACGGACTGCACTATCCAGCGCTTCCATGAGACAGTAACTATGAAAGACCGAGACAGAGTAGTTAGACCACGCAATATGCGGACTGCACTATTCAACGCTTCCTTGAGACAGTAACTGGGAAAGACCGAGACAGAGTAGTTAGACCACGCAATATGCGGACTGCACTATCCAGCGCTTCCTTGAGACAGTAACTATGAAGGACCGAGACACAGTAGTTAGACCACGCAATATGCGGACAGCACTATTCAGCGCTTCCTTGAGACAGTAACTGGGAAAGACCGAGACAGAGTAGTTAGATCACGCAATATGCGGACTGCACTATTCAGCGCTTCCATGAGACAGTAACTGGGAAAGACCGAGACAGAGAAGGTAGACCACGCCATATGCGGACTGCACTTTTCAGCACTTCCTTGAGACAGTAACTATGAAAGACCGAGACAGAGTAGGTAGACCACGCAATATGCGGACTGCATTATTCAGCGCTTCATTGAGACAGTAACTGGGAAAGGCCGAGACGGAGTAGGTAGACCACGCAATATGCGGACTGCACTATCCAGCGCTTCCTTGAGCCAGTAACTGGGAAAGACCGAGACAGAGTAGTTAGACCACGCAATATGCGGACTGCACTATCCAGCGCTTCCTTGAGACAGTAACTATGAAAGACCGAGACAGAGAAGGTAGACCACGCAATATGCGGACTGCACTATTCAGCGCATCCTTGAGACAGTAACTATGAAAGACCGAGGCAGAGTAGTTAGACCACGCAATATGCGGACTGCACTATCCAGCGCTTCCTTGAGACAGTAACTATGAAAGACCGAGACAGAGTAGGTAGACCACGCAATATGCGGACTGCATTATTCAGCGCTTCATTGAGACAGTAACTGGGAAAGGCCGAGACGGAGTAGGTAGACCACGCAATATGCGGACTGCACTATCCAGCGCTTCCTTGAGACAGTAACTGGGAAAGACCGAGACAGAGTAGTTAGACCACGCAATATGCGGACTGCGATATTCAGCGCTTCCTTGAGACAGTAACTGGGAAAGACCGAGACAGAGTAGTTAGACCACGCAATATGCGGACTGCACTATCCAGCGCTTCCTTGAGACAGCAACTATGAAAGACCGAGACACAGTAGTTAGACCACGCAATATGCGGACTGCACTATCCAGCGCTTCCTTGAGACAGTAACTATGAAAGACCGAGACAGAGTAGTTAGACCACGCAATATGCGGACTGCACTATCCGGCGCTTCCTTGAGACAGTAACTGGGAAAGACCGAGACAGAGTAGGTAGACCACGCAATATGCGGACTGCACTATCCAGCGCTTCCTTGAAACAGTAACTATGAAAGACCGAGGCAGAGTAGTTAGACCACGCAATATGCGGACTGCACTATCCAGCGCTTCCTTGAGACAGTAACTATGAAAGACCGAGACACAGTAGTTAGACCACGCAATATGCGGACTGCACTATCCAGCGCTTCCTTGAGACAGTAAATATGAAAGACCGAGACAGAGAAGGTAGACCACGCAATATGCGGACTGCACTATCCAGCGCTTCCTTGAGACAGTAACTATGAAAGACCGAGACAGAGAAGTTAGACCACGCAATATGCGGACTGCACTGTCCAGCGCTTCCTTGAGACAGTAACTGGGAAAGACCGAGACAGAGTAGGTAGACCACGCAATATGCGGACTGCACTATCCAGCGCTTCCTTGAGACAGTAACTATGAAAGACCGAGACAGAGAAGGTAGACCACGCAATATGCGGACTGCACTATCCAGCGCTTCCTTGAGACAGTAAATGGGAAAGACCGAGGCAGTGTAATTAGACCACGCAATATGCGGAATGCACTATTCAGCGCTCCCTAGAGAGAGTAACTGTGAAAGACCGAGACAGAGTAGTTAGACCACGCAAAATGCGGAATGCACTATCCAGCGCTACCTTGAGACAGTAACTGGGAAAGACCGAGACAGATTAGTTAGACCACGCAATATGCGGACTGCACTATTCAGCGCTTCCTTGAGACAGTAACTATGAAAGACCGAGACAGAGTAGATAGACCACGCAATATGCGGACTGCTCTATTCAGCGCTTCCTTGAGACAGTAACTGGGAAAGACCGAGACAGAGTAGGTAGACCACGCAATATGCGGACTGCACTATTCAGCGCTTCCTTGAGACAGTAACTATGAAAGACCGAGGCAGAGTAGTTAGACCACGCAATATGCGGACTGCACTATTCAGCGCCTCCTTGAGACAGTAACTGGGAAAGACCGAGACAGAGTAGTAAGACCACGCAATATGCGGACTGCACTATTCAGAGCTTCCTTGAGACAGTAACTATGATAGTCCGAGACAGAGTATTTAGACCACGCAATATGCGGACTGCACTATTCAGCGCATCCTTGAGACAGTAACTGGGAAAGACCGAGACAGAGTAGTAAGACCACGCAATGTGCGGACTGCACTATTCAGAGCTTCCTTGAGACAGTAACTATGAAAGTCCGAGACAGAGTATTTAGACCACACAATATGCGGACTGCACTATCCAGCGCTTCCTTGAGACAGTAACTATGAAAGACCGAGACAGAGTAGTTAGACCACGCAATATGCGGACTGCACTATTCAGCGCTTCCTTGAGACTGTAACTATGAAAGACCGAGGCAGAGTAGTTAGACCACGCAATATGCGGACTGCACTATCCAGCGCTTCCTTGAGACAGTAACTATGAAAGACCGAGACAGAGTAGGTCGACCACGCAATATGCGGACTGCACTATCCAGCGCATCCTTGAGACAGTAACTATGAAAGACCGAGACAGAGTAGCTAGACCACGAAATATGCGGACTGCACTATCCAGCGCTTCCTTGAGACAGTAACTATGAAAGACCGAGACAGAGTAGGTAGAACACGCAATATGCGGACTGCACTATCCAGCGCTTCCTTGAGACAGTAACTATGAAAGACCGAGACAGAGTAGTTAGACCACGCAATATGCGGACTGCACTATTCAGCGCTTCCTTGAGACAGTAACTGGGAAAGACCGAGACAGAGTAGGTAGACCACGCAATATGCGGACTGCACTATTCAGCGCTTCCTTGAGACAGTAACTATGAAAGACCGAGGCAGAGTAGTTAGACCACGCAATATGCGGACTGCACTATCCAGCGCTTCCTTGAGACAGTAACAGGGAAAGACCGAGACAGAGTAGTTAGACCACGCAATATGCGGACTGCACTATTCAGCGCTTCCTTGAGACAGTAACTGGGAAAGACCGAGACAGAGTAGGTAGACCACGCAATATGCGGACTGCACTATCCAGCGCTTCCTTGAGACAGTAAGTGGGAAAGACCGAGACAGAGTATTTAGACCACGCAATATGCGGACTGCACTATCCAGCGCTTCCTTGAGACAGTAACTATGAATGACCGAGACAGAGTAGTTAGACCACGCAATATGCGGACTGCACTATCCAGCGCTTCTTTGACACAGTTACTATGAAAGACCGAGACAGAGTATTTAGACCACGCAATATGCGGACTGCACTATCCAGCGCTTCTTTGACACAGTAACTATGAAAGACCGAGACAGAGTAGGTAGACCACGCAATATGCGGACTGCACTATTCAGCGCTTCCTTGAGACAGTAACTGGGAAAGACCAAGACAGAGAAGTAAGACCACGCAATATGCGGACTGCAGTATCCAGCGCTTCCTTGAGACAGTAACTGGGAAAGACCAAGAGAGAGAAGTAAGACCACGCAATATGCGGACTGCACTATCCAGCGCTTCCATGAGACAGTAACTGGGAAAGACCGAGACAGAGAAGTTAGACCACGCAATATGCGGAGTGCACTATCCAGCGCTTCCTTGAGACAGTAACTGGGAAAGACCAAGACAGAGTAGTTAGACCACGCAATATGCGGACTGCACTATCCAGTGCTTCCTTGAGACAGTAACTATGAAAGACCGAGACAGAGTAGTTAGACCACGCAATATGCGGACTGCACTATTCAGCGCTTCCATGAGACAGTAACTATGAAAGACCGAGACAGTGAAGGTAGACCACGCAATATGCGGACTGCACTATCCAGCGCATCCTTGAGACAGTAACTGGGAAAGACCGAGACAGAGTAGTTAGACCACGCAATATGCGGACTACACTATTCAGCGCTACCTTGAGACAGTAACTGGGAAAGACCGAGACAGAGTAGTTAGACCACGAAATATGCGGACTGCACTATTCAGAGCTTCCTTGAGACAGTAACTATGAAAGTCCGAGACAGAGTATTTAGACCACGCTATATGCGGACTGCACTATCCAGACTACCTTGAGACAGTAACTGGGAAAGATCGAGACAGGGTTGTTAGACCACGCAATATGCGGACTGCACTATTCAGCGCCTCCTTGAGACAGTAACTGGGAAAGACCGAGACAGAGTAGTAAGACCACGCAATATGCGGACTGCACTATTCAGAGCTTCCTTGAGACAGTAACTATGAAAGTCCGAGACAGAGTATTTAGACCACGCAATATGCGGACTGCACTATTCAGCGCATCCTTGAGACAGTAACTGGGAAAGACCGAGACAGAGTAGTAAGACCACGCAATATGCGGACTGCACTATTCAGCGCATCCTTGAGACAGTAACTGGGAAAGACCGAGACAGAGTATTTAGACCACGCAATATCCGGACTGCACTATCCAGCGCTTCCTTGAGACAGTAACTGGGAAAGACCGAGACAGAGTAGTAAGACCACGCAATATGCGGACTGCATTATTCAGCGCATCCTTGAGACAGTAACTGGGAAAGACCGAGATAGAGTAGGTAGACCACGCAATATGCACACTGCACTATCCAGCGCTTCCTTGAGACTAACTGGGAAAGACCGAGACCGAGTAGACTCGCAATATGCGGACTGCACTATTCAGCGCTTCCTTGAGACAGAAAATGTGTTAAGACTGAGCCAGAGTAGTTAGACCACGCAATATGCGGAATGCACTATCCATCGTTTCCTTGAGACAGTAACTGGGAAAGACCGAGACAGAGCAGTTAGACCGCGCAATATACGGACTGCACTCTCCAGCGCTTCCATGAGACAGTAACTGGGAAAGACCAAGACAGAGTAGGTAGACCACGCAATATGCGGACTGAACTATCCAGCGCTTCCTTGAGACAAAAACTATGAAAGACCAAGACAGAGAAGGTAGACCACGCAATATGCGGACTGTACTATCCAGCGCTTCCTTCAGACAGTAACAGGGAAAGACTGAGACAGAGAAGGTAGACCACGTAATATGCGGACTGCACTATCAAGCGCTTCCTTCAGACAGTAACTGGGAAAGACCGAGACAGATTAATTAGACCACGCAATATGCGGAGTGCACTATCCAGCGCTTCCTTGAGACAGTAAGTGGGTAAGACCGAGACAGAGTAGTTAGACCACGCAATATGCGGACTGCACTATCCAGCGCTTCCTTGAAGCACTAACTGGGAAAGACCGAAGCAGAGTAGTTAGACCACGCAATATGCGGACTGCACTATTCAGCGCTTCCTTGACACAGTAACTGGGAAAGACAGAGACAGAATAGTAAGACCACGCAATATGCGGACTGCACTATTCAGCGCATCCTTGAGACAGTAACTGGGAAAGATCGAGACAGAATAGTAAGACCACGCAATATGCGGACTGCACTATTCAGCGCTCCCTTGAGACAGTAAATGGGAAAGACCGAGGCAGAGTAGTTAGACCACGCAATATGCGGACTGCACTATTCAGCGCTTCCTTGAGACAGTAACTGGGAAAGACCGAGACAGAGTAGTTAGACCACGCAATATGCGAACTGCAATATCCAGCGCTTCCTTGAGACAGTTACTGGGAAAGACCGAGACAGAGTAGTAAGACCACGCAATTTGCGGACTGCACTATTCAGCGCTTCCTTGAGACAGTAACTGGGAAAGACCGAGATTGAGTAGTTAGACCACGCAATATGCGAACTGCACTATCCAGCGCTTCCTTGAGACAGTTACTGGGAAAGACCGAGACAGAGTAGTAAGACCACGCAATTTGCGGACTGCACTATCCAGCGCTTCCTTGAGACAGTAACAGGGAAAGACCGAGACAGAGTAGTTAGACCACGCAATATGCGGACTGCACTATTCAGCGCTTCCTTGAGACAGTAACTGGGAAAGACCGAGACAGAGTAGGTAGACCACGCAATATGCGGACTGCACTATCCAGCGCTTCCTTGAGACAGTAAGTGGGAAAGACCGAGACAGAGTATTTAGACCACGCAATATGCGGACTGCACTATCCAGCGCTTCCTTGAGACAGTAACTATGAATGACCGAGACAGAGTAGTTAGACCACGCAATATGCGGACTGCACTATCCAGCGCTTCTTTGACACAGTTACTATGAAAGACCGAGACAGAGTATTTAGACCACGCAATATGCGGACTGCACTATCCAGCGCTTCTTTGACACAGTAACTATGAAAGACCGAGACAGAGTAGGTAGACCACGCAATATGCGGACTGCACTATTCAGCGCTTCCTTGAGACAGTAACTGGGAAAGACCAAGACAGAGAAGTAAGACCACGCAATATGCGGACTGCAGTATCCAGCGCATCCTTGAGACAGTAACTGGGAAAGACCAAGACAGAGAAGTAAGACCACGCAATATGCGGACTGCACTATCCAGCGCTTCCATGAGACAGTAACTGGGAAAGACCGAGACAGAGAAGTTAGACCACGCAATATGCGGAGTGCACTATCCAGCGCTACCATGAGACAGTAACTGGGAAAGACCGAGACAGAGTAGTTAGACCACGCAATATGCGGAGTGCACTATCCAGCGCTTCCTTGAGACAGTAACTGTGAAAGACCAAGACAGAGAAGTTAGACCACGCAATATGCGGAGTGCACTATCCAGCGCTATCATGAGACAGTAACTGGGAAAGACCAAGACAGAGAAGTTAGACCACGCAATATGCGGACTGCACTATTCAGCGCTTCTATGAGACAGTAACTGGGAAAGACCGAGACAGAGTATGTAGACAACGCAATATGCGGACTGCACTATCCAGCGCTTCCATGAGACAGTAACTGGGAAGGACCGAGACAGAGTATTTAGACCACGCAATATGCGGACTGCACTATCCAGCGCTTCCTTGAGACAGTAACTGGGAAAGACCGAGACAGAGTAGTTAGACCACGCAATATGCGGACTGCACTATCCAGCGCTTCCTTGAGACAGTAACTATGAAAGACCAAGACAGAGAAGTTAGACCACGCAATATGCGGACTGCACTATCCAGCGCTTCCTTGAGACAGTAACTGGGAAAGACCGAGACAGTGTAGTTAGACCACGCAATATGCGGACTGCACTATTTAGCGCTTCCTTGAGACAGTAACTGTGAAAGATCAAGACAGAGTAGTTAGACCACGCAATATGCGGACTGCACTATTCAGCGCTTCCTTGAGACAGTAACTGGGAAAGACCAAGACAGAGTAGTTAGACCAAGCAATATGCGGACTGCACTATCCAGTGCTTCCTTGAGACAGTAACTATGAAAGATCGAGACAGAGTAGTTAGACCACGCAATATGCGGAGTGCACTATCCAGTGCTTCCTTGAGACAGTAACTATGAAAGACCGAGACAGAGTAGTTAGACCACGCAATATGCGGACTGCACTATTCAGCGCTTCCATGAGACAGTAACTATGAAAGACCGAGACAGTGAAGGTAGACCACGCAATATGCGGACTGCACTATCCAGCGCATCCTTGAGACAGTAACTGGGAAAGACCGAGACAGAGTAGTTAGACCACGCAATATGCGGACTACACTATTCAGCGCTACCTTGAGACAGTAACTGGGAAAGACCGAGACAGAGTAGTTAGACCACGAAATATGCGGACTGCACTATTCAGAGCTTCCTTGAGACAGTAACTATGAAAGTCCGAGACAGAGTATTTAGACCACGCTATATGCGGACTGCACTATCCAGCGCTACCGTGAGACAGTAACAGGGAAAGATCGAGACAGGGTTGTTAGACCACGCAATATGCGGACTGCACTATTCAGCGCCTCCTTGAGACAGTAACTGGGAAAGACCGAGACAGAGTAGTAAGACCACGCAATATGCGGACTGCACTATTCAGAGCTTCCTTGAGACAGTAACTGGGAAAGACCGAGACAGAGTAGTAAGACCACGCAATATGCGGACTGCACTATTCAGCGCATCCTTGAGACAGTAACTGGGAAAGACCGAGACAGAGAAGGTAGACCACGCAATATGCGGACTGCACTATTCAGAACTTCCTTGAGACAGTAACTATGAAAGACCGAGACAGAGTAGGTAGACCACGCAATATGCGGACTGCATTATTCAGCGCTTCATTGAGACAGTAACTGGGAAAGGCCGAGACGGAGTAGGTAGACCACGCAATATGCGGACTGCACTATCCAGCGCTTCCTTGAGACAGTAACTGGGAAAGACCGAGACAGAGTAGTTAGACCACGCAATATGCGGACTGCACTATCCAGCGCTTCCTTGAGACAGTAACTATGAAAGACCGAGACAGAGAAGGTAGACCACGCAATATGCGGACTGCGATATTCAGCGCTTCCTTGAGACAGTAACTGGGAAAGACCGAGACAGAGTAGTTAGACCACGCAATATGCGGACTGCACTATCCAGCGCTTCCTTGAGACAGCAACTATGAAAGACCGAGACACAGTAGTTAGACCACGCAATATGCGGACTGCACTATCCAGCGCTTCCTTGAGACAGTAACTATGAAAGACCGAGACAGAGTAGTTAGACCACGCAATATGCGGACTGCACTATCCAGCGCTTCCTTGAGACAGTAACTGGGAAAGACCGGGACAGAGTAGGTAGACCACGCAATATGCGGACTGCACTATCCAGCGCTTCCTTGAAACAGTAACTATGAAAGACCGAGGCAGAGTAGTTAGACCACGCAATATGCGGACTGCACTATCCAGCGCTTCCTTGAGACAGTAACTATGAAAGACCGAGACACAGTAGTTAGACCACGCAATATGCGGACTGCACTATCCAGCGCTTCCTTGAGACAGTAAATATGAAAGACCGAGACAGAGAAGGTAGACCACGCAATATGCGGACTGCACTATCCAGCGCTTCCTTGAGACAGTAACTATGAAAGACCGAGACAGAGAAGTTAGACCACGCAATATGCGGACTGCACTGTCCAGCGCTTCCTTGAGACAGTAACTGGGAAAGACCGAGACAGAGTAGGTAGACCACGCAATATGCGGACTGCACTATCCAGCGCTTCCTTGAGACAGTAACTATGAAAGACCGAGACAGAGAAGGTAGACCACGCAATATGCGGACTGCACTATCCAGCGCTTCCTTGAGACAGTAAATGGGAAAGACCGAGGCAGAGTAATTAGACCACGCAATATGCGGAATGCACTATTCAGCGCTCCCTAGAGAGAGTAACTGTGAAAGACCGAGACAGAGTAGTTAGACCACGCAAAATGCGGAATGCACTATCCAGCGCTACCTTGAGACAGTAACTGGGAAAGACCGAGACAGATTAGTTAGACCACGCAATATGCGGACTGCACTATTCAGCGCTTCCTTGAGACAGTAACTATGAAAGACCGAGACAGAGTAGATAGACCACGCAATATGCGGACTGCTCTATTCAGCGCTTCCTTGAGACAGTAACTGGGAAAGACCGAGACAGAGTAGGTAGACCACGCAATATGCGGACTGCACTATTCAGCGCTTCCTTGAGACAGTAACTATGAAAGACCGAGGCAGAGTAGTTAGACAACGCAATATGCGGACTGCACTATTCAGCGCCTCCTTGAGACAGTAACTGGGAAAGACCGAGACAGAGTAGTAAGACCACGCAATATGCGGACTGCACTATTCAGAGCTTCCTTGAGACAGTAACTATGATAGTCCGAGACAGAGTATTTAGACCACGCAATATGCGGACTGCACTATTCAGCGCATCCTTGAGACAGTAACTGGGAAAGACCGAGACAGAGTAGTAAGACCACGCAATGTGCGGACTGCACTATTCAGAGCTTCCTTGAGACAGTAACTATGAAAGTCCGAGACAGAGTATTTAGACCACACAATATGCGGACTGCACTATCCAGCGCTTCCTTGAGACAGTAACTATGAAAGACCGAGACAGAGTAGTTAGACCACGCAATATGCGGACAGCACTATTCAGCGCTTCCTTGAGACAGTAACTATGAAAGACCGAGGCAGAGTAGTTAGACCACGCAATATGCGGACTGCACTATCCAGCGCTTCCTTGAGACAGTAACTATGAAAGACCGAGACAGAGTAGGTCGACCACGCAATATGCGGACTGCACTATCCAGCGCATCCTTGAGACAGTAACTATGAAAGACCGAGACAGAGTAGCTAGACCACGAAATATGCGGACTGCACTATCCAGCGCTTCCTTGAGACAGTAACTATGAAAGACCGAGACAGAGTAGGTAGAACACGCAATATGCGGACTGCACTATCCAGCGCTTCCTTGAGACAGTAACTATGAAAGACCGAGACAGAGTAGTTAGACCACGCAATATGCGGACTGCACTATTCAGCGCTTCCTTGAGACAGTAACTGGGAAAGACCGAGACAGAGTAGGTAGACCACGCAATATGCGGACTGCACTATTCAGCGCTTCCTTGAGACAGTAACTATGAAAGACCGAGGCAGAGTAGTTAGACCACGCAATATGCGGACTGCACTATCCAGCGCTTCCTTGAGACAGTAACAGGGAAAGACCGAGACAGAGTAGTTAGACCACGCAATATGCGGACTGCACTATTCAGCGCTTCCTTGAGACAGTAACTGGGAAAGACCGAGACAGAGTAGGTAGACCACGCAATATGCGGACTGCACTATCCAGCGCTTCCTTGAGACAGTAAGTGGGAAAGACCGAGACAGAGTATTTAGACCACGCAATATGCGGACTGCACTATCCAGCGCTTCCTTGAGACAGTAACTATGAATGACCGAGACAGAGTAGTTAGACCACGCAATATGCGGACTGCACTATCCAGCGCTTCTTTGTCACAGTTACTATGAAAGACCGAGACAGAGTATTTAGACCACGCAATATGCGGACTGCACTATCCAGCGCTTCTTTGACACAGTAACTATGAAAGACCGAGACAGAGTAGGTAGACCACGCAATATGCGGACTGCACTATTCAGCGCTTCCTTGAGACAGTAACTGGGAAAGACCAAGACAGAGAAGTAAGACCACGCAATATGCGGACTGCAGTATCCAGCGCTTCCTTGAGACAGTAACTGGGAAAGACCAAGACAGAGAAGTAAGACCACGCAATATGCGGACTGCACTATCCAGCGCTTCCATGAGACAGTAACTGGGAAAGACCGAGACAGAGAAGTTAGACCACGCAATATGCGGAGTGCACTATCCAGCGCTACCATGAGACAGTAACTGGGAAAGACCGAGACAGAGTAGTTAGACCACGCAATATGCGGAGTGCACTATCCAGCGCTTCCTTGAGACAGTAACTGTGAAAGACCAAGACAGAGAAGTTAGACCACGCAATATGCGGAGTGCACTATCCAGCGCTATCATGAGACAGTAACTGGGAAAGACCAAGACAGAGAAGTTAGACCACGCAATATGCGGACTGCACTATTCAGCGCTTCCATGAGACAGTAACTGGGAAAGACCGAGACAGAGTAGGTAGACAACGCAATATGCGGACTGCACTATCCAGCGCTTCCATGAGACAGTAACTGGGAAGGACCGAGACAGAGTATTTAGACCACGCAATATGCGGACTGCACTATCCAGCGCTTCCTTGAGACAGTAACTGGGAAAGACCGAGACAGAGTAGTTAGACCACGCAATATGCGGACTGCACTATCCAGCGCTTCCTTGAGACAGTAACTATGAAAGACCAAGACAGAGAAGTTAGACCACGCAATATGCGGACTGCACTATCCAGCGCTTCCTTGAGACAGTAACTGGGAAAGACCGAGACAGTGTAGTTAGACCACGCAATATGCGGACTGCACTATTTAGCGCTTCCTTGAGACAGTAACTGTGAAAGATCAAGACAGAGTAGTTAGACCACGCAATATGCGGACTGCACTATTCAGCGCTTCCTTGAGACAGTAACTGGGAAAGACCAAGACAGAGTAGTTAGACCACGCAATATGCGGACTGCACTATCCAGTGCTTCCTTGAGACAGTAACTATGAAAGACCGAGACAGAGTAGTTAGACCACGCAATATGCGGACTGCACTATTCAGCGCTTCCATGAGACAGTAACTATGAAAGACCGAGACAGTGAAGGTAGACCACGCAATATGCGGACTGCACTATCCAGCGCATCCTTGAGACAGTAACTGGGAAAGACCGAGACAGAGTAGTTAGACCACGCAATATGCGGACTACACTATTCAGCGCTACCTTGAGACAGTAACTGGGAAAGACCGAGACAGAGTAGTTAGACCACGAAATATGCGGACTGCACTATTCAGAGCTTCCTTGAGACAGTAACTATGAAAGTCCGAGACAGAGTATTTAGACCACGCTATATGCGGACTGCACTATCCAGCGCTACCTTGAGACAGTAACTGGGAAAGATCGAGACAGGGTTGTTAGACCACGCAATATGCGGACTGCACTATTCAGCGCCTCCTTGAGACAGTAACTGGGAAAGACCGAGACAGAGTAGTAAGACCACGCAATATGCGGACTGCACTATTCAGAGCTTCCTTGAGACAGTAACTATGAAAGTCCGAGACAGAGTATTTAGACCACGCAATATGCGGACTGCACTATTCAGCGCATCCTTGAGACAGTAACTGGGAAAGACCGAGACAGAGTAGTAAGACCACGCAATATGCGGACGGCACTATTCAGCGCATCCTTGAGACAGTAACTGGGAAAGACCGAGACAGAGTATTTAGACCACGCAATATCCGGACTGCACTATCCAGCGCTTCCTTGAGACAGTAACTGGGAAAGACCGAGACAGAGTAGTAAGACCACGCAATATGCGGACTGCATTATTCAGCGCATCCTTGAGACAGTAACTGGGAAAGACCGAGATAGAGTAGGTAGACCACGCAATATGCACACTGCACTATCCAGCGCTTCCTTGAGACTAACTGGGAAAGACCGAGACCGAGTAGACTCGCAATATGCGGACTGCACTATTCAGCGCTTCCTTGAGACAGAAAATGTGTTAAGACTGAGCCACAGTAGTTAGACCACGCAATATGCGGAGTGCACTATCCATCGTTTCCTTGAGACAGTAACTGGGAAAGACCGAGACAGAGTAGTAAGACCACGCAATATGCGGACTGCATTATTCAGCGCATCCTTGAGACAGTAACTGGGAAAGACCGAGATAGAGTAGGTAGACCACGCAATATGCACACTGCACTATCCAGCGCTTCCTTGAGACTAACTGGGAAAGACCGAGACCGAGTAGACTCGCAATATGCGGACTGCACTATTCAGCGCTTCCTTGAGACAGAAAATGTGTTAAGACTGAGCCAGAGTAGTTAGACCACGCAATATGCGGAGTGCACTCTCCAGCGCTTCCATGAGACAGTAACTGGGAAAGACCAAGACAGAGTAGGTAGACCACGCAATATGCGGACTGAACTATCCAGCGCTTCCTTGAGACAGTAACTATGAAAGACCAAGACAGAGAAGGTAGACCACGCAATATGCGGACTGTACTATCCAGCGCTTCCTTCAGACAGTAACAGGGAAAGACCGAGACAGAGAAGGTAGACCACGTAATATGCGGACTGCACTATCAAGCGCTTCCTTCAGACAGTAACTGGGAAAGACCGAGACAGATTAATTAGACCACGCAATATGCGGAGTGCACTATCCAGCGCTTCCTTGAGACAGTAAGTGGGTAAGACCGAGACAGAGTAGTTAGACCACGCAATATGCGGACTGCACTATCCAGCGCTTCCTTGAAGCACTAACTGGGAAAGACCGAAGCAGAGTAGTTAGACCACGCAATATGCGGACTGCACTATTCAGCGCTTCCTTGACACAGTAACTGGGAAAGACAGAGACAGAATAGTAAGACCACGCAATATGCGGACTGCACTATTCAGCGCATCCTTGAGACAGTAACTGGGAAAGATCGAGACAGAATAGTAAGACCACGCAATATGCGGACTGCACTATTCAGCGCTCCCTTGAGACAGTAAATGGGAAAGACCGAGGCAGAGTAGTTAGACCACGCAATATGCGGACTGCTATATTCAGCGCTTCCTTGAGACAGTAACTGGGAAAGACCGAGACAGAGTAGTTAGACCACGCAATATGCGAACTGCAATATCCAGCGCTTCCTTGAGACTGTTACTGGGAAAGACCGAGACAGAGTAGTAAGACCACGCAATTTGCGGACTGCACTATTCAGCGCTTCCTTGAGACAGTAACTGGGAAAGACCGAGATTGAGTAGTTAGACCACGCAATATGCGAACTGCACTATCCAGCGCTTCCTTGAGACAGTTACTGGGAAAGACCGAGACAGAGTAGTAAGACCACGCAATTTGCGGACTGCACTATCCAGCGCTTCCTTGAGACAGTAACAGGGAAAGACCGAGACAGAGTAGTTAGACCACGCAATATGCGGACTGCACTATTCAGCGCTTCCTTGAGACAGTAACTGGGAAAGACCGAGACAGAGTAGGTAGACCACGCAATATGCGGACTGCACTATCCAGCGCTTCCTTGAGACAGTAAGTGGGAAAGACCGAGACAGAGTATTTAGACCACGCAATATGCGGACTGCACTATCCAGCGCTTCCTTGAGACAGTAACTATGAATGACCGAGACAGAGTAGTTAGACCACGCAATATGCGGACTGCACTATCCAGCGCTTCTTTGACACAGTTACTATGAAAGACCGAGACAGAGTATATAGACCACGCAATATGCGGACTGCACTATCCAGCGCTTCTTTGACACAGTAACTATGAAAGACCGAGACAGAGTAGGTAGACCACGCAATATGCGGACTGCACTATTCAGCGCTTCCTTGAGACAGTAACTGGGAAAGACCAAGACAGAGAAGTAAGACCACGCAATATGCGGACTGCAGTATCCAGCGCTTCCTTGAGACAGTAACTGGGAAAGACCAAGACAGAGAAGTACCACCACGCAATATGCGGACTGCACTATCCAGCGCTTCCATGAGACAGTAACTGGGAAAGACCGAGACAGCGAAGTTAGACCACGCAATATGCGGAGTGCACTATCCAGCGCTACCATGAGACAGTAACTGGGAAAGACCGAGACAGAGTAGTTAGACCACGCAATATGCGGAGTGCACTATCCAGCGCTTCCTTGAGACAGTAACTGTGAAAGACCAAGACAGAGAAGTTAGACCACGCAATATGCGGAGTGCACTATCCAGCGCTATCATGAGACAGTAACTGGGAAAGACCAAGACAGAGAAGTTAGACCACGCAATATGCGGACTGCACTATTCAGCGCTTCCATGAGACAGTAACTGGGAAAGACCGAGACAGAGTAGGTAGACAACGCAATATGCGGACTGCACTATCCAGCGCTTCCATGAGACAGTAACTGGGAAGGACCGAGACAGAGTATTTAGACCACGCAATATGCGGACTGCACTATCCAGCGCTTCCTTGAGACAGTAACTGGGAAAGACCGAGACAGAGTAGTTAGACCACGCAATATGCGGACTGCACTATCCAGCGCTTCCTTGAGACAGTAACTATGAAAGACCAAGACAGAGAAGTTAGACCACGCAATATGCGGACTGCACTATCCAGCGCTTCCTTGAGACAGTAACTGGGAAAGACCGAGACAGTGTAGTTAGACCACGCAATATGCGGACTGCACTATTTAGCGCTTCCTTGAGACAGTAACTGTGAAAGATCAAGACAGAGTAGTTAGACCACGCAATATGCGGACTGCACTATTCAGCGCTTCCTTGAGACAGTAACTGGGAAAGACCAAGACAGAGTAGTTAGACCACGCAATATGCGGACTGCACTATCCAGTGCTTCCTTGAGACAGTAACTATGAAAGATCGAGAGAGAGTAGTTAGACCACGCAATATGCGGAGTGCACTCTCCAGTGCTTCCTTGAGACAGTAACTATGAAAGACCGAGACAGAGTAGTTAGACCACGCAATATGCGGACTGCACTATTCAGCGCTTCCATGAGACAGTAACTATGAAAGACCGAGACAGTGAAGGTAGACCACGCAATATGCGGACTGCACTATCCAGCGCATCCTTGAGACAGTAACTGGGAAAGACCGAGACAGAGTAGTTAGACCACGCAATATGCGGACTACACTATTCAGCGCTACCTTGAGACAGTAACTGGGAAAGACCGAGACAGAGTAGTTAGACCACGAAATATGCGGACTGCACTATTCAGAGCTTCCTTGAGACAGTAACTATGAAAGTCCGAGACAGAGTATTTAGACCACGCTATATGCGGACTGCACTATCCAGCGCTACCGTGAGACAGTAACAGGGAAAGATCGAGACAGGGTTGTTAGACCACGCAATATGCGGACTGCACTATTCAGCGCCTCCTTGAGACAGTAACTGGGAAAGACCGAGACAGAGTAGTAAGACCACGCAATATGCGGACTGCACTATTCAGAGCTTCCTTGAGACAGTAACTGGGAAAGACCGAGACAGAGTAGTAAGACCACGCAATATGCGGACTGCACTATTCAGCGCATCCTTGAGACAGTAACTGGGAAAGACCGAGACAGAGAAGGTAGACCACGCAATATGCGGACTGCACTATTCAGAACTTCCTTGAGACAGTAACTATGAAAGACCGAGACAGAGTAGGTAGACCACGCAATATGCGGACTGCATTATTCAGCGCTTCATTGAGACAGTAACTGGGAAAGGCCGAGACGGAGTAGGTAGACCACGCAATATGCGGACTGCACTATCCAGCGCTTCCTTGAGACAGTAACTGGGAAAGACCGAGACAGAGTAGTTAGACCACGCAATATGCGGACTGCACTATCCAGCGCTTCCTTGAGACAGTAACTATGAAAGACCGAGACAGAGAAGGTAGACCACGCAATATGCGGACTGCGATATTCAGCGCTTCCTTGAGACAGTAACTGGGAAAGACCGAGACAGAGTAGTTAGACCACGCAATATGCGGACTGCACTATCCAGCGCTTCCTTGAGACAGCAACTATGAAAGACCGAGACACAGTAGTTAGACCACGCAATATGCGGACTGCACTATCCAGCGCTTCCTTGAGACAGTAACTATGAAAGACCGAGACAGAGTAGTTAGACCACGCAATATGCGGACTGCACTATCCAGCGCTTCCTTGAGACAGTAACTGGGAAAGACCGGGACAGAGTAGGTAGACCACGCAATATGCGGACTGCACTATCCAGCGCTTCCTTGAAACAGTAACTATGAAAGACCGAGGCAGAGTAGTTAGACCACGCAATATGCGGACTGCACTATCCAGCGCTTCCTTGAGACAGTAACTATGAAAGACCGAGACACAGTAGTTAGACCACGCAATATGCGGACTGCACTATCCAGCGCTTCCTTGAGACAGTAAATATGAAAGACCGAGACAGAGAAGGTAGACCACGCAATATGCGGACTGCACTATCCAGCGCTTCCTTGAGACAGTAACTATGAAAGACCGAGACAGAGAAGTTAGACCACGCAATATGCGGACTGCACTGTCCAGCGCTTCCTTGAGACAGTAACTGGGAAAGACCGAGACAGAGTAGGTAGACCACGCAATATGCGGACTGCACTATCCAGCGCTTCCTTGAGACAGTAACTATGAAAGACCGAGACAGAGAAGGTAGACCACGCAATATGCGGACTGCACTATCCAGCGCTTCCTTGAGACAGTAAATGGGAAAGACCGAGGCAGAGTAATTAGACCACGCAATATGCGGAATGCACTATTCAGCGCTCCCTAGAGAGAGTAACTGTGAAAGACCGAGACAGAGTAGTTAGACCACGCAAAATGCGGAATGCACTATCCAGCGCTACCTTGAGACAGTAACTGGGAAAGACCGAGACAGATTAGTTAGACCACGCAATATGCGGACTGCACTATTCAGCGCTTCCTTGAGACAGTAACTATGAAAGACCGAGACAGAGTAGATAGACCACGCAATATGCGGACTGCTCTATTCAGCGCTTCCTTGAGACAGTAACTGGGAAAGACCGAGACAGAGTAGGTAGACCACGCAATATGCGGACTGCACTATTCAGCGCTTCCTTGAGACAGTAACTATGAAAGACCGAGGCAGAGTAGTTAGACCACGCAATATGCGGACTGCACTATTCAGCGCCTCCTTGAGACAGTAACTGGGAAAGACCGAGACAGAGTAGTAAGACCACGCAATATGCGGACTGCACTATTCAGAGCTTCCTTGAGACAGTAACTATGATAGTCCGAGACAGAGTATTTAGACCACGCAATATGCGGACTGCACTATTCAGCGCATCCTTGAGACAGTAACTGGGAAAGACCGAGACAGAGTAGTAAGACCACGCAATGTGCGGACTGCACTATTCAGAGCTTCCTTGAGACAGTAACTATGAAAGTCCGAGACAGAGTATTTAGACCACACAATATGCGGACTGCACTATCCAGCGCTTCCTTGAGACAGTAACTATGAAAGACCGAGACAGAGTAGTTAGACCACGCAATATGCGGACAGCACTATTCAGCGCTTCCTTGAGACAGTAACTATGAAAGACCGAGGCAGAGTAGTTAGACCACGCAATATGCGGACTGCACTATCCAGCGCTTCCTTGAGACAGTAACTATGAAAGACCGAGACAGAGTAGGTCGACCACGCAATATGCGGACTGCACTATCCAGCGCATCCTTGAGACAGTAACTATGAAAGACCGAGACAGAGTAGCTAGACCACGAAATATGCGGACTGCACTATCCAGCGCTTCCTTGAGACAGTAACTATGAAAGACCGAGACAGAGTAGGTAGAACACGCAATATGCGGACTGCACTATCCAGCGCTTCCTTGAGACAGTAACTATGAAAGACCGAGACAGAGTAGTTAGACCACGCAATATGCGGACTGCACTATTCAGCGCTTCCTTGAGACAGTAACTGGGAAAGACCGAGACAGAGTAGGTAGACCACGCAATATGCGGACTGCACTATTCAGCGCTTCCTTGAGACAGTAACTATGAAAGACCGAGGCAGAGTAGTTAGACCACGCAATATGCGGACTGCACTATCCAGCGCTTCCTTGAGACAGTAACAGGGAAAGACCGAGACAGAGTAGTTAGACCACGCAATATGCGGACTGCACTATTCAGCGCTTCCTTGAGACAGTAACTGGGAAAGACCGAGACAGAGTAGGTAGACCACGCAATATGCGGACTGCACTATCCAGCGCTTCCTTGAGACAGTAAGTGGGAAAGACCGAGACAGAGTATTTAGACCACGCAATATGCGGACTGCACTATCCAGCGCTTCCTTGAGACAGTAACTATGAATGACCGAGACAGAGTAGTTAGACCACGCAATATGCGGACTGCACTATCCAGCGCTTCTTTGTCACAGTTACTATGAAAGACCGAGACAGAGTATTTAGACCACGCAATATGCGGACTGCACTATCCAGCGCTTCTTTGACACAGTAACTATGAAAGACCGAGACAGAGTAGGTAGACCACGCAATATGCGGACTGCACTATTCAGCGCTTCCTTGAGACAGTAACTGGGAAAGACCAAGACAGAGAAGTAAGACCACGCAATATGCGGACTGCAGTATCCAGCGCTTCCTTGAGACAGTAACTGGGAAAGACCAAGACAGAGAAGTAAGACCACGCAATATGCGGACTGCACTATCCAGCGCTTCCATGAGACAGTAACTGGGAAAGACCGAGACAGAGAAGTTAGACCACGCAATATGCGGAGTGCACTATCCAGCGCTACCATGAGACAGTAACTGGGAAAGACCGAGACAGAGTAGTTAGACCACGCAATATGCGGAGTGCACTATCCAGCGCTTCCTTGAGACAGTAACTGTGAAAGACCAAGACAGAGAAGTTAGACCACGCAATATGCGGAGTGCACTATCCAGCGCTATCATGAGACAGTAACTGGGAAAGACCAAGACAGAGAAGTTAGACCACGCAATATGCGGACTGCACTATTCAGCGCTTCCATGAGACAGTAACTGGGAAAGACCGAGACAGAGTAGGTAGACAACGCAATATGCTGACTGCACTATCCAGCGCTTCCATGAGACAGTAACTGGGAAGGACCGAGACAGAGTATTTAGACCACGCAATATGCGGACTGCACTATCCAGCGCTTCCTTGAGACAGTAACTGGGAAAGACCGAGACAGAGTAGTTAGACCACGCAATATGCGGACTGCACTATCCAGCGCTTCCTTGAGACAGTAACTATGAAAGACCAAGACAGAGAAGTTAGACCACGCAATATGCGGACTGCACTATCCAGCGCTTCCTTGAGACAGTAACTGGGAAAGACCGAGACAGTGTAGTTAGACCACGCAATATGCGGACTGCACTATTTAGCGCTTCCTTGAGACAGTAACTGTGAAAGATCAAGACAGAGTAGTTAGACCACGCAATATGCGGACTGCACTATTCAGCGCTTCCTTGAGACAGTAACTGGGAAAGACCAAGACAGAGTAGTTAGACCACGCAATATGCGGACTGCACTATCCAGTGCTTCCTTGAGACAGTAACTATGAAAGACCGAGACAGAGTAGTTAGACCACGCAATATGCGGACTGCACTATTCAGCGCTTCCATGAGACAGTAACTATGAAAGACCGAGACAGTGAAGGTAGACCACGCAATATGCGGACTGCACTATCCAGCGCATCCTTGAGACAGTAACTGGGAAAGACCGAGACAGAGTAGTTAGACCACGCAATATGCGGACTACACTATTCAGCGCTACCTTGAGACAGTAACTGGGAAAGACCGAGACAGAGTAGTTAGACCACGAAATATGCGGACTGCACTATTCAGAGCTTCCTTGAGACAGTAACTATGAAAGTCCGAGACAGAGTATTTAGACCACGCTATATGCGGACTGCACTATCCAGCGCTACCTTGAGACAGTAACTGGGAAAGATCGAGACAGGGTTGTTAGACCACGCAATATGCGGACTGCACTATTCAGCGCCTCCTTGAGACAGTAACTGGGAAAGACCGAGACAGAGTAGTAAGACCACGCAATATGCGGACTGCACTATTCAGAGCTTCCTTGAGACAGTAACTATGAAAGTCCGAGACAGAGTATTTAGACCACGCAATATGCGGACTGCACTATTCAGCGCATCCTTGAGACAGTAACTGGGAAAGACCGAGACAGAGTAGTAAGACCACGCAATATGCGGACGGCACTATTCAGCGCATCCTTGAGACAGTAACTGGGAAAGACCGAGACAGAGTATTTAGACCACGCAATATCCGGACTGCACTATCCAGCGCTTCCTTGAGACAGTAACTGGGAAAGACCGAGACAGAGTAGTAAGACCACGCAATATGCGGACTGCATTATTCAGCGCATCCTTGAGACAGTAACTGGGAAAGACCGAGATAGAGTAGGTAGACCACGCAATATGCACACTGCACTATCCAGCGCTTCCTTGAGACTAACTGGGAAAGACCGAGACCGAGTAGACTCGCAATATGCGGACTGCACTATTCAGCGCTTCCTTGAGACAGAAAATGTGTTAAGACTGAGCCACAGTAGTTAGACCACGCAATATGCGGAGTGCACTATCCATCGTTTCCTTGAGACAGTAACTGGGAAAGACCGAGACAGAGTAGTAAGACCACGCAATATGCGGACTGCATTATTCAGCGCATCCTTGAGACAGTAACTGGGAAAGACCGAGATAGAGTAGGTAGACCACGCAATATGCACACTGCACTATCCAGCGCTTCCTTGAGACTAACTGGGAAAGACCGAGACCGAGTAGACTCGCAATATGCGGACTGCACTATTCAGCGCTTCCTTGAGACAGAAAATGTGTTAAGACTGAGCCAGAGTAGTTAGACCACGCAATATGCGGAGTGCACTCTCCAGCGCTTCCATGAGACAGTAACTGGGAAAGACCAAGACAGAGTAGGTAGACCACGCAATATGCGGACTGAACTATCCAGCGCTTCCTTGAGACAGTAACTATGAAAGACCAAGACAGAGAAGGTAGACCACGCAATATGCGGACTGTACTATCCAGCGCTTCCTTCAGACAGTAACAGGGAAAGACCGAGACAGAGAAGGTAGACCACGTAATATGCGGACTGCACTATCAAGCGCTTCCTTCAGACAGTAACTGGGAAAGACCGAGACAGATTAATTAGACCACGCAATATGCGGAGTGCACTATCCAGCGCTTCCTTGAGACAGTAAGTGGGTAAGACCGAGACAGAGTAGTTAGACCACGCAATATGCGGACTGCACTATCCAGCGCTTCCTTGAAGCACTAACTGGGAAAGACCGAAGCAGAGTAGTTAGACCACGCAATATGCGGACTGCACTATTCAGCGCTTCCTTGACACAGTAACTGGGAAAGACAGAGACAGAATAGTAAGACCACGCAATATGCGGACTGCACTATTCAGCGCATCCTTGAGACAGTAACTGGGAAAGATCGAGACAGAATAGTAAGACCACGCAATATGCGGACTGCACTATTCAGCGCTCCCTTGAGACAGTAAATGGGAAAGACCGAGGCAGAGTAGTTAGACCACGCAATATGCGGACTGCTATATTCAGCGCTTCCTTGAGACAGTAACTGGGAAAGACCGAGACAGAGTAGTTAGACCACGCAATATGCGAACTGCAATATCCAGCGCTTCCTTGAGACTGTTACTGGGAAAGACCGAGACAGAGTAGTAAGACCACGCAATTTGCGGACTGCACTATTCAGCGCTTCCTTGAGACAGTAACTGGGAAAGACCGAGATTGAGTAGTTAGACCACGCAATATGCGAACTGCACTATCCAGCGCTTCCTTGAGACAGTTACTGGGAAAGACCGAGACAGAGTAGTAAGACCACGCAATTTGCGGACTGCACTATCCAGCGCTTCCTTGAGACAGTAACAGGGAAAGACCGAGACAGAGTAGTTAGACCACGCAATATGCGGACTGCACTATTCAGCGCTTCCTTGAGACAGTAACTGGGAAAGACCGAGACAGAGTAGGTAGACCACGCAATATGCGGACTGCACTATTCAGCGCTTCCTTGAGACAGTAAGTGGGAAAGACCGAGACAGAGTATTTAGACCACGCAATATGCGGACTGCACTATCCAGCGCTTCCTTGAGACAGTAACTATGAATGACCGAGACAGAGTAGTTAGACCACGCAATATGCGGACTGCACTATCCAGCGCTTCTTTGACACAGTTACTATGAAAGACCGAGACAGAGTATATAGACCACGCAATATGCGGACTGCACTATCCAGCGCTTCTTTGACACAGTAACTATGAAAGACCGAGACAGAGTAGGTAGACCACGCAATATGCGGACTGCACTATTCAGCGCTTCCTTGAGACAGTAACTGGGAAAGACCAAGACAGAGAAGTAAGACCACGCAATATGCGGACTGCAGTATCCAGCGCTTCCTTGAGACAGTAACTGGGAAAGACCAAGACAGAGAAGTACCACCACGCAATATGCGGACTGCACTATCCAGCGCTTCCATGAGACAGTAACTGGGAAAGACCGAGACAGCGAAGTTAGACCACGCAATATGCGGAGTGCACTATCCAGCGCTACCATGAGACAGTAACTGGGAAAGACCGAGACAGAGTAGTTAGACCACGCAATATGCGGAGTGCACTATCCAGCGCTTCCTTGAGACAGTAACTGTGAAAGACCAAGACAGAGAAGTTAGACCACGCAATATGCGGAGTGCACTATCCAGCGCTATCATGAGACAGTAACTGGGAAAGACCAAGACAGAGAAGTTAGACCACGCAATATGCGGACTGCACTATTCAGCGCTTCCATGAGACAGTAACTGGGAAAGACCGAGACAGAGTAGGTAGACAACGCAATATGCGGACTGCACTATCCAGCGCTTCCATGAGACAGTAACTGGGAAGGACCGAGACAGAGTATTTAGACCACGCAATATGCGGACTGCACTATCCAGCGCTTCCTTGAGACAGTAACTGGGAAAGACCGAGACAGAGTAGTTAGACCACGCAATATGCGGACTGCACTATCCAGCGCTTCCTTGAGACAGTAACTATGAAAGACCAAGACAGAGAAGTTAGACCACGCAATATGCGGACTGCACTATCCAGCGCTTCCTTGAGACAGTAACTGGGAAAGACCGAGACAGTGTAGTTAGACCACGCAATATGCGGACTGCACTATTTAGCGCTTCCTTGAGACAGTAACTGTGAAAGATCAAGACAGAGTAGTTAGACCACGCAATATGCGGACTGCACTATTCAGCGCTTCCTTGAGACAGTAACTGGGAAAGACCAAGACAGAGTAGTTAGACCACGCAATATGCGGACTGCACTATCCAGTGCTTCCTTGAGACAGTAACTATGAAAGATCGAGACAGAGTAGTTAGACCACGCAATATGCGGAGTGCACTCTCCAGTGCTTCCTTGAGACAGTAACTATGAAAGACCGAGACAGAGTAGTTAGACCACGCAATATGCGGACTGCACTATTCAGCGCTTCCATGAGACAGTAACTATGAAAGACCGAGACAGTGAAGGTAGACCACGCAATATGCGGACTGCACTATCCAGCGCATCCTTGAGACAGTAACTGGGAAAGACCGAGACAGAGTAGTTAGACCACGCAATATGCGGACTACACTATTCAGCGCTACCTTGAGACAGTAACTGGGAAAGACCGAGACAGAGTAGTTAGACCACGAAATATGCGGACTGCACTATTCAGAGCTTCCTTGAGACAGTAACTATGAAAGTCCGAGACAAAGTATTTAGACCACGCTATATGCGGACTGCACTATCCAGCGCTACCTTGAGACAGTAACTGGGAAAGATCGAGACAGGGTTGTTAGACCACGCAATATGCGGACTGCACTATTCAGCGCCTCCTTGAGACAGTAACTGGGAAAGACCGAGACAGAGTAGTAAGACCACGCAATATGCGGACTGCACTATTCAGAGCTTCCTTGAGACAGTAACTATGAAAGTCCGAGACAGAGTATTTAGACCACGCAATATGGGGACTGCACTATTCAGCGCATCCTTGAGACAGTAACTGGGAAAGACCGAGACAGAGTAGTAAGACCACGCAATATGCGGACTGCACTATTCAGCGCATCCTTGAGACAGTAACTGGGAAAGACCGAGACAGAGTATTTAGACCACGCAATATCCGGACTGCACTATCCAGCGCTTCCTTGAGACAGTAACTGGGAAAGACCGAGACAGAGTAGTAAGACCACGCAATATGCGGACTGCATTATTCAGCGCATCCTTGAGACAGTAACTGGGAAAGACCGAGATAGAGTAGGTAGACCACGCAATATGCACACTGCACTATCCAGCGCTTCCTTGAGACTAACTGGGAAAGACCGAGACCGAGTAGACTCGCAATATGCGGACTGCACTATTCAGCGCTTCCTTGAGACAGAAAATGTGTTAAGACTGAGCCAGAGTAGTTAGACCACGCAATATGCGGAGTGCACTATCCATCGTTTCCTTGAGACAGTAACTGGGAAAGACCGAGACAGAGCAGTTAGACCGCGCAATATACGGACTGCACTCTCCAGCGCTTCCATGAGACAGTAACTGGGAAAGACCAAGACAGAGTAGGTAGACCACGCAATATGCGGACTGAACTATCCAGCGCTTCCTTGAGACAGTAACTATGAAAGACCAAGACAGAGAAGGTAGACCACGCAATATGCGGACCTTACTATCCAGCGCTTCCTTCAGACAGTAACAGGGAAAGACCGAGACAGAGAAGGTAGACCACGTAATATGCGGACTGCACTATCAAGCGCTTCCTTCAGACAGTAACTGGGAAAGACCGAGACAGATTAATTAGACCACGCAATATGCGGAGTGCACTATCCAGCGCTTCCTTGAGACAGTAAGTGGGTAAGACCGAGACAGAGTAGTTAGACCACGCAATATGCGGACTGCACTATCCAGCGCTTCCTTGAAGCACTAACTGGGAAAGACCGAAGCAGAGTAGTTAGACCACGCAATATGCGGACTGCACTATTCAGCGCTTCCTTGACACAGTAACTGGGAAAGACAGAGACAGAATAGTAAGACCACGCAATATGCGGACTGCACTATTCAGCGCATCCTTGAGACAGTAACTGGGAAAGATCGAGACAGAATAGTAAGACCACGCAATATGCGGACTGCACTATTCAGCGCTCCCTTGAGACAGTAAATGGGAAAGACCGAGGCAGAGTAGTTAGACCACGCAATATGCGGACTGCACTATTCAGCGCTTCCTTGAGACAGTAACTGGGAAAGACCGAGACAGAGTAGTTAGACCACGCAATATGCGAACTGCAATATCCAGCGCTTCCTTGAGACAGTTACTGGGAAAGACCGAGACAGAGTAGTAAGACCACGCAATTTGCGGACTGCACTATTCAGCGCTTCCTTGAGACAGTAACTGGGAAAGACCGAGATTGAGTAGTTAGACCACGCAATATGCGAACTGCACTATCCAGCGCTTCCTTGAGACAGTTACTGGGAAAGACCGAGACAGAGTAGTAAGACCACGCAATTTGCGGACTGCACTATTCAGCGCTTCCTTGAGACAGTAACTGGGAAGGACCGAGATAGAGTAGGTAGACCACGCAATATGCAATCTGCACTATCCAGCGCTTCCTTGAGACTAACTGGGAAAGACCGAGACCGAGTAGTTAGACTCGCAATATGCGGACTGCACTATTCAGCGCTTCCTTGAGACAGTAAATGGGAAAGACCGAGACAGAGAAGGTAGACCACGCAATATGCGGACTGCACTATCCAGCGCTTCCATGAGACAGTAACTGGGAAAGACCGAGACAGAGAAGGTAGACCAAGCAATATGGGGACTGCACTATCCAGCGCTTCCTTGAGACTGTAACTGGGAAAGACCGAGACAGAGTAGTTAGACCACGCAATATGCGGACTGCACTATTCAGCGCTTCCTTGAGACCGTAACTGGGAAAGACCGAGACAGAGTAGTTAGACCACGCAATATGCGGACTGCACTATCCAGCACTTCCTTGAGACAGTAACTGGGAAAGACCGAGACAGAGTAGTTAGACCACGCAATATGCGGACTGCACTATTCAGCGCTTCCTTGAGACAGTAACTATGAAAGACCAGGACAGAGAAGGGAGACCACGCAATATGCGGACTGCACTATCCAGCGCTTCCTTGAGACAGTAACTGGGAAAGACCGAGACAGAGTAGTTAGACCACGCATTATGCGGACTGTACTATTCAGCGCTTCCTTGAGAAAATAACTGGGAAAAACCGAGACAGAGTAGTTAGACCACGCAATATGCGGACTGCACTATCCAGCGCTTCCTTAAGACAGTAACTGGGAAAGACCGAGACAGAGTAGTTAGACCACGCAATATGCGGACTGCACTATTCAGCGCTTCCTTGAGACAATAACTGGGAAAGACCGAGACAGAGTAGTTAGACCACGCAATATGCCGACTGCATTATCCAGCGTTTCCATGAGACAGTAACTGGGAAAGACCGAGACAGAGTAGGTAGACCACGCAATATGCGGACTTCACTATCCAGCGCTTCCTTGAGACAGTAACTATGAAAGACTCAGACAGAGTAGTTAGACCACGCAATATGCGGACTGCACTATCTACCCCTCTCCTTGAGACAGTAAATGCGAAAGACCGAGGCAGAGCAGTTAGACCACGCAATATGTGGCCTGCATTATTCAGCGCTTCCTTGAGACAGTAACTGGGAAAGACCGAGACAGAGAAGTTAGACCACGCAATATGTGGACTGCACTATTCAGCGCATCCTTGAGACAGTAACTATGAAAGACCGAGACAGAGTAGTTAGACCACGCAATATGTGGACTGCACTATTCAGCGCTCCCTTGAGACAATAAATGGGAAAGTCCGAGGCAGAGTAGTTAGACCACGCAATAAGCGGACTGCACTATTCAGCGCTCCCTTGAGACAGTAGCTGTGAAAGACCGAGACAGAATAGTTAGAACACGCAATATGCGGACTGCACTATCCAGCGCTTCCTTCAGACAGTAACTGGGAAAGATCGAGACAGAGTAGTTAGACCACGCAACATGCGGACTGCACTATCCAGCGCTTCCTTGTGACAGTAACTGGGAATGGCCGAGACAGAGAAGGTAGACCACGCAATATGCGGACTGCACTATCCAGCGCTCCTTGAGACAGTAACTGGGAAAGAACGAGACAGAGTATTTAGACCGCGCAATATGCGGACTGCACTATTCAGCGCTTCCATGAGACAGTAACTATGAAAGACCGAGACAGAGTAGTTAGACCACGCAATATGCGGACTGCACTATTCAGCGCTTCCTTGAGACAGTAACTGGGAAAGACCGAGACAGAGTAGGTAGACCACGCAATATGCGGACTGCACTATTCAGCGCTTCCTTGAGACAGTAACTATGAAAGACCGAGGCAGAGTAGTTAGACCACGCAATATGCGGACTGCACTATCCAGCGCTTCCTTGAGACAGTAACAGGGAAAACACCGAGACAGAGTAGTTAGACCACGCAATATGCGGACTGCACTATTCAGCGCTTCCTTGAGACAGTAACTGGGAAAGACCGAGACAGAGTAGGTAGACCACGCAATATGCGGACTGCACTATCCAGCGCTTCCTTGAGACAGTAAGTGGGAAAGACCGAGACAGAGTATTTAGACCACGCAATATGCGGACTGCACTATCCAGCGCTTCCTTGAGACAGTAACTATGAATGACCGAGACAGAGTAGTTAGACCACGCAATATGCGGACTGCACTATCCAGCGCTTCTTTGTCACAGTTACTATGAAAGACCGAGACAGAGTATTTAGACCACGCAATATGCGGACTGCACTATCCAGCGCTTCTTTGACACAGTAACTATGAAAGACCGAGACAGAGTAGGTAGACCACGCAATATGCGGACTGCACTATTCAGCGCTTCCTTGAGACAGTAACTGGGAAAGACCAAGACAGAGAAGTAAGACCACGCAATATGCGGACTGCAGTATCCAGCGCTTCCTTGAGACAGTAACTGGGAAAGACCAAGACAGAGAAGTAAGACCACGCAATATGCGGACTGCACTATCCAGCGCTTCCATGAGACAGTAACTGGGAAAGACCGAGACAGAGAAGTTAGACCACGCAATATGCGGAGTGCACTATCCAGCGCTACCATGAGACAGTAACTGGGAAAGACCGAGACAGAGTAGTTAGACCACGCAATATGCGGAGTGCACTATCCAGCGCTTCCTTGAGACAGTAACTGTGAAAGACCAAGACAGAGAAGTTAGACCACGCAATATGCGGAGTGCACTATCCAGCGCTATCATGAGACAGTAACTGGGAAAGACAAGGACAGAGAAGTTAGACCACGCAATATGCGGACTGCACTATTCAGCGCTTCCATGAGACAGTAACTGGGAAAGACCGAGACAGAGTAGGTAGACAACGCAATATGCGGACTGCACTATCCAGCGCTTCCATGAGACAGTAACTGGGAAGGACCGAGACAGAGTATTTAGACCACGCAATATGCGGACTGCACTATCCAGCGCTTCCTTGAGACAGTAACTATGAAAGACCAAGACAGAGAAGTTAGACCACGCAATATGCGGACTGCACTATCCAGCGCTTCCTTGAGACAGTAACTGGGAAAGACCGAGACAGTGTAGTTAGACCACGCAATATGCGGACTGCACTATTTAGCGCTTCCTTGAGACAGTAACTGTGAAAGATCAAGACAGAGTAGTTAGACCACGCAATATGCGGACTGCACTATTCAGCGCTTCCTTGAGACAGTAACTGGGAAAGACCAAGACAGAGTAGTTAGACCACGCAATATGCGGACTGCACTATCCAGTGCTTCCTTGAGACAGTAACTATGAAAGACCGAGACAGAGTAGTTAGACCACGCAATATGCGGACTGCACTATTCAGCGCTTCCATGAGACAGTAACTATGAAAGACCGAGACAGTGAAGGTAGACCACGCAATATGCGGACTGCACTATCCAGCGCATCCTTGAGACAGTAACTGGGAAAGACCGAGACAGAGTAGTTAGACCACGCAATATGCGGACTACACTATTCAGCGCTACCTTGAGACAGTAACTGGGAAAGACCGAGACAGAGTAGTTAGACCGCGAAATATGCGGACTGCACTATTCAGAGCTTCCTTGAGACAGTAACTATGAAAGTCCGAGACAGAGTATTTAGACCACGCTATATGCGGACTGCACTATCCAGCGCTACCTTGAGACAGTAACTGGGAAAGATCGAGACAGGGTTGTTAGACCACGCAATATGCGGACTGCACTATTCAGCGCCTCCTTGAGACAGTAACTGGGAAAGACCGAGACAGAGTAGTAAGACCACGCAATATGCGGACTGCACTATTCAGAGCTTCCTTGAGACAGTAACTATGAAAGTCCGAGACAGAGTATTTAGACCACGCAATATGCGGACTGCACTATTCAGCGCATCCTTGAGACAGTAACTGGGAAAGACCGAGACAGAGTAGTAAGACCACGCAATATGCGGACTGCACTATTCAGCGCATCCTTGAGACAGTAACTGGGAAAGACCGAGACAGAGTATTTAGACCACGCAATATCCGGACTGCACTATCCAGCGCTTCCTTGAGACAGTAACTGGGAAAGACCGAGACAGAGTAGTAAGACCACGCAATATGCGGACTGCATTATTCAGCGCATCCTTGAGACAGTATTTGGGAAAGACCGAGATAGAGTAGGTAGACCACGCAATATGCACACTGCACTATCCAGCGCTTCCTTGAGACTAACTGGGAAAGACCGAGACCGAGTAGACTCGCAATATGCGGACTGCACTATTCAGCGCTTCCTTGAGACAGAAAATGTGTTAAGACTGAGCCAGAGTAGTTAGACCACGCAATATGCGGAGTGCACTATCCATCGTTTCCTTGAGACAGTAACTGGGAAAGACCGAGACAGAGCAGTTAGACCGCGCAATATACGGACTGCACTCTCCAGCGCTTCCATGAGACAGTAACTGGGAAAGACCAAGACAGAGTAGGTAGACCACGCAATATGCGGACTGAACTATCCAGCGCTTCCTTGAGACAGTAACTATGAAAGACCAAGACAGAGAAGGTAGACCACGCAATATGCGGACTGTACTATCCAGCGCTTCCTTCAGACAGTAACAGGGAAAGACCGAGACAGAGAAGGTAGACCACGTAATATGCGGACTGCACTATCAAGCGCTTCCTTCAGACAGTAACTGGGAAAGACCGAGACAGATTAATTAGACCACGCAATATGCGGAGTGCACTATCCAGCGCTTCCTTGAGACAGTAAGTGGGTAAGACCGAGACAGAGTAGTTAGACCACGCAATATGCGGACTGCACTATCCAGCGCTTCCTTGAAGCACTAACTGGGAAAGACCGAAGCAGAGTAGTTAGACCACGCAATATGCGGACTGCACTATTCAGCGCTTCCTTGACACAGTAACTGGGAAAGACAGAGACAGAATAGTAAGACCACGCAATATGCGGACTGCACTATTCAGCGCATCCTTGAGACAGTAACTGGGAGAGATCGAGACAGAATAGTAAGACCACGCAATATGCGGACTGCACTATTCAGCGCTCCCTTGAGACAGTAAATGGGAAAGACCGAGGCAGAGTAGTTAGACCACGCAATATGCGGACTGCACTATTCAGCGCTTCCTTGAGACAGTAACTGGGAAAGACCGAGACAGAGTAGTTAGACCACGCAATATGCGAACTGCAATATCCAGCGCTTCCTTGAGACAGTTACTGGGAAAGACCGAGACAGAGTAGTAAGACCACGCAATTTGCGGACTGCACTATTCAGCGCTTCCTTGAGACAGTAACTGGGAAAGACCGAGATTGAGTAGTTAGACCACGCAATATGCGAACTGCACTATCCAGCGCTTCCTTGAGACAGTTACTGGGAAAGACCGAGACAGAGTAGTAAGACCACGCAATTTGCGGACTGCACTATCCAGCGCTTCCTTGAGACAGTAACAGGGAAAGACCGAGACAGAGTAGTTAGACCACGCAATATGCGGACTGCACTATTCAGCGCTTCCTTGAGACAGTAACTGGGAAAGACCGAGACAGAGTAGGTAGACCACGCAATATGCGGACTGCACTATCCAGCGCTTCCTTGAGACAGTAAGTGGGAAAGACCGAGACAGAGTATTTAGACCACGCAATATGCGGACTGCACTATCCAGCGCTTCCTTGAGACAGTAACTATGAATGACCGAGACAGAGTAGTTAGACCACGCAATATGCGGACTGCACTATCCAGCGCTTCTTTGACACAGTTACTATGAAAGACCGAGACAGAGTATTTAGACCACGCAATATGCGGACTGCACTATCCAGCGCTTCTTTGACACAGTAACTATGAAAGACCGAGACAGAGTAGGTAGACCACGCAATATGCGGACTGCACTATTCAGCGCTTCCTTGAGACAGTAACTGGGAAAGACCAAGACAGAGAAGTAAGACCACGCAATATGCGGACTGCAGTATCCAGCGCTTCCTTGAGACAGTAACTGGGAAAGACCAAGACAGAGAAGTACCACCACGCAATATGCGGACTGCACTATCCAGCGCTTCCATGAGACAGTAACTGGGAAAGACCGAGACAGAGAAGTTAGACCACGCAATATGCGGAGTGCACTATCCAGCGCTACCATGAGACAGTAACTGGGAAAGACCGAGACAGAGTAGTTAGACCACGCAATATGCGGAGTGCACTATCCAGCGCTTCCTTGAGACAGTAACTGTGAAAGACCAAGACAGAGAAGTTAGACCACGCAATATGCGGAGTGCACTATCCAGCGCTATCATGAGACAGTAACTGGGAAAGACCAAGACAGAGAAGTTAGACCACGCAATATGCGGACTGCACTATTCAGCGCTTCCATGAGACAGTAACTGGGAAAGACCGAGACAGAGTAGGTAGACAACGCAATATGCGGACTGCACTATCCAGCGCTTCCATGAGACAGTAATTGGGAAGGACCGAGACAGAGTATTTAGACCACGCAATATGCGGACTGCACTATCCAGCGCTTCCTTGAGACAGTAACTGGGAAAGACCGAGACAGAGTAGTTAGACCACGCAATATGCGGACTGCACTATCCAGCGCTTCCTTGAGACAGTAACTATGAAAGACCAAGACAGAGAAGTTAGACCACGCAATATGCGGACTGCACTATCCAGCGCTTCCTTGAGACAGTAACTGGGAAAGACCGAGACAGTGTAGTTAGACCACGCAATATGCGGACTGCACTATTTAGCGCTTCCTTGAGACAGTAACTGTGAAAGATCAAGACAGAGTAGTTAGACCACGCAATATGCGGACTGCACTATTCAGCGCTTCCTTGAGACAGTAACTGGGAAAGACCAAGACAGAGTAGTTAGACCACGCAATATGCGGACTGCACTATCCAGTGCTTCCTTGAGACAGTAACTATGAAAGACCGAGACAGTGAAGGTAGACCACGCAATATGCGGACTGCACTATCCAGCGCATCCTTGAGACAGTAACTGGGAAAGACCGAGACAGAGTAGTTAGACCACGCAATATGCGGACTACACTATTCAGCGCTACCTTGAGACAGTAACTGGGAAAGACCGAGACAGAGTAGTTAGACCACGAAATATGCGGACTGCACTATTCAGAGCTTCCTTGAGACAGTAACTATGAAAGTCCGAGACAGAGTATTTAGACCACGCTATATGCGGACTGCACTATCCAGCGCTACCTTGAGACAGTAACTGGGAAAGATCGAGACAGGGTTGTTAGACCACGCAATATGCGGACTGCACTATTCAGCGCCTCCTTGAGACAGTAACTGGGAAAGACCGAGACAGAGTAGTAAGACCACGCAATATGCGGACTGCACTATTCAGAGCTTCCTTGAGACAGTAACTACGAAAGTCCGAGACAGAGTATTTAGACCACGCAATATGGGGACTGCACTATTCAGCGCATCCTTGAGACAGTAACTGGGAAAGACCGAGACAGAGTAGTAAGACCACGCAATATGCGGACTGCACTATTCAGCGCATCCTTGAGACAGTAACTGGGAAAGACCGAGACAGAGTATTTAGACCACGCAATATCCGGACTGCACTATCCAGCGCTTCCTTGAGACAGTAACTGGGAAAGACCGAGACAGAGTAGTAAGACCACGCAATATGCGGACTGCATTATTCAGCGCATCCTTGAGACAGTAACTGGGAAAGACCGAGATAGAGTAGGTAGACCACGCAATATTCACACTGCACTATCCAGCGCTTCCTTGAGACTAACTGGGAAAGACCGAGACCGAGTAGACTCGCAATATGCGGACTGCACTATTCAGCGCTTCCTTGAGACAGAAAATGTGTTAAGACTGAGCCAGAGTAGTTAGACCACGCAATATGCGGAGTGCACTATCCATCGTTTCCTTGAGACAGTAACTGGGAAAGACCGAGACAGAGCAGTTAGACCGCGCAATATACGGACTGCACTCTCCAGCGCTTCCATGAGACAGTAACTGGGAAAGACCAAGACAGAGTAGGTAGACCACGCAATATGCGGACTGAACTATCCAGCGCTTCCTTGAGACAGTAACTATGAAAGACCAAGACAGAGAAGGTAGACCACGCAATATGCGGACTGTACTATCCAGCGCTTCCTTCAGACAGTAACAGGGAAAGACCGAGACAGAGAAGGTAGACCACGTAATATGCGGACTGCACTATCAAGCGCTTCCTTCAGACAGTAACTGGGAAAGACCGAGACAGATTAATTAGACCACGCAATATGCGGAGTGCACTATCCAGCGCTTCCTTGAGACAGTAAGTGGGTAAGACCGAGACAGAGTAGTTAGACCACGCAATATGCGGACTGCACTATCCAGCGCTTCCTTGAAGCACTAACTGGGAAAGACCGAAGCAGAGTAGTTAGACCACGCAATATGCGGACTGCACTATTCAGCGCTTCCTTGACACAGTAACTGGGAAAGACAGAGACAGAATAGTAAGACCACGCAATATGCGGACTGCACTATTCAGCGCATCCTTGAGACAGTAACTGGGAAAGATCGAGACAGAATAGTAAGACCACGCAATATGCGGACTGCACTATTCAGCGCTCCCTTGAGACAGTAAATGGGAAAGACCGAGGCAGAGTAGTTAGACCACGCAATATGCGGACTGCACTATTCAGCGCTTCCTTGAGACAGTAACTGGGAAAGACCGAGACAGAGTAGTTAGACCACGCAATATGCGAACTGCAATATCCAGCGCTTCCTTGAGACAGTTACTGGGAAAGACCGAGACAGAGTAGTAAGACCACGCAATTTGCGGACTGCACTATTCAGCGCTTCCTTGAGACAGTAACTGGGAAAGACCGAGATTGAGTAGTTAGACCACGCAATATGCGAACTGCACTATCCAGCGCTTCCTTGAGACAGTTACTGGGAAAGACCGAGACAGAGTAGTAAGACCACGCAATTTGCGGACTGCACTATTCAGCGCTTCCTTGAGACAGTAACTGGGAAGGACCGAGATAGAGTAGGTAGACCACGCAATATGCAATCTGCACTATCCAGCGCTTCCTTGAGACTAACTGGGAAAGACCGAGACCGAGTAGTTAGACTCGCAATATGCGGACTGCACTATTCAGCGCTTCCTTGAGACAGTAACTATGAAAGACCAGGACAGAGAAGGGAGACCACGCAATATGCGGACTGCACTATCCAGCGCTTCCTTGAGACAGTAACTGGGAAAGACCGAGACAGAGTAGTTAGACCACGCATTATGCGGACTGTACTATTCAGCGCTTCCTTGAGAAAATAACTGGGAAAAACCGAGACAGAGTAGTTAGACCACGCAATATGCGGACTGCACTATCCAGCGCTTCCTTGAGACCGTAACTGGGAAAGACCGAGACAGAGTAGTTAGACCACGCAATATGCGGACTGCACTATCCAGCACTTCCTTGAGACAGTAACTGGGAAAGACCGAGACAGAGTAGTTAGACCACGCAATATGCGGACTGCACTATTCAGCGCTTCCTTGAGACAGTAACTATGAAAGACCAGGACAGAGAAGGGAGACCACGCAATATGCGGACTGCACTATCCAGCGCTTCCTTGAGACAGTAACTGGGAAAGACCGAGACAGAGTAGTTAGACCACGCATTATGCGGACTGTACTATTCAGCGCTTCCTTGAGAAAATAACTGGGAAAAACCGAGACAGAGTAGTTAGACCACGCAATATGCGGACTGCACTATCCAGCGCTTCCTTAAGACAGTAACTGGGAAAGACCGAGACAGAGTAGTTAGACCATGCAATATGCGGACTGCACTATTCAGCGCTTCCTTGAGACAATAACTGGGAAAGACCGAGACAGAGTAGTTAGACCACGCAATATGCCGACTGCATTATCCAGCGCTTCCATGAGACAGTAACTGGGAAAGACCGAGACAGAGTAGGTAGACCACGCAATATGCGGACTTCACTATCCAGCGCTTCCTTGACACAGTAACTATGAAAGACTCAGACAGAGTAGTTAGACCACGCAATATGCGGACTGCACTATCTACCCCTCTCCTTGAGACAGTAAATGCGAAAGACCGAGGCAGAGCAGTTAGACCACGCAATATGTGGCCTGCATTATTCAGCGCTTCCTTGAGACAGTAACTGGGAAAGACCGAGACAGAGAAGTTAGACCACGCAATATGTGGACTGCACTATTCAGCGCATCCTTGAGACAGTAACTATGAAAGACCGAGACAGAGTAGTTAGACCACGCAATATGTGGACTGCACTATTCAGCGCTCCCTTGAGACAATAAATGGGAAAGTCCGAGGCAGAGTAGTTAGACCACGCAATAAGCGGACTGCACTATTCAGCGCTCCCTTGAGACAGTAGCTGTGAAAGACCGAGACAGAATAGTTAGACCACGCAATATGCGGACTGCACTATCCAGCGCTTCCTTCAGACAGTAACTGGGAAAGATCGAGACAGAGTAGTTAGACCACGCAACATGCGGACTGCACTATCCAGCGCTTCCTTGTGACAGTAACTGGGAATGGCCGAGACAGAGAAGGTAGACCACGCAATATGCGGACTGCACTATCCAGCGCTCCTTGAGACAGTAACTGGGAAAGAACGAGACAGAGTATTTAGACCGCGCAATATGCGGACTGCACTATTCAGCGCTTCCATGAGACAGTAACTATGAAAGACCGAGACAGAGTAGTTAGACCACGCAATATGCGGACTGCACTATTCAGCGCTTCCTTGAGACAGTAACTGGGAAAGACCGAGACAGAGTAGGTAGACCACGCAATATGCGGACTGCACTATTCAGCGCTTCCTTGAGACAGTAACTATGAAAGACCGAGGCAGAGTAGTTAGACCACGCAATATGCGGACTGCACTATCCAGCGCTTCCTTGAGACAGTAACAGGGAAAGACCGAGACAGAGTAGTTAGACCACGCAATATGCGGACTGCACTATTCAGCGCTTCCTTGAGACAGTAACTGGGAAAGACCGAGACAGAGTAGGTAGACCACGCAATATGCGGACTGCACTATCCAGCGCTTCCTTGAGACAGTAAGTGGGAAAGACCGAGACAGAGTATTTAGACCACGCAATATGCGGACTGCACTATCCAGCGCTTCCTTGAGACAGTAACTATGAATGACCGAGACAGAGTAGTTAGACCACGCAATATGCGGACTGCACTATCCAGCGCTTCTTTGTCACAGTTACTATGAAAGACCGAGACAGAGTATTTAGACCACGCAATATGCGGACTGCACTATCCAGCGCTTCTTTGACACAGTAACTATGAAAGACCGAGACAGAGTAGGTAGACCACGCAATATGCGGACTGCACTATTCAGCGCTTCCTTGAGACAGTAACTGGGAAAGACCAAGACAGAGAAGTAAGACCACGCAATATGCGGACTGCAGTATCCAGCGCTTCCTTGAGACAGTAACTGGGAAAGACCAAGACAGAGAAGTAAGACCACGCAATATGCGGACTGCACTATCCAGCGCTTCCATGAGACAGTAACTGGGAAAGACCGAGACAGAGAAGTTAGACCACGCAATATGCGGAGTGCACTATCCAGCGCTACCATGAGACAGTAACTGGGAAAGACCGAGACAGAGTAGTTAGACCACGCAATATGCGGAGTGCACTATCCAGCGCTTCCTTGAGACAGTAACTGTGAAAGACCAAGACAGAGAAGTTAGACCACGCAATATGCGGAGTGCACTATCCAGCGCTATCATGAGACAGTAACTGGGAAAGACCAAGACAGAGAAGTTAGACCACGCAATATGCGGACTGCACTATTCAGCGCTTCCATGAGACAGTAACTGGGAAAGACCGAGACAGAGTAGGTAGACAACGCAATATGCGGACTGCACTATCCAGCGCTTCCATGAGACAGTAACTGGGAAGGACCGAGACAGAGTATTTAGACCACGCAATATGCGGACTGCACTATCCAGCGCTTCCTTGAGACAGTAACTGGGAAAGACCGAGACAGAGTAGTTAGACCACGCAATATGCGGACTGCACTATCCAGCGCTTCCTTGAGACAGTAACTATGAAAGACCAAGACAGAGAAGTTAGACCACGCAATATGCGGACTGCACTATCCAGCGCTTCCTTGAGACAGTAACTGGGAAAGACCGAGACAGTGTAGTTAGACCACGCAATATGCGGACTGCACTATTTAGCGCTTCCTTGAGACAGTAACTGTGAAAGATCAAGACAGAGTAGTTAGACCACGCAATATGCGGACTGCACTATTCAGCGCTTCCTTGAGACAGTAACTGGGAAAGACCAAGACAGAGTAGTTAGACCACGCAATATGCGGACTGCACTATCCAGTGCTTCCTTGAGACAGTAACTATGAAAGACCGAGACAGAGTAGTTAGACCACGCAATATGCGGACTGCACTATTCAGCGCTTCCATGAGACAGTAACTATGAAAGACCGAGACAGTGAAGGTAGACCACGCAATATGCGGACTGCACTATCCAGCGCATCCTTGAGACAGTAACTGGGAAAGACCGAGACAGAGTAGTTAGACCACGCAATATGCGGACTACACTATTCAGCGCTACCTTGAGACAGTAACTGGGAAAGACCGAGACAGAGTAGTTAGACCACGAAATATGCGGACTGCACTATTCAGAGCTTCCTTGAGACAGTAACTATGAAAGTCCGAGACAGAGTATTTAGACCACGCTATATGCGGACTGCACTATCCAGCGCTACCTTGAGACAGTAACTGGGAAAGATCGAGACAGGGTTGTTAGACCACGCAATATGCGGACTGCACTATTCAGCGCCTCCTTGAGACAGTAACTGGGAAAGACCGAGACAGAGTAGTAAGACCACGCAATATGCGGACTGCACTATTCAGAGCTTCCTTGAGACAGTAACTATGAAAGTCCGAGACAGAGTATTTAGACCACGCAATATGCGGACTGCACTATTCAGCGCATCCTTGAGACAGTAACTGGGAAAGACCGAGACAGAGTAGTAAGACCACGCAATATGCGGACTGCACTATTCAGCGCATCCTTGAGACAGTAACTGGGAAAGACCGAGACAGAGTATTTAGACCACGCAATATCCGGACTGCACTATCCAGCGCTTCCTTGAGACAGTAACTGGGAAAGACCGAGACAGAGTAGTAAGACCACGCAATATGCGGACTGCATTATTCAGCGCATCCTTGAGACAGTAACTGGGAAAGACCGAGATAGAGTAGGTAGACCACGCAATATGCACACTGCACTATCCAGCGCTTCCTTGAGACTAACTGGGAAAGACCGAGACCGAGTAGACACGCAATATGCGGACTGCACTATTCAGCGCTTCCTTGAGACAGAAAATGTGTTAAGACTGAGCCAGAGTAGTTAGACCACGCAATATGCGGAGTGCACTATCCATCGTTTCCTTGAGACAGTAACTGGGAAAGACCGAGACAGAGCAGTTAGACCGCGCAATATACGGACTGCACTCTCCAGCGCTTCCATGAGACAGTAACTGGGAAAGACCAAGACAGAGTAGGTAGACCACGCAATATGCGGACTGAACTATCCAGCGCTTCCTTGAGACAGTAACTATGAAAGACCAAGACAGAGAAGGTAGACCACGCAATATGCGGACTGTACTATCCAGCGCTTCCTTCAGACAGTAACAGGGAAAGACCGAGACAGAGAAGGTAGACCACGTAATATGCGGACTGCACTATCAAGCGCTTCCTTCAGACAGTAACTGGGAAAGACCGAGACAGATTAATTAGACCACGCAATATGCGGAGTGCACTATCCAGCGCTTCCTTGAGACAGTAAGTGGGTAAGACCGAGACAGAGTAGTTAGACCACGCAATATGCGGACTGCACTATCCAGCGCTTCCTTGAAGCACTAACTGGGAAAGACCGAAGCAGAGTAGTTAGACCACGCAATATGCGGACTGCACTATTCAGCGCTTCCTTGACACAGTAACTGGGAAAGACAGAGACAGAATAGTAAGACCACGCAATATGCGGACTGCACTATTCAGCGCATCCTTGAGACAGTAACTGGGAAAGATCGAGACAGAATAGTAAGACCACGCAATATGCGGACTGCACTATTCAGCGCTCCCTTGAGACAGTAAATGGGAAAGACCGAGGCAGAGTAGTTAGACCACGCAATATGCGGACTGCACTATTCAGCGCTTCCTTGAGACAGTAACTGGGAAAGACCGAGACAGAGTAGTTAGACCACGCAATATGCGAACTGCAATATCCAGCGCTTCCTTGAGACAGTTACTGGGAAAGACCGAGACAGAGTAGTAAGACCACGCAATTTGCGGACTGCACTATTCAGCGCTTCCTTGAGACAGTAACTGGGAAAGACCGAGATTGAGTAGTTAGACCACGCAATATGCGAACTGCACTATCCAGCGCTTCCTTGAGACAGTTACTGGGAAAGACCGAGACAGAGTAGTAAGACCACGCAATTTGCGGACTGCACTATCCAGCGCTTCCTTGAGACAGTAACAGGGAAAGACCGAGACAGAGTAGTTAGACCACGCAATATGCGGACTGCACTATTCAGCGCTTCCTTGAGACAGTAACTGGGAAAGACCGAGACAGAGTAGGTAGACCACGCAATATGCGGACTGCACTATCCAGCGCTTCCTTGAGACAGTAAGTGGGAAAGACCGAGACAGAGTATTTAGACCACGCAATATGCGGACTGCACTATCCAGCGCTTCCTTGAGACAGTAACTATGAATGACCGAGACAGAGTAGTTAGACCACGCAATATGCGGACTGCACTATCCAGCGCTTCTTTGACACAGTTACTATGAAAGACCGAGACAGAGTATTTAGACCACGCAATATGCGGACTGCACTATCCAGCGCTTCTTTGACACAGTAACTATGAAAGACCGAGACAGAGTAGGTAGACCACGCAATATGCGGACTGCACTATTCAGCGCTTCCTTGAGACAGTAACTGGGAAAGACCAAGACAGAGAAGTAAGACCACGCAATATGCGGACTGCAGTATCCAGCGCTTCCTTGAGACAGTAACTGGGAAAGACCAAGACAGAGAAGTACGACCACGCAATATGCGGACTGCACTATCCAGCGCTTCCATGAGACAGTAACTGGGAAAGACCGAGACAGAGAAGTTAGACCACGCAATATGCGGAGTGCACTATCCAGCGCTACCATGAGACAGTAACTGGGAAAGACCGAGACAGAGTAGTTAGACCACGCAATATGCGGAGTGCACTATCCAGCGCTTCCTTGAGACAGTAACTGTGAAAGACCAAGACAGAGAAGTTAGACCACGCAATATGCGGAGTGCACTATCCAGCGCTATCATGAGACAGTAACTGGGAAAGACCAAGACAGAGAAGTTAGACCACGCAATATGCGGACTGCACTATTCAGCGCTTCCATGAGACAGTAACTGGGAAAGACCGAGACAGAGTAGGTAGACAACGCAATATGCGGACTGCACTATCCAGCGCTTCCATGAGACAGTAACTGGGAAGGACCGAGACAGAGTATTTAGACCACGCAATATGCGGACTGCACTATCCAGCGCTTCCTTGAGACAGTAACTGGGAAAGACCGAGACAGAGTAGTTAGACCACGCAATATGCGGACTGCACTATCCAGCGCTTCCTTGAGACAGTAACTATGAAAGACCAAGACAGAGAAGTTAGACCACGCAATATGCGGACTGCACTATCCAGCGCTTCCTTGAGACAGTAACTGGGAAAGACCGAGACAGTGTAGTTAGACCACGCAATATGCGGACTGCACTATTTAGCGCTTCCTTGAGACAGTAACTGTGAAAGATCAAGACAGAGTAGTTAGACCACGCAATATGCGGACTGCACTATTCAGCGCTTCCTTGAGACAGTAACTGGGAAAGACCAAGACAGAGTAGTTAGACCACGCAATATGCGGACTGCACTATCCAGTGCTTCCTTGAGACAGTAACTATGAAAGATCGAGACAGAGTAGTTAGACCACGCAATATGCGGAGTGCACTATCCAGTGCTTCCTTGAGACAGTAACTATGAAAGACCGAGACAGAGTAGTTAGACCACGCAATATGCGGACTGCACTATTCAGCGCTTCCATGAGACAGTAACTATGAAAGACCGAGACAGTGAAGGTAGACCACGCAATATGCGGACTGCACTATCCAGCGCATCCTTGAGACAGTAACTGGGAAAGACCGAGACAGAGTAGTTAGACCACGCAATATGCGGACCACACTATTCAGCGCTACCTTGAGACAGTAACTGGGAAAGACCGAGACAGAGTAGTTAGACCACGAAATATGCGGACTGCACTATTCAGAGCTTCCTTGAGACAGTAACTATGAAAGTCCGAGACAGAGTATTTAGACCACGCTATATGCGGACTGCACTATCCAGCGCTACCTTGAGACAGTAACTGGGAAAGATCGAGACAGGGTTGTTAGACCACGCAATATGCGGACTGCACTATTCAGCGCCTCCTTGAGACAGTAACTGGGAAAGACCGAGACAGAGTAGTAAGACCACGCAATATGCGGACTGCTCTATTCAGAGCTTCCTTGAGACAGTAACTATGAAAGTCCGAGACAGAGTATATAGACCACGCAATATGGGGACTGCACTATTCAGCGCATCCTTGAGACAGTAACTGGGAAAGACCGAGACAGAGTAGTAAGACCACGCAATATGCGGACTGCACTATTCAGCGCATCCTTGAGACAGTAACTGGGAAAGACCGAGACAGAGTATTTAGACCACGCAATATCCGGACTGCACTATCCAGCGCTTCCTTGAGACAGTAACTGGGAAAGACCGAGACAGAGTAGTAAGACCACGCAATATGCGGACTGCATTATTCAGCGCATCCTTGAGACAGTAACTGGGAAAGACCGAGATAGAGTAGGTAGACCACGCAATATGCACACTGCACTATCCAGCGCTTCCTTGAGACTAACTGGGAAAGACCGAGACCGAGTAGACTCGCAATATGCGGACTGCACTATTCAGCGCTTCCTTGAGACAGAAAATGTGTTAAGACTGAGCCAGAGTAGTTAGACCACGCAATATGCGGAGTGCACTATCCATCGTTTCCTTGAGACAGTAACTGGGAAAGACCGAGACAGAGCAGTTAGACCGCGCAATATACGGACTGCACTCTCCAGCGCTTCCATGAGACAGTAACTGGGAAAGACCAAGACAGAGTAGGTAGACCACGCAATATGCGGACTGAACTATCCAGCGCTTCCTTGAGACAGTAACTATGAAAGACCAAGACAGAGAAGGTAGACCACGCAATATGCGGACTGTACTATCCAGCGCTTCCTTCAGACAGTAACAGGGAAAGACCGAGACAGAGAAGGTAGACCACGTAATATGCGGACTGCACTATCAAGCGCTTCCTTCAGACAGTAACTGGGAAAGACCGAGACAGATTAATTAGACCACGCAATATGCGGAGTGCACTATCCAGCGCTTCCTTGAGACAGTAAGTGGGTAAGACCGAGACAGAGTAGTTAGACCACGCAATATGCGGACTGCACTATCCAGCGCTTCCTTGAAGCACTAACTGGGAAAGACCGAAGCAGAGTAGTTAGACCACGCAATATGCGGACTGCACTATTCAGCGCTTCCTTGAGACAGTAACTGGGAAAGACCGAGACAGAGTAGTTAGACCACGCAATATGCGAACTGCAATATCCAGCGCTTCCTTGAGACAGTTACTGGGAAAGACCGAGACAGAGTAGTAAGACCACGCAATTTGCGGACTGCACTATTCAGCGCTTCCTTGAGACAGTAACTGGGAAAGACCGAGATTGAGTAGTTAGACCACGCAATATGCGAACTGCACTATTTAGCGCTTCCTTGAGACAGTTACTGGGAAAGACCGAGACAGAGTAGTAAGACCACGCAATTTGCGGACTGCACTATTCAGCGCTTCCTTGAGACAGTAACTGGGAAGGACCGAGATAGAGTAGGTAGACCACGCAATATGCAATCTGCACTATCCAGCGCTTCCTTGAGACTAACTGGGAAAGACCGAGACCGAGTAGTTAGACTCGCAATATGCGGACTGCACTATTCAGCGCTTCCTTGAAACAGTAAATGGGAAAGACCGAGACAGAGAAGGTAGACCACGCAATATGCGGACTGCACTATCCAGCGCTTCCATGAGACAGTAACTGGGAAAGACCGAGACAGAGAAGGTAGACCAAGCAATATGGGGACTGCACTATCCAGCGCTTCCTTGAGACTGTAACTGGGAAAGACCGAGACAGAGTAGTTAGACCACGCAATATGCGGACTGCACTATTCAGCGCTTCCTTGAGACCGTAACTGGGAAAGACCGAGACAGAGTAGTTAGACCACGCAATATGCGGACTGCACTATCCAACACTTCCTTGAGACAGTAACTGGGAAAGACCGAGACAGAGTAGTTAGACCACGCAATATGCGGACTGCACTATTCAGCGCTTCCTTGAGACAGTAACTATGAAAGACCAGGACAGAGAAGGGAGACCACGCAATATGCGGACTGCACTATCCAGCGCTTCCTTGAGACAGTAACTGGGAAAGACCGAGACAGAGTAGTTAGACCACGCATTATGCGGACTGTACTATTCAGCGCTTCCTTGAGAAAATAACTGGGAAAAACCGAGACAGAGTAGTTAGACCACGCAATATGCGGACTGCACTATCCAGCGCTTCCTTAAGACAGTAACTGGGAAAGACCGAGACAGAGTAGTTAGACCACGCAATATGCGGACTGCACTATTCAGCGCTTCCTTGAGACAATAACTGGGAAAGACCGAGACAGAGTAGTTAGACCACGCAATATGCCGACTGCATTATCCAGCGCTTCCATGAGACAGTAACTGGGAAAGACCGAGACAGAGTAGGTAGACCACGCAATATGCGGACTTCACTATCCAGCGCTTCCTTGAGACAGTAACTATGAAAGACTCAGACAGAGTAGTTAGACCACGCAATATGCGGACTGCACTATCTACCCCTCTCCTTGAGACAGTAAATGCGAAAGACCGAGGCAGAGCATTTAGACCACGCAATATGTGGCCTGCATTATTCAGCGCTTCCTTGAGACAGTAACTGGGAAAGACCGAGACAGAGAAGTTAGACCAAGCAATATGTGGACTGCACTATTCAGCGCATCCTTGAGACAGTAACTATGAAAGACCGAGACAGAGTAGTTAGACCACGCAATATGTGGACTGCACTATTCAGCGCTCCCTTGAGACAATAAATGGGAAAGTCCGAGGCAGAGTAGTTAGACCACGCAATAAGCGGACTGCACTATTCAGCGCTCCCTTGAGACAGTAGCTGTGAAAGACCGAGACAGAATATTTAGACCACGCAATATGCGGACTGCACTATCCAGCGCTTCCTTCAGACAGTAACTGGGAAAGATCGAGACAGAGTAGTTAGACCACGCAACATGCGGACTGCACTATCCAGCGCTTCCTTGTGACAGTAACTGGGAATGGCCGAGACAGAGAAGGTAGACCACGCAATATGCGGACTGCACTATCCAGCGCTCCTTGAGACAGTAACTGGGAAAGAACGAGACAGAGTATTTAGACCGCGCAATATGCGGACTGCACTATTCAGCGCTTCCATGAGACAGTAACTATGAAAGACCGAGACAGAGTAGTTAGACCACGCAATACGCGGACTGCACTATCCAGCGCTTCCTTGAGACAATAACTGGGAAAGAACGAGACAGAGTAGTTAGACCACGCAATATGCGGAGTGCACTATTGTTTTAGATCCCTTAGTTGGGGGTAGTTAGGTCTAAAACATATGTGTTAATGTACTAATTTATAAGGTGATGCCTAGGAGAAGGTAGCTTCCCGTAGCTGGGTAAGCTTACCAGTGGAGCGTGTTGTTATGTGTTTAAATGCTAGGGGGTGCTCTTATAAAGACGTAAGTGTAGCTTAGGGGATGAACCTCTGTGTGCGGGTTAATGTACTAGCCTCTCAGCTGGTTGGAGAGAGTTATATAACCGACGTGCTTATGTCAGCTATGTTGGCGACTCGCTGCTTAAGCAGTCGGGTCGCTGCGGGAAGTACAATGAAACTTGAGCTAGCAATTCCTTGGCTATTATTGTCACGGTCACTCGTGACGGGAGTCAGGAAGTGCGTAGGATGTAAAGAGGCGTGTAATTAGTAAGACAAGTGTAGTTAACTGACCATGTATTTATTGGTCAGTGAGTATGAAATTGTAAGTCCTTTTTAGGGGAATGTATTAAATGTTATAAATTAAGTGTACAAGTTTGTGGAAGGTTGTTACAAAATATAGGATCTCTGAACACTTCGCTGATGCTCACCTGGTGATAGCAGCTTGCAGCAGAGCCTCCGGCGACACACACTGTATGACAGATACAGGTCCCAAAAGACCTCACTTCTTATAGGTCTTGCTGTTGTACAGTCAGCATTCCATTGGCATAGCTGCCCCAGTTAGTTATTGTGTAGATGTTTATGAGTGTGATGCAAGTGGTTGGCAAGCCTTCCGAGCTGGTCGGCCGCCCTTGCTGTGTAAAAGATATTGTTCTGGACTTATGATTTTTGCCAGTTAGGGGTGGTTTTAATAGATGATGGGGGTGGCTTCCAGGGGGTGCAGGCCCCCGGGGGCCTGTACAAGTCTCCTCCTTTGATTAGTTCGCGTCCCCGCGAACGGGAACGGAACGTGGAGTGGGGGTGTTGATGTAGGAGATCGTCGTTGAATCCTCCTTGTATCTCTTCTTCGTTTCTTCTGGGTTGATGTCGTGTAGAGGTAGTGATGTCGTGTTGATGTAGCGATGTCGTGTAGGTGTGAGATCAGCTTGTGTTCAGAGGGGTAGGTTTTGGGATATATGCATATACATGTGATAATTTATAACAGTTCGTTGAGAAAAAAGTGACATTTGCAATATTAAAAGTTCCACAACAACAACAAATATGTGGTTTAGCCATTATATATATTGGTATTGTGCAGGGAGGAAAAAACCCAGTGCTGGACGGGTGGTTTTGTCGTCCGACGCTGTATTGGGGAAAAAAATGCTCCCTGCAATGTGAAAGATGGAAGAAATAGAAAAAATAGGTGTCCCAAGGTATAAGTTAAAGGGATACGTAAAAGATAATTTATTGTGCTGGGGTAAAACGGGACACCTTCACAAATTTTGACGTTAGAAGGAAGAAAAATGAAAGAGACAAAAGCATAATCATTGTGTACATGTGTGTGACAAAAATATGTGTATTCACAATGTGTGGCATCATTGGTAATAATTTTGTATGCGGTGCCTTTGAACGATATTACAGTATTTTCTATTACATTATTTACTTATATCTATCTATCTTAATTATTAATTATGTTATACCTAGACGGCCGTGTATATTGTATCTTGCGTGCACGCTACCCTTTGTATTTATGTGCCGTCCCACGGCTAATCCTGTCCGGCCGTTTCCCGGTGCAGTTTAGTGGTCGTGCCGCTAATATATACCCCTATCTTGTGAATCATTCTCTGTGGGCGAATGCCTTCACACTTGACAGTGAGAGTCGCCGCCACAGATCGGTTGCGCCCTCATTGCCGTATGTTGCGTCGCATCTTTGACGCTTTATGTTCTTTGTTTATGTTGATCTGTCAGCAAGCCTGATACCCCACAGTTATCAACCCTGCTGTTCAGATTTCTGGAGTGTAGCTGTAAAAAAATGGGAGTGCATGTGTTGGATTGTGTGGAAATGAATACAAATTACAAATACAAATTAGTGCGTAAAGGTGGTACACAATAATATCATGGCACAAATAACATGCTGCTGCTGCATGGCAGTGAAATCATTGTCACCATGTGTCTGGTGACGACGCCTGAAAAATGGAGAGGTTAAAAAAACATGTGAATATTGCATATTCTTTATGTCGGCTCCTATGTCAGTGTGTTCACTGGCTGAAGCTCTTTTTCCCCTGAAAAAAATAGCATGATTAGTGTTAACCTGTGGCCACTATTAATGTCATGTTCTCCTTACATATGACTGTTTTACCTAATGTATGATCGGGCTTACCCTACACGGTGCCGTAATGTTTTTCCTTACCCTTAAAGTGCTTATATTAATCTTAGTTAACCTAGTTAATCTAACTTAATGTATTATCGGGCTTACCCTGATGACGGGTTTGTTGGTCATCAGGTGCCGAAATATTCTACCTTAATTTAAAAAAAAATTGCCTTAATTTTTAAAAATTGCCTTAAATTTAAAAAATTGCCTTAAATGTAAAGCTATGCTGTATATACATGCCGAATGGACCTTACTCTAAAGCCGAAATATGCTGTGCCCTATTTTAGCAACAGCGCTTGTTGAATTTGCTTACATCTAAGTGACCTTAAAAATGGCACTGTAACTTAAATACTAAAATTTAGATGGAGGCTCGTCCGTCCGATTTCTCTCGCGGGGGCCCTTGTAGTACATCATTGAGACCGGAACCCAACAATGCCTCGTAGTCCCCTCCGTCTTAATCCTAATTGTCGACACTTATATTAATGCTTACTAACTAGTATTAATAAAGTCGCAGGCGACTTACGGTGCCACAAAGCAAACCGCCTCGCCCGCTGTATTTGCCTGCTCATTGCCGTTGCCTTTGCATATGTTGTCGTTGTTGGGTCTGCCCACTTTAACCCCTGTGAGGGCTCGCCATGCTCCTCATTTAATGCCCTTGGCTGCCCGATGCGTCACCATTTATATGGGCATTGGACATCGTCCAATGGCATAATATCCTCTTCGCCCTTATTGGCAGTAATAGTATCCTCTTCGCCCTTATTGGCAGTAATAATATCCTCTTCGCCCTTATTGGCAGTAATAATATCCTCTTCGCCCTTATTGGCAGTAATAATATCCTCTTCGCCCTTATTGGCAGTAATAGTATCCTCTTCGCCCTTATTGGCAGTAATAATATCCTCTTCGCCCTTATTGGCAGTAATAATATCCTCTTCGCCCTTATTGGCAGTAATAGTATCCTCTTCGCCCTTATTGGCAGTAATAGTATCCTCTTCGCCCTTATTGGCAGTAATAATATCCTCTTCGCCCTTATTGGCAGTAATAATATCCTCTTCGCCCTTATTGGCAGTAATAGTATCCTCTTCGCCCTTATTGGCAGTAATAATATCCTCTTCGCCCTTATTGGCAACAATAATGCTTCACTCCTGCGCATAGGAGCCTTGCTTCTCGCTCTAGAAGCCCTACTTACTTATATCTAACTAAAAGTCTAGTCCTAATTTGGTCGTCCCTTGGGTCCTCTCCTGAGTCCGGTGCGGAGTTGGCTATTTCTCCCCCCATTCGTCAAGAGTCTTCCCAGCAGGTCTTGGCTTCGACGACCGTGGCACATAGTGGGTGTAACATCTCTTTGTCCCGAGGGCAGGCTAGGCACACTCGGGGCGCCGAAGTTTGCCCGTGCCAAGCCATGAATGCCTGAACCTTACGTAGTTCGTCTGTTATTGGTCTGGGTCATTGAGCTGTTGAGCCAACTGGGGTAAGGGTCATCATCACCTTCCCCAGCTCTGCTTCAGTGTGGTGCCTCTGGCCTTCTGTTTACGTCGTTATCACCCTTCAGCGTGTCATCAGATTCCTTTTGTGTTATATATATCTATAAAAATATAGTGTAATCTGTAAATAATTGGCTGTGTAATTCATGTAAATTGTTTTAAGTGTTTTGGGGTTGTAGAATCTTCTAAATGCATGGCCTACTTTAGGTCTCCTGTTGCTACGTCGGATTTCCAGCGATAATGCCTTGTTAATTCTCTTGGAGGCGTTAGTAGGGTTTATGGCGTTAGGTTCCCTGTTATTAGGCTCCGGGGGTTGTTATTTGTTGAGTAGGCTGAAAGCATGGTAGGAAGGGGTTTGTGCATCTTTGGGCTCCATGTTAATGGTGGCCTGGAGCCGGTAATGCTAACAGGATGCTTTTACAATGAGTGGACGGGGGTAGGTTTTTCCCGGGTTTGCAAAAATTTAAGAAAAATTCCATGCGGGAGTAATACTAATAATCCCTGGTATGTGGGTGGGATATTTCCATGCGTGATGACGGACATGAGGCGTATCCGCTCTCATTTAAGGATAGGTATCGGTTGAGGCGTAATAATACTATGTCCCTTTCTTGCGGGATTATTTAATAAAAAAGAATTGTTAATATAAATTTGGCCTCATCTCTTGCTTAGAGATGCGCATTACGCTTAATTGTCGTATTTCCGGCACACCCCTAATACTCGGGTGTTAGCATTGAGGTCCAGGGCGTAGTGAGCCCTCTCTTGAAACGCATGAAGTCTATCAACCCCGATGTATATCTTGTCATGTAGTGTAGCTGTTATTATGTGTTTATATGTCTGTGTTGGCTAATGTTGTGAGTGGTAAGGTTATGGAAGGGGAGAAAGGTAGTAAAATGGTAGCCTGTGGGTGGTATATTAGTATTCCCGCTGGGATTACCCACCTATGCTCCTGTCATCCTCCTTTGGTTAATGTCTGCTTTCTATCCTTGGGATAGTAAAGTGTGGTGACGCTATGCCGTCACGGCCTAATCTGGTCTCGCATTTGTAGTGTTAATGTAGCAAGTGATCGTAGTGTGCCTGGCCATGGGTGATCGCCTGTAATGATTTTTTAGAAATAAAGTCGAGAAAAGAAGTTATTAGGGGGACGTCTTGTTCCCTCAGAGCCCCTGTCTGTATTCGCCCCTGATTAGTGAGCGCGTGTGTGGGACTATGCTCCGCTACATCATGCGGGTGGGCTGTTATCGGCTAAGTCCTATCGTGTGTCGCGTGTCTGGGTGTCAGATGGCGCGTGTAACTTGTCAACATCTTTGTAGATATGTCCCTGTGGCCCTAAGATAAGTCCGGCCTATTATGTCTGTACATTGCTAAATGTCACAACTGTTGTAACAGTGCTGAAAAATGTATGGCATTTGTATTGGTTTGTGTTTGTGATTTCATGGTCACTTCCGATATAACAATAGTGTCTGTCGACAGCAGTGTTGCAAGCGGTGGAATCTGCAAGTCAGTGGTTTGTTTGTGTAATGGCAGGCTCTGACGTTACGTATGTCGGCTGTCGGAACGTGACTTTTTGCCAGTATGTGATTGTTGTCACTGTTTGGGATTCCGGGCGGGCCAATGTGTCAATCTGTCCTGTTTTTGTTATCCGATGTTGTGTGTACACTGTTTTCAGCAAGCTTTCTGCCTTGTGTAACCATGTGTAATCCATGTCTGGGAAGTCTATTGTGATCCCCTTGGAGGCCTAGAATTTTCGGTGCGCCCTCTTGTTGGGAATTCCTGGGTCGCCAATGCCGAGGTAGGCTGTTACAACGAGTACCCTGGGGCGAATCTATGCTCCATTATGTATGGGAAAAGAACCTTCCTGTGACTATCAGTGTAATTGGGATTCTGGATTTTTGTTTCCCACGGCGTCCGTTTTTTTTGTTAGGTATTCGGACCCGCAATCCCACATAATTTTCCGCGTTCTATGTCTGCGTTGTCTGTTGGGCTTTGAGCGCCCCTTGTGTGGCTTTTGATTGTGTTTGTCGTGCCAAAAATACCATTGGTTAGTTTGCTTTTGGCACGCCTGTGTTTTGTGGTCGTGAGTTCGGACCCGCCTTGGTTTAGGGTCCTGGTGGTACGATTTTTTGTACCGTATCTACTATGGCAAACGTATCGTGTATCTAAGGCACGCGGATGAAAATACGCTTTGGCGTGAGAAGTTTGGGTCTTTTTGAATGTTCCTCGTATTGTAATTTTGGGAGTTATAGGGTTCTGGACTTGGCGTGAATGAATGTGTATTTCCCAGCCCCGCCTGGAGTGCTCTTAGTCTGTCTGTGCCAGCAAAGGTCGCCCACTGACGAGTATGTTATCGCTGAGTGCGATAGTATTGAATTACATTGGCGTGTGCACTAACTGTCCTTGTCTGACGCTGTTCATGTTTCCAGCACGTGTGTGTGTGTGTGAACTTGATTGCCCGTTCACTTGTTGTGATCATAGCTTTCCGCAATGTAAAAGAACTTTCCACTGAATACATTCGTGTCCCCTAGTTTTGTGTTTACTGTAAGCGTGGGTCGAATATATCCCTATTAGTGGTACTTGGCTGTGTCTATGCACGAGTGTCTCCGGGCCGCTAGTCGCGTGTTTGGTGACTAGGTGTCGGAGGTGATTTGATTGTTTTGTGCGTATGTATATCTGTTAGTGTAACTGTCCTTTCCTATTCCATCCTCCCATTGGATAGTTACCCGTCTTGCACTCCTGGTATCCGGGAGGTTGCGGGTTCGAGACCGTCTTTAACCAGGGTAATTATTCCTGTTGCCTTTTAGGCTAGTGTCTTCGGGACAGTTTTGCAGTGTATTACTGTTATGTGGCAATGTGAGTTTGCCTGTGTGTCTTCCAAAAATAAGTAATGGTGTTTCCCCCTTGAGCTGTGAGTGTTACCCCATGGTGTTTATGTCTAGTTTGCGCGTTGTTATGGAGGACGAGAAAAATTCATGTTATAGGCATTGTAGTGTATCACGTATACTTATGGATTAAGTACATACAGTTCAACTTGGATAACTTTCCTTCCACGGGATTAGTGAAAGAGGCGAAAAGAAAAAAAATTGCGTTATGCAACGATCCGAATTAAGAGAGCTCTTTGGATAGAGTAGAGAAAATATATTGTATCTCGCCTGCACAATGCTTTATGCTTATTAAAGCGGGTTGCCATGCGGCGGTCGTAAATAATGTCAAAATGTTGAAAAATGAAAGGTAGGACCTGAGTGTACTATGCACCTATTTGGCGACGTTAGTACGACGGTAATCTAGTTACGTCTCAGGGAAAATCTACCAATTTTGAAAAATAGTTTGAGATTCTTACTCTTGCTTACGATTAGGGCTCTCGGCCATCACAAGAGAATCTATGCAATTGTGGGAATGGAACACAGAACACCTTAGTCATTTCTGCTTAGAAAGACCTGCCTAAGCTCTATGCTGTGGTTTATTGCTTAAGCTGTGTTCGGAATAGCTCTCTGAGGACCTAAGCCGCGTGGCCCATTGATTGGCTTCCGCTTGGCTTTGCATATTAAAAACTTTGCATTGTCCAAAATATGTCCTCAATTAGCCACGATTATAAACCATTGCTGGCCTAAAAAAAATGCTAGGGACCAAAAAAAAAACAAGAAGAATTTTGAAATATACACTTTTGACTTAGCCATGTACCACTGTATATACATGAAAAATGTGCAGTTTATGTATGTGAGTGTCTGTGTGTCTATCATCGTATTTCTCACGTGTGAACGAGCCTACGTGTATCTATAATAGTGGTGCAAGTGATATTGGTTTATTTTGTATTCCTGGTGAAAGTTGTTATCCCCGTCCGAGCATCCTTGGTCGGAAAGGTGAATACTTTCGCCCCGTCACTAGGGCATAGGCCCCTGAAACCCATTGAGGCGCTTCTTTGCCATTTTCTGGCGGTTTTTCTAGCAAAGTAAGTCTGGGCCTACTTTCACCGCAATGCCTGGCTGTTGTACTGAGTGTGTTTCTGTCTGAGGGACTAATTGCGCTCTGCGCTACCCGCGTAGAGTTTATGGGGGTGTGTGTACTCCTGGTTGCCCGGTCTCGTGGGGTAGGTAATAGGACCTGTCTTATACCCCGTGTATTGTGTGTCTGCGCCTGGTCAGAGTGTGCGGGAGTGCGTTGTGCACCCTGAGGGCCTGAAGTCAACACCCTCTTATGCATTCGCACCTGTGGTACAAATGCTGGTGCCCGCTTCCATTCTGGCAAAATTGCCCTTTGAACTAGCGGTAAAGGCTGTGTGATTGCCTGTGTTTGCCCTGGCGATGTAGTGGAGTGTAGTCTAACCGATTTCTGGCCTATGGCCACGGTAGACTCCTGCCCTTGTGTTTGCCTATTTGTGTAGGTGTGTGTAGGCTTAAAGTGCTGTAGGGCGGGCTCTAAATCCTTAGCCCATGACATGGTTACCTCCCGTTTTCTCCCTGTTATGTCATATGTACTCGAGAGTCCAGGTGTCAACTCCCTCTCGTTCCTCCGTTTTGAGGGGGTCGTTCTAGGCTCTGCTCCTCGGTTTGGCAAAATTGCCTTCCGATCCGGAGCTGAGGGACGTGTACTGATGTAACTTCGGCCCCGCAGTGTATTGGAGTCTAATCTGGCCGTCTTCTGGACTGTGGCCACGGTGAACTCCTTCCCTTGTGTGGCAGTACGTGGCGAGAGGGACATCATTGCAAATTGCTGCGTCAGCGTATCTACGCTTATGTCCTCTCTCGGCTGGGCTGGCGGTCCTGCCATTAACTCAAAAATGGCCTTGTTAGCCTGGATTTCCTTATGTTCCTCCCAAATTCGGGCGTACTGCCTATTGAGGCTCATGGCCCGTTGGCAGACTGTTGTGTTAATGTTCTTGTGCCCTATACAGTTCTGTGGCCGCCAGTTGGAGAAACGCTTGTTCGCGAATGAGCTCCCTGTATTGAGTGTATAAAATTGTGTAGTGCACCCTCCTCCTCTCGAGGGTTGCATTATCTATAACAGGACCATGTGTGGTGATTAATTGGTCGTATATTCTGTTTCTTTGGACATGGCTCCTGTTGAGGTGTTCATGTATGTGCCTTAAGTGCTTGTGTGCGCATCTCAGTCGCGTTGTCCTACCCTCTGACGGAGTGTATGGCTGTTTGCCCTGTATTGCCCCGACTTTTGTTTGGAGTGCCCGTATTTGTGTCTGTCGCCTTTGTATATGCCTTTGGCACCTTAGCAATAATGCTAATAGTATCGGTGTATCCCTATTGCCTCTATGGCTTACAATCTCTATTGCTTCTGCATGTGGTGCCATTCTGCGTTAACGGTGAGAGTAAGGAGAAATATGTACGCAATTTCTGACTCTTTCCAGGGGGTGGGGGTTGGTTTGGGGAAAAAAATCCCTTGTGTAGCTAGTGGAAAGCAAAAAATGATGCTTTCTGTCATAGAAAAAAAATTCACTATTTCGCTTGGCTGTATGCGGTTCGGACCGTTTCTACCACGAGAACTCGTTGTCTGAGCCCTTTTTTACTGTGCGTGGTACCCGGCCTCCACCAATCTGTTTTAGATCCCTTAGTTGGGGGTAGTTAGGTCTAAAACATATGTGTTAATGTACTAATTTATAAGGTGGTGCCTAGGAGAAGGTAGCTTCCCGTAAAATGCTAGGGGGTGCTCTTATAAAGACGTAAGTGTAGCTTAGGGGATGAAACTCTGTGTGCGGGTTAATGTACTAGCCTCTCAGCTGGTTGGAGAGAGTTATATAACCGACGTGCTTATGTCAGCTATGTTGGCGACTCGCTGCTTAAGCAGTCGGGTCGCTGCGGGAAGTACAATGAAACATGAGCTAGCAATTCCTTGGCTATTATTGTCACGGTCACTCGTGACGGGAGTCAGGAAGGGCGCAGGATGTAAAGAGGCGTGTAATTAGTAAGACAAGTGTAGTTTACTGACCAAGTATTTATTGGTCAGTGAGTATGAAATTGTAAGTCCTTTTTAGGGGAATGTATTAAATATTATAAGTTAAGTGTACAAGTTTGTGGATGGATGTTGCAAAATTTAGGATCTCTGAACACTTCGCTGATGCTCACCTGGTGATAGCAGCTTGCGGCAGAGCCTCCGGCGACACACACTGTATGACAGATACAGGTCCCAAAAGACCTCACTTCTTCTAGGTCTTGCTGTTGATCAGTCAGCATTCCATTGGCATAGCTGCCCCAGTTAGTTATAGTGTAGATGTTTATGAGTGTGATGCAAGTGGTTGGCAAGCCTCCCGAGCTGGTCGGCCGCACTTGCTGTGTAAAAGATATTGTTATGGACTTATGATGTTTGCCAGTTAGGGGTGGTTTTAATAGATGATGGGGGTGGCTTCCAGGGGGTGCAGCCCCCCGGGGGCCGGTACACTATCCAGCGCTTCCTTGAGACAGTAACTGGGAAAGACCGAGACAGAGTAGTTAGACCACGCAATATGCGGACTGCACTATCCAGCGCTTCCTTGAGACAGTAACTATGAAAGACCGAGACAGAGTAGTTAGACCACGCAATATGCGGACTGCACTATCCATCGCTTCCTTGAGACAATAACTGGGAAAGACCGAGACAGAGTAGGTAGACCACGCAATATGCGGACTGCACTATCCAGCGCTCTTTGAGGCAGCAACTGGCAAAGACCGAGACAGAGTAGTTAGACCACGCAATGTGCGGAGTGCACTATCCAGCGCTTCCTTGAGACAGTAACTATGAAAGACAGAGACAGAGTAGTTAGACCACGCAATATGCGGACTGCACTATCCAGCGCTTCCTTGAGACAGTAACTATGAATGACCGAGACAGAGTAGTTAGACCACGCAATATGCGGACTGCACTATCCAGCGCTTCCTTGAGACAGTAACTGGCAAAGACCGAGACAGAGCAGTTAGACCACGCAATATGCGGACTGCACTATCCTGCGCTTCCTTGAGACAGTAACTATTAAAAACCGAGACAGAGAAGGTAGACCACGCAATATGCGGACTGCACAATCCAGCGCTTCCTTGAGACAGTAACTGGCAAAGACCGAGACAGAGCAGTTAGACCACGCAATATGCGGAGTGCATTATCCAGCGCTTCCTTGAGACAATAACTGGGAAAGTCCGAGACAGAGCAGTTAGACCACGCAATATGCGGAGTGCACTATCCAGCGCTTCCTTGAGACAATAACTGGGAAAGACCGAGACAGAGTAGGTAGACCACGCAATATGCGGACTGCACTATCCAGCGCTCTTTGAGGCAGTAACTGGGAAAGACCGAGACAGAGTAGTTAGACCACGCAATATGCGGAGTGCACTATCCAGCGCTTCCTTGAGACAGTAACTATGAAAGACCGAGACAGAGTAGTTAGACCACGCAATATGCGGACTGCACTATCCAGCGCTTCCTTGAGACAGTAACTATGAAAGATCGAGACAGAGAAGGTAGACCACGCAATATGCGGACTGCACTATCCAGCGCTTCCTTGAGGCAGTAACTGTGAAAGTCCGAGACAGAGCAGTTAGACCACGCAATATGCGGAGTGCATTATCCAGCGCTTCCTTGAGACAATAACTGGGAAAGACCGAGCCAGACTAGTTAGACCACGCAATATGCGGAGTGCACTATCCAGCGCTTCCTCGAGACAGTAACTGGCATTGACCGACACAGATAAGTTAGACCTCGCAATATGCGGAGTGCACTATGCATCGCTTCCTCGAGACAGTAACTGGGATAGACCGAGACAGAGAAGGTAGACCACGTAATATGCGGACTGCACTATCCAGCGCTTCCTTGAGACAGTAACTATGAATGACCGAGACAGAGCAGTTAGACCACGCAATATGCGGACTGCACTATCCAGCGCTTCCTTGAGACAGTAACTATGAAAGACCGATATAGAGAAGGTAGACCACTCAATATGCGGACTGCACTATCCAGCGCTTCCTTGAAACAGTAACTATGAAAGACCGAGACAGAGTAGTTAGACCACGCAATATGCGGACTGCACTATCCAGCGCTTCCATGAGACAGTAACTATGAAAGACCGATATAGAGAAGGTAGACCACTCAATATGCGGACTGCACTATCCAGCGCTTCCTTGAGACAGTAACTATGAAAGACCGAGACAGAGTAGTTAGACCACGCAATATGCGGACTGCACTATCCAGCGCTTCCATGAGACAGTAACTATGAAAGACCGAGACAGAGTAGGTAGACCACGCAATATGCGGACTGCACTATCCAGCGCTTCCTTGAGACAGTAACTATGAAAGACCGAGACAGAGAAGGTAGACCACGCAATATGCGGACTGCACAATCCAGCGCTTCCTTGAGACAGTAACTATGAAAGACCGAGACAGAGTAGTTAGACCACGCAATATGCGGAATGCACTATTCAGCGCTTCCTTGAGACAGTAACTGGGAAAGACCGAGACAGAGTAGTTAGACCATCCAATATGCGGAGTGCACTATCCACCGCTTCCTTGAGACAGTAAATGGAAAGACCGAGACAGAGTAGTTAGACCACGCAATATGCGGACTGCACTATCCAGCGCTTCCTTGACACAGTAAATGGGATAGACCGAGACAGAGAAGGTAGACCACGCAATATGCGGACTGCACTATCCAGCGCTTCCTTGAGACTGTAACTATGAAAGACCGATATAGAGAAGGTAGACCACTCAATATGCGGACTGCACTATCCAGCGCTTCCTTGAGACAGTAACTATGAAAGACCGAGACAGAGTAGTTAGACCACGCAATATGCGGACTGCACTATCCAGCGCTTCCATGAGACAGTAACTATGAAAGACCGATATAGAGAAGGTAGACCACGCAATATGAGGACTGTACTATCCAGCGCTTCCTTGAGACAGTAACTGGGAAAAACCGAGACAGAGAAGGTAGACCACGCAATATGCGGACTGCACTATACAGCGCTTCCTTGAGACAGTAACTGGGAAAGACCGAGACAGCGTAGTTAGACCACGCAATATGCGGAATGCACTATTCAGCGCTTCCTTGAGACAGTAACTGGGAAAGACCGAGACAGAGTAGTTAGACCATCCAATATGCGGAGTGCACTATCCATCGCTTCCTTGAGACAGTAAATGGAAAGACCGAGACAGAGTAGTTAGACCACGCAATATGCGGACTGCACTATCCAGCGCTTCCTTGACACAGTAAATGCGATAGACCGAGACAGAGAAGGTAGACCACGCAATATGCGGACTGCACTATCCAGCGCTTCCTTGAGACAGTAACTGGGAAAGACCGAGACAGAGGAGTTAGACCACGCAATATGCGGACTGCACTATCCAGCGCTTCCTTGAGACAGTAACTATGAAAGACCGAGACAGAGAAGGTAGACCACGCAATATGCGGACTGCAGTATCCAGCGCTTCCTTGAGACAGTAACTATGAAAGACCAAGACAGAGAAGGTAGACCTCGCAATATGCGGACTGTACTATCCAGCGCTTCCTTCAGACAGTAACAGGGAAAGACCGAGACAGAGAAGGTAGACCACGTAATATACGGACTGCACTATCAAGCGCTTCCCTCAGACAGTAACTGGGAAAGACCGAGACAGAGTAGTTAGACCACGCAATATGCGGAGTGCACTATCCAGCGCTTCATTGAGACCGTAAGTGGGAAAGACCGAGACAGAGTAGTTAGACCACGCAATATGCGGACTGCAACTATTCAGCGCTTCCTTGAGACAGTAACTGTGAAAGACCGAGAGAGAGTAGGTAGACCTTGCAATATGCGGACTGCACTATCCAGCGCTTCCTTGAGACAGTAACTGGGAAAGACCGAGACCGAGTAGTTAGACTCGCAATATGCGGACTGCACTATTCAGCGCTTCATTGAGACAGTAAATGGGAAAGACCGTGACAGAGAAGGTAGACCACGCAATATGCGGACAGCACTATCCTTGCTTCCTTGAGACAGTAACTGGGAAAGACCGAGACAGAGTAGTTAGACCACGCAATATGCGGACTGCACTATTCAGCACTTCCTTGAGACAATAACTGGGAAAGACCGAGACAGAGTAGTTAGACCACGCAATATGCGGACTGCACTATCCAGCGCTTCCTTGAGACAGTAACTGGGAAAGACCGAGACAGAGTAGTTAGACCACGCAATATGCGGACTGCACTATTCAGCGCTTCCTTGAGACAGTAACTATGAAAGACCGAGACAGAGTAGTTAGACCACGCAATATGCGGACTGCACTATCCAGCGCTTCCTTGAGACAGTTACTATGAAAGACCGAGACAGAGTAGGTAGACCACGCAATATGCGGACTGCACTATTCAGCGCTTCCTTGACACAGTAACTATGAAAGACCGAGACAGAGTAGTTAGACCACGTAATATGCGGACTGCACTATTCAGCGCTTCCTTGAGACAGTAACTATGAATGACCGAGACAGAGTAGGTAGACCACGCAATATGCGGACTGCACTATCCAGCGCTTCCTTGAGACAGTAACTGGGAAAGACCGAGACAGAGTAGTTAGACCACGCAATATGCGGACTGCACTATCCAGCGCTTCCTTGAGACAGTAACTATGAAAGACCGAGACAGAGTAGGTAGAACACGTAATATGCGGACTTCACTATCCAGCGCTTCCTTGAGACAGTAACTATGAAAGACCGAGACAGAGTAGTTAGACCACGCAATATGCGGAATGCACTATCCAGCGCTTCCTTGAGACAGTAACTATGAAAGACCGAGACAGAGTAGTTAGACCACGCAATATGCGGACTGCACTATCCAGCGCTTCCTTGAGACAGTAACTATGAAAGACCGAGACAGAGTAGTTAGACCACGCAATATGCGGACTGCACTATTCAGCGCTTCCTTGAGCCAGTTACTATGAAAGACCGAGACAGAGTAATCAGACCACGCAATATGCGGAGTGCACTATCCAGCGCTTCCTTGAGACAGTAACTGGGAAAGACCGAGACAGAGTAGTTAGACCACGCAATATGCGGACTGCACTATTCAGCGCTTCCTTGAGACAGTAACTGGGAAAGACCGAGACAGAGTAGTTAGACCACGCAATATGCGGACTGCACTATCCAGCGCTTCCTTGAGACAGTAACTATGAATGACCGAGACAGAGTAGTTAGACCACGCAATATGCGGACTGCACTATTCAGAGCTTCCTTGAGACAGTTACTATGAAAGACCGAGACAGAGTAGTTAGACCACGCAATATGCGGACTGCACTATTTAGCGCTTCCTTGAGACAGTAACTATGAATGACCGATACAGAGCAGTTAGACCACGCAATATGCGGACTGCACTATTCAGCGCTTCTATGAGACAGTAACTATGATAGACCGAGATAGAGTAGTTAGACCACGCAATATGCGGACTGCACTATTCAGCGCTTCCTTGAGACATTTACTATGAAAGACCTAGACAGAGTAGTTAGACCACACAATATGCCGGCTGCACTATCCAGCGCTTCCTTGAGACAGTAACTGGGAAAGACCGAGACAGAGTAGTTAGACCACGCAATATGCGGACTGCACTATTCAGCGCTTCCTTGAGAGAGTAACTATGAAAGATCGAGACAGAGTAGTTAGACCACGCAATATGCGGACTGCACTATTTAGCGCTTCCTTGAGACAGTAATTGGGAAAGTCCGAGACAGAGTAGTTAGACCACGCAATATGCGGACTGCACTATTCTGCGCTTCTTTGACACAGTAACTATGAAAGACCGAGACAGAGTAGTTAGACCACGCAATATGCGGAGTGCACTATCCAGCGCTTCCTTGAGACAGTAACTGGGAATGACCGAGACAGAGAAGGTAGACCACGCAATATGCGGACCGCACTATCCAGCGCTTCCTTGAGACAGTAACAGGGAAAGACCGAGACAGAGTAGTTAGACCACGCAATATGCGGACTGCACTATTCAGCGCTTCCTTGAGACAGTTACTATGAAAGACCGAGACAGAGAAGGTAGACCACGCAATATGCGGACTGCACTATTCAGCGCTCCCTTGAGACAGTAAATGGGAAAGACCGAGACAGAGTAGTTAGACCACGCAATATGCGGACTGCACTATTCTGCGCTTCTTTGACACAGTAACTATGAAAGACCGAGACAGAGTCGGTAGACCACGCAATATGCGGACTCCAGAATTGTTGAAAGCAGTGGCGGCTTGTGAGCGAAGAAATCCGGTGCGGGGACAAACTACGATGGAATATGAGCCTAAAACTTCCAAATTGTCTTTGTCTCGCCCATTAGGTAGTGACCTGGGACTTCGTTCTTACAAAAGACGATCAGAATACCTCTAGAAAAATGCGCTAAAGGAACATAGGCTCTTAAAATGAAAACGCTTACTGTCGCGTTACGCAGCAAATAGTCATCGAGAAATCCTTCTCACTGATGAAAAAATGTGCAGTGCTGAGGAGACTTTTAATGCCCAAAATGACAGGTTATATGCTACATGCTCTGTACAAGCTGCTGAATAGGCTCCAAGGATCCAGAGGGGCCGTCATGCTTCATTTCTTATGGTGGGGTGGGGCGTGGCTAACGAAGGTACCACGGACCTCCATTTGTGCGAGAAAGGGGTCAAAATGTCGGCCAAAGTGTACCAGGAGACAGTGTTGGATCCACGGGTCAAGAAACTCAACAACAACCTCTTCCATGGAGAATGCTGGAGCTACCAGCAGGATTTGGTCTCAACACCAAAGGCTCACACAACGCAGAAGTGGCTTGGGGCCAATATTCCGGACTTAATTTTTACCTCGGATTGGCCTTCAGCAATTCCGAACCTAAAACCCTTGGACTAGAGATGGCTTGCGAGAAGAGACATCCAAATATTAAAATGTTTAAGTGTTCCTTTTTTGAAGGCCGCAGCAGAATTTTCGATGGAAGTGGTGCGTATTCCAATGGATGAGTGGCCACTAAGACTAAAAGACGGGTAAATTTATTTGAAATTTTGTGTTAGTATTAATGAATAGACTGGGTAAACAAATATCGCTGCTTGCAACCATGATTTAGTATGTGATGAACAGTTCTCATTTAAGGTTATTATAATTCCAAATTTCTATATAAAAATGGCTCCTCGCCTCAATTGTTTAGGAATTGTGTCTTCAAAATTTGCTTCACAAATGGAACTTCACTCTTGCTTCTTACCGCTGCAGATTAACTTGTGTGTTTTCAACGATACTCAGTGTTTATATTTGGACGGCGTTATGCATTAAGCGGCTAAGCGCCAATTGTTGGAAAAGTGAGTTATTAGCACCATCTAGTGTGTATAGTCTGGAACTACATTCTTTTTACATAAGTATGCCATTTTTCTTAATATTAACCGTTAATTTTATAGAAAAGTCTAAGCGCCATTCCCTTTATCTTAGGTTACGAGTTTTACATTAATCGGCTATGAGCCGAAACTATGAAGCTATCCTTCGAAACGCTATATTGAGTTCTGCAAGAAACAGCCACGCGACATTTCATTGTCTCTCACACTTTGTCTGGGTTGTTTCGCTGTACTCTGTACGCTTGCAGAAAGGGATTGATCTAGCTACCTTGGGAATTGACATTGACTGGAAATAGTCATCACCCCTCTGCCGCTTGACCACCCATGTGATAGTTGATGTCATAATACTCTGCGTTGCAATACCAGACACGTGATTCAGTGCCTGGTCAATTGTAAGTTTGGCAACCTCATTCTCAGACCACATGGCGAGACGAGAACTGTTAATCACATTCACCCAGCTTTCAGAATATTATGTTGCCTCATTTAATCTCGCGGGATAATTTTCTGACTAATCAATGAGTGTGTGTGTGTGTGTGTGCATCATGACAAGCAGAGCGCAGAAAATACTTTTGCTGCTGAAGAAGAAGAATCCTGATGATTCAGAAACTTCACACGTATAGAAGGTAGGTATTTAGAAGTACTTTCTATTTGTAGTACAGTACATAACTCTACTTTTCTTGCATTATCCAACGTCATTATTGATATTCATTTACCATGTGTACGTCATTGAACTGACTCAGCCCTACCAAATAGAATTCAGCAGTTGGTTACAAAATTTCTATTCCATACAAAGTCCGAGAACATTTCTTTAGCAATGATTTGTTATATTAACTTAAATGCACTTGACGGGCGTAAATTGCATAGCATTGTTTGATATACTTACAGGCAATACAAGATAATGACACTAGCACCGTGCTGTACCACTGCAGTGAATCAAGCTCAGGCACCTCTAAACAAGAAGCTGGTTCGACTGATCTAACCCCTCTTCAAACCGTTAGTGGCAGTAGTTGTTATGATGTACTGTACTCTTTATCTGAAAATAACACCGCTGCTAAGCTGTTGTCCTACGAGGCAGGTCCAAGTGTAGAATTTATCAACTCTGTACCTGATACCTCCAACCCCCAACCAACGAATAACAATGAATTTCCGAAATATCTTCCATAGAACCAGTACCAGAATGTTATGACACCTTTACCATGGCTGTAAAGAGATGTTCAAGGATGTCTATACCCCGTGGCTGTCGAACATCTTATATTCCCGGGCTTACATCAGATCAAGCCACCCTACTAGTAGAATATGGCAACTTATTTGAAGAAAATCCTTTATGTGAAGCAACTGTGGAAGCAGGAAACAAGCTCATTTCTTCTATAAGGGAGACAAAAAGGGATCAGTGGATAACAACTATTGAAAACGTGGATCTGAAAAAAGACAGTCATAAAGCATGGAGACTTCTGAGACGTCTAAGCAATGACCCAACTAAGACCACTGCACATCATAATATCAATGCCAATCAAATAGCACATCAGTTACTGCTGAACGGGAAGACGACCCACAAATCAAAAGAAACGAAATTGGCAAGAGAAGAGCAAGAGGAGAGTAATGATCTCACATCATCATTCAGCATGGAAGAATTAGAGAAGGTTATCAAACAGAGCAAAAATGGAAAATCAGCTGGCTTGGATGATAAACGGACCGAGCAAATTAAACACTTTGGCTTAACAACGAAGAAATGGATTCTCCAACTTTTCAACAACTGTGTGAGCAAAAGCCAAATTCCAAAGATATGGAGGAAGAGTCGAGTGATCGCTTAGCTAAAACCTGGCAAAGAAGGAAATAATCCAAAGAATTTTAGACCAGTTGCACTACTATGTCACCTCTACAAACTGCTGGAAAGATTGATTTTAAATCGCCTATCACCTGTATTTGACCCCTTACTTATACCTCAGCAATCTGGATTTCGCCCTGGTAAAAGCTGTACTGGACAACTGCTAAATCTCACACAGTTTATAGAAGATGGGTTTGAAGCTCGTAAGGTGACAGGAGTGGTATTTGTCGACTTATACTCAGCGTATGATACTGTCAACCATCAGCTACTACTAGTCAAGGTCTACAACTTCACCAAGGATTTTAGTCTAACCAGGCTCATCGCCACTCTTTTGCAAAATCGCAGGTTCTTCGTCGACTTTCAAGGACTGCGTAGTCGATGGAGACTACAGAAAAACGGCCTCCCGCAAGGAAGTGTACTGGCTCCAATCCTGTTCAATATATACACAAACGACCAACCTATAGCCCCGAACAGCAGAAGTTTCCTGTATGCTGATGACCTTGCTCTAGCCACTCAGAGCGCAGATTTTGAATCAGTGGAGAACACCCTCACGAATGCCCTTAAAGATCTTTCCAGATTCTACAACATAAACCATCTTAAGCCAAACCCCTCAAAGACACAAGTGTGTGCTTTTCATTTGAGAAATAGGGAAGCTACTCGCAAGTTAAAGATCGTATGGTCAGGGGTCGAACTGGAACACTGTGAGACTCCAAAATATCTAGGAGTGACACTTGACAGATCTCTTACTTTCAAGAAGCACTGCATGAACTCCAAGTCGAAAGTCTCTTCCAGGAACAATCTACTACGCAAACTGGCTGGATAACAGTGGGGTAGTCAACCTGAAACGATCCGAACTTCAGCAATGGCACTATGCTATTCTGCAGCAGAGTATGCTTCTCCTGTTTGGTATAATTCAACACATGCCAAACAGGTGGATGTAGCTCTCAACGATACCTGCAGGATTATAACAGGTTGCTTGAAATCAACTCCAGTCGAATGGCTTTATCTCCTCGCAGGAATAGCACCACCCCCTGTTCGAAGAGAAATAGCTGCGAACAAGGAACGAAAGACAGTGGAGCATGAAATAACTCATCCTCTATATGGACACGAACCGCAGCCGCAACGACTGAAGTCGAGGAAGAGTTTCCTTAGAGTATCAAAGGAACTTAGAACCACTGCTGAAAAAGGTAGGTTGCAAATGTGGAGGGCTACGACCAACCTCCCTCCTGGTTGGGAAAATGTTTCTGAAACTCTACCTCCTGGCTATGACGAGGAATGGACGACTTGGAAGTCCCTGAATAGACTGCGCTCTAGAGTAGGCAGATCAAAGGTTAATATGGCAAGATGGGGTTACATTGACCAGGATGATATTCAATGTGATTGTGGAGAAGACCACACTGTTCAGCATATGACTGAGTGTCGACTGTGCCCAGCATCCTGCACGGAAGAAGATCTTCGTCGGGGGACACAGAGTGCATTGGAAGTGGCCAAGTTTTGGGCAAAGATAATATAATAACTGTGTTATATATTTACAATGTTTGTTTCTGATTCGAGAATAATAACAATGAATTTGACCTCCTTTCAACTGTGTTATCAGGAGATGAATATAATGGAACTGCTAACTTACTACAGAAGCGAATCAACGATAATGCAGAATGCAATGACCAAAACTCACAGTCGATTGGTAGGCCAAGGAAGGGACGGAAAAGAAAATATCCGGGTCGGAGTAGAGAAGAACGAAAGAAGAGATGCCAGGGGAATGAATCTTATATCAGCCAACAAGGTAAAGTCATTGAACCAAAATAATTCCGAGACTTTCACTGCCGTTCAGAATGCCATAGAAAAGTTAGTCTAGAAGACAGGAAGGTAGAGTTTGACCGATTTTGGGCCTTGCCTTACGAAGGTAAAGTTTTATACATTGCTAAAAAAGTAATCGTAAACCACGTGAAGAGGAAGAGGACAAAAATGTAAGTAGAAGAGCTTTGACGAGAAGTTACACTCTGGCAGGAGTAACAGTCTGTAAAATGGGCTTTGTCCAGATCCTAAAAATATCAGGGGATCGCATTAACAACTATCTTAAGAAAGCCAACGAACTACAAGGAATATTAAGGATAACAGAGGTAAATCAGGATGTTATAACAGAATAACTGATAGTAAGATGGCTGAAATTATCGAGCACATTAATAATTTTCCTGAGTACAAGTCACATTATTGCAGATGAGAAACAAGCACTCTCTTTCTGCCGTCACATGTCACACTTCCAGTTATGTATGACTTATAGAGAAAGGAATATTCTCAGCCAGTTTCCCTCTCATGCTATAAGAAAGTATTATACTCCAGATTCAACCTACGACGAAATCCGCTTAAGAAAGACACATGCAACTTTTGTGACTTTACAAATGCTCAAATAAACAATACAAATGGTGACACTGATGTGCTAAGAATAAAGTTGATTGCTCATCAGGAGGATGCAGAAAATGCACGAAGTACAACGAAGAGTGACTTTCAAAAAGCAACCGAAATTAATGGATTGTCGGTGCTTAGCTTTGATATGCAGAGGACACTGCCCCTGCCGAGAAATCCAAAAAACATAATATTCTACAAACGTCAGTTATGGCTGAATAACTGCGAAATTCATGACGCTTCATCGAACAAAGGCCTCTGCTACCTGTGGCTCAAGGGCCAAGCTAGGCGTGGAGTCCAAGAAGTGGGCTCTTATCTAAGAAATTACATCACTGAACATTTAGAAAAAGGCCCGGAACAACATGTGCTATGGTCCGATTCCTGCGGAGGGCATAATCGGAACATAAAAATGGTCCTAATGCTGAAGTCTGTCATGGAGTCACATCCAACTCTAAAGACCATAAAAATATGATTTCTGGTTTCCGGGCACAGCTATTTGCCCAATGATGATGAATTCGGAGATATTGAAAGTGCCTTGAAGTTTCATCAAAGACTATATACACCAGAAGATTACAAGTTACAAGGAAGTAATGAGAACTTGCCGAAAGAAGAACAAGCTGGTCGCGAATGAAATGAAAAGAGAAGATTTTGTGGGCACGGCATCTGTTGAGAAACAAATAATAAATAGCAAGAAAGATACCAATGGGAATGGGGTAAGCTGGCTAACAACACGGGAAATTGAAATAAGTCAGGAAAGCCCATGGCTGTTGACTATAAAACGTACTTTCGATGACAAAGTCGGCCAAGTAATCAATTTAAAGAGGAGAAATAGCGCACGCCAATGTGACCAGAATAACCTCAGTTTTTGCCTTAATGCTCTATGGCCAAACGGAAAAGCAATATCAGAGCCAAAATTACAGGATCTCAAAAGTGTCATACATCTGATACCATCCGATAACAAGGAGTTCTACGAAGGCCTTCATTCAGATGGAAACAGTTTTGACGACATCGAGGGTTTTGGTAGTGAACTCGAATTCTCAAGATGAAACGTAAGACTGTGTCAATTTCCTATTGTGCGAAAAACGTTTACATCATAAAATTTATAGCATTACTTCATTCAGTATAATTATTGCTTTAAGTTTGATTCTGGTATTCAAATGTATCCGTGTTTCTATTAAACTATTGAGAATAAAATTGCAATTACGGACACACGAGTACTCATTGTACGCGTCAAAGTCTCAAGAAACTGGCATTAAAATAAAAATGTATAAAGGGCTAAAAGACTAAAAAAAGGTGCTTTGACGGTTTACGCATAACTATCGTGTTCGCTAGAATAACGTAACAACAAGCTATTCACCAAAAATGGTGCTTAGCAGTTTTATGCGTTACTAAACTCACAGATAACATAAAGCAGCTAAGTGTAAATTGCTAATAAATCAATTGTTTGCTGTAGTTTTTTAATTTAAACACAATAACTATCAACAATGCATATAGGTAAAGGTTTGTTTGCTTTAAAAACTCAAACTTGGCTAACAGGAGAGAATTTGTGATAGTTTAAATTTCAAAACTTTCAATCACGATTTTCTCAATATCAGCTTTTGGTGGATAGCTGTTTAATGCATAACGTCGTCCATTTAGCTTCCCATGTGTTACATGAATACCCATTTTCACCGCTATGGATCCGCATGTGGGACTTAAAAGTCCCCCTCACGGGACATTTGGCTTTGCATACGCTAGATGGGTAAGGCTTTTCACCGCTATGGGATAACATGTGCATTTTCGAATAACGTCTCTGGATTAACATGGATACCCCTATGGATAAACATATGTCTCTTCAATGATACTCTCCCCTTACACTTGGCATTGCATACTCTACATTAATAATGCTTCTCACCGGAGTGTTGTCAGATTTATTCTCTTTGTAGTCTCTTCAAAGATCCTCTCCAGGGAAACTTGGATTTAAATACGCTACACAAATAAGGCTTCACGCAGCTATGGATTAACATGTGTCTTTTCAGATATCCTCCCTGGGTAAACGTTAATTCACATACGCTACAGGAGTGTGGCTTCTCGTTGCTATGGATTAATAAGTGTCCCTTCAAAAATTATCTCCGCGGAAACTTGGATTCACATACGTTACAGGAATATGGCTTCTCGATTCTATGGATTAATATATGTCTCTTCAAATATCCTGTCTGTATGAACTTGGAATAACATATGCTACAGGAATATATATTCTCGCTGCTATGGATTAACATGTGTCTTTTCAGATCATCTGCCTGGATAAACTTGGATTCTCATTCGCAACAGGAATATGCGCTTCTCGCAGGTATGGATTACCATGTGTCTCGTTAAACAACTCTCTCTTCTCTATTCGTAAATTTAGCTTTGCATTCGTTACATTAATATGGCTTCTTGCTGCTATGGATTAATATATGTCTCTTCAAAGACCCACTTTGGGTAAACTTGGATTCACATACGCTGCAGGAATATGGCTTCTTGTTGCTATGTATAAACTATCTTTTCAGATCTCCTGCCCGGATAAACTTGGATTCACATACGCTACAGGAATATGGCTTCTCGGTGCTATGTATTAACATATGTCTTTTCAGATCTCCTGACTGGGTAAACTTGGATTCACATACGCTACAGGAATGTGGGCTCTCACCGCTATGAATCAACATGTGTCTCTTCAAGGATCCCCTCCGGGCAAACTTAGATTCACATACGCTACAGAAATTTGGTTTCTCGCTGCTATGGATTATAATGTGACTTTTCAAATTTTCTTTCCGAGTGAACTTGGATTCACATTCGCTACAGGAATATGCCTTTTCGCTGCAATGGATTATCATATGTCTCTTCAAAGAACGTCTATCAGTAAATCTTGCACTGCATTCACTACAGCAATATGGCTTCTCACCGCTATGGATTTTTAAGTGTGCCTTCAAATATCGTCTCTGCGTAAACATAGTTTCACATACGGTACAGGAATATGGTTTCTTATCGCTATGGGATGTCATGTGTCTTTTCAGATCTCATCCCTGTGAATACTTAGATCCACATACGCTACAGGAGTATGGCTTCTTGCCGGTATGGCAGAACATGTGTCGTTTCAGATCTCCTCTTTGTGAAAACTTGGATTCACATACTCTACAGGAATATGACTTCTCGCTCTTATGGATTACCATGTGTCTCTTAAAAGATCCTCTTTCCGCAAATATTGATTTGCAAACGCTACACGAATACGGTTTCTGGCTGCCATGTCTGACAATGTTTGACTTAAATTTTTGTTTGATACTGAATTTGTCGGTTGATCCAGTATTATCACTAGAACCAAATGCGTATATCTTGCATTGAGAAGGATCCGACGTATCAGTACATAGCCTGAAATAATTAGTAATATCAGTTAAAAATGTGTTACATTATTACGGATGTAGAATAATACCCTAGAGACCATAGAGAACAGACAACATGCAAATAGAAGTCAGCCACTGTCGCAGACGGACACTCCTCGTCAAAGCCAGTCACATTTGCGATAAATTAATTTATTTAAAACGCACATCGTGCATGATTATTTCCCTATCATTCTGTGTAGAACCTAGTTCTAGGAATTGTCCTTCCTGCACAACTCAGTACGTGAAAACAATCACATTGCGTCCCGCATAAAGCGCACACTTATTCCTCATTGCGCGAGTGGCACGTCTTCGTGGAATACAGCTTAAAATGAAATCCGTGCACAGCTAGTCCGGTCGTTATGCGTCTTAATTCATAGTTGGCTTCTTTCCAATTGTCGGTGGTCATCGCGTCTGTACTGTAAACGTCCAGCCAAATTTCTGTTTTACTTCTATGGTGTTCGAGAAAAAGTCTTTGATATGCCGTAGTTGATGCGAGAGAGAATTTTTCCCGTATTTCCTCCAAAAAGATAGTTTCCCTAGTTACCTCATATACCAGCTACTTACGGATAGGTGCTGCCAGATACTGGAGCTGCCGAAAGTTAAGACGGGAGTTATTTTGACTCTGAATAACTTGAACGCTGTTGGGAGAGATATCATTTGCAAGTATTTGCTATCATTTATGGCTATGTTTGCTGCTCTTAACCTGTCTTGATATGTGCTGTGAAATTAGTTCTTTGTATTTGCAGTAATATTCCTAGGTATCTAAAATTATTAACGCTGCTAATTGGTTGTCCATACAAATATATCGTATCACCTGCTGCATGTCTGCATTCTTTCCTTGTGTCATCTTCATAATTTTATTTCTCTTCATATTAAGGTCATTTGTTTGAGCCCTTTCTATTAGCCAATCTAATGCCAACTACAGATTGGGTATTGATTTTGACACCAAAGCCATGTCATCTGCATACATACAAGTACATCAATGTATGACCCGACCTTAAATAGAAGGGGACTTTAAAGATCACCCAGCACCCGTAGTCCAGTCTATTGTATCTGACAGAGAGATCGAATAGTCTATTTACACCTCATTCTCTGCCAATAAGTTAGTTAGCAGTTGGAATATGGGATTATTTTTCCCTATCAGGTCCTCAATGTTTGATATATGCCACGTTTGACTAACTGTATCAAAGGCCTAGGAAATATCGACAAATACAATATGTAACTTCCCTTCCGTGAAACTAAAGGCCTCATGATTGTCGTTCGGAAGGCATTCTATAGCCTGAAATGTGGAGCGATGCTTCCTGATTCCAAATTATTCTTCTGGAATATAATGGTCCTAGGGAGAAGTCAGTTTTTGCGTTAATAGATTAGTCAAAACGTTCAACAATGTGCATTCCAGTGCCACTCCTCTATATAAATTGGGATTGCTTAAGTCTTCTTTTCGTTTATAAAGGTTCTTTATCGTTGAAGTCCGCCATGGATGGGGTATTTGCCCATGTCAAACACATTCGGTAAATAGCCTGGTAAGTGATTCTATAAGATTCAGAGCCAAACTCTTCAAATGTTAATTAAGAACCATGTCCGGGCCACAAGCTTTGTTACTTTTCACCTCCTTGATCTCTCGTATGTAAAACATCTCTATTGGGTCTTCATATTTGGTATTTTTATTATCGATGCACGGTCTCGTCTCTCTTAATGTCAAAACCTGAGTGAAGTGAGCTGTCCACGTGCTCATGGGAATATTACGAGGAAATATTGGTCGTAGCGGCTTGATAACCTTGTATGGGTTGTTTTCTGCTTATTCTATTTGTCATAGTGCTGTCTCTTCATAGTAATTCACTTTAGTCTCCTTTACCAAAATTATATTTTCTTTTCTTATCCTGGCATAGTCTTGTAGCGCCTCTTCTTCTAACTGTCTGCAGCGATATGGACAGCGTAAATAACGACAAAAAAGAAGATAAGAATACACTCCTAACCAATGGATACAGCAAAGGACAGATAAGTAGGGCCATACGGAATAAAGAACAAAGCCGGAAAGGAAATACAACGTGACACCTGTTATGGAGTCAATAAACAAACTGACCAAAGTAGTGTGTAAATCATTCGAGACAAAGCATCCCAAACAGAACGCAAGAGTTTGCGAAGTGTGGACAGGTATGAAAAGTGCAAACAAAAAGACGTGTTTCCATTAGGATATCATTGGTCAATCGAGACACAAAACAATTAAACAACAGATCTGCAAAAGATGAACATGCCGACGTCGCGAGACACGCCATAGAATTTGATAAGGCCAAAACTGTTGCTCAAGTTCCTAGATATCAAAACAGGATAATTAGAGAGGTAATAGAGGCCGTGAAGAATCCCAAAAATTTCAATCGCGAAGACAGATTCAGGCTTAGCAACACGTGGAAAGTTCTCTTAGCGAGTGACTGGCTGGGGCTCGGATCAATCAGGGAGCAGCGTGACGTCAATGCCGATCCAGCAGTGCCGGACTGACAACCAACGGTTAGTCCGAGTATAGACACGAATTCGGCTGCTGCAATGACAGCCGAGACGTCGGGAAGCAATCGCCGATATAGGACGTAGCTCCATCCTGTAAGCATAGATAATAAACTAGACACCGCTGGCGAAAGCCTACCATCTCAATACTTCAATAATCCCAACCAAATCCAAACTCAGCCTATCCATTTCTCTTTCAATGTTTATAAACCTGCCTCTGCTAATCACAATTCAAACACCCACGTTCCGCCCAGTAGGATGTCAGATGTTACCTTTGTAAACTTTGTGACGTTGACACCCTCTCAAGTAGTTCTCAGCCGGAGATCCGAAAGCGGGTCTAACACAGAATTTGAATGTTACAGGAGAGACGGTATTACGACATATAATAATGCATAGAGAGGTGCATATCTCTGAGAAGAACGTTAAGGGCTGTAGTATCTCGTTGATTTAAGCCGCGCATCAGTGCACAGATAAGTATAATTTAACTATTGTTATAAATGTCCCCGCCATCTAAGGCAGAGGTAAAACATAACTAATTCTGTACTGTTACTCCCCTTCAGAATGAACGAAGGTTTAAAAACTAAACGATTATGAATCACATCAAAGTTCTATTAGCCCATTTATTTTATCGTTAACATTAGTAAACATTTCCTACGAGCAGACTTATATCACATGTCAAATGAAAAATGCTTCACCTAAAACTTCATTAAGCATCTGTAAACTTTCTGAGAAAAAGTTTTAAGATACTTTAATATGGTGGCGAATCCACCATTTTCTTCTTCTTCCTGCCACTGAATACTTCAATCCGTCTGCCTCACTACCTTACAGCGCGCGGTGGGCCTTTTAGAAACGGACGGACGGCATTTGCAGGTGGCTGATAGTTCTGCTACACAAGGTTTGCTGTACGGTATTAGCCTACTTTCGATTTTTGCAAAAAATGAAAGTAGACTTATGAGATCAACACAGGGCGAAAAATTGTGTGTCTGTCTGTGTGTGTGTATGTGTGTGTGTGAGTCTCAGTGTGTGTGTGTGTGTGTGTGTGAGTGTGTGTACTCTGAATGTCTGTCCCCCCTATCAATTCCAACACGGTGAAACCGAATTGAACGAAATTTGGTACAGAGGTAGCTCTAGAATAGGGCACCTCAGTGTCATACTTTATATCGCCGCCATCTTTACCTAAACTGAATGGCGGCCACTGAAACGTTCAAAACGTAAACTCAAATTACGGCTAAACTAATCATCCGATCTCTACCAAATTTGGTGACAACATACCTTTATATAGGACTCGTCTTGCAGCCAAACTTCAACGTCAGCGGCCTTGCCATTTCAGGATGGCGGCCGTGTGAATTATGCAACCATTATAATCAATAGCTTAAGACCCACCAATTCAGATTATCAAGCCTAGGGTGGTTTAAGCTATCCTGAAGGTCGTGATCCGTTATTATTATAATTTAATATTATAATATTATTCTGTATGAGTGGCTTTAAAGAGCTGAGCCGTATCTGCCACACGACAAGATGGCAGCTGTCCTCATGAGCCTGTCTTATATTTCAGTAGTTTTAGTATGTTGTATGTGATATACCCTACTGATACAATAAGATAAACTTTGTATGAAATGATCTATAATGAAGATGTACTGCAGTGAAGAAATAGTTTATTTTAAGTCATTATTTGCCAACAGGTTGTATCTAATATACCAGTTTAGATCGCCATGATGTTAAGGATATGGTTAGCTCTGGGCTAGCGTGTTAGTCTGTCACGCAGTTGACTGGGGATCGAATACTGTTACAGTTAACTTTTTTTCTTGAATTCTTTTACAAATGATGTACACAAGCTCTTTCCACAGATACTGAATAAAATGTCATTTAGCTCAAAGGGGAGGCTAATGTATACACTCGTTTATTAATAAAATCACAGTCCCAGCATTGCACATAAACAGAAGACATTAGGAAAAGGAGAATAGAAGAACTAGATACACGTTGTTATCAACCACAGCCTTCTTAATGTCTTTGTACGGTGCTGTCCTCTTGTGGGTTATGTGGGTAATATTGTTCCAAACATACCGCTGTGTAAATACCTGGCCTCCTGAAGTATGGCAATTTTGTAATACTGATAGTTCAACTATTAGCCACGATCGCGCTCCGATTACCTTTAAACACTGCCAGCTGGATCGCCTCCCTTCTGGCTACTTTAAACTGCCTGCTCGTTGAACACCCAGAGGCGTACAAGATAATAATTAATTCACTGCTAGGTCACAGCACCAACCTACTGTGATCGGCGCGGATTTTTAAAGGGGAAGGTACCCAAAACGAAAGATTCTTAAGTTTGCAGGCTGGCTTAATATAGAGATTAAGGGAAGTGAATGCATTACAATAAGTTAGTAGTTTTGTTATTCAATCATCATAAAGTATATAATATTGATTTTGACACTTACCGTACTGGCTAATTATCAATATAAAAGAAAACAAACACTACATGGTGGTAGAGGTGGTTTTAGGGATGAGGACAAAGAGTAATAAATATACCCATACATTTAGGAGAAAGTAGGCTATATGTTCTTTGCTGAACATCTTGTTTTTATATTGATTGTGTGCCGGAATGAAACAGCGATTAATTGTTTGAAGGGTATGAATGATCTTGTATTGTACCAACCACACTTCAATGCCTTTGATAGCTCATTTATTATATTTTTTCTATCTAATGTATTTATTTTCTTTACGGCTTAACTTACTTTCACTGTACAATTGCGGAAAATCCATTAACATGTCCCTGGCACTATGATCGTTATCATTAAATAGATTATGCTTTTCAGGGAAATTCCCCATGATGGTAACCCTGCTGTTCGGGACATCCCGCACATTCAGCGTGAAATGAAGGAGCCGCGTGGTGCGACCATTACACTGTAGCACATGCATTGCTTTGTTTCGAGAACTAGAACTAGAATTCTATCGCCTTGGGATATCATTAAATAAAACCTTTGACCTTCATTTCAACAAATGATTTTTGCAAGAACGAGAAAGTTCCTGAATTAGTAAATTCATTTCAGAAAAGGTGGTGCGCAAGTCGTTTCAATAAATGAGTTTTGGTACGCTTATCGTTTGCACAAGTAAATTAGGTGAGGAGTTGTGCACACGTCTGTGATGGTGTCTGAATTAGGATAAGTATTTAACAACCGATGACGCGCGAGTCGTTTCAACAAATTGACTTTGGTCACCTGTTGTGTAGGCTCGCGAAGGTTCCTGAATTAGTAAACCAATTTTACGATAGGTGGCTCATACGTCGTAACACATAATTAGTGTACATCATACAGTTTAGCGGAAGTTTGTGTGTTTCCAAACGTTTGCAATTTCGAGTGCGACTCGCATTTGCGATTACCATCAACAAAGAACACGGAAAATCCCTACAAGTGTGTGGACTACATTTGGAAAATACATGTCTCTCACCCGGACAGCTGATAGTGGTTTGCTCACGCGTCGGAAAGCCTTCTGATTTATTTATGAACGCACCAGACGAAGAAACAAAAATATTGCACACGCAAATACACTTGAAAAAACAAAATTACAACACAAAATGTTTCCTATTTGATTGGCAATGCAACGCTCGGCGGGTACAACTAGTTGATTATAAGTGCAATAACATTCATACTGGATACCATATACTCTGCTCAAAACAATTATAGGGACAGGAATTTGATGGAGTTTTTCATGTACGCAGTCGGTGATTACGATATTTACTGTTGCTCGTATTCTTCCGACATCTTTTAAAAATACGAGGACACCTCCATATGTTGTTGGAAAGCCATGGCTTAGCGGCAGTAGACACATGTATCGTGCTATGCCGCAGAGTGAAATGGACGAGCAATGCCGCACTCTGTCCTCGAGTGCGTGTAAGTGAAGAATACGTTACTATACGCTTGGTGTACGTTGCATTAGTCGAAGTGAGGCATCTGAATGAAACAGACTGTGTTCGGGCAGTGACAATACTGCAGTAAGGTTGGACTATTCGTGCAGTGTCTACGGAGCGTAATGTGGCTTCATCTGGTGTTTGGAGGGTTTGGAAAAGATTTTGTGAAACTGCTTCATATACACGAAAGCCAGGGCAAGGGAGAAAACAAAAAACATCGGCCAGAGACGACCAATATGTGGTGAATTATTCTCTCCGCCGGCGTTCGGCGACCCCCCGGGACCTACAAATTGATTTAAGAGCAGCAACTGGTAGCAGTGTCAGTGACCAAACAATGCGCAACAGACTCAGAGAGGCACGTTTAATACCAAGACGACCTTATCAGGTCCCTCGATTAACTGCTCGCCACAAGAGGACCATAGGGACTGGCAGCTGCGTCACTGGCGCAATGTATTGTTTACGGACGACTCCCGCCTTCGTCTAACACGGTGCGACGGACATATACGTGTCTATCGTGGTCGTGGTGAACGTTATTATGGAGCATCAGTCCAGGAAACGGACAGTTTTGGCCTCGGCTCAGTCATGGTGCGGGGTGGCATAACAATTGATGGCCGATCGGATTTTCAGATAATCAGAGGCTGACTTAATGCTCAGAGGTACATCAACGAGATTGTACTATGTCATGTTATGCCTATTGCAGTTGTACTGGGTCTCCAGTTTATCCAGCAACTCGACAATGCCAGAGCTCATTGAGCAGCAGCCTCAATGGGAACTCCATAGGACATCGCAATTCAAACATTCGACTGGCCGGCGTTGAGTCCTGACCTCAATCCCACTGTGCACTTAATGGATATGCTGGACAGACAACTTCGGGCCCGTCCTGTAGCGCCTCGGACTCTGGAACAACTTGCAGAGGTCCTTGTGGAGGTGGCGGACAAAATTCCACCAAAAAAAAAAAAACTGTTTGCAGAATTGTCAGGAGCATGTCACGAAGATGTGAGGAAGTTATACGGGCACATGAAGGGCCTTGTGCACTCTGTGCATTAATGGAAGGATTCTCCACTTTGGTCGACGACATTGTGTTGCATTTCTGGTCATAGCACCAATATGTGTGCTACGAAGAGCACAAGATATGTACATTTCCGTTAAATAAATGTTTCATTTCCCAGATAACATGGTTGTTTCACTCCACCCATTCCTGACAAAATAAGGCAGGTGTTTCAAATGTTGTCCTTCAAATTTTTGAGCAGTGTATATACTTAAATACTTCCAACAGTTAAAACTCTGAATGAGAATGGTTAGTGTTTGGGATGCTAAAATAAAAAGTGAACATAAATACAACAAATATAAGAGGATAACTGATTTTGCTAACGAAACTTATTCGCATCCATTATTGATAGCTATCATACATTATAAAGAAAGAATACTATTTCTGTTGTCCACTTACTCATTTATATGATTTCCACTTGCATCACTCTCTTCTTCTTTTATATCCTAGCGACAAGAATGGACCATTAATTAATTTACTATCATATTACACTTCTACACAAGCAATAAGAAATAATGTAACTTGACAGCACAGATCAACTTCGTGTAGGGATTTATCAGCTGTGCAACTGACTGAAATTACTTTCTTATTCTCGATCATACCTTACTGCGTCATACAAGTCTCATCTAGATCTGGACTAATCAAAGACATCCCTTCCTTGTTGGTCAAATAAATTGAAGTGTGATAGAAAATGTGGAAACAGAGGAAGAAAGAGTCTTCAGGGCTTAAAGAATTAATTTAGAAATTTCAAGTAATAAGACTCTAGAAGCCTTTTCTCTTACTAGTCCATCCTTATGTCCATTTCAGTCACAGCACATAATACATGCACATGCCACATACAAGTGACTTGGTCCTCAATAGCACAGCTGTCAGAATCAATATACAGATCACTCATATACTACTGTTAGTAAAGTATTCGACCTTATTATTCCGAAAGAGTTATTCTATGGGAGAAGTGTGTGGAGTCCCAAGGAGACTACTTTGAGGGTGATTAGGCGTTGACTGCCATATAAACAATATTCTACAAGAACATTTTATCACAACAGTGCACAATCTTTGATTAGAGCAAGTACAATTTCAAAAAACTTCCAATTAGCCAATTACAGTATGTAACGATAGAGAGAGAGATTTTCAGACAATTTAACATAAATTTTGCCACTACATAATGCTTCTAACTGCAAGCGGTGGACTTACGGTATTAACATTATAATATATTATATTAAGTCAAAGTAGGAGTAAAGATTCAACGAGAAATAATTTCAGCTCTGACCTTCGCTGATCACATCTTTACCGACACACCAGAGGATATGAATGAGTTTTCAAATGGTATGGATTCTGCCCTGAGAAAATAATTCATGATGAAAATTAAGAGATGTAAAACGAAACTTTTGGAATGAAGCCGAAAGGTATCAGAAAACCCTATGTACGTCAAATTGCCAGGTGAATATGAGGCATTTGTAACTTAGGAAGCAAAATAACCAGAGATGGACGAAGCAAAGAGAATTTAAAGTATGTTGGCACAAGCAAGGAGGGCACTTCTACAGAATAGGAATCTGTTGACATCGAATATAGATTTAGGTGTCAGGAAGTCATTATTGAAAGCCTTTGTTGTGAGTGTAGCACTCTATGGAAGTGCAACTTAGAATATTGGATCAGTAGAAAAGAGGAGAATTGAATTGATTAAAATGTGGTAGTACAGGAGAATGATGAAGATCAGATGGGCTGATAGGGTTATAAATAAAGAGGTATTAAGGAGAGTGGGGGTGGGGGAGAGATATTTCTGGCGACTACTTATGAAGAGAGGAGATAGGTTTGTAGGACACATACTAAGACAACCAGGAATAGCAAAGTTAGTTATGGAAGGAAGGGTCGAGGACAAGAACGGTAGACCAAGGTTAAAATATGTTTAACAGAATGCCTCGGATGTAGGGTGTGGTGACTATGTAGAGATGAAATGATTACCCCAGGACAGGGAGGCATGGAAGGCTGCAACAAACCAGTCAAAAGACTGAAGACTCAAACAACAACACCAAAGGTGAAATATAATGCAAGCCAACATGCATAATCAAATGTTCCCTTCTTAAGGCTGGCCCGGATGGGATATCATACCACTCCTTGGTTTAGAACGCAGTAAATAAGTCGATCCCGGATCATCCGGTGTACTTATACCATGAAGTTACTGTAACTTCTTCACACAAAAATACAAAGTTCACAACAGGCAACTAATACAACTTGATGGTGCCAAGGATATCCTGGCTTCATATAATGTACCCTTCACCTATGAGAATTAAAATACATCCTCCATTACCTCACTGAATAGAGCAATACACAGAGCAACATCATGGGTTTGAGTCCAGCACTAATCAGACAATATAAAGCTTTACCATCCAGCTAGACGTCTTGTACTTTCCGTAATTCACACAACATAATAGCAGACAGGTTCCATGTGCCATCAGTGCGGTCTGAATACTAAATTCTGAAATCCCTGAATAGCATTGGTGAGAAGCAGACGGCGATCAGGTCATGTCCTTTATGAGATGCAACAAGTAGTAACTCAATAAGGTACTCGCCTCTTTGAAATCTCCTCCACTCGCTAAACATGGTGTTTCTGTTTTGACGCATTGAAGAAACTCTGGTATGGAGGATTCTTCTATCTTAATATCCTCAGTGAGATGAGTATCATCCTGCAGAGAAATTACTTGTTTCAAAAACACGTTCCTCTGCATAGGTGGAATAAAATCTTACACACGTTTCCATCACATTGAATACCTTCCAAACATAAAGCGACATACAAGAACTAGATCAGACATTTTTTAGAGAATGGGAGTTCTGTTCTCAGAGTAAACATCCCAGACTAGGGTAACTTCATCAGCTGATCTGCATATATATTTGTCCCCGTTCACTTGCTTGTAAACCATGTTGGTATGTCAGACCTCGTGACATCAATGAGTCATTCTCCGATATTGTAAGCTGAGTACAATATTACGAAGTCAGGGTTTGGAAAAAGGCACTTGTGAATGCTGTGAAAGGATCGAGCGAGCTGTTAAATCCATTGGAGACATGAGATCAAAATAAGTGTTGAAGAGACGAACAATACATTAAATTGAGTTAGACATTCACCGTACATTGCATGAAAATACTTCGAGCATAGCGGAGGAAAATAGGAAGTGGAAGTAGGTGATTGCCAACAGAACGAAGACGCCAGAAATGCTACACTACGCACATAAAAGAACTTGGCGGACGGCTGAGAGGTGGATGCGGAGATTCGAACATTGAACCCACTGTGTATAGAATTGAGTATAAGTAGAGGAAGTATAGTGGAAACATATTTCTTATTGAGTTTGGAATACGCATCAGTTGCACGTTCGACTATTTAATACAAAGATTTGTGTATTTATAGAGTGTTGCGAACTATCGAGAGTAAGGTTAATTTGCGATAGTTTGAGTACATGCAAAAAAACTGGAAATTGCTACACAGAGCTCAAATATTGAACAGAAGTATTTGTTGTACTGGGTAAAGTAATTGTTAGAGGCTTTGAAAGCATGATTACTCCAATAACATCAGATATAAGTGACCGAGAATTTAACATACAGTTGAATAAGGGATAGAAGTGAACGAGAAAAAAAATTCGAAGTGCTGCAAGGCTGTGATAAATCTGAAAGCAGAGCATTAATTTACTGCAAGTGTAGAAGATGTGATACAATTATTATGACATTTCAAACCATAGAGAAGATGATTCCAACCAACACCATGATCCACTTAATTCAACGTCAGATGAAGAAGGTTATTTTAGCAAATCAAATTCAAGCCAGGAAGGTGAGTTCAACCAAAATGCGAAGGACCAGCTTCTGGAAATGGAAATGCTCAATTGAGATGTTACAGATGCTGAGTATAATCCAGGAGGCGATGCTCCAGTGAGTGTACTTGGTATGAGAGGATAAGATAAACCCTTCTCTCTCTCTCATGTGCGCGTGGGGGCAGATGACCTCGTCGTTCCACCCATGAAAACAACAATAACGAACTCATGTGCGCATTTAAGCATGACACATATCGCCCTCTACAGAGGCCTAATCGCATTTCGAAATAGATAACATCACAGATGGAATACTTCAGATCTAATCTATTTGTACCACACGTCAGGGAAATAGCAGTTAATGTTCTCTTGTTGGTGTTACACAGTATGTACCACTGAAGGTGTGGTACACACCACCCATTTTAGTTACATTTTTGAAAGTTGGGATATACCGTATCTGAATTTACATTTGTGCTGTGCAATTTCACCATTATATCCTGAAGAGGTCTGACCCCGTAAGAGAATTAGAGTAAGTTATCAGGTAGTAAAGAAAACAGTTAATTAGGGTGGGAAAATGGATGATTACCTACAACCCCCTCTCCCCAGGGGCTCACACCCAGTGGGATGTGGGTTGGGGACCACGGGACCCCAGCTGAGTCAGGCATTGCTTTCACTTACTTGTGCTGGGCTCCTCCCTGTCTTCTTTCCTGTCGACCTTTCTTGGTTAACTCTTGTTGTCTTCCGACCCCGACGGTATTAGGGTAACCGAGGCCTAGGGATTCTTTCAATTTCCCGCATAAATTGGCCCTTGTCTCATCTTTCCTGATACCCTCATTCTTCGATGGGTCAGCCTTCTATTTCTTTTCATGTTATCTCCTGTCTTCTGCACTAGGCTCACTAGCCCCACCACTTTTGGTGCACCTTGGATAGTACTAAACCCTCAAGGGCTTGCGGCTGGTGAGTTTGGGAGTTGGCGACCCCAAGGGATTACTGAACTGGGTCCGTTTTGTCCCCTTTTTTCCTCTTTCCCTTTCGTATCTGCTTTTCATAGCTCTCCTTCCTTCCAAGTCCCTCAATCCTCATTCTTCGAGAGTTAAGGGCATTTCTTTTCTTCCTGTTCATTATTTGACTTATCCTTAATTTTTTACCATTGGTTTGTAGTTAGTATTAGTTATAGTTTTCATTCTCATCTCATCTTTTACTATCACCCAAACCATTAGGGGCCGATAACCTAGATATTAGGCCCCTAAAAATATATCATCAACATCGATTAACTACAACTATCGGAATAAGAATTAAGGGGGAGATGACCAGGGGTGGTGAAATGAAAAGATGGACAAGTAACCAGAAGAAATGTCAGGCTTTACTCAGGCCATGTTGGTCTCAAGCATCTTCCAATTACTGTTATTGTGGCAAGTTAATATTTAGATTCTGTGTATTCACTTAAGCTACCTAAAACATGTGTTTATACAAATTATTCTAGAGAGCGTGGCACTTCACCCTCTGTGACCCGCCCGGCCATCCCAAACAGGGTCACGACTTACGAGCCAATACTACAAAAGTGGCCACCTCTAGTTCAAATCAATCATCATCGGTTGCGGTCGTGTGTATTCGGGTCGCTTCGTTAGCCCCGCTGGTCTGTCTCTAAGCGCTAGGATCATCATCAAAACAATACTGCCAACCTCGCCCGTCCGGTACTACATCAAACACAGAAGAGCCCAGTTAATTCTCTAGTTTGCATCATTCGTGTGCAGCACTAAGTTCATTTGATAGTGGTGGTGCTGCGTTCAAGCTGTTGGCCTCTCACCGAGGTGGACTTACTTCGATTCCCGGTCAATGGATGTGAGAACTTTGAAGCGAATTGGCGCGTCCTGCGGTTCAGATTCCTCGTAAAATGTGGTCATAATCTCAGGATTCACGGTCACGTAAAACTACAATCTCCCTTCCCTTCATTTGATAGTGCGCCGAACTGAATCATTTATTCACTAAGGATTGTCGAAGTTGCCTGATAACAATCATTAACTCCCATCAGCGCGGCGGTTCTATGAGCAACCTAAAAATTTGCTGAAGCTATTGCAACAACACATTTTAGTACCTAAAGCACCACAATGCGCGAAATGTCATCGTGAAGGGGAAGTTAGGTGGATAAAACATAACCTATCTGTAACCAGCAACAAGATGATACCCGGACACCAAGGCCGCACCCACAGCCGACCATTCTAACCTTCTGTTTGTCTAATCCAATGGTTCCGACAGCAGTGGCTACGCTGGCTAAAGTGCAGCTTTAGGTCATGGGGCCAAGCTCTCTGCTGACTCGGTTGACACGTGGGTTCGAACCCCACCGTCGGCCGCCCTAAAAAAGGTTTTCCGTCGTTTCCCATTTGTAAACACCAGGCAAATGCTGGGACGGTACCTTCTGACAGGCCACGGCCGCTTCCTTATACATCCTTGCCAGTTTCATTCACCTTCATCCACTCCATCGCTCATCCCGACGCGCAGGTCACACACGGGCGTCGAATAGAAAGACCTGCACTCGGCCTCTGAGGAGGCTACACAACAACAAAAAAAACAATGGATTATTGACATTGGTTACAGCCTAACGTGCCCAGATAAATAGTTTTGAATCAACCGGGCCCCGCTAGCTGCGCTCGGCCTAGGCCGCACCTACACCCGACCATTCTAAACTTCGTCTTGTCCAATCCAATGGTTTTTGACAATGATTACAGCCTAACGTGTCCAGATCAATGGTTTTTGATGGCGGTGAAGTGAAGTTGGCACCATTGACTCATACAAGCATTATTTGCAAATACAAATAATACATAAAAGCCCAATTACCGTATTTCATTTTTTTCCCACATAATTACGACGTTTCGTGCCATCTGGTGTATTTTGTATCGGACATGTTGGCAACTACTGACGTCAATGTGTGCGCCTCATTGTGAGCGCTCACTACGGCAGTTTCACATACTAAAAACATCGGACTCCGTTTGTTAACTAAAACAAATATTTACGTGATTTTGCACATATATCGGGTGCAGTCGGTGCAAAAGTGGTCATGGTTGGATGTTAAAATTGATAATGTCCCCGGAAAGAAAATATAAAGTATGAAAATGATATATTGACGAAATGGAGCAAAAAGAAAAAAAGTTATACGTCGTGCATAATTAATGGCATCACCTACTGTATAATAGGATCCAGGGTGAAACTGCAGTAGGAATACAATTACATCAGCTTTTGTTAGTTGTTCTTATAGAAAACAAGACTGAGCAATCCAATCTTCCCAAAATTATTTTCACTGAAAATCATTCGTATTATTATAACAGAATTAATGCAGAACATATAATTACCTGAAGTTCATGTTCCTCCTTAACTGTTATCCTTTCAACGTCAAATATATCGCCAGCCTCGTCCTGCAGGTTATCAGAGGGCAACAGCTCATTTGGATCCTGCGATGTATTACAAGTATTACCCAATGTTAAATATATAGACACAATATGAGTAGCCTACTAAGTTAACAGATGCTGGTTAGAGCACCATTTACTATTAAGTACTGTATTATGTCACTGAACTATGCACATCACTAAGATATCAATGTTACACCAAGTACGAATTAAATTGCCACTTACAATTTCAGGGAATTCATGAGTCAACCATTCTGGCTCACACTTGATGCATAGCCTTTCCTCCATTATGATCAGGAAACTAAAACAGAGGAAGAATTAATAAAAGACCCCACTTATTCCAGTACCACGCCAAATCAGTCTCATATTTTATAAATCAAATGATGTATTATCAGACTCCTCAAAGTGCACACTGATAACGCGCGGTTATAATTTGTCAACAACAGTAAAACATATACAATCATGACGCTCAACATTTACTCTAAGTCATATGTTTGCAAGTTGACCGTCACGGTCAAATAAGACGTCACAATTTAACATTGTAATTGAATAGATACAACTAATGGTGCCCGCTTGTACAGCAGGGAAATAAAGAATCCTACATTCGATTTCAATATTCCTGAATACACAAATATATCAACGTATCAACACGTGTAATTAGGCTATGTGAAAGTGAACTTCGCTGCACTGGTTTTGCAAATCGGCACTAGTCGCTTACAAGCTTTGACGCCACGAAATAGTACCTCCCCCATTCGTTACAAAACACCCAGTTCAAATAAGATTCGGCATCGTCTTTAACCATTGAATCTATGCTGGATGTCCCGCTCCCACGGCTGGAGTGAGGTCTCTTGCTTTGGGCTTAGGATTGCCTGGCGGAAGGTAAACATTGCTCAAGCTGCATGCTCGTTGAAAGGATGCTTACTTACTTCGTCTTATTAACTCCATAGGAGAAGAAAAGGCAGTGATACAAAGGCTTATAGGCAATCTTAATTTCCACGCGCTTTGATAGAAAAAAGTGGGCTATTATAATAGATTTCAGCATAATATGAAAAAATCGCTTGTTGGGTAGGCTATTAACTACTAAGCTATTTTGCTTTTCAATGTTTTAGGCAGTGATATGCAAACTTGAGCAACTTCTATGCTTTATTTTTCTGTCGGCCTATATAAATACATGTAGGCTACCCTACAATCATTTATGTAGCCTACACGCATCAGTTAGTTATGGTTGTTTTAAGGGGCAGAACAGCCAGGTCATCTGCCGCTATGCATACAATAAACAAATCATCCACAGGGTCATTTCATTGAATGATGGAGATCAAGCCTTTCTTTCATTCTGCTTATTCAGGTGGTGTTTGGTCTGGATTATTTGGGCAACATTTTAATTTTTCCACTTTAACTAAATTTCATTCTGAAGTTTGACTTTAATAAAGTGGGTTTGTTGCAACAAAAATTACTCTTCTAAGGAAATTGTTCCTTTTTACTATTATATAAAAACACATACAATCTGCAAAGTATTTAATATGTACCGTAACTCAAATCACAGTTCAGAGTTCCAGTCCCTAGAGAATGAGGATATAACAACGAGAAGGGGCCATGAGAGGCTAGAGAGGAAAGGATACCGTACTCAATCCTCTGAAACATTACCCAAATATCTTTGGGGTCAGACGAGAACATGAGTTAACTAAGGGAGTTCTGGAATTAAACATGTGAACGCAATGATCTATGAAAATACGGTAGGCCTATCCTTCCTTACTGCATTGCAGTATTGCATTAAGTTCATGACTGGGAGAGAAAGATATAAAAGTTACTGTACACTGCCTAGGTAGTTTGGGCTGCAGTTTTATGTTGTTGTTCAATGTTTTAGCGTCTTTGCGACATTGTCGTCATGTAGTCCCGTGAACTTGGGTATGTGTGAATTAGTCTGATAACCTGTGTCAATGTGATGTCTGTACAAGTGTGTGTAAAAAATAAGGAAGATTTCAGTTATAGGTGGCCGTTAATCTCGAGATCATAAGCCATGAGACCTCCTTTTACGTGGAATCCGAACCACAGAACATGGCATTTCACTTTGAAAATGTCACAACCATTGACCGGGAATCAAAACCGGTCCGCCGTGGTGAGAGGCCAACAGCTTGACCGCTGCGCCCCATTACTGGTGAGAGTATTTGCAATGGCGGTAAAATTTGGATAGGAAACAGCCATGGCCTTAAGTTAGGCACTATCCCAGCATTTGCCTGGAAACCACTCCCAGGATGGCTGAGGTAGGAATTGAACCCACCCCTATTCATTTTGCCCCACGAGGCTGAGTGTACCCCGCTCCAGCCCTCAGACCAGAATTGCAATTACAATTTTCTTGGCAGGCGGGAATCGAACCCAGGCCTCCGCGGTGACAGACAAGAACGCAGTTATTCGCAAGTTCTCGTATATTAAGAACCCTTTCCACTAGTTTCTATTCATATGAGAAACCTGACTTAACAACCAGGCCCTTAAAATAAATATATTTAGTTTCTTCTCAGATCCCCATAAACTAGTTTGTACTAATTAAGAGCATTGTGTGGTCTAAAACTGTTATGAAATAAATATATTTCCAAATGCCAAATATAAGATTAGATTATTACGGTACCGTATTATCATTTAATATTTATACATTTTTCAACAGATACTAATGACAACAGTGGATATTAGGGCGCTTGGCCACTGCGTGATTAGTGTGAACTCTTTCCAGTGTGTGCGTTCTTATATCATCAGTAGTTGATGGGAACCACACTGCGATACCGTCACTGCGATTAGTATTTCTGTGAGATGTTAGTCTAAGATTTTATTAAAAATATACTTAAGTGACAAGTACGAGTTAGAAGACCTGAAATATTCTTTAGGGTCACGACACAACGTGGGTGATATGATAACACGTTTTACAGCGGAAGTAAATTATCAGTGACACTCAATGTAAATTCTCGAGGATACCGTGGTGCGACTGTGGAACTAGGAACAACCTCAAGACATCAATACATTAGCTACACCCAAGTTCGCTTTAGAAGTCTCATTGGTCATTGGAGAGCTGGTAATGTGTCTAGTTTGAGTTGGGCGTATTGTAACACCAGGTGGAAGTTTCATTTTGTGGCTTCAGAGTGCCTGCTGTATGAACTAGTGCCGATACTCATGCAGTTACCTGTGTTCACTTTCAAGTGGCCGAATTAAACGAGTTGATAGGTTGGTAAGGTACTTTATCATCTGACAATATTCTATTCACTCCGCCTGCCTCAAAATTATGGTTGTGTGTATTCGGAAATAGAGAAACCGAATATAGGATGCTTCATTCCTGTAAGCAGGCACAATTATTTCCTCACTTCATCTATTCAATCGCAATGATAAACATTAAAAACTTATTTGACCATGTCGCTTAAATTAGATTAAATGTTGAGCCACAAGGACGTATAAACTTTCCTTTTGTTGACAAACGATCTCTTCTTGTCTGTGCACCTCGTGGCTTATATTGGGATAACAAGTGTTAACATACATTTGGAGGTGTGAAATTACCTCATTATTCCCAAATATTGTAAGTTGTATTTTAACTCGTGTAACATTGCAATCTTAGTGATGTGCAAGGCTTAGTGACTGAATACTTAATAGTAAATGGTAGGCTAACTAGGATCTGTAAGTTAGTGTCTATATATTGCACATTGGGTCACACTTGTACAATACTCCCCTGGAGTCGAGTGAGCAGTTGACCGCTCATAACCTGCAGGACGAGGCTGCTGATGTCTCTGTAGCTGTTAAAGAGGAATACCAAATACAGGTACCGTTTACCTCTCTTGTAATAATACTAATGGCTTATTCATTAAATATTATTAGGAAGTTTGGATTTCTCAGTCTTGTTAGTAGCGCTGAATGAAGATAGAACGCGCGATAAATATCTCTACAATACGTGAATTAGCCAAAATACCTTATGAAACGATGAGAAATAAATCGGGCAGCGAAGTTTAATAGATATTTCCTCCTCCGCTGTCTGTGACCCACCCAGCCATCCCAAATAGGATCATGACTTTTACTTACTTACTTCCTGGCCATTCTCTTCACTTGACTCCAGTTCTTGTCCACCTCTGCAATTTCATTTTCGATCGTCCTCTTCCAGGTCTTCTTAGGTCGACCTCGCTTCCTGGCGCCTTGAGGATTCCAGTCTAGCGCCGCCCTCTCAATAGCTCCGTCCGGCTTCCTTAGTGCGTGACCAATCCAGCGCCATTTCCTCTCCTTGATCTGGATGCTAATCGGTTGTTGATTGGTGATGGTCCAAAGATCTTCATTTGAGATTATGTCCGGCCACCTCACATTCATGATCCGACGCAGACATCTGTTAATGAACACCTGTAGCTGGTTGTTGATCGGTTTCGTGACTTTCCATGTTTCACAGCCGTAGAGAAGAATCGACTTTACGTTGCTATTGAAAAGGCGGAGCTTGGTCTTCCTGGAAATGTTTCTATTTCTCCAGATGGGGTAGAGCTGGACAAAGGCACCATTTGCCTTCCTGATACGGCTTCGAACATCTTCCTCTGCTCCCCCATCATTTGTGACTATACTTCCAAGATAGAGGAAGGACACAACTCGCTCAATGTCCTTTCCTTTGACTGTCTAACTAGTCGTGATGTCAGAATTTATCCTCATCTCTTTGGTCTTGTTGGTGTTGATCATCAGTCCTGCACTTTCTGCTTCTCTCTGCAACCTCCCCAGCTTATCTTCTATGCCTCGCTACCGTTGTGCCTTAAGACAAATGTCGTCTGCGAAATCCAGATCTTCAAGCCTGACATTTATACCCCATTGAATACCCCTCTTCCGTCCTCCCTTTACCTTCTTCATCACACTATCCAGGACCAACAGGAACAGAATGGGGGAAAGGAAACACCCGTCTCACTCCGGAACTGACCTTTATCTTTTCTGTTAATTTGCCTTCGTGAAGAACCTGGCACTCATACCCTTCGTACATCTCTTCCATGATTCTGATGATCTTTGTTGGAATTTTATATTCCTCGAGGGTCTTCCACATGATTCTTTGATTTACGGAGTCGAAGGCTTTCTCGAAGTCAACAAATGTGAGGTAAAGGATATTCCGCCACTCCACACTCTGCTCCAGGATTATTCGGAGGGTGTTGATGAGATCCACACAGCTGCGATGTTGTGGAAATCCAGCCTGTTCCTTCCGAAGCCTTTTTTCTACGCAGTCTTTTATACGATTCAGGATGACTCTCGCCAGCACTTTGCTTGGAATGGGCAGCAAGGTGATACCCCTCCAGTTGTTACAGTTTGTGGTGTCCCCTTTCTTCGGCAACTTGACTATCAACCCCTTCTTCCAGTCGGATGGTATTTTCTCCTCCTTCCTGATCTTTTCCAACAGCGTGTGAAGCAGATCTATCGTAATATCCAGGTCTGCTTTCAGTACTTCCGCTGGGATATTATCCAGACCTGGTGCCTTCCAGCATTTCATCTGCTTCAACGCTGTTCATATTTCGCCCCGAGTTGGGGAGTCGAGGCTGATGCTTGGGTCACTTTCTGCTTCCTCTTCATCTTCTCCTCGCTGCTTACTTCCGGGTCCTCTATCTCTATTAAGAACCTCCGCAAAGTGTTCTCCATCTTCTCAGCTGCTGTTCACACGTCGTGAGGATCTCGCCCGTCTTGCTCTTCACAGGCCTAGTTTTATTAATACCTTTCTTCGAAAGCATCTTTGCGATGCCATAGAGCTCCTTAACGTTCCCCCCTTCTTGCCGCTTTTCTGCTTTCTCCGCCTGCTCATCAATCCACATCCTATGATCCTTCCGTACACTCCTCTTAACCTCCCTGTTTGCTGTTGAATACTTTGCTTGTGTGAGAGCCTTCTGCTGCCTAGTCTTGCAGGTGTTGAGCTTGGCCTTAATCTCCTTCCTATAATTTATCTTGTCCCAGGTCTGATCGGATATCCATTCTTTCCGCAGGTAGTTCTTGTACCCGAGCTGCATCTCACTGGTTTCCACGAATATATTCTTTACCTCGCTCCACACAGTCTCCACGTCCTTCTCTGTCTCGGAGTCCAACACCTGGAATTTATTTCCGAGCTCCAGTTTAAATTGGTCCAATCTCTGATGGTTCTTAAGCTTGCCCACATCAAACTTTTTGTGCCGAGTGTTAAACTTTCGGCGGACTGCGACGATCTTCATGCGGAAGTTGGCAACCACAAGATGATGGTCACTACCAACGTCCGCTCCTCTCTTGTTCCTAACATCTTCCAAGCTTCTTCTGAACCTCCTGCTCACCCCGATGTGATCAATTTGATTTTCTGTGACTTGATCAGGAGACACCCAGGTGACCTTGTGGCACCGCCTATGAGGAAATACCGTGTCACCCATCACCAAATCCTGACTGGCATAATATTCCGTAAATTTCTCTCCATTGTCATTCATCTCACCAAGGCCATGTTTACCCATGATCTACTCCAACCCCTCATTGTTTGAGCCCACCTTCGCGTTGAAGTCTCCCATAACAATGAGAATGTCCTTCTTACTTGTTTGTCTTGTGACATCTCGCAGCATTTGGTAGAATTCTTCCTTCTTCTCTGGCTCCGATTGTTCTGTAGGCGCATAGCATTGGATGATGATCACATTCCTGATCTTTGTCTTGAACCTAGCAAACATGAGCATACTAGAAATTGGCTTCCACTCCATAAGGCTTCTCTTTGCATTTCTGTTGAGCAGCAACCCCACTCCATCCCTGTGTTCTTCATCATCGCCCCCAGAATAGAGAAATGTAATTCCATCTGTTGTCTGTATTTCACCAAATCCTGGCCACCTCACTTCACTCAATCCTAGGATATCCAGCCCATAGTTCTTCATCTCCCGTGTCACTTGTTTCAGTCTGGTTTTCTCCAACCAGGTCCTCACATTCCAGAAACCGATTTTCGTAGTCCTCTTTATGCCAAAAGTCGTCATCAGGTTATCCGTCCGGTTTTGTAATTTCGCTTCAGTTTCCGTAATCGGTTTATTTAAGCGGAGCGAGTGATTAACCCACTGCCTCCGAGTGCCTTGGAGGGGCTGCCACCTTATGCCTGAGGCATCAGGCTGATTTTCTGTCAGGGTTTCTTCCCTTAGCCTTTGAAGAACCAACTCCAAACTACAAGGCAGCAGTTGTGTCAGCAGAGCCCCGTTAGCCGTAATTTCTTCAGGGTTCCTGTAGGGCCTTCACAGCTACCGTAGCGGTCTTGAGGCACACAAAGTCCCCACTGTACTTCACCCCTACAGGCAATTCCCTACTTAATTACGTTGCCCATCTCCCACGACGAGGATGAGGGGTTGGATTTGTGGGAGACGATCATGACTTATATAGCCAAAATTACAGCTGTAACGCCATTAGTCCAAATCAGTCATCATCGGTTGCGGTCGTGAGTATTCGGGTCTCTTCGTTAGGCCCACTGGTCCGCTGGTCTGTCATCAAAAACAATACTGCCAACATCGCCCATAAGGTACTATGTAACACGAAGATGCGCCCAGTTCAGTCTCTAGTGCGCTTTAATTAGGATAGTGTGTGTTATATTTCGCTCCTCTATAATTATCTTTTTTCCACGACTGAACTGAGTGTTTTCTTTCTTTCATAGTGAAACTTATTTTCCTGTTCTGTGATAAATGCGTGCATTTTTTTCTGTGTTGAATATGTTTCTTTTTTCTTTCCATGGCTGAAATGAGTGCTTTTCAAAATTATATCTACTCTGTACTTCCTGTGCAGTATATTGCTCCGCCGTAATATAAATTTGCTTCCTTTTCCCATAACTGTGGTTTTGACTATGGTTACAGCCTAACCGTGCCCCGCTAGCTACGCGCGACCGGATGCCGCACCTACACCCGACCTTCTAACCTTCGCTTTGTCCAATCCATTAGTTTTTGACAAAGGTTACAGTCAAATGCGCCAAGATGAATGGTTTTGTATCAACCGTGCCCCGCTAGCTGCGCGCGGCCATTCACCCGAACTTCTAACCTTCGTTTTGTCCAATACATTAGTTTTTGACAATTGTTACAGCCTAACGCACCCAGATAAATGGTTTTGTATCAACCGTGCCCCGCTAGCTGCGAGCGGCCATTCAGCCGAACTTCTAACCTTCGTTTTGTCCAATCCATTATTTTTTGACAATAGTAACAACCTAACGCGCCCAGATCAATGGTTTTGTATCAACCGTGCCCCGCTAGTTGCGCCTGGTCAAAGGCCGCACCTACCCTCGACCTTTCTACCATCGTTTTGTCCAATCCATTAGTTTTTGACAATGGTTATAGCCAAATGCGCCCAGATCAATGGTTTTGTATCAACCGTGCCCCGCTAGTTGCGCGTGGTCAAACGCCGCTCTTACCCTCGATCTTCCTACCTTCGTTTTGTCCAATCCATTAGTTTTTGACAATGGTTACAGCCTAACGCGCCCAGGTCAATGGTTTTGTATCAACCGTGCCCTGCTAGCTGCACGCGGCCAAAGCCCGCACCTACCCCGACCTTCTAACCTTCGTTTTGTCCAATCCATTGGTTTTTGATAATGGTTACAGCCTAACGCGCCCAGATCAATGGTTTTGTGTCAACCGTACTCCGCTAGCTGCGCGCGGCGAAGGTCGCAGTTACACGCGATCTTCTAACCCTAGTTTTGTCCAATCCAATGGTGTTTGTCAATGGTTACAGCCTAACGCGCCCAGATCAATGAGTTTTGTCAATGGTTACAGCCTAATGCGTCCCGATGAATATTTTTTTAATCAACAGTGATTTTGTATCTCACATGTTGGCCACAATGTGTGCGCCTCGGTGCACGCACCTTGCACTTTGTTGATAGTAGAAGGAGATGAAAGCGTTGTCCATACAAGGCAGCCGGTTTTAAAATAGCAATAAATAAAAAGACATATTTACGAACATTAGCACTTATATGAGGTCCACTAGTGGCCTGGGTTCGTAATTTCAATACGAAATATCGCCAAGAAAATGAAACAAGGACACAAGATATGTAAAAGTCACATACATATCTCCTGCAAGTGTATAATCCGCGTTCTACTTACATTCTTAAATAATGTCTTCTTTTCCATAAGAACATCTAGCAATAGCTGTTATTGTATTGATGCTGCAGTTTCATTCCGCTGACGCCCTGGGATATATTGTAGACATAGTCTACACCTCGTGCCGTACCATAAAGCATTTGCGTTATGATTGCCCTTAACATTTCATCTGGTGCAACCTGTATACCATCACTGTTGCCACTTCTTATCTAACTTATATCTACTAGGGATCGGCGCAACCTGTATACCATCATTGTTGACACTACTAATCTACCTTATATATACTAGCGCTTGGCTCAACCTGTATACCATCACTGTTGCCACTACTATTCTACCTTATATCTACTAGGGCTTGTTGCAACCTGTATACCATCACTGTTGCCACTACGAATCTACCTTATATCTACTAGGGCTTGGCGCAACCTGTATACCATCACTGTTGCCACTACTAATCTACCTTATATCTACTAGGGCTTGGCGCAACCTGTATACCATCACTGTTGTCACTACTAATCTACCTTATATCTACTAGGGCTTGGTGCAACCTGTTTACCAACACTGTCGCCACTACTAATCTACCTTATATCTACTAGGGCTTGGTTCAACCTGTATACCAACACTGTTGCCACTACTAATCTACCTTTTATCTACTAGGGATTGGTGCAACCTGTATACCAACACTGTTGCCACTACTAATCTACCTTATATCTACTAGGGCTTGGAGCAACCTTTATACCATCACTGTTGACACTACTAATCAACCTTATATCTACTAGGGCTTGGCGCAACCTGTATACCATCACCGTTGACACTACTAATCTACCTTATATCTACTAGGGTTTGGCGCAACCTGTATACCATCACTGTTGTCACTACTAATCTACCTTATATCTACTAGGGCTTGGCGCAACCTGTATACCATCACTGTTGGCACTACTATTCTACCTTTCATCTACTTGGGCTTCCCATCTCTTTAACAAATTGCTTTTGTTTTTTCAACAAAGGAAAACATCCAATTTAAATTATAAAATGCTCAATTTTTATGAAAATCGGAAAATTAATCACCCACCGTTAATACCAAAATATAAGCCTACGAGGGAAAAAGTATCCCCTCAGAATCTCACAGATTATGCGTGCTCTATGGAAGGTGAAGTGAATGCGCTGCAGTTAGTGTACGCTATTGCTTATATGCCAGTGGGGAAATGAGATGACTGCCTCGACTCAGTAACAATATTTAGATTCTAGCTGGGCCGTCAACATATTTCAATTGCGTAATCCTCAGCAGATGATTTGTCTTCTTTTGGAATCCGAGACTGACAACAGAACTCGAAATATAATACTTTACATTCCAGACAGTTGTGCTAAGGAATTACACCACAAATGGTCTTTGTCTGTGGTCAATCATTTATGTAAAGGATAAGTTTGTGGAGTGCCATGCTCTCTGGAATTATTTCAATCAATCCGTATTTTAGATGGCTTAAATGAATACATAGATCTGAATATTGCCTTACCACAGCTATTGACCGCTTCATTTACTACGTGATAACTTTACTTCGTGATATCCTCTACCTTTCATAACTGGTAACTAAAAGGGCAGTGTGTCGCCCACTTTCAGTGGTGCTCACTGTGTAACGTCAAGATGAGAGCATCACAATTGTAAATTTCCCTATTCTGCTAAAGCGTTGTACAAATAGTGATAAGAACTGCACATCTGTGCTATTATTTAATTTCTAAGTACACTTTGGGTGATTCCTACTGAGGGCAACATAGAATGCTAAAGGAATAGGTTGGAGAGGAAATGATAACACGATACGCCCTTTCACATGGGCCGCACTATGTCTGGCGTGTGTTTCTAATGAGAACATTCATCCTTTCTAGAGATGGTTCACGTGAATATGGGGTTGAATGACGATCATAGCTTTTCTTGTGGTCAGACCATCAAGTGTGCAAAACCAGGAGATTTACATTATGTTCCCTAGCTCTTCATGGGCTTGTGGTTAGTGAGCTCTCCTCTTTCCGTTTATGATCTCCATTTCATGACTGACCTCGTTCCATCTAAGTTTCTTATTCTTCAAGGATTGAGGGCAAGTATTACAATAACATCATCATTGTTGCATCCGTAAGAGATTTGTTTTCCAGTGCGTCAACGCGTTTATGTGCTCAATTAAATCTTGACAAATTCGTCCCAGTTATGTTTGTACTCTGGTAAAAAGCTCGTCATGACCCGCATTGACGTTTCTAATTCTACTAACTTTGTGCTTTTTAATCCTCCTATAAATACTAATAAACACAGAAGGTTATCAGCATTATATATGTTTGTTCTATCGGAGCAGTGAAGTATTGCGCTGTCCATTACTGTTTCTTCAACCTTGAGCCGGGACTCAAGCTAGCGATTTTATGAATCAGGTTAACAAGCTGGCGGCCGTGAGTTAAATGTTTCTTTAAAGAACAGCAAGATTATTCAGCGTCTTAGGTTTTACTGAATCATACATTCTGGGAGACTCGAGCTAGAGGATTCGAATATTGACAGTCTGTAATTTTGTGTGATTGATATTTAGTCATCTTTATATTGCTTAAACTCGGGAAGAACAGCCTGATCACCTCCACCAGGACTGTTGTGGACTCATCATGAACAAGAACCTTTTGATGGAATCAAAATAGAAATCTGTGTGCCTCTAAGACTGGCATATCCAGATCCTGTGGGAGTTATCTGCTTTCTATCCGATGGGAATTGGAGTGTTTAGGTTCTAGATGGAGGAATGTTACGGATTTATTTGGTTATGCTAGCAAGGAACCGTCTCTATTCATAAGGAATTATAGTGCACAAATGGGAATCTAAACAAATAATGTGTTCCCCACTTTTATATCACTTTATGACTTTGCAGTTCTTCATATCCCTTGTCCAACCATCTTGGTATTGCTGCTCTACCCCCACTCTCCTATTTCCTATTCACTGGAAACACTGAATGGGTTTACTAATTTACCTGGCTTTCTCCATTTCCTGTTTAACATGTTTATTAAGGGGGATGCTTATTTCTTTCGAACCTTCTTACATAAATTTTGGTGAATTCTCTGTGCAGATGTTCTGCATCAAGACAATTTCCTCACTCGATTCACTAAATTATTACATCCCCATTGACCATAAAAATTATCCTTCTCATTTCCATTTTCACTTAGCTTCCTCGGTTTATTCAGAATGATAAAATTATGTGAATATATATCGTGCCCGTCAGACAAGGCCATCGAGGGAACCACTGACCGCAGTAGTCCTCCCGACACCCTCATGCTTCGAACCCAACGCCGAGAGGACTGGATGTGATCACAGACTAGCTTCACACTAGACCTATAACTCAGGGAGTATCGGGACTAATAAGAGACTAAATGGTTAAAGAACCAACCCAAGGAACACACACCCAAAATACAACGCTACAAGAAATAGTTCTGACCGAAGTAAAATTCCCTTGATGGTTATTGATAAAACACAAATCCCTAACCTACTTCGGAGGGTAAATATATCGGCTAATCCGCTTAGCTAAAAAAAAAAAAAGGAATCATCCCCTAAATCGAATTCTAGTTAAACCCTCACGAAGTCCTATTACAAGAAGATGAAATTAAACAAGCAAGCTTAGAGAGTAACTCGTAAATTGTCCCCTAAGCAAATACAAACAGAGTTAAAATACTAATTCTGACATCTCATGAATTTATTGCCAGGAATAACATTTATTTGGTTCACAGGGCTATTTTCAATAAATATTTAAAAGCACCAATAAATATTAACATAAGCTATGCTGGTGTTCTCTCTGACATTTACGATGCAATTAATTAGCTTAAGTCCTAATTGAAGGTAAATTATTGCAGACGAGACGCGTCCGCAGCGCAGAAAAATAAACAAAGCTAAGCAACAATCAGATCACAATAAGAAATAAATGAACACACAAATACACACAATTATTATTGTACACCCCTGCCTACGCATCTAGTCGCTGTTTGCTGCTAATCGTCACCTAGGTGAGTGTTGTTAGGAAGGTGAAGGCGTAGTCATGACTACGACTGACTTCACTTGATTGCCTAAGTCCATGTTTACAAAATGGCATTAGACATAGCAACTCCGTTGTCACTAAATATGCCAGCTTGTCCTAAAATATGCTGGTCTAATGAAAACAGCTGTTCCAGAAATGTTGGTCATTCAGTAAAATAATATTACAAATTATAACAGTTCACATCTTATTTACATTCAATTTTAGACCAATTATTAATTTTATTTAGTTTCAAGTTTAGTTTGCTTTTAATTCCCTATAAGTGTAGTTTAGATGTTTAATAACCATCATGACTCTCGATGACAACAGCAAAATCCATGGCTCCAAAGGATGTCTCTTCTAAGAAAATAAGAGGGGGAAAACCCAATGGCAGTCACCACAATAACACGTGCCTACAATGGCGGAACTCTGCGCTCACCTGGCTCGCTGTAATACCTCGGTCGATGAGAATAGCCTCTATCGCCGGAAAAATACTCCTAACAATAATGTGGGTGATCAGAGGTTATCCCATCATTACCTCGTTCTCCACGGACACTCCATGGTTACAATTACATAAATCATCTGGTCAAGATCGTTTAGCAAAGGGATACCTTAAATGTGTCATCAACGTGCTCGCAATCTCCTAACAAACAGAGTAAGCAAAGGATGTACATTGCATGAGACGATCAAGTTCAGAAATAACAGAAATAATAAGGCCCACAAGGTTTTGACCACTCCTCTGTAACATCAATTCGTAATTCAGGCCTCTGGCTCAAGTCGATTTGAAACATAACAATTTCTGTCAACTAGCCGTCAGTAGGATAGAAAGACCTGTTCTGGGACAGGGGCTAATGGGCAAGATGGCCGCCGCGCGCAACAACCCTATCTTATTCTTATGGAGGGGTCAGTCATAGCTGGGCCACTGGCTAGTGGGCAAGATGGCCACCACGCGCAACCACACTCTTAAATAGAGGGCTTTATTTTTTTAAATTTCTTTATTTTAATATTTAATTTGTTATTTATTATTTTTTTATTGTGTCAAAGCACTAAACTGCAAGGTAATTTTATCTTTAGAATATTTTTACTTATAATTTTTTATTTATTTAATAGTTAATTTATGATTTTACACACAGGGCTGATGAACAAAATGCTGTATGCCTCTCACCAAGGAGGTCCGGGTTCGATTCCCGGTCAATGCATGTGAGATTTTCGAAGTGAAATGCCATGTCCTGCGGTTCGGATTCCACGTAAAAAGGAGGTCCCGTGGCTCATGATTTCTAGATTAACGGTCACGTTAAACTACAAGCTTCCTTTTTTTATTTGATGCACAAAAGGGTCACTACACGCAATCACTTGCACATATGGCATGCTAACCTAACCTAACCTAACTTTACCTAACTTAATCTAACCTAACCTAACCTAACCCACAGAAACCTCACTTAAAGATTTAATATAATGTAAGATTTTCTATATTTTACATTTTATTTTATTTTTATTCTAAAATTTTAGATTTTAACATTTTAGATTTTAGATTTCTAATTATATATTTTTCATTTTAGATTTTTCAAAACCTTTAAAGCTAAGCCAAAGGCTAATCGACACACCCAAAATATGTAAGGGCTATCTTTATGCTAGTCTTATAGAGAGCACCTGCACTGTGCAAGATGTTCGCTACGCACAGCCAGTTTAGGATTACTAAGTCAGTTAAGTTTTAAAAGTATTTTTTTTTCCATTTTTTTTCTTTTCTTTTAATGTTCATATTTCACACATTGCCATTTACCAATTTCCAATTTACAGTTTTTTAAAATGTCAGTTCTAAGTTGTTTTTTTAAATTTCATGATATGGAAACATGGATTTTCCAATTTTGTTGTTTACATGTTTTTTGATTTAGTCCATGTATAAAAGTTCATTTTGCATTAGGAGTGCGGAGAGGTGGGTAGAAATTAAAATGTACCAGCATTGTCCATACAATATTTTTATTCATTTTAAAATACGTATGCAATATTTACACATAATACATTGTTTTGTTATAAATTGTAGAGTTGTTTTTATATATTTTCTATTTATTTATTATTTATTCTTTAATGAATACTATTTTTTTCATGTTGCTTGATTGCTGCTGTTTTCTATTTTTAGTACTATTGTTTTATATCCTAAATTGTTTTTGATTTTATGTATTTGCTATATACAGGTTAACATTTTCATATTGATAAGTTAACTTTAATGATTGAGTAATGGCCATAGGCATGTGTAGCTATACCATTCGAATCAATTACTCTTTATCATCACCAGGACACAAAGCAATTTTGTTTAGTCTTATAGATGATATGTCATGTTGCTTAGAAGCGATAATGTTCATTGGTTTTCTTTTTACCTCGTTTTTCATGATACATCCTTATAATCTTGAAAGCTTGTACAATTTTTGACAACGCCTTTGCTAATACCTTTAATCTTTTTTATTTCCTTACCATTTATGTCTAAAGCGTACATTTTAACTCTAAGTCCAACAAATGCTTTAATAATTTGTCCACAAGCCTCGTCTTTAAATTTTCCCAACGTTTTCTTGTTTGATGAAGAGTAACATATGTGATTAGTAGGATAATATGATGTGTCCAGGTGTTCTAGGAAATCCAACTTGCTTTGATATACATCTTGGGTGTTAACCAAATAAATGAACGAGTCAGTATCCATATACATGAGTTTATAATAGAAAATATATAAAAACAACTCTACAATTTATAACAAAAACAATGTATTATGTGTAAATATTGCATAAGTATTTTAAAATGAATAAAAATATTGTATGGACACTGCTGGTACATTTTAATTCCTACCCACCTCTCCGCACTCCTAATGCAAAATGAACTTTTATACATGGACTAAATCAAAAAACATGTAAACAACTAAATTGGAAAATCCATGTTTCCATATCATGAAATAAAAAAAAAATTAGGACTGACTTTTTTAAAAACTTTAAATTGGAAATTGGTAAATTGCAATGTGTGAAATATGAACATGAAAAGAAAAGAAAAAGAAATTAATAAAAGCTTTTATTTTTAAAACTTAACTGACTTTGTAATCCTAAACTGGTTGTGCGTAGCGAACAACTTGCACACTAGCCTCAGTGCAGGTGTTAGCTTTGCCTTACTCTCTACAAGACTAGCATAAAGATAACCCTTACATACTTTGGGTATGTTGATTAGCCTTTGGCTTAGCTTTAAGGGTTTTGGAAAATCTAAAAAGTAAAATATAAATTTTAAAATCTAAAATTCAAAATGTCAAATCAAAACTAAATATAAAATCTAAAATGTTTAAAATCTAAAATCTTAGAAAACAAGAGGTTCCGTGACGAACTAAAGAGCATACTTTTCTTAAAATTTAAGATTCATGCCAATGATTAATCTATATGACGAAATTAAGTTGGTTATATCGAAATTTCTATTTAGTTCGAAGTACTGTATACCTGACATAATGAAGCCTAATAGACAACTACATTTGGCAGCCCTGGTGACTGAATATATTCTTAGTTCCACCCCTTAAGGTACAGAATACAAAATTTGGTTGAAGTCCAATGGATAGCATGGACGAAACATGCAGTTAAACATTGGATCTAACAGCGCGCGTAAAATCATGTTGGCAACAATGACATACATGTATTGGTCAGAAATAATCTGAAATCATATGATCTATTGTTGTGTCAATTTTGAATGAAATCCATTAGTTAGTATATAAGTTACATGTATTTTAAAATTGGACCTAACAGCAGGCTTAGATTAATGTTGGCAGCACTGGCGTAGGCCTATATTAGTTACTCCAAATTAATCTAGAATGCCAGGTACTATACGTGTGCAAAGTTTAGAGCTATTGGATTGCATACTTTCTGATATATTGATATTAGGCTAACAAAAATAGAGACAGTATTTATTAACAGTTGGCAGCCTTGGTTACTCTTAAGAATCAGCATAGTCATATCTGTTATGGTACACATAGCACACACGAAATTTGGTTGAAATCCAAATTATAGTATAGAAGTTACATGTATTTAAAGTTGGACCTCTCAGCAGGCTTAGAATCATGTTGGTAGCACTGACGTATATAAGTGACTCCAAATTAATATAGAATGTCAGGTACTATACGTATGCATAATTTAAAGCTGTCGGCTTGCATACTTTCTGATATATGGGTATTTGGATAAAAAAAATTGAGAGCATTTATTAGCAGTTAGCAGGGCGGTGTCTCTGAAGAATACGCTCAGTCATATCTGCTTATGTACACATAGCACATACGTAATTTGGTTGAAATCCAATTAATAGTGTAGAAGTTATATGCATTTAAAATTTGGACCTATCAGCAGGCTTATAATCATTTTGGCAACACTGCTATGTATGGCCTCCTGGAAATTAAACTGCAATATTATTATCTATACGTGTGCCAATTTTGAAATAGTTCCCATTCATACCTTCCAAGATATCCAACATGGAGCTCAATTTCAATTGCGATTTTTCAGCAGTTGGTAGTACTTACATCATTTTCATATATGGCCGTGAGATATTCAGGTACAGATCTTTACTTCTACCAAATTTTGTTTTGATTGCTGCAGCCGTTTAGGAGTTGATAGGGAGGGGGGGACACAGACACAGCCAGACAGACAGACAGACAGAAGGACAGACAGACAGGCACACATTTGCCCGATCTCATAAGTCTACTTTTTCCTCATTTTTGCAAAATGCGAAAAGTAGGCTAAAAATGTAAAATGTAAAAAATAGAATATCCTACGTTAAATTAAATCTTTAAATGAGGTTTCTGTGGGTTAAGTTAGGTTAGGTTAGATTAAGTTAGGTTAGGTTAGTTAGCATGCCATATGTGCAAGTGATTGCGTGTAGTGACCCTTTTGTGCATCAGCCCTGTGTGTAAAATGATAAATTAACTATTAAATAAATAAAAAATAATAAGTTAAAATAATCTAAAGATAAAATTACCTTGCAGTTTAGTTCTTTGACACAATAAAAATAATAAATAAAATATTAAAATAAAGAAAATAAAATAATAATAAGAAATCAATAATAAATAATTTATAGTAAACTAGCTGTACCCAGCATGCTTTGCAATGCCAATCAAAGAAAGTGTTGGCGTTGTAACTTTGTTTGTTGAAGTGCTCTTGGATTCCCAATATTTGTTTTTCGTTAAACACCTTTAAACTATTGTAAAATTGATTTACTATCTCAAAAAATCTTGGGAGCGTGCTCAACAACTCACCAAAGTTCCATCGCAATGAAATGAATGGTATATTAACGCATACGGGACTTTTTGAAACGATTTGAGCGCCGTCACCCATTTGTTGAATATACTGTACTCGTACGATACTTACTTACTTAATTCCTGCCGCTCCTTCCGGAGCATAGGGCCTTGGCGAAATTTCTCCACGCAGTACGGTTCCTGGCCATTCTCTTCACTTGAATCCAGTTCTTGTCCACCTCTGCAATGTCATTTTCGATCGTCCTCTTCCAGGTCTTCTTAGGTCGACCTCGCTTCCTGGCGCCTTGAGGATTCCAGTCTAGCGCCGCCCTCTCAATAGCTCCGTCCGGCTTCCTTAGTGTGTGACCAATCCAGCGCCATTTCCTCTCCTTGATCTGGATTCTAATCGGTTGTTGATTGGTGATGGTCCAAAGATCTTAATTTGAGATTATGTCCGGCCACCTCACATTCATGATGCGACGCAGACATCTGTTAATGAACACCTGTAGCTGGTTATTGATCGGTTTTGTGACTTTCCATGTTTCACAGCCGTAGAGAAGAATCGACTTTACGTTGCTATTGAAAAGGCGGAGCCTGGTCTTCCTGGAAATATTTCTATTTCTCCAGATGGGGTAGAGCTGGACAAAGGCACCATTTGCCTTCCTGATACGGCTTCGAACATCTTCCTCTGCTCTGCTCCCCCATCATTTGTAACTATACTTCCACGGTAGAGGAAGGACTCAACTCGCTCAATGTCCTTTCCGTTGACTGTCAAACTAGTCGTGATGTCAGAATTTATCCTCATCTCTTTGGTCTTGTTGGTGTTGATCATCAGTCCTGCACGTTCTGCTTCTCTCTGCAACCTCCCCAGCTTATCTTCTCTGTCTCGGTACCGTTGTGCCATAAGACAAATGTCGTCTGCGAAATCCAGATCTTCAAGCCTGTCATTTATACCCCATTGAATACCCCTCTTCCGTCCTCCCATTACCTTCTTCATCACACTATCCAGGACCAACAGGAACAGAGTGGGGGAAAGGACCCCTGTCTCACTCCGGAACTGACCTTTATCTTTTCTGTTAATTTGCCTTCGTGAAGAACCTGGCACTCATACCCTTCGTACTTCTCTTCCATGATTCTGATGATCTTTGTTGGAATTTTATATTCCTCGAGGGTCTTCCACATGATTCTTTGATTTACGGAGTCGAAGGCTTTCTCGAAGTCAACAAATGTGAGGTAAAGGGTATTCCGCCACTCCACACTCTGCTCCAGGATGATTCGGAGGGTGTTGATGAGATCCACACAGCTGCGATGTTGTCGAAATCCAGTCTGTTCCTTCCGAAGCCTTTTTTCTACGCAGTCTTTTATACGATTCAGGATGACTCTCGCCAGCACTTTGCTTGGAATGGACAGCAAGGTGATACCCCTCCAGTTGTTACAGTTTGTGGTGTCTCCTTTCTTCGGCAACTTGACTATCAACACCTTCTTCCAGTCGGTTGGTATTTTCGTACGATACCTATTGTAAAATGGATTTACTAAGTCGAAAACTTTCCCTGGCGAGTTCACAACAACTCATAAACCTTTCATCGCAATCGGATGAATGACATATGAACGCATACGGGATTTGTTTAAACGATTCACGCGCCTTCACTCATTGGTTGAATCTTCTTGTGCGCCACCCATTAAAAATGGATTTACTAATTCATACACCTTCGCAGGACTGTACTCAACTCACCAAAGTTTTATCACAATCGGATGAATGGTATATGAACGCATACGGGACTTGGTTGAAACGATTCTCGCGCTGTCGCTTAATAGTTGAATCTACTCGTGCGTTACCAATTGTAAAATGGATTTACTAAATCAGAAATCTTTGCGGGAGAGGAAAGAACATTTCTCTAAATTTCATTGCAATCGGATGAATGGTATATGAACACATACGATTTTTTTTAAACGATACGCGCGACGTTACACATTTGTTAAATCTACTCGTGCGCTACCTATTGTAAAAACGATTTACTAGAACAGAAACCTATCATGGAGTGTGCTCAACAATTCAACCAAAGATTCATAGCTATCGGATGAATGGTATTTGAACGCTACGGGACAATGTTTAAGTGATTCGCGTGCTGTGGATCATTTTTTGAATCTACTTGTGCGATACCTATTGTAAAGAGGATGTACTCAGCCAGAAACCTTCCCTGAAGTGTACACAACATCTCACCCAAGTTGCATCGCTATCGGACGAATGGTATATGAACGCATACGGGACTTTGTTGAAACGCTTCGCGCGTCTTCGCTCATTTGTTGAATCTACTTGTGCGCTACCTATTGTAAAATGGACTTACTAAGCCTGAAAATTTCCCTGGAGTGTACACAACAACTCACCCAAGTTTAGTCGCTATCGGACGAATGGTGTAAGAACGCCTACGGGACTATGTTGAAACACTTCGCGCATCGTCGCTCATTTGTTTAATCTACTTGTGCGATACCTATTGTAAAGTGAATTTACTAACCCAGAAACCTTTCCTGAAGTGTTCACAACATCTCACCCAAGTTTCATTGCTATCAGACGAATAGTATATGAACGCATACGGGACTTTGTTGAAACGCTTCGCGCGTTGTCGCTCATTTGTTGAATGTTCTGTGCCGTACCTATCGTAAAGTAGATTTGCTCAGCCAGAAACCTTGCCTGAAGTGTACACAACCTTTCTCCCAAGTTTCATCGCTATCGGACGAATGGTATGTGAACGCACACAGGACTTTGTTGAAACGCTTCACCCGTCGTCGCTCTTTTGTTGAATCTACTCGTGCGCTACCTATTGTTAAGTGGATCTACTAAGCCAGAAACCTTCCCTGAAGTGTACACCACAACTCACCCAAGTTTAATCGCTATCTGACGAATGGTATATGAACGCTTACGGGACTATGTTGAAACACTTCGCGCGTCGTCGCTCATATGTTTAATATACTTATGCGATACCTATTGTATAGTGGATTTACTAACCCAGAAAGCTTCCCTGAAGTGTACACAACATCTCACCCAAGTTTCATCGTTATCAGACGAATAATTTATGAAGGCATACGGGACTTTTTTGAAACGCTTCGCCCGTCGTCGCTCATTTGTTGAATCTACTCGTTCCCTACCAATACTAAGTTGATTTACTAAGCCAGATACCTTGTCTGAAGTGTACACAACCTCTCACCCAAGTTTCATCGCTGTCGAACGAATGGTAAGTGAACGCGTACAGGACTTTGTGGAAACGCTTCGCCCGTCGTCGCTCATTTGTTGAATCTACTCGTGCCCTACCAATACTAAGAGAATTTACTAAGCCAGAAACCTTGCCTGAAGTGTACACAACCTCTCAAACAAGTTTCATTGCTATCGGGCGAATGGTATATGAACGCATACGGGACTATGTTGAAACACTTCGCGCGTCGTCGCTCATATGTTTAATATACTTATGCGATACCTATTGTATAGTGGATTTACTAACCCAGAAAGCTTCCCTGAAGTGTACACAACATCTCACCCAAGTTTCATCGTTATCAGACGAATAATTTATGAAGGCATACGGGACTTTTTTGAAACGCTTCGCCCGTCGTCGCTCATTTGTTGAATCTACTCGTTCCCTACCAATACTAAGTTGATTTACTAAGCCAGATACCTTGTCTGAAGTGTACACAACCTCTCACCCAAGTTTCATCGCTGTCGAACGAATGGTAAGTGAACGCGTACAGGACTTTGTGGAAACGCTTCGCCCGTCGTCGCTCATTTGTTGAATCTACTCGTGCCCTACCAATACTAAGAGAATTTACTAAGCCAGAAACCTTGCCTGAAGTGTACACAACCTCTCAAACAAGTTTCATTGCTATCGGGCGAATGGTATATGAACGCATACGGGACTATGTTGAAACACTTCGCGCGTCGTCGCTCATATGTTTAATATACTTATGCGATACCTATTGTATAATGGATTTACTAACCCAGAAAGCTTCCCTGATGTGTACACAACATCTCACCCAAGTTTCATCGTTATCAGACGAATAATTTATGAACGCATACGGACTTTTTTGAAACGCTTCGCGCGTCGTCGCTCATTTGTTGAATCTACTCGTTCCCTACCAATACTAAGTGGATTTACTAAGCCAGATACCTTGCCTGAAGTGTACACAACCTCTCACCCAAGTTTCATCGCTGTCGGACGAATGGTAAGTGAACGCATACAGGACTTTGTGGAAATGCTTCGCCCGTCGTCGCTCATTTGTTGAATCTACTCGTGCCCTACCAATACTAAGAGGATTTACTAAGCCAGAAACCTTGCCTGAAGTGTACACAACCTCTCAAACAAGTTTCATTGCTATCGGGCGAATGGTATATGAACGCATACGGGACTATGTTGAAACACTTCGCGCGTCGTCGCTCATTTGTTTAAAATACTTATGCGATACCTATTGTATAGTGGGTTTACTAACCCAGAAAGCTTCCCTGAAGTGTACACAACATCTCACCGAAGTTTCATCGCTATCATACGAATAGTATATGAACGCATACGGGACTTGGTTGAAACGCTTCGCGAGCTGTCGCTCATTTGTTGCATCTACTCGTGCGCTACCTATTATTACATGGATTTACTAAGCCAGAATCGTTGCCTGTAGTGCACTCAACCTCTCAACCAAGTTTCATCGCTATCGGACGAATGGTATGTGAACGCATGCAGGACTTTGCTGAAACGCCTCGCCCGTCGTCGCTTATTTGTTGAATCTACTCGTGCGCTACCTATTGTTAAGTGGATTTGCTGAGCCAGAAACCTTCCCTGAAGTGTACACAACAACTATCGGACGAATAGTATATGGTATATGGACGCATACGGGACTTTGTTGAAACGCTTCGCGCGTCGTCGCTCATCTGTTGAATCTACTCGTGCGCCACCAATTATTAAGTGGATTTACTATGCCAGAAATCTTTCCTGAAGTGTGCACAACATCTTACCCAATTTCATCGCTATCGGACGATTAGTATATGAACGCATACGGGACTTTGTTGAAACGCTTCGTGAGTTGTCGCTCATTTGTTGAATCTACTCTTGCGCTACCTTTTATTACATGGATTTACTAAGCCAGAAACCTTGCCTGTTGTGCACACAACCTCTCACCCAAGTTTCGTCGCTATCGGACGAATGGTATCTGAACGCATACAGGACTTTCTTGAAACGCTTCGCCTGTCGTCGCTCATTTGTTGAATCGACTCATGCGCTACCTTTTGTTAAGTGGATATACTAAGCCAGAAACCTTCCCTGAAGTGTACACAACCCACCCATGTTTAGTCGCTATCGGACGATAGGTATATGAACGCATACGGGACTATGTTGAAACACTTCGCGCGTTGTCGCTCATTTGTTTAATATACTTGTGCGATACCTATTGTAAAGTGGATTTACTAACCCAGAAAGCTTCCCTGAAGTGTACACAACATCTCACCCAAGTTTCATCGTTATCAGACGAATAGTATATGAACGCATACGGGACTTTGTTAAAACGCTTCGCGTATCGTCGCTCATTTGTTGTATCTACTCGTGCCCTGCCTTTCGGGTAAAGTGGATTTACTAAGTCAGAAACCTTGCCTGATGTGTACACAACCTCGCATCCAAGTTTCATCGCTATTGGACGAATGGTATGTGAACGTATAGAGGACTTTGTTGAATCGCTTCGCCCGTCGTCGCTCATTTGTTGTATCTACTCGTGTGCTACCTATTATTAAGTGGATGTACTATGCCAGAAACCTTCCCTGAAGTGTGCACAACATCTCACCCAATTTCATCGCTACCAGACGAATAGTATATGAATGCATACGGGACTTTGTTGAAACACTTCGCGAGTCGTCGCTCATTTGTTGAATCTACTCTTGCGCTACCTTTTATTACATGGATTTACTAAGCCAGAAACCTTGCCTGTTGTGTACACAACCTCTCACCCAAGTTTGATCGCTATCGGACGAATGGTATATGAACGCATACAGGACTTTGTTGAAACGCTCCGCCCGTCGTCGCTCATTTGTTGAATCTACTCGTGCGCTACCTATTTTTAAGTGGATTTACTAAGCCAGAAACTTTCCAGTAACAATTATGCACACTCTGCATGAAAATTAAACATGACCAAGGACACCAAACCTTAACGTGTCGCCAAATGATACGTTGAATACAATCAAATGGCTAATCAGGCTTCTGAAGCCTCTAGTTTTCCTTCTATACATCTCAAATAACAGCCGTGGTTTTTAGCACACAATAAGACACAATAAAAAACAACAGCGCAGCCTTACGTACTGTCAGAAGATACGACCGTGTCATTCTGGCTTACCTCAAGAATGTGATGCTTAACTCAAAAACATCTCACTGCTTTTCCGTGTCATGGGAAATTGTACGAGGGTAATTCCAAAAGTAAGGTCCGATTCGTCGTAAATATTTGAAAGCGGCGCCAAGGGCAAAGCACACATGCGCGCCGACTCTTGGCATGCCTTGCGCGACAAAAGCCGCCAGTAGCGATGTTACTGTTGCTGTGTGCTGTTGATAGTGTCAGTTCACAATCTTTAAAACAACTAATCAGCCCGCCGATTGTGAAGTAAGGGCAGTGATACGGTTTCTGTCTGCAAGAAACATTTCTGCGGCAGAAATTCATGGGCAGATTACTGAAGTGTACGGTCCTAACATAATGAGTGACAGTAAAGTGCGTAAGCGGGTGCGAGCCTTTAATGAAGGACGGGAAAATGTGCACGGTGAACCCCGCTCTGGCAGACCATCAGTGATTTCAGACGAGTTGGTTCATGCGGTTGACGACAAAATTCGTGAAGATCGACGATTCACTGTTTCAGGGACAACGTTCAATAAAGCCGCCTACTGCGCTACCCTGACTAAACTTCGACGCGCAATCCAGAATAAACGACGTGGTCTTTTGTCGTCTGGAGTGTTGTTGTTGCATGACAATGCCAGACCCCATACTGCGAACGACACGCAAACTCTATTCTAGAAATTTGGATGGGAACAGATGGACTACCCACCGTACAGTCCGGACTTGGCGCCTAGTGATTTCCACCTGTTCCGCTACCTAAAGGAGTTACTTGGCGGCAAGCGCTTCGACACAGATGATGAAGTGAAAGAAGCTGGTAAAGACTGGTTAGCGTCGAAGGCGGCTGAGTTCTACGACTTAGGCATTCAATAGCTTGTGGAACGATGTGACAAATGTGTAAATAAGTATGGAAATTATGTAGAAAAATAGAGAAAGACGTAAGGAATGTCAATAAAACAATTGTTTTGGAAACTATTTTGATTTTGAATGTTTTTTTAACCGGACCTTAGTATTGCAATAGCCCTCGTATTTACAATAAATAGTTTTCGTTTTCCTAAGCATTTCTAAAGCCTGTATTAATCACATAGCACATGTGATTCGATTCTCACACCATTTACCTTGGTCTAGTTTTGACCAAAAAATGCTATCTGGCAATGCATTTTCAAAATTATGAATGGGTGTTAAAACTAGGGAACAATCAATCTGGTTGCTACCATTTTGAATGCGGTCTCTTACATGCTAATCAACAGGAATCAAGCCTATCAGAATTAGTAAGTATTGGTTAAAAACTCTCATATCGGCGTTGAAGTAGTAGATCTGCCATCGAGCCACGGCCATTGGCAAGGCCTATGTTCGAACCTTGGCTCCAATAATACCTTCGCTTCTTCTTCTTCTTCCTCTTCATTATGCGCGTATGGCCCTCGACTTAAGCTTCTGCCCCCTCCATAAGGTAGTTACTCAATCCTTACCTGAGCCTCAAATGGTAGAATAGGCTCCACGTGGTCGATTAGTATTACCATGTTATATTGGCGATTTTCACGGGGTCTAACTGCGGACATTGACTAAAAAAGCACAAATTTTACACTGGCGCAGGCAGTACAAAATTGCCATGAGGGTCTGCCACTGACTCACGAACACACAGGAGGTGTTCGCTCACAGAATGTAATACTGACAAGTGTCGCACAAAATCGTAGCGATCGTCCACACAAAAAGTTTTCAAAAGGCAAGTTTTTAACATGTAACTTTTGTTACAAGAAATGTTTGCACTGATATAATTTTACTGCTCTGACAGTATTTTAGTCAACTTTGTGGCATCACTCAGAAAATATTCCCATCATATGGTCGGTCTACTCACAGTTTCGCCTCTCACAATTATGCGCAAAAAGGGTGTCCAAATGTCACTTCAGAACATCGCCTACTTGCCCACAATAATTATTGCCTTCACTTCGCTGTAGTGAGGCACAAGTTGATACTATCACGCCGTAGTTTAAGGCATACGATTACGGCGCACTCGAAATGCACGTTTCCCAAGAGTCGGGAGACACAGCAATGGCTTCCTACACGGTAGGATCCGGTTCAAGTCAAAGATGAACTCATACAGCGACTATAAATTCCTCCTTTCAAATATCTGCGATAATAATACATCTTTCTGACTGTCAAAAATCCAGAAATATGTGTAGAAAAGTTCCAAAATATCCTATTAGTTTAATAACTTTGCAGAACTGATAATCAAATACCAGGAAATAACTCCTCGTATCCTCGGAGTGTAAATCCGTACTGCTGTAGTCAAAATAGCATGCGGAGACCAGTTCAAGCTGTCGCGGTGCATTCTAGCGTCTGAGGATGTGATACCAACTTGACACAAACTAGTGGATCATCAGACATGAACCTACGGGTTCATTATATAGCTGTATGGAGATCAGGTGATGTACTTACCGTGTGAAGCACCGAAGTATGAGATGTAACCTCTGAAAACAGAACTTCCATTCCTTACCCAGTTTCTGATCTAGGTCTTGTATGTCGCATTGTGTTTGGAAGGCATTCGAGATAATGAAAATCTGATGAAAGGTCACTTTATTCCTTGATTGCCTGAGTGCAAGTTTACAATTTGTGTAAGATATATTTCCACCTACGCAAAGGAACATGTTTGTGAAATAAGTAATTTCTCTGCAGGATGATGCTGTTCTCTGTGGGGATATTAAGATTGAGGAAATGTCCATACCATAGATTTTTTCCTGTGTCAAAATGGGAACACCATCTTCAGTGAGTGGTGGAGATTTGGAAGAGGTAAGTTATTACTTGTTTCTTATGAGGGCTTGACCGGATTGTCATTTTCTTCTGTCTAATGCTATTCAGGGATTCCATAATTGTATATTTAGACCCTACAGATGGCAATTGGACGCTTTCAGCCATTAGTTTGTTTATTGTGCAAGTCGTGTAGATGGAAAGTGAGGCATTATAATGTGTGACCAGTGCTGGACTTAAACCCATTCCATTGTTCTAAGAAGGATATATCGTAAGTCTCCTTGGCCAAGCATTAGGACTATCACTCGTTATGAGTTAGCTGAAGTGAAATTTGCATTTCGTATGATGAAGCTAGAGTATTGTGTTGGTCTATTTATACCAAATGATAGAGGGGAGATGATTTTGACTACATCCAGAATAGTCTTAAGTGTTCTTGCTTCCTTTGCTTGTTACATGTACTCTGGGCAATTGCAGGAATGGTTCTAAGTTAAGACAGTGGCTTTTTCTCCTGACATTCCTAAGAACATGCACTTGGTGCTAAGCATAAAGGTAGAGTACCCGCAAGAAGAGCTTGCCGAAACTCAATGATGCGCAGAGATCAATATCAATCGGCGTAGTTTAATGCTCATTGCGGGGCTCCTGAGTGTGCACCAAATGCTGATTACCGGGTTCAATGCTCATTTCATTCTTCAAACATGCAGTCTCGCTGCGAGACGCGGTCTACAGCTGTAATTCAAGCGTAGAGTGCAAGGAGGCATCAAAAATTATAGGCTAATTTGGGTTCAGACTACTGTGTAAGGCATTACATACAGGCGCTGAGATCTCGCAGTTTAGCATGCTAAGCCTCCGTTCAGAACTGCTGCCAGCGAACTACTGAAGCGAAATGGGAGGGGCGTGTTCTGCTACAACCGAGCCCACCCGATCTTTGCCGAAGATCTGCGCAGGATTTTGTGTCAATCGCTTCTAACAAAATACTTGCAGATATGAACTAAAAGTAAGAGAAAAGGATACAAATGGAGAAACTGATTGCGAGTATATAAATACCTGCAATACCTCGTAAACCACAATGCTGTGCCTGTCTTTATACTTACTTGCAATCGCATTTGCTTTCAGAGGGTTGTAGCAGCCTGACGACGTGGTCTTGAACTAAGTTTTATAGTATCTAAAATGAATTCGGCTCTAAGACATTAAGAATAACTCTGATCAAATGTTAAAGTTTCAAGGTTTGATATCTGAATTACTGAAGGAGGCTTAATACACGATAAAAATATCCATCTCGGCACGCCAGAAGGTGGAGGTAGATTTCACCGGGCAAACTAAGGGATAGGCAAAATATGGATGTATTCGTAGAAGTACCAGACCTCATTTTATACCTCTCATTATGAGAAAGTATTTTACAATGTTGTTGTTGTTGGACTCTTCAGTCTTTTGACTGGTTTGATGCAGAGCTCCATGCCTCCTTGTCCTGAGCTAATCGTTTCATCTCTACATAGCTACCACACCCTTCATCCATGGCAATCTGTTTAACATATTTTAACCTTGGTCTACCCCTACAGATCTTGTCCTCGACCTTCTATAACTAAGCTTGCTATTCCTGGGTGTATTAGTATGTGTCCTACCATCCTATCTCTTCTCTTCATTAGCAGTCGCCAGAAACACCTCTCCTCCCTCACTAGTCTTAATACCTCTTCGTTTGTAACCCTATCTACCCATCTGATCTTCATCATTCTCCTGTAACACTACATTTCGAACGCTTCAATTCACCCCTTTTCTGCTGCACCCTTAGTCCATGTTTCACTTCCATAGAGCGCCACGCTCCACACAAAGGCCTTCAAAAATGACTTTCTAACATCTAAATCTCTATTCGATGTCAACGACTCCTTTTCTGTAGAAATTCTTTCCTTGCCTGAGCTAACCTACTTTTTATATCTTCTTTGCTTCGACAATGACTGGTTATTTTGCTTCCTATGCAAGTCTCCTACTTCGTTTAGTTTTTCACCTGCCAATTTGATCTCCATAGATGATTCTGATTTATTTCGGCTGCATTCCAATATTTTTGTTTTATATTTATTAATTTTCATCATTAATTCCTTCGTCAAGACGGAGTCCATACCATTCAAAAACTCATTCAAATGCTCAGGCGTGTCGGCTAAAATGACTACGTCATCAGCAAATCTCAGAGTTGAAATTATTTCTCCTTGAATCTTCACTCGCACTTTAATTTTTTCTGCAAGTTCCTTCATTGCTTGTTCAATGTAAAGATTGAAAAGTATGGGTGATAAGTTGCAGCCTTGCCTTGCTCCTTTCTGAATACCAGCTTCTCCCTCATGTCCTTCAGTTCGAATGACTGCTGTCTGGTTTCTGTATAGATTGTAGATCACCCTCCTATCCCTGTACTTTATTCCAATCGTTTTCAAAATGTCAAACAAATTAGTCCAATCAACGTTATCAAAAGCCTTTTCTAAGTCGAAAAATGCCATGAACGTTCTCTTATCTTTCCTTATTCTACCTTCCAAAATCGGCCTAAGAATTAGTACAGCTTCCCTTGCTCCTACATTTCTCCCGAAACCAAACTGGTCTTCACCCAACTCCGTTTCTATCTAGCTTCCCGCCCTCTTGTAAATTATTCTTGACACAATTGGAACTTGATAAACTTTGTTTTTCTTCTTTTTATGCATATTTGTAACATTCTATTGTCTTACCTTTTCTTCATTTGGGGTCTATTTTTATACTGGTAGTCACACTACTTACGCAAGGTTTTGACACTGATGTGTAACTATCTACTGGTCTGTTACTTCTGCACGCAAAATTCTATCTCACGCAGAGATGTTGGTTAGTTTCTCAGTTTAGGGGCTGCGACAACGCGGTCATGTAGCCCCGTGTACTTTGGGTAAGTGTAGAATCTGTGTGATAACCGGTGATGGCTGTATTAGTCCGTAATTCAGCTAAGGACTGCAGACGGTCAATTTCATGTAGTAGTTCCTACTTTTGCTACCAAATGCTACCGTCAACGACACCTAGATGTGAACTAAACTACTAGTTGCCACTGCAACCAGACCCTTGGAACTTAGATCATAAATCAAATCTAACCTACAAATTTTGCTTCACACTGTTGTGGTTAGTGGAAGGTTCTTTGACATGCCATAATTCTATGACATGGGACCACCACTTTACTTCCCCTCCCAAGGAAGGCATACCGAGGGATTTGTAACGTTCTTAAAAAATCCGACGACTTCGGCCGGGTTTGAACCCGCGACCTTGGGCATAGAAGTTCAGCATACTACCAGTTACGCTGCCGAAGCTGCTTCCCACAGCGACAGATGGAAAACAGAATGTAATCTCGTGCAGTGGCGTTTTCATGTCAACCTATGATGGCTCATCCCTCATCATGGCAACCTCTGATTGCTCTTGGCATTTTCTTATAATTCAGAATTCATTTTGCTCATCTCTTGGCGGAACGGTGGGTCATATCAAAAATTCTTTCAGACGAAAGCTTTAGGTAATTATTAGGGGAATATTGTCAATTTCAAGCGGTTTTGATGTGATACCTATTAAGAGAGATATGATTTTTGTTTCTCTAAAAAACAATTTTTCCCGCCCCTTTGGTTAATGGTTGGTACTAACAAAAAGCTTTTCGAACGTACAATTTTGGCCTTTATCCAACACATAGTAAGAACTTTGAATTGATTCGATATGTCACATATTAAGAGAGTTATAGCGATATTTCACTTTTTCGAGTATTAACCCAATTTCCATCCCCTTGTTCCGATTTTGCTCATTAACGAACTCGACCGAGATTTTCGAGGGATATATGCTATTTTGAGATCGCTCTTCAACACAAACAAATATCATTGGGCGCCACTCATACACACAATGAGAATGAAATATAGAACACGAAATCTCACCTCCCAGACAGCAGGACAATAGAACTTGCTTATGGCAAAAACACCCACCATCTTTTAGAAATAATAAATTGAAATAATAATAATATGGAAATCACAACATAATAACTACGGAGTAGAATGATAGAAATAAAAATTATTATATTAAATGAATCAATATATAAATTACTATACGGAACGTGCCGTGCATTACATGTTCCATTGGCTATCTAGGCTTACTTGTGGTTAGGGTATTATGCATATTCTGATGTACTTTATGTACCGCAAACTGCGATATATCTGCTTTATCTCTCAAAAAATCAATTCAAGGACACATCTCCATTATTTAGAGATACCATTCTTCTCTTTTAAAGAATTACAGTCACCAGGGCATGTGAAATATCGTCACATTTTTAACAAAGAATCCCTTCTCTACCAAACAATTATATATGAAAAGAACTTTTACCAAAAATTGTATATAGCCAGTCATCGCCACCTAGATCACTGTCGATTTCTAATCAATGCATTAGTTCGACGTTATACCGTGTCGCTCCTTAATGACCTATACATCGTAGTAGGATTTGCTTCGTATTGAACACAATGCCATCAGACAACAGCCTGGGTACTTATTTCTACTCCTTAACTGGTCACTTTCCGATTAATAACATAAGATAAAACTATACATGACAATAAATGATGATGAGTGTCTGTCACAGAACGCCCCCATATGGTTGAACGAAATACCTATAAGAGAAAACAAACAATAATAAAACTAATACGAGGACACTCCTCATCCAAAACGTTACAACATATATACATAAACTAAACATAATGACAATATACAAATACTTCATTTAAATTTCTTCATGGAAAGAGTCCATGCAGCACTCAGCGTTGTGAGTATAGTTGTTCAGAGGAAACACCATAGGCATTTTATTCTTGGTAGCCAAACACCAATAACATCTGGTCTGACCACACCTCCAAATGCGGTAGCACTAATGATGACACGGGGCTTGACTGTTTTGATAATCTCCTAAGTTCCTGGATAAGTGCATGATTCTTGGCATAATGAACCTTATGTCCCGTCACACCTCCTTCAGGTCTGTCATTCACAATAATACCCTTGGACTTCACCATCCAAATCTTCTCTCAAGCATCCTCTTTTGAGGTCCCCTCATTCATCATAACCATAACACCCGGTACAGCAATACCCAAGGATGCCTCATTAACTCCTTGGAAGAATATGACATAGTCAAAAACACACACTATAGTGTTGCAAAGAAATTCCACGATACCAACAACTGCGACAGAAGCATAGAAGCATTTTCTTGAATATCATTGAAGGTACAATACCTATTACGGTACATCTCCAAGAAGCGGAAAGCATTGCTGTTCACAAAGTCTTCAAAATGAACATGTGTATTGTGTCCATGAACGCTTTGCCACTCATTTATACACGTAGATATATTATTATCACTCACTAATTTCATACACATGATTCAATACGCCCTAATTAATACTTCACTGTCTAGAGGCGCAATGTGTGCACTGTATAATATTTTGTGTATTAAACAAGGTTTGCTCGGCACAATACCATTACAGAACATGTAATGCAACGGTCTTACGATATATATTTCTTCAAACTGAAAATATTATACGTTCCCAATATAGTACCATCTGATTTCATTAAAGAATATGCACATTTACCGACACGTCTCCCTATTGAGAACGGGCCACAATAGAGCAAGAAAAATTTAGACATCTGTTTCTCCTTCTTCTCCATTCTTCTTTCTTCCTCTGCCTTCCATCTCGTCTTGATCTTCATCCGCCATGTCATTCCATACCTTGTACTCCTCATCTTCCATCTCCACCGTTCCTCTCTCCTTCCCTTCCTCATTTTCTCCTCTTCTTTCTTGTCTGTCTCATACTATTCAACAATTCTTTTCGTCTTACATCTCATCCTTTTCATCCCCATCTTCCTTCTCCTACGTTTCTTCACCTTATCATTTTCGAGTATGCTGTCTTCTTCATGACTCACTCTTGCATTTTCACCCTCATCTTTAACCTCTTTTTCTTGGCCGCTATTGTCCTTCTCATGACCAACTTCATCTGCTAGTAGTTTCTCTTCTATCTTTTCTTCTCCGTCACCTGCTTCCTCTCCTTCTTCAGTTTCGTCCATATCACCTGCTTTCCTTCGTTCTTCTGTTTCATCTTTTCCGTGATCCGTTTCTTCTTTCTCTTCTACCTTGCCCTCTATTTCAACTTCTTCCTTGTCCTCACTTTTATCCTCCTCCTCCATTTGACCTACTCTCTTATCCGCTTCACCTTTCTCTTCTTTAGTTTCTTCCATATCAGCTGTTTATTCTCTGATCATTTTCCTGCTTCTCTGTAAATACTTCTTTGATTGTTTCCAACTTCGCTATTCTTATCTTCTCACACTCTGAATCTAATTTCTCCTCCAATTTCCCTAGTTTATCATTCAACCCATCTACCTTGTTTTCCACTTTCCTAATACTGTGATCTAGTTGATCAATTCTACCGTTAATCGTACTATTCATCTCCTCAATTTTAGTGTTGGTATTATTATTCATCTCCTCCATCTTATTCATCAGTAATTGGAGCCAGTCAAGGTTAACCCCCTCTATGTTTTCATACGAAACCACATTCTCTTCCCTATTGGACCTTTCCGAACTACTTCCCGCACCTTCCTTTTCCGTCATCTCCCCCTCGTCACGCACAGGCACTAGTTTATCTCCAGATGAGTTAACTATATCACTGCCTATTATCTTACTACTCCTATGACTTTCCATTCATACTTTACGCTGAATAGTACGTGATCTCAATACAATCTCTGGCATTCCCCCCAAAATTCACTCTTAATGTTTACACCGACACTCTTAAAATTACCAGCTATTGTAATTGTATCACCTATCATGTGCATTGGTGAATTGTCATAAATCGGGCCCCACGTAATGCGGCGTCACTTTGTGATCACTCTTCAACACAAACCAATATCATTGGGCGCCACTCATACACAATGATAATGAAATGAAGAACATGAAATCTCTCCTCCCGGGCAGAAGGACAATAGAACTTGCTTAAGGCAAAACACCCCTCGTCTTGTAGAAACAATAAATTGAAAGAATAAATATGGAAATCACAAAATAACTACGGAGTAGAATGATAGAAAGAAAAATTATTACGGTATATTCCATGAATCAATATATAAATTACTATACGGAACGTGCCGTGCATTACATGTTCCATTGGCTATCTAGGCTTACTTGTGGTTGGGGTATTATGCATATTCTGATGTACTTTATGTTCCGCAAACTTGCGACATATCTGCTTTATCTCTCAAAGAATCAATTCACGGACACATCTCCATTATTTAGAGATACAATTATTCTCTTTTAACGAATTACAGTCATCAGGACATGTGAAATATCGTCAAATTTTTAACAAAGAATCCCTTCTCTACCAAACAATTATATATGAAAATTACTTTTACCAAAGTTTGTATATAGCCAGTCACCGCCACCTAGATCACTGTTGATTTCTAATCAATGCATTAGTTCGACGTTATACCGTGTCGCTCCTTAATGACCTATACATCGTAATAGGATTTGCTTCGTATTGAACACAAGGCCATCAGACAACAGCCTGGTTACTTATTTCTATTCCTTAACTGGTCACTTTCCGATTAATTAACATAAGATAAAACTATACATGACAATAAATGATGATGAATGTCTGTGCGGATCCATGATCTGTCACAATGTGAAACATTCAAAGTGATTGGTGCAGAATTGCGGTCGTTATCGTGTCCACAAGAAAGTTAAATACATACATATACTGTATATTGAGATCAGCTGATGAAGATACCCAAGTATGGGATGTTAACTCTGGAAACAGAACTACCATTCTGTACAACATTTCTTATCTAGGGTTTGTATTGTATGTCGAATTATGTTTGGAAGGAATTCGAAGTAGTGGAAAACTGTTTAAGATTTAATTGCACCTATGCAAAGGAACATGTATGTGAAACAAGTAATTTCTCTGCAGCATGATACTGATCACACTGAGGATATTAAGATTACTCCAATCAACATTATCAAAAGCCTTTTTTAAGACTACAGATGCCATGACCGATCTCTTATCCTTCCTTATTCTTCCCCCCAAAATTGCCTAAGACAGTACAGCTTCCCTTGTTCCTATGTTTCACCTGAAGCCAAACCGGTCTTACACGAACTCTGTTTCTATCTGACTTTCCATCATCTTGTAAATTATTCTCGTTAGAACCTTTGAAGTATGACTCATCAAGCTGATGTACGGTATTCTTCATATCTGTCAGCACCTGCTTTCTTCGATATAGGGATGATGACATTTTGCTTGAAATCAGAAAGTAACTCACTTGTATCATGAACCCTACACACCAAGTGAAATAACCTGTTGAGACCTTCATCACCTATGCTGCGTGGCAATTCAATCGGTATATCATATCTGCCAGGTGATTTGTTTCTGCATTCTTCTAATGCTCTGCCAAATTCCGAATTAGTTGACCTATAAAGGAGGGATGTCATTGATAAGATTCAGATCTACATGAGACTTGTACAATGCAGTAAGATATGATCGAGAATAAGAAGGTAATTTCAGTAAGTTTTACAGCTGATAAATCCTTTCTTTAATTTGAGCTTTGCTGTAAATTTAGATTACTTGTTATTGATTGTCTAGAAGCTTAATATAATAGCAAATAAATTAATGATTTATTTTTGTTGCTAGGATATAAAGGAAGAAGCCCATGATGAAGAGAGTGATGCAAGTGGAAATCATATAAATGAGTAAGTGGACAACACAACAAGGAAACGTATTGTGTGTATGTTAACTAAATCTATTAAATGGGAATAAGTTTAGTTGTCAAATAAGTTATTCTCTTATTTTTATCTTTGAACTTTTTTGTATTTGTCAGTCTTAAGTGGATATTGATATTCTCTTTTTAGTTGGCAGCTCAAAAACTAACCGTTCTCATTCAGAGTTTTAACTGTTGGAAGTATTCCAGTATGAAAGTTATTGAGATGATGACCTATTAGTTGTTCCCGCCGTGCGTTGCATTTCGAAACAAAGAAAGAAAATGTTTCTGTAGTAATTTTGGTTATTGAAGTGTATTTTGTTTTTCCGTCTGGTGCGTACATAAATAAATCATAAGGCATTCCGACGCGTGAGTAAACCACAAACAACTATCCATGTGAGAACATTTGTTGAAACGAATGTCAACGGTTACATCTAAATGAAACCGCAAGTGAATTAGTGTTCTTGTTCTGGAAACAAGGTTATGCACCACGTGACTCCTTAAATTCACGCTGATTGTGCGGGAAATCCCGAACAACAGGTTTCCCATCATATTTTCGTTTTAATGAACAATTCTGGGATTTACCCCATAAACATAATCCATAATTCGTTTATTGATATGGATCATTCTTCCTGGGATGTGTTAATAGATTTTCCGCAAATATGCAGCGAAAGTAAGCTAAGGTATAAAATATATAAATAAATAGATCAAATGCAGATGACGTAGCATTATTAGCAACTAGTATCGAAGAAGCTAAATTTCAGGTAGAGGAATTGGAACGATTAGCAGCAAAGGTAGTGTTGAAAATTTCTTTTGAGAAAACAGAAATGATGCCATCTTTTCAAGTTGACACATCACATATTGTACTGCATAGTGCCCAGAAAAGAAGGATTGTGGAAAAATTTTAATATCTTCGTGAACACTTGGAATGCCAATGAAAGAGAATCAAAATATAGTAGAACACTAAAATTGCGACGAGCACAACAGATTACCTGGCCAACGTATAAGAAAGAGTCTCTTTCGATTACTGCCAAATTTCGACATTATTTCTCCGTCGTTAAGCCAGACATATGCAAGTGAAACTTTATTTAAACTAAACATCCGATCAACAACTGACAAACTACAGAAGGTTGATAGACGGATTCTTCACACAATAATCAATAAGAAACGCCAGATTGAGGGCCGGTAGAGACTTTTGCATAATTCAATACTTTACAAGGAACATTGACAGGATGCGAATACGAAGGATTGCGTTTTTGGACACATATCCCGCTTCCCAAATACTAGACTCCTGAAACAACTTTTAGGCTTCTTTTGAAACAGTTAACCAAAAATCACGTGGTTTAAAGAAATACAAATGGATTTAGAAGAATTGAAAATTACTAAGCATCACATTGAACATAGAGAAGAGAAACGGCTTCTGAATAACAAATACACTCGACTAACATTCAAAATTTAACAGCGTAAGCAATACGTTTTATCTGTAGAGGAACGGGCTGCAAGATCTTCCAGAATGAAGAAGTATTGGGAATGAAAACAATTATCAAGCATTAAGAACTGAACTTAGTATTTGAAGACTTTGTATATAAGGTTTGATTTTTGGTGCTCCGATGTGGGCGTAAACAGTGTAAATAAATAAGTAAATAAATGGAAAAATATAATAAATCACCTATATACGGACAATGAATAGAAATGCTGTTGGTACAATACAAAACCATTCTTGCTATTATAACAATTAAATCTTAAAATGTATGTGGAGCAGGACGGTTCCAGAATGCCTAAACGGAGACTCGCCCAAGAAGGCGCTAGAATGAATACAATTATTGCTTAATTGAAAGAGTGGCTCATATACCACGGGATTATTTATGCTGAACTACATTTGTTATACATTTAAATTTTAGGAGGGAGTCATTATACGAAGCCTGAAGAGAGAGAAAAAGTAAAAATAGATTTCTAAGCCTATGTGTGTTAGTAACGGTAAAAAGGGAATTTACTGTCTGGCCATATTTATTCACTCGCAACGCGATCCGATTGAACGCACATATGTTTTGAAGCACTGAAAGTTTATGAGCATCTTATGTTTGGTAACTCTCACTGTTTGATGTATTATTGCAGAGAGAATAAATTGCGATTATAGTTCAATTTGACCGTTAAAGCTGCAACAGGTGTGGATCATCGTGACGTCAGACGCTATGTATTTGAATTTTTCTAAAACCGTTTGAAAGAAATTTCTAGAATTTAAAGAAGTTCAGTGCAATTCCACGATGGCTATTGATTAGCATTTAACAGATGTTTTGAGTATTCCCTCGATGGCTCGAGCATAATTTACAACATTTGGAAGTATGATATCTCACGCGATAAATGACAGTAAAACAAATTAATGCTTTGACATCGTCAATAAAACGCGGCAAATCGGGAAATGGTAACTGGCCGACTGAATAAAATTGCGACGTGAATGTCTAAAATAGCTCCATGCCGTATTAAAAAGATATTAGGTACTTATCTGTTCACATGAAGAGTTTTTAGATCCGGTAAGTGTACTTTTAGTACAGCTAACAATATGTCGCACATGTCCACTGACCTCCGATAGAGGTTTTAACGAGCTTGCTTGCGCTACAAAATCCTACTGCAGAGTGAAGACACACAATGAGACGACGGCGAGTGGTCTGCGAGGGCAAGGGGAAGAGGGGGGTGGAAGGGGGAATGACGTATGAAACGCCAACATAGGAACACAAATATATTACTTGTACATAATTCATGTCTTGAGGTGTAGTTCCACGGAGTAAAGGCGAGGAGGTTGCCCTCTGTTAGAGTTGAGCAGAACATGTGAGAGTTTCTTCAAGTGGCTTGAACCCATTAACATCAAGCTTTGCCACATAAAGCACTGCAGAGAAATGCCTGAAATTGTTGCTTAGCAGGGAGAAAACATCTCAAACCTTAAACACACTTTCGGAAAACATAAGAGAATGCACAACGAAAGTGAATCATGAAAAAAGTGTGTTAGTGGTTTGCACGGAAGAAAAACTTATTCGAAGAAAAGAACAAAGATAACCCAATAAGGGTGTAAATTACTAAACATGGAAACGAATATTCAGAAGGAATATACCAAACAGGGGGAGCAAAAGGGCAAAACCACCAACACAGAGAAAAAAATATCACAAGATCATGAGTCAAGTGGCAAAGGGGAAATCTACGATATAGGTCTTACAATGAGACCATTTGGCTTATGTATCTTAACAACTCGAGTTTTGCCTGCTCGGCCGGGGTATCACTGGGTTACTCTGCCTGAGATCCAAACAAGAGGAGGAGACGGGTCTCTGATGAGAACGAGGTCTCCCTTCCTCACACTAGGGTCAGAGAGAAGCCACTTTTGCCTCCTCTGAAGCGAAGGTAGGTATCCAACATCGAAAGTTTCCAAAATGAGTTACGTAGGGCTTCAATTTGACGCCAAAAATAGGCAGACGTAAGTCTCTGTGAGAATCGTGTATATGAGGAGGAGCGAATAGTTAACAATAAATGAGAAAGTGGCTAGAAGTAAGAGGAGTTAAATCATCGGGGTTACCAGACAGCGGAGTTAGGGGGCGAGGATTCACAACACCTTCAATGAGGATATCAAGAGAATCAAACGCTTCGTTGGTGAGAATACGATTGCAAAGAATTTTCTTCAGGTGACGTTTAGTGAGCTTAACACAGGATTCCAATCTTCCACCGTAATGGGGGTAGTAAGGAGGAATGAATCTCCATTTGAACCCCATCGGCGGTAGTGTTGGGGAGGGGAAGGGGACACTCATTCCGCAGATGCTGCGAAGTAGGGTGTGAAAAGCTTGATTATAAGTAACATAATAAGAAATGCTGTGAAGAGCATATATAGACTACCAGTGAGAATAGTACGTGTAGATGGAGCAATATCTGAAGAATTTCCAATGGAGAAAGGAATTAAACGAGGGGATTGCCTGAGCTCTTTGCTTTTCAACATCTTGCTAGACGGAATAACTAAAATATGTAAGAGAAGGACATACAGAACAAAGCTTGGAATGTGGAGATTATGACCGGTTTATATGCAAGTACTGCTCTATGCAGATGATATAGTGTTAGTAGCTGACACACCAGAAAGACTCCAGCAAGCAGTGGAGGAATGGTATGAAGAATTGAAAAGGAAGGGAATGATAGTGAATGAAGAGAAAAGTAAAGTAGTGAGGGTCTCTAAACAGAACAAACAGAAAGAAGAGCTCAATATCCTCTGTAATGGGAAGCGTTTTGAGAAAGTAGAAACTTTTGAATATCAAGGAACCTTAATGATGGAAAATTTGAACCCGAGGTACTAAAGAGAACTAATAAAGCAGTGTGAGCTTATTATCAGATGAATACCACAATATTAGGGAAGAAGGAGTTAAGTCTTAAGCCGAAAAAGCAGGTCATTAATGCTATCCTGGCACTGATTACGCCGTATTGTACCCTTATTCCTGGAATGATCCACCAGAATCCGCAGATGTAGAATGGATCTTAGCATCTTGAAGTCCCCGGCTAGAAAAACTACGCAGTGTTACTGGCGAATACATTCTGGAAAAGGGACAGGGTAATTATCAGAATGTGCTATATCTCGGCTGGCGTATGACCCTATTTATCTGTCCTTTGCTGTATCCATTAGCTAGGAGGGTATTCCAAACTCGTTCTTTCTCATCATTTACGCTATCATTATCGCAAATGCGGTTGGCTCTGGTGAGTCCTAGCTTCCATTTCCTTCTGCGACGATGGATGGCTTGAGTTTGCATGTACTGTATGTACCTATCTGCATGTGTGCCTTTCCTACAGACCCTGTGTCCGAATGTGTTGTCTGTTCGTTTATAGACCAGAACGTCTACTAAGGCCAGAGGATTATTTTCAATTACTTCCATTGTTATGTTGATGCTTAGATGTCTGGAGCACATGAAGTATAGTAAGTCCTGAAGTGAATTGCGTCTATGTGCCCATATCCAAAAATCTTGCTTTTTAATGAACAAATACTTCAGTTTCAATAAGCTCTCCTTTAGAGCTTCTTCCTCGAATTTGCACGAAAACGTTCTCCAATAATGGAGAGAAGGGGTTCCCATGGCTGCTCCCTGCATATGTTGAAGCATCTGCCCATGGAGGGCGAAGAATGTGGAGTTTACGCATTGTTTAACTAAGTCAATGAAGTCCGTAGAACCTTCTGCCGCTATAAGATTTTACCCGTTTATCTGTGTGGAGTCAGGTACAGGAAACTTGGTAAATAAGGACTCCACATTGAGGCTTGCCAGTAGATCGACGTAACTCAAGTTTATACTCGCTATGATATCTGTGAAGCGTTGGGTATTTCTGACGTAAGAGGGTGGTGGAGGGGATAATGGATGCAGAACCTGATTCAAATAATTAGCAAGAGCGTGAGTTGGGGACGCTATGGCGCTAAATATTGGTCTCAGAGGCACACCGGTCTTGTGTATTTTAGGTAGGCAGTAGAACGTTGGAGTTTTTGAATGGCGAGTTTCTAGGGATTTTTAGTTCCTTTCTGTAATTGATGGCTCCTTAATCTGCCGCATCGTCGTCTTCTTTCTTTTGTTGATAGGGTTCCTTGGGATCGTTTTATAAGCTGGATCTGATCTACGGGCCTGGCATATTTGATGTCCTGAGAGGCCACAGTTCCAATTTATTCTGCTTCGAAGGCTGGTAGATGACGGATAGAAGCTTCTAGCCAGCGATAATATCTTCCATAGGCAGACGTCTCGGCGTGATGGCGAAAATAAGTACATTGGTTCGGATGTTGGGTGTGGTAGTTTTGAACAGAGGAATGAACTGATAGCATCAAGATTAGGAGACATGAAGTGCTGCATTGAATGCTTCTAATGACTGATAGCTCAAACAAAAAAGCAACGATATTGTATCCGTTTCATTCATCAATTTAGCCGCCTCTGTGAAATCTCACCCAATTATTCTTAAGAATAGACTCATTTTCATGAACATTGGCGAAGGCCTGGCAGTGTTGCCAAGGGAGAGAAAATGAGCACCTTGTCCTTTGCAGCACCCCGCATGTAGAAAATCTAGCGACTTTTAATCGGAAGATTTTGTTGGCTAAGATACGAACCAGATCCAGATACACTCATGCTGTCACAGCTATGAATCCAAATTCTCCGACAAGACACACCTGTGTGTTCAACATATTATTGATGATTGGAAACGAAGTAAGTTACCGGCGCTTATTGAAGACATGTTTTCTGGTAATGATATGAAATAAAGTTGTCCCAATTATAATTTTACTTCTTAGATCTCTTAAATTATATTATTATTCTTCCGTGATAATGTAGCAGATTTTAAACTGTCAGTACTAATTATTTCAGGCTGATATGTCCAGATACATCGGATAATGCTACTAGGAACATTTACCGAATTGGTAATAGTGTAAGTAAATATGCTAACAGTGCATCTAGTGGAATAAGTACTACCAAACGAACCATAAAGTCAACATTTGCTAGTCATTCCCGTGAAAAGACTTATCCATGTAACGTATGTGGATCCAAGTTTAACCGGAGAGGAAGTTTGAACAGACACCTGCTCGTCGATAGAGGCGAGAAGCCATTCTCATGTAGCGTATGTGAATCCAAGTTTGCAACTAGAGGAACTTTGAACCCACACATGTTCGTCCATACCGGAGAGACGCCCCTCTCATGCAGTAAATGTGAATCCAAATTTACACAGAAATGAAGTTTGAAAACGCATTTGCTCGGCCATAGCGGCGAGAAGGAGTTTACATGTAACGTATGTGAATCTAAGTTCGCAACGAGAGGAAATTTGAACACACACACACTCGTCCATAGCAGAGTGACGCCCTTCTCATGCAGTGTATGTGAATCGAAATTTACCCAGAAAGGAAGTTTGAGAACAAACATATTCGCCCATAGCGTCGAGAAACCCTGTTCATGCAGCGTATGTGATTCAAAGTTCGCCCGGAATGCACATTTGAAGAGACACATGCTCGTCCATAGCGGAGAGAAGCCCTTAAGATGCAGTGAATGTGAGTCCGAGTTTTCCCAGAAAGGAAATTTGAAAACGCACAAGCTCATCCATAGCGGCGAAAAGCCATATTCTTGTAGCTTATGCGAATCTAAGTTTACCACGAGGGGAAGTTTGAAGAAACACATGCCAATCCATAGTGGCGAGAAGGCATAGCTTATGCAAAGCCAAATTTACCGTAAGAAAATCTTACGTAGATCACATGCAAATTCATAGCGGCGAAATGCCATATTCATATAGCGTATTTGAATCCAAGTTTATCCGGAGATGACATTTAAAGATACACATGGAAATCAGTAGTCACGAGTAGCCATATTCATATAGGGTATGTGTATACTAGTTAAATATGAGAGGGAATTTGAATAAACACATACAAGTCCATATCGGCAAGAAGCTATATTCATGTAGTTAAGTGAACCCGAGTTCTCCCAGAGTGAATCTTTGAAGAGGGACTTGCTAATTCCTAGACACACTTCCTGAACTACAGAGGCGAGAAACCATTCTTATGTACTGAACCCAAGGTCATATTACCTTAATTGTGAACATTTTATGACAAATTATGGTGGCAAGAAGCGATATTAGTGTACTACAGGGATATTATTTTAATTGAGCGCGGCATTGGCCAGCTACCAAAGGCTCTCGCCTTCCGCCAGTGTAACGATTAGAAATCGTTACCCTACATCTTTACCTTGGGGACGCCAATCCAAGCCTACCCCCCTTCTGAGATCTTGGACAGCCCTGACAGGCGCTGCCTGCCTGGCGCATTGTCGACAATTGTTTAAACGTTGGAACAGTCTTCTACAATAACCGACGATTCAAATTGGCGGGATCAACACTGGATTCTGTGTGAAGACTTGATATACCAACCTTGTGATATTATATCTCTGTACTGACTAACTTGCCAAGCCTAGTGGGTTTACTCGATTGGGATTGGCTACCGTGTGCCGCTGTGTAAATTGTATTTCCATGAACTCTGTCGGCGCGCAGAAGAAGCTGGTGTGTCTCAATTACTCCGATAGCTACTGGCACAATAGACAGACGTAACATTTGTCCCCGGGACCACCCCTTGTGGTCGCCGGGGACCTGGAACCAAGGTAGCATATAAATTGAACTTACAGTGCCACTCTGAAGTTAAGGAAAGACTGTGTCAGGAAAATATTTTATATTGATTTCTTTTTATAAATTTTCTTGGTGTCAGTGTGGACAGTTATTTTGATTGCGTGCTCAACTAGCCTCGTGTCCGGGAAGAGGTACTGATTATTGTTTATTTTGGTTATGTGTTAAATAGTTCTTCTTTTGATTGTACTTAGTGTAGTAATTTTGTTTTTGGTGTTGTTCTGTATTATTTGACTTCTCGATTTTATTATGTAGATTCTAGGCTCCCTCGTGGCAGGGTGCTTAGCCTGAGTACGCAATCCATTTTATATGCCACTATCGTTTTAGTTTCCTTTCTAGAAGTGCCTTCTTTTTATTCGTATCGTGTAATTACAACCTGTTAATTTATTCATCTTATCTTTTGGGAGGGAAAATTTGATTATTTTTGTAATTTTCTAATTGGGGGGTGGGGGTATGTTTTGCTGTTTGTAACGGCTTTGACCGCCATTACATTTCAACTTCAAACGTCGAAGCGGACGGACGTAACCGGATTTTGCACCATATATTTATATTTTTTGTGCAATTCCTCATTGGAATAATTCATTAAACTTGAAGTCAAAATGTTATTAATTCTATTGCTTGTCCAGATAGTGTTTATTGTATTTTTCAATTTTAATTTTTGTGTATTCACTTATCATTTGTCGATAGTGCACATTTGGGTGCATTTCATAATGGCCTGTGATCAGTTTTCATATATTTTCATTTGAATTACTCGACCCCAGTGTCGCGGGGAGTTCATTGTTAGTAGTCTTTATTAAGTTTGAATTCATTTCTTTTATTCCCATTTGGTAATTTACTAACCTTCTTCTGGGGATTAAACTTAGGCTTGTGTTTGCTCTGATGACCATTGTAAATTGGTTTGATCCTATTGTTAAATGTTATTTTTGTCAAAATATTATTCTTTCAGATGTGAAATACCAGTTTTTCTTCGCTGGCCCACGGTTCTGCGTAAGGTGTTCCCCCTTCCCTCTACAAGCTTGTCTTGAATCGACCTCTCTAGTTTTATTTAACAGTGCACTAAAACTATAAAAAAGGTCGCTGCTCAGTATCTTGGTCCTTGATGAACTTTGAGGCCAAATGCTGCGACAGTTATTGGTAGCAGAAGCTTGTTTATATTTTGCCACATGGCGAGGGAAATCTGGTGTTTCTATTAGATTGGAGTAGGTAGGGGCCTAATCTCAAATTTGCTCTAATATGATGTGAATTTTTGATTTTCAATCACTGGAGTTATGAATCGCCCGGTAACAGAAGTTCAATAGCTGTCTGATATTGAAGTCCAGTACGAATTGAAGATACGAAATTTGGCCATCCCTGGAGATAGCGAGCCAGCATGAGACAGTTTGGTCCTGCCATCAAATTTTCCTGTGACGTTGCCGCACTTGACGGTAGCTGAATTCACGCAGGGTTATCTCCTTATCTGTCACCAAGTTGTGATTTTGTATAATTTAATCAAATTGCATGTGGATAACGTTAGCTTCTCTAAGGATCTAATCAGCAAATGACGCGCCTGCGTTCCGTATTTGTACGTCAGATGTAAAGATATTCTAAATGTATCTCATCTATTGTGTTATTGAAAGATGCGTACGACGCTCAGTTGAGATTGATAGAATGTGCGGAGTTGCTATGTACTGATATCGTCAATAACGTGTGTACAGGGTTGCCAACGACTCAAGTTTGGCGCTCTGTCAGTGCGCCCGGAATTCTAACCGGTCCATACTCCGATAAAAACCTGTGTGTATCCCCGTATAGTGAGCGTTCCCAGTAGTTTGAAAACTTAAAGTATGTCGGGCTCTGGTGACAGTTGGAACATGATTCATTGTGGCAATGTTGAGGATGCTCACTGTAGTTCGGTAAATCTGCCTATTGCGTCAGCTGAAAGAAATGTGTGCGCGTCTCATAATGTCAGATAGTTGATTGTGTTGGGACAAAGCGAGTGCCCAGAGGTTGGCTATCCTGCTCAGTTAACTGAAGGTCAAGTTTCTCAGGCCGCTAGCCATAACTTGTGCGGGCAGGCTGTTGGCTGCTATGGGAATTCTCTCGTTCACTATATGAATGTGACTGCTGGTAATTCCGTTGGGGGTGAGACTCACGTTCAGCGACCTGAGTAGTTCCTTTTTGTGGTTTGATCCTTGTGCGTCAAACCATGTGCCTACGACTGGGGGAGTAATTGGAAGTAATGGGCCGCCCGTTCGTACCTCTGAAGGTCAAGCGTTTAATATGTTAACGGTGAGGTCTGTACATTCTGCTCCGATAAGGAGCGTTTCAATTTCAAATTTTACTTCTGTTGGTAATCATGGTCTGGCTAACCCTCGTGTGGGTAATTTCGAATCTAGATCGGGAATGGTACAAGTTGTACAACCTTGTAATCATGCTGCGGGGCCGATGTTCAGTAATGAAAGTTTGTATCCGGTTTACTCGTCTGCTATTCCAACTTCTGGTGTAGGTAGCGCCCCGATTTCTTCCGGCGTAACTGGTGCTGGGTTGACGTCTCACGTTACACAGGGGTTCCAACACATTGGAAATGGTATTGGGTGTGCGCCAAATAATAATAATACACTGCATTCTGTCCCTGTTGTTTCCCGGATTGGGAGTGGTATCCCTCATAATGGTGTCACTGATAGATTTACTGTGCCTCAGGGTATCGAACCATTGACTGTTGAAGATAATTCTGGTACTAATCCAAATTTGCGTTATAATGCTTCACCGTGCTTTTCTAACGGTCCTTGTCGAGCCACGTCTTTCAATTATGCACGTTGAAATGAATGTGGAAACCCAGGTCATCAGCATCATGCACATCAAAATGTACTGTCATTTTATTTTGAGCAAAAATTGAACGCTCCCTCTTGGAGGTGTATTGGCAGTTCCTCGTGTTTGAGGCCGAATATTGTTCCTCCTGTAGGCCGGAATAAATGGAACCCTAATAATTTAGGACCCAATGTCCAAGCATCTGCGTTGAATGCACCAAGAGTTGGTGAGTTAGGTCGACCGGTGTATTCAAATGTGAGTTTTGGTAATCTATGTCATCCGTTAACTGAAAGCGTCGATAAGTTGAAGGGCATTAACACTGATACGGCCGAAAGAATCATTCTTTTTTTGAGAGAACTAGTTGAAATTCAGAACCGTGCGATGATGTTCAGGGTCAGCGACGCACAAGTGTTTCACTTATTGTTTCCTTATATTTCAAATACCATGCGTACTTATATAGTTAATGCTATGAGGAGTGCTGAAACTCGAGAACATTTTAGGTCCGAAGTATTGAGAGTTTTTGTACCTCCGAGAGCGTTGGATGCTATGAAGAATACCTTTGTGTACCACGTTCAAGACCTGAGCGAACCTATAAACTCATTTATTGAGGATATCTCCAGATTTGTCAGGGAGTTTGAATTGAAATGGTCTGAAACGGAAATTGTTTCCCATATCCTTGCTGCCATTACGCCGGAGTTCCGTTCTTGTTTGAGTGCTGGGCTTCGCCCGACCAATATTAGGGAACAGCGAGAAGCAGCGATTCAGGCTGAATCCCTTCGGCAAGCAGATTATTTTCTACTCATGACGAGTGTTCCGTCTCCGGCTATTAATTAATTTCGTCCCCTTAGACCACAGGGTGTGACTAACCGTCCTAATAATAATCACAATAAGTCTCTAAATTGTAATAATTGTGGACATAATGGTCATTCTGATCAAACGTGCTGGCCTCGAAAGAAGTGACAAGATCTGTACAGGCATCGTATTGAGTATCCCGTTAAGGAATAACTGAGTGATGTGCTCGAGGAAAAGACGAGAGGAGACGAGAAAGTTACCGGATGCGATGATGTCCGTTCCAAAGTTTCTCTTAATCATAAATTACCTTCTCCTTTGGTTGAAGTATCTATTAACGATGCTGGTGTAATTGCCCTTATGGATTTGGGGAATGCAGCTTCATTGATCAGTGAAGAATGGTATTTGTCAATAAAGAACATTTGTAAACTTTCGAAATTAACTTAGGTCAGGGTCAAGTTGGTGTCTGCCAATAGTTCTCAATTGGATGTAATGGGCGCTGTGAAAATTAAACTTCGCATTCATTCTTTCGCATGGAAATTTGTTTTTTGGGTTGACAAAAATTTTCGTGCCCTGTTATTCTTGGTGCAAATTTCTTCGTTCACTCTGGATTGTTGTTAGATATGCAGAAAGAGCAATTCTGGTTTGGTTTTTGTTCGGAATTAAAATTTAAATTTCCCTCCCTTATGAATTCTTGCGTGATGGAGATATCGCGGATGTGGACGACAGTGAACCCACCTTCTCAGCGGGGGTTGAAACTTTGGATTTGAGTCACCTGTCGGCTGATCAGAGTGATGTTATTTGTCAGCTGTGCGGCGGCTATCCCGAGGTTTTCACTGATAAATTGGGAGTTACCAACCTTTTAGAATACAAAATTGAAGTAACTGATACTCTTCCGGTTAAGCACCCTCCCTATCGTTTGAATCCACCAAAAATGATTTAAATAAAAAAGATTCTAGACCAAATGCTACTCGATGGTGTAATCAGCCCATCTACGTCTTCTTACTCGTCGCCCTTATTTCTGGTAGAAAAGGCCAATGGGGGGTTTCGACCGGTTGTCGACTACCACAGGCTAAACAAGAATATTATTTTGCAATCTATACCGCTGCCAGTTTTGCATTCATGCTTCTCCTGGTTTAATAATGCTAACTACTATACCCTGTTGGACCTCACCCAGGCGTATAATCAGATTCCGCTTAGTGATGATTCTAAACACCTCACAGCTTTCGCCATCGATTGGAACCTTTTTCAGTTCAATCACGTCCCATTTGGTCTGCCTACGGGTGGTGCTGTTCTCAGTAGACTTCTGGATAATGTATTTTCAGGGATTAAGTTCGAGTATCTCTATCACTATCTAGACGACGTTGTCGTTTATAGTGAAACCTTTGAGGATCACGTACGCCATCTGCGTGAAGTGTTTGGAAGGCTCAAAACTGCTGGTCTCACTGTAAAGTTGAGCAAGGTGTCCTTCGCCAAATCTTAAATTGCCTTTTTAGGTCATATTGTATCTGCTGCAGGTGTTTCTGTGGATAGTTCTCGTACCCAAGGGATTCGTGATTTTAAGCCTCGTAAAAACGTCAAAGGAGTGGCTCGCTTCGTGGGAATGATCAACTTCTTCCGGAAGTTCATTCTTGATTTTGCCAGACGTGCATTACCGTTGAACAACTTGCGTAGGTCGGAGGTGAAGTTCGAGTGGGGTCCATCACAGCAGGCAACATTTGATGATCTCAAAGAAGCCCTGAGTAACGCTCCCGTATTAGCGGCTCCTGACTTTAGCCGAAAGTTCATCATTCAGACTGATGCGTCACTCGGTGCAGTGGCGGCCGTTCTCCTTCAGGATGGTGAGTCGGGTAGGAGACCTATAGCGTTTGCTTCACGTACCTAGTCTGCAGCGGAAGCTAACTACTCGGTGTATGAGTTGGAAGGCCTTGCGGTGATGTTCGGTCTTGAGAGGTTCCGAATGTATGTAGAACACGTCATGTTTGAGTTGGAGACCGATAATCAGGCCTTGAGCTGGGTCCTGGCTAAACCAAGGACTACTGGGCGGATCGCTAGATGGCCCTCTCGCATTTCTTCCTTCTAATTTTCTGTACGGCATATCAAGGGGTGTGACAATGTCATCGCTGACTCCTTAAGTAGGATGTATGAAGAGGTCCCTGGTAAAATGAATGCCCTTATTTCTGATAATCCTACTTAGTGCTAATTCTGCCCAGCACATGCTATCTAAATCTCCATTGTTATTCGGCGACATTGTTATCCATCAAAAGGAAGATCCTACCTTAAGGGCACTTATTTAAACATTAAACTCTGGCGAGGTTGTCAAGCCCTACATTATGAAATCGGGTTGTTGTGCTGTATCGCCAGATCCGACAGAAAACCCAAGGTTGTATTACCTACCCAACTAGTGGATGGCATGTTAAAATACTTTCATGAGTCTCCGGTGGGAGGTCATCAAGGTATTTTCAAAACCCGTCAGAAGATCAGACAGTCGTTCATGTGGAAGGGTATGGACAAGGACATCAGCAGATTTGTACTAGGTTGTCGAAGCTGTAATGTCAGTAAGCCTGCTATCAGTAGTAAGGTTGGTCAATTATCATCTGAACTTGCTACTCGCCCTATGGAGCGCTTGTTTGTGGACTACGTCGGTCCTTTTCCATGATCTAAAGTAGGCAATCGTTTCGTCTTGGCGTGTGTCGATGGCTTTTCACGGTTCTGTTGGATTTTCCCTACTCGCATGTGTAATTCTGCTACGGTCATTCAATATATGAAGGTAATTTTCACTTCCTTTGGTTCATGCCAATACATGGTCTCTGATAATGCCAAATCTTTCACGTCGCATCAATTTAGAAATTTCTGCTTCGACTATGCTAATTCTCATGTCACCACGACCCCTTACTACCCTAACCCTAGTCTCGCTGAAAGGGTGAATCGCAACCTGCCAGCTGCGTTAATTGCATCGTGACAATCATGCCAGGTGGGATTCTTCGCTGCATTGGTTGGCATAGGCGTTCAATACCGCTGAACATGAGTCCCATGGTAAAACCCCCTTTTCTGTTATGCATGCCTCTATCTAATTTATGGTCTCTTCACGATCTTCTTCCCGACCAGCCTTGTCCTGACCGTGTCAGAGAAATATGGAAAGAGGCTCAAGCTGCGATTAAAATATCCCATGATAAACTTGCTAAGCGCTACAATTTGAAAAGGAAGCAACGAAGCTATAAGGCTGATGATTTGGTATATGTAAAAATTTCTGTCATAAAATCCCTGGTCGCCAAGTGTCAGGAAAGCTGCAATCGAAATTTAGGGGCCCCTATCGTATTTTGTCATTCCCTACTGAGGTGACTGTCTTGTTGGAGGATTTGGAAAGGAGGAGCATTTTCAGAACTCATTTGTCATACTGAAAGCCTGCTGGAGAGAGAGAAAGTGAGGAGAATGCTTGACTTGGTTGTTTGGTTGTTTAATTGGTGAATGGTTTTAGCGCAATATGGTATGCGCCTAGCCTGTTGGGCGGTGAAGTATCGGTTCCGATGATGTCACACCTTGTGTTACCAACCTTTTAAATCTTCATGAATAGTAGCTTCTCTGCATGCCTTGTTTGGGTACTTGCATATTGTGCTCTTGTGAATTCTGTTTTCATCTATTAATTGAAAAATTTGGTAGATGGTTCGTGTCAAAATTGGCTAGTTTGAAAAAGTTTGTTCTTCTAAAATGGTATTTGGCTAGTTGGCAAGTAGTGTGGTCCTTGATGCTCATTTCTGTTGGTTATTAGTGTCAGCTGCGATAAATTAATAAGAATTATGTTTGGAGTTGATTGCTTCTGGTAGAAGTGCACTGTGAGGCGGGCTTGGTTATGTCAGTCGTCTGATTGATTTTGATATGCGGCTTGCTACGTTTTGACTTCTGGTATGACCATGTGTAGCCACGTGTGATGGATTAGCAGTAGCAGGTGTTGCAAATTCTGAGTTTAATATGTGTCAGCCACATGTAGTTGGGTGTATTTTGGACCAGCTGTACCAACTGATCTGTAGTTGTGCGCATCGAGGTTCTATGTTGCTTGTAGGAATTTGTTGTAAAAGTCTTAAGGTATGGCTCGCGGTGGAGAATCCCTGTCTTTTGAGAATATTAATTGTCTCGTGCTTTCTGAAACTTATCAGTATCTTTAAGGTACTAGTGTAATTCTGTTTAATTACAATGCCAAGGTATTAGTCTTAACTCGATTTCCAGGTCTGAGGCCTAGAACGAGTTGAACTAAGAAACATGGGCATGGTGGTGCAGTGGTTAAGCTGTTAGCCTTTTCACCAGGGGTTCAATTTCAGGTTAATATGCATGTCATAAAAATATTAAACAAAACAGAACAGAGATAACGTTTAAAACTGATTACATTTGTGTCTTTTTCAAATTATTACTTGGATTACAAATACAAAGGTGAACTGGGTTTGATATACAGTTAATGCTGTCTATCACACACTAGACTGTAAGAAAGCCAAAAGAGCAAAAGGCGTAGGTAGAGCAGTGGTAAAATTGCTATATGTAGAAAACTACCTATCAAAGCTATATCGCTTAAACAGTGCAGGATACAATCCAGCAATCAAATTTGTATCTTGTGGAACAGAGAAATGCACTTACGTGAGAAAATGCAAGTTCATGTGTAATATGACCTAACACAGAGGTGTTCACCTGTGCACGTGCATGATAAGAGCTAACAACTCACATTCTGTTTAGTTTGTACGTAACGTTAGGTTAGGGCTAATGCACACACCCTAGTACACGAGGCATATGCCATTTGAGAGCAGGTCAAGGGATCTAACTTGGTGGATGGATGTGTTCTAACGAGTCATTTGTAGTTGAAAGAGAATAATACTTGTTCTTAAGATGTTAAAACTGAGGAGATGGTACGTACAGTAAGACGTCTTGTTATTTCCTGTGTCATATTACAGACATGGCAGAGAGCGCACAGTACTGTTGCTATGACTAACGCTGCAGTAATTTGAAACCCCAGGTGTTCATTAAGACAATGGGTGATGATTATACAAAGTTAGCAGTCATTGGATATCACACAGGTGTTCCTTCCGGTGTCATGTTGCTGACATGGCAGAGAGCGCACAGTTCTATTGCTATGACTAAAACTGCAGTAATTTGAAACCCTAGGTGTTGATCAAGACAAAGGGTGATGATCATGCAATGTCAACAGTAATAGGATACCACACATCAACATGGACTAAATCATAAACGTATTGTCATAACCCGCAGAAACTTCATTTAAAGATTTTAGATTTTACATTTTAACATTTTAGATTTTACATTTGATTTAATTTTACATTTTTTTTATTTTTTTTTAGATTTTATATTATAAATTTAAGTTTTTAGATTTTACTTTATTTACATTTTCCTAAAAGAGTAAACTACAAGGTCACATACCTCACCTCATTAAACCTAACTTTACCAAACCTAACTTAAGCTAATCCAAAGGCTAATGCACATACACAAAGTATATAAGGTACATGCAACTATCCTTATGCTGGTCTTACAGGTTACTGTACAACATGATCACTACCCTAAATGGATTTTTTTTTCATTTTGTTGTTTACACATATGTCAATTTTTCAATTTCCCATTTTCAGTTTTTTTCTAATGTCAGTTTTTAGTTTTTCAATTTCATAATATGGAAACATGGATTTTGCATTTTGTTGTTTACACATTTATCAATTTCACAATTTCCCATTTACAGTTCTTAAAATGTCAGTTTAAGTTTTTCAATTTCATGATATAGAAACATGGATTTTCCAATTTGTTGTTTTCACAATTGTCAATTTACCAAATTCCCATTTTGCAGTTTTTAAAATTTCAGTTTAATATTTTTTTTTCTATTTGTCAATATGGAAACATAGATTTTTCCAATTTGTGTTTTACATGTTCATTTTGCATTAGGAGTGGAGAGAGGTGGGTAGTAATTAAAAATGTGCAAGCAGTGTCCATTGTTGACAGGTCATTGTTGACGAGTCCTTTTCATACAACAGACAAGTGAGTTCATGTTTCGCATACATTACCTAAAATGTAATACCATGCAAGTGTTCAACATTTTGCAAATTAGCTTAGGTATTAGTTTATGTGTGGGGTCTTATGTTGGGCATTTTGTGCTGGCTTATTAGACAAGTTATTTTGTCAATGCATTTAGTGGATTTTTCTCTTGGTCTTGGAAAGTATATCAGTCCATTTTATCACAACATAATACTTACTGCCATGTTTGTAAGCAACAACAACAACACACTAAACTTTCAAAAAATCTAAAGTACTCTAAGGTGCTCTCAACTCGTACTCTTACCTCTATCCTATGCCTAGTCAAGAATTTTTTTTCTAAAAAAAAGGTGGATGGGGAAAGTAGACTATATGTTTGAACTAAAAAAAATCATTTAAAGTCATATGTTAACTCTAACACCTACGTTTATCCCATTCTTAGTCGAAAAATATTATATCTTTTAAAATTTTTCTAAAAAATATTTGGAAAGTAGGCTATATTTTGTAAACTACTCATCCTATAAAGTCATATATAGACTCAAACCAATGGCTTTTATATCCTCAATCGTTAGAACAAAATATGGAATTTTTGACATTTTCTCCAAAACTGTTCATTTTTAAAAATGGGCTATATATTGGAAACTAGGAATTTTACAAAAAAGTGTGTTTGACATAAATGACAGTTATTTACCATCCTCTACTCACAAACCAAGTCCCCAGATCTCTGGGCAAAATCCAGAAATGTTTTATTCAAATCCAAGCTATCCTCTCCTGATGTGACCATACCTGTTTGTAAGCAACAACAACAACACACTAAGATTCCATGAATTTCAGAGTACTTTTAGATTAATTATCGACTCTCAACTCTCATAACTATGTCCATCCCACTCTGTCAGAAACACGATAGTTCTTTCTTTTTTTTTTTTAATTTTTGCTCCATGTCACTACTGAAGTGATAATGGGTTTTCCTATCCTATCATTATAAATTCATTACCCCCGCTCTTATCTCGGTCTCGACAACAACCATGCCTATTTTTATTATGTCAGATGATGTAATTTTCGGGTGCAAAGTCTGTGCAAAGTAGGTGTAAAAGTGAGTGAAAAGTGGGTGCAAAGAGGGTGCGAAGTGGGAGCAAAGTGGGTGCAAAAGTGGGTGCAAAAGTGGGGGGTGTAAAAGTGGTACCCTATTTGTAATGGCTTATTTGACAAGTTATTTTGTGGTACCCTATTTGTAATGGGTTATTTGACAAGTTATCTTTGTCAATGTATTTAGAGGATATTTCTCTTGTTCTTGGAAAGTATCTCAACCCTTTTTATGATAGTATAATGCTTACCGACATGTTTGTAAGCAACAACAACACACTAAAATTCCAAGAATCCAAACTGCTTACTCTAAGATTAATGATTGCCTCTCAACTTCATTCCACGCCTAGTCAAAAACATTGTACATTTCAATTCTTTATAAAAAGGTAAATTGGGACAGTAGGCTATGTGTTTAATCTAAAAGTCATATAAAATCATATGCTAACTACAACACCTAAGTCAATCCCACTCTCAGACAAAAAATATTATATTCTTTAAATTGTTCCAAAACATATTTGCAAAGTAGGCTAAATTTTGAAAACTAATTATCCTAAAAAGTTATATATAGACTCAAACCAATGGCTTTTATGTCCTTAATCGTTAGAACAAAACATGGAATTTTTGACATTTTTCCAAAAAATGTTCATTTTAAAAAGTGGGTTATATTTTGTAAACTATGAAATTTAGAGAAAAAAAGTGATTAATATAAATGACAGGTATTTACCCCCTCTACCCAAAAACCAAGTCCCAGGTCCCTGGGCTGGGACAAAATCCAAAAGGTTCAATTTTGAAAGTAGACGATATTTTGAAAACTAATCATTCTATAAAGTCATATATAGGCGGCTTCGGTGGCGTAGTTGGTAGCATGCTGAGCTTCTATGCCCAAGATAGCGGGTTCAAACCCGGCCGAAGCCGTCGGATTTTTTAAGAGCGTTAAGAATCCCTCAGTATGCCTTCCTTCGGAGGGGAAGTAAAGCCGGCGGTCCCATGTCATAGATTTATGGCATGTTAAAGATCTTTCCACTAATTACACCTGTGTGAAACTAAATTGGATAGGTTAAGAATTTAAACAACGCTCTTAGTTTGCTACGTTCGTTGCCAAGAGCCGACTGCGGTGGCGTCTAGTAGCTAGTTCTGAACTAGGCCTAGTAGTCGTTGACGGTGGCGTTTGGCGGCAAAAGTAGGAACTATTTGAAAATTCAAAGTTGCAGTCCCTACTTGAATTTAAAAAAAAAACAGATACACACACTAATACAGTCATCACAATTAACACCCGTTATCAGACAGATTCTACACACAGCCAAAGTACACGGGGCTACATGACCGCGTTGTCGCAGCCCCTAAACTAAGGAACCAACCAACCAACGAAAGTCATATATAGACTCAAACACATTTTCTCTTGGTCCTTTAACGTTAGAATAAAACGTTAGAAGCTACGGCCACCATTTTGGAACTTTTTGATCACATCTTGTAGGTTAGGTTAGGTTAGGCTAGGTTAGGTTAAGTCGCAGCCACCTTTCTGGAACTTTTTGATCACACCTCGTAGGTTAGGTTAGGTTAGGTTACGGCCGCCATCTTGTTAGGTTAGGCTAGGTTAAGTTAAGTTACGGCCGCCATCTTGTTAGGTTAGGTTAGGTTAAGTTAAGCTACGGCCGCCATCTTGTAAGGAGGTTGAGGAGGAGGAGGGTATAGAACCCGTACAAAACCACTACTGCACAGTTTTTGTCCTGGGCACCTACAATTTATTTTTGGGTTAGAGGGGGTAAAGGTCTTTCATTTATGTTAAACAAACTTTTTTGTGAAATTCTTAGTTTCCAGAATATAGGCAATTTTGAAAATTGACCTTTTTTTGGAAAAAAAATGAATATGTGTTAAGTTTTATACTAATGTTAAAGAAATTAGAGAAACTGTGTTTGAGTCTATATATGACTTTTTAGAATGATTAGTTTTCAAAATATCGTCTACTTTCAAAATTGAACCTTTTTGGATTTTGTCCCAGCACAGGGACCTGGGACTTGGTTTTTGGGTAGAGGGGGTAAATACCTGTCATTTATGGTAAACACTTTTTTTTTGTAAATTTCAAAGTTTACAAAATATAACCCACTTTTAAAAATGAACATTTTTTGGAAAAATGTCAAAAATTCCATGTTTTGTTCTAACGATTAAGGACATAAAAGCCATTGGTTTAGTCTATATATGACTTTTTAGGATGATTAGTTTTCAAAATATAGCCTACTTTCCAAATATATTTTGGAACAATTTAAAGAATATAATATTTTTTTTCTGAGAGTGGGATTGACTTAGGTGTTGTAGTTAGCATTTGATTTTATATGATTTTTAGATTAAACATGTAGCCTACTGTCCCAATTTACCTTTTTTGAAAAATTTGAAATGTATAATGTTTTTGACTAGGCGTGGAATTGAGTTGAGAGGCAATCATTAATCTTAGAGTAAGTAGTTTGGATTCTTGGAATTTTAGTGTGTTGTTGTTGCTTACAAACATGGCGGTAAGCATTATGCTATCATAAAAAGGGTTGAGATACTTTCCAAGAACAAGAGAAATATCCTCTATATACATTGACAAAGATAACTTGCCAAATAAGCCATTACAAATAGGGTACCACAAGATAACTTGTCAAATAAGCCATTACAAATAGGGTACCACATTTACACCCCCTACCTTTGCACCCACTTTTGCACCTACTTTGCACCCACTTTGCACCCACTTTGAACCCTCTTTGCACCCACTTTTAACTCACTTTTACACCTACTTTGCACACACTTTGCACCCGAACATTACATCATCAGACATAATAAAAAAATGGTTGTTGTCGAGACCGATGTTAGAGCGGGGGTAATGAATTGATAGTGATAGGATCGGAAAACCCATTATCACTTCAGTAGTGACATGGAGCAAAAAATAAAATTGAAAAAAAGAAATATCGTGTTTTTGACAGAGTGGGATAGATATAGTTATAAGAGTTGAGAGTCGATAATTAATCTAAAAGTACTCTGGAATTCATGGAATCTTAGTGTGTTGTTGTTGTTGCTTACAAACAGGTATGGTCATGTCAGGTGAGGTTAGCTAGGATTTGATTAAAACATTTCTGGATTTTGCCCCAGAGATCTGGGGACTTGGTTTGTGGGTAGAGGAGGGTAAATACCTGTCATTTATGGCAAACACACTTTTTTGTAAAATTCCTAGTTTCCAATATATAGCCCATTTTTAAAAATGAACATTTTTGGAAAAAATGCCAGAAATTCCATATTTTGTTCTAACGATTAAGGATATAAAAGCCATTGGTTTGAGTCTATCTATGACTTTATAGGATGAGTAATTTTCAAAATATAGCCGACTTTCCAAATATCGTTTAGAAAAATTTAAAAAAATATAATATTTTTCCACTATGAATGGGATAAACGTCGGTGTTAGAGTTAACTTATGACTTTATATCTTTTTAGTTCAAACATATAGTCTACTTTCCCCATTCACCATTTTTTAGAAAAATAATAATGTTCTTGACTAGGCATGGGATAGAGGTAAGAGAACGAGTTGAGAGTACCTTAGAGTACTTTGTTTTTTTTTTTAAGTTTAGTGTGTTGTTGTTGTTGTTGCTTACAAACATGGCAGTAAGCATTATGTTGTGATAAAATGGACTGATATACTTTCCAAGACCAAGAGATAAATCCACTAAATGCATTGACAAAATAACTTGTCAAATATGCCAACACAAAATGCCCAACATAAGACCCCACACATAAACTAATACATAAGCTAATTTGTAAAATGTTGAACACTTGCATGGTATTGCATTTTAGGTAATGTATGCGAAACATGAACTCACTTGTCTGTTGTATGAAAATGACTCGTCAACAATGACCTGTCAACAATGGACACTGCTTGCACATTTTTAATTACTACCCACCTCTCTCCACTCCTAATGCAAAATGAACATGTAAAACACAAATTGGAAAATCTATGTTTCCATATTGACAAATAGAAAAAAAAAACATTAAACTGAAATTTTAAAAACTGCAAATGGGAATTTGGTAAATTGACAAATGTGAAAACAACAAATTGTAAAATCCATGTTTCTATATCATGAAATTGAAAAACTTTAAAGTGACATTTTAAGAACTGTAAATGGGAAATTGTGAAATTGATAAATGTGTAAACAACAAAATGCAAAATCCATGTTTCCATATTATGAAATTGAAAAACTTAAAACTGACTTTAAAAAAATGGGAAATTGGAAAATTGACATATGTGTAAACAACAAAATGAAAAAAAAATATCCGGTTGGGGTAGTGATCATGTTGTACAGTAACCTATAAGACTAGCATTAGGATAGTTGCATGACATGTAAAACACAAATTGTAAAAAATCCATGTTTCCTTATTGACAAATAGAAAAAAAAATAAACTGAAATTTTTAAAAACTGTAAATGTGAATTTGGTAAATTGACAAATGTGAAAACAACAAATTGGAAAATACATGTTTCTATATCATGAAATTGAAAAACTTTAAACTGACATTTTAAGAACTGTAAATGGGAAATTGTGAAATTAATAAATGGGTAAACAACAAAATGCAAAATCCATGTTTCCATATTATGAAATTGAAAAACTAAAAACTGACATTAGAAAAAAAACTGAAAATGGGAAATTGGAAAATTGACATATGTGTAAACAACAAAATGAAAAAAAAATCCATTTGGGGTAGTGATCATGTTGTACAGTAACCTGTAAGACTAGCATAAGGATAGTTGCATGTACCTTATATACTTTGTGTATGTGCATTAGCCTTTGGATTAGCTTAAGTCAGGTTTGGTAAAGTTAAGTTTAATGAGGTTAGGTATGTGACCTTGTAATTTACTCTTTTAGGCAAATGTAAATAAAGTAAAATCTAAAAATCAAAAAACTTAAATTTATAATATATAATCTGAAAAAAAATGTAAAATTAAAACAAATGTAAAATCTAAAATGTTAAAATGTAAAATGTTAAAATGTAAAATCTAAAATCTGTAAATGAGGTTTCTGCGGGTTATGACAACACGTTTATGATTTAGTCCATGTTGATGTGTGGTATCCAATTACTGCTGACTTTGCATGATCATCACCCATAGTCTTGATCAACACCTGGGGTTTCAAATTACTGCAGCGTTAGTCATAGCAATAGAACTGTGCGCTCTCTGCCATGTCAGCAACATGACACCGGAAGGAACACCTGTGTAATATCCAATGACTGCTAACATTTTTTAATCATCACCCATTGTCTTAATGAACACATGGGGTTTCAAATTACTGCAGCGTTAGTCATTGCAACAGTACTGTGCGCTCTCTGCCATGTCTGTAATATGGCACAGGAAATAACAAGACGTCTTACTGTACGTACCATCTCCTCAGTTTTAACATCTTAAGAACAAGTATTATTCTCTTTCAACTACAAATGACTCGTTAGAACACATCCATCCACCAAGTTAGATCCCTTGACCTGCTCTCAAATGGCATGTGCCTCGTGTACTAGGGTGTGTGCATTAGCCCTAACCTAACGTTACGTACAAGCTAAACAGAATGTGAGTTGTTAGCTCTTATCATGCACGTGCACAGGTGAACACTTGTGTTAGGTCATATTAAACATGAACTTGCATTTTCTCACGTAAGTGCATTTCTCTGTTCCACAAGATACAAATTTGATTGCTGGATTGTATCCTGCACTGTTTATGCGATATAGCTTTGCTAGGTAGTTCTCTACATATAGCAATTTTACCACTGCTCTACCTACTCTTTTGCTCTTTTGGCTTTCTTACAGTCTAGTGTGTGATAGACAGCATTAACTGTATATCAAACCCAGTTCAACTTTGTATTTGTAATCCAAGTAATAATTTGAAAAATACACAAATGTAATCAGTTTTAAACGTTATCTCTGTTTTGTTTTGTTTAATATGTTTATGACATGCGTATTAACCTGAAATTGAACCCCTGGTGAAAAGGCTAACTGCTTAACCACTGCACCACCATGCCCTTGTTTCATATTTCAACTCGTTCTAGGCCTCAGACCTGGAAATCGAATTAAGACCACTAGTACAAGAGCTAAAAGTGCTTACTACTGCAACACAAAAAATGGATAGCTGGTAACATTAGACAACCGGAAATGATTATATTTCTGTTTGCAATGCATTTTGTCATCAGCCTACTGTCTGAGCACTGACAGCAACACAGTTTAGTTTAGAACAAGCGTGTGTGTGTGTATATATAGATTATTTGCCCCAAGTATTTAAAGCTTATTGTGTGTAGCGACCATTTTGTCTCGGTAACCACTGAGCATTTTTGTGTTTTAGCTATCATCTTTAACCAATCAATTAAAGATAGTCTACTCTTAATTCTTGATAAATCAGAGTTTGCGTACACCGTTTCTCATCTATTAACCCATACCTGCAACCTATACTCTCTATATAGTGCAGTTTGATCTGAAAACAAGTTTCAGTGGTAAAAGACTTGTCAGTCACCATACATGTACCCTACACTAATTCTTTCTCTACATAGCTATGTTTCATCACGCATGGTAAACATATCACATGTTCGTATCCAATTATCAGTTTATAAAATCACAGGTCGATGACCTTGATGTATTGGGTATTTTGGGTAAATTCATTGACCATGGGAAAGGGTTGACCATTCTAAGTTCTATGACACCTCACATGCTGATATTCAACTATTAGTTTCTAAAATCTAGGTCAATGACCTTGCTGTTTTGGATTTTTGGGGGTAAATTCATTGATCATGGGAAAGGGTTAACCATTCTAAGTCCTATGACACCTCACTTGACCCTCTCCGATGATTAGTTTATAAAATCATAGGTCAATGACCATGCTGTATTAGATCTTTTGGGTAAATTCGTTGGTCATGGAAAAGGGTTGACCAACCTGAGTCCCATGACACCTCACTTGACCCTCTCTGATTATTAGTTAGCGAGATATTAACAAACGTGCAGTTAGGCCCTTTTGACAAAAAATAAATAATACATTCAAAAACAGAATGTTACCTCAAGTCCAACGACCTCTCATACAAGTCCCATAGCCTTATTAGTTCATGAGATATTAAAAAGCTAATGACCTATTAGTTTTGGATCTTTTGGTAATTTAAAAAAACTCATCTATAAATCATTATTCAAAAAGCCTGCCCGCTTACAAAATAAACAAGTACGCATGCGTAAAAACAAAAAACAAACATGTTAATTCATAGTAGCAATCGGCTCTTCACATGCGATTCATGTGGAACAACGTTTAATTTCTTCATAGCATTAGGGGTCATGAGCCAGTCCATAGGGACCAGTCCAAAGGGACCGGTCTAAAGGGATTATTTGAAAAGGACCCGTCAACAAGGACCTGTCCACAGGGGCCCGTCCACAAGGACCCGTCAACAAGGACCCGTCAACAAGGACCTGTCAACAGGGACCCGTCCACAGGGACTCTTCCACAAGGACCCGTCCACAGGGGCCTACGTGTGCGTGCGGGGGAACATACGGTTACGTCAGCAAATCATCTCATCTAGTTTCAAATTAAGCCACTACGGCGCGTGCAACACACAGGAAGTGCGTGGGAACATACGATTACGTCAGCGAAACATGAACTCACTTGTCTGTTGTATGAGTATCAGTTTAGTAGTGGCATCAAGCAGCAAAAGACGTTTATTTACACAATCCATCATTATGTTAAGTATTTTCTTCTTATCATTATGGAAATCTCCTCATTAGAATAAAATGTTATAGTGGTTCTGGTCACTTATAGCTAAACTGTAATAGATATGATTTTTTTTGGTTTCTTTATAGGCTACTACAATAAATATTCTCAATGCTATGGGGGGGGGGGCAGAACTGTTGATTCGAGAGAGAAAAAAACTCACTGAATTACCAATGCATACTCTTTTCCGTATCATTAACATTCAAAAAGTGGACACAATGTATAGTGAACGTGTATTATGTGTTAGTGAAAATTTTCAGACATTCCTTTCTACACGTTTTAATGATATATGTCAAAAAAGTGTGCTCGAGGATCTAAATCGTAGTGGACATTCTCTTTATCGAATTTGTGAGGGTATAAAAAACAATAAATGTATTGCGCATTCTGACATTGAAGTTAGGTTAGGTTAGGTTAGGTTGGTGGAATCTGGTTAGGTTAGGTAAGGTTAGGTTAGGTTAGGTTAGGTTATGTTAGGTGAATTTGGGTTAGGCAGAATAGTAGCTGTATGAATCAAAAGCCAGCTCCTGTCAGTTTTGCCTCACAAGGTTGAGTGTACCCCATTCCAACCCTCAGCCTAGAATTAAAGTTCTTGACAGAGCCAGGACTCGAACCCGAGCCTCCACAGTAACAGCCAAGAATGCTAGCCACTACACCATAAAGTGGGGCAATATAAGGCTGGTCTTGATTGTACATGATCAATAATTACCTCATATTAATAATAATAATTAATAATTATAATAATAATAATAATAATAATAATAATAATAATAATAATAATAATAATATATTCCATTTATCAACTGCATAGCCAACCTCTCCCTGGGTTCTTTTACATGCCAAAATCGTATGACATGCGTGTCTTAATTTTTGCCGCCTTTCAAAAATCACTTTCCACGACCAAGAGCGAACCTGCAAGCTTAGGTTGGTAGTCCGACACGATAACCACTCACCCACCGTAATTACCTAATAAAATTATTATTAATAATTATAATAAAAACAATAAATATTCCATTTAGCGACTACACGGTCGAACTCCCCCTGTGACATTATTCACGGTCTCAGAGTGTGGCGACCATCTTGCCCATTAGCCCCTGTGCCAGCTCTGAATGACCTCTCCATAAGAATAACATAGGGCTGGTTGCGCACGGCGACCATCTTGCCCATTAGCCCCTGTGCCAGAACCGGTTTATATTTCCTACTGCCACCTCCACTCTTGTTTGAAGATCCATTATTGTAGCAGTAATTATCTCAGTATCATTTTATGTAGTGCCTTTAATCTCCTCTTATACAGGGTGTATCTTAATTATTCCGACAAAGAAATCAGGGACACTCTGCGTGTTATGTAGAGGACGATGCCGTAATCGGATTGGCTGAGAAAATTGTCCCTTCGAGAAAATGAGGTCACTTTGTTACTTCCGGGCGCGCGATTCAAATTGACAAGCTCGCCGTATTTGCTGAGCGAGAGCGGAAGCGGCTGGCCACTGCTCTGCTTCAGACAAAGGAAGGTGTGAGACAGGGATATGCCGGTGCGACTGACACACTCGCTACTCGGCCCCAGTTGGCAGTGTTCAGTTTGTTCTGCACTCATTGGCTACTACTTTTGCGGCATAAATTGGTAAAAATGGCTCCATTTCGGTACACTAACGAATACATGGCTGATATGCACTTAGCGTATGGCGCAGCAAATGGCAACGGGAGAGAAGCCGTGCGGATTTATGGCGTCCGGCACCCTAATCGCCACCAACCTCATCATTCTGACAGGCGACTGCGTGAAGAAGGGAGCTTCGTGCTTCAGGTGCACAACGCTGGCAGGAGGTAGAGGGTACGGACCCCAGAGTTTGAAGAGGCTGCATTAGAAGAAATAAATGATAATCCATCAACCAGAAACCAGTACGAGGTCTGTCGCGAGGAATGTTGGCGCTTCTCATATGACGGTGTGGAAGGTTTGGAAGGAACATGCAATTGTACCCTTATCGCTAGCAATCGGTGCAAGAACCTCTGGATTACCCACAACGCCTAACATTTGGAAGGTGGGTCTTTAAACAGCCATGGAAATATTCCACACTTCTTGTCATCGCTCCTCTTCACGGATGAAGCTACATTTACGAGAGAAGGCGTGGCAAACTCCAGAAATCAGCATTTTTGAGCAGTTGAAAACCTCATGGGACAGTGGTTCGCTCATTTCAGTATAGGTTTTAGTGTTAATATTTGGGCCGGCATTGTTAGTGACTATTTAATTGGGCCGTATGTCCTTCCTCTTCGTCTGAATGGTGAGGATTACTACCGTTTCTTGACAGAATCACTGCTTGATTTATTGGATGATGTGCCCCTGGGTATTCGGCAGTGCATGTGGCTGTGTCATGATGGTGCTCCACCGCATTTTACTCGCCGTGTAACACGACACTGAAATGCTCATTATCCAGAAAGATGGGTAGGCCGTGCTGGGCCAGTTAAATGGCCTCCACGCTCGGCCGATTTCACTCCCATGGACTTCTTCTTGTGGGGTTACGTGGAGACCCCGTAGAAAGACAAGATGAACTTAAAACAAGAATCCAGGCAGCTTTCCAAGTTATTCGTAACACACCACATAATCTGAACAGAGTCCAAATGTCACAAATACACCGCAGCGAACTGTGCATCGAAGTTGGAGGGGAGCATTTTGAACATTTACTGTAATCAAACCATAGGGTGTATTGTTTGTTTCGTTCAGTATTCAATTCCGTTTACAGTGTTGTATGTAAATGAATGCACGATCATACAACGGCATCTTATTGATACGAACAGACGAGAAAAGAAACTATCGGGTACATTCCATGACTGACAGGTGTGTCTTTTTACTGAATGAACACAAAACTGTGTATTCAGACCGCACTGATGACAAATGGAAGCTTTTTGCTATTCGGTTGGTTGTGGTACAAAACTACAAGACGTGTAGAAGTTTGCCTTCTGCAGGCTTAATAATAAAGACAGTGACAATAATAATTATGACACATGGAATTTTCTTCCACCAAATTGTACTTAAAATGATATGGAGGCGAAATGTGATGAATATTCCTTCAGATTCTCTCCTCACTACTGCAATACATGGGAAATGAACGGTGACAACTGCCATTTATTTATAAGTGGGAGAATGACAAACACATCATATCATTTACCGTGAATTTATCTGAAATATCAAATTGGGACGATTAACCACCTTATAGCTTGCCACGGTGGGTGAGTGGTCATAGTGTCGGACTACCAACCCCAAGATTGCAGGTTCGCCCCTGGCCATGGTAAGTGATTTTTGAAGGCGACAAAAATCACGATACTCATGTCATACGTTGTTGGCATGTTAAAGAACCCATTTGAATTCAGTAGGCCTTGTTCAATGGCAAAATTAATCTCGGAATTTTCCGCCAACACAAGGTTCCTCCTTTCTCTACTTGAAAGCGCTGTAGTGTCAAGGAGTTTAGATATCTAACCTCCTTGACTTTCATAGCGTTCAAAGGAACGACGAAATTCGACATACAAGCTACCCTCTGGGTGTCAATTAACAAAGTTTGCACCAGGCTCCCGAGACCATACGATATTATTATTATTAACCATCTTATACACTTAGTATTAGTACAAATACTGAGAGATGAGTCTACCTGAACAAAAATATCTGATGACTGAATATCAGATCAATCTAAAGCTATCAAACGAACGAATCGCTTCTATCACTGATTATATCAAATGCTGATCAAAATCTAGCGTCGACAAACCTGTAGAGAAAGGCACAGCACAAAATCAATCTAATGAAGAATCTTACTTGAAATACTTGAGTGTTCTGATTATTTACATGAGCCTCTGCTCGAATCTGTGACCCTTCACTCTGGAATGGTGGAATCATCATGTGTGGATAGACCGATGAACCAGGATCTGATAATCTATGAATGGGTTTTACAATAACCTTCCCGTCGAATATAAGACATAAATTAGAAAAATCTAACTGCAAATAAATAAATTCTCCAATTCTAAATTCGTTTTAAAATAACATACCCTTTCAGTGAACGAAACTGAACAATCAAATTCGAAATTTCAAACCCTCAAATCTAATCTGAACTGGAAACACATAGGGGAAAGAACTTCCCTTGCTAACAATCAGCTGATCCGATGTTAAATACCACTCAAATATTGGGCTTACTGACGCCTCAGTTAGCCACAAATATCGAACTCAATATCTATCACCAACAGATCTGTTCTCTTCAGGATAAGTGTGATTCATTTGTCTCCAAGATCACATGTATCTCCGTTGAACAATCAAAATGCCATTGTATGTCTTAATGCATATCATTTGTATATCTAAGTGAAAACCCAACTCACTCGAACCTCAACAAAAACAATTTGGCTCCCACGGCCTCGCAGATAGAGTCTCTGACTGACCTTTGTCCAATATTCACATATTATAGGTTTACCTGCCTCGAAGAACATCAATATGACTCGCTGATTATCACAAACGATAGGCGATAAGTGGCTACACCTTTCACCACTCGACATACACTTATCACATGGCTTAACTTAAAATGGCACATTATCCATAACACACAAATATTGCATGCGAATTACTCACACATTATAAACCTTACCTTTCGAATCACTAATATTCCACCTCAAATAATATCACGTGATCAATCTCGCTGATCAATCGCCTGAATGTAAATTCAAAGGCTTTGTCGGGATGAATGACCCGGGAGTCTTAACATTAACATTCTATCACTGGTCATGAAATCTCTTATTCTCACTCCATCCTGACGTCTATTCGTAATTTCACACTCAATATACATGGTTATGTTTCATCATACACCTCATCTAATGAACAGGTGACCAGAAATAAATAACATTCTATAACCTAAAGGATAACTTGCCTTACTTCTGACTATTCGTGATTCGCTATTTCTACTGAATAAGACACCTCCAAATTGCTACTTTAGCCTATCACAAGTATCAAAAAGCGAGGACTAAAAGTATCCTAATCGGACTATGTTATATTTACATTCACAAATCCGTTTCCATAGAAAGGAAATTACAGAGAAGTATAGCCAGAACGGATAACTTATCATGTTTTCTCCCCCCGCTGTAGTTTATGTTGACGGGCCACGGATGTCCCCTTCCTTAACGACTAACTCATCGTTATAAAGTATGCGCTTCTATCAATGATGTCCTTCATCTTTCTCACATAAATGCTTTCTAAACATCACAATTTATTTCACAGTAATATTTTTTTGTTATGTGTCCCAATTAATTTGATACACAAATTGTGGGCTCCACCATTTATACAGTCCCTAGCAATTCCGGTCACGTGACTGGATTCTCCAATGTCGTTTGTTCTCGTCGCGCAGTGATATTGTGTCCATTTTCTACACATAATATTATGTTTACATGGGGTTATACACGAACAAATGACTTCGTAATTCTTGCCTGTAAGTTTATAGTTCCCTTCAAGTACCATATTTTCCATAGAATCATTATATTCGCGATCTGAATTGGCGTGTCTTCGCTGTTCTATGACGGGCCCCACGGATTTCTTTTAATTAAAACTTCTTCATGTAATTTGTTGTCGAGCATAATCTTGATTAAAATTTTGCCAAATATAAACTTAAGAATTTTATCAAGTATGTGGCCTAGGTCTTAAAACTTAGACTAAGGGGCACAATACGTTCCTGCCGATTACCGAGATAACTATGGTTAAGCAGAGCACATTGATTTTTAAATATGTAGTTCAGAGGGAATGTATATCCGCTTCAAGCTGGGAGATATGCCCCAAATACATGGAAGACAACGGACAGGTTCAGAAAGGTGGCGTACAAGGCCTTTCATGTTCACCGTCGATATATATCAGGTTCACTTTTATTTCTATGTTATCACTGAACAATCCTTACAACTATATTTGTCATTTGTTATAACTTATTAAGATGTAAGTATTTCTACCCTTATTATTCCCGTTTCCACAGCGTTGGGAAGGAGATTGAGAGAGTTCCTATGGGGCACCGGTTCTTTCTTACAGTCGGAGTTTATGAGAACAATATTCTTGTGTAGAAGTGACGCTCCAAGCAAACGTTAACATGTTTGTGTTTGTTGGTGTCTACTCTTTAATGCTTTTGTTATTTGCCGTCAATAAGTACGTTGATGTGTTTAGATACAATCCACTTTGTTACCTCTATGTACTGTTTAATCAGACTGGAATATGGTGAGGAGTTGGTAAGTAGTGTCCACGGCCTATTAAGATGTACAATCCCGCATTTGCCTGGAATTACAAGTGAGAAAAACTACAAAACCATTTCATAGAAACCCGACGGTGGGTATCAAACCCAGTTGTCTTCAGAGCGGGGAAGTACCCTGACCACGTGGCCTTGATCTCCAAGTTTTGTGATATAAGCTCAGCTCCTTTCCTCAAGCCATTTTTTAAGATACCAACTGCATTTATGGAAGCTTTTGAAATAGGCAATGATTTGGAGCGAAGCTATTGAAATGTAAGTCAACGTCACTGCAGTCAGAACTGCTCCAGACATTCTTTTGTCTGGTGAACTCTACCGGTGATTCCTCAGAGAGATAGAAACACTCGCTCATGTCCTTGAGTCTTTTGCAACGATGAAATCCCGGCACCATAAAATCATGCCCTGCATTGTTGTCAGAAGAAAGATTATAACGGCCAAGAACAATTCGGTGTCATATTATATATTGCAGTTCAAGGTGGCGGGAAATGTTTGCCTACATTATCAAGAATGGTTTCCTAATAAATGCAACCAGGAGGTTTAAAATCCACCTCGGCCAGCCATAAGAAGAAGACACATGACGGCTTATCGCATTACATTTCACCTTTGTTTGCAGCCCGGTCAAATGGAAAGTTTATTTCTAGAGAATTATTGGTGTTTTGCAGTACCGCAGTAACTCTAATAACTGATGTTGATATATAATGTAAATACAGTAGGCTTACTGCTTGCAGTTAGAAGCGTTATGCAGTGGCAAAATGTATGTTAAATAGTCTACACAACACACTATCCAGTTGCGCTTACTGCAATTGGCTTGCTCGACGTTTTTACAAATTAACAACCATAATCATAAATTCTGCTGTGTTTTGTGAGAATATGCAAGTAGAATATATTTATATGACATAAAGTGAGTGATTTGTTCTTAAAAGCTGTCAGGTAGAACTGTTGAGGGCCAAGACACTTCTAAGTGACCTGTGAGACTGAACTGGGACAAGAGGTTGGATTAGCCCCTTATTGTCTTACTGCTATAAATTGCTTATTTCATATTATATCTTCAGCCCTTAATCCTATTACTTCCTTTACTGCACTTTTCACCACATGTTCTATCACACTTAGATGTACTAGACCTATCAAGGAAGAATGGCTTTTATAATGCAGTAAGATACGCTTGAGAATAAGAAAGTAGGGGCAGATGACGTCGGTGTTCCGCCCCTTAAAGCCCCAATAACTCTCTAACTAAAGCAAGAAAGTAATTTCAGTCAGTGAAATAGCTAATATATCCTCACTTCACGTTGAGCTGTGCTGTAAAGTTACATTATTTGTTATTAATTTTGTAGAAAGGTTAGATAATTCCTCAGAAAATAATTATTCACTTTTGTCGCTAGGTTATAAAAGAAGAAACCCATGACGACGAGAGGGATGCAAATAGAAATCATTCAAATGAGTAAGTAGACAACAAAATAAGGAGAAATATTGTTATTTTGTGAATGCAAACTAAAATTGTTGGCATATAATAAGTTATCCTCGTTTTATATTTGTCATTGAACTTATTTATGTATGTTATTGTCTGACATAACTGGATAATGATATTAACTAACCATTCACATTCAGAATTTTCACTGTTGAATGAATTTCAGTATATATATGGTATCTGGTATGAATGTTTTTGAGGAGATGAATTCTGCACTTACAAGTTATTTGTGATGGGAACAGTTTATAATGGGTGGAAAACCCTATCACTTGGGCTGAGGCATCTGCGGGTTCATGAACCCAGGATCAGTGGGGGGGGGGGGGGTGTCCAGCAAATTAAATGGAGGACTGTGGTTGTACTGAATGTGCTGGCTCAGGTCCTGGATCAAAACCTGTGTTGCGGCTGCGCGAAGAGGCGGCTGCGTTTGCTGGGTACAATATAAAGGCGAGGCACAATCTGCACAACAGAGGTCGTGGACAATAACCTGTGTTGCGGCTGTGCAAAGAGGCGGCTGCGTTTCCTGGGTACAATATAAAGGCGAGGCACAAACCGCACAACAGAGGTCGTGGACAATAACCTGTGTTGCGGCTGCGCGAAGAGGCGGCTACGTTTTCAGGGTACAATATAAAGGCGAGGCACAAACTGCACAACAGGGGTTGTGGACAATAACCTGTGTTGCGGCTCCGCGAAGAGGCGGCTGCGTTTCCTGGGTAAAATATAAAGGCGAGGCACAAACCGCACTACAGAGGTCGTGGACAATAACCTGTGTAGCGGCTGCGCGAAGAGGCGGCTACGTTTTCAGGGTACAATATAAAGGCGAGGCACAAACCGCACAACAGAGGTTGTGGACAATAACCTGTGTTGCGGCTCCGCGAAGAGGCGGCTGCGTTTCCTGGGTACAATATAAAGGCGAGGCACAAATCGCACAACAGAGGTTGTGGACAATAACCTGTGTTGCGGCTGCGTGAAGAGGCGGCTGCGTTTCGTGGGTACAATATAAAGGCGAGGCCCAAACCGCACAACAGAGGTCGTGGACAATAACCTGTGTTGCGGCTGTACGAATAGGCGGCTACGTTTCGTGGGTACAATATAAAGGCGAGGCCCAAACCGCACAACAGAGGTCGTGGACAATAACCTGTGTTGCGGCTGTGCGAAGAGGCGGCTGCGATTCGTGGGTACAATATAAAGGCGAGGCCCAAACCGCACAACAGAGGTCGTGGACAATAACCTGTGTTGCGGCTGTACGAATAGGCGGCTACGTTTCGTGGGTACAATATAAAGGCGAGGCCCAAACCGCACAACAGAGGTCGTGGACAATAACCTGTGTTGCGGCTGTGCGAAGAGGCGGCTGCTTTTCCTGGGTACAATATAAAGGCGAGGCCCAAACCGCACAACAGAGGTCGTGGACCATAACCTGTGTTGCGGCTGTGGGAAGAGGCGGCTGCGTTTCCTGGGTACAATATAAAGGCGAGGCCCAAACCGCACAAGAGAGGTCGTGGACCATAACCTGTGTTGCGGCTGCGCGAAGAGGCGGCTGCGTTTCCTGGGTACAATATAAAGGCGAGGCACAATCTGCACAACAGAGGTCGTGGACAATAACCTGTGTTGCGGCTGTGCAAAGAGGCGGCTGCGTTTCCTGGGTACAATATAAAGGCGAGGCACAAACCGCACAACAGAGGTCGTGGACAATAACCTGTGTTGCGGCTGCGCGAAGAGGCGGCTACGTTTCCTGGGTACAATATAAAGGCGAGGCACAAACCGCACAACAGAGGTCGTGGACAATAACCTGTGTTGCGGCTGCGCGAAGAGGCGGCTACGTTTTCAGGGTACAATATAAAGGCGAGGCACAAACTGCACAACAGGGGTTGTGGACAATAACCTGTGTTGCGGCTCCGCGAAGAGGCGGCTGCGTTTCCTGGGTAAAATATAAAGGCGAGGCACAAACCGCACTACAGAGGTCGTGGACAATAACCTGTGTAGCGGCTGCGCGAAGAGGCGGCTACGTTTTCAGGGTACAATATAAAGGCGAGGCACAAACCGCACAACAGAGGTTGTGGACAATAACCTGTGTTGCGGCTCCGCGAAGAGGCGGCTGCGTTTCCTGGGTACAATATAAAGGCGAGGCACAAATCGCACAACAGAGGTTGTGGACAATAACCTGTGTTGCGGCTGCGTGAAGAGGCGGCTGCGTTTCGTGGGTACAATATAAAGGCGAGGCCCAAACCGCACAACAGAGGTCGTGGACAATAACCTGTGTTGCGGCTGTACGAATAGGCGGCTACGTTTCGTGGGTACAATATAAAGGCGAGGCCCAAACCGCACAACAGAGGTCGTGGACAATAACCTGTGTTGCGGCTGTGCGAAGAGGCGGCTGCGATTCGTGGGTACAATATAAAGGCGAGGCCCAAACCGCACAACAGAGGTCGTGGACAATAACCTGTGTTGCGGCTGTACGAATAGGCGGCTACGTTTCGTGGGTACAATATAAAGGCGAGGCCCAAACCGCACAACAGAGGTCGTGGACAATAACCTGTGTTGCGGCTGTGCGAAGAGGCGGCTGCTTTTCCTGGGTACAATATAAAGGCGAGGCCCAAACCGCACAACAGAGGTCGAGGACCATAACCTGTGTTGCGGCTGTGGGAAGAGGCGGCTGCGTTTCCTGGGTACAATATAAAGGCGAGGCCCAAACCGCACAAGAGAGGTCGTGGACCATAACCTGTGTTGCGGCTGCGCGAAGAGGCGGCTGCGTTTCCTGGGTACAATATAAAGGCGAGGCACAATCTGCACAACAGAGGTCGTGGACAATAACCTGTGTTGCGGCTGTGCGAAGAGGCGGCTGCGTTTCCTGGGTACAATATAAAGGCGAGGCACAAACCGCACAACAGAGGTCGTGGACAATAACCTGTGTTGCGGCTGTGCGAAGAGGCGGCTGCGTTTCCTGGGTACAATATAAAGGCGAGGCCCAAACCGCACAACAGAGGTCGTGGACCATAACCTGTGTTGCGGCTGCGCGAAGAGGCGGCTACGTTTCGTGGGTACAATATAAAGGCGAGGCCCAAACCGCACAACAGAGGTCGTGGACAATAACCTGTGTTGCGGCTGTGCGAAGAGGCGGCTACGTTTCGTGGGTACAATATAAAGGCGAGGCCCAAACCGCACAACAGAGGTCGTGGAGAATAACCTGTGTTGCGGCTGTGCGAAGAGGCGGCTGCGTTTCGTGGGTACAATATAAAGGCGAGGCCCAAACTGCACAACAGAGTTCGTGGACAATGAGCTGTGTTGCGGCTGCGCGAAGAGGCAGCTGCGTTTCCTGGGTACAATATAAAGGCGAGGCACAAACCGCACAACAGAGGTCGGGGACAATGAGCTGTGTTGCGGCTGCGCGAAGAGGCGGCTGCGTTTCGTGGGTACAATATAAAGGCGAGGCACAAACTGCACAACAGAGGTCGTGTACAATAACCTGGTTTGTGCCAGAGTGGAGTCGACTGCGAGCTTGTGGCGCGCAGGTTTGTCTAGTGATGAGTCCGGTAGTCCGTAAGCCTGCCGCCCCCGACTCTAGACTGAGCAGTTGCTTGTCGCCCGCAGACTTCGCACAAATCCAGCAGAGCTGGTAGAACGCAACTACATACGCCATCAGAGCTAGGGGAACCCAGCTCCGGGTTTTCTGGGAGATTGCAAAATGGCTCTCAAAACTTGGTTTTCGAACACTCATGCACACATATATCCTGCCTAAAAACAAATCTTGTCACTGAAAAGGAAACCCTCCTACTAATAATCTAAGTTTGTTTTGCAGCAACTATGTACAACTGTCATTCTAGCACACAAAATGTGCCTTGGATCTCTTAACAATCCATCAAAACCCCTTAATGCACGGCTTACCGTTCTGTCACATAATTTACTACCAGGGACAGGCAATCCCGCTCTGATAGCCTCTCGTGTCGCCTTGCCTTAACCACGCTGAACCTAGGGCATCGTTCAGCACTTAACGGAAAATTCCTATACACTGACCGTCTGTCACTAGTCATCATGCACACAAATAAGCACACAACTGCTAAGTCACTCTCGACTGACTTACTGATTCATTGCAGCCCACTTCGTTGACTGGCTGCACTGTCGTACACATGTCACTGAACTGTGTGGCATTCCATATACGTTTGGAAAGATAATCTAGATCTTTTGATATGGAGTGAAATTTCCAGACGTTACGAGACTTAAGCATTCTCTTGTGGGACTTTCTCGAGAGCGCTACGCCATCTCTTAAAAACCTCTGAGAAGTTTTTCCACGTGCGTACCTCCTTCCGTTAGCACCTGCTGCAAATGGCGTCCCACCCGTCGGTAGAAATCCCACCGCGCTCTCTCAAGTGGTGAGACAGACGGATTGAAGTGGTCAGTGGCTGGAAGTAAAAAAACAAGATGTTCAGTAAATAACATATAGCCTACTTTCTCCTAAATGCACGGGTATAGTTATTACTCTTTGCCCTTTTCAAGGAGTAAAATTGAATGTTGGTTGGAGTAGCTTGTTGAAATATATCGTGCTATATTATACGAATTTGATTGATTGAATTCTCACTTGAATAATAAATACACACACTGAACTATTAGCCACTATACGGAATATTATTCTATTATACAATGTTAATATCCTGTCCTTGACGACAGTTTAAACCACGCTCTGTAGGATAAGCGGGTTTAGTGAAGCCAGGTCTTGTTAAATCGTAAGTTACGCTTAGGCTATAATTTTGCATGATTCATACATCCGCCATCTTGAAACTGTTTTGCTGATGACCTTGTAGATTGGGCAATAGACGCTTTCCACATTAAGGTATATTGTTGCACAATTTGGTAGAGATCGGATGACTAGGCTAGTTGTAATTTGATTTATGCTTTGAACATTTGAGTGGCCACCATTCTGTTTACGTCAAGATGACGGCGATATAAAGCATGACACTGAGATGTCATTTGCTAGTTATTATTTATCGTATGACTTTTGCATGCAGAAACAAGATTGAAAGATGACAGAAAGTACTATATACAATATATACATAAATACACATGACAAGAAACAGCAACATATCTATATTTTTAAGTCCAAACTATCCAGCCACAGTATCACAGAAGGTGTGGCCTGAATAAAGTCCAGTGGATCACCTTCATAGGCCCGCAGTCTGCACTCGAATGCAATGTGTTGTATAGACTGGGAAGGAGCACCGCAGTCACACTGGGGGGACGGAACTTAGCCCAATCTGAACAAGGACTCTGCGCAGATTCCGGTATTTGTGCGGATCCTATTTAGAGCAGTCAATGCCCTCCTTGGGAGGTGAAATCCTGGAACTGGACTGTTTTTGGAAAGTAGAGGCCAATGCAGGTGGTCAGTATTGAGAGTCTACTCTCCTTTCCATTCGTTGAATGGATTAAACTGGTTCTCAGTTAGTTCCTGTGCAAAAACAATTGGCGGATGTCTGGACTTCAGCCTGCCTCTCTGAAGATCTGGGATGTCATCGTGAATGGGAAGGTCCAAATTAGCCATGATCTCGTCATATTCTCTGAGAAGAGCGACTTTTCTCCGCAGGTGAGGTGGCATAATGTGGCTGAGGACAGGAAGCCAATAAGAGGGAGTGGGTCTGATGACTCCGCTGATCTTCCGCATGGTATTGTTGAGCTGGGTATCAATCAGTTTCACATGAGGACTATTTATCCATACTGGAGCACAATATTCAGCCAAAGAGAAGACAAGACTTATAGCAGAACTCCTTAGGGTTTCTGCAGAGGCTGCCCACGATGTGCCACAAAGTTTGTCGAGGATGTTGTTGCGACTTTTTATTTTAGCTGCTGTATTCTCAAGGTGTTTTCTGAAATAAAGGGTGCGATCCAGGGTAATGCCCAAATACTTAGGAAATTTGTTGTTCTTGAGGATAGTTCCTCCAAAGGGTACTTGAATTACATTGTTTGCCATTTTGTTGTTGAGATGAAAACAGGATACCTCAGTTTTAGTTAAGCTTGGCTTAAGTCTCCACTTGATGAAATACCTTTCAAGGATAGCCATGTCCTCTCCAAGCGTTTTTTCAGTTTCACTGATGCTGCTGTGCCTTGTGGCAAGAGCTATATCGTCAGCATAGCAGAACTTCTTTGACTGAGTTTCCGGTAGATCTGATATGTATAGGTTAAAGAGGAGTGGAGCTAGTATCGATCCTTGTGGAAGACAGTTGTTCAGTTTCCTTTGCTTGCTTATTTGTGTTCCCATGATCACTTGGAAGATCCTGTCACTGAGCATGTTCGTGATGAGCTTGACAGTTGTTTTACAAGAAATCACTCGGTGTAGTTTGTATATTAACCATTCTTTCCAAACTGTATCGTAAGCAGCTGAGAGGTCTAAAAATGCAACACAGGTTTTCAGTTGCAGTTGAAAACCAGCCTCTATATATGAGGTAAGGATAAGAATTTGGTCACAGCAGCTGCGTTTTGGTCTGAAGCCCGCTTGTTCAATAGGAATGTGTTGGGTGATTATAGGGCAGATTCTGTTGTAAATCAGTCGTTCTAGGAGTTTGTAACAGCAGCTCAGTAAAGCTATTGGTCTATAATTTCCGGGTTGATCTTTTGGTTTTCCAGGTTTCAAAATGGCAATAATCTTGCTTTTCTTAAATTCTTTAGGTATCGCCCCCAGTTTCAAGATATCACTGAAAAAGCTAGCGAGCCAGTTCCTAGCATTGTGGCCTAGGTTAATTAGGAACTCAGGATGGATGCCATCAAAGCCAGGAGCCTTTCCGCTTTTCAAGTCTTTTATTGCTACGTCAATTTCTTCACGGTTGAAGGCAGCTGCAAAGGATGATGCCTGTGGAGATGATGTTTTAAGGTGTCTGAGTTCCTTCTTCACCATCTTAGTATGGAGTTTGTCTTGAGTCGCTCGTGAGGTTGAAATAATGTGACTAGCAATTGTATCAGGTGTAATGTCAGGCTTGTCTCGTCCTCCAGATGAGCTCCCTCCAAGTTTTCTCAGGAGATTCCAAGCTTTCCTGCTTGAGTGTTGGAAGTTCAGCCCTTCAACAGTATCCACCCATTTCTGCTAGTGCTACCTACGTACCAAATTTGGTTCAATTCGGTTTAGTTATGTTTGAATTCATAGGTGGGAACAGATATACACACACAGACAGACTGACTACTCTTAGCCCGTGTAGATCTCATAAGTCTACTTTAATTTTTGCAAAAATCGAAAGTAGGCAGAAATTTGAGGATTCGCCGCCATATGTTAGTATCTTAAAACTCTTTTTCAGGAGATTTACAGATGCTTAATGAAGTTTTATGTGGAGCATCTTTTATTTGACTAGTGATGTAAGTTTGCTCGTAATAAATGTTTGCTAACGTTGGTGGTGAAGCATGTGTGCTAATAGTAGAACTTTGATATGATACCTAATTGGTTAGATTTGAATAGTTCTTTGTGAAGGGGAGTAACAGTACAGAATTAGCCATGCTTCACTTGTCCCTTAGATGGTGGAGCCATTACAAAAATAGTAAAATAATATCTTATCAGCACACTGCTACACGGCTGAAACTACAGTCCTTAACGTTCTTCTCAAAGATATGCACCTCTCTGTAGGGCCGTTTTTACAATCTCCGGTTAAATACTCACTGACACTTTTACGGCAACTTTCCTGGAACCTAATTTTTACATGTACCATGAAGTTTGAGCTTACCCTAAAGAGTCCACCTATGAAAACAAAATGTATATAATAAGAAACGTAACATACTGTATTTCTAACCATAAAGTCACCTTGTGTGGCCTAGCGGTTACTTACTGAGACTGCTGGATTAGCCAGAGGAGCGTATGCTAAAGCATTAAATAAAAACAACATAATCAAGAATGCAATTGAATAAACTATTTAAGTATATTTTGTGTGTATCATAAATAGGAGAGATGACCTCGCTGTTCCGCCGTTTGAGCAACAATTATCATCATATGTGTCATAAAGGCTATCCGAACAGTACCTGTATAGTTTCAGGCTGCTCTGTCACCTCAGTGATATTTGCATCAATATCTTCAATGTCTATCGGACATTGCGCACATCATTTGAAAAATAAAACCTCAGCCTTATATTAGATAGAAAAAATGTGAAAAGTAAGTTTACAAGCTAACCTTAAAATAATTTTTACTTGCGAGAATACATTAATAACCGTATATTGAAACTTACCTTTTCTGTCTCCATCAAACGGATTGCACAGTCCCTCAGCCGATGTTCCCATGAAAGAAATAAGTTTTTCAAAATGGGCAGTTTTCTTTGCGGGAGTTTCACTCCCTCCACCCGTCAGAAAAACCTGTTTTTTCAGTCAGCTCTTTCTTCGCTTTCTTCTTCACGATTTCATACTTTTATCCCGTACATATTTGACAGGTCTTGGTCAACCTATCAATGCCTCAAATGATTGGGCTACTTCCCAAGCCTTATACTTCTGATTCCATGGGACGGCACAGGACTTCTTATTTTCAATTACAGATTCTTTTGTTCCACCGCCATGATTGGGACGAAGAGAAATTGGCGTGCCTTTTCCACTATTTCACTACAGGTGTTTATTCACTTCAATTTGGGATAACTGTTCTCCCATTTCAAATAGCTAACTTTATAATCGTTACGTGAATAGTGAATGCAAACAAATTGCGCCAAGAACACAGATCAAGGAATATAAAATATAGATTTATTATTTACTCCCTGACGTAGATTGACTCATGCCAACTCATGAGAGGTATCAAGTAATCTGCAGGTCGAACCACAAATATATACTGTGCCCGTTTGACAAGGATTTCGGGGAGCCACAGGCCTTAAATGACCCTTCCGAGACCCTTATCCAACTAGAAGCCATATAGGACGGGGAGGGGGCACTCTTGGACTGGGAAAACACAAGGAAACTTAACTCGGGGGTGTCGGGTATAATTAGAGATCTATAGCTACCAGTCCCGAGGAATACAAACACAATAACTCAATAATGAACCAGGCTTACATTTAAATCGCACTGATTTTATTCAAAAAGATGGCAGACCCCTAGTCTACTTCAGAGAGGTTAAAAACGGCTAGTCCGTACTAATCTGCCCTATAAAGAATTTACTTATCTCCAAACAAAATATCCTAAATTGAGCCTTTCGTATTCCTATGAAAAGGTTCTAAATAAATCAAGCAGGGCTAAGAGAATGACACGTAATTCATCCCTATCCAATTACTTCGGAGATTGCTATAATAATTAATAGCACAGGCACGAATTTACGGCAAAGAAAGATATTTACTTGTTTACAATACAAAGATTCCATTACATTTAATGCACAATGAGTTTGAATACTACGCTATGATTGTTTCATCTCCAACATTTAACGTTTCAGTAGTGTCAGCTAATTCCTATTTGACGTTAAAGTTGGCAACGATGTAAAAGAGCAGCGTTTCATTCAAAATGTATTCCAAAACAAAGCTAAGCACATTATATTCCTACCATCATTAAAAGAATAAGCTTAACTATTTACAACACAAATTTATTACAATAAGTCACCCTTCAAAAATGCGCAATTGGCGCCACTGTCCTGCCTACACACATCCTCACCTTTTGTGACGGGTGGCCATGAGTGTGTGGGAGAGAAGGGTTATGGTGGCAACGGCATGAATTAGCTACATGGCTAAAGTTGCATTGTCAAGTTAACCACCGTGTTTAATCACTTGGTTAACTGACCGTCGTCTCACAAGATAAGGATTACCTCCAAATGTATCAAAATGTCGTGTAAGAGCAATAGCTAAGCATTGGTCAACATGGATTAGTTAAGTTTAGCATGTTTAATCATATTTCGAGATCCAACCTAGTACTTTGTTTATATGTTCATTTAGGGAGAAAATCCTATCACTTTATTATTATTATTAAATTTTATTAAGTTTATTTTGTCCTATCAGTTTCTTTGTATATCATTAGTGACCATTTAAACTCGTAAGTGTGAAGATTAGTGTGGGTTGACAACTAACATCATCTCAAATAATTGTGAAAACACTGTTACATACTTCCATCTGCACTCCTTTATTGCTCGACAATAACACTCAGCCCAACAGCTTAGTCAACAAGACAGAAACGTTCATGTTGCTAGCCAGGGTAGAACTAAAACCGTACCTTACCACCATGGGTACAACACCCTACCATTGTGGTAAACCTCAAAATGTTACAATAATTGTCACCCACTTGATACACAAAATTCCAGCATGTGGACAAAAATTTGAATGAGCTGTACTGCCAGCTGTTGATCCTAAATGTACTCTTAAATATACAACAAAGTTCTCAGTAAACTGCGGCCGTATCTTTATCCAGTGTCTAATACACTCTAAGCGTGATTTTGCTATCATTCTGGGGTACTTAACAATCTTACTGTGGCTCTCCACATCGAACCGAATACTGCTTGCTTGGCCCGTCTTTGTCTGTACATCGCATCCTTTTATAGTCGTCTGAATGTCAACTCATCATTGAAATTAAACAAAAGAAACACACTCATGTGTTTGTGGCGTAGCAAACCGGCCTGTGCACTGCCTCTTGGCTAGCAAACTCACAGCCTTCTGAATCTTCCATCATCACCTCGCGCTCGTAATAAGTAAATCAATGAGATAGCGGCCATAAAAACATATGTTCACAGTAGCCAGTGGAATGTCGTCCTAACAGTAAATTATACAATCGTACTACATAGCTCATCTGTACAGCTTATAACCAAACAATTCTATTAGGAGAAAGCTCTGTCCTCCAGGCTCTAATATAATAATGTCCTGTATAACCAATGTAATATTATCATTAATCCTACCTAAAGGATGTGCTGTAAGTAAGGTCTCTAAAACTAATCCCCCTGCGTCATGATTGTACATAAGAACGGACTTTGTAGTTGAACTCACGTGACCTTCATTAATCCAGCGTTCGAGTCTTGCCTGGTATCATTGGCAAGTTTAATGGCATGGTTGGAGTTGCCATTTCGTCATCCATCCTTCAGCAAATACCAATCGTCGCTATTCGCCCTGCATATTGAGTTACTCCATATCGGCCTCCATCGTAAAGGGAATAATCATCTCCTCGTGGTGTTCAGCGAGGGTTGTAGCGGACATCTTTATTCAGTAATTGGCGTGTTCACTGAGTTTAATACTAGCGTGATTATTTTTTAAACACACTGAAGTTACACTGAGAGCGGCCCTTAGCAAAAATGACCATATGTTTTCTCCGCTCACAGGTGCTACAATCGATGCTTGTGCAACGATGCTCACTCCAAACTAATTACATTAATAATGCACTTTATCACTTTATATCGGAGTAATCCGTTCACTGAGAAATTACTTTCACGCACTGTTGAATGTAACACAATTAAATACTAGTTTTTACAGGGATAAAACTGATGGATTACCAGTGTTTTATCAATTTGTTATGTCGGCTAGCGACCTTGTGCTTGGAACCTTTCCAGTCCTGGTTTCGCAAAATTCACCCAATTTTATAAATATTGCTTGCTCAAACCAAGTAATAGTTCCTCATTACCACAGCAGTTTTCTTACACACATTTAAAAATAATTCGCACAAAGATGATATATCACGTGTACTTTATACGTAGATTCATGAGCGAAGGCGAAAGTAACGTCTAGTCAGGACCATGTCTGAGACAATAGTGTGGACGTCAAGATGACGGAAGTCCCTATGGGGTCACCCTAGTCAAGATTGCAACTGTTAAATGTTCTTCGCATATCTGCGAGGTTATACCTTAATTTACACATATTACCACAAATCGTAGAAATCTCCAATCTCTCAAATACTGTACAAATATAATGTAATAATTCCAGTCTTCAAAATATATGTAGGCAAACAAATATCATCAGCGCGGCAACTCATGATGCATCAAAAGAGGGTTATGTCCAATGAGAAAATGATGCTGGTTTGAAGTCCTCGGTTCGTCCATGGAATAATGACTTTACATGAGCCATCGATGTCACATCGAAGAAGTGATGTCGATCTCAATACCAACTGTTGAAAATTATGCGCAGATCTGCTAACCTACCCTAAACATTAACGGGAACATTGTAAGAACGATCGAATGTTACCGGGACTAACTCCGACCGTAAAATCAACTGTCAGTCAGAGTTTACTGTCATGTCACTGGAGATTGTAAGAACAGTCCAATGCATTCTTACTTGTGGTAATACCGTCCTCTCCTGTAAAATTCTAATTCTATTGCATTTTGGTCCCGCTTTCGTATCTCCGGCCGAGGACTACTCGAGAGGGTGTTAACATCACAAAGTTTACTAAGGTATAATCTGATATTCTACTGGGCAGAACGTGGCTGTTAGAATTGTGATTGGCAGAAGCAGGTTTAAAAACATTGAAAGGGTAACGGCAAGGTTGACGTTGCATTTGGTTAGGAATATTGAAATGTTTAGGTCGTAGGCTTCTGTGGCCGGTTTCTAGTTTATTATCTAGGCTTACTGGATGGAGCCGCGTCGTGTATCGGTGATTGTTTCCTGACGTTTCGGCTGTCATTGCAACATCCTTTATTATGGGTACGATTTGGTGTCTGTACTCAAACTAACCGTTGGTTGGTGTATTGGCTTTCACGGTCTGTGAGTTATTACTCAGAAATTTGTCTAGATGTAAGTCGTGTCTTGTGTGTGGTTCCGCCCATGAACACCAAGCTGGCTCATCAGCGGGCTCTTGATGTTTCGCGCCGGACCCGCACAGGAGTAGCGAACTGTGTATATTATCTTGACTTATTCCATTCCCGCACCCTGGCAATCGGGGTTAGGGTGGGCCGTCGGCTAAACATGTAGCCCTTTGACCGTAGGGTAAAAGTGTTGTATGAAAAAGGACAAGGGGGAAAAGTAAGCTAAATCACACGTAAATAGAGGGGATGTAAAAGAAAGTAAATGGTGAAGAGATCACCGTGACCCAGGAAGCCCACTCCCGGAAAAAAACACCAAACACTGCCAGGGAGGAACCCCCTGAACAGGCCCCGTTAATTGATTATCAAAATACATACATAAAGAGATTTGTGGTCAGAATTCAACAAAAACAAATAATACAGCAAGTGTGCATAATCTTAGCACGGAAAGAATAGTTCAGGAGTGTCCTTAAAATGTTCTTTTCTGGAACGTAGCAATAACAAATAAACACTTGAGCAAAAAAACAGGGAAAAGAACAAAACACAAAAATGGATAAAGAAATGGTCAATACAAGTGCGAAAGTCAAGCACAGAGAAAACAGAACTGTCAACAAAGTTTGTATAATGTTCAGTTCGTGAACGATGGGTTGCGGTAAATGGGGCACTGTGACTGTAATCGATGGACTGGGGAGCACTTGTATTCGTAGACACTCTGATCTTGGGGATGTGCAATGTAGAGATTTGAGCAAGCTATTTGCCTAAAACTAGGGGCAGACCCCCCCGGGAGCACCATGCGTAGCAAACAATTAGAAAGAGGGAGTAAGGCGGGGGTGATGAATGAACATTAAGTAATGGACGGGGGAAGGGATGCGAGAGGGTGGGTATGCGACGTTCGTGAAGGATATCCTGGCCGAGAGGGGAAAGAGGAAGAGCTTGTGTGAAGAATGGGCGTGAGTAAGGTATTTCAAACGAAGGGCTGAGAATAGTAGGGATTGTGTAGTAGGACGTGAAACGGGTTCAAGGGGTGTCAAGTTTGAGGTTATAGGCGGTGCGAATGGCATGGCGATCGGGGATGGATAGCTTCAAATAGATATGAGGTTTGGCGGTAATCCAGGCAAGAGAGCAATAGAGAAGGATGGGACGGATAAAAGTTTTGTAGAGGTTGATGATTTGGGGGGCTTAAGGCCCCAGGTGTGGCCGGTGAGGGTACGGAGAACAGTTAGCGATGATAGGCACGGCGGTAATGGGAGTTGAGGTGGTGTTGTCAGCGAAGGTCTTTCTGAAAGGTAATGCCAAGATGAACGGCGGAGGGGAATAGGAACATCGTGAAAGGTAAGAGGAACTTTCTTACGCGGACGACAGATACGGGAATTAGAGCGGAAGACGACAAGTTGGGTCTTGCGGGCATTAACTGTAATGTAGGAAGAGAGGAGCCGAGATTCCAGGGTAAAATATAGGTTTGGATGTGACGGGTACGGGAAGGAGCAGAACGGGCTAGGGCGAGAATTGCGAGATCAGCCGTGAATTGGTACAGATGGAGAGGTGGTGGGGAATGGGGAATATCGTAGGTAAAGAGGAGATATAGGAGGGGAGAAAGAGGTAACCCCTGAGGGGCACTAGCGGGGAGGGGAGAGGTGTAAGAGGAGGCGTTGCGAATGCGGACAGAAGCAGTACGATGGTGGAGGAATTGGTAAATAAGACGAATAAGGGAAGGGGGTAGAGGGAGTTGACGAAGTTTATACATGAGCACGGGATGGTAAACGGTGTCAAATGCTTTCTCTACATCTAAGCAAAGAAGGGCAGCGGTATGGCGTGGCACCAATGGGAAGGGTAGAGACTGGTAGTATAAATCGAACTAAGGGCATGGAGAACGACTGGCGGGGCTTCCTGGATGTGGCGATAGGTTATTGTGTCAGCGACTGGGGTGGTGGATTTGCGATGACGGAGGACTGAAGACATTTCTTCGGGCGTGATAGGGTGATTGAGAGGGTGGTTGAAATCGATATGAGCAATGTGATCAAAATACGGAAGGAGGGACGGGCTATGAATGGGATCTTTAAGGCGGTGGAGAAGAGGGGAGTGGGGCAGAATTAATTTAGGGTTGGGGACCGGGGAGAACACGGTATAAAATGAGAGGCAAAGAGGTAGAATTTTGGAAGATCAGTGGTAGGGACGACAGAGGGAGTACGGAAAGGGTAGGTGGGACGGGGGGGTGGGGGTTGTGTTTTGGTGAGACGACGAAAGGTTGGCGAAAATTGGGAAGGATCTGGAGTTTGGGATAGTTTGGTACAGGCATTGTTCCAATAGGACCTTTTAATGGCTTTAGTGAAAGATTTTGCATGGTGGAGGTGGAGACGATGTTGGCGAAGATAATCGGGATCACGGGTGCGAACATAGGAGCGATAGTAATCTTAAGCGAGGTGGAGGACACGAAGGACTTTTGGTGGGATAGGAGGCTTGGTAGGATGGAACGAGCGACGAGGGATATGGAGACGATCAGCGGTGAGAATAGCAGTTTCAGTAACAAGGGCATGATCGTTAGGAAGGGAAATAGGAGGGGTAGGATGAGTGAGAAGTGAGGTGATGGTAGCGCGGTAAACGGGCCAGTCGGTTTGGGTAAAGCAGCGGGAAGGGGGAGGGGAGGGTGGGGCAGTGGAATGGGGGAAGATAATGGGGATGGTGATAAGGGCCGGTACATGACCACTGCCAATGAAAGGGACGTTGGGAGTAGCAGACAGCGTGGGAGACATCAGAGGAAGACCGGGGGTAGAGGTGGAGATGGGGCGATTTGGGGAAGGGGAAGGGGACCCTCACTCAGTGGATGCTGCGAAGAGGGGTGTGAATAGCTTGATTATCAGTAGCAGAATAAGAATTAATATTAATATCGGTAACGAGAACATATTTGCGGAAGGTGTGATCAGTATAAGTCAGAAAGTCATTAAGAGGAGGGGTACGAGGCGGGAGATAGAGAGTAACTATGGTAAAGGTTTTGGACGGGGCGAAGACTTCTAAAATTAAATACTCGGAGAATTGGTGAGGAAAATTATAGTGATGCTGGGTGTCAGTAAGATTCCGATGGAGTCCAACAGCCACACCTCCTCGAGCTGAGAAATGTGGATGATCAGCACGGTAGACAGTGTACGGAGGTAGGTGTAGCTGTTGGGAAGGAAGTATAAAGGTTTCATTAAGGAAGAGAGCATCTAGGGAATGTTGGAGAAGGGAGAGGTCCTTGAGGGTGTCCGTGCGCGGAACACCAAGAGCCCGCTGATGAACCTGCTTGGTGTTCCTGGACGAAACACCACACGAGACACGGCATAAACCTAGAAAAAATGCTGAGTTTTAATTCACGGGCCGTGAATGCGAGTGTACCATATTTTTTGAAGCCTTCGTAGGGAGGTGCATACCTGCCAACTTTTACGGTTTATCCGTAAAATTTACGGAAATTGCAGCATTTTACGGTTTTACGGACGAACGGTGTCATTTTACGATTTCGCGGACAAAAATTTGAAACGATAATTTACATTCGATAATACCGCCCACTTCCGTACAATCGATTGTTTGCGTGGGTCGAAGGCAAGTCCACGATAGTCGATAACTCGTTCTTTGATATGATTCGTACTTTTAACCGTGTGATGGCTGTGTCGTCATCGTAATTGAATTTGAAGCCGGGATAACCGTTCTTGCATGTGAATCTTAGGTGTTGACAGGCTCTGCTTCGCATATTCTTTGTTCCGCTCCGTTCGCTCGTTGCGATTTAAACCATATTCTTTGACCACGTTAGTTGTTCATTGTTCGCGAAGTTGGCGTTCCTTGAATGTTTTCGTCTTTTAAGGTTATGGCATATTTTAATGAAGCGTTCGAGTTTTTGGCTATAACTTCGTGCTTCGCAGTTTCCTGTATTCCTTGGACTAATTACATTCGTTCCACGTGTGTGTGTGTTTATTTTTTTCTACCATGTGCATATTCTATCTTCACGAGGTTGGCGTCGTGTTCATTTAATGGTTGGTGTGTTTTGACATGTTTTAATGAAGTGTTGGCTGTCTTAATTGTTTTATGTTATAATTTTATGTGACGTTCAGTGATCCAGGTTCCTTTCGATGTTTTAGTAGATATCGAGAATGAACAAATCCAACAAGAAACAGTACTTCCAGACATTTAAAGAATCATACTCGGTTGATTTTCCGTGCATACTAAAATCAAGAAAGAGATAAAAATTTGCCTTTTGCACGGTATGTGGGTGTGATATTAATATTGCATATGGTGGAAAAAACGATTTAAGTAATCATGTGAAGTGCGGTAAACACATTAGTTATGTTAAATCGAAGAAGATAGCAAGAAAATCAACACCTTTTTTGCTAAGTCTGGAAACGTTTACAGTGACGTAATTAGGGCCGAGTGTCTGTTTACTTCCTTTTTGGTGGAACACAATGTGCCCTTAAGTGCGGCTGATCATGCTGGAGCTTTATTTAAGAAGATGTTTCCCACATCAGAAGTTGCAAAGAAATATAGTTGTGGTCGCACGAAAACGACATGTATTGTAAATAAAATGGCAAAAAATGCATCATCTGAAGTTGTTAAGTGCCTTCAGAACGGACCGGATACAGATAAATTCCTTTTCTTTTCATCAGTGAGAAACTACTTTTATACTGCCTGTGACTACATCATCAACAAGTTTCCACTCAAGGATGACGTGTTAAAGAATGCTCAAGTTGCTAGGTTAGACAAAATTGAAGATTCACACTTATCTTCCATTCGTTTTTTCTTGGAAAAGTTTCCTATCATGTTATGCAAGGAAGAGAATGAAACTACAGATGAGGTGGTGAATGTGCTTCAGAGGCAGTTCACAGCTCTTCAGGTAGATGACTCTTTGGCTGCACATCAAGATGCTGCAAGTGATTCCAGTTGGGCACAAATATCAAGAATTCGTGGAGCCGATGGACTTCTTAAGTATAACCGAATTTTTAGAGTATTGCTCTCTATTCTCACCATACCCCATAGCTATGCAGAATGTGAATGTTTTTTTTTAGCTTTGTGAAGAAAAATAGAACACAGTTCAGGTCATCCATGTCCAATGAATCTCTGGAGTCTATTTCTATTTTGAAGACCAGGAGTTCTGGTCCCTGTTATGACAAAACATTTTCTCAAGACTGTTTGCAGGAAGCTAAAAAGGCCACAACCATGACTTAAAAGTCGAACTAGCATGTGATTTGCAGTGTGTATTATATTATTTCTTGCCTGTGTTACGTTAAACAAGTTTTATTGTTTAAAGCCTTTTTCAATTATCGTATATCAGCTTAATCTATCAAGGAAGTCCTGTTATGTCTGCTCCAAACCGATATTCACCACGCCTGCTGCTGATTAACATGGATTTCTTCTTGATTGTTATGTTCATCTACAAATCATGTAAGTAGATATGATTTCATTGAAGTATCCTGTTTAAAGCATGAATTATTGTATTTTGTAGCCCAGAAGTATTATTATTTTCGTCAAGCCGGGGTATGTCGAAAATCGTTAGATTTTTTTTGTCGCGCGTGAGTTTTACTGATAGCCCTTTTCAAAAGTTGGCAGGTATGGAGGTGAAAGGCTGCTTGAGCTTTCGGCTCTCTCAGTTAGAGGCGCACGTGCGCTTCATAAGAAGGGAGGTAGTGCACATTGCGCTACTCCTGGGCGTGATATAACCCGAGCCCGCTCATGAGCCAGCTTAGTGTTCCTGAGAAAAACCACACACAAGGCACGGCATAAACGTAGAAAAATTGCTGAGTTTTAACCGTTGGTTGTCAGTCATGCACCGTTTGATAGGCATTGACCTCATGTTGCTCCCTGGTTGGCCAGAGCCCTAGCCAGTCACGCGCTTAGACAACTCTCTATGTATTGCTAAGCCTGAATCTGTCATCGCGATTGAAATTATTGGGATGCTTCAAGGTCTCTAATGTCTCTTTTATTATCCTGTTTCGATATCTAGGAATTTTAACAACAGTTTCGAACTTATCAAATTCTATGGCGTGTCTCGTGACGTCAGTATGTTCAACTATTACAAATATGGAGTTTATTTGTTTTTAGTCTCGAATGTGCTCTGATATCCTAATGGAAATGCGACTTTTTGTATACCCTATGTTCATCTCTCCACAGGAACAAGGCGCTTTGTAAACTTCTGCGTCCTGGATTTGGCTCCTTTATCTCGGCTGACTTAAGCACCTCTTGTGTCAGCTTGTTCAGTGACTGCTTAACCGTTGTCTTGTTTTGTTCCCTTAGCCAGTATATTTGGCAGAAAGGATTTATGGTTGGGTCGATCTTTGTTCTTTCAGCAGTTCTTCGGCTTCGTTCTTTTTCCGTATGACCCTATTTATCTGTCCCTTGCTGTATCCATCAGATAGGAGCGTATTCCAAACTCGTTCTTTCTCTTCATTTACGCTACCCTTATCGCAAATGCGCTTGGCCCTGGTGAGGAGTGTCCTAGCTCCCATTTCCTTCTGCGACGGTAGATGGCTTGAATTTGCATGTAGGTATCGACCTGTAATAGTTCCTTTCCTAGAGACCCTATGTTCGAGCATGTATGTTCGTTTATAGAGCAAAAAGTCTACTAAGGCCAGTGGCTTATTTTCATCTACTACCATTGTAAAGTTGTAAGTTGTAAGATGCTCAGATGACTGGGGCTTATGAAGTCTAGGAAGTCCTGAAGTGAGTTGCGTCCATGTTCTCGAATCAAAAAGTCTCGTTTTCGTATCTGAACGAACACTCAATTTCAATGGGCTCTTCTTTACAGCATCTTCCTCGAATTTGCCATGGAAACGTTGGCCAATAATGGAGAGATGGGGGATCACATGTCTGCTCCCTCCATATGTTGAAACATCTGCCTATTGAAGATTACCTGATTGTCTGTGTGGCGTCAGGTGCAGGAACCTTGGTAAATAAGGATTCCACATCGAGGCTTGCCAGTAGATCACCGTAACTGAAGTTTATACTCGCTATGATATCTACGAAGCGTTGGGAATTTCTGAAGTGAGAGGGAGGCGTAAGGAATAATGGATGCAGGACCTGATTCAAATATTTAGTAAGAGTGTGAGTTGGGAACGCTATGTCTCTAAATATTGGCCTCATAAGCATACCGGTCTTGTGTATTTTAGGTAGGCCGTAGAACTTTTTTTTTTAATAACGAGGTTCTAGGGAATTTTAGTTCTCTTCTGTAATTGATGACTCGTTACTTTGACGCATTTTGTTTTTGGGGTTCCTTGGGATCGCCTTATAAGCTGGGTCTGAATTACGGGCCTGGCAAGTTTGATGTCCTGATAGGCCTCAGTTCCAATTTATTCTGCTTCGAAGGCTGGTAGATGACGGATAGAACCTTCTTCCCTATGAAGACGTCTCGGCGCGATGGCGTTTTGTACAGACGAATGACTTGATAGCATCGAGATTAGGAGACATGAAGTGCTTCAATGAAAGCGTGTAACGACTGATCACTCAAACAAAAACAACAACGATATCGTATCCTTGTCACTCTTCAATTCAGGCACCTCTGTGAAACCTCACCCATTTTTTCTTAAGATTAGACTCAATTTCATTAACATTGGCGAAGGCCAAGCAGTGCCGCAAAGGGTGGAGGAATGAGGAGCTTGCCCTTGACGGCATCCGGCATGTAGAAAATCTAACGACTTTTCATCAGCAGATTTTGGTGGCTAAGTAACGATCCAAATACACTCATGCTGTCAGAGCTATGAATCCAAAATCTCCAATAAGAGCCACTTGTATAATCTACAGGTGTGCCTTGTATAATTGTAAAATGATCAGACTGTATGTTCAACATATTATTGATGAGTGGAAATGAAGTCAGTTACCGGGACTTCTTGAAGACAAGTTTTCTAATAATGGCATTAATGAAAGTTATCCCAATTAAATTTTTACTTCTTAGAGCTCAAAAATTCTACTATTCTTCTTCCGTGATAATGTAGCGGACTTTAAACTGTTAGTATTAATTATTTCAGGCTGATATATCCAGATACATCAGATCCCGCTGCAAAGAAGATTCACCGATTTGGTAATAATGTAAGACAATATGGTATCAGTGCATCTAGAGGAAAATGTACTACTAAACAAAAATTTAAGTCAACCATTGTTAGTCGTACTGATTAAAAGGCATATCCATGTAACGAATGTGAATACAAGTTTACCCAGAGAGGAAATTTGAAGACCCATATGCTGATCCACAGCGGCGACAAACCCATTCAATGCAGCATCTGTAAAACCAAGTTTGCACAAAGGGTGACACTTGAATCACACATGCTTGTCCATAGTGGCGAGAAGCCATTTTCATGCAGCATATGTAAAAGCAATTTAACCAGCGAGGAACTTTGAAAACACACATGCTTGTCCATAGCGGCGAGAAGCCATTTTCATGTAGTGTTTGTGAATCCACGTTTACCCAGAAAGCAAATTTGAAGATACACAGGCTTGTTCATAGCGGTGAGAAGCCATTTTCGTGTAGCTTATGTGAAACTAAATTTACTTTGAAAGCAAGTTTGAAGAGACACTTGCTCGTCAATAGCTGCGAGAAGGCATAGCGTACGCAAAGCTGAACTTACCGTACGACGATCTTTTTTGGAACACATGCGACTCCATAGCTGTAAAGGCATTATTCATGTAGCCCATTTCAATCCAAGTTTAACAGGAGAGGACATTTAAAGATACACTTGTTAATCCATAGCAGTGGAAGCTAAATTTATGTAGCATAAGTGTATCTTAGAAGTGGCACATTCTAATTCAGAGAGACACATCCTAAACAACAGAAGTGAGAAACCATTCTTATGTAGTGAACCCAAGGTCTTATAACTTTAAATGTGAACATTTTATGACATAACTTATGGTGGCAAGAAGCGATATTATTGCAGTACAGGGAGATTCTTTTGCTGAAGTACGGCATTCGGCTACGTACCAGGGGCAGATGCCTTCCGCCAGCCAACAGAACACGGGTCGCAATTTGCGCGCAGGTAAAACCCGTAACATAGTACATAATTGTAATTTCGCCCAGCAAATCATGGTTAAAGAACTTACCTTATCGCAGGAGATCCTGTAAATGTTTATCTTCAGCTGACAGACAGGCGTTTTATCGTGTAATTTACCGTTTACACGTTATACTTCCCTTTTGATATGAGGGATATCTGCTGGCGTATATTGTTCTCCAGCCTGATACGTCCAGGTTATTTTGAATAATATATTTGTCTGGTTAACAGACAAGGAAAGACTTTACTTTTTTTTTCAGCATACCGCATACAGCACATAGTTCATTGGACCCAATAAGTGCTGTCTTTGTTGACAGGATGATTACTGGTGGATTGTGGCCGCCTGGAAGCCGGGACTTAACACCGTGTGATATTTATTAAAAGACAAAGTGTATCGGTCTAATCCTTCTACCCTGGAGGAGCTGGAGAACAATACACGGCAGCAGATATCCCTGATTACAACGTAAAAACGCTAATTTATTTACACGATACAACGCCTGTCTGTCTGCAGAAGGAGAACACTTTGAACATCTTCTGTGAAGAGATAAGTTCTTTAATGATCAGTTGCTGGTAAATTTACCTTTAATTAATGTACCATGTCACGGTTTATATCAGAGTGCAATCTGCGTCCCGAGTTCGGTTGGCTGGCGAAAGACGTTTGCGCGCCTGGTAGCTGGCCGCTGGCCACGCTCCAGTCAAATAATCTCACTATATATGCGAAAACAACTCTGATCTAAAGACAAATTTGAGGACATACGATCGAATCATTAGAGTCTAGAAAACTTGTTTCTGTAGCAATTGTTTAGCTTAATTTGCCCAAGAGAGGACATTAAATAATCACATTCTAATTCATTGTGGCAAGTTCATACTCTTGATTTGTAGTTCTTGTTGTTGTTTTTGGAGTGTTCAATTTTTTTCTGGTTTGATACAACCCTCCGTACTTTTATGTCTTGAGTTAATCGTTTCATTTCTACATCCTACAACCTTGGCAATCGTTTATACATATTCTAACCGTCGTATATCCCTATAGTTTTTAATCTCGACACTTCCTTCCTTAACTGAGTTGGCTATTCCTGGGTGTCTTAGAATGTGTCCTGCCAACTCATCTCATGTCTTCATTGGTAGTCACCAGAAATATCTCCCCTCTCCTAGACATTTAAATACCTTCCAATGCGTTGTTGTACTACCCATTTCATCTTCAATTGTCTCTTGGAACAGCGCATTTCAGGATCTTATATTCTCTGCTATTATGCTGCTTCAAGTGTCTAAGTTTAACTTCCTTTGCGTGCAGCATCCCAGAAAAAGATTACGAATTGACATTCCTTTACTTAAATCTGTATTTGGTGTAAACATAATTTTATACGACAGAAATGCCTTCCTTGCTTCAGCCAACCTAATTTTCATATCCTCTTTGCTTCGTTCTTCACTGGTTATTTCGCTCCTATTTGATTTAAATTTCACTTTCCAATTGGACGTAAATATGGGTTTCTGATTTTTTCGGCTGCATTCCATGATTTTGGTTATATTTATTGATTTTAAATCATAATTTATGTTCTTAATGCGAAGTCCCTACCATTAAAAAACTCATTCAAAACTCCTGGTGAATCGCCTATGATGACAACGTAGACAGCAAATCTCAGAGTTGAGATTATTTCTCGTTTGATATTTACTCCTACTTGAAATTTTACTCCAATTATCTTCATTGCCTTTTCAATGAATAGATTAAAAACCAGGGGTGATACGTTGTAGCCTTGACTAAAGTATAGATTGCTGATCAGCCTCTCACCCCCTTACTTCATTCCAATCTGTTTCAGTATGTCAAACAACTTACTCTAGTCAACGTTACGAAAGCTTATTTGAAGCTTGCAAATACCACGAGCGTTCTTTTCTTATTCGGTATTCTGCCTTCGAGGATCAGCCGGGTACTTAAGTACAGCTTCCCTTGTTCCCATGATTCTCCTGAATCCAACTTGATCTTCACCCAACTCCGTTTCTATCTGTCTTTCGATGTTCTTGTAAGTCATTCAGTCAGGATCTTTGAAGCTTGAGTCATCAAGCTGATTGTGTGACAATATTCCCATATGTCGCCTCCTGTATTCTTTGGTATAGCAATTACAACACTCATCTAAAATTCAGAGGGTATTTCACCTGTCCCTTAAACCCTAGTGCTCTATCAAATTCAGATATAAATATTAAATGTACTTTGTTGTCGTCATCAATTTCCTTCTCGCTTTCCATCACATGATTCTCTATCTAATACCTTTATACAAATGCTCTATGTAGGTTTTCTGTCTTTGTATTTCTTCTCTTCTTGTTACAGGTTTTCCATCTGAAACCCTAATATTACAGCACTTGGCCTTCATTTCCCCACAAGTACTCCATTCAGTAAGCTGAAAATACTCCTCCAATCTTTGGACAATTTTCTATAATGATACATTCCTTTTTCCAATTTTCTGCTTTTGATTCCTGCATTTGTTTACCTGATTTTTCATACATCTGCTTTCTGCCTTACCTTTTTCATCTCCTGCAATCCGTGAAATTTGCAGGATCGCATTCTGGCTCAATCAGCTGACATTAGAGAGTGTGCAAATGCAAGGGAGCCGTGTCAGTAGAATTACGTGGACGCTAATGATCCCTTGCGGGGCATCATTCTGGCAGCCCGGCGTCTCTAAAAACCGCTGTCGTTATAAGGAACGTAAACTAAATAACGTTGTTTTTATCGTCTGCATTCTTGTGCTTCCTCATTTCGTCGAATAATTCTAGTTTATCCTGAATGATCCACAGCTCTCTACCTATTGTTTCCTCTCTACCAATGTTTCACCTGAGGATTTTCTTATTTCGTTTTTCAAAAGTACCCGTTCCTCCGCATTTGAAGTTTGTTTAGGATTCTTTCATAGTCCATTCTCTTATACTCCTCTTCAACTTTCAAAATCCGGTCTCTTATGTACGGGTGGCTTTCTCCCTCTCCACCTCGCCCTCAATCCTAGCAGAAATATATGAAAACATCTCAATGAATAGGATAAATAAAAAGTTCCGAATTGTTTAGTACCAGAGGACCTGTGACAGAGACTTAATATACATATTAAAATTAGAAATGAAACAAAACTCGCTCAATTAATTCATTGCGAACATCTCGTCTAATGTTAATTCTTAACAGTCAGGGTATCCATCAGACAATTTCAAAAAGTACACATCACAGAATGCATAGAATGGAATAAATACGGTTGTGAGCTTGTCAACATCACTGGAATCTTCTGTACGCCGATGATGTCTTGTTGGCAAGGGCGACACGCCAAGGCCTAGAACAGCAAACACAGATTTAGAACGACCACATTGATGCATATAGGCTGAAATTAATCATTTCCAAAACTGAATACATGGAGTGTGGAGAGAAAACCGAAGGCTCCACATCTATTGTTGGAAAGCAATTCAACAAGATCACTGGATTCCGATATTTGGGCTCATACATACCTTCAGATGGAGACACATTGAGAGAAGTACGAATGCGATCAAATATAGCTTGGTCCAAATGGCGACAGGAGACAGGAGTTTTATGTGATCGTAAGATACCTGTTCGACAAACTGCAAATCTTCCTGAATCGTTGCTTGAGACATATCATCAATCGAAGATGGCCGGTTGTCATATGAAATGAAGCTCTATCTGAGGAAATCAACCAGCAGAAAATGGATATACAAATAAAGGAGGGAAAGTAGCGATGGAAAGGTCACACTCTAAGGAAGCCTGCTGGAGCTATTCAGAGGACTGCCTTCTATAGGAACCCTCAAAGGTACCGAAAACGAAGTCGTCCAAAGATGACTTGGAAGAGGACGCTCGAGGAAAAATGTCTGGAAATGGGAAAGACATGCAGTGAGATTAAGAAGTTGGCCAAGAACAGGAACCGATGGAAGCGTTTCACGGAAGCCCTATGCTCTGAAAGGAGCAACAGGAATTAAGTCAAGATTCTTGTACAGCTGAAATCAAAAGTATACCGCACTGTGATCAGACCTGTAGCATTGTATGGAACTGAGTGTTGGCCAGTAACCAACAGATGTGAGCAGATGCTGCTCTCCATGGAGATGAGGATGCTGCGCTGGTCTATTGGCCTAACTAGACTAGATCATGTCACTAATTACCATGTACAAGCTGGACGTTTGTTTTAGACGATTGCCCTTGACCTTGAAGCTTGCGGGTGAGCCTGTACAGTCACTCTGTCGCCCTCTCGCTTCACAGTTGTCACCACCGGTCTGATGTAATGGATTCTCAGACTTGAGTACGTGACAACACCACCGTGAAGCACAGTACAGTCCACGTTTAAGTATTGTGATGCGGAGGTACACGTAATATAGTTACGAACAGAACATCATTATATTTACATGAAGTATAACACAAGTTTCACTCGCCAAATCAATACTTTACTTTACTAAAAATACTATAAGTACTGTCCCCGAATTCGTATAAAGAGATACCAGGAACAGATATAAAAGGCAGCCATAGAAAAGGGATCATTTAATTAAAATTGGAAAAATGAATTTCGGAACAGGTCCATCACACACGATTTATAGTCATGAAGTATTGTCCAACAAGAAGCTTGTTAGCTGGATGTAATCACCTCCAAAAAAGGGCTGATCTGATTGGATCATCCTACGAGATAGACCACCGGCAGTACTTGAGGAAAGAGAACGCGATTGGAGGATCCATGGGGCGACCTTATAAATGGAAGATTTTATTTTGGCAAGTATGCTATTTAATGCAGATGGATGTATCGAAGATTGGAAATAAATCGAAGAAATTATTTAAGATATTATCGGGAAATGTTTTCCTTTGATAATTTACGCCCGAAGTATGTATAATGATATTCAGGACCGAGCCATGCATCATGGGACCTTGAGAAAGAGGGGGCGGGTGTTCTGGAAGCAGTTGGCAGGAAGAGACGGCCATTGTGTGTGAGGTATTGCGACACGAGTCCTTGAATTACATAGAGGCGGACAGAGCGCGGCGGAAAAGCGTTTCGGGTGTGATTGTTCATGTGTGATTGTTAAGGAAGTGATATGAACGTGTGAAGCATCGTGTCTAACTGTGCCAATGTAGTGTGAAGCACGAAAGTCAATGTGTGATTTTGAGTGGGTTCTTGAATATTCAATGGTAGAGACCGGTGGCGTGGTCTTAATATGAATTATCAGTTTGCATTATGTGACGCGTATGTGGAGAAGGTGTAATTGTGAATGTACATCGTGACTGACACTGTAAGTACATATTTGGAAGGAAGTATTTGCAAGAGACACGATATCTTGGGAACGATACGTTCGATTGTGAAATGGAATGCAATAAAATGATGACGAACATCGAGGACACATAGCGGGAAGGAACACTTGATTTGTCACAGGAAGCCATGTTATATTGTTTAATTTATGCTGTGGGAAATGTAGTGTGCATTATGGATGTAAGAATTCCTCCGAGTGGAGTCACTTAAAAATGGAATGCAGTAAAAGCAATGACCACACAACTACTTCATGGAATGCACAAACTTATGAAGATCAACATGGACTATATATAACCAATCTAAGAATGGAGAGAGGCTACAAAATTGCCCGGAGGAAGGAGAAGAAGAGCAAGAACGATGGGAAGACCGTGGATCGAACAAGTGGACTGTCAGGAGGTGGATCGGACACCGCGGATATCCGGGTCCCTTTTCAAACCATTTCAAACAACAAGCTCGCCACGATCGAGAACAAGTGAAATGACGCCGGTAGTGAGGCTAGGAACTCGCCAGCTGGAGATTGGATGCAGTTCCCCGATCCTGTGCGCATTTGGGTGTACACGTGTTTCATCGCCAGATCTGCCTAAAGTAAGACAAGCTCTCGATTCAAATAGCCCCTGTATTTAGATTGGTATATCTTGTAGCATGCTTGGTGTGATCATTTTATTTCAGTAGAATTCTGTTATGTAGTTGGTTTAGACCTGGTGGTCAGTGATTTTATTCATCGAAGCAAGTTACTGTGTGCTTTTAGTAGGCTAGTTAGCCTCAGTTCCAGCTATGTTTGGGGATCTTTGCAGGCGAGTTAACTTTATGTAGACCGTGCTTGGTTTAGTGGAGTCCTCGCTTCGATGATTTGAATTTCGACCTCTTGGGTTTTCGAAATTAATTATTTTTGGATTTAAGAGTGTTTCGAGATGAACAGTTTTCTTCGCATTTCATATTTTCGCGCTGTTGCCACTTCGCTGTTTTAGAGAAGTTGGTTTTTAAAAATTTGCTTTGGCCAATTAGATTTTCTTAGATGTGTATTTTTGGATTTAGCTATTTTTGATCTTCGATGATTCTTTTCATACTGTGATTTTGCACAATTATCCGACTTTACCATTTGAATTATTTTCTTGATTTTGGATTTTCACATTTCGGTGAATTTTGGATTTTGAAAATTTATCCTATTTTGATATTGGAATTTGATTTAAATCTTTCCTCGGATTTTCAGAAAATTCTGATTAATTTTTGATTTTGAGAAATTTGGGACTTCAATCCTGACTTGAGATTTTCCAAATTTATATTTTATTCTTCCTTTGGAAGTGTAAATTTATTTTCACATTTGACTTTTAAAAAATTTCTCGTTGAATGGAAGTTAGTTGCTACTCTGATCGTTCAGACGAAGAGTTCTTTCGAAAACAATAAATTTTGAAGTATAAAATGTAATTATGATTCGAGCGATTGTTCTCGACTGTTGTTACAAAGTGACACAATGTATATACATAATTAATTATTTCAATGTTTAATGAATATAGTGCACACATAAGTGACCAATGTTTTTGAGTTGACACTCACAATCAATGTAACTTGAAACGTATTATAGTTAGGAATATTTCGTGCTTAGTTAACACGCACTAGGAAATTGTCATTCGATCTGTAACTGCTATTGCTTTTAAAGCGTATTTAAAATTAGTATCAACGTCATTGAATTACTTATAACTTGAGGGAGAGATGTTCATTTTTGTTAGTGTTGGATGGTTGTGTTTACATTGAAGCGGTGTGCGATAATACCAATTGTTTCTTTGGTATTTCGAAGGTCGACCCCAGTAAGGGATGTTATGTCCAGGGAACCTTTTCTTCTGTCAAAGGTTGTTGTTGTTGTTGTTTGTTGGCTGCGTTTAGTGTGTGATTAGGATTGCAGTCTAGTTAGTCAGCTTTGAACTTAGGTTGCTGTTCGTTGGAACGTTGAGTTATTGTGGTTTGTGGAGTTTATTTCGACTGCTGTTAGATTTTTTTACTGTGTGTGATGACAGTATTTCTTTTTATTCGTATTGTAGGATCACGTTGGTGGTGTTTGAAGTTTATCTGTTAGGCTGTCGCGTTCTCGCTGATCAGCTGGTTCGTCGATACCGGGTGCTCCAAAAGTTTAGTATTCTGGACGTTGATATTAATTCAGTTTATGATTATTGTTATTGTTTTTGAAGATTGGATCAAATCAGGGGTTCAGTGGATAGCACTCTCTTTATTGATCGGAATGCTAAGCCATATTTTGCCTGATAATCTCGATGTTGATCACTGTCAGTTCGTCTTGATGAATCCTATGTCTATAAAGATTAGTGGAGGAACATTGGGGTAGATAATGTTCTAAGATGACATGTATATAGATAGTATTCGGTATTTCTTAAATTTAGTATTTGAATAAAAAGGTATTTCGGTAATTAAGTAAAGAATAAAACTCAGGATCTGTGTATAGAGTAAAATATTGTATTGTAAATAGTGAGAGGCCGTCACTATTTAAATCAATTAAGGGGGTTGTTTCTTTTCTTCATAATTTTTTTTATCCTGATAGCAAAGGTATAGCGATATGTTGCCAATTTATTAGTTGTTGATTTTAAGTCGTTATTTTTGTAATTTAGCTGGCGTTATGTTAGAGATTGTGCCATAAGACATTAATAGTAATGACATTTAATTATGGATCTTCGGTTTGTTAATATCCATCTTTGCGTTGTTTACTTTTTTGAATAAATTTGGGTACGCATTTGCGTCTGGTCATACCATTTTCAATATACTCTTGCGTTGAGATTTATAGATAGTGGGAGGTTAGGAAAATGCCATGGTTATTATAGCGGATTGAACCATTTTATCCATTCCCCTGTCCCTGTTACGCCCGTGTGAATGAGAGTCTTGCGCTCTGGTGTGTGTTGTCGCTGATCCTGTGGAGGATTAACCATTGCGTTTTGATGATATCGCCTGATATGTGTCCATGAATGGTTGATACTGGATTAACCATGTTAGAAGCCGGTTGACCGACTGTGGGAGAGCGTTCATTAATATAGGGTGTTGTTTAGTAATGTTTTGGTGGTGTTGCATTCAGATAGACCCACAATCGTAAAGAGTAACGAATCATGTAGGGATAACTGGATCTTTAGATCAGATTTAAAAATGGATAAGCATTCGTAAACTAGTATAGGGTGTTCATAAAGCGGAAAACTGTTAATCGGAAATCACTCTGAAATAAAATGATCACAGTAGGTATTCTTATAGACATATGTAGTGCTGCATTTCCCCACATTTATCAAGAAAAGAAGAATATGTCTGCTGACTTGGAATCAATCCAAGCAAGGTTAAAATGTTGAGGGAGACACAGAGTAAAATGGACAAGGATATTGAGGCCTTGCACCAAGGAACTCATCAAAATCAGAAAACTTTGGAAATACAAATGAAAAAAAAATGCCAATGAATTAAGAAAAGAAATAGCCCAAGTTAGGGAAGATTGTAAGAATAGTAATGATTCCACAAATAAGTCTTTGAGTGTGTTGCAGAATAATTCAATATGTACTCAAAACACTTTAGGTGAAATACGAACGAGTTCGGCTGCTATGAAGGAGACGTTGCAGACAACACAACACACTTTAAAGGTAACACAGGATATTCTTGCTACATTGCAGACTTCCATAGGTGAACTTCAAATCAATGCAGATACATCACGTGATAACTATGGTCTTACTCAGCACACTTTAGGAGAACTTCAAGAGAGTGCAGCTACCACACGTAACACGTTAGCTGAACTTCAAACAAGCTCAGTTACCACACGTTACACGTTAGCTGAACTTCAAACAAGCTCAGCTGCCACAAAGGATGAGTTTGTTATGGTAAGACAGGAAATGTTGCAACAATTAAACACAATCCAATCAAACAACGATGAAAGATTGGAACAGTTAAAGGCTACTGTAAAAGCACTGCAGGTAGAGGTAAGAAATAAAGCTGAATTGGTGAGAGGAGAGATTGAAGTAGATATTGGTAAGGTTGTCAAAGAAAACATAGAAATTTTAAAGGTAGAATTAAATAGTGAGGGTAAAACTCAATGTGAATCTGTTTCGAAAGAATTGTCAAATAAGCTAGTGTTAGCGGAATATCATCTTAATAAAGACATTAACAATGTTAAAGAGGACTATGATAAACAATTTAAAAGTATGCAAGCATATCATGATAAGGTTATAGAGGAAATTAGGGAGGAAACGGAATCCGAACTGTCAGATGTCGCAACTAAACTTAAGGAAGCCGATTTAAAGACGGAAAATATTAAATCGGATTTGCAGTCGCAAATGAGTAGTGTGAAGTCGGACTTACAAACGCAGGTTAACAACTTAATTTCAGATCTTCAACAGAAGACAGCCGAATCTAGTTCTGGTTTAGAATAGAAAATAGATCAAATGGTAAACGATAAAGGTAAAATAGAATTAGAGATAGACCTTATTAAAACTAAATTGCGAGACGTTACTATAACTGGGAACACAAACACTTCGAGGGACGAAACCGGTATCTTTACCGCAGATAGGAGCGAATGTCGATCCACGCTGGAACGATTGGAAGCAGGGGATAACTTGAGAGAAACTCAACCTATTGGAGTGATAGGAACAGAAGAGGATACCCAAAACGAAACAATTCGAACTATACCTCAGGATCGAACAAGTCGTGTGAGATATGACGCTCCAGAATTCTTTCCAAGTAGTGGAAGACCACTTGTGAGAACAGAAGGAAACAATAGGCAGAACGTTACTATCATCCGTAATATTGATCAAAAGCCTAGGCACTTCTCGGGGAATAATCAATTCACGCCCATTGAATTTATCAACGACATATCCGAATATTTTCTGGATAACCACATAGGGGAGGAAAGGCAACTACGAGTAGTTGAGAGGTTTCTAGATCATGACTGTTTACAGTGGTTTAGAGCATTCAGGTGACGTTCAGAGCATTTGAAGAGTTTGCTGAAGCATTGATAAGGTGATACTGGTCGATCGAGGATCAGCAAAGTCTAAGGGCAGAGGCGTACTCGAAGAAATAAGCAAGTACTCATCCAACGAGATACTCGACATACTTTAAGACACAGCTCGCGAAATTGCAGTATTTTCAACCTTCTCTATCAGAGATAGAATTAGAGCAAACGATAGCAAGACAACTTCCAGCGGATATAAGTAGATATTTGGCGTCGTCAGGAGTTAGTAATTTGAAGGATATGGATGAACTTCTTAGAAAACTGGACCATACGAGTAACAGTATCAATCCAACAGGAAGAAACACTCGTGGAGAACATAGAGAGGTTAATGCCGTCATGATTGATCAAGTCCAACAGACAGAGAATTCATCGAGAAGAGAAGGGAATGTGGGACCTATTCGCGACGGATATTATCAACGTCGAAACTTTAACAGAAACGATAATGGATATAGAGATTATAGACCCTATCAGCGATACCATTGGAATAATGAATCGTATCAGAGGAGTTGATACAACAGAAACGAGCAGTATCCACGGAATAACAATGGAAACTTCCAGAGAGATAATAGAGGATATAATCGTTACAGGAATTAGAACGATAGGAGTTATAATAGACCAAATTATGAGGAGAGGCATCGAGAATCGAATGAGTACATACAGGTTTTGCGGGGGAAGGACGAAACAAAAGGGGTAAACGAAGACAGACCCAGAAATTATGATTCGCAACCAGGTACTAGTCAACAGGGGGGCAGAGGAGAAGCCCACCATGAGGGGGAAAAACGTCAATGAACTGACGGAAGTAGGAGACAAGGATTCTGCACTAACTGACCTCTATATAATCAATGAAATCTACCAAACTACGGAAATAACTGTTACCGTATTGTCAAGATTGAGGACGAACAGTTAGTTGGAAAGTTCAATGCAAAGAACCTCAGGAGATTTTACAAGAAGATAAAGTAAAGTACAAATTCGTGTCCAAGATGTTGGTTTATAGAAACTGAAGTTGCAAAAGTATTTGTCACACTTTTGCAACTTTGGTTAGGAGGGAAATGTCCCCGAATTCGTATAAAGAGATACCAGGAACAGATATGAAAGGCAGCCATAGAAAAGGGATAATTTCATTAAAATTGGAAAAATGAATTTCGGAACAGGTCCATTACACAAGATTTATAGTGATGAAGTATTGTCCAACAAGAAGCTTTTTAGTTGGATGTAATCACCTCCTAGAAAGGGCTGATCTGATTGGATCATCCTACGAGATAGACCACCGGCAGTACTTGAGGAAAGAGAACGCGATTGGAGGATCCATGGGGTGACCTTATAAATGGAAGATTTTATTTTGGCAAGCATGCTATTTAATGCAGTTAAATGTATCGAAGATTGGAAATAAATCGAAGAAATTATTTAAGATATTATCGGGAAATGTTTTCCTTGGATAATTTACACCCGTAGTAAGTATAATGATATTCAGGTCCGAGCCATGCATCATGGGACCTTGAGAAAGAGGGCTGGGTGTTCTGGAAGCAGGTGGCAGGAAGAGACGGCCATTGTGTGTGAGGTATTGCGACACGAGTCTTTGAACTATATGGAGGCGGGCAGAGCGCTGCGGAAACGCGTTTCGGGAGTGATTGTTCATGTGTGATGGTTAAGGAAGTGATATGAACGTGTGAAACATCGTGTCTAACTATGCCAATGTAGTGTGAAGCACGAAAGTCTATGTGTGATTTTGAGTGGGTTCTGGAATATTCCATGGTAGAGACCGGTGGCGTGGTCTTAATATGAATTATCAGTTTGCATTATGTGACGCGTATGTGGAGAAGGTGTAATTATGAATGTACATCGTGAATGACACTGTAAGTACTTATTTGGAAGGAAGTATTTGCAAGAGGCACGATATCTTGGGAACGATATGTTCGATTGTGAAATGGAATGTAATAAAATGATGACGAACATCGAGGACACATAGCGGGAAGGAACACTTGATTTGTCACAGGAAGCCATGTTATATTGTTAATTTTATGCTGTGGGAAATGTAGTGTGCATTATGGATGTAAGAATTCCTCCGAGTGGAGTCACTTAAAAATGGAATGCAGGAAAAGCAATGACCACACAACTACTTCATGGAATGCACAAACTTATGAAGATCATCATGGACTATAAACAATCTAAGAATGGAGAGAGGCTACAAAATTGCCCGGAGGAAGGAGAAGAAGAGCAAGAACGATGGGAAGACCGAAGATCGAACAAGTGGACTGCCAGGGGCTGGACCGGACACCGCGGATATCCGGGTCCCATTTCAAACCATGAAACCGTGGGCCGGCTAGGTACAACAAGCTCGCCACGATCGAGAACAAGTGAAATGACGCCGGTAGTGAGGCTAGGAACTCGCCAGCTGGAGATTGGATGCAGTTCCCCGATCCTGTGTGCATTTGGGTCTACACGTGTTTCATCGCCAGATCTGCCTAAAGTAAGACAAGCTCTCGATTCAAATAGCCCCTGTATTTAGATTGGTATATCTTGTAGCATGCTTGGTGTGATCATTTTATTTCAGTAGAATTCTGTTATGTAGTTGGTTTAGACCTGGTGGTCAGTGATTTTATTCATCGAAGCAAGTTACTGTGTGCTTTTAGTAGGCTAGTTAGCCTCAGTTCCAGCTATGTTTGGGGATCTTTGCAGGCGAGTTAACTTTATGTAGACCGTGCTTGGTTTAGTGGAGTCCTCGCTTCGATGATTACCGCTGGCATTTAAACATTTTTAATGTTATCATTTAGACTTTCAAGGCCCGTGTTACTATTCATAATGTTGAATTATGGGCTTATGCCGTGTTTTATTATATTAACATTCCACGCGTTTCGAAAGAAACCATGTCTTTCTTCGTCAGGAAATCTGGAATACGACAATGATTGCTAAGAGAAAGCAACAAAGAACATATAGAAGGTGCCCAAAGATGGGCGCCATTAAAGCCCCATGTTAGGGACATCGGAAAACAGCAGTGAATTACCTTCTCAGGGTTCTTATAATAGGTAGCCAGGATTCACTGAGATTGTAGCCGGTGTCGCGGTTGAAATTATCTGGGTGTTTACGTATTTCAACCGCCTCCCTGATGATTCTGGGACGATATTGCTTTATACGGGCAAGAACATCCACTCATTGGAACATGACATCATGGCCAGGTGTTAAAGCATGATCGGCAACAGCTGATTTATCAGGTTGAATGAGCCAGATACATCTATTATGTTCCTTAATGCGAGTGCGTATTGTTCTCGAAGTCTGCCCGATGTAAACCTTGCCACAAGTACAGGGAACTCTGTAGATACCCGGTTGTTGCAATTTAGGCAAACTGTCCTTAGTTGGTCGCAGGAGTTGCCTAATCTTAACAGAAGTTCCAAATACAGTCCGTATATTGTACCGACGTAGGATTTTAGCAATACGATCCGTCGTGTTATGTATGTACGGAAGGTAAGCAGTTCCTCTTACATCTCTTTTCTCAACTGACGTCCTATTATTATTAGTTGGTTTCAGAACCGTAGAAATCAAAGCCTTGCTATAACCGTTGCTCTCAAAGGTGGTTCGCAAGGTCTTAATTTCTTCTTGTAAATAAGACACTTCACAAATCCTCCTAGCCCTGGTAGTTAGAGTTGTAATGATACCATGTTTCTGGGCAGGGTGATGGTGAGAACTTGCGTGGAGATATCTATTGGTGTGTGTTGGCTTACGAAAAACGCTGTGTCCTAAAGATCCATCCTCTTTCTTGGTGACGAGAACATCTAAAAAAGGTATTTTGCCGTCAGATTCCTTTTCCATGGTGAAACAAATAGAAGGGTGCTGGAGATTAAGGTGATCCAGGAAATGGCTAAGATTTTCCTCACCTTCCGTCCAAACAACGAACGTGTCATCCACATAACGCCACCAGATCTTCGGTTTGAAAGGAGCCGACGACAAAGCTTTCTCATCAAAGTTCTCCATGAAGAAATTAGCCACAACAGGAGAGAGAGGACTACCCATAGTCACACCATCAGTCTGCTCATAAAAATTCCCATTCCATAGAAAGTAGGAGGAGGTCATGCAGTGATAAAAAAAAGTCTTGTGATGTCTTCAGGAAAAAAGCCATTAATGAGAGACATAACACCATCAATAGGTACTCTCGTAAACAGAGACACCACGTCGATACTCACGAGGATATCACCCGGCTGAAGTTTTATAGCTTTCAACTTTTCCACGAAGTGTGTGGAATCCTTAATGTACGAAGGCGTGTTACCCAGAAGCGGCTGAAGTAGTCTACCTAAGTATTTGGAAAGGGCATATGTAGGAGAACCAATCGTACTAACAATAGGTCTACGAGGAACATCTTTTTATGTATTTTAGGAAGACCATAGAGTCTCGGAGGAATAGCATCGCCTGGAAGGAGAGTCTTCGCTGCATCCGCTGGAATAGATGATTGCTTGATCAATTTGACGGTGACATTTGAGTAGCGAGTAGTAGGATCACGACTATTAATCCTATATACAGGATCTGATAACAAAGACGAGATCTTGGAATCATAATCAACCTTATCCAACACCACTGTCGCGTTACCCTTGTCAGCGGGGAGAACGATAATGTCAGAATTGTCCCTTAGATCTTTAAGTGCCCGGCTTTCGCCTTGTTTTAAGTTGGTGTTAGGTGGCTTAGCGGTCTTGAGAACTCTGGAACATTCTTGCTTGGCTTCCTCGGCCTCTTCAGGTGTGAGGTTATGTACCGAGGATTCTACAGATGTAATAAGTTCTTCAATAGGAATTCTTCTAGGCGCTACAGCAAAATTGAGACCTTTGGCGAGAACTGCCTGTTGGGTATCATTTAGGGGCTTGCTGGACAAATTTACGACAACCTTGTTAGCATCAAGTCTAATGGCTTGAGATTTCTGCAACTGACATAACCTATCATATTTGGAAATATGTCTTTCCCTCACCTGATCTAGAACGCTGTTAGCTTGCACTGAAGAAATACGATCAAAGATCTTCCATATTTCCTCACTTACGAAGTTCTAGAGGCGTAGATGTAGCTGTAGTAGCTCCCTCGAAATAAAATCCAACTTCTTACGAGTATGCTGTAACCTCTCTATCACTAACGCCTTGCTTGCATGACGATAGATTCTCGTTGCGTTAGGTGTACTAAAGGTATGCTTCAACATAACAAATTTCGGTAGAATATCATGATCCCGGAATCTTAGGAGAAAAGCGAGTGAAGAGATTAGACACACCTTCATGCGTCGTAACCTACTAAATCTAGACATCAGTCGGAAAATATCCTCCCCATAGAGGTTTCTAATATTATCATTTAGACTTTCACGGCCCGTGTTACTTTTCATAATGTTGAATTTTGGGCTTATGCCGTGTTTTATTATATTAACATTCCACGCGTTTCGAAAGAAACCATGTCTTTCTTCGTCAGGAAATCTGGAATACGACAATGATTGCTAAGAGAAAGCAACAAAGAACATTTGGAATGTGCCCAAAGATGGACGCCATTATAGCCCCATATTAGGGACAACGGAAAACAGCAGTGAATTACCTTCTCAGGGTTCTGATAATAGGTAGCCAGGATTCACTGAGACTGTAGCCGGTGTCGCGGTTGAAATTACCTGGGTGTTTACGTATTTCACCCGCCTCCCGGATGATTCTGGGACGATATTGCTTTATACGGGCAAGAACATCCACTCCTTGGAACATGACATCATGGCCAGGTGTTAAAGCATGATCGGCAACAGCTGATTTATCAGGTTGAATGAGCCTGATACATCTATTATGTTCCTTAATGCGAGTGCATATTGGTCTCGAAGTCTGCCCGATGTAAACCTTGCCACAAATACAGGGAACTCTGTAGATACCCGGTCGTTGCAATTTAGGCAAACTGTCCTTAGTTGGTCGCAGGAATTGCCTAATCTTAACAGAAGTTCCAAATACAGTCCGTATGTTGTACCGACGTAGGATTTTAGCAATACGATCCGTCGTGTTATGTATGTACGGAAGGTAAGCAGTTCCTCTTACATCTCTTTTCTCAACTGACGTCCTATTATTATTAGTTGGTTTCAGAACCGTAGAAATCAAAGCCTTGCTATAACCGTTGCTCTCAAAGGTGGTTCGCAGGGTGTTAATTTCTTCTTGTAAAGAAGACACTTCACAAATCCTCCTAGCCCTGGTAGTTAGAGTTGTAAGGATACCATGTTTCTGGGCAGGGTGATGGTGAGAACTTGCGTGGAGATATCTATTGGTGTGTGTTGGCTTACGAAAAACGCTGTGTCCTAAAGATCCATCCTCTTTCTTGGTGACGAGAACATCTAAAAAAGGTATTTTGCCGTCAGATTCCTTTTCCATGGTGAAACAAATAGAAGGGTGCTGGAGATTAAGGTGATCCAGGAAATGGCTAAGATTTTCCTCACCTTCCGTCCAAACAACGAACGTGTCATCCACATAACGCCACCAGATCTTCGGTTTGAAAGGAGCCGACGACAAAGCTTTCTCTTCAAAGTTCTCCATGAAGAAATTAGCCACAACAGGAGAGAGAGGACTACCTATGGCCACACCATCAGTCTGATCATAAAAATTCCCATTCCATAGAAAGTAGGAGGAGGTCATGCAGTGATAAAAAAAAGTCTTGTGATGTCTTCAGGAAAAAAAGCCATTAATGAGAGACATAACACCATCAATAGGTACTCTCGTAAACAGAGACACAACGTCGAGACTCACTAGGCTATCACCCGGCTTAAGTGTTATAGCTTTCAACTTTTCCACGAAGTGTGTGGAATCCTTAATGTACGAAGGCGTGTTACCCAGAAGCGGCTGAAGTTGTCTACCTAAGTATTTGGAAAGGGCATATGTAGGAGAACCAATCGTACTAACAATAGGTCTACGAGGAACATCTTCCTTATGTATTTTAGGAAGACCATAGAGTCTCGGAGGAATAGCATCGCCTGGAAGGAGAGTCTTCGCTGCATCCGCTGGAATAGATGATTGCTTGATCAATTTGACGGTGACATTTGAGTAGCGAGTAGTAGGATCACGACTATTAATCCTATATACAGGATCTGATAACAAAGACGAGATCTTGGAATCATAATCAACCTTATCCAACACCGCTGTCACGTTACCCTTGTCAGCGGGGAGAACGATAATGTCAGAATTGTCCCTTAGATCTTTAAGTGCCCGGCTTTCGCCTTGTTTTAAGTTGGTGTTAGGTGGCTTAGCGGTCTTGAGAACTCTGGAACATTCTTGCTTGGCTTCCTCGGCCTCTTCAGGTGTGAGGTTATGTACCGAGGATTCTACAGATGTAATAAGTTCTTCAATAGGAATTCTTCTAGGCGCTACAGCAAAATTGAGACCTTTGGCGAGAACTGCCTGTTGGGTATCATTTAGGGGCTTGCTGGACAAATTTACGACAACCTTGTTAGCATCAAGTCTAATGGCTTGAGATTTCTGCAACTGACATAACCTATCATATTTGGAAATATGTCTTTCCCTCACCTGATCTAGAACGCTGTTAGCTTGCACTGAAGAAATACGATCAAAGATCTTCCATATCTCCTCACTTACGAAGTTCGAGAGGCGTAGATGTAGCTGTAGTAGCTCCCTCGAAATAAAATCCAACTTCTTACGAGTATGCTGTAACCTCTCTATCACTAACGCCTTGCTTGCACGACGATAGATTCTCGTTGCCTTAGGTGTTCTGAAGGTATGCTTCAACATAACAAATTTCAGTAGAATATCATGATCCCGGAATCTTAGGAGAAAAGCGAGTGAAGAGATTAGACACACCTTCTTGCGTCGTAACCTACTAAATCTAGACATCAGTCGGAAAATATCCTCCCCATAGAGGTTTCTAATATTATCATTTAGACTTTCACGGCCCGTGTTACTATTCATTATGTTGAATTTTGGGCTTATGCCGTGTTTTATTATATTAACATTCCACGCGTTTCGAAAGAAACCATGTCTTTCTTCGTCAGGAAATCTGGAATACGACAATGATTGCTAAGAGAAAGCAACAAAGAACATATAGAAGGTGCCCAAAGATGGACGCCATTATAGCCCCATGTTAGGGACAACGGAAAACAGCAGTAAATTACCTTCTCAGGGTTCTGATAATAGGTAGCCAGGATTCACTGAGATTGTAGCCAGTGTCGCGGTTGAAATTATCTGGGTGTTTACGTATTTCAACCGCCTCCCTGATGATTCTGGGACGATATTGCTTTATACGGACAAGAACATCCACTCCTTGGAACATGACACCATGGCCAGGTGTTAAAGCATGATCGGCAACAGCTGATTTATCAGGTTGAATGAGCCTGATACATCTATTATGTTCCTTAATGCGGGTGCATATTGTTCTCGAAGTCTGCCCGATGTAAACCTTGCCACAAGTACAGGGCACTCTGTAGATACCCGGTTGTTGCAATTTAGGCAAACTGTCCTTAGTTGGTCGCAGGAATTGCCTAATCTTAACAGAAGTTCCAAATACAGTCCGTATGTTGTACCAACGTAGGATTTTAGCACTACGATCCGTCGTGTTATGTATGTACGGAAGGTAAGCAGTTCCTCTTACATCTCTTTTCTCAACTGACGTCCTATTATTATTTGTTGGTTTCAGAACCGTAGAAATCAAAGCCTTGCTATAACCGTTGCTCTCAAAGGTGGTTCGCAAGATCTTAATTTCTTCTTGTAAAGAAGACACTTGACAAATCCTCCTAGCCCTGGTAGTTAGAGTTGTAAGGATACCATGTTTCTGGGCAGGGTGATGGTGAGAACTTGCGTGGAGATATCTATTGGTGTGTGTTGGCGTACGAAAAACGCTGTGTCCTAAAGATCCATCCTCTTTCTTGGTGACGAGAACATCTAAAAAAGGTATTTTGCCGTCAGATTCCTTTTCCATGGTGAAACAAATAGAAGGGTGCTGGAGATTAAGGTGATCCAGGAAATGGCTAAGATTTTCCTCACCTTCCGTCCAAACAACGAACGTGTCATCCACATAACGCCACCAGATCTTCGGTTTGAAAGGAGCCGACGACAAAGCTTTCTCTTCAAAGTTCTCCATGAAGAAATTAGCCACAACAGGAGAGAGAGGACTACCCATGGCCACACCATCAGTCTGCTCATAAAAATTCCCATTCCATAGAAAGTAGGAGGAGGTCATGCAGTGATAAAAAAGTCTTGTGATGTCTTCAGGAAAAAAGCCATTAATGAGAGACATAACACCATCAATAGGTACTCTCGTAAACAGAGACACCACGTCGAGACTCACTAGGATATCACCCGGCTGAAGTGTTATAGCTTTCAACTTTTCCACGAAGTGTGTGGAATCCTTAATGTACGAAGGCGTGTTACCCAGAAGCGGCTGAAGTAGTCTACCTAAGTATTTGGAAAGGGCATATGTAGGAGAACCAATCGTACTAACAATAGGTCTAAGAGGAACATCTTCCTTATATATTTTAGGAAGACCATAGAGTCTCGGAGGATAGCATCGCCTGGAAGGAGAGTCTTCGCTGTATCCGCTGGAATAGATGATTGCTTGATCAATTTGACGGTGACATTTGAGTAGCGAGTAGTAGGATCACGACTATTAATCCTATATACAGGATCTGATAACAAAGACGAGATCTTGGAATCATAATCAACCTTATAACTTATCCAACACCACTGTCACGTTACACTTCTCAGCGGGGAGAACGATAATGTCAGAATTGTCCCTTGGATCTTTAAGTGCCCGGCTTTCGCCTTGTTTTAAGTTGGTGTTAGGTGGCTTAGCGGTTCTGAGAACTCTGGAACATTCTTGCCTGGCTTCCTCGGCCTCTTCAGGTGTGAGGTGATGTACCAAGGATTCTACAGATGTAATAAGTTCTTCAATAGGAATTCTTCTAGGCGCTACAGCAAAATTGAGACCTTTGCCGAGAACTGCCTGTTGGGTATCATTTAGGGGCTTGCTGGACAAATTTTCGACAACCTTGTTAGCATCAAGTCTAATGGTTTGAGATTTCTGCAACTGACATAACCTATCATATTTGGAAATATGTCTTTCCCTCACCTGATCTAGAACGCTGTTAGCTTGCACTGAAGAAATACGATCAAAGAACCCAAGTGACATATAAACACTTCCCACACAATGCATCCAAACAGGGATCAGACACTGTTTACAGCGACACCATCACGTGAGGGCGCTACCGCTGCAGTAGTCGCCCCACGCAGATGTGGGGTGAGGGGATGGTGTAGGTGTGCATGGCAGCCAAGCAGGGTTTGCAGAGCGACCGCTATATGGCCCTTGCTACCCCATCTGCGATATCATGACGTCGGGGACCTCCACATTGCAGTATAAAATGCTTCCTCTGGTGTACACCGGTGTCACCTTCTAATGTCCTTCAACCATGAATTTCTGTGTCTCCCAGTGGATCATTTTCCTTGATCTTTCCTCCAATAATTAGCTGTAATAATTGGTACCTCTCGTTTCGCATGATGTAACCTAGGTATTGTGTCTTTCTTTGCTTTATAACATGCAGCAGATCTTTTTGCTATGCCATCCGATGTAGGACCTCGACATTTGAAACTTTCAATATCCAAGGTATGCGCAGGAGACGACGATATAGATACATTTAAAAGGCATCGATTCGTTTCTCAATAGAAGGATCCATGGTCCAGAATTCGCAACCATATAGAAGAACAGAAAATATGTAACAACGGATCATGCGGATTCGCAACTGTAGACTGAGATCTGATCGTACAAAGAATTTCCGCAAGGTAAAGAATTGTTTCCTGGCCTGTTCAATTCTAGATTTTATTTCTTGTTTGGAGTCACATTGTTCGTTCAATATGATGCCCAAGTATTTGAAGGAGGACACTTGTTCAACTATATTATTATTTATTGTGAGATTTGCTCTTATTGTCTATTTAGAGAACACCATCATTTTTGTTTTTAAATCGTTCACACACAAGCCAAATTCTTCACTGTGTTCTAAGCAATTTACCATGTGTTTAAGGGTAGATAATTTATCTGCTATGACAACAGTATTATCAGCATATCTAATATTATTAATACATTTTCCATTTATATTGATCCCTCCACCTTCTACCAGAGATTCTTTAAATATTGCCTCGGAATAAATGTTGAACAAAAGCGGTGACAGAACACAACCCAGACGAACACCTTTTCTCATTGAAGCCGTTTCTGAAGATCCTTGAACTGTTTTAACATCCGCAGTCTGATTCCAATATAGATTACTTATGATGCGTAAATCATTGCGGTCAATACCAGTTGATCTCAGTATTTCTATCAACTTTTCATGTCTGACACAATCAAAAGTTATTTTGCAGTCTATAAAACATGCATATGCATCGACATTCATGTCTACACATCTCTGTATTAGTTAATTCAAGTAGAAGGGTGCCTCACGTGTACCGACCCCATTTCTGAACCCAAACTGATTCTGTTCCATGTGAGATTCACATTTCTTATATATGCGAGTGTGAACGATTCGTAAGAATGTTTTGAGTACGTGAGATATCAAACTAATCATTCGATAATCATCGCATTGAGATGAGTTAGGCTTTTTTGGTAATGGTATGAAGGTTGATTTCAACCAATGAGATGGTATAACTCCAGAAATATATATATTTTATTGAACAGGGATTTTAGGGTATTAAAGCCGGTAGATTCTTGCTCAATCATTACTTTAAGAACTTCAGCATAAACTCCATCTGTGGTGTATTCTTGTAATACACGGTAAGATAGAGTATACTTTTATTGCTCTTTGCTTGTTCCTTCCTTCCTTTTTCTCAAACACCAACAGTGATCTTCTATTTTCTCCTTGCTGTTTAGGGTTCTCATGTTACTTGTGAGTCTGTTCTAGATATATATCTTCCATGACCGACCTAGCGTCATCTAGCAGCGAATCTCTGAAGTTCCTCAATTCTTCCCTGTGCAAGAGGACTTCCTTATCAATCTGGCCACCAGATCTCGTCGTCATCGCCAGCTATCATCTCCGTGATCAAGAGAACTTCGTCTACTTTTTCACCCACCAGGCTGCGATAGTGTCGCCTACTATCAACTCTTTGAAGACCATTTCATCAAGAAGAAATTATTTTTGTTGTTGTCATGTTGGTTATTCTTATATGCATTCCTTTTGTTTCCTACCCCCACTCTTTTCCCTTCCCTGTTCCCTCTGTGCTTCGCTGAGCGTCTCTCACTTGTATGTCGGCAGTCGACTTAGTCAAAGCTCAACTAGAGCTAGCCTCCTCAACTAAGGAGGCATTATTCTATTTCCACGCCATGTTGGAACTTTAAGCTTATCCGTCAAAGGGAACTTCACCTTCGCCATGAAGCAAAGATAAGTACAGACTTCAGGTTCTAACCTCATTCTCATCGTTTATAATAACTACATGCTTTTAACGATCATTTTATAGGCAGTGTGAGATTACTATATTTGAGGCAATAATCATCCTTCCCGGGATTTCCATGTTGAGCTTTTGTTTGTCTAAGCCAATCATAATAGAAAGCAGCATTTCTTATGAGAAATCTTCTCACAACGTGGGATACCATTGAATTACCCACTGTCTGTAAAATACTCAGCTCTTTCCACCGCTGGAATAACTTTGGCCCTATTCTTCAGTTAGGATTGTTCTGGAACCTTCCAGATTCTGCACTCTATCTACCAGTCGCGCCGTCATGTATTTTACACTCACATGTGGGAATACTATTTCAAATTAAGGAATCTTCCTTATTAATAACTGCTCAATAGCTAATTTTTCTTCCTCCGTTGGGATTTTCTCTGGCGTATTTAATGATAATCTACAACCTTCACAAGCAATAGACTCTCGCCTATCTAGTGCAACTAGTTATTTTCCATAATTGCAATAACTTTCTTTGCCATAAACTTTTGTGCTACTACAGTGAACTTTTCATCCACTTTAACAGACTATAGTGAACACCAGTGCTTGTTCAACATTTCTTCCGCGTCGCGTTCGTCCGAATACCATAAATAAGGCCATGAACATTTATCCTCAATCCCAGTTGATCTTTCCTAAACTTCTTACTAAGAAACCATAATAATAAAATTGTTACTTTAGGTCTTTTTCAATGAGGTGTCACTCTAAAGACGTGCCCTCCCCTTTTGCTTATATATCATTAAGTCTGCATAACTATGTGTCTGGTACACGTTTCAAACTTACATTGTTTCTCCCTTCTAATTAGGGAATACAATTCTTTCAACTCTTAAGTGAGTTATTTCTAGGTTTCACGAAAGGGAAACTTGCCCCATTTGTCTCGTGATTCCTACTTGAACATAGGAGGTCTAGAACCTTCCTTTTCACTTTCTCTTCAGGTTTCACATTAAGTGACCTGCCCTATTTGTATAACTACTAAGAAAAGAGTAATTCAGCTTGAATATAAGAAGTTAAGGGGAACTTCTATTTTATTCTTCCTTTTTTTGTTATTGTTATTTCCGAAGTTGTGACTCTTTCTAGGATATTTTCTTAGAAATTTCTTAAAGTACACACCTTGTACTCGATTTATTGTCTAACTTTAATCACTTTAATTGTCTTTGAATTTTGTATTTTATCTTCGCCATTTCAAAATCTTGCGAAGATTTTAAAACATATAAAGGTTTGAAACCAAATGAATTGTTAATTGCCTGGCGCAAACTTTAGATGTTTTTCGGAGGTCTGTGACCCCATTTGTTACAAAGTCTAAATTATATATTTGTTAAAAAACTACTACCCAATATTGTTAAATTCATTACACTCTTTTGCATTGTTAAATAAATTCAAAGTTTCCTTTTTGACTCATCATTTCTCTAACATAACGGTTAGACAAGATCCTGTCTTCCCAGACTCTTCCTAGGTTCATGCCCTCGTTAATGCAAATAAATCTCTTGATAGGGTTTTCACCACTTGTTGCATTTGAGCAAGAACTCTTAGTTGACAACTTGGTAAAGTCTCTCTTAGCTTTAATAGCTAATTCTGTCTGGCCAGTAAGGCAAGCATAGCTCGCTACGCCAGCTTCTTGCTTGTGGAGATTCTTTCCAACACTTATTATTGGTTTTTTAAAATATAAGTGTTTCTCCTTGCCTAAACTTTTAGTCGGCTCTTTGCTGGGTAAATGCTCAGCCATTTCCAAATGCAACTATTGGTGCACTTACCATAATTATTCCCAAAAGTATAATTGTTTTATTCCTATCCTTCTTGGAAGCATTTGGTTGCTCTTTAGGAATTCTACAAACTCGAAAACAAAAAAATATCAAAACCTATTAAAATTATTGGCATTCTTCAAATTACTTGTCAAAAACAAACTCCTTTGAACAGATACATAATAAATCTGGTACTCTCTGTCTTGCCAGACCATCACCCTTCCCCATAGTAGGCATATGTATGCTTGAGAGGGAATACGCTAAAGCCACTCTCTTGCAAACCACCCAAGTTCCAGCCGCGTCTCCCGTTAGCTTTGCCCAGGTCCCTACTCACTTTAGGTATCGGAAAGCTGATTTGCAGTGGCAGTCACCTGTTAGTATATTTAAAGTTAAACTTATAACTTTTGTAGGACTCTCCTCCTATTTCTCCATCCTTTTTCTTCAGTCCGAAACCCAATTCCTTTTCTTCATCTTCCCTTGGTGGTTAGGTTATTCCCAAGTCAATAATCTACCCAAAATTTGGTGCCGAAACCCGGGAGAGTCCATTTGTCCTTTTTTTATTCTTTTTCAAGGGTTATTTGACAATATTTTGCAAATAATTAATATCTGCTTTGAATATTTCAGCTATAACTACATCGTGCAAAGCTTGTGAAGTGGAAAGAGGCCACTCCTGTCTCCTTTGGTGTGTCCCTTTCTTTCAACTTATTTGCTGCTGCCAGCCTGACAGCATTTTCAAGGTTCCACAGTTTCCTAAGTTATACTTTAATCTACCTACCTTGTCATGCATGGCTCCTACTGAAAATGATAAGGATGAAAAACTTACTTCTAAACGAGCATCCTATAAAGGGCAAATTACCCTATTTAGAAAATACATCAAACAGCTAGATCCCTCAGAAGCTCAATTAGACTTGTTAAAACATCGTGTAAGGGATTTTGAACGTTCATATGAAAATTATTGTAACATCCAAACTGAAATAGAAACTTGTATGCTGAATCAAACCGAAAATCGAGTCGAAGTAGAAAACCAATATTATGAAGGTATAGGTTCTGCTTTCAAAATAATACGCCAACTCGAAGAAGAACAGAAAAAAGACACTTCTGTTCTTGGTTCCCTTCACGAACAACAAACTTCTTTTCGCGATGGTACTCACAAGCCCAAACCAATTCTACCTAAGATTGATTTACCCCACTTCTCTGGAGACGAATCTACTTGGGATTCTTTCTATGAATTATTTTGCTCTCTTGTTCATGACAATGAAGACATTCAAGTCATCTACAAGTTTCATTACTTGAGATCTATCCTCCGAGGTCAAGCTCTGCAGTTAGTTGAAGCACTCCTATTAAGTGCCGAAAATTACCCCATTGCCTTTAACTTATTGAAAGAAAGATACGGAAATTTACGGTTACGAATTCAACGCCATATGAAGGCTCTATTTAACCTACCTGCGTCACAGCACAATGACGTCACTAGTTTGCGTACTCTCATTGATAGTACTCAACTTCACGTTAAAGCTCTGCCCCAATTAGATCAACCAACTGAACACTGGGACACTTTCCTAATACGTTTTGTGGTTTCTAAAGTTGATGTTGCTACACTCAAGGCTTGGGAGATTGAACTTTCTAGAGAAGACGATTACTCTTACGAGCATTTAGTCACTTTCATAAATGCTAGATGCCAACTCTTAACCGCTTTAGCTAATCAAAGTGAACCCTCATCCCCGAGTTCTAAATTTGAATTAATGTCTCTTAAACCCAAAAGCGTACGCTTAGCGTCTAGTACTCAAAAACCTGGGTCCAGCTCATCTAAACATAAATCAAACACTACTGGTTACCCAACTAGGTCTAGTGAACGCCGTATTGCTAGCTCTCTTGTTTTAAACACTCAAAGTGAACCCCGCAAGAGTTTAAATGAACCTTTAAAGTGCATACTTTGTAAAGATTCCCATGCCTTATATCTATGTAAATCCTTTAAAGAACTGTCAGTCGACGACAGAAGAAAATTAGTTTCCCAGAACAAACATTGCTTCAACTGCCTAGCGCCCACGCATTCTGCTTCAAATTGCAAGTCCACAAGACTTTGCTTCCATTGTGAAAAAGCTCATCACACTTTACTACATCGTCATGATCAGGCAAGGTCATCGACAGCATCTACTGCTCAGAAAAGTGATAATGCTAACAGTTCCAATGCTTCATCGTACATTCAAAATGCCAAGTCCATTCGTAGTGCCCAAGTATTATTGTCTACTGTCCAAATCGAAGTTCAAGATAACTTTGGCAACTGGGTCCGTGCACGCGGTCTTCTTGATTCAGCGGCAACTGAAGATTTTGTATCTAATTCTTTGATTAGAAAACTAGGCCTACCTGTAAACCCCACTTCTATTAACGTATCGGGCATTAACAGCTCAAAATCGCAAGCTTTACAGTTCTCAAAGCTAACCATAAGAGACATTTGTCACAGAAACAACTTTCTCAAACTGAATTGTCTCATTCTCAATAGCATTGGAGAAGACACTCCAAGTCACTCTGTGGATATTTCAGGGTTAAACATTCCCTCGCATTTAAGACTAGCCGATCCTTTGTTCAACATACAAAACCCCATTGACATACTCTTCAGTGCCAATGTTTCCTGGAATTGCCTTCGTAAACAGGTTCGCAAGTTATCCTCAAACGTGGTCGCCAGAGACACTAATTTTGGATGGATCGTCACCGGTCAACTTCCCCATTATTCTCCCCAACCCGCATCGCAATGTTACTTCGCCAATACTGACCTGGAACAGTTCTGGAGGCTCGAAAGCGTTGATCCTCCTAACGTGACCTCTTCATAAAATGAATTCTGTGAGCAACTTTTTCTGAACACCACCACTCGTTCTTCTGATGGCCGGTTCATTGTTCAAATGCCAAGATTACATAATCCCCCTAAACTTATTAACTCTCAACACAAAGCTCGAAAAGCTCTCTTTGCTATCGAGAGCAAATTCAAGAAAGAGCCTCTCGTTAAACAGCAGTACACTGATTTCATGGATGAGTATGAAAGCTTAGATCATATGGAAGTTGTTAACAAATGTGATGATGAATTGCACCCCCCAATTGAAACGGTTTTCTTAAATTATCATCCCGTGTGGAAAAACCCTCTTATAAAGGATAAAATCCGAGTTGTTTTCAATGGCTCATCACCTGACGTTAATGGCAACAGCCTTAACGATACTCTTTACTCTGGTCCAGCTATTCAGTCAGATCTATCTGCTATAGTCTTAAACTTTCGATTATTTCCCATAGCTGTCATAGCGGATATAAAACAGATGTACTGTCAAGTTTTAATTCAGCCTGAACAACGAGATCTCCAAAGAATCTTGTGACGCGATGAAATCAGTAAGCCCATTAAGGTATTTCGTTTAAAAACGGTTACTTATGGCTTAAAACCTTCCTCTTTCCTTGCTATCCGATCCCTACACTTGCTAGCCTCTCAAGATGGTCATTTATTTGATTCTAAAGCTTCTGAAGCACTAACTACGTCATTCTATGTTGACGATTATTTGCAGTCCTTCCCCACTCTGGAGGAAGCTTCTTTCGTGTCCTTAGAACTTCAGGCATTGCTAAGGAATGGAGGTTTCCCACTTCATAAGTGGAATTCCAACTCTCCTGAGTTTCTCGCCCAGTTTCCTATTGAAGACGTAGATCCCTCCTCTGTCGAAATTTGTGGAAACTCCGAATCCATAAAAACTCTTGGAGTTCATTGGTGCAATAGCACTGACACTCTCATCTACAAAGTTTCGCTCGCAGAAGAGCTCCCTAACACAAAAAGACAAATTCTCTCTGAAATTGCAAAAAAAAAAATGATCCGTTTCAATTCCTTGCCCCAGTTATCGTCATAGCCAAACTTTTCATGCAAGAGCTATGGTCGCTCAAATATGATTGGGACGACACTGTTCCCCTTTCTTTTCTTAACAGATGGCTCTCTTTTCGCAGCAATTTGCTTGATCTTTCCCTTATTGAAATTCCCAGGAATTTAATTAACGCTCATCCTAATGCATCTTTCTTCCTTCATGTGTTCGCGGACAGTTCCGAAGAAGCTTACGGTTGCTGTGCATATTTGGTTCATTGCAGTTCATTAAATGGATCTTCAGTTTCCAACCTTGTTTGTGCCAAATCGAAGGTGGCTCCTCTTAAAACTATCACTTTGCCTAGACTTGAATTGTGTGCTGCACTCATGGCCGTAGAACTTGTTAAGAAATTACGAGAAGTTATAAAGGTCGAATTCTCGCAAATCTATCTTTGGAGCGATTCCATGATCACCCTTTCTTGGATCGCCAAAAACCCCTCTCATTGGCAAACTTTTGTTGCAAATAGGGTCTCCAAAATTCAAACTCTTTCTTCAGGATGTCAATGGAGGCATGTGCCCAGCGCTGACAACCCAGCCGACATTATCTCTCGTGGATGTTTACCCTCTCAATTGGCAGCTTCCCAGTTGTACTGGCATGGGCCCTCGTGGTTAATCGAAGACTCTTCTTGTTGGCCTTCTAAACCTCCAGCTACAAACTCCAACTTGCCTGACGCTAAAGTATCTCTATCTACCGCTTCGTGTCTTGTTTCCAACGATTCTCATCCCTTGTTGTCCCGCTATTCTCCCTTTCACAAATTAATTCGAATTGTCGCCTATCTTCTTAGATGGAAATATCTTGTGGTTGACCAACCTCTTCTCCCCAAACCACACCTTACCAATAATGAATTGAATCTCGCTACCATTAAGGTTTTACAACTGACACAGCAAGAAGCCTTTTCTTCTGAATTGTCTTTACTTTCTTCTAAAAGGGATCTTCCCAAATCCAGTCGTCTTCGTGCTTTGGCCCCGTTCCTTGATGACAATGGGTTACTCAGGGTAGGTGGTAGGCTCTCGCAATCTTTGCTCTCTGAGGACAAAAAGCATCCCGTTATTTTGCCTTCTAAACATCACGTAACTTCCTTAATTATACGTGACTTCCATTATCGCAATCTGCATGTTGGTACACGCACTCTGTTTTGCCTCTTAAGGGAAAAGTACTGGATTATAAATGGAATTCACGAAGTTTCCTCTGTAATTCACAAGTGCATTCCTTGCTTCAAAGCGAAACCTAAAGTCAATACTCAATTAATGACCGATCTGCCCTCCTTTCGCTCTTCTCCTATACGTCCATTTGCTCTAACTGGTGTGGACTATATGGGTCCGTTCCAATATCAACGAAATTCCCCTGAAGCTAAACGCAAATTTTTGGTAAGCTCTATGTTTCTCTCTTTGTTTGCATGGTTACTGGCGCAATCCATTTGGAATTAGTAACGAATGCCTCTACTTCTTACTTTTTATCAGCTGTCTCTCGCTTCGCTGCTAGGCGTGGTGTTCCTTCAGAGATGTTCTCTGATAACGCTTCCACTTTTGCGGGCGCAGCTTCCTTGTGGAAGAAAGCTCTCACATCTTCTCCTGCCATGGAAAAGATTTCTAATTTTTCCTACTCAAAGGGTTTCAAATGGCGTTTTATACCTCCCTACGCTCCTCATCACGGTGGTAGGTGGGAATCCTGCGTAAAGCTCACTAAACGTCATTTAAGAAAGGTTTTAGGTAATCGCATTCTGACTTATGAAGAATTTAATTCAGTGTCCGTTCTAATTGAAGGTGTTGTTAATTCTCGCCCTTTAACTCCGCTTTCCAATGACACTGATGACCTGCTTCCACTCACACCTGGTCACTTCCTTATAGGCACTTATCTTTCTGCCCCTCCTCCCCTTTCCAGCTCTTACAGGGATTCTAATCTACCTATCGTTTGGCGAAAACTTGAAGCCCTCCGCAATTCTTTCTGGAAGAGGTGGAACTTGGAATATTTAACTTCCTTGCAACGGAGACAGAAGTGGTTTCTTTCCAGACCCGACATCAGAGTGGGGGACTTGGTCCTGGTTAGGGATGTTCCTCCTCCCCTGGTCTGGACTTATGGTAGAGTGACCGAGTGATATCCTGGAAGGGATGGGAGAGTCAGGGTGGCCAGAATCTTGACCACTAACGGTCAGATCACAAGACCACTGTCTTGAATTGCCCCATTACCTTTAAATGTTTAATTGTTTATCCTGCTCTCTGTTGGTGTTTCCCCTCCCAGCTTGGTGTATTCTTGGAATACACGGTAAGATAGAGTATACTTTTATTGCTCTTTGCTTGTTCATTCCTTCCTTTTTCTCAAACACCGACAGTGATCCTCTATTTTCTCCTTGCTGTTTAGGGTTCTCATGTTACTTGTGAGTCTGTTCTAGATATAAATCTTCCATGACCCACCTAGCGTCATCTAGCAGCGAATCTCTGAAGTTCCTCAATTCTTCCCTGTGCAAGAGGACTTCCTTATCAATCTGGCCACCAGATCTAGTCGCCATCGCCAGCTATCATCTCCGTGATCAAGAGAACTTCGTCTACTTTTTCACCCACCAGGCTGCGATAGTGTCGCCTACTATCAACTCTTTGAAGACCATTTCATCAAGAAGAATTTTTTTTGTTGTCATGTTGGTTATTCTTATATGCATTCCGTTTGTTTCCTACCCCCACTCTTTTCCCTTCCCTGTTCCCTCTGTGCTTCCCTGAGCGTCTCTCACTTGTACGTCGGCAGTCGACTTAGTCAGTCAAAGCTCAACTAGAGCTAGCCTCCTCAACTAAAGAGGCATTCTTCTAATTCCACGCCATGTTGGAACTTTAAGCTTATCCGTCAAAGGGAACTTCACCTTCGCCATGAAGCAAAGATAAGTACAGACTTCAGGTTCTAACCTCATTCTCATCTGGCAATAATCATCCTTCGCTGGATTTCCATTTTGAGCTTTTGTCTGTCTAAGCCAATCTTAATAGAAAGCAGCATTACTTATGAGAAATCTTCTCACAACGTGGGATACCATTGAATTACCCACTGTCTGTAAAATACTCAGCTCGTTCCACCGCTGGAATAACTTTGGCCCTATTCTTCAGTTAGGATTGTTCAGGAACCTTCCAGATTCTGCACTCTATCTACCAGTCGCGCCGTCATGTATTTTACACTCACATGTGGGAATACTATTTCAAATTAAGGAATCTTCCTTATTAAATACTGCTCAATAGCTAATTTTTCTTCCTCCGTTGGGATTTTCTCTGGCGCATTTAATGATAATCTACAACCTTCTCAAGCAATAGACTCTCGCCTATCTAGTGAAACTAGTTATTTTCCATAATTGCAATAACTATCTTTGCCATAAACTTTTGTGCTACTACAGTGAACTTTTCATCCACTTTAACAGACTATAGTGAAAACCAGTGCTTGTTCAACATTTCTTCCGCGTCGCGTTCGTCCAAATACCATAAATAAGGCCATGAACATTTATCCTCAATCCCAGTTGATCTTTCCTAAACCTCTTACTAACAAACCATAATAATAAATTTGTTACTTTAGGTCTTTTTCAATGAGGTGTCACTCTAAAGACGTGCCCTCCCCTTTTGCTTATATATCATTAACTAAGTCTGCATAACTATGTGTCTGGTACACGTTTCAAACTTACATTGTTTCTCCCTTCTAATTAGGGAATACAATTCATTCAACTCATAAGTGAGTTATTTCTAGGTTTCACGAAAGGGAAACTTGCCCCATTTGTCTCGTGATTCCTACTTAAACATAGGAGGTCTTGAACCTTCCTTTCGACTTTCTCTTCAGGTTTCACATTAAGTGACCTGCCCTATTTATATAACTACTAAAAAAAAGTAATTCAGCTTGAATATAAGAAGTTTTAGGAACTTCTATTTTATTCTTCCTGTTCTTGTTATTGTTATTTCCGAAGTTGTTACTCTTTCTAGGTTATTTTCTTAGAAATTTCTTAAAGTACACACCTTGTACTCGATTTATTGTCTAACTTTAATCACTTTAATTGTCTTTAAATTTTGTATTTTATCTTCGCCATTTCAAAATCTTGCGAAGATTTTAAAACATATAAAGGTTTGAAACCAAAAGAATTGTTAATTGCCTGGCGCAAACTTTAGATGTTTTTCGAGGTCTGTGACCCCATTTGTTACAATGTCTAAATTATATATTTGTTAAAAAACTACTACCCAATATTGTTAAATTCATTACACTCTTTTGCATTGTTAAATAAATTCAAAGTTTCCTTTTTGACTCATCATTTCTCTAACATAACGGTTAGGCAAGATCCTGTCTTCCCTGACTCTTCCTAGGTTCATGCCCTCGTTAATGCAAATAAATTTCTTGATAGGGTTTTCACCACTTGTTGCATTTGAGCAAGAACTCTTAGTTGACAACTTGGTAAAGTCTCTCTTAGCTTTAATAGCTAATTATAACTGGCCAGTAAGGCAAGCATAGCTCGCTACGCCAGCTTTCTGCTTGTGGAGATTCTCTCCAACACTTATGGTTTGTTTTTCAAAATATAAGTGTTTCTCCTTGCCTAAACTTTTAGTCGGCTCTTTGCTGGGTAAAAGCTTAGCCATTTCCAAATGCAACTATTGGTGCACTTACCAAAATTATTCCCAAAAGTATAATTGTTTTTTTCCTATCCTTCTTGATAGCATTTGGTTGCTCTTTAGGAATACTACAATCTCGAAAACAAAACAAAATATCAAAACCTATTCAAATTATTGGCATTCTTCAAATTACTTGTCAAAAACAAACTCCTTTGAACAGATACATAATAAATCTGGAACTCTCTGTCTTGCCAGACCATCACCCTTCCCCATAGTAGGCATATGTATGCTTGAGAGGGAATATTCTAAAGCCACTCTCTTGCAAACCGCCCAAGTTCCAGCTGCGTCTCCCGTTAGCTTTGCCCAGGTCCCTACTCACTTTAGGTATCGGAAAGCTGATTTGCAGTGGCAGTCACCTGTTAGTATATTTAAAGTTAAACTTTTAACTTTTGTAGGACTCTCCTCCTATTTCTCCATCCTTTTTCTTCAGTCCGAAATCCAATTCCTTTTCTTCATCATCTTCCCTTGGGGGTTCGGTTATTCCCAAGTCAATAATCTACCCAATCTGGTCCTGTGGTTTTGCCATTCTTTTGAAGTTTTACAGCATGCACAACTTCTCTTGTTGTTATTCCATGCCCTGGCTCATTTATTCTTTCATCAGGCGAAGGAGGATCATTTCTTTCGTCATGGAAAAGGGTATCAATATATTCTTTCCATCTTTTGAGTTTCCCTTCAATATCCGTATTGATTTCATTATTGTCATTTCTCAGAATTTCAACATATTGTTTCCGCTGTAAACCTCTAAGTTCTTTCACTTTCTTATGCAAGTTAAAATAATCATGTTTCTCTTGCAGGACTTCAATTTCTTTACATTTTTCAGTCATCCATATTTCTCGGGCTTCTTTATAATTTCTTTGAATGCTTTTGTGCAGAATGTTTTATTTAATGTGATCTGTGGTTTTATATTTCCTTCTTTCATTCATAAGAGCCAGAATTTCATCTGTCATCCAGGACTGTCGGTTGTTGCTGATGCTGTGTCCGATGTTATTTTCCTGAATTCCAATTATACTCCCTTTTATAGAAATCCAAGTAGGTCCCACCTCTAATGGTCCAGTGCTTCTTATCATTTCCATTTTCTCTTCCAGAACATTTCCTACATCGGTTCTTGTTTCAGAAAGTGTTAATTTTCTAATATCTATGCACTTTGCAAGTTTAACAATCATCTTAGCTTTCCCAAAACGTAGCATTTGAAGGTTTAGTACAACTGGATTGTGATCACTATTTATATCACCACCAGGTTATGCTTTCACAGATGTTACATTCCTCCTTAATGGTTTCTTCATCAAAATGAAATCAATTTGATTCCTAATGATCTTTTCATCACTATAAGCAGGTGATGTCTATGTGTATAATCGCCTAGGAGGAAGTTTGAAGAAAGTGTTGGAAACGAATAGATCGTGTTCTATACAAAATTGTATTAGTCTGTCTCCCCTCAAATTTCGTTCACAAAGACCGTAACTTCCTAGTGTATTACCTACAGCACCTGCTCCGACTTTTGAGTAAAATAACCCTTGACCATTGTTATCTCTCCCTTTTTGGTGAGTTTCATTGCCTCTTCTAAGGCGTCATAAAATAATTGTATTTATTCATCATCTTTATCGGCAGTCTGAATAATGTTCATGATCCGATGCGATGTTTGGAACCTCAATAACATTATCCGACCATTAAGTGGTATAAAATCCAAAACTGATTTTTCAACTAATGATGAAATAAGTATGGCAACTCCGTATCTGTGACTGTTGTCCACGCCTCCTGAGAAGTACATGCATCTTTCCTTTGAGTTTTGAATTCCAGATCCAGGCCATCTTACCTCACTCAGTCCAAGGATGTCAATTTCCAGTCTACATCTTTCTTCCTCCACGTTGGCAAGTTTTCCTGCCATATACAAACTTTGAACATTCCAAGTAACAATTCGTACATTGTTGTCATATATTTTGATATTTCGAGAGCTGTCAAGAACATAATCACTCATAGCAGCGTTCGCAGCATTCCCCTCCCACCACGGAGATACGATTGGGGGAATTGAAACTCCAGATAATAATTTTGCATTGTACTGAGCCATTGCTATGTGAATTTATAGGGATATCCTTGAGGATCTTGAATGCAGTGGTTTTCCGTTGCCTCTGCATACTAATGCCGTTGACCAGAATTGGTTCCTCCGCCTTCAGAGATAATTGCTTATTCCATGAACATTAGTGTGCCCGATTCTATAACTATTCCTCCATTCTCAGAAAGAGTGTAGGAGCAAGGTATAGGGGATCTCCTTACACCGGGAGATATTTGGTCCCTTCATTCGTTAGCCGCCCCCTCTGTACCACGGGGAGGTGAATGCCTGGATTTCACCATAATTGAAACGGGGACCAAAAGGCATATCCCAGTTTCCTTGGTTCCTCTATCACTCCATATCCTGGGAGTTAGTCTGACGTCAGAGCCTTGTTATTTTACTGCAGGGTGAACTACGTGTAAGAAAATGATGGCATTTGGATGAGAATTCTCTCACCTGCCATTAAAATATATCTACTGAAAAGAACTATCAAAATGGATCACATAAACAAAAAATGCAGAATATAAAAGGTTTGGATCTCCAAACACTATATAGGAGTGCCTGCGTTGAATCTTTTAGAAAAGAAATACAAAAATCTTGAGGTAATGTAATATCTTATAGCTAGACCTGCAGGATTCATGCGTTTTCCTTACTAGCACTCACATTGATATTCATTGATCCGAAATCACAACGTGGCTTTGCTTCTTAATCCGCCAGGCCTGTTTACATCTCAGATGAACTCCAGCTGTAGAGAACAGTTGCCTACAAAATGCTCTGTTAGTTACTTCAGGAAGCAACAATCCAAACTCAAGTAGTACTACAGAATGCCCAATAGATGGCAGAAAATGCCAGAGATCGACTCGGCACTCGAAAGCGAATGGGGATTATAAAAAAAATTATAGTCACTGTCATTTACAACTTTTATCGACTGGCGAAGCACTCAACGGGTTAACGAAGGAGGTGAAGAGGATAAGAACTATAGGGATAGACGAAGATTAGAATATATTTAAAAGATTGCTTAGGATGTCGAGATGAAACGATTAACTCAGGTCATAAAGGTACTGCCCCCGTAAATTGAATTATATAGAGACCACGGTGGCTATTTTGGAAAATTATGAAGAAAGTTATGGCATGGATAGTCATGACGTAAGCACGGATGACGCAGACGTTATGCCAGCAGGCTACTTGAGCTGAGATTCTCAGTGACGTCAGCATTTATTCGAGAAAGATCCGAGATTTACGACGCAGTCGCAGGAAACGTGGAATTATGCTGAGGAAGAAATTATGCTATTGGAGGGGAGGCTCGAACCAATGAACGATAGTCTAAAGGAAGACGGAGATTGCTGAAACTATGATATTTTTATTACTTTTTGGAATGCAGAATTGTGGAAATCCATTTGCAGTAGAGGCATTGATCTGGAATTTTGGTGAAATTTATTTTCAGTTTTTGAATTTTGAAAATCCGTCATGTATTGACGAAGTTGGAACTTCTAGCGATGACGCAGTAACACGCTATGGAAGGGATGGATACGCCCCTCATGAAGTTTATAAAAGGCCTTGCGCAGAAGAGAGCAGTCTCATAGCTCATATCGTCAGATCTCAAATCGTCAGAACCTAAGCTCAGATCTTCAGTCTCAGTTCTTATATAGTCGTTTTGGTGAGACGTCGAGTGAAATAAGTAGAAAGAGTCGTCATTAGAACGCGTGGTGAAGCCACCGCAGTGAACGAGATTCGAGCAGACAAGCAGTGCAAGTATACAGTGAGTAAAACTAGGTGAAGTTAAAACGCACATTATAACGCGTCTACAAGATTAGCTATGAACAGTTAGCGGTCGACTATAAGCTAATTCTATTGAGCAGTGCTACATTAAGGAGTGTAGAAAAGTTGAACAATTTCGTGAAGTCATTTTGGAAGATATTGGCAATTTTAGACGACTGACAAAAGTGATTTTCTCACCACCTGAGAAGCACTTTATATCGTCCGATTCTACGCCACGGCTGACACGGCTAGTGCAATAGGGAGACCTCAGATTGCTTTTGTGACACAACGCTACAGTAATATGGAGCAGTTTAATACGGCAGTTTGTTCTACTATTACCATAACCGAAGAGAAGATGGAAGGCTAAAGGACTTTAATGCAATTGGGACATACATCAACGGAGTAAGATAGCAGCATGGAACTTCGCTAATTGCTATTCCACACAAGCGAACATGTGGTGAACGACCATCTACACCCATGTTTCGTGGTTCAACGCTGAATACTATCAAACAGCAATGGAAACGATTTCATACTCACTGAATATGAATATTTCTTCGGAAATTACTACAAAAACTTCATGGCGATTTTCTACTGCAACTTCAGGGATTTTTCAAGAGAGGTCAGGGTAGTCCCGACTCACAAAGAAGAATTTTGCCGGAAGGATGTCTTTCATCTACACGGAGCAGTGCAATTTCCGGAGGAGGAAGCAGTTCGATTCGCCGAGGGTGCTGTTTCCTGTTTGGAGGATGGAGCTCATCTTTAAGTTGGTGAAATGGATCCATCAGCAGTCTTCTTTGGGGAATTTTCCTCTGGAACTTCAATCAGCAGATAAGGTAGTCGTGAACGTTTATTGTTTTATTTGAGTTTCTTAGCGATATCTGAGCAACCATTTTCCCATATTTTCTGTCCTCATGTATTTTGCCCTATATTCTTGTTTGAGATTCCTATTCTCAGTACACCTTGATGAGTTATGCCTTTTTCGACGATTTATTAAGACATTGTTATGTCATGGGCATAGTTAAATGATTTTGGATCAGTTGAGACTGATATTTAGATTTTTCAGTAATTTGCTTATTTTTGTAGTCACGATTTGACTGTAAGTTAATGATTTTCATGGCAGATTTAAATTCAGACAGCGTGTCACTTTACTATAGTAATTCTACCCCAGTTTAATTACTTTGACCAATTTTCTGTCATCATCAAGAAGGAAGAACATTTAAATGATTTTAGAGCGTTAACATCCATTACGTTGTCGACGATCTTGGAAATACTAGTCGTTATTTGAGTTGATTGCAACACAGACATTTATCGTCAGTTATGAACGACCATTGCATCATAGACAATTTTGTGAAAGATGAACTTTAATTATGAATTATTGAATGCATTAAGGTCATGAACTTTTGTTAGGAGTTTTTTCTCAATTAGAGATTTGAATAATAGATGTTTGCATTCCCCAGTCTAATTGGATTCTATTCGACTATTTTGCAGTTTAGTCGCACTTTGTTTGATGATAGTATTTTTATACTACAATTCTTTGAAGATGTTAATCTTAAATTTTGATAGACCAGACAGGCGTATATAAGCGTATTCACTATTAAATTTGTTTGTGATTGGCAAATTTTTACTTCATTTCGATTCATGAATGAAATCCACGAAGGTTTAAGATAACAGTTTTGAAACAATTAATGATTATAAGAATTTTTGAAGTGGAACTATGAATGAATAATCGCTAGTGCAGCGGACGTGTTGAAAGTCGCTGATGTATAATGCCCTTGAATTAATGAAGAAGGTTCCCACAGTAATTAATGATGTTGAAGAATTTGTTAGTGGAGGTTTTTGTAAGTTCTGTGGAAGATTTTGATGCCATATATATTAATATATGATGAATTTTGGGCCTATTTTAATGCAGTTTTGTGCATTATTTTGTAAGCGAAGTATTTACCGCTGGAGTGTATTGTCTTAATCCTTTGAAAATTAATCAAGTGAATTTACTGTTATAATTAACAAGAGTATTGAAAGAATTTGAGATAAGATTTTGAATGAAGATTACCGTCACAAATAATTATAATAATTATTAAAACCTTTATTAAACTTGATTGTGACATAAATATGTATAACTAACCTTCATTGGTCGATTATATTGACACGATTATGAAATTACCAACCGGATGAACATGTGGTTAAATGTATTTCTTAAATTAATAATTTGAATAATTTAAATGTTAATATTGTAAATAATGATGTAAATATCTTTGACAATAATGTGGAACGAATGTAATGTTAGAGGCGTGTTTAATTTTTTTTATTGTCTTTGACAAATATTATAAACAATTTCTAATTGTTATAAATTCTTTTTGAGCATTTGTTATAAACATTTAAGAGTTTGTTTTATACTCTAAACAACGCTTATTAAACATTTGGATGCTAATTAAACAAGTTTAGGGATTGTCAGAATAATCCAGTGGTGTGTGAGTTAAGCATTTGAAAGATTTGCGTAACTATATTTGTGTTGTCTAGCGGACATTTAAAACGTTTTTAGAGGGAGCTGGATTCTTACGCAACGAGCAGATGGTAACGTGGCCTGACAAGTGAGCCCATTTGACAGGTGTGCTACAGGTTGAAGGGTAGACTGCAGCTGGCCAGACAACTGGTTATCAGCGGGCAAGGTCGTCTACATTCTGGCCTTGTGCCTATATATGAGTGTGATGTTTATTAAAAGAAAACAAATGCTCTCTATATGTGTCTCGTCCTGACTTCCTTTTTCCAGTCCAAGTGTGCTATAAATGTTACGTTATTTTGAGCTCGTGGGAGCTAACATGTTATATGATAACTTTGCAAGTCCTACAGGAGGACATAGTCAGATTGACATGGGCTACTGATAGCCACATTTATTTTGTTGAGTTTGTTAAAATCATACCCTTTATTTGAAATAAAAGCTTTTGTACAGTTCAAAGTTCTTGTCTTCGTTCTGGTTCATTTTTAAATGCCATGGTGAAGGTTATTGTGGGAGCATACTTTAGAGATCCTGTTGTCAACCCAATCCCCGAGATAATTTTTAAGAGGTAAGTAGAGGTAAGTATGAACCCCCGTCTATTTTGGTGTGTTCCACAATGATATCCTGTTAACTTCTGTGCTCAAATCTCGGTAGTATCTGTCAGTGCCATTTTCATTGGTGTAGCTGAGCCGGTGCGGTTGATTATTGGCAATCCGATTGAGGGGGCGGATATCTGACAGCCTACTATCCGGGTAAACGGGTACAGTACGGACGGCCTTATCATTCCAGTTAAATGACTGAAGACTCAAACAACAACAACAACTACTACAAATCAAGAGTACGAACTAGCCGCAATGAATTAAAATGTGATTATTCAAATATCCTCTCTTAGCAAATCAATCGTCGCAATTGCAACATGAATACGGTTTCTAGCGTCCATAGAACGTGTGTCCTCTTAGAACTCAGATGTATCCGTATACACAACCTATTCTTACCATTAATACTGTCACAACTTTTGATGGAGGCTGAACTTTACCCGTTGTAAGAGCCTCCATATTCCTGTGTTGTAGCACAAGCTATGAGTCATTCCGAGTACAGCTGCAGTATTGGCAACTTTTGTGTGTTCGTTTTTAAGATGTAATGGGGCGATCATGAAAATCGTGTAGCTGTGGTCGCGTTGCACAAGGTAGGCAAATCACCAGGTGAGATTTTCAAAATTCTCCAGAAACTCAAAATAAGCAGAAGGTTCGTGTACCGGATTATCCAGCGCGCCCTTAAGACAGTAACTGGGAAAGACCGAGACAGAGTAGTTAGACCACGCAATATGCGGACTGCACTATCCAGCGCTACCTTGAGACAGTAACTGGGAAAGACCGAGACAGAGTAGTTAGACCACGCAATATGCGGACTGCACTATCCAGCGCTTCCTTGAGACAGTAACTGGGAAAGACCGAGACAGAGTAGTTAGACCACGCAATATGCGGACTGCACTATTCAGCGCTTCCTTGAGACAGTAACTGTGAAAGACCGAGACAGAGTAGTTAGACCACGCAATATGCGGACTGCACTATTCAGCGCTTCCTTGAGACAGTAACTATGAAAGACCGAGACAGAGTAGTTAGACCACGCAATATGCGGACTGCACTATCCAGCGCTTCCTTGAGACAGTTACTGGGAAAGACCGAGGCAGAGTAGTTAGACCACGCAATATGCGGACTTCACTATCCAGCGCTTCCTTGAGACAGTAACTGGGAAAGACCGAGACAGAGTAGTTAGACCACGCTATATGCGGAGTGCACTATCCAGCGCTTCCTTGAGACAGTAACTATGAAAGACCGAGACAGAGTAGTTAGACCACGCAATATGCGGACTGCACTATCCAGCGCTTCCTTGAGACAGTAACTGGGAAAGCCCGAGACGGAGTAGGTAGACCACGCAATATGCGGACTGCACTATCCTGCGCTTCCTTGAGACAGTAACTGGGAAAGACCGAGACAGAGTAGTTAGACCACGCAATATGCGGACTGCACTATTCAGCGCTTCCTTGAGACAGTAACTATGAAAGACCGAGACAGAGTAGTTAGACCACGCAATATGCGGACTGCACTATTCAGCGCTTCCTTGAGACAGTAACTATGAATCACCGAGACAGAGAAGTTAGACCACGCAATATGCGGACTGCACTATTCAGCGCTTCCTTGAGACAGTAACCATGAAAGACCGAGACACAGTAGTCAGACCACGCAATATGCGGACTGCACTATCCAGCGCTTCCTTGAGACAGTAACTGGGAAAGATCGAGACAGAGTAGTTAGACCACGCAATATGCGGACTGCACTATCCAGCGCTTCCTTGAGACAGTAACTGGGAAAGACCGAGACAGAGTAGTTAGACCATGCAATATGCGGACTGCACTCTTCAGCGCTTCTTTGAGACAGTAACTAGGAAAGACCAAGACAGAGAAGGTAGACCACGCAATATGCGGACTGCACTATTCAGCGCTTCCTTGAGACAGTAACTGGGAAAGACCGAGACAGAGTACTTAGAACACGCAATATGCGGACTGCAATATCCAGCGCTTCCTTGAGACAGTAAGTGGGAAAGACCGAGACAGAGAAGATAGACCACGCAATATGCGGACTGCACTATCCAGCGCTTCCTTGAGACAGTAACTATGAATGACCGAGACAGAGAAGGTAGACCACGCAATATGCGGACTGCACTATCCAGCGCTTCCTTGAGACAGTAACTGGGAAAGACCGAGACAGAGTAGTTAGACCACGCAATATGCGGACTGCACTATTCAGCGCTTCCTTGAGACAGTAACTGGGAAAGACCGAGACAGAGAAGTTAGACCACGCAATATGCGGACTGCACTATTCTGCGCTTCCTTGAGACAGTAACTATGAAAGACCGAGACAGAGTAGTTAGACCACGCAATATGCGGACTGCACTATTCAGCGCTTCTTTGAGACAGTAACTGGGAAAGACCGAGACAGAGTAGGTAGACCACGCAATATGCAGACTGCACTATTCAGCGCTACCTTGAGACAGGAACTATGAAAGACCGAGACAGAGAAGGTAGACCACGCAATGTGCGGACTGCACTATCCAGCGCTTCCTTGAGACAGTAACTATGAAAGACCGAGACAGAGTAGTTAGACCACGCAATATGCGGACTGCACTATTCAGCGCTTCCTTGAGACAGTAACTGGGAAAGACCAAGACAGAGTAGTTAGACCACGCAATTTGCGGACTGCACTCTTCAGCGCTTCCTTGAGACAGTAACTGGGAAAGACCAAGACAGAGAAAGTAGACCACGCAATATGCGGACTGCACTATTCAGCGCTTCCTTGAGACAGTAACTATGAAAGACCGAGACAGAGTAGTTAGACCACGCAATATGCGGACTGAACTATCCAGCGCTTCCTTGAGACAGTAACTGGGAAAGACCAAGACAGAGTAGTTAGACCACGCAATATGCGGACTGTATTCTTCAGCGCTTCCTTGAGACTGTAACTATGGAAGACCGAGACAGAGTAGTTAGACCACGCAATATGCGACTGCACTATCCAGCACTTCCTTGAGACAGTAACTGGGAAAGACCAAGACAGAGTAGTTAGACCACGCAATATGCTGACTGCACTCTTCAGCGCTTCCTTGAGACAGTAACTGGGAAAGACCGAGACAGAGTAGTTAGACCACGCAATATGCGGACTGCACTATCCAGTGCTTCCTTGAGACAGTAACTGGGAGAGCCCGAGACAGAGTAGTTAGACCACGCAATATGCGGACTGCACTATCCAGCGCTTCCTTGAGACAGTAACTGGGAAAGACCAAGACAGAGTAGTTAGACCACGCAATATGCTGACTGCACTCTTCAGCGCTTCCTTGAGACAGTAACTGGGAAAGACCGAGACAGAATAGTTAGACCACGCAATATGCGGACTGCACTATCCAGCGCTTCCTTGAGACAGTAACTGGGATAGACCGAGACAGAGTAGTTAGACCACGCAATATGCGGACTGCACTATTCAGCGCTTCCATGAGACAGTAACTGGGAAAGACCGAGACAGAGTAGTTAGACCACGCAATATATGGACTGCACTATCCAGCGCTTCCTTGAGACAGTAACTACGAAAGACCCAGAGAGAGTAGTTAGACCACGCAATATGCGGACTGCACTATCCAGCGCTTCCTTGAGACAGTAACTATGAATGACCGAGACAGAGCAGTTAGACCACGCAATATGCGGACTGCACTATTCAGCGTTCCTTGAGACAGTAACTGGGAAAGACCGAGACAGAGTATTTAGACCACGCAATATGCGGACTGCACTATCCAGCGCTTCCATGAGACAGTAACTATGAAAGACCGAGACAGAGTAGTTAGACCACGCAATATGCGGACTGCACTATCCAGCGCTTCCTTGAGACAGTAACTGGGAAAGACCAAGACAGAGTAGTTAGACCACGCAATATGGTGACTGCACTCTTCAGCGCTTCCTTGAGACAGTAACTGGGAAAGACCGAGACAGAGTAGTTAGACCACGCAATATGCGGACTGCACTATTCAGCGCTTCCTTGAGACAGTAACTGGGAAAGACCGAGACAGAGTATTTAGACCACGCAATATGCGGACTGCACTATCCAGCGCTTCCTTGAGACAGTAACTGGGAAAGACCGAGACAGAGTAGGTGGACCACGCAATATGCGGACTGCACTATTCTGCGTTTCCTTGAGACAGTAACTATGAAAGACCGAGACAGAGTAGTTAGACCACGCAATATGCGGACTGTACTATTCAGCGCTTCCTTGAGACAGTAACTGGGAAAGACCGAGACAGAGAAGTTAGACCACGCAATATGCGGACTGCACTATTCAGCGCTTCCTTGAGACAGTAACTGGGAAAGATCGAGACAGAGTAGTTAGACCACGCAATATGCGGACTGCACTATCCAGCGCTTCCTTGAGACAGTAACTATGAAAGACAGAGACAGAGTAGTTAGACCACGCAATATGGGGACTGCACTATCCGGCGCTTCCTTGAGACAGTAACTGGGAAAGACCGAGACAGAGTAGTTTGACCACGCAATATGCGGACTGCACTATCCAGCGCTTCCTTGAGACAGTAACTGTGAAAGACCGAGACAGAGAAGGTAGACCACGCAATATGCGGACTGCACTATCCAGCGCCTCAATGGGACAGTAACTATGAAAGACCGAGACAGAGTAGTTAGACCACGCAATATGCGGACAGCACAATCCAGCGCTTCCTTTGGACAGTAACTATGAATGACCGAGACAGAGTAGTTAGACCACGCAATATGCAGACTGCACTATTCAGCGCTTCCTTGAGACAGTAACTGGGAAAGACCGAGACAGAGTAGTTAGACCACGCAATATGCGGACTGCACTATCCAGCGCTTCCTTGAGACAGTAACTGGGAAAGACCGAGACAGAGTAGTTAGACCACGCAATATGCGGACTGCAGTATTCAGCGCTTCCTTGAGACAGTAACTGGGAAAGATCGAGACAGAGAAGGTAGACCACGCAATATGCGGACTGCACTATCCAGCGCTTCCATGAGACAGTAACTATGAAAGACCAAGACAGAGAAGGTAGACCTCGCAATATGCAGACTGCACTATTCAGCGCTTCCATGAGACAGTAACTATGAAAGACCAAGACAGAGAAGGTAGACCACGCAATATGCGGACTGCACTATTCAGCGCTTCCATGAGACAGTAACTATGAAAGACCGAGACAGAGTAGTTAGACCACGCAATATGCGGACTGCACAATCCAGCGCTTCCTTGAGACAGTAACTATGAATGACCGAGACAGAGTAGTTAGACCACGCAATATGCAGACTGCACTATTCAGCGCTTCCTTGAGACAGTAACTGGGAAAGACCGAGACAGAGTAGTTAGACCACGCAATATGCGGACTGCACTATCCAGCGCTTCCTTGAGACAGTAACTGGGAAAGACCGAGACAGAGTAGTTAGACCACGCAATATGCGGACTGCACTATCCAGCGCTTCCATGAGACAGTAACTGGGAAAGACCGAGACAGAGTAGTTAGACCACGCAATATGCGGACTGCACTATCCAGCGCTTCCTTGAGACAGTAACTGGGAAAGACCGAGACAGAGTAGTTAGACCACGCAATATGCGGACTTCACTATTCAGAAGTAGTGGTTTTTGAGGGGTTCAAGGCCCACCGCCACCGCTCCACCGATGGAATACTAAAATGGCAATATCACGCGAACCAATCAGGCTAGAGACTTGTACGAGGTGTCATTGAACTCGGGCTAACACCCCCTTTCCAATGAACAACATATTTCCACCCCAAAATAAAACCTACCCCTACTAGGGGGTGAAATTGTATTTTTTTTAGAGAATCTCTCTTTCCAATTGCAACATGTGAGAGTTTGAATGCCGATAAGGAATGAAACGTTGTTCTACTTAAAGTGCATGTGTTCGGTGGGTAGCCACTATGCATTAACATTCTTGTTTTTTTTGTTTTTACACATGCCCACTCATAGCTTTTGTAAGAGGGCAGGCTTTTTTAAAAATGGAGGCTGTAGTGTAACCTAACTCAACCTAACGGGTCCTTGTTGACGGGTCATTGTTGACGGATTATTGTTGGCAGGTCCCTGTTGACAGATCCCTGTGGACGGGTCATTGTTGACGAGTCATGGCTGACGGGTCCTTGTTGACGAGTCCCTGTGGACGGGTCATTGTTGACGAGTCATTGTTGACAGGTCCTTGTTGACGAGTCCCTGTAGACGGGTCATTGTGGACGAGTCCTTGTGGATGAGCCCCCCTTTGGACTGGTCCCTACGGACTAGCCCATGCATTTATTTAAATTATGTCAAAGGGCCTAACTACATTTTGTGTGTGTTGAATTGACGTTGTTCACTAATCCCCCACTACTATAATGTGATAACGATATGAAAGTAAAGTGACGAAATACATGTGAGCATACAAGGGATCTAACTTGGTGGATGGATGTGTTCTAACGAGTCATTTGTAGTTGAAAGAGAATAATACATGTTCTTAAGATGTTAAAACTGAGGAGATGATATGTGCAGTAAGACGTCTTGTTATTTCCTGTGTCATATTACAGACATGGCAGAGAGCGCGCAGATCTGATGCTATGACTAACACTGCAGTAATTTAAAACCGCAAGTGTTCATTAAGACAATGGGGGATGATCATGTAAAGTTAACAGTTATTGGATATTACACAGGTGTTCCTTCCGGTGTCATGTTGCTGACATACCAGAGAGCACACACTGCTGTTGCTATGACTGACGCTGCAGTAATTTGAAACCTCAGGTGTTGATCAAGACAATGGGTGATGATCATGCAAAGTCAGCAGTCATTGGATACCACACAGGTGTTCCTAGTGTACTTTGGACTCTCAACTGTATTGGGAAAGGAATTGCAATGATCGGCAAAAAACTGCTGACACGAGCGATGAGAGTTTATATAAGAGGGGTGTCATATATTTCCCTACTGTCAGTCTTTATTACTCGCTTTGAGTGAACAGTGCTCTATTACTGCTCAAGAGTTGTAAAAAAGCCGTTTTGGTAGAAAATCATTAAATTATTTTGCAAGGTAAGTACTTATTATTAATGGATTGTAGTCTATTACTAATTGATGTTGAAGTTATTGATTGGAATGTATTTATTGATTGATTGATTAATTTGTTTACAGATAATTGGGTACCTGTAGGTTACCAGATTCCTACAATCTGTTCATTCAGTGGCAGCAGTTGATCAATTATAAAAAGGTAAGTGCCCCTCTAATAACTTTTAAACAGCTAGAGTGATATTTTCCAATGTTCACCACTACATGTTAGTGAAAATAGTATATTTGGCAGTCAAAAGTTGGAACTACTTGACCATGATGTGTAAAGCTAAATTTGTTGGTTAGATTTTGATTACCGCTCTATTAAGTCCGAATGTTCATTGCTAGGTGTCAGTGACAGAGGGAATATTTAAAGACTTAACCTCAGTTCACCTAACATAACCTAACTTTACCTAACTTAACCTTGTTTCTACCACTCTATCAAGTTCCAATGTTCACCGCTAAGTGTCAGTGACAGTGGTATGTAGTAACCCTCAGAACTACATGAAGTTAGACTTGCTAGGAGTTCACAGATGATCGATTTAAATACCCTGCTATAACCATTGACTGGAATATAATTAAACTATTTAAAATGTAATTTTGTTTATGATTTATTAACATTTATGATTTCTTTCTTTTATAGGTAATTTCGAAAGTGATCATCATGTTCAAGTGTGGTGACTGTAAGAAACAGTTCTCAAGACCTGACAGCCTTCAACGGCACGCAAATGTTAAACATGACATTAAAATGTTTGTGTGCACTCATTGTGCTACCACATTTATCAGACAGGATAGTCTTGGACGGCATGTAAATTTAAAGCATGTCAGTTCAGCACCATTTTCGTGTTCAGTTTGTGATCTTGGATTTTCTGCTGTAAAGCGATATCAATCACACATGGTTGAAGTGCATGGAGAACAACAGGAATTGAAATCTGCAAAACCATCAACTAGCACGGAACCTTTAAATGAATGTGATGCTCAAAAGCTTAAACGTTCTCAAGATTGTGAAAATAGTCATGCAACAAAAAGAAAGAAGAATGGTGAACCTTCGATAACACATTGTAATGTATGTAATATTGATATACCTCCTTCAATTATTCATGGACATTTACGCAGTATTCATCATAAAAATAACACTTGCCCTGAAAGAAATTCTGAAAATATTCAGAAAATTGGCAGTGCATTTAAAAGTCGAATTGCTAGTTATAGACTTTATAGTAAAGAAAAAACTCAAAGTATTGAATCATTTTAAAAAAATGTTCAACCTACTGTGTTTGACTTGGTAGAAAATGTTTTATTAGAGCATAAAACAATTAAATTGAATTTTGAACTTTTTGGACTCTATGTAAAAACTGGGAGCGAAGGTGAAATTACAGATATCAAATCTTTTAATACAAAAAACATAATTGTTAGCGAATCAACTAATATTAGTGATATATATCAAAATATTTCAAGTGCTATCATTGTGAAGAGTGAAGAGTTCCAGGAAAGGGAGTCAGGCTGGGCGTTGGTTGAAGTACTTTATTTAGAAACCAACATGAATAAATACAACCCCCTTCGAGCATCATCATACATTGATTTGTCAGGATGGATCAAACGAAAGAAAGCTGTTGTGAACGTTATGCATATTGATGACGCATGCTTTGCGTGGGCTGTAACCTCAGCTCTCCATCCAGCAGAGGAGCATCTGTATAGAACATCATCCTATCCTCACTATTCTTCAGTGTTAGATTTAAAAGAAATGGAATTTCCTATGGCGATAAAAGACATTCAACGTTTTGAAGAGCTGAACAATGTAAGTATTAATGTTTATGGAATTGAAAATAAGAGAATAGTAGGTCCTCTATATTATACTCAGGAAAAAAAGGATGCTCATGTAAATTTACTATACATAACCGAAGATGAAAATGCTCACTATTGCTGGATAAAACATTTATGTAGACTTGTTGGTAGTCAACTATCAAAATACAAAGGTAAGAAGTGGTTGTGTGATGGTTGTTTACTATATTTCAGAAAAGAGGACCAACTAATTCAACACCAAAAATGGGGATGTAATCATGTGTGTACGGTATTACCGACTCCTAAAAATAACATTCTAAAATTTAAGGATTATGAGAAACAGCTTCGAGTACCATTTGTTATATATGCTGACTTCGAGGCTTTGCTAAAACCATTTAATACATGTTCATCGAATCCAGCCCAACCTTTCACCAACACTACTCACATTCATGAACCTTTTAGCTTTGCATATTATATTAAATGTAGTTATGATGACTCTTTAAATAAGTTTGAACTCTATAGAGGACCTGATGCACCTAAATATTTTATGGAAAGACTTGAAAAAGATGCCATCCGTATATCCTCTATTTTAAATACGATCATTCCAATGGAGCCACTAACTTCATCAGAGCAAATGAATTTTGAAACTGAAACTAATTGTTTTATATGTGGTGAATGTTTATATACAGACAGGGTTCGCGATCATGACCATTTAACAGGAAAATATCGTGGTGCTGCTCACCAAGAATGTAATTTAAATTATAGAGTAAGTAAATTCATTCCAGTCACTCCACATAACGGTAGCAAATACGATAACCACTTTATCAGATATGAAAATTGATGTGATTGCAAATAATAAGGAACATTACATATCGTTCACAAAATACATCAAAACTAGCAATAAAAAAACCATTAAACTGCGATTTTTAGATTCATTCCGCTTTATGCCGAGTAGTCTTGATAAGCTGGCTAGTAATTTAAAATCAGATCAGTTTCATGAAATTCAACGTGTCTTTCCTAAAGAAGATGATTTTTAATTTGATTCGTCAAAAGGGTATAGTCCCTTACGAATGTATTAACTGTGTGGAACGTCTTGAGGAGTGTTCTTTACCACCGAAAGATGCATTTTACAGTTCCTTAAACACAAGTCATATCAGTGATCAGGAATATTTACATGCACAACGTGTATGGGCACAGTTTGACATTCAAACTTTAGGAGAATTTTCAGACATATATTTGAAGACAGATGTGTTATTATTAGCAGATGTTTTTGAAAATTTTCGGAATGTTTGTATGAAAACTTATGACCTTGATCCTTGTCAGTATTTCACTGCTCCTGGGTTAAGTTTCAGTTCAATGTTGAAAAAAACCAAAGTAAATTTAGAATTAATGACTGATATAGACATGATCAATTTGATAAAATCATCAATTCGAGGTGGATTAAGTCAATGTAGTGGACGGTACTCTAAAGCGAATAATAAATACATGCCTAGCTACAACCCTTGTGAAGAGTCAAAGTATATTGTCTACCTCGATGCAAATAACCAATATGGTTGGGCTACGAGTCAATATCTACCTCTGAAAGATTTTCGCTGGCTGACACAACCTGAAATTGATGTCTTATATGTTGACACTCTTAATGATAACGATGATAAAGGATATATTTTAGAGGTAAATCTTGAGTATCCTAAAGAGTTACATGATGATCATAATGATTTACCATTTTGTCCTGAGAATATGAAATCTCCATACATCACATCACGAACCAAAATGTTAATTGCTAATGTAAATGATAAATGTAAATATGTAATACATTATCAAAACTTGAAACAGTGTCTACAGCATGGATTGAAATTAACTAAAATTCATCGCGTATTGCAATTTCATCAGTCAGCATGGCTCAAACCGTATATTGATCTAAACAATAATTTAAGAACACAGTCAACAAACGCGTTTGAAAAAGATTTTTATAAACTCATGAATAATAGTGTTTTTGGAAAGACTATGGAGAATGTTGATAAACGAGTTGATGTAAAGCTGATAACAAAGTGGGAGAATGATGGTAAAAGGTATGGTGCGAGCAACTTAATAAGCAAGCCTAACTTTCATAGCTGTTCAATTATTCATGAGGATTTAGTTGTAATACAAATGAATCGTCTTAAAGTAACTTACAACAAACCCATATATGTGGGTTACACCATTCTGGAATTATCAAAAACACTTATGTATGAATTTCACTATGATTATGTAAAGAAAAACTATCTTGATAATGCTAAATTACTCTACACAGACACAGATTCTTTTATTTATGAGTTTAAAACTGATGATTTTTATGAGGATATCAAAACTGAGCTAAATAGGTTTGATACAAGTGACTATCCCGAGGATAATATTTACCATTTACCTCTAGTAAACAAAAAGGTTCTTGGGAAATTTAAGGATGAATGTGCTGGTGTTATTATAGACACCTTTGTAGGCACAAAATCTAAATCATACAGCTATATGACAATTGATGATGTAGTAGTAAAAAAATTAAAAGGAGTGAAAAAGAATGTTGTTAGTAAAGAGTTAGATATAAGTGATTATAAAAACTGTATAGTTAGTAACCCACCTGTATTATATAAGAAAATGAGTGTATTTAGAAGTAAAAATCATCAGCTACATACCAATTTGCTGAACAAAGTTGCTTTAAGTAATGAAGACAACAAACGATTCATTATACCCAACACATTTGATACTTTTGCTTGGGGAAACAGTCGCATTGACGACTATTACTTTACTTAAGTCTAATGATCACTATATTGTAATATTTGTAGTGTGTTTTATATTGTAATATTTTGTTGTAAAAAAAACTGTAAGTAGAATGTATAATGTTAGGCTACTGTAGTTTAGTAAAAATAAGATAAGTAATACATTTTAGTGTAAAATGTTTGCTTTTGTATATTACGAAAAAAAATTAAAAAATGTACAGTATGTGTGAACTAAACAAGGGAAATGTAAAAATGTAAAGTGGAAAATTGTAAATATCTATGTGTGAAAAAGTGAAATAGTTATCACCACTTTAAAATTAAAAGACATTGTGATCTGGTAAACCTTGTTTTTATTTCACAACAACAAAAATGTACAGAATGTGTAAACTAAAAAAGAAGAATGTAAAAAAATGAAAAGTGGAAATTGTAAATATTCATGTGTGAAAAAATGAAAATAGAGAAATGGCTATCACCATTTTAAAATTAAAAGACATTGTGATCTTGTAAACCTTGTTCTTATTTCACAACATATATGGCTTTATAAAATAGAATACAAAGAAATACCATTTCCTCAATCCTTTTCAATGTTCATGTCCACCCATCATTAACTTCCCTTTTATAGCAGTAATCACAATGAGGGCTGCCAACCTCTCCCCCACTGAGCCATTATAGGATGTCAAACGTTGCTTAGCTTTTCAACGATACTTTATCCACCACACGTATTAAAGCATAATGACTATGACGATAAGAAAGGTCGTGTTCTTTACATGCTTAATCCAAAGAAATAATAGGTATTTACTTAACACAGGGTCTTGAGTCCATGAGTTTGGTACATGTTGCAAGATTTCTTTCACGGCATTGACTGTCACAAAATAAATGAAAACTTGGAGAGCACCAATAATTCATCTTTGGTAAGACTATCCAGGATCTTGAGTCCATGATTTTGGTATAAGTTGCCAGATTTCTTTCACGGCATTGACTGTCACATAATAAATGAACAACTTGGAGAGCACCAATAATTCTTCTTTGGTAAAACTATCTGCATATCGATGACAGATAACCTTTTAGTTCCACCCTTAAAACAACAACACTACCTCTTGCATAATCTGCGATGTTGATGGCTCTTGAGACGTGAAAGATGGATTAAACATAACTTTTACATTAACAGGAGTTAGACTTTGCTCAGTAAACAATGCACTTTTGTTAATATCTCGCGAACCAGTCTGTTGACGAGTCCCTGTGGGCGGGTTGGTATAATTTGGATAAAATGCATGGGCCAGTCCGTAGGGATCAGTCCAAAGGACCCGCCCACAGGGACCCGTCAACAAGGACCCGTCAACAGAGACTGGTTCGCGAGATATTAACAAAAGTGCACTTAGACCCTTTGTCAAAATTTCAAAAATAGATTAAAAAGGGGGCGTCAGCGAGATTCAAAAAAAGGGGGGGCATTTTTTCACCCACTTTTGTACCTACCTTTGCACCCACTATTGCATTCACTTATGCACCCACTTTTTCACCCACTTATGCACCCACATTTGTACTATTATTTATAGTATTGAGTGAACTTTGCTAGAGATTAGTTCATGCTTGACAATTGATATGGAAGTATCATTTTCATTTCTCTTTATTTGTTACTCTATTTACCCTTTGGATGTTTATCATTCTCTTTTAATACACCGTTTCAAACACTTATAAAGAAATGAAAAAAGCAAGTCCAAGAAAAAAAATACTGTGGCTCATGACAGTGCATTGTTTACTGAGCAAAGTCTAACTCCTGTTAATGTAAAAGTTATGTTTAATCCATCTTTCACGTCTCAAGAGCCATCAACATCGCAGATTATGCAAGAGGTAGTGTTGTTGTTTTAAGGGTGGAACTAAAAGGTTATCTGTCATCGATATGCAGATAGTTTTACCAAAGAAGAATTATTGGTGCTCTCCAAGTTGTTCATTTATTATGTGACAGTCAATGCCGTGAAAGAAATCTGGCAACTTATACCAAAATCATGGACTCAAGATCCTGGATAGTCTTACCAAAGATGAATTATTGGTGCTCTCCAAGTTTTCATTTATTTTGTGACAGTCAATGCCGTGAAAGAAATCTTGCAACATGTACCAAACTCATGGACTCAAGACCCTGTGTTAAGTAAATACCTATTATTTCTTTGGATTAAGCATGTAAAGAACACGACCTTTCTTATCGTCATAGTCATTATGCTTTAATACGTGTGGTGGATAAAGTATCGTTGAAAAGCTAAGCAACGTTTGACATCCTATAATGGCTCAGTGGGGGAGAGGTTGGCAGCCCTCATTGTGATTACTGCTATAAAAGGGAAGTTAATGATGAGTGGACATGAACATTGAAAAGGATTGAGGAAATGGTATTTCTTTGTATTCTATTTTGTAAAGCCATATATGTTGTGAAATAAGAACAAGGTCTACAAGATCACAATGTCTTTTAATTTTAAAATGGTGATAGCCATTTCTTTATTTTCATGTTTTCACACATGAATATTTACAATTTCCACTTTTCATTTTTTTTACATTCTTCTTGTTTAGTTTACACATTCTGTACATTTTTGTTGTTGTGAAATAAAAACAAGGTTTACCAGATCACAATGTCTTTTAATTTTAAAGTGGTGATAACTATTTCACTTTTTCACACATAGATATTTACAATTTTCCACTTTACATTTTTACATTTCCCTTGTTTAGTTCACACATTCTGTACATTTTTAAATTTTTTTTTCGTAATATACAAAAGCAAACATTTAACACTAAAATGTATTACTTATCTTATTTTTACTAAACTACAGTAGCCTAACATTATACATTCTACTTACAGTTTTTTTACAACAAAATATTACAATATAAAACACACTACAAATATTACAATATAGTGATCATTAGACTTAAGTAAAGTAATAGTCGTCAATGCGACTGTTTCCCCAAGCAAAAGTATCAAATGTGTTGGGTATAATGAATCGTTTGTTGTCTTCATTACTTAAAGCAACTTTGTTCAGCAAATTGGTATGTAGCTGATGATTTTTACTTCTAAATACACTCATTTTCTTATATAATACAGGTGGGTTACTAACTATACAGTTTGTATAATCACTTATATCTAACTCTTTACTAACAACATTCTTTTTCACTCCTTTTAATGTTTTTACTACTACATCATCAATTGTCATATAGCTGTATGATTTAGATTTTGTGCCTACAAAGGTGGCTATAATAACACCAGCACATTCATCCTTAAATTTCCCAAGAACCTTTTTGTTTACTAGAGGTAAATGGTAAATATTATCCTCGGGATAGTCACTTGTATCAAACCTATTTAACTCAGTTTTGATATCCTCATAAAAATCATCAGTTTTAAACTCATAAATAAAAGAATCTGTGTCTGTGTAGAGTAATTTAGCATTATCAAGATAGTTTTTCTTTAGATAATCATAGTGAAATTCATACATAAGTGTTTTTGATAACTCCAGAATGGTGTAATTGTAAGTTACTTTAAGACGATTCATTTGTATTACAACTAAATCCTCATGAATAATTGAACAGCTATGAAAGTTAGGCTTGCTTATTAAGTTGCTCGCACCATACCTTTTACCATCATTCTCCCACTTTGTTATCAGCTTTACATCAACTCGTTTATCAACATTCTCCATAGTCTTTCCAAAAACACTATTATTCATGAGTTTATAAAAATCTTTTTCAAACGCGTTTGTTGACTGTGTTCTTAAATTATTGTTTAGATCAATATACGGTTTGAGCCATGCTGACTGATGAAATTGCAATACGCGATGAATTTTAGTTAATTTCAATCCATGCTGTAGACACTGTTTCAAGTTTTGATAATGTATTACATATTTACATTTATCATTTACATTAGCAATTAACATTTTGGTTCGTGATGTGATGTATGGAGATTTCATATTCTCAGGACAAAATGGTAAATCATTATGATCATCATGTAACTCTTTAGGATACTCAAGATTTACCTCTAAAATATATCCTTTATCATCGTTATCATTAAGAGTGTCAACATATAAGACATCAATTTCAGGTTGTGTCAGCCAGCGAAAATCTTTCAGTGGTAGATATTGACTCATAGCCCAACCATATTGGTTATTTGCATCGAGGTAGACAATATACTTTGACTCTTCACAAGGGTTGTAGCTAGGCATGTATTTATTATTCGCTTTAGAGTACCGTCCACTACATTGACTTAATCCACCTCGAATTGATGATTTTATAAAACTGATCATGTCTATATCAGTCATTAATTCTAAATTTACTTTCGTTTTTTTCAACATTGAACTGAAACTTAACCCAGGAGCAGTGAAATACTGACAAGGATCAAGGTCATAAGTTTTCAAACAAACATTCCGAAAATTTTCAAAAACATCTGCTAATAATAACACATCTGTCTTCAAATATATGTCTGAAAATTCTCCTAAAGTTTGAATGTCAAACTGTGTCCATACACGTTGTGCATGTAAATATTCCTGATCACTGATATGACTTGTGTTTAAGGAACTGTAAAATGCATCTTTCGGTGGTAAAGAACACTCCGCAAGACGTTCCACACAGTTAATATATTCGTAAGGGAATATACCCTTTTGACGAATCAAATTAAAATCATCTTCTTTAGGAAAGACACGTTGAATTTCATGAAACTGATCTGATTTTAAATTACTAGCCAGCTTATCAAGACTACTCGGCATAAAGCGGAATGAATCTAAAAATCGCAGTTTAATGGTTTTTTTATTGCTAGTTTTGATGTATTTTGTGAACGATATGTATTGTTCCTTATTATTTGCAATCACATCAATTTTCATATCTGAAGCTCCAAATTCTTTAACGATAAAGTGGTTATCGTATTTGCTACCGTTATGTAGAATGACTGGAATGAATTTACTTACACTATAATTTAAATTACATTCTTGGTAAGCAGCACCACGATATTTTCCTGTTGAATGGTCATGATCGCGAACCCTGTCTGTATATAAACATTCACCACATATAAAACAATTAGTTTCAGTTTCAAAATTCATTTGCTCTGATGAAGTTAGTGGCTCCATTGGAATGATCGTATTTAAAACAGAGGATATACGGATGGCATCTTTTTCATGTCTTTCCATAAAATATTTAGGTGCATCAGGTCCTCTATAGAGTTCAAACTTATTTAAAGAGTCATCATAACTACATTTAATATAATATGCAAAGCTAAAAGGTTCATGAATGTGAGTAGTGTTGGTGAAAGGTTGGGCTGGATTCGATGAACATGTATTAAATGGTTTTAGCAAAGCCTCGAAGTCAGCATATATAACAAATGGTACTCGAAGCTGTTTCTCATAATCCTTAAATTTTAGAATGTTATTTTTAGGAGTCGGTAATACCGTACACACATGATTACATCCCCATTTTTGGTGTTGAATTAGTTGGTCCTCTTTTCTGAAATATAGTAAACAACCATCACACAACCACTTCTTACCTTTGTATTTTGATAGTTGACTACCAACAAGTCTACATAAATGTTTTATCCAGCAATAGTGAGCATTTTCATCTTCGGTTATGTATAGTAAATTTACATGAGCATCCTTTTTTTCCTGAGTATAATATAGAGGACCTACTATTCTCTTATTTTCAATTCCATAAACATTAATACTTACATTGTTCAGCTCTTCAAAACGTTGAATGTCTTTTATCGCCATAGGAAATTCCATTTCTTTTAAATCTAACACTGAAGAATAGTGAGGATAGGATGATGTTCTATACAGATGCTCCCCTGCTGGATGGAGAGCTGAGGTTACAGCCCCCGCAAAGCATGCGTCATCATTATTCATAACGTTCACAACAGCTTTCTTTCGTTTAATCCATCCTGACAAATCAATGTATGATGATGCTCGAAGGGGGTTGTATTTATTCATGTTGGTTTCTAAATAAAGTACTTCAACCAACGCCCAGCCTGACTCCCTTTCCTGGAACTCTTCACTCTTCACAATGATAGCACTTGAAATATTTTGATATATATCACTAATATTAGTTGATTCGCTAACAATTATGTTTTTTGTATTAAAAGATTTGATATCTGTAATTTCACCTTCGCTCCCAGTTTTTACATAGAGTCCAAAAAGTTCAAAATTCATTTTAATTGTTTTATGCTCTATCTTCGGCGTCTTTCAAACCTGTGATTTGGTGGAGGTATGTGGATGATACGTTCGTGGTGTGGAAGGAGGGTTCTGAGAAACTGAACCACTTTCTGAACCACCTAAATCAGCTGCATCCTTCAATCCACTTCACAATGGAGCTAGAGTCAGGTGGATGCTTACCTTTTTTGGATGTTCTTGTGAGGAGGAAAACGGATGGCTCCATGGGGCACAGCGTCTACCGTAAGCCAACTCACACTAGCCGTTATTTACATGCGGACTCCCACCACCACCCAGCACAAAAACAAGGAATTATAACAACTCTAGCCCAAAGAGCGGAACGTATTTGTGAGGCATCAACTCTTCAGGAAGAGTTACATGCCTTACAAACCATGTTTAAGGGTAATGGCTATAATGAATCCACTATATATAGGTCCCTACATCCCAGAAGGAGGGATAGACAACCTTCTCAGAGCTCCGACGTGAGAGGAACTGCTTACCTCCCTTATATTCACAACACCACTGACCGCGTTGCTAAGATTCTCCGCAAGCACAAGATAATAACAGTTTTCGGCACTATGACGAAAATTGGTCTACGTTTCGCATTAAACAAAGATAAATTGTCCCCAATACTACAACCTGGGGTGTATGAAGTCCCATGTACTTGCGGAAAAGTCTACATTGGGCTAACATAACGGTCCATTGCAACTCTCATCAAAGAGCAGCAAAGGAACATCCGCCTAAACCAACCTGACAAATCAGCTATAGCTGAACATGCCCTGTCTTCAGGGCACGATGTATGTTTCAAGGATGCTCACGCGCTTGCCCTTGTTAAGCACAACTGGTCTAGAATTATAAGGGAGGCAGTTGAAATTCGTAAAAATCCCAATAATTTTAACAGAGACACTGGATATCAGCTAAGTGACACTTGGCTACCAGTTATTAAGGATCTAGGGAGATAGTTCCTCTCAGTCTCTCTGTTCTTCACATATTTAAAATTGTACATTTTCCCTCTAGGGCTCAGAGCCTGGATTTGATCTCCTTTGTTCGTCACTGGAGGAGTTTCCATCTGTTTTTTCGCCGTTGACTGTATGACGTAATGGCATCGTTCAGCCACACTTCCCTTTTGTTTATGTTTCCTTATATCCATCTAACCCTCCAGCCTCCCCCCCCCCCCCCTCCTCATTCTTCGATGAGTTTCTATATTTTCACACCGCCCCCTTTACCTTCTCGTTACTTACTACTCTGTCCGCCGTTCCACCATGGTCCATACAGTAATTTCTGACAGCTGCTCTCTGGTGACGAACAGAGGAATTTATCTATATTTTTTGTAATCTCATTGATATGCTTTCTTTGGCCACATTGTTTATTTCCATTGAAAAAGGAGGCAAGGTTTCTCCGAAACGTATGGTTTAAATTAAAAATACACATGGCATTAGCCCATAAGCATGAATTATTTATGTAATAATCCGGGCCGTGAAAGCTTTAATATGCAAATTAGAAACCTCTATGGGGAGGAAGTTGCTCGACAATCATCTAAATTTAGTAAGTTGAGGCGAAGAAGGAGCTCTCTCCTTTCATCGTTGTCCTTCTTTCTTAGATGCAGGGATCATAACATCATTCCCAACTGTGTAAAATTAAAGCAAACTATACACACTCATAAAGCTATGAGAATCTATCAGCGCGCTAGCAAGGCACTCGTTATCGAGAGGATCCAGAACTCTCGTACTGAATTGGACACAGTTTCCCGTCAGTTATTACACTTACATCTGCTTCTTAGTAGCATTCTCTCAGAGGAATTGTGGCTGTTCTTTGAACGTATCTCCGCTATTCAGGCCGAGAATAATTTTTGTCGGGCTGTAGATAGACAAAGAGCTAAGTTCCTCCGATTGTCCTCGAGACAAACAGCCCCTCGTACGGTTCTTGAAACTAGTAAAGTTGTAGTCAATCTTTCTAATACCCCTTTAGATGACTATCAAACAACTTTACTAAGCAGAGGTCTCAACTTTGCTCTCGCACCCTCCAAAATTCATACAGAGGAGTTAATCACATCCGTTGAGGCTGCCATCTACAATTTACCTCCAGATGAAGCTGAAGAAGTTAGATAAGAAAGTGTGAGGATATTAAGATCCTCTCAAGTACCCGCACCCAATTTAACTCGGGGTGAAAGAAAGGCATTGAAGGAACTAAGAAATAATGACACCATTTCTATTCTTCATGCCGACAAGGGAAATGCGACAGTGGTGATGGATACCGTTGAATATAAAAGTAAAATCTCGATTCTGTTATCTGATCCTGTCTACAGACTGTGCACTCGTGATCCAACCACTCGTGTATCCAATGCTACTGCTAAGCTTGTTAAACTGTCATCTATTCCAAAAGAAGAGGGAAGATGTCTTATTCCAAGAGATGCTATTCCTCCGAGATTGTATGGTCTTCCAAAAATCCATAAACAAGACGTCCCTCTTCGACCAATTGTTAGCACAATAGGTTCTCCAACTTATGCTCTTGCGCAATATCTCAGCAAGTTGCTTCAGCCGCACTTGGGGCGCACACAGTCCTACATTAGGGATTCAACCCATTTCGTCGAAAATTTGTCAACCATCACCGTTCAACCAAATGCTATTTTGGTAAGTTTTGATGTGGAGTCCTTGTTTACCAGAGTGCCGGTGGACTCGGTCATGTCACTCATCAAGGATTTGTTTCCTGAGGACATTGCCCGATTATTCCACCACTGCTTGTGTTCCAGTTATTTCTTGTGGGATGGTAAATATTACGAGCAGACTGATGGTGTGGCCATGGGAAGTGCACTCTCGCCTGTCGTGGCAAATTTTTTCATGGAACATTTTGAGGGGGAGGCTATATCTTCGGCGTCTTTCAAATCTGTGATTTGGTGGAGGTATGTGGATGATACGTTCGTGGTGTGGGAGGAGGGTTCTGAGAAACTGAACCACTTTCTGAACCACCTAAATCAGCTGCATCCTTCAATCCACTTCACAATGGAGCTAGAGTCAGGTGGATGCTTACCTTTTTTGGATGTTCTTGTGAGGAGGAAAGCGGATGGCTCCATGGGGCACAGCGTCTACCGTAAGCCAACTCACACTAACCGTTATTTACATGCGGACTCCCACCACCACCCAGCACAAAAACAAGGAATTATAACAACTCTAGCCAAAAGAGCGGAAAGTATTTGTGAGGCATCAACGCTTCAGGAAGAGTTACATGCCTTACAAACCATGTTTAAGGGTAATGGCTATAATGAATCCACTATATATAGGTCCCTACATCCTAGAAGGAGGGATAGACAAACTTCTCAGAGCTCCGACGTGAGAGGAACTGCTTACCTCCCTTATATTCACAACACCACTGACCGCGTTGCTAAGATTCTCCGCAAGCACAAGATAAAAACAGTTTTCGGCACCATGACGAAAATTGGTCTACGTTTAGCATTAAACAAAGATAAATTGTCCCCAATACTACAACCTGGGGTGTATGAAGTCCCATGTACTTGCGGAAAAGTCTACATTGGACAAACAAAACGGCCCATTGCAACTCGCATCAAAGAGCATCAAAGGAACATCCGTCTAAACCAACCTGACAAATCAGCTATAGCTGAACATGCCCTGTCTTCAGGGCACGATGTATGTTTCAAGGATGCTCATGCGCTTGCCCTTGTTAAGCACAACTGGTCTAGAATTATAAGGGAGGCAGTTGAAATTCGTAAAAATCCCAATAATTTTAACAGAGACACTGGATATCAGCTAAGTGACACTTGGCTACCAGTTATTAAGGATCTAGGGAGATAGTTCCTCTCAGTCTCTCTGTTCGTCACATATTTAAAATTGTACATTTTCCCTCTAGGGCTCAGAGCCTGGATTTGATCTCCTTTGTTCGTCACTGGAGGAGTTTCCATCTGTTTTTTCGCCGTTGACTGTATGACGTTATGGCATCGTTCAGCCACACTTCCCTTTTGTTTATGTTTCCTTATATTCATCTAACCCTCCAGCCTCCCCCCCCCCTCCTCATTCTTCGAGGAGTTTCTATATTTTCACACCGCCCCCTTTACCTTCTCGTTACTTACTACTCTGTCCGCCGTTCCACCATGGTCCATACAGTAATTTCTGGCAGCTGCTCTCTGGAGACGAACAGAGGAATTTATCTATATTTTTTGTAATCTCATTGATATACTTTCTTTGGCCAAATTGTTTATTTCCATTGAAAAAGGAGGCAAGGTTTCTCCGAAACGTATGGTTTATATTAAAAATACACACGGCATTAGCCCAAAAGCATGAATTATTTATGTAACTCTATAGCTGATACCTCCAACCCCCAGCCAACTAATAACAATGAATTTGACCTCCTTTCAACTGTGTTATCAGGAGATGAATATAATGGAACTGCTAACTTACTACAGAAGCGAAACAATGATAATGCAGAATGCAATGACCAAAACTCTCAGTCGATTGGTAGGCCAAGGAAGGGACGGAAAAGAAAATATCCGGATCAGAGTAGAGAAGAACGAAAGAAGAGATGCCAGGGGAATGAATCTTATATCAGCCAACAAGGTAAGTCATTGAACCAAAATAATTCCGAGACTTTCCCTGCCGTTCAGAATGCCATAGAAAAGTTAGTCTAGAAGACAAGAAGGTAGAGTTTGACCGATTTTGGTCCCTGCCTTACGAAGGTAAAATATTATACATTGCTAAAAAATTAATCGTAAACCAAGTGAAGAGGAGAGGACAAAAGATGTAAGTAGAAGAGCTTTGACGAGAAGTTACTCTGGCAGGAGTATCAGTCTGTAAAATGTGCTTTGTCTAGACCCTAAAAATATCAGGGGATCGCATTAACAACTATCTTAAGAAAGCCAACGAACTACAAGGAATATTAAGGATAACAGAGGTAAATCAGGAGATTATAACAGAATAACTGATACTAAGATGGCTGAAATTATCGAGCACATTAATAAATTTCCTGTGTACAAGTCACATTATTGCAGATGAGAAACAAGCACTCTCTTTCTGCCGTCACATGTCACACTTCCAGTTATGTATGACTTATACATAAAGGAATATTCTCAGCCAGTTTCCCTCTCATGCTATAAGAAAGTATTATACTCCAGATTCAACCTACGACGAAATCCGCTTAAGAAAGACACATGCAACTTTTGTGACTCTACAAATGCTCAAATAAACAATACAAATGGTGACCCTGATATGCTAAAAATAAAGTTGATTGCTCATCAGGAGGATGCAGAATATGCTCGAAGTACAATGAAGAGTGACTTTCAAAAAGCAACCGAAATTAATGGACTGTCGGTGCTTAGCTATGATATGCAGAGGACACTGCCCCTGCCGAGAATTCCAAAAAAACATAATATTCTACAAACGTCAGTTATGGCTGTATATCTGTGAAATTCATGACGCTTCATCGAACAAAGGCTTCTGCTACCTGTGGCTCGAGGGCCAAGCTGGGCGTGGAACCCAAGAAGCGGGCTCTTATCTAAGAAATTACATCACTGAACATTTAGAAAAAGGCACGGGACAACTTGTGCTTTGGTCCGATTCCTGCGGAGGGCAGAATCGGAACATAAAAATGGTTCTAATGCTGAAGTCTGTGATGGAGTCACATCCAACACTAAAGACCATAAAAATAAGATTTCTGGTTTCCGGGCACATCTATTTGCCCAATGATGATGATGATTTCGGAGATATTGAAAGTGCCTTGAAGTTTCATCAAAGACTATATACACCAGAAGATTACAAGGAAGTAATGAGAACTTGCCGAAAGAAGAACAAGCTGGTCGCGAATGAAATGAAAAGAGAAGATTTTGTGGGCACGGCATCTGTTGAGAAACAAATAATAAATAGGAAGAAAGATACCAATGGGAATGGGGTAAGCTGGCTAACAACAAGGGAAATTGAAATAAGTCAGGAAAGCCCATGGCTGTTGACTATAAAACGTACTTTCGATGACAAAGTCGGCCAAGTAATCAATTTAAAGAGGAGAAATAGCGCACGCCAATGTGACCAGAATAACATCAGTATTTGCCTTAATGCTCTATGGCCAAACGGAAAAGCAATATCAGAGCCAAAATTATAGGATCTCAAAAGTGTCATGCATCTGATACCATCCTATGCCAAGGAGTTCTACGAAGGCCTTCATTCAGAATGAAACAGTTTTGACGACATCGAGGGTTTTGGTAGTGAACTCGATTTCTCAAGATGAATCCTAAGACCGTGTCAATTTCCTATTGTGTGGAAAACGTTTACATCATAAAGTTTATAGCATTACTTCATTCAGTGTAATTAATGCTTTAAATTTGATTCTGGTTTTCAAATGTATCTGTGTTTCTATTAAACTAATGAGAATAAAATTGCAATTAAGGACACACGAGAACTCATTGTACGCGTCAAAATCTCCAGAAACTGACATTAAAATAAAAATGTATAAAGGGATAAAGAATAAAAAAGGTGCTTTGACGGTTTACGCATAACTATCGTGTTCGATAGAATAACGTAACAATAAGCTATTCACCAAAAATGGCGCTTAGCAGTTTTATGCGTTACTAAACTCACAGAAAACATAAAGCAGCTAAGTGTCTATTGCTAATAAATCAATTGTTTGCTGTATTTTTGTAATTTAAACACAATAACTACCAACAATGCAGATATGTAAGGGTTTGTTTGCTTTTAAAACTCAAACTAGGCTAACAGGAGATAATTTGTGATAGTTTAAATTTCAAAACTTTCAATCACGATTTTCTCAATATCAGCTTTTGGTGGATAGCTGTTTAATGCATAACGCCGTCCATTTTGCTTCCAATGTGTTACATGAATATCCATTTTCACCGCTATGGTTCCGCATGTGGGACTTCAAGTTCCCCTCACGGGACAATTGGCTTTGCATACGATAGATGGGTATGGCTTTTCACCGCTATAGGATAACATGTGCACTTTCGAACATCGTCTCTGGATAAACATGGATTCACATACACTACATGGATATAGCTTCTTACCCCTATGGATAAACAAATGTCTCTTCAATGATACTCTCCCCTTACACTTGGCGTTGCATACTCTAAATTAATAATGCTTCTCACATGAGTGTCTTCTGATTTTTTCTCTCTGTAGTCTCTTCAAAGATCCTCTGCAGGGAAACTTGGATTCACATAAGCTACACAAATAAGGCTTCACGCTGCTATAGATTAACACGTGTCTTTTCAGATATCCTCCCTGGGTAAACGTTAATTCATATACGCTACAAGAGTGTGGCTTCTTGTTGCTATGGATTAATACGTGTCCCTTCAATAATTATCTACGGGGAAACTTGGATTCGCATACGCCACAGAAATATGGCTTCTCGATTCTATGGTTTAATATATGTCTCTTCAAATATCCTCTCTGGGTGAACTTGGAATAACATACGCTACAGGAATATATATTCTCGCTGCTATGGATTAACATGTGTCTTTTCAGATCATCTCCCTGGATAAACTTGGATTCTCATTCACTACAGGAATATGTGCTTCTCGCAGGTATGGATTACCATGTCTCTAATTAGACAACTGTCTCTTCTCCTCTATTCGTAAATTTAGCTTTGCATTCGTTACATTAATATGGCTTTTCGCTGCTATGGATTAACATATGTCTCTTCCAAGATCCACTTTGGGTAAACTTGGATTCACATACGCTGCAGGAATATGGCTTCTCGTTGCTATGTATTAACATATGTCTTTTCAGATCTCCTGCCCGGATAAACTTGGATTCACATACGCTACAGGAATATGGCTTCTCGGTACTATGAATTAACATATGTCTTTTCAGATCTCCTGCCTGGGTAAACTTGGATTCACATACGCTACAGGAATGTGGGCTCTCACCGCTATGAATCAATATGTGTCTCTTCAAAGATCCCCTCCGGGCGAACTTAGATTCACATAGGCTACAGAAATATGGCTTCTCGCTGCTATGGATTAATATGTGACTTTTCAAATTTTCTTTCCGAGTGAACTTGGATTCACATTCACCACAGGAATATGGCATTACACCACTATGGGATAGCATGTGGGTTTTCAAATGTCCTCTCTGAGTAAACTTGGATTCACATACACTACAGGAATATGCCTTTTCGCTGCAATGGATTATCGTATGTCTCTTCAAAGAACGTCTGTCAGTAAATCTTGCTTTGCATACACTACAGGAATATGGCTTCTCACCGCTATGGATTATTATGTGTGCCTTCAAATATCGTCCCTGCGTAAACTTCGTTTCACATACGGTACAGGAATATGGTTTCTCACCGCTGTGGGATGACATGTGTCTTTTCAGATCTCCTCCCTGGGAAAACTTGGATTCACATACGCTACAAGAGTATGGCTTCTTGCCGGTATGGCAGAACATGTGTCGTTTCAGATCTCCTCTTTGTGAAAACTTGGATTCACATACACTACAGGAATAAGGCTTCCCGCTGTTATGGATTACCATGTGTCTCTTCAAAGATCCTCTTTCCGCAAATATTGATTTGCATACGCTACACGAATACGGTTTCTGGCTGCCATGTCTGACAATGTTTGACTTAAATTTTTGTTTGATACTGAAATTGTCGGTTGATCCAGTATTATCACTAGGACCAAATGTGTATATCTTGCTTTGAGAAGGATCCGACGTATCAGTACATGGCCTGAAATAATTAGTAATATCAGTTAAAAATGTGTTACATTATTACGGATGTAGAATAATACCCTAGAGACCATAGAGAACAGACAACATGCAAATTGAAGTCAGCCACTGTCGCAGACGGACAATCCTCGTCAAAGCCAGTCGAATTTGCCATAAATTAATTTATTTAAAACGCACATCGTGCATGATTATTTCCCAGTCATTCTGTGTAGAACCTAGTTCTAGGAATTGTCCTTCCTGCACAACTCAGTACGTGATAGCAATCACATTGCGCCCCGCATAAAGCGCACACGCATTCCTCATTGCGCGAGTGGCACGTCTTCGTGGAGCACAGCTTAAAATGAAATCCGTGCACAGCTAGTCCGGTCGTTATGCGTCTTAATTCGTAGTTGGCTTCTTTCCAATTGTCGGTGGTCTGTACTGTAAACGTCCAGCCAAATTTCTGTTTTACTTCTATGGTGTTCGAGAAAAAGTCTTTGATATGCCATAGTTGATGCGAGAGAGAATTTTTCCCGTATTTCCTCCAAAAAGATAGTTTCCCTAGTTACCTCATATGTCAGCTACTTACGGATAGGTGCTGCCAGATACTGGAGCTGCCGTAAGTTAAGACGGGAGTTATTTTGACTCTGAATAACTTCAACGCTGTTGGGAGAGATATCATTTGCAAGTATTTGCTATCATTTATGGGTATGATTGCTGCTCTTAACCTGTCTTGATATGTGCTGTGAAATTAGTTCCTTGTATTTGCAGTATTATTCCTAGGTATCTAAAATAATTAACGCTGCTAATTGGTTGTCCATACAAATATATCGTATCACCTGCTGCATGTCTGCATTATTTCCTTGTGTCATCTTCATAATTTTATTTCTCTTCATATTAAGGTCATTTGTTTGAGCCCATTCTATTAGCCAATCTAATGCCAACTGCAGATTGGGTATTGATTTTGACACCAAAGCCATGTCATCTGCATACATACAAGTACATCAATGTATGACCCGACCTTAAATAGAAGGGGACTTTAAAGATCACCCAGCACCCGTAGTCCGGTCTATTGTATCTGACAGAGAGATCGAATAGTCTATTTGCACCTCATTCTCTGCCAATATGTTAGTTAGCAGTTGGAATATGGGATTATTTTTCCCTATCAGGTCCTCAATGTTTGATATAACCCACGTTTGACTAACTGTATCAAAGGCCTTGGAAATATCGACAAATACGATATGTAACTTCCCTTCCGTGAAACGAAGGGCCTCATGATTGTCGTTTGGAAAGCATTCTATAGCCTGAAATGTGGAGCGATGCTTCCTGATTCCAAATTATTCTTCTGGAATATAATGGTCTTAGAGAAAAGTCAGTTTTTGCGTTAATAGATTGGTCAAAACGTTCAACAATGTGCATTCCAGTGCCACTCCTCTATATAAATTGGGATTGTTTAAGTCTTCTTTTCGTTTATAAAGGTTCTTTATCGTTGAAGTCCGCCATGGATGGGGTATTTGCCCCTGTCAAACACATTCGGTAAATAGCCTGGTAAGTGATTCTATAAGGTTCAGAGCCAAACTCTTCAAATGTTAATTAAGAACCATGTCCGGGCCACAAGCTTTGTTACTTTTCACCTCCTTGATCTCTCGTGTGTTAAACATCTCTATTGGGTATTCATATTTGGTATTTTTATTATCGATGCGCGGTCTCGTCTCCCTTAATGTCAAAACCTGAGTGAAGTGAGCTGTCCACGTGCTCATGGGAATATTACGAGGAAATATTGGTCGTTGAGGCTTGATAGCCTTGTAAGGGTTGTTTTCTGCTTATTCTATTAGTCATAGTGCTGTTTCTTCATAGTAATTCACTTTAGTCTCCTTTACCAAAATTATATTTTCTTTTCTTATCCTGGCATAGTCTTGTAGCGCCTCTTCTTCTAACTGTCTGCAGCGATATGGACAGCGTAAATAACGACAAAAAAGAAGATAAGAATACACTCCTAACCAATGGATACAGCAAAGGACAGATAAGTAGGGCCATACGGAATAAAGAACAAAGCCGGAAAACTGCCGAATAGGACGAAAATCGGTATGTACAGTGGGTGACAGATGGAATCGCCAGGTTGATAAGGAAATACAACGTGACACCGGTTATGCAGCCAATAAACAAACTGACCACAGCAGTGTGTAAATCAGTCGAGACAAAGCAGCCCAAACAGAACGCAAGAGTTTGCGAAGTGCCTTATTCCTGTGGACAGGTATTAAAAGTGCAAACAAAAAGACGTGTTTCCATTAGGATATTATTGGTCAATCGAGACACAAAACAATTAAACAACAGATCTGCAAAAGATGAACATGCCGACGTCGCGAGACACGCCATAGAATTTGATAAGGCCAAAACTGTTGATGAAGTTCCTAGATATCAAAACAGGATAATTAGAGAGGTAATAGAGGTCGTGAAGAATCCCAATAATTTCAATCGAGAAGACAGACTCAGGCTTAGCAACACGTGGGAAGTTTTCCTAGCGCGTGACTGGCTGGGGCTAGGACCAATCAGGGCACAGCGTGACGTCAATGCCGATCCAGCAGTGCCTGACTGACAACCAACGGTTAGTCCGAGTATAGACACGAATTCGGCTGCTGCAATGACAGCCGAGACGTCGAGAAGCAATCGCCGACACAGGACGTAGCTCCATCCTGTAAGCCATGATAATAAACTATACACCGCTTGCGAAAGCCTACCATCTCAATACTTCAATAATCCCAACCAAATCCAATCTCAGCCTATCCATTTCTCTTTCAATGTTTATAAACCTGCCTCTGCTAATCACAATTCAAACACCCACGTTCTGCCCAGTAGGATGTCAGATGTTACCTTTGTAAACTTTGTGATGTTGACACCCTTTCAAGTAGTTCTCAGCCGGAGATCCGAAAGCGGGACTAACACAGAATTTGAATGTTAAAGGAGAGACGGTATTACAACATATAATAATGCATAGAGAGGTGCATATCTCTGAGAAGAACGTTAAGGGCTGTAGTTTCTCGTTGATTTCAGCCGCGCATCAGTGCACAGATAAGTATAATTTAACTATTGTTATAAATGTCCCCACCATCTAAGGCAGAGGTAAAACATAACTAATTCTGTAGTGTTACTCCCCTTCAGAATGTTCTATTAGCACATGTACTTTACCATTAACATTAGTAAACATTTCCTACGAACAGACTTATATCACATGTCAAATGAAAAATGCTTCACCTAAAACTTCATTAAGCATCTGTAAACTTTCTGAGAAAAAGTTTTAAGATACTTTAATATGGTGGCGAATCCACCATTTTCTTCTTACTTCCTGCCACTGAACACTTCAATCCGTCTGCCTCACTACCTTACAGCGCGCGGTGGGCCTTTTAGATACGGATGGACGGCATTTGCAGGTGGCTGATAGTTCTGCTACACAAGGTTTGCTGTACGGTATTAGCCTACTTTCGATTTTTGCAAAAAATGAAAGTAGACTTATGAGATCAACACAGGGCGAAAAATTGTGTGTCTGTCTGTGTGTGTGTATGTGTGTGTGTGAGTCTCAGTGTGTGTGTGTGTGCGTGTGAGTGTGTGTACTCTGAATGTCTGTCCCCCCTATCAATTCCAACACGGTGAAACCGAATTGAACGAAATTTGGTACAGAGGTAGCTCTAGAATAGGGCACCTCAGTGTCATACTTTATATCGCCGCCATCTTTACCAAAACTGAATGGCGGCCACTCAAACGTTCAAAACGTAAACTCAAATTACGGCTAAACTAATCATCCGATCTCTACCAAATTTGGTGACAACATACCTTTATATAGGATGCGTCTTGCAGCCAAACTTCAACGTCATCGGCCTTGCCATTTCAGGATGGCGGCCGTGTGAATTATGCAACCATTATAATCAATAGCTTAAGACCCACCAATTCAGATTATCAAGCCTAGGGTGGTTTAAGCTATCCTGAAGGTCGTGATCCGTTATTATTATAATTTAATATTATAATATTATTCTGTATGAGTGGCTTTAAAGAGCTGAGCCGTATCTGCCACACGACAAGATGGCAGCTGTCCTCATGAGCCTGTCTTATATTTCAGTAGTTTTAGTATGTTGTATGTGATATACCCTACTCATACAATAAGATAAACTTTGTATGAAATGATCTATAATGAAGATGTACTGCAGTGAAGAAATAGTTTATTTTAAGTCATTATTTGCCAACAGGTTGTATCTAATATGCCAGTTTAGATCGCCATGATGTTAAGGATATGGTTAGCTCTGGGCTAGCGTGTTAGTCTGTCACGCAGTTGACTGGGGATCGAATACTGTTACAGTTAACTTTTTTTTCTTGAATTCTTTTACAAATGATGTACACAAGCTCTTTCCACAGATACTGAATAAAATGTAATTTAGCTCAAAGGGGAGGCTAATGTATACACTCGTTTATTAATAAAATCACAGTCCCAGCATTGCACATAAACAGAAGACATTAGGAAAAGGAGAATAGAAGAACTAGATACACGTTGTTATCAACCACAGCCTTCTTAATGTCTTTGTACGGTGCTGTCCTCTTGTGGGTTATGTGGGTAATATTGTTCCAAACATACCGCTGTGTAAATACCTGGCCTCCTGAAGTATGGCAATTTTGTAATACTGATAGTTCAACTATTAGCCACGATCGCGCTCCGATTACCTTTAAACACTGCCAGCTGGATCGCCTCCCTTCTGGCTACTTTAAACTGCCTGCTCGTTGAACACCCAGAGGCGTACAAGATAAATATTAATTCACTGCTAGGTCACAGCACCAACCTACTGTGATCGGCGCGGATTTTTAAAGGGGAAGGTACCAAAAACGAAAGATTCTTAAGTTTGCAGGCTGGCTTAATATAGAGATTAACGGAAGTGAATGCATTACAATAAGTTAGTAGTTTTGTTATTCAATCATCATAAAGTATATAATATTGATTTTGACACTTACCGTACTGGCTAATTATCAATATAAAAGAAAACAAACACTACATGGTGGTAGAGGTGGTTTTAGGAATGAGGACAAAGAGTTATAAATATACCCATACATTTAGGAGAAAGTAGGCTATATGTTCTTTGCTGAACATCTTGTTTTTATATTGATTGTGTGCCGGAATGAAACAGCGATTAATTGTTTGAATGGCACGAATGATCTTGTATTGTACCAACCACACTTCAATGCCTTTGATAGCTCATTTATTATATTTTTTCTATCTAATGTATTTATTTTCTTTACGGCTTAACTTACTTTCACTGTACAATTGCGGAAAATCCATTAACATGTCCCAGGCACTATGATCGTTATCATTAAATAGATTATGCTTTTCAGGGAAATTCCCCATGATGGTAACCCTGCTGTTCGGGACATCCCGCACATTCAGCGTGAAATGAAGGAGCCGCGTGGTGCGACCATTACACTGTAGCACATGCATTGCTTTGTTTCGAGAACTAGAACTAGAATTCTATCGCCTTGGGATATCATTAAATAAAACCTTTGACCTTCATTTCAACAAATGATTTTTGCAAGAACGAGAAAGTTCCTGAATTAGTAAATTCATTTCAGAAAAGGTGGTGCGCAAGTCGTTTCAATAAATGAGTTTTGGTACGCTTATCGTTTGCACAAGTAAATTAGGTGAGGAGTTGTGCACACGTCTGTGATGGTGTCTGAATTAGGATAAGTATTTAACAACCGATGACGCGCGAGTCGTTTCAACAAATTGACTTTGGTCACCTGTTGTGTAGGCTCGCGAAGGTTCCTGAATGAGTAAACCAATTTTACGATAGGTGGCTCATACGTCGTAACACATAATTAGTGTACATCATACAGTTTAGCGGAAGTATGTGTGTTTCCAAACGTTTGCAGTTTCGAGTGTGACTCGCATTTGTGATGACCATCAACAAAGCACACGGAAAATCCCTACAAGTGTGTGGACTATATTTGGAAAATTCATGTTTCTCACACGGACAGCTGATAGTGGTTTGCTCACGCGTCGGAAAGCCTTCTGATTTATTTATGAACGCACCAGACGAAGAAATAAAAATATTGCACACGCAAATACACTTGAAAAAACAAAATTACAACACAAAAAGTTTCCTTTTTGATTGGCAATGCAACGCTCGGCGGGTACAACTAGTTGATTATAAGTGCAATAACATTCATACTGGATACCATATACTCTGCTCAAAACAATTATAGGGACAGGAATTTGATGGAGTTTACCATGTACGCAGTCGGTGATTACGATATTTACTGTTGCTCGTATTCGTCCGACATCTTTTAAAAATACGAGGACACCTCCACATGTCGTTGGAAAGCCATGGCTTAGCGGCAGTAGACACATGTATCGTGCTATGCCGCAGAGTGAAATGGACGAGCAATGTCGCACTCTGTCCTCGAGTGCGTGTAAGTGAAGAATAGGTTACTATACGCTTGGTGTACGTTGCATTAGTCGAAGTGAGGCATCTGAATGAAACAGACTGTGTTCGGGCAGTGACAATACTGCAGTAAGGTTGGACTATTCGTGCAGTGTCTACGGAGCGAAATGTGGCTTCATCTGGTGTTTGGAGGGTTTGGAAACGATTTTGTGAAACTGATTCATATACACGAAAGCCAGGGCAAGGGAGAAAACAAAAAACATCGGCCAGAGACGACCAATATGTGGTGAATTATTCTCTCCGCCGGCGTTCGGCGACCGCAGCAACTTGTAGCAGTGTCTGTGAGCAAACAATGCGCAACAGACTCAGAGAGGCACGTTTAAGACCAAGACGACCTTATCAGGTCCCTCGATTAACTGCTCGCCACAAGAGGACCATAGGGACTGGCAGCTGCGTCACAGGCGCAATGTATTGTTTACGGACGACTCCCGCCTTCGTCTAACACGGTGTGACGGACATAAACGTGTCTATCGTGGTCGTGGTGAACGTTATTATGGAGCATCAGTCCAGAAAACGGACAGCGTTGGCCTCGGCTCAGTCATGGAGTGGGGTGGCATAACAATTGATGGCCGATCGGACTTTCAGATAATCAGAGGTTGATTTAATGCTCAGAGGTACATCAATGAGATTGTACTATGTCATGTTATGCCTATTGAAGTTGTACTGGGTCTCCAGTTTATCCGGCAACTCGACAACGCGAGAGCTCATTTAGCAGCAGCCACAATGGGAACTCTACAGGACATCGCAATTCAAACATTCGACTGGCCAGCGTTGAGTCCTGACCTCAATCCCACTGTGCATTTATGGGATATGCTGGACAGACAACTTCTGGCCCGTCCTGTAGCGCCTCGGACTCTGGAACAACTTGCAGAGGTCCTTGTGGAGGAGGCGGACAAAATTCCACACAAAAAAAAAACTGTTCGCAGAATTGTCAGGAGCATGTCACGAAGATGTGAGGAAGTTATATGGGCACATGGAGGGCCTTGTGCACTCTGTGCATTAATGGAAGGACTCTCCACTTTGGTTGACGACATTGTGTTGCATTTCTGGTCATAGCACCAATATGTACATTTCCGTTAAATAAAGGTTTCATTTCCCAGATAACATGGCGGTTTCACTCCACCCATTCCTGGCAAAATAAGGCAGGTGTTTCAAATGTTGTCTTTCTAATTATTTTGAGCAGTGTATATACTTAAATACTTCCAGCAGTTAAAACTCTGAATGAGAATGGTTAGTGTTTGGGCTGCTAAAATAAAAAGTGAACATAAATACAACAAATATAAGAGGATAACTGATTTTGCTAACGAAACTTATTCGCATCCATTATTGATAGCTATCATACATTATAAAGAAAGAATACTATTTCTGTTGTCCACTTACTCATTTATATGATTTCCACTTGCATCACTCTCTTCATCATGAGTTTCTTGTATATCCTAGCGACAAGAATGGACCATTAATTCATTTACTAACATATCACACTTCTACATAAGCAATAGAAATAATGTAACTTTACTGCACAGATCAACTTCGAGTAGAGATTTATCAGCTGTGCAACTGACTGAAATTACTTTCTTATTCTCGATCATATCTTACTGCGTCATACAAGTCTCCTCTAGATCTGGACTAATCAAAGACATCCCTTCCTTGTTGGTCAAATAAATTGAAGTGTGATAGAAAATGTGGAAACATAGGAAGAAACAGTCTTCAGGGCTTAAAGAATTAATTTAGAAATTTCAAGTAATAAGACTCAAGAAGCCTTTTCTCTTACTAGTCCATCCTTATGTCCATTTCAGTCACAGCACATAATACATGCACATGCCACATACAAGTGACTTGGTCCTCAATAGCACAGCTGTCAGAATCAATATACAGATCACTCATATACTACTGTTAGTAAAGTATTCGACCGTATTATTCCGAAAGAGGTATTCTCTGGGAGAAGTGTGTGGAGTCCCAAGGAGACTACTTTGAGGGTGATTAGGCGTTGACTCTCATATAAACAATATTCTACAAGAACATTTTATCACAACAATGCACAATCTTTGATTAGAGCAGGTACAATTTCAAAAAACTTCCAATTAGCCAATTACAGTATGTAACGATAGAGAGAGAGATTTTCAGACAATTTAACATAAATTTTGCCACTACATAGTGCTTCTAACTGCAAGCAGTGGACTTACGGTATTAACATTATAATATATTATATTAAGTCAAAGTAGGAGTAAAGATTCAACGAGAAATAATTTCAGCTCTGACCTTCGCTGATCACATCTTTACCGACACACCAGAGAATATGAATGAGTTTTCAAATGGTATGGATTCTGCCCTGAGAAAATAATTCATGATGAAAATTAAGAGATGTAAAACGAAACTTTTGTAATGAAGCCGAAAGGTATCAGAAACCCCTATGTACGTCAAATTGCCACGTGAATATGAGGCATTTGTAACTTAGGAAGCAAAATAACCAGAGATGGACGAAGCAAAGAGAATTTAAAGTATGTTGGCACAAGCAAGGAGGGCACTTCTACAGAATAGGAATCTGTTGACATCGAATATAGATTTAGGTGTCAGGAAGTCATTATTGAAAGCCTTTGTTGTGAGTGTAGCACTCTATGGAAGTGCAACTTAGAATATTGGATCAGTAGAAAAGAGGAGAATGGAATTGATTGAAATGTGGTAGTACAGGAGAATGATGAAGATCAGATAGGCTGATAGGGTACAAATGAAGAGGTATTAAGGAGAGTGGGGGTGGGGGAGAGATGTTTCTGGCGACTGCTAATGAAGAGAGGAGATAGGTTTGTAGGACACATACTAAGACAACCAGGAATAGCAAAGTTAGTTTTGGAAGGAAGGGTCGAGGACAAGAACGGTAGACCAAGGTTAAAATATGTTTAACAGAATGCCTAGGATCTAGGGTGTGGTGACTATGTAGAGATGAAATGATTAGCCCAGGACAGGGAGCCATGGAAGGCTGCAACAAACCAGTCAAAAGACTGAAGACTCAAACAACAACACCAAAGGTGAAATATAATGCGACAAGCCAACATGCATAATCAAGTGTTCCCTTCTTAAGGCTGGCCTGGATGGGATATCATACCACTCCTTGGTTTAGAACGCAGTAAATAAGTCGATCCCGGATCAACCGGTGCACTTATTCCATGAAGTTACTGTAACTTTTTGCACAAAAATACAAAGTTCACAACAGGCAACTAATACAACTTGATGGTGCCAAGGATATCCTGGCTTCATATAATGTACCCTTCACCTATGATAATTAAAATATATCCTCCATTACCTCACTGAATAGAGCAATACACAGAGCAATGTCATGGGTTTGAGTCCAGCACCAATCAGACAATATAAAGCTTTACCATCCAGCTAGATGTCTTGTTCTTTCCGTAATTCACACAACATAATAGCAGACAGGATCCAAGTGTCATCAGTGCGGTCTGAATACTCAATTCTGTAATCCCTGAATAGCATTGGTGAGAAGCAGACGGCGATCAGGTCATGTCCTTTATGAGATGCAACAAGTAGTAACTCAATAACGTACTCACCTCCTTGAAATCTCCTCCACTCGCTAAAGATGGTGTTTCTGTTTTGACGCATGGAACAAACTCTGGTATGGAGGATTCTTCTATCTTAATATCCTCAGTGAGATGAGTATCATCCTGCAGAGAAATTACTTGTTTCACAAACACGTTCCTCTGCATAGGTGGAATAAAATCTTACACACGTTTCCATCACTTTGAATACCTTCCAAACATAATGCGACATATAAGAGCTAGATCAGACATTTTTTAGAGAATGGGAGTTCTGTTCTCAGAGTAAACATCCCAGACTAGGGTAACTTCATCAGCTGATCTGCATATATATTTGTCCCCGTTCACTTGCTTGTAAACCATGTTGGTATGTCAGACCACGTGACAACACTGAGTCATTCTCCGATATTGTAAGCTGAGTACAATATTACGAAGTCAGGGTTTGGAAAAAGGCACTTGTGAATGCTGTGAAAGGATCGAGCGAGCTGTTAACTCCATTGGAGACATGAGATCAAAAGTATTGAAAAGACGAACAATACATTAAATTGAGTTAGACATTCACCGTACATTGCATGAAAATACTTCGAACAAAGCGGAGGAAAATAGGAAGAGGAAGTAGCTGATTGCCTACAGAACGAAGACGCCAGAAATGCTACACTACGCACATAAAAGAACTTGACGGACGGCTTAGAGGTGGATGCGGAGATTCGAATATTGAACCCACAGTGTATAGAATTGAGTATAAGTAGAGGAAATATAGTGGAAAAATATTTCTTATTGAGTTTGGAATACGCATCAGTTGCACGTTCGACTATTTAATACAAAGATTTGTGTATTTACAGAATGTTGCGAACTATCGAGTGTAAGGTTAATTTGCGATAGTTTGAGTACATGCAAAAAAACTGGAAACTGCTACACAGAGCTCAAATATTGAACAGAAGTATTTGTTGTACTGGGTAAAGTAATTGTTAGAGGCTTTGAAAGCATGATTACTCCAATAACATCAGATATAAGTGACCGAGAATTTAACATACAGTTGAATAAGGGATAGAAGTGAACGAGAAAAAAATTTCGAAGTGCTGCAAGGCTGTGATAAATCTGAAAGCAGAGCATTAATTTACTGCAAGTGTAGAAGTTGTGATACAATTATTATGACATTTCACACCATAGAGAAGATGATTCCAACTAACACCATGATCCACTTAATTCAACGTCAGATGAAGAAGGTTATTATAGCAAATCAAATTCAAGCCAGGAAGGTGAGTTCAACCAAAATGCGAAGGACCAGCTTCTGGAAATGGAAATGCTCAATTGAGTTGTAACAGATGTTGAGTATAATCCAGGAGGCGATGCTCCAGTGAGTGTACTTGGTATGAGAGGATAAGATAAACCCTTCTCTCTCTCTCATGTGCGCGTGGGGGCAGATGACCTCGTCGTTCCACCCATGAAAACAACAATAACGAACTCATGTGCGCATTTAAGCCTAATCGCATTTCGAAATAGATAACATCACAGATGGAATACTTCAGATCTAATCTATTTGTACCACACGTCAGGGAAATAGCAGTTAATGTTCTCTTGTTGGTGTTACACAGTATGTACCACTGAAGGTGTGGTACACACCACCCATTTTAGTTACATTTTATGGAAGTTGGGATATATCTGAATTTACATTTGTGCTGTGCAATTTCACCATTATATCCTGAAGAGGTCTGACCCCGTAAGAGAATTAGAGTAAGTTATCAGGTAGTAAAGAAAACAGTCAATTAGGGTGGGAAAATGGATGATTACCTACAACCCCCCCCCCCCCCCAGGGGCTCACATCCAGTGGGATGTGGGTTGGGGACCACGGGACCCCAGCTGAGTCAGGCATTGCTTCCACTTACTTGTGCTGGGCTCCTCCCTGTCTTCTTTCCTGTCGACCTTTCTTGGTTAACTCTTGTTGTCTTCAGACCCCGACGGTATTAGGGTAACCGAGGCCTAGGGATTCTTTCAATTTCCCGCATAAATTGGCCCTTGTCTCATCTTTCCTGATACCCTCATTCTTCGATGGGTCATCCTTCTATTTCTTTTCATGTTATCTCCTGTCTTCTGCACTAGGCTCACTAGCCCCACCACTTTTGGTGCACCTTGGATAGTACTAAACCCTCAAGGGCTTGCGGCTGGTGAGTTTGGGAGTTGGCGACCCCAAGGGATTACTGAACTGGGTCCGTTTTGTCCCCTTTTTTCCTCTTTCCCTTTCGTATCTGCTTTTCATAGCTCTCCTTCCTTCCAAGTCCCTCAATCCTCATTCTTCGAGAGTTAAGGGCATTTCTTTTCTTCCTGTTCATTATTTGACTTATCCTTAATTTTTTACCATTGGTTTGTAGTTAGTATTAGTTATAGTTTTCATTCTCATCTCATCTTTTACTATCACCCAAACCATTAGGGGCCGATAACCTAGATGTTAGGCCCCTAAAAATATATCATCAACATCGATTACCTACAACTATCGGAATAAGAATTAAGGGGGAGATGACCAGGGGTGGTGAAATGAAAAGATGGACAAGTAACCAGAAGAAATGTCAGGCTTTACTCAGGCCATGTTGGTCTCAAGCATCTTCCAATTACTGTTATTGTGGCAAGTTAATATTTAGATTCTGTGTATTCACTTAAGCTACCTAAAACATGTGTTTATACAAATTATTCTAGAGAGCGTGGCACTTCACCCTCTGTGACCCGCCCGGCCATCCCAAACAGGGTCACGACTTACGAGCCAATACTACAGCAGTGGCCACCTCTAGTTCAAATCAATCATCATCGGTTGCGGTCGTGTGTATTCGGGTCGCTTCGTTAGCCCCACTGGTCTGTCTCTAAGCGCTAGGATCATCATCAAAACAATACTGCCAACCTCGCCCGTCCGGTACTACATCAAACACAGAAGAGTCCAGTTAATTCTCTAGTTTGCATCATTCGTGTGCAGCACTAAGTTCATTTGATAGTGGTGGGGCTGCGTTCAAGCTGTTGGCCTCTCACCGAGGTGGACTTACTTCGATTCCCGGTCAATGGATGTGAGATCTTTGAAGCGAATTGGCGCGTCCTGCGGTTCAGATTCCTCGTAAAATGTGGTCATAATCTCAGGATTCACGGTCACGTAAAACTACAATCTCCCTTCCCTTCATTTGATAGTGCGCCGAACTGAATCATTTATTCACTAAGGATTGTCGAAGTTGCCTGATAACAATCATTAACTCCCATCAGCGCGGCGGTTCTATGAGCAACCTAAAAATTTGCTGAAGCTATTGCAACAACACATTTTAGTACCTAAAGCAGCACCATGCGCGAAATGTCATCGTGAAGGGGAAGTTAGGTGGATAAAACATAACCTATCTGTAACCAGCAACAAGATGATACCCGGACACCAAGGCCGCACCCACAGCCGACCATTCTAACCTTCTGTTTGTCTAATCCAATGGTTCCGACAGCAGTGGCTACGCTGGCTAAAGTGCAGCTTTAGGTCATGGGGCCAAGCTCTCTGCTGACTCGGTTGACACGTGGGTTCGAACCCCACCGTCGGCCGCCCTAAAAAAGGTTTTCCGTCGTTACCCATTTGTAAACACCAGGCAAATGCTGCGACGGTACCTTCTGACAGGCCACGGCCGCTTCCTTATACATCCTTGCCAGTTTCATTCACCTTCATCCACTCCATCGCTCATCCCGACGCGCAGGTCACCCACAGGCGTCGAATAGAAAGACCTGCACTCGGCCTCTGAGGAGGCTACACAACAAAAAAAAAACAATGGATTATTGACAATGGTTACAGCCTAACGTGCCCAGATAAATAGTTTTGAATCAACCGGGCGCCGCTAGCTGCGCTCGGCCTAGGCCGCACCTACAACCGACCATTCTAAACTTCGTCTTGTCCAATCCAATGGTTTTTGACAATGATTATAGCCTAACGTGTCCAGATCAATGGTTTTTGATGGCGGTGAAGTGAAGTTGGCACCATTGACTCATACAAGCATTATTTGCAAATACAAATAATACATAAAAGCCCAATTACCGTATTTCATTTTTTCCCCACATAATTACGACGTTTCGTGCCATCTGGTGTATTTTGTATCGGACATGTTGGCAACTACTGACGTCAATGTGTGCGCCTCGTTGTGAGCGCTCACTACGGCAGTTTCACATACTAAAAACATCGGACTCCGTTTGTTAAATAAAACAAATATTTACGTGATTTTGCACATATATCGGGTGCAGTCGGTGCAAAAGTGGTCATGGTTGGATGTTAAAATTGATAATGTCCCCGGAAAGAAAATATAAAGTATGAAAATGATATATTGACGAAATGGAGCAAAAAGAAAAAAAGTTATACGTCGTGCATAATTAATGGCATCACCTACTGTATAATAGGATCCAGGGTGAAACTGCAGTAGGAATACAATTACATCAGCTTTTGTTAGTTAGTTAGTTAGTTGTTCTTATAGAAAACAAGACTGAGCAATCCAATCTTCCCAAAATTATTTTCACTGAAAATCATTCGTATTATTATAACAGAAGTAATGCAGAACATATAATTACCTGAAGTTCATGTTCCTCCTTAACTGTTATCCTTTCAACGTCAAAATGCTGAATGGAACAGCACTACCTTGTCAAGTGAAAGTGTAGTGAAATAGCAGCTAGTGTAAATATTTGATAAAAGTGGTAAAATATTATAACAGAGGCTTAAAATCTATAAAGTTACTTTCCTTAGATCAAGTGTAATACGGAATATTGATAGTATTGAGAAATTCTTGTTGATAATTTAATAAACTTAAACTAAGTTGTGGGAACGTGTATCCAAAGATTCGGTGACTTCTTCAATCACTGTTTGAACCAAGTAGAGCAGTGGTGCTTTTACGAGACTTCACCCGATTGGAAGATATACGTATTTCACATTCTTCTTTATTGGTAGGTTATTAGATTAATTCTATTAGGTAGTAATAATTAAATTAAATTTAGTGTAATTTGGTGTAAACATCTAGGCTCACTTAGATCTCTAGTATGACGACAGTAAACAGTGTTAGTATCTCGTCAGGTTGTGTAACCGTAACGGATTTATGCTCGTCGTGCAAAATAAAAGTAAAAAATGCAAATAAAATCATCACAAGATCTCAGGTAAAATTGAATGAGGAGAAAAGTGAAACCGATTGTCGTAATGTAGGCCTACCGCTACCGTCATGCGAATGCCATAACCTGAGAAACGAACTGTCCTCAAAAGACGAAATTATAAAGCTGCTAAAGGAAGATATTGCTAAGTTAATGGAAGAGTTGAATAAATTAAAAGGAAACAGAGAGGAAAGCAAGGAAACTTGGTCGACAGTGATTGCTGGTAAGGTAAGATTGAATAAGCCTAGGCCTATAAATGGAGTACATGTAACTGAAATTCCCGTCTCAAATTCATTTGGAGTGCTTGTTGAAGAAAATGATGACTTTCCTCAAGAAGAAAAGAAGAAAGTGATAAAGAGAAAATCCAGGAAGATGCGGATATTTGCGGATAGCCACGGGCGAGATGTAGCAGCAAGCGTTTTGGAGAGAAGCCGAGAAATGGAGGTCACTTCGACAGTGAAGCCAGGAGCTCAGATTGCAGAAGTCACGAACGGGATGATAGGAGAGTGTGCGTCCCTTACTGCAAAGGACTACGCAGTGATCATCGCTGGAGCAAACGACGTCTATAGAAATGAGAGTAAAAAGGTAATCAAAGATTTAAAGGGTACATTGCCATCCATGCAAAAAACAAATGTCATTATTGTAAACATTCCGCAGAGACACGATTTAATTCCCAAGTCATGTGTAAATGTAGAAATAGAGGCTACAAATGGAAAAATTCATAAAATTTGTAAGAGTTTTCCAAATGTCCAAATTGTAGATGTAAGTAAATTAGACAGGAAGTTCCACACTCGGCATGGCCTACACTTAAATAGATTAGGAAAAGAGTATCTTAGTGATGAAATCTGCAAAATTGTAAATTCAAATGGTAAGAATAATTCAACAGTAATATCATTAGAGTGGAAGCAGGGAAACTGGTAGAAGAAGCCAAACGTGAGGTTTGGCATTCACATCTTTTGAAGTCAAATTTAACGGAGTGCAACAATGGTATTTCGGATTTGTCTAGCAACAATAATAATAACAATTATGATAATAATAATGTAAATAAATCACCAACACAAGCTTGCAAAAGTAACAAATTTAAAATTTACCACCAGAATGTCCAGTCTCTTTATAATAAAATTGATTACATAAATCTAATGCTTAAAAATGAACTTAAAGACATCTCAGCACTATGTATTTCAGAACATTGGCTGAAAGAGGAACAACTCGAATTAATTCAATTCCCAGGGTTTATACAAGCTAGTAAATACTCTAGATCTAATATTAGCCATGGTGGTACTTGCATCTTCTTAAGAAATAATTTAGATCATGAACAGATAACAGCTTATGATTATCTAATTATGGAACAGGATTTTGAATTCTCTGCCGTAAAAATTCAGCAGTCTAAGTTAATAATTGTATGCGTATACCGTTCTCCGTCAGGAAAGTTTCCTCTATTTATAGATAAACTAGAATTGTTACTCAATAACATGAGCAAAGTAAATTTCGATATAATAATTTGTGGGGATGTAAATGTGGATTTCTTAAAACTTGATAGAAATTGTGAATTATTAAACCAGTTACTAATTTCCTATGGACTGAAACCTACAGTAAATACACCAACAAGAATAACAAAATTTAGTAAAACCACTCCTGATCAAATTTTTATAAATACAGATAAATATCACCATTCAATAGAAGTCTATTGTCCGGGTTTTAGTGACCACCATGGACAAATACTGAGTTTTGAAGTATCCGAAGTAATCAATAATAATGATAATGGAGTAAAATCAAAGTGCAGGTCATTCACTGAATCAAATGTTACATATTTCAATGACTTATTAAATAAGGAAACATGGTCAGAAATTTATGTACTAGAAAATGTAAATGATAAATTTAATGCATTTAACAGTACCCTAAAACACTATTTTGAAATAGCATTCCCCTTTAAACGAAGAACTGTTCAAAATAACAAAACTAGCAATTGGATAACAACAGGGATTATAAATTCATGTCAAAGAAAGAAATTTCTACACAAATTATATAAACAATACCACACAACACCTGAATTCAATTTATACTACAAAAAATACAATAGCATATTAAATAAGGTAATAAGACTAGCAAAGAAAATGCATAATGATAATTTTATTTCCCAATCATCTAATAAAAACAGGGCTATGTGGTCCGTAATAAAGAAAGAAACTGGAAAATCTGCTAAAATACAAAGGAACATTACACTGACCAGAAATAATAAAGTGATTAATAATCCAGAGGAAATAGCAAACACTTTTAATGACTATTTTCTGGAAATTCCGCAAAAATTATTAAATAAATCACAGGTAAATACACTAAATTCTAATAATAAAATAAATATATGCAGTGATTCTTTATTTATAAATCATGTCACAAGTGAAGAGGTAAGAATAGTTATAAAAGAGCTAAAAAATAAATTCTGTGCTGGCATTGATGGCATCCCTGATGCAATTTTAAAGAAATGTGCAGAAAATATAATAAATCCACTTACGCACTTAATAAACAGTTCAATTCTCTCAGGAACTTACCCGGATATTTTGAAGTTATCAAAAGTAATTCCAGTGCACAAAAACGGTTCAAAAGATGAATTAGATAACTATCGTCCTATTACCTTACCAACTGGTATTGCAAAAATTGTGGAAAAAATTATGTATAAGAGACTGATAAGTTTCATAGAAAAAAATAAAATATTATCAAACTCACAACATGGATTTAGAACGGAAAAATCTACACAGACAGCAATTTACGAATGTAGTAATAGTATACTGAAATTAATTGACAATAAGGAACATGTAACTGGCCTATTCTTGGATTTATCGAAAGCATTTGATGTAGTTGACCATAAAATCCTCCTTACCAAACTAAATCAATATGGTGTTAGAGGTCTAGCTAATAAATGGATAGAGTCTTACTTAACAGGGCGTAAACAAATAGTAAGCTTGAGACACAAGGATGATGGAACCAAATTACTTAATGAAACATTGTCCAATGAGGGAATTATTGAATTTGGAGTACCCCAGGGATCGGTTTTGGGCCCACTACTCTTTCTTCTATATATCAATGATATAACACAGAACGTTCATTCACATAAGGAAATTTTGTTTGCGGACGATACAACACTCGTAATAAAAGGTGAAACTAAACAGGTCATACAGCAGTCTGCTGACTCCGTTACAGGAGAGTTAACCAAATGGTCACAAGATAATCGCCTCATAATAAACTATAAAAAGTCAGTATGTCTAAATTTCCACACTATACAGAATAGGAATCCTGCGATGCCCAATATAACATTAAATGGTCATCAAATAGAAAATAAATCAGAAACAAAGTTTTTAGGACTATGGATACAACAAGACTTGAAATGGAATAAACATATACAATATCTGAATACTAAACTGAACTCGATGTGCTTTGCGTTACGTATTTTGAAAACCTGCACTAGCATGCACACATTAAGAAATACTTATTTTGCTTATTTCCATTCATACTTAAGATATGGGATCATATTTTGGGGTATGTCGCCAGATGTACTAAGCACGTTTAGGATACAAAAGAGAGCGATTAGAATTATGGCAAATGTAAACTCTAGAGAATCATGTAGACCTCTGTTTAAAGATTTAAACATTCTCCCACTGCCCTGCATATATATCTTTGAAAGTATTATGTTTTTTAAAAAGAATTTAATGAATAAAGATGTTTTTCTTAAAACAAACAATGATGTTCATAGGCATAACACAAGACAAAATCAAAACATTCATATTTCACACACACACACAAGCATATATCAAAAAGGAACTTTTCACACTGGAGTTAAATTATACAATAAACTACCCCAGTATATAAAACTGGCCCCAAAAATAAAAACCTTTGATAGAATGTTGAAAGCTTATCTGCAGTGCCATTGTTTTTACTCAGTAGTTGAATATTTTAGCGTATAGGAGTGATGGAATCTATAACTATATTTTACTTTTTTAATTTAATTTTAATACCTAGCTGTATGTTGTTGTATTTATAGAATTAAGTTTTCATATTATGATAATAGAGTGAGGTGTAAATAGTTGTGCAATAAGATTGTATCTATTAAGATTAGCTATTATAATAAGTTATAAATAGTTATAATCTTAGTAATATATACCTGTTAGTTCTTTTATTTTATGCATGTAAATTCTGACGTGTCCTATATCAAAAATGTATTGAATGCATGTATTTGATCAAATGGAATTAATAAAAATCTATCTATCTATCTATCGCCAGCCTCGTCCTGCAGGTTATCAGAGGGCAACAGCTCATTTGGATCCTGCGATGTATTACAAGTATTACCCAATGTTAAATATATAGACACAATATGAGTAGCCTACTAAGTTAACAGATGCTGGTTAGAGCACCATTTACTATTAAGTACTGTATTATGTCACTGAACTATTCACATCACTAAGATATCAATGTACACCAAGTACGAATTAAATTGCCACTTACAATTTCAGGGAATTCATGAGTCAACCATTCTGGCTCACACTTGATGCATAGCCTTTCCTCCATTATGATCAGGAAACTAGAACAGAGGAAGAATTAATAAAAGACCCCACTTATTCCAGTACCACGCCAAATCAGTCTCATATTTTATAAATCAAATGATGTATTATCAGACTCCTCAAAGTGCACACTGATAACGCGCGGTTATAATTTGTCAACAACAGTAAAACATATACAACCATGACGCTCAACATTTACTCTAAGTCATATGTTTGCAAGTTGACCGTCACGGTCAAATAAGACGTCACAATTTAACATTGTAATTGAATAGATACAACTAATGGTGCCCGCTTGTACAGCAGGGAAATAAAGAATCCTACATTCGATTTCAATATTCCTGAATACACAAATATATCAACGTATCAACACGTATAATTAGGCTATGTGAAAGTGAACTTCGCTGCACTGGTATTGCAAATCGACACTAGTCGCTTATGGCTTTGACGCCACGAAATAGTACCTCCCCCATTCGTTACAAAACACCCAGTTCAAAAAAGATTCGGCATCGTCTTTAACCATTGAATCTATGCTGGATGTCCCGCTCCCACGGCTGGAGTGAGGTCTCTTGCTTTGGGCTTAGGATTGCCTGGCGGAAGGTAAACATTGCTCAAGCTGCATGCTCGTTGAAAGGATGCTTACTTACTTCGTCTTATTAACTCCATAGGAGAAGAAAAGGCAGTGATACAAAGGCTTATAGGCAATCTTAATTTCCACGCGCTTTGATAGAAAAAAGTGGGCTATTATAATAGATTTCAGCATAATATGAAAAAATCGCTTGTTGGGTAGGCTATTAACTACTAAGCTATTTTGCTTTTCAATGTTTTAGGCAGTGATATGCAAACTTGAGCAACTTCTATGCTTTATTTTTCTGTCGGCCTATATAAATACATGTAGGCTACCCTACAATCATTTATGTAGCCTACACGCATCAGTTAGTTATGGTTGTTTTAAGGGGCAGAACAGCCAGGTCATCTGCCGCTATGCATACAATAAACAAATCATCCACAGGGTCATTTCATTGAATGATGGAGATCAAGCCTTTCTTTCATATAGAGAGTATATTCTGCTTATTCAGGCGGTGTTTGGTCTGGATTATTTGGGCAACATTTTAATTTTTCCACTTAAACTAAATTTCATTCTGAAGTTTGACTTTAATAAAGTGGGTTTGTTGCAACAAAAATTACTCTTCTAAGGAAATTGTTCCTTTTTACTATTATATAAAAACACATACAATCTGCAAAGGATTTAATATGTACCGTAACTCAAATCACAGTTCAGAGTTCCAGTCCCTAGAGAATGAGGATATAACAACGAGAAGGGGCCATGAGAGGCTAGAGAGGAAAGGATACCGTACTCAATCCTCTGAAACATTACCCAAATATCTTTGGGGTCAGACGAGAACATGAGTTAACTAAGGGAGTTCTGGAATTAAACATGTGAACGCAATGATCTATGAAAATACGGTAGGCCTATCCTTCCTTACTGCATTGCAGTATTGCATTAAGTTCATGACTGGGAGAGAAAGATATAAAAGTTACTGTACACTGCCTAGGTAGTTTGGGCTGCAGTTTTATGTTGTTGTTCAATGTTTTAGCGTCTTTGCGACATTGTCGTCATGTAGTCCCGTGAACTTGGGTATGTGTGAATTTGTCTGATAACCTGTGTCAATGTGATGTCTGTACAAGTGTGTGTAAAAAAAAGGAAGATTTCAGTTATAGGTGGCCGTTAATCTCGAGATCATAAGCCATGAGACCTCCTTTTACGTGGAATCCGAACCACAGAACATGGCATTTCACTTTGAAAATGTCACAACCATTGACCGGGAATCAAAACCGGTCCGCCGTGGTGAGAGGCCAACAGCTTGACCGCTGCGCCCCATTACTGGTGAGAGTATTTGCAATGGCGGTAAAATTTGGATAGGAAACAGCCATGGCCTTAAGTTAGGCACTATCCCAGCATTTGCCTGGAAACCACTCCCAGGATGGCTGAGGTAGGAATTGAACCCACCCCTATTCATTTTGTCCCACGAGGCTGAGTGTACCCCGCTCCAGCCCTCAGACCAGGTTTGCAATTACAATTTTCTTGGCAGGCGGGAATCGAACCCAGGCCTCCGCGGTGACACACAAGAACGCAGTTATTCGCAAGTTCTCGTATATTAAGAACCCTTTCCACTAGTTTCTATTCATATGAGAAACCTGACTTAACAACCAGGCCCTTAAAATAATTATATTTAGTTTCTTCTCAGATCCCCATAAACTAGTTTGTACTAATTAAGAGCATTGTGTGGTCTAAAACTGTTATGAAATAAATATATTTCCAAATGCCAAATATAAGATTAGATTATTACGGTACCGTATTATCATTTAATATTTATACATTTTTCAACAGATACTAATGACAACAGTGGATATTAGGGCGCTTGGCCACTGCGTGATTAGTGTGAACTCTTTCCAGTGTGTGCGTTCTTATATCATCAGTAGTTGATGGGAACCACACTGCGATACCGTCACTGCGATTAGTATTTCTGTGAGATGTTAGTCTAAGATTTTATTAAAAATATACTTAAGTGACAAGTACGAGTTAGAAGACCTGAAATATTCTTTAGGGACACGACACATCGTGGGTGAAATGATAACACGTTTTACAGCGGAAGTAAATTATCAGTGACACTCAATGTAAATTCTCGAGGATACCGTGGTGCGACTGTGGAACTAGGAACAACCTCAAGACATTAATACATTAGCTACACCCAAGTTCGCTTTAGAAGTCTCATTGGTCATTGGAGAGCTGGTAATAAATAAAATATTTATTGCAGCTAATAGCCAAAGGAATGATACAGACAAATAGGGAATAAACTATTCATAGGAATAAACTATTCATTACAACAGAAGGACGTCAGAGATTCAAGTCTATATGTACAGTACATCGCATGATATCTTTTGCAACATTTGCCGCAACGTTCACATACACAGTCTGCGTCTGGCTGGTGAAACTTCTTTAACTTGCACAGCTTATGGTGAAAGCCATGTATGGCAAAGCGTGTAACAGTATGTCTTAGTTCGTAGCCTCCCCGTTTCCAATCATTGCAGGTCATTGCGTCAGTGATGTAGAAATCCCACCATATGTCTCTCTTCTTCGATTTCAGGTTCTCCATGAGTTGCACGTATGCTGGTGTAGACGGTAGCGACAGTTGGAGGCGGAGCTCTTCTACATAATATAATTCACGTGTTAATTCATAGACTAGTCTTGAAGGCGTGTATTTTGAAACACACAGAACCTTCTTTAAGAAAGTCGCTTTTAGTTTTTCTAACTTTTCCAGGTGTTTCAATTTGAGGTGTGTCCAGATATTCTCTAATCCATATGTTGCAACGGGTGTAACCTTGAGCTGGAAGAGTTTCAAGGCTGTTTTGACGGAGAGTTTTCTCAACTGTCTGATATCATTTATGGCCCTCGTAGCCGCACAGATCCTATCGTTAACGTGAAGCGTAAAGACGTTGCCCGTTGTCTGAAGTGTCACGCCTAGATATTTAAAGTTAGAAACGCTCTCCAGGGGTTTTCTATGTGTGTGAAAAACTGCTGGTTTTCCCCCTTTGCGGAAAGTCATTGATACAGTCTTGTTTTCGTTTAGGCTGAGTTCATTCTCTTCCGCCCATTCCAACAGCAGATCAAATGCAGATTGTAGATCCTCTTGAGATCTCGAGGCCAGCACAATATCGTCAGCTTACATATAGAGAATTACTTTCTCCAAGACTACCTGTGCGATATCCGCCGTCGCGATGATGAACAGTAATGGGCTTAGAGGGTCCCCTTCCAATACACCGGTTGTTTGATCTTTTGGGTTTGATGTTGTGATTCCATCGCTTATCTCTGTGTAATTTGAGGCCAGGATGCTTGTGATAAGCCGTTTGGTATAGCTGTTACTTCTTATTTGATTTCCTAGCTTCTCTATGATGATCTTCCTATTGACCATGTCGAAAGCTTTGGAGAAGTCTATAAATATGGCATGTAGCTTTCCTTTTGGGACTGTCAGAGCTGTCTCAATATCATTTAGAAGGCATTGGATAGCCTGTGTTGTAGATCTTCCTTTTCTGAAACCAAATTGCTCCTCCGGGAGCTTAGGATCGATTTCTCTATTAAGGCGTTGGCATAAAAGTTTTGTTAGAATTTTGAATAACGCACATTCCAGTGCAATACCTCGATAGGAGTTTGGGTCCTCGGTGCATCCCTTTCCTTTATACAGCAGTTTTACTGTGGACCTTCTCCAGCTATGGGGGATATTTCCTTGCCTGAGGCATTCATTCAGGAGAGATATTATTGCTTCTTTTAGCACTGGGAGAGCAATTTTAAGGTGCTCGTTACATATATTGTCTGGTCCACAAGCTTTATTATTCTTCGAGCTGATAATAGCAGCCTCTACTTCCTCAGTTGTAAATATCTCTGTATCAATGTCCTCCTCAATCTCGGGGGTATCAGTTGGACGAGTGTCCTTATATTGCAGTACATTGCTAAGGTGAGTCACCCATGTCTCCATAGGGATGCTTCTGCAGTATCTCGGTTGTCTTGGATTCAATGCTTTGTATGGGCACTGATCAGCTGCCGCTATCAGACTTTGTTCCTCTTGCTCTTGATACCGTACCTTTGTTTCTTTTATGAGGGTCTTGTACGTCCTCCTATGATTGGAATATTCCCTTAGATGATCGTCAATGGGATCTTCGAGAGCTGTGTGTAGGGCATCCAATGTGGTCCTACGGACTCTGTAGCAGGTTTCGTCAAACCATGATTTTGATTTCTCGTTATGACGGCCTCCGGTATGACTTCACCCTGTAAAAGGTGTTCGAGCATATTTGCTGCTTCGTCGAGATCTCCTTTCCGGGCCTTCTCCACGATTGCCTGGTTGTCGGCCTCATGTATGAACTGGTGTAGAGTCTTCCTTGAAAATTTCAATGTTTTGGGCTTCACCTGTCCGCTATCATGACCGAGTTGGAATGTTGTTTCTACTAGCTGGTGTTTCCTGTAGGGAGTCGGAATTATGTCTTGCTTTATTGGCTTTATGTTACCTTGATTCGAGAAGACGAGATCTATCGTGCTGGTGCCGTTGTAACAAACATACGTCTTCCGATCTTTGTTGTTTACAAGTGATATCCCTTCCTCCTCTAAATAGTCTAGGACTTCTCTTGTCTTCTGTGATGGAACATCAGTTCGACAATTTAGGTCTCCTGCTATAATGATGCTATCCTCCCGTTCCGTTATACTCAGAGCGGTGCCTATTTCATCTATAATCTGGTAAGATGTGAATCCTGGCTGAAAATACACACATATTAACACACACAATTTAGTTTTCACTACTAGAACATTGTTGTTTTTATACATGACCTGGAATGGTGTGAACTGAACCTTTAAAAGGCAGGTGATTCCTCCTTTTGGTCTTCCCACCAGGCCTTGCTCTGCCATATTGTTCCCTGTATAGTGATTTCTCGCATTCCAATCTGATGTTAAGAATGTTTCAACCGGTATTACGACATCATAGGGGTCAAATAAATTTTCTGGCGTTGAGTTCGTGGCGTTTAACAGGCCTTCAATATTCCATAAAAGTAACTTCACTTCCTGGTTGTTTGCACCTCGCGAGAGTTCTTGATCAAAAACGAAAACGAAAAGGTCGGAAAATCACATCAGCTGGCCAGAAGTTTGGGTCATAAGCGTCATCCTTTCTCTCGAAGGGGATCCCGACTTTAAAAGCTTTATTTTCACCTCTGGAGGCTAGTTCCTCGCATTTTATGCCGTCTTTGATTCCCTTGTCTTTTAAGTGGTCCATGACATCGCTTGAGGTTACATCCGGATTCACGCGTCCTATGTATAACCATGCAGTCTTGTTTGCAGCACGTAGTTTTCCGGTGAACGCCGTTGATGTACCCTTCTGTATTCTTTTTTGTGCGCGGGGTCTGAGATGATCTCGGTCTTGATCTCCCGGCCCTCCGCCTACTGGCCGTGTTATGGCAGAGGGGCGCTCGCTATGGTGTAGTGGTTGTTGCCGTGAACTAGGACCTCCTAAATCTACTACGGTTGCATATGGTACTGGGATTTCTGTGTCGGTATCGATGCTGTTCCCGCTAGCGCCTGTACGATTATTACCTCTTTCTTCCTTGTGGCCCGGTTCTTTCCTGTCTTCTCTTTCTCCATCTTTATGCATTATTCTTTTGATCTGGGAGTCTATTAATCCCTCTAATGTGCAGGATAAGAAATCCATGATGTTATCAACTTTCTTTAAAAGTACTGCAACTTCAGAAAGGTTCAGTTTCTGTTCGTTAGGCACCGCCATTTGATCGACACATTCGTTTTGTGTATTGGCCTCTGTTTCCTGAGTGCGAATTATAGAGAGCGTCACATGGCCCTCCATATCTACATCCTGTGCTGACCGTCTGTCTGCCGACTGAGTCATAGTTGAACCGATAGATGACTCTGTTTGTTCTTCATAGTGACTGTCCCCATCTTCATTCGCTACATCTTCCTGTGCTCTGCCAAGAGATAGCTCCACTTGTCGTGTAGGGCACATGTCTAATCCCTGCATGCTAATATTCTTTCTCATAACCTCACTACGCAAATTATTGCATTCCTTACACTTGGTTATGACACGAATTTTCATCATTGTCGAGTAGTCTCTAACAACACTTACCGTTTTAAAAATGTACTCCTTAATATCTTTCTTAAGGTAGCCACCTACTTCTGCAATATTTACAAGACTTTGTAGAGCTCACTCAAGCCGTTGTTCAATATCATCCACCATGATGGAGTGTTCTATCTAATACGTATGCAACCTCCTGTTGCCTGTGAATGACTATTTGCACTTGGGTCACGTGTTTGTACCTTATGAGGTATGGTATGTATCCGTGAATGTTTGCTTGTATTTATAACAAGAATGTGTTACCAGTCCGTAATGAGTTACTGTCTATGTTTGCCTGCATGAATTGCGGGAAGTTGTTTGCAGTTCATTACGAGTTGATGTCGTAGGCGACACACTTGGTATACATGTATCGTTTGTTGTGAAACATTTACCAAGGGATTGTTCCTCAAATATGCGGTTTGTAAATTGGTGTGGTTTGACCCACATAACCTCACTAATACATTCAGTATATTTTCTGCTGGATTATTTCCTAATTACCTTTAATACTGTTGTTCCCTTGTTGTCCTCAGCAGAAGTAACCTCTCTTAGCTACGTGGCACCCTTTTGAATCGTACAAAACTCCGGTTTACCCTTTCAAACGTTCGAAAATCTTGGAGCCATGGGTCGGCACGTCTTAACTTAGCAGGTGCAATGGAGATTTAAAAAAAAAAAAAAAAAAAAAAAAAAAATATATATATATAAAAAAAAAAAAAGGTAATGTGTCTAGTTTGAGTTGGGCGTATTGTAACACAAGGTGGAAGTTCCATTTTGTGGCTTCAGAGTGCCTGCTGTATGAATTAGTGCCGATACTCGTACAGTTACCTATGTTCACTTTCACGTAGCCTAATTAAAAGAGTTGATATGTTTGTAAGGTACTTTATCATCTGACAATATTCTATTCACTCCGCCTGCCTCAAAACTATGGTTGTGTGTATTCGGAAATAGAGAAACCGAATATAGGATGCTTCATTCCTGTAAGCAGGCAAAATTATTTCCTCACTTCATCTATTCAATCACAATTATAAATATTAAAAACTTATTTGACCATGTCGCTTAACTTGCAAACATATGATTCATTCATTCATTCATTCATTCATTTATTTGCAATGGGGGGTGTGGCCCCCGGTGGCAAATTGGATATACATAACAAATACATTATTATACATAATAATACATAATTATACATAACAATTCAATAACAATTATACAACAATTAAACTGGAGTATTTACACAAATAGTCAGTCTCTTCTTAAACACACCTATATGTTTGGGAAAAGGCTCTAAGACTGCGGCAGGTAGAGAGTTCCAGTTATCAAAGGCACGGTTTACAAAAGAATATTTACCATAATTTGTTCGCTGTGGTCGGCCCTTAACTTTGAAAGGATGATCGCTCCTACCCATGTAAGTGGGCTTTCCCAATCGTTTGCTAAGCTCACCCCATGCTGGTTGATTTGTATACGTGTTGTACATAGCACAGAGTCTAGATTTCATCCTCCTAGCCTCCAGTGATTCCCACCCAAGTTTCTTTAACATACGGCTCACACTGCTCCTGGGATTAAAGTCACTGAGCACAAATCTAGCGGCCTTTCTTTGTACCATTTCCAACTCATTGATGAGCCCTACTTGATATGGATCCCAAACCGCCGAGGCATATTCCAGAATAGGTCTTACAAGTGACAAATAGCCTAATTCTTTAGCAGAGGTACTACTTCCTTTTAATACCCTCATTACAAAGTGCAGGGATTTGTAAGCTTTTGAAACTACACATCCTACATGACTACTCCATTTCATATCATTCCTTACGTGAACGCCCAAATATTTGCAAGAATCTTCTTTACAAGTATTTCCGAGCCAATGTTATATTGAAAATCCTGCCTTTGCACTTTCCCTATTTTTAAGAGACTACATTTTCTTGTGTTTATTTTCATTTTATTTACAATCGCCCACTTATAGACCAGGTTCAGGTCCTCTTGCAGCACTGCATTGTCTTGTGAGTCATGTATCTTTCGATATATTACACAATCATCCGCAAACAATCGACAGTCACTGCGAATTCCATTTGGTAAGTCATTTATAAACGCCAAAAACAACAAAGTTCCGATTACGCTGCCCTGAGGGATACCCGACGTTACGGTAATTTCATCCGAGAATATGCCTTCGACTTTCACTTTCTGGGAACGACCCGTCAAAAATTCTTGGATCCATAAAATTACTCTTCTATCAATCTTCGTCGAAGCTAATTTATGGAGTAGCATGTCATGCGGCACGACATCAAATGCCTTCGCAAAATCTATAACCACGGCGTCGACTGAAACTCCATGGTCTAACGATTCGCTAATGTCTTGTAAAAGTGATAGCATCTGACTCTCGCATGAGTAACCTTTCCGAAATCCATGCTGCCTATCATTAAACCATGATAATGTTTCCCACTGTTCCCTCAAGTAGTCGCAAATGAGATGCTCCATCTGCTTACAAACGATGGACGTAAGGCTAACCGGCCTGTAGTTGCCCAATTCAAGTCTGCTCCCTCCCTTAAATATTGGGACTACCGTAGCTCTTTTCCAGTCATCTGGGATTTGCGCATTTTTTATGGACACATTAAATATCACCTCCAAGTATCGTGCCACGGCCCTACCTCCTAATTTAAGTACTTCACTAACAATATTATCAGGACCCTTTGATACATTGAAACGCAGTTTTTGTATTAGCTTTACAATTGCTGACTGGTTTATTTAGAACAGGGGAGCCCCTGATTCGTCGTTAAGGTCCAACACACAGCTATTGGATTTATTGAACACACTACCGTAAAAGACATTTAATTCATTAGCAATGGCATGTTTCTCAGTAATTAATTTACCGTCACCGGACATTATCATCGACAAATTATTTGAATTTCCCTTTCCTCTCCTAACATAACTGTAAAAAAATTTCCACTCACCCCCTCCCGAACCAAGTAAACCTTGCATATAACTGTCATGAGCAGCCCTCTTTTTTAAGACGAGCTCTCTTGATAAGGACTTAAATTTCAACATATACTTGTCACTATCATGTCTTTTATTGTATAATTTCCTAATTTTCCGTTTTAGTCTCCTAATTTCTCGTGTGTAATACTCAGGGTCTGGGTTTTGTTTCAGCAATTTAAATGGGACAAATTTATCAACAGCGCTATTTAAAATTTTCAAAAAGTTAGTCCACAGGATATTAATGTGATTTCCTTCCGATGCCCATCCTACAAATAGCTCATTCAAATACCCCTGAAACTTGCCCTGATCCGCCCTGCGATACTGGAATATGATCTTTTTTGCTACATCAGAGTCTAATTTTGTAACGCCACCATATCTAATATTTAATTCAACCCCAGAATGGTCACTAATTCCTGGTACTTTCATACAGTTAATATACAGCTCTACAGGCCTTACGAGATAATCATCTAAGGTATTATTGTCTCTAGTTGGGAAGTCAACTACTTGGGAAAATCCCCCCTCCCTTAAGAATTTATTTGCAGCGCTCTGAGCTTGACCACAGCTAGTTGACTCACCAGACCAGTCTACTTTGGGGAGGTTTAAATCTCCAGCAATTATTATGCTCTTTTTCATAGCATTACCCGTACAAGTTTTATCATACAGTGTATCTAGGAGAGAAACGTTATCTTTCGGTGCTCTATACGCCCCTATCACCTGAAGAGGGAATTTATTTCCTTTATCCGAAATTTGTACACATAACATTTCATGATCCATATCAGCCCACTTTAAGAAACTAGCTATATTTTTGCGCACACAAATAAATAGCCCACCACCTCGCTTCCCCCGATCCCTTCTGTACATTTCGTAGGTCCCTTGAATTATTTCGCTACTATTTATGTCCTCATATAACCAAGATTCAGTTGCAATGACAATGTCCGGAGAATACGTCTCTACAAAATTCCAAAATTCAATTAATTTCTTTCCTAAACTCTGACAATTAACCTACAGTAATCTTAGAGTCTTACCTCCGCAGCAAATATCTTGAAGTACCTCCTTCTGTTCCCATCGGCTGGCAACCTCTGGACCTGCTCCTCCTCACAAAAGCCGGCACGAACCGATGACCCTGTCATGTAGGCTCCCTAGGTTGTAAGCGCCCCGTCGATTTAGATGCAGCCCGTCTCGGGCGAAGTCACGGCCACCAATCCAGCAGTCAGCTTCTACGTACACTAATCCCAGTTGTGCACATACCCAGTGCATGCGGTCATTTACAGTCTTAACTCGCCTTAACGGAACATCTCCCCGCCGAACAATGCCACTCATTATAATTTTTGCATTTCTAAACTTGCTTTTAGCTTTTCTGCCTAGTTCGTAGAGCTCCCCCATGATGTAATCAGCTGTAGCCCTCTTCTTCAAATCGTTCGTCCCAACATGGAGCAACAACACTTTAACTTTTTCACAGTCCTCTATATTTGCTTCTTCCACTTGTTGGGCAAGCTGGTCAATTTTAATCCCCGGATAACACCGCACTTTCGCACCTGATTTCCTCGAGATATTCGCACTCCATCGTATCATAGAATCACCCATTATGATAACGTCATCCTCAGTTTGCTTCTGCACGCCCTCTTCCACACTGATCCCAGTAGAAAGCCGTTCAGTCACATCCTTCACCGTTTCTTCTGATTCTCGAAGCTTAGCTCTAAGTTCCTGTATTATTTGATCCCTTGCTTTGATTTGCACCCTCAGATAGTCCGGCGTATCACATACTTTACAAAACCAATTTCCGACATCACAATCCTCCTTCTTGACCTTAATACAGCCGAAGTGAAACCATTTCTCACATAGTCCACACTCAACACCATTCTTCAATGTTTTACTGCACGTCGAACACTTTAAAACTGTCACTGGATCATTTGCCTGATTCACGTTTGGATAAAATGTTGAGCCACAAGGTCGTATAAACTTTCCTTTTGTTGACAAACGATCTCTTCTTGTCTCTGTGCACCTCGTGGGTTATATTGGGATAACGAGTGTTAACATACATTTGGAGGTGTGAAGTTACCTCATTTAAAGTATTAAAATGTTAGAGTGATATAAGCAGTGCTCTTCCTCTGTTCTAGTTTCCTGAGCATAGGCTAATGGAGGAGGAACCCTTCATCAAGAGTGAGCCACAATGGTGGGCTCGCGCAGAGGAATTCCCAAATATTGTAAGTTGTATTTTAACTCGTGTAACATTGCAATCTTAGTGATGTGCAAGGCTTAGTGACTGAATACTTAATAGTAAATGGTAGGCTAACTAGGATCTGTTATGTTAGTGTCTATATATTGCACATTGGGTCACACTTATACAATACTCCCCAGGAGTCGAGTGAGCAGTTGACCGCTCATAACCTGCAGGACGAGGCTGCTGATGTATCTGTAGCTGTTAAGGAGGAATACCAAATACAGGTACCGTTTACCTCTCTTATAATAACACTAATGGCTTATTCATTAAATATTATTAGGAAGTTTGGATTTCTCAGTCTTGTTAGTAGCGCTGAATGAAGATAGAACGCGCGATAAAAATCTCTACAATACGTGAATTAGCCAAAATGCCTTATGAAACGATGAGAAATAAATCGGGCAGCGAAGTTTAATAGATATTTCCTCCTCCGCTGTCTGTGACACACCCAGCCATCCCAAATAGGATCATGACTTTTACTTACTTACTTACTTCCTGGCCATTCTCTTCACTTGACTCCAGTTCTTGTCCACCTCTGCAATTTCATTTTCGATCGTCCTCTTCCAGGTCTTCTTAGGTCGACCTCGCTTCCTGGCGCCTTGAGGATTCCAGTCTAGCGCCGCCCTCTCAATAGCTCCGTCCGGCTTCCATAGTGTGTGACCAATCCAGCGCCATTTCCTCTCCTTGATCTGGATGCTAATCGGTTGTTGATTGGTGATGGTCCAAATATCTTCATTTGAGATTATGTCCGGCCACCTCACATTCATGATGCGACGCAGACATCTGTTAATGAACACCTGTAGTTGGTTGTTGATCGGTTTTGTGACTTTCCAAGTTTCACAGCCGTAGGGAAGAATCGACTTTACGTTGCTATTGAAAAGGCGGAGCTGGTCTTCCTGGAAATGTTTCTATTTCTCCAGATGGGGTAGAGCTGGACAATGGCACCATTTGCCTTCCTGATACGGCTTCGAACATCTTCCTCTGCTCTCCCATCATTTGTGACTATACTTCCAAGGTAGAAGAAGGACACAACTCGCTCAATGTCCTTTCCTTTGACTGACAAACTAGTCGTGATGTCAGAATTTATCCTCATCTCTTTGGTCTTGTTGGTGTTCATCATCAGTCCTGCACGTTCTGCTTCTCTCTGCAACCTCCCCAGCTTATCTTCTATGTCTCGGTACCGTTGTGCCTTATGACAAATGTCGTCTGCGAAATCCAGATCTTCAAGCCTGGCATTTATACCCCATTGAATACCCCTCTTCCGTCCTCCCTTTACCTTCTTCATCACACTATCCTGGACCAACAGGAACAGAGTGGGGGAAAGGAAACACCCCTGTCTCACTCCGGAACTGACCTTTATCTTTTCTGTTAATTTGCCTTCGTGAAGAACCTGGCACTCATACCCTTCGTACATCTCTTCCATGATTCTGATGATCTTTGTTGGAATTTTATATTCCTCGAGGGTCTTCCACATGATTCTTTGATTTACGGAGTCGAAGGCTTTCTCGAAGTAAACAAATCTGAGGTAAAGGATATTCCGCCACTCCTCACTCTGCTCCAGGATGATTCGGAGGGTGTTGATGAGATCCACACAGCTGCGATGTTGTCGAAATCCAGCTTGTTCCTTCCGAAGCCTTTTTCTACGCAGTCTTTTATACGATTCAGGATGACTCTCGCCAGCACTTTGCTTGGAATGGACAGCAAGGTGAACCTTCCAGTTGTTACAGTTTGTGGTGTCCCCTTTCTTCGGCAACTTGACTATCAACCCCTTCTTCCAGTCGGTTGGTATTTTCTCCTCCTTCCAGATCTTTTCCAACAGCGGGTGCAGCAGATCGATCGTAATATCCAGGTCTGCTTTCAGTACTTCCGCTGGGATATTATCCAGACGTGGTGCCTTCCCGCATTTCATCTGCTTCAACGCTGTTCGTATTTCGCCCCGAGTTGGGGAGTTGAGGCTGATGATTGGGTCACTTTCTGCTTCCTCTTCATCTTCTCCTCGGTGCTTACTTCCTGGTCCTCTATCTCTATTATGAACCTCCGCAAAGTGTTCTCTCCATCTTGTCAGCTGCTGTTCACACGTCGTGAGGATCTCGCCCGTCTTGCTCTTCACAGGCCTAGTTTTATTAATACCTTTCTTCGAAAGCATCTTTGCGAATGCCATAGAGCTCCTTAACGTCCCCCCTTCTTGCCGCTTCTTCTGCTTTCTCCGCCTGCTCATCAATCCACCTCCTATGATCCTTCCGTACACTCCTCTTAACATCCCTGTTTGCTGTTGAATACTTTGCTTGTGTGAGAGCCTTCTGCTGCCTAGTCTTGCAGGTGTTGAGCTTGGCCTTAATCTCCTTCCTATAATTTATCTTGTATAGGTCTGATCCGATATCCATTCTTTCCGCAGGTAGTTCTTGTACCCGAGCAGATTCTCACTGGTTTCCACGAAGATATTCTTTACCTCGATCCACACAGTCTCCACGTCCTTCTCTGTCTCGAAGTCCAACACCTGGAATTTATTTCTGAGCTCCAGTTTAACATGGTCCAATCACTGATGGTTCTTAAGCTTGCCCACATCAAACTTGTTGTGCCGAGTATTAAACTTTCGGTGGACTGCGACGATCTTCATGCGGAAGTTGGCAACCACAAGATGATGGTCACTACCAACGTCCGCTCCTCTCTTGTTCCTAACATCTTCCAAGCTTCTTCTGAACCTCCTGCTCACCCCGATGTGATCAATTTGATTTTCTGTGACTTGATCAGGAGACACCCAGGTGACCTTGTGGCGCCGCCTATGAGGAAATACCGTGCCACCCATCACCAAATCCTGACTGGCACAATATTCCGTAAATTTCTCCCCATTGTCATTCATCTCACCAAGGCCATGTTTACCCATGATCTACTCCAACCCCTCATCGTTTGAGCCCACCTTCGCGTTGAAGTCTCCCATAACAATGAGAATGTCATTCTTACTTGTTTGTCTTGTGACATCTCGCAGCATTTGGTAGAATTCTTCCTTCTTCTCTGGCTCCGATTGTTCTGTAGGCGCATAGCATTGGATGATGATCACATTCCTGATCTTTGTCTTGAACCTAGCAAACATGAGCATACTAGAAATTGGCTTCCACTCCATAAGGCTTCTCTTTGCATTTCTGTTGAGCAGCAACCCCAGTCCATCCCTGTGTTCTTCATCATCGCCCCCAGAATAGAGAAATGTAATTCCATCTGTTGTCTGTATTTCACCAAATCCCGGCCACCTCACTTCACTCAATCCTAGGATATCCAGCCCATAGTTCTTCATCTCCCGTGTCACTTGTTTCAGTCTGGTTTTCTCCATCAAGGTCCTCACATTCCAGAAACCGATTTTCGTAGTCCTCTTCGTGCCAAAAGTCGTCATCAGGTTATCCGTCCAGTTTTGTAATTTCGCTTCAGTTTCCGTAATCGGTTTATTTAAGAGGAGCGAGTGATTAACCCACTGCCTCCGAGTGCCTTGGAGGGGCTGCCACCTTAAGCCTGAGGCATCAGGCTGATTTTCTGTCAGCGTTTCTTCCCTTAGCCTTTGAAGAACCAACTCCAAACTACAAGGCAGCAGTTGTGTCAGCAGAGCCCCGTTAGTCGTAATTTCTTCAGGGTTCCTGTAGGGCCTTCACAGCTACCGTAGCAGTCTTGAGGCACACAAAGTCCCCACTGTACTTCACCCCTACAGGCAATCCCCTACTTAATTACGTTGCCCATCTCCCACGGCGAGGATGAGGGGTTGGATTTGTGGGAGACGATCATGACTTATATAGCCAAAATTACAGCTGTTAAGCCATTAGTCCAAATCAGTCATCATCGGTTGCGGTCGTGAGTATTCGGGTCTCTTCGTTAGGCCCACTGGTCCGCTGGTCTGTCATCAAAAACAATACTGCCAACATCGCCCTTAAGTTACTATGTATCACGAAGAAGCGCCCAGTTCAGTCTCTAGTGCGCTTTAATTAGGATAGTGTGTGTTATATTTCGCTCCTCTGTAATTATCTTTTTTCCACGACTGAATTGAGTGTTTTTTTTCTTTCATAGTGAAACTTATTTTCCTGTACTGTGATAAATGCGTGCATTTTTTTCTGTGTTGAATATGTTTCTTTTTTCTTTCCACGGCTGAAATGAGTGCTTTTTAAAATTATATCTACTCTGTACTTCCTGTGCAGTATATCGCTCCGCCGTAATATAAATTTGCTTCTTTTTCCCACAACTGTGGTTTTGACTATGGTTACAGCCTAACCGTGGCCCGCTAGCTACGCGCGACCAAAGGCCGCACCTACCCCCGACCTTCTAACCTTCGTTTTGTCCAATCCATTAGTTTTTGACAAAGGTTACAGTCAAATGCGCCCAGATGAATGGTTTTGTATCAACCGTGCCCCGCTAGCTGCGCGCGGCCATTCACCCGAACTTCAAACCTTCGTTTTGTCCAATCCATTAGTTTTTGACAATTGCTACATCCTAACGCGCCCAGATAAATGGTTTTGTATCAACCGTGCCCCGCTAGCTGCGCGCGGCCATTCAGCCGAACTTCTAACCTTCGTTTTGTCCAATCCATTATTTTTTGACAATAGTAACAACCTAACGCGCCCAGATCAATGGTTTTGTATCAACCGTGCCCCGCTAGTTGCGCCTGGTCAAAGGCCGCACCTACCCCCGACCTTCCTACCTTCGTTTTGTCCAATCCATTAGTTTTTGACGATGGTTATAGCCAAATGCGCCCAGATCAAAGGTTTTGTATCAACCGTGCCCCGCTAGTTGCGCGTGGTCAAACGCCGCTCCTACCCTCGATCTTCCTGCCTTCGTTTTGTCCAATCCATTCGTTTTTGACAATGGTTACAGCCTAACGCGCCCAGGTCAATGGTTTTGTATCAACCGTGCCCTGCTAGCTGCACGCGGCCAAAGCCCGCACCTACCCCCGACCTTCTAACCTTCGTTTTGTCCAATCCATTGGTTTTTGACAATGGTTACAGCCTAACGCGCCCAGATCAATGGTTTTGTGTCAACCGTGCTCTGCTAGCTGCGCGCGGAGAAGGTCGCAGTTACACGCGATCTTCTAACCCTAGTTTTGTCCAATCCAATGGTGTTTGTCAATGGTTACAGCCTAACGCGCCCAGATCAATGAGTTTTGTCAATGGTTACAGCCTAATGCGTCCCGATGAATATTTCTTTTAATCAACAGTGATTTTGTACCGGTATCTCACATGTTGGCCACAATGTGAGCGCCTCGGTGCACGCACCTTGCACTTTGTTGATGGTAGAAGGAGATGAAAGCGTTGTCCAAACAAGGCAGCCGGTTTTAAAATAGCAATAAATAAAAACACATATTTACGAACATTAGCACTTTTATGAGGTTCACTAGTGGCCTGGGTTCGTAATTTCAATACGAAATATCGCCCAGAAAATGAAACAAGGACACAAGATATGTAAAAGTCACATACATGTCTCCTGCATGTGTATGATCCGCGTTCTACTTACATTCATAAATAATGTCTTCTTTTCCATAAGAACATCTAGCAATACCTGGTGTTATTGTATTGATGCTGCAGTTTCATTCCGCTGACGCCCTGGGATATATTGTAGACATAGTCTACACCTCGTGCCGTACCATAAAGCATTTGCGTTATGATTGCCCTTAACATTTCATCTGGTGCAACCTGTATACCATCACTGTTGCCACTTCTAATCTACCTTATATCTACTAGGGATCGGCGCAACCTGTATACCATCATTGTTGACACTACTAATCTACCTTATATATACTAGTGCTTGGCACAACCTGTATACCATCACTGTTGCCACTACTAATCTACCTTATATCTACTAGGGTTTGGTGCAACCTGTATACCATCACTGTTGCCCTTACTAATCTACCTTATATCTACTAGGGCTTGGCGCAACCTGTATACCATTACTGTTGCCACTACTAATCTACCTTATATCTACTAGGGCTTGGCGCAACCTGTATACCATCACTGTTGCCACTACTAATCTACCTTATATCTACTAGGGCTTGGTGCAACCTGTATACCAACACTGTTGCCACTACTAATCTACCTAATATCTACTAGGGCTTGGTGCAACCTGTATACCAACACTGTTGCCACTACTAATCTACCTTATATCTACTAGGGCTTGGTGCAACCTGTATACCAACACTGTTGCCACTACTAATCTACCTTATATCTACTAGAGCTTGGAGCAACCTTTATACCATCACTGTTGACACTACTAATCTACCTTATATCTACTAGGGCTTGGTGCAACCTGTATACCATCAGTGTTGCCACTATTAATCTACCTTATATCTACTAGGGCCTGGCGCAACCTGTATACCTTTACTGTTGCCACTACTAATCTCCCTTATATCTGATAGGGCTTGGCGCAACCTGTATACCATCACTGTTGGCACTACTATTCTACCTTTCATCTACTAGGGCTTCCCATCTCTTTAACAAATTGCTTTTGTTTTTTCAACAAAGGAAAACGTCCAATTTAAATTATAAAATGCTCAATTTTTATGAAAATCGGAAAATTAATCACCCACCGTTAATACCAAAATATAAGCCTACGAGGGAAAAAGTATCCCCTCAGAATCTCACAGATTATGCGTGCTCTATGGAAGGTCAAGTGAATGCGCTGCAGTTAGTGTACGCTATTGCTTATATGCCAGTGGGGAAATGAGATGACTGCCTCGACTCAGTAACAATATTTAGATTCTAGCTTGGCCGTCAACATATTTCATTTGCATAATCCTCAGCAGATGATTTGTCTTCTTTTGGAATCCGAGACTGACAACAGAACTCGAAATATAATACTTTACATTCCAGACAGTTGTGCTAAGGAATTACACCACAAATGGTCTTTGTCTGTGGTCAATCATTTATGTAAAGGATAAGTTTGTGGAGTGCCATGCTCTCTGGAATTATTTAAATCAATCCGTATTTTAGATGGCTTAAATGAATACATAGATCTGAATATTGCCTTACCACAGCTATTGACCGCTTCATTTACTACGTGATAACTTTTCTTCGTGATATCCTCTACCTTTCATAACTGGTAACTAAAAGGGCAATTATGTCGCCCACTTTCAGTGGTGCTCACTGTGTAACGTCAAGATGAGAGCATCACAATTGTAAATTTTCCTATTCTGCTAAAGCGTTGTACAAATAGTGATAAGAACGGCACATCTGTGCTATTATTTAATTTCTAAATACACTTTGGGTGCTTCCTACTGAGGGCAACATAGACTGCTAAAGGAATAGGTTGGAGAGGAAATGATAACACGATACGCCCTTTCACATGGGCCGCACTATGTCTGGCGTGTGTTTCCAATGAGAACATTCATCCTTTCTAGAGATGGTTCACGTGAATATGGGGTTGAAAGACGATCATAGCTTTCCTTGTGGTCAGACCATCAAGTGTGCAAAATCAGGAGATTTACATTATGTTCCCTAGCTCTTCATGGGCTTGTGGTTAGTGAGCTCTCCTCTTTCCGTTTATGATCTCCATTTCATGACTGACCTCGTTCCATCTAAGTTTCTTATTCTTCAAGGATTGAGGGCAAGTATTACAATAACATCATCATTGTTGCATCCGTAAGAGATTTGTTTTCCAGTGCGTCAACGCGTTAATGTGCTCAATTAAATCTTGACAAATTCGTCCCAGTTATGTTTGTACTCTGGTAAAAAGCTCGTTCTGACCCGAATTGACGTTTCTAATTCTACTAACTTTGTGCTTTTTAATCCTCCTATAAATACTAATAAACACAGAAGGTTATCAGCATTATATATGTTTGTTCTGTCGGAGCAGTGAAGTATTGCGTTGTCCATTACTATTATTTTCCCTGTTTCTTCAACCTTGAGCCAGGAAACTCAAGCTAGCGATTTTATGAATCAGGTTAACAAGCAGGTGGCCGTGAGTTAATGTTTCTTTAAAGAACAGCAAGATTATTCAGCGTCTTAGGTTTTACTGAATCATAAATTCTGGGAGACTCGAGCTAGAGGATTCGAATATTGACAGTCTGTAATTTTGTGTGATTGATATTTAGTCATCTTTATATTGCTTAAACTCGGGAAGAACAGCCTGATCACCTCCACCAGGACTGTTGTGGACTCATCATGAACAAGAACCTTTTGATGGGATCAAAATGGAAATCTGTGTGCCTCTAAGACTGGCATATCCAGATCCTGTGGGAGTTATCTGCTTTCTATCCGTTGGGAATTGGAGTGTTTTGGTTCTAGATGGAGGAATGTTACGGATTTATCTGGTTATGCTAGCAAGGAACCGTCTCTATTCATAAAGAATTATAGTGCACAACTGGGGAATCTAAACAAATAATGTGTTCCCCACTTTTATATCACTTTATGACTTTGCAGTTCTTCATATCCCTTGTCCAACCATCTTGGTATTGCTGCTCTACCCCCACTCTCCTATTTCCTATTCACTGGAAACACTGAATGGGTTTACTAATTTACCTGGCTTTCTCCATTTCCTGTTTAACATGTTTATTAAGGGGGATGATTATTTCTTTTGAACCTTCTTACATACATTTTGGTGAATTCTCTGTGCAGATGTTCTGCATCAAGACAATTTACTCACTCTATTCACTAAATTATTACATCCCCATTGACCATAAAATTATCCCTCTCATTTCCATTTTCATTTAGCCTCCTCGGTTTATTCAAAAGGATAAAATTATGTGAATATATATCGTGCCCGTCAGACAAGGCCATCGAGGGAACCACTGACCGCAGTAGTCCTCCCGACACCCTCATGCTTCGAACCCAACGCCGAGAGGACTGGATGTGTTCACAGACTACCTTCAAACTAGACCTATAACTCAGGGAGTATCGGGGCTAATGAGAGACTAAATGGTTAAAGAACCAACCCAAGGAACACCCACCCAAAATACAAAGCTACAAGAAATAGTTCTGACCGAAGTAAAATTCACTTGATGGTTATTGATAAAACACAAATCCCTAACCTACTTCGGAGGGTAAATATATCGGCTAATCCGCTTAGCTAAAAAAATAAATAAGAATCATCTCCTAAATCGAATTCTAGTTAAACCCTCACGAAGTCCTATTACAAGAAGATGAAATTAAACAAGCAAGCTTAGAGAGTAACTCGTAAATTGTCCCCTAAGCAAATACAAACAGAGTTAAAATACTAATTCTGACATCTCATGAATTTATTGCCAGGAATAACATTTATTTGGTTCACAGGGCTATTTTCAATAAATATTTAAAAGCACCAATAAATATTATCCTAAGCTATGATGGTGTTCTCTCTGACATTTACGATGCAATTAATTAGCTTAAGTCCTAATTGAAGGTAAATTATTGCAGACGAGACGCGTCCGCAGCACAGAAAAATAAACAAAGCTAAGCAACAATCAGATCACAATAAGAAATAAATGAACACACAAATACACACAATTATTATTGTACACCCCTGCCGACGCGTCTAGTCGCTGTTTGCTGCTAATCGTCACCTAGGTGAGTGTTGTTAGGAAGGTGAAGGCGTAGTCATGACTACGACTGACTTCACTTGATTGACTAAGTCCATATTTACAAAATGGCATTAGACTTCGCAACTCCGTTGTCACCAAATATGCCAGCTTGTCCTAAAATATGCTGGTCTAATGAAAACAGCTGTTCCAGAAATGTTGGTCATTCAGAAAAATAATATTACAAATTATAACAGTTCACATCTTATTTACATTCAATTTTAGACCAATTATTCATTTTATTTAGTTTCAAGTTTAGTTTGCTTTTAATTCCCTATAAGTGTAGTTTAGATGTTTAATAACCATCATGACTCTCGATGACAACAGCAAAATCCATGGCTCCAAAGGATGTCTCTTCTAAGAAAATAAGAGGGGGAAAACCCAATTGCAGTCACCACAATAACACGTGCCTACAATGGCGGAACTCTGCGCTCACCTGGCTCGCTGTAATACCTCGGTCGATGAGAATAGCCTTTATCGCCGGAAAAATACTCCTAACAATAATGTGGGTGATCAGAGGTTATCCCATCATTACCTCGTTCTCCACGGACACTCTATGGTTACAATTACATAAATCATCTGGTCAAGATCGTTTAGCAAAGGGATACCTGAAATATGTCATCAACGTGCTCGCATTCTCCTAACAAACAGAGTAAGCAAAGGATGTACATTGCATGAGACGATCAAGTTCAGAAATAACAGAAATAATAAGGCCCACAAGGTTTTGACCACTCCTCTGTAACATCAATTCGTAATTCAGGCCTCTGGCTCAAGTCGATTTGAAACATAACAATTTCTGTCAACTAGTCGTCAGTAGGATAGAAAGACCGGTTCTGGGACAGGGGCTAATGGGCGAGATGGCCAACGCGCGCAACAACCCTATCTTATTCTTATGGAGGGGTCAGTCATAGCTGGGCCACGGGCTAGTGGGCAAGATGGCCACCACGCGCAACCACACTCTTAAATAGAGGGCTTTATTTTTTTAAATTTCTTTATTTTAATATTTAATTTGTTATTTATTATTTTTTTATTGTGTCAAAGCACTAAACTGCAAGGTAATTTTATCTTTAGAATATTTTTACTTATAATTTTTTATTTATTTAATAGTTAATTTATGATTTTACACACAGGGCTGATGAACAAAATGCTGTATGCCTCTCACCAAGGCGGTCCGGGTTCGATTCCCCGTCAATGCATGTGAGATTTTCGAAGTGAAATGCCATGACCTGTGGTTCGGATTCCACGTAAAAAGGAGGTCCCGTGGCTCATGATCTCTAGATTAACGGTCACGTTAAACTACAAGCTTCCTTTTTTTATTTGATGCACAAAAGGGTCACTACACGCAATCACTTGCACATATGGCATGCTAACCTAACCTAACCTAACTTTACCTAACTTAATCTAACCTAACCTAACCTAACCCACAGAAACCTCACTTAAAGATTTAATATAATGTAAGATTTTCTATATTTTACATTTTATTTTATTTTTATTCTAAAATTTTAGATTTTAACATTTTAGATTTTAGCTAATAGTTTTGATTTTACATTTTAAATTTTAGATTTCTAATTATATATTTTTCATTTTAGATTTTTCAAAACCTTTAAAGCTAAGCCAAAGGCTAATCGACACACCCAAAATATGTAAGGGCTATCTTTATGCTAGTCTTATAGAGAGCACCTGCACTGTGCAAGATGTTCGCTACGCACAGCCAGTTTAGGATTACTAAGTCAGTTAAGTTTTAAAAGTATTTTTTTTTCCATTTTTTTTCTTTTCTTTTAATGTTCATATTTCACACATTGCCATTTACCAATTTCCAATTTACAGTTTTTTAAAATGTCAGTTCTAAGTTGTTTTTTTAAATTTCATGATATGGAAACATGGATTTTCCAATTTTGTTGTTTACATGTTTTTTGATTTAGTCCATGTATAAAAGTTCATTTTGCATTAGGAGTGCGGAGAGGTGGGTAGAAATTAAAATGTACCAGCATTGTCCATACAATATTTTTATTCATTTTAAAATACGTATGCAATATTTACACATAATACATTGTTTTGTTATAAATTGTAGAGTTGTTTTTATATATTTTCTATTTATTTATTATTTATTCTTTAATGAATACTATTTTTTTCATGTTGCTTGATTGCTGCTGTTTTCTATTTTTAGTACTATTGTTTTATATCCTAAATTGTTTTTGATTTTATGTATTTGCTATATACAGGTTAACATTTTCATATTGATAAGTTAACTTTAATGATTGAGTAATGGCCATAGGCATGTGTAGCTATACCATTCGAATCAATTACTCTTTTATCATCACCAGGACACAAAGCAATTTTGTTTAGTCTTATAGATGATATGTCATGTTGCTTAGAAGCGATAATGTTCATTGGTTTTCTTTTTACCTCGTTTTTCATGATACATCCTTATAGTCTTGAAAGCTTATACAATTTTTGACAACGCCTTTGCTAATACCTTTAATCTTTTTTATTTCCTTACCATTTATGTCTAAAGCATACATTTTAACTCAAAGCCCATTAAATGCTTTAATAATTTGTCCACAAATTTTTTAATTTTCCCAACGTTTTCTTGTTTGATGTAGAGTAACATTTGTGATTAGTAGGATAATCTGATGTGTCCAGGTGTTCTAGGAAATCCAACTTGTCTTGATATACATCTTGGGTGTTAACTAAATAAATGATATAGGCTATATGTTTAAACTAAATATCCTAAAAAGTCATAAGTTAACTCTTACACCTAGTGAATTTTTCAAATATTTCCTAAAAATATTTCCAAAATGGGATATATTTCCACAATTAGGAATATTACAAAAAAAGTTTGTTTGCCCTCACAATGAGTTTCATGTCTCTAGGACAAAAACCAAAAATGTTCAATTTTGAAAGTAGGCGATATTTTTAGACCCAAACATTGTAAAAAGTGTTATATAGGCTTGAAAGAAATGTCTCTATGTCCTTGATTGTTAAAATAAAACTTTTTTGTTGTGATTTTTTAAAACAGTCCAATTTTGAAAATCTTATATTTTGGAAACTAGGAATTCTACAAAAATGTTTGTTGGACATAAATGAATGCTCCCTACCCCGTCTACCCTCAAAATAAATCTCAAGTGTCTAGGAAAAAAACTGTGCAGTAGGGGGGCAAGGAGACTTTCAAGCCCTAGCGTCAGCAATTTTTAAATTGGGCGCGGCTGACTTATGCCTACTTTCTCATATCAACTTTTTAGGAAAAATTTTAAATTATATTGTTTTTCACTAGGCGTGGGATATAGGTAAAAGTAAGAGTTGAGAGTCAATGATTAACCATAGGGTACTTTGAATTTTTTAGAAATTTAGTGTGTTGTTTTGCTTGCAAACAAGGTGGTAAGCATTATTCTGCTATAAAATGGGCTGAGATACTTTCCAAGATCAAGAGAAAAATCCTCTTAATACAATGACAAAAATAACTTGCCATTACAAATAAGGTATTAACATAAACCACCAAAAAAAAGCCACTACCATAAGCCACCACCATAAGCTACAATAAGCCACCACCATTAGCCACCACCATAAGTCACCCACATAAGCAACCAACAAAATCCTTCAACATAAGCCGATTGTAAGATGTTAAGAGACACTTAGCAAGAAAGACCGCCTAACTCACGAGTGTACAGCCTTGTCATATGCAGTAAGTACCTGATAACCTTGAGTAGTGTATAAGAATATTTTCAGTTGACTTCTACCTGTTACAGTGTTTACTTCGTGAAAGACTGCCTCACCGACCATTGTACAGCCTTGTACTACGTGGTAATTAGCTGTTGGCCTTGAATAGGGTATATTAGAGAACCCTTAGCAAGAATACTATCAGTTGACTACTGCCTTTGCAGTGTTCACATCGTGAAAGACTGTCTCACCGACCATTGTACAGCCTCGTGGTACGCAGTAAGCAGCTGTTGGCAAAATACAACATCCATGATGGAAGAAACTATTCCATGCTATGTGTGCAAACAGTGTGGAAGAACTTTTCTTCGAGACTATCATAGGAAGCGTCATGAAGTGACGTGTGGTGAATTTCATGAGCGCAAAACGTGTGGCAGTAAATTTGACAATGTCTACAACGGACGTCGGCATGAAGAATGTTGTAATGTTGTGTCAGGAGCTAAAAGACAAAAAACTGAGCCTACAAAACAGTACTTACTTTCAATTGTTCCTGACAAAAATATACTTACTGAATATGAAACATCTTTTGAAGGTCGACTTAAATCCTATTTCATACGTTGTGATAAGTGTTAGGATTTAAATTCATACATTAAAGAGTCCAAACAGCAAATAATACAAGCTATGCAGAAAGAACTAGCAATGCATTAGTCGATGAAAATTAATCTTGTGGCTGAATGTAGATTCATTCATACATCTACCATTGAAATTACAGAACACGAAATCAGGACCTATTTTTGGAAACAGACGTAAGTAGTTTCTTGGAAACACAATTCACAAAGTTAACTACAGTAAAGAAGAATCTGAGCTAAAAGGTAGTAATTGGGCTTTTTTTTTGCAGTGGAAGGTATACGATTGAAAATAAATAACTACAATCCCTTGCGTGGTAGCACATGTATTCCATTACCAGCAGCTACGCAAGGAAGAAAAGCCTGCATTAATCCTCAAAACTTTAAGAACGAGAGGTGTTTTATGTATGTCATTTTGTCAAAACTGGTTAAAACAAAAGCTGAACGCATTAGTAAATACAAGGACCTTGAAAACAACTATGATTTTTCAGTAATATCGTTTCCTACATCACTAGTTGACATTCCCAAATTTGAAAGAGCCAAGCAACATATCCATTAATGTATTTGGACTGGAAAAAGACAACAAACTGTTTCCTTTGAAGGTTGTGGATCAAGAGCTACAAGACCATAGCGACCTCCTTCTGCTAAGTTCTTCATCGGGCCAGAACCAATAAGTCTTTATCAAAGATTTTGATAAACTAGTAAGACATCTGATTACCCGCCATGGGCATCAGATATATACGTGTAAACGGTGTTTTACTCACTTTGATAATCGATATGGGCAACAAGGAATGGAAAAATTGAAAGAACATAGAGCTTTGTGTGTCCAGCATGACATTGCTAGGGTTGAAATGCATATTAAAAACTCAATTGTTAAATTCTTAAATGTGGAAAAAATGCTGAGAATACCTTACGTTTTCTATGCAGATTTCGAAAGTATACTCTTACCATATCAAACATGTTTACCCAATCCTGAGGCAAGTTATACAGTGCCATACGAGTGTCATGATCCTATGAGCTTTGGTATATACGTTAAACCCTCACCAGCTGTGGAACACATAAAGACAAACCTTCCAAGCCAACCTGTTATTTATTGTAGACCTGACGCTGCAGAAAAGTTTATGGACTGTTTGATCTCAATAGCTAATGGAATCGATCGCCTTTACAGCTTTAATATTCCAATGGCCTTAACTCAGGATCAAAAACCAGAGTTCCAATGTTCTGAAACCTGTTATTTGTGTCATGAACCATTTACCAATGAGGACTGGAAAGTTCGAGACCATTGCCATATTACAGGGGAATACCCTGGATGTGCTCATATTAACTGTAATATGAGGTGTAAAACACGTAACCCTGTTCCTGTATTTCTACATAATATGAGTGGATACGATGCATATTTCATTGTAAAGCAATTGGGATGTACTACTGAGAGAGTGGATGTTATAGCTAATTCTAAGGAAAAAATCATTTCGTTCACCAACTATGTAGGAAATGTTAAGCTTCGATTTGTGGATACGTTTCGTTTAATGCCAAGTAGTTTGGAAAACTTAGTTTCCAACTTATCATCATTCCCTGAAACAGACAAATACTTTGTAAAAGAAAATACAACGCTCGTGACTCGTAAAGGGGTATTTTGTTATGACTACATTGATTCATGGGAAAAGTTAAGTGAAACGTGTTTATCTCCAAAAGAGTCATTCTTTAACAAATTAAGTCAAGAAGAAGTTAGTAAAGAAGACTTTGAACATGCCAAAAATGTGTGGAATCAGTTCAACATTAAAACTCTAGGGGAATATAGTGACCTTAACCTAACTTCAGATGTACTCCTTCTTGCAGACAGCTTTGAAAAGTTCAGAAACAAAACATTAGAAACACACCAAGTGGATGCTGCACATTTCTTTACTTCGCCTGGTTTAAGTTTCGAGGCAATGCTCCTTTACACAGGAATTGAACTGGAATTGCTACAGGATTTCGACCAGATTCTATTAATCGAGTCTGGAATACGTGGAGGCATAAGCCGGGTGTCTAATCGGTATGCTGAAGCTAACAATAAATACATGGAAACCTATGAATCTGAGAAACCATCACAGTTTATTACTTATGATGATGCCAACAACCATTATGGGTGGGCTGTGTGTCACTCTCTTCCTTATGGTGGATTTCAGTGGGTTTCTCCAGATACTGTTGATCTAGAAACGCTAAAGGAAGACGACCCTGTGGGATACATTCTAGACGTTGATATTGATTACCCATCTGACCTTCATGATCTACACAACGATTTACCTTTCCTACCAGAGTGTACACAACCTAAGGATTCGTCTCTGAAAAAACTAATTCCTCATCTAGGAAATCGAAGGCGATATGTTGTTCACTACATGGCACTTAAACAGGCTCAAGGTCATGGACCAAAATTGATAAACATTTATCGCGTGTTAAAGTTTCAATAAAGACCTTGGCTAAAGGCATACGTTGATTTTAATAACCACCTTAGAAAACAAGCCAAAAATGATTTTAAAAAATACAAATTATTTAACAATGCAATTTTTGGAAAAACAATGGAAAATATTCGTAAAAGAACTGACATACGTCCTGTGACTGACAACGAAAAGGCTGAAAAGCTAATAGCAAAACCAACATTTAATGACAAAATAATTTATGGTCCTAACCTAGCTGCTTTCCACATGGCTAAACGTAGTATTGTATTCAATAAGCTTATATATATTGGAATTTGTATACTGGATATTTCAAAAACTCTAATGTATTCCCACCATTATGATGTCCTACTACCCTATTATGTCATGGACAATTATAAACTCGTTCATTTATTTGGTTAACACCCAAGATGTATATCAAAGCAAGTTGGATTTCCTAGAACACCTGGACACATCAGATTATCCTACTAATCACATATGTTACTCTACATCAAACCAGAAAACTTTGGGAAAATTTAAAGACGAGGCTTGTGGACAAATTATTAAAGCATTTGTTGGACTTAGAGCTAAAATGTACGCTTTAGAGATAAATGGTAAAGAAATCAAAAAGATTAAAGGTATTAGCAAAGGCGTTGTTAAGAATTGTGTATGCTTTCAAGACTATAAGGATTGTATCATTAAAAACGAGATAAAAAGAAAACCTATGAACATTATCGCTTCTAAGCAACATGACATATCATCTATAAGACTAAACAAAATTGCTTTGTGTCCTGGTGATGATAAAAGAGTAATTGATTCGAATGGTATAGCTACACATGACTATGGCCATTACGCAATCATTGACCATGAGTAGTGGAGTAGTGAGAGTTCTGCTTAGTGTCATGGCCGCCGCGTGAGTCCAAGCCAATATTTCGCGAACCCATGGTCCGATTTTGACAAATGAGGTGTCGTTGGACTCGGGATGACGGGGGCTTTGCTATGGACCATTCATTTCAACCCCTAAATAAAACCTACTCTTACTAGGGGGTGAAATTGTAATTTTTAGTGAAAGTCTCTTTTCAAATACGACATGTATAAGGTGCGCTGCTAGAATGAACTTAAATGTTGTTGCTCATATCGCGCATGCGTTTTTCTGGCTGCCGCTATGGATGAACATTTTTGTTTTTTACGCATGCGCACTTGGGATTTTTGTAAGAGGGCGAGCTCTTTGAAAAAAATGATTGATAAGAAGAGGTTTTGGTGGTGAGGAGAGAGCCAGATAGTCGCCTACTTTCCTACGAAGTTTGTCGATATTTCTCAAACGCAAGGTCGGATTTGGACGTGTGACGTGTCAAATCGATTGTCTCGAAGCCCTATACATGTTATTAATAGGTTAAAGTTTTGAGAATGAGGGAAACAGGCTTTTTGGGGGTAAAACCGTGATTTTAGACTTTTTCCGATATTTCACGAATGCATGGTCGGATTTGGTCCTATGACGTGTCAAATGGCTTGTCTCGAAACCCTGTGTATTTTGGTAATAGGTTAAAGTTTTTGAGAATGCTGGAAACACGGTCTTTTTGGGGTAAAAACGTGATTTTAGACTTTTTGATATATCTCGCGAACCAATCATGCTAGAGGCATGAACGAGGGGTCCAAGGACTCGGGCTGACGTCCTCTTTGCTATGGACCACACGTTATATTTTTTAAAAAAAATTGGAAACTCGATTTTGGGGTAAACACGTGTTTTTTATGATTTTTGCCGATATGTCACGAACCAATAACGCTAGAGACGTGTACGAGGTGTCCTAGGACTCGGGCTAACGCCCCCTTTCAAATGTGGTAGATATTTTTTTCCAAAAAATAATTCACAAAGGGCCTAACGCCGTACATGTTGAAAAAAAAATTCTTTACCGTTACCTGTTTATAATGTTTATGAAGCGTGGTGGTTGAGAGAGACGATACGGCTGGGTGTGTGTGTTTCAATGAACCTGTCGCTGACCACGGAGGCCGTGTTCAATAGATCAATTGATATTTCGACGGATCGGTGTATGACAGAGCGAGCGTGCGTTTTTCCTGATATTTTACCTTTAACGTGTAAACGGTGATGAGAACTTGATTCTATGTTGGTCGAAGCGAGTATCGAAAACAAACGAGCAGGAGGTGAAGGTCATTTGAGCTTATTGGAAGGCTCCGATCTGACTTGACAACAGGTGCAATGGAAAAAATGACCAAGACGCTTGAAGGTGAAATAATCTGACCATTGTGCTGGCAGGGAAGTGCGAAAGGCGTGCACACATGTGTGAAACCACAGGCACGCTAAACCAGTGACCTCCTGTCTTGCTTCGTACGTGACAAAATTCAAGTTCAGGTGAAATTTGATCTACCGCAGGTGTTCACCTGGGACGTTAGCTGTCCACGTGCGCGATAACTGTTAACAAGTCACATCCTGTTTTGCTTCGTACGTGACAAAATGCAAGTTCATGTGAAATTTGATCCGGCACAGGTGTTCGCCTGGGACGTTAGCTGTCCACGTGCACGATAAGAGAATGTTCAAAGCGTGGGAATCGCTGAATCAGTAAAAAGTATGATGCAACTTGTCGGAATGATGTCACAACCAATAGATAGGCAAGAGCTGCAAACAGCAGTGGTGGGAGGTGAAGGGAGGGAGAGGGGAGGGGGTGATGTATGAGAGAACACAGGAGGAAAGGGAAAGACAAACATGTATGAACATGCATGAAGCGCGGAGCGCTGTATACATAGAGCTATAGGTGGTGTACAACATGTGTGAATAAATAAAAAGTACACAGGTTCACACAACATGTAATTTATTTATCCAGGAATTAAACGTAGAGTTAAACCCTAACCATTTGACGTAGAGTTTATTTCCTTTTTGTTTCAACACTTTTTCCACAAGATAATGCTGAGGAAATGCTGTTTTCTGAAGTTCATGGAGATAAAATCTACCTTTTATGGGTTGATGGTTGAGGTCCTCGAGTAAATAGGTGACTGGAGTGTCCAAGTAGACTCGATGAATTCGAAATAGTTCAGTCCCCCACTGAGGCGTGTAGCCCTTATTGAAGGCAGACTTAAATTTGCTCACACGAACAAAATCCCCAATGTTCAGTCGGTGACGTTTAGGATCAGCTGTTTTTATGGGGTTAAACAGTTTATCCAATCGCTGAATATTTTTAGTTACGAGACGTGGCTTGGTCCCAATCGTTCTATGTTTGGTGTCATTGTAACGTGATACTAGCTCAGGTAACATGTCCAACCAGCGATACGTGCCCTGAGCTGTAAACGCTTTCCACATATGGGTTTTCAATGTTCGGTTGAACCGCTCGACCACACTGGCTTTCAGATTGCTGTACGTGGTGTAATGGTGAATATCCTTAGATTTGAGAAAACTGGAGAAATCCTTGTTGAAAAATTCTTTCCCCTGGTCGGTTTGTAGCAGCTGAGGTTGACGTTTGGAGTGTTGAATAATATGTTGAAAGGCCTTGGTAACTAGTGGGCCAGACTTGCGACGCACAGGTTCAACAAAGGCCATTTTGGAATAGACATCAATGACGGTCAACATATAGCGTACACCGTCGTTAACGCCAGCATAGGGTATCATTTCAACCAAGTCAGCCTGCCAAAGTTCATCCACACCTCGTGAAATCACCTTGAGTCGCGGATAGTGACGCCTAGCTGGGCGATGCAACTCGTGAGCAATACCCATTTTAATGGGTGAGGGCTTAAACAATAATTTTGGCATTTCGAAGTTCTTGTTCAATTTCTTGAATTTCCCAATCGTGACCGGTATGGCCAGCTTGACGTGAGGCATGCAACAACTGTAGCCGCTGGACGAGCTTATTGGGATTGTGCCAGTAGGTAACATCCACAAGGGGTTTTAATGGTTTAAAAGTCACTCCCGAAGCGGACACTTTACGACGAGTACTTTGACTAGTGGGAAACATTTTTGCAATGATGGTTTTATATTTTTGAGATATATTGGCATTCACTTGTTGCGTGGGATCATACTGTCTTTTGTGAGCATGGGTATCCAATAAAATGGATTTATATTTGTCAAGGTCCTCTGACGTATAATCATTGGAAGAGGGGGTCCGAGAAAAGAGCAGCTTTAACAGTCCTGGCGTTAATTTATAGTTGATGTTTTTAATGACAGCTTTAGTACGAGCAAATTTAATGGATGAATCGCCAATTTTAAAACTATCATCCTCATAGCGAACACCATACGTGGTATCTGTGTTTCCAATAAATAGATCGGTGAAATAGGGTTCCAATGTTGATCCATAATATTTTATTAAAATGGTTTTCAGTTGAGCTTTATGTTGAGGCGTGGCCAGGAGTTGTGAAAACGGAGACGCCCTGGAAGGGCAAGGTGTATCGACCATGGCCAAGGATTTCTTTTTTCTCAAAAACTCTGCAAGGGGTGCGGCCTTTTTTTGAGGCGTAAACACATGTTCCTCCTCATCCTCAACTTCACTAACACTAGTCAAATCTTCCTGTTCCTCTTCCTCTTCCTCAGGGTCCTCGTGCAGCGTCTGCGTGGCTTGTGAAACGGTGGGTAGCGTTTCAAATGGCTTGAAAGAGGGTTTCAACATGGCTTTTAGTGGAGGTGCTAAATGTTGCTGAATAAACAAAGCATGATTTGCACGTGATTGTTTCAATTGACGAAACTTTTGGCGAATAGTATTTTTTGCTCTAATAATATGCTTTTTCAATTGACTCTCTGCTAACGCCATGGTGTCTTGACAAATGACTTGATGGGGAATGAGACAGGACCTTAAATAGCAATAAAATGATCAAACCCTAAGCGATACCGTCCTTGGTTGAGTTCACTTTGTTTGTCAATCACTAAACAGGCATGACGTTGAGTGTTCCAGCACTTGGCACACAATTCTGTAAACATTTGAAAGGTCATATCCGGATTCACATGTTCATTATAAATGTGACGACTGTTCCTCTCGTCCTGACGAAATAAAACAATGACATTGGCATTGTCACGAATCAACTGTTTGGACATTTTTGAATACGTTTGCCCAAGATAGAAGCAATCGATATGTTTGTGTCGACCCATGCTGAAATAGCTTTGAATGATGCATTGACGTTCAGTGGATACATCATCGAAAATCATGAGTGAATCAGGCTTTACCTCATCCGGTGAAATCACATTTTCTTGCATGGAAAATGTAAAATAACCCATATTCTCTTTTTGTAATCCAGACATGACTTGATCTAGAAACACGTAGAGGGGTTGGTAGAGAGATTTTGCAAACATATAAATATTTTGAAAACGCAGACCATTGGGCGCTGTAATGAGCGTTAGCAAAAGATTAGTCTTTCCACAGCCGGAAGGCCCCACAATGATGCAGCGAATGGAAGATGGAAACAGTGAACCATGGCGTTGTTCACGTGATGTGGGACAGAGATGGGAAACCATGTCCCCCACGGGGAATGACTCTTGCTGCTTAATAATCTTCATGTCAACTAAGGCTTAGACAGGCTAGCAGGCTGTCTATATACAGGACACCGAGCCTTGTCATAGAAACAGTAGACTGCTACTACAGGTTGACGATGGATGTCTTTGGACGTGCGTTGATGGCCAAAGATAGGCCTGTCCTCATACATGATCCTAAACAGGAAACAGATCCTGCTAATAAACACTATGTGGATAGGTCAGTAGTGCCACGCACAAAACAGGGAGATTATGACTTTAAGGGAAAGCGGTTAACCCATGTAAAACATCCTCAAGTGTCTACAGACGTTACTACGAAAAAGTATGTGGATAACAAAGTGTATGAGTTTTATGACAAAGTGCCCCAGCTTATGGTGAATGGCTATAGCGCTAATCACCATCGGATTATTCACGTGGAAGACCCACAAGACGAAGACGATGTTTGTACCAAGCGTTACGTGACCCATGAAATGAAAAGGCTTTATAAATTTATCCCATCTGTGTTTTTAGTGTATCTGACAAATGAAAAACCTGTGAATGACAGAAACCATTTACCGCTAGTCCATGATCAGCACTTGACATATGTGCTTGCTTCGGGTTTAAGCCACTATCGATTACACTATGATGGAACCATTCACATCAAATATGCCATACCTGATGAGAACCATTTACAAATAAAGATAAATGGTCATAGGATGTTGGTCCATGACCATGAAATGGTCAATGCAGGGGACGAATTATCCTTTCACCTCATGTTGACATGGGATGAAAAGCAAGCGGGAAAAACCATAAACGACTTCCCACTTTATGTGGAATTGGAATATACAGCCATGAAATAACCATCTGACGTTAGTTGTGATTTAAACTTTCTTGTGAAAGGTTGTTGGTCATTATCATCATGGTGAAACAAAGGTATGTGGTGAGAAAGACTAAAAAAAGGACATTGTCCTTGGCAAAGCCAGGGTTTTCAACATTCGAGGACAAGCCCTTGCGAAAGAAAAAAAGAAAAAATAATGTATTGACCATAAGGAAAGCCCTTCGAGCAGCACAGAGACAGGTTATTCCAAAACGTCGGCGACAGGTTTCAAACCAAGGGCGAGTGATTCCCGTCCCCAAACGAGCGGGATTTTTACCTGCATTATTTGCCGGGTTGGCTGCTCTGGGCTCACTTTTGGGCGGTGCCAGTGCAGTGGCGAAAACCATTAAAGCCGCGCAGCAGGGCAAGCAACAACTCAAAGAAAGTCAGCGACACAATGAAACGATGGAAGCGATTGCCATGGGGGCTAGAAATGCCAATTTAAAGCCAGCCTTTTATCAACAAGGATTTGGGATTTCACCATTTCGAAATATTTAAAAAAAAAAATTTAACCTCTGCCATAGCGAGACATGCCCTGACGCATCAACAAGTGGAAAGCTATGCTAAACAACTAAAGCTTTCTCATTTTCGAGGTGTGTTTATGCGAAACCAATTACCCCCACGACCCTGGAAACAGGAATGTGCTGTTGTCAATTTGGATGATCACCGAGGACCAGGAACGCATTATGTAGCTTATGTCAAAGAGGGATCCATGGTATGGTACTTTGACAGTTTTGGGAATTTGCCTCCGCCCATGGAACTAGTGACCTATTTTGGAAACAGGATCAAGATATATTATAATGTGAAACGAGAGCAAACGTTTAACAGCCAACAGTGTGGACGTTTGTGTTTAATTTTTTTATATAAGACGCAGCATAAGCAAAAACGCCACCAGTATGTCGGCAGAAAGTAAAACGTTTACAGTGCATGGACGTGGACCTGAAGTCAGCCTAGACTTCTACCCGCCTATCGAATTGAGTGAAAAACCCTATGGTTTAGGACTTGTTTCTCTTGAAACGTACAATCGAATATACAACATACGTGAAAATGTGAACAACAAGTTTTACTATGATGATTCTGTGCTCACCTTGAACTCTGGTGGATACACGATCGATGATATTTATGAACACATTTATGTGGTGTTGATCAATCAATATGGTTTAAAGTCATTTCTCGACGGAACGCACAAGTTTGAACTTGTAGGCAATACCAACACTCATCGCTGCAGTATTTTCTCCTCATTCAACATTGACTTTAAAACACACCCCGATTCCATCGGTCCATTACTAGGATTTAAACCACGTGTGTTGGAGCCCAACAAAAACCATGAATCAGACCATGAAGTGAAATTCATTGAGGACCATCATGTGTCGGTGACGTGTAATATTATTAGCCAAGTGTACACCAATCAAGAACCATCGCATTCGCTTTATGACTTTATTGTGACATCGCCCAATGGCTATATTATTCGTGAAAACCCTCCAGTGGTGCTTTTTCATGCTGTGGCTGTTGATAGTATTAGTAATATAACATTAAGACTGATCAATAGAGATCAACAACTCATTGATCTAGATTCTACCACACCAGTGACTTACAAGTTGGTGCTAAAGCCACTATGAAGTTTGTGTATAAAGCAACAACACCGTCTAGGAATGGTGTTAGTTGTTTGCCACGTGAATACACGTTAACATCTCAGAACAAGCAGATTTTACAGCATTTGGGTTACCACGTCAACCCTCATGATGAATTCTATCCTAGAGATAGCGAACCGCATCGAGGAGCAACCAGGAGTGGTAAGAATTGATCTCCATTCCTATCAAGCTCAAACACCTGGACTCAATAACAATGATGAAATTCAATTTGTTATCAACAACCAAGATATTTACACCCTACCGCATGAAAGTGTCATTCAGATTGAAGGTAGGCTCACCAAAGCCGATGGCTCTACACCTACCACATCCAAGTTGGCCAACCATGGTTTGGCCTTTCTGTTTTCTGAAGTGCGGTATGTCATTAACGATATCGTGGTGGATAGCACTCGAAATGTGGGCATTTCCAGTGTCATGAAACTATACCCCTCTTATAGTGAGGAAGAAGGTAAAACACTTTGCATGGCAGGTTGGTGTCCTGACTCGACCAATGACTGGATGGTACACACCGATGGAACCTTTACTGGATATTTACCTCTTAAACTGATTTTAGGCTTTGCCGAAGATCACCAACGCATTGTGGTCAACGCAAGGCAAGTGCTTTATCTGGTGAGAGACAGGAGTGATAATAATGCACTCAAGGGAGCTGACAATGCCCCCATCGATTCAAAAGTTCAACTACAACGCTTGCTATGGAAAGTGCCTCATGTGACCCTTAACGATAGCAAAAAACTGGACATACTCAAGATGGAAAAGAGAGATATGCCTCTACCCATGGAATTTAGAAGCTGGGCACTCCATGAGTATCCGCTATTGCCCACCACCAACACACACAGTTGGTCTGTAAAAACAGCTCGCTATACAGAGAGACCTCTCTACCTGATTGTGGGTTTTCAAACGAATCGCAAGTATCAACAAACCAAAGATGCCACGCAATTTGATCACCTGCAATTGAGAAATGCACGTCTTTTCCTCAACGGAGCTGTGTTTCCCTATGAAGGACTGGATTTGGATTTTTCAAAAAATAAGTTTGGCCCCCTGTACGACTTGTTTTCTAAATTTCGATGGTCGTATTATCAAAAAGAGAACGGCCCCATGCTACTACCCCAAGCGTTTAAGGCAAGAGCACCACTGATTGTCTTTGACTGTTCTTACCTGGAAGAGTCTGTCAAGCCATCCAATATCGACATTCGACTAGATTTTGAAACGCATGACAATGTACCAGCCAATACGACGGCCTACTGTCTGATTATTCATCACAAACAAGTCAACTATTATCCACTGTCCAACCAAGTGACGAGTGTATAAATAACAGGTCATCCCACGTCAAGCCGCTCAGTCATGTCTTGCTTTAAAGCCTCAAGAGACGTCACATCCATGAATTTAAACTCTGAGGAACAACGTTTCAAGACGTTTGCCACATGGCCAGTGCCTTTCATAAACCCTGAAGCCTTGGCGGCTGCTGGATTCTACTATTTAAAAACAAGAGATGAAGTGAAATGTGCCTTTTGTCCCATCATCATAGACCAATGGCAGGAGGGCGATGAACCCATGCAGGAACATCAGCGCTGGTCACCCACCTGCCCCTACCTGTGCAGAATGAAAGTGGGAAATATACCCTGTCATTCAAGCTATCCCTCACTTGTGTCTCTGGGTGATGAAAAAGAAACAAGTTACGATACATGTGGGCCGTATGGTATCCATGGTGCTTCGGTGAGCAGCTCACCATCAAAAACGCCTAGTTTAGAGACATTGGGACATCATCGGTGTTATGGACGTTACAAACACAAGAGACTATATTGTTGTATCAGTTGCTATCGTCCTTATCCTAAAATGAGAAAAGCCTGTAAGACGTGTTATGATAATAAAATGATGTAATTCTTAAATTCTTATTTTTGCATGTCCCCCCTGTCCTACCCTAACCTTAATTTGAAACTAGCATGGCAGGTAAGTCCATGTCATGATCACACCTGATCGTCAGTCAGTCGTCAGTTGAACTTGGTCCAGGCAAGCGTCAACATGTTGCGCACACTCATTGTGGATTGCCAAGGGTTTAAAATTGGTGACAACAAATTTATATTTAAACAAGTGGCCATGATCGATTGTACCACGTTTTGGATATCGCAAGCTACGCATTTGCTATTTAAACCACCCCATGCTTTTGATTTGTTGTGTGAAAAAGACCGTAAACAAACCCAATGGATTGAAAATCATAGGCAACTAGACTGGAATCAGGGAACCATTTCCTATAAATATTTGGACGTGGTCATGAAAGCACACTTGTCCTCGGCCAATGTGGTATTTGTGAAAGGTAGTGAAAAACGTCAATGGTTGCAACCATTTTTGGCGTCTTACTGCCAATGTATCGACCTCATGGAGTTGGGCTGCCCCTCCCTGCAAACGCTCATGGATACTTGTTCCTGTGGCAACATTACCCATACAGCCCTATCACATGCGTGGCATCTCTTTCATTGGTTAACCACCCATGCCTGCTGGGAGTTGTTGAACAAAATTATAACTCATGATTTACCTGTGAATGACGCCAGTGAGATTTCTACAAGCGACGTGTAAACATCTACAGCACGTGATACCATGGAGAAAGGCAATGCTACGGACAAAGCCATCGGCAAGTTCTTTGTGTGCAAAAAGAAACTAGACAGTTTTACCAAAGAGGAACTCTTGGCGCTGCCCAAGTCGTTCATTTATTATGTGGCTGCCAACGCGGTCAAAGAAATCTGGCAACATGTACCAAAATCATGGACTCAAGACCCTGTGTTGAGTGAATTGCAACCCTGTACGGATTACGATCACCATAAGCAAGTGGCCATGGCAAAAATACCGTCTATGCGTCAGTGTGCGACTTGCCAGCTAGTGAAACTGTATCACGGTCATAAAAGTCCGTGTAAAGACTTTGTTGAATCATTCCACGAGTGTCATGGCGAGAAAAAGCAACAACAACAACAACAAACACAAACATCGTCCACAGAGGAGGAGGAAGACCAAACCTTTCTACCATCAATGGAAAAGGATATGCCAGACCTGTACTGGCAATGGCGTCATTGACAAAGTGATTCAATACCTACCTTTCGAAATCCATCTTCCAGGTTATCGTTTTTGCGGCCCTGGAACTCGTCTCGAAAAACGTTTACAACGTGGTGATGTACCCATTAATCTTTTGGATCAAGCATGCAAGGAACATGACCTTTCTTATCGCCATAGTCATTCTGGTTTAAGACATGTGGCCGATAAATTGTTATTAAAGAAAGCTAAACAACGTTTCACATCCAGTGATGCCTCAGCGGGTGAAAGGATGGCAGCCCTAATTGTCATGAGTGCTATGAAAGGAAAGTTGATGATGCATGGACATAAACATTGAGGAGTGAGGAATTGGGATTTGTTTGTATTCTATTTTTCTTTTGTCAATTCACTATGACTATGAAATAAAAACAAAAGTTTTCCAGAGCACGATGTTTTGTTATTTTTAATTTTAAGAAATCGTGATGTTGATGGCTGATTTTTTCATTTTACACATTTCACACATGATGAATTCCACACACTGTCATTTATCATTTTGCAATTTACAGTTTTTGAAAACGTTCGTTTCAAGTTTAACGTTTTTGATGATATGGATTTTTCCATTTTGCTGATGACACATTTTAAACAATGTCCGTTTGAAGTTTTTGAATTTTCAAATTTCACATATGGCCATTTCCAGTTTTTAAAAATGTCCGTTTTAAGTTTTGCTGTTTTGGTGATATGGAAACATGGAATTTCCATTTTGCTGTTTTCATATTTTTTCCATTTTGGTGTATGTCGAAAGTTGAGATTTGACAATGATGTTGATGCGAGTGCTTGACCTTGATAATACTGCAATGTGTTGATGTGTGTTTGGAGAAACGTCGAGGTCTACGACTACTGCAGGTAAGACTGTTTTTACAAAAATAATGTCTATTGTCTGCCACATTTCAATGAAAAAACTAAACTATTTAAAACAAAATGAGTATATAAGTGACCATTTACCCCCTCCCCACCCACCCACCCTACTTCATCGTGTTTGCTCTGGTCAATCATACACACCAGCTTTCTCTCTCCACTCATACATTCACACCTGTCTTTGGGGACAAACACAACCACTTTATTTATTCCCAAAAGCACATTCTCGACATGCTCACTCATCCCAAAAGAACTTTTTAGTTTAGCATTTACATTACGAAAAATAATTAAATACTAGTTATTAAAGTTACTAAAAATCTTACTTATTTCATATTTACATAAAAACTCAACTTTGTACAGCGTTAAAAGAATCATACTATTTACCAATCAAAAAAATTTAAAAAAATAAGTTTGCATAGAACTTTTAAAGAGCAAAAGGTCCAAGTGGGTTGTCACTATTTTACAAAATCTACTATTTACAATTGCAGAAACCAATATTTACAAAATTCTAAATCTACAAGTTACAAAAAGCCATGTCCCATAAACGATTAAACAGTGAAATCACACCTCCTCCTCGTTGCGATCATAACCCCAGGGCAGGCTAGTGAGCGGGTCATCAGCCCACACACGCTTGTTATCCATGGAGGCGAGGGTGCGTTTTCTCTGTTCCACAAGATACAAATGATGGTTGCTGGATTGTATCCTGCACTGTGTATGAGACATAGCTTTGCCAGTGCGTAAAACCGCTAGGTAATCGTCTACACGTAGCGATTTTACCACTGCTCTACCTACACCTTTTGCTCTTTTGGCTTCCTTACAGTTGAGTGTGCGGTAAGCATACATTTTTGAGGCCAAACCTACGAATTCCGTCATAATGGAATCACCGCATTCATCTTTTAAAACGCCCATTTCCTTCTTGTTTTTTATGGGCAGCTGAAACATGTTGTCAACGCTATAGCAAGAGGTGTCGAACCAGTCACTATGTTGCCTCATGACGTCATAGGGGTTGCAGTGGCGAATGTGGTAAATGAATGAGTCCGTGTCCATATACAAAAGAGAGACGTCCTCAAAATGGCGTTTCGCAAACTCATAGTGGAATCGATACATAACCGATTTAGAAAAGTCTAAAATGACTTGACCCAAGTAAATGGGCTTATCCATGGTCACGCTGGTCTTACTCATTTCAATAGTAGCCAAATCCTCATCGATAATTTTGATCGATTTGAAATTTGGCTTGGCAATGTACCGCCGGGCACCCCACCGCCCCTCCCAGACATTCACCAATTTAATGTCACGGTATTTACGGACATTCTCCATGGACTTGCCATAGATGCAGTTGTTCATTAATTTAAAAAAATTAATTTCAAACTGCTGTGTTGCCATTTGTCGGTGCTCTGTGTTGAGTCGCATGTATGGCTCAAGCCATGCTTTTTGAGCAAAAGAAATACCCCTGTGGATTTTCTTCAACACTAAGCCTTGGGCGAGGCATTGCACCAACATTTGGATATGTAGCACATACCGATTTTTGTTGTAAAGTGTGCCCATGAGTTTTTCAATTTTCACTTTACTGTCAGGGGGAACCATTTGCTCAAGACAGAATGGGAAATCAGCATGTTCATCATACAAGGATGAGGGATATTCAATATCCACTTCTAGCACATATCCACGGCCTGTTTCTTGGCTAGCCATGTTCACATCAAATTCTGACACTTGTTTGTCTGTCAGCCAAGCAAACTTCCCATAGGGCAAAGGCTGACTCATGGCGTAACCGTACAAATTATTCACGTCATAGTACATTAAGTACGATTCTGGTTTGTCTAGTGAATAATCAGGCATGTAGACATTGTTCGCTTCGGCATGGCGTTGGTTAAGTGACACAAAGCCGCCACGAATGCCCTTTTCAAAAAATAGAACCATGTCTACGTCAGTGAGTAAATCCAATTCCACTTGAGTGTATTTCAAAGCGGCATCAAACGAGAGTCCAGGACTCGTATAATAGTGAGCCGGGTCAAGACCGTAAATGTGTTGACACAAGTTACGGAATTTTTCAAACACATCAGTGAGCAGCAATACATCCAGTTTTAGGTAATGCAAAGCATATTCACTTAGCGTCTTCATGCCAAACACTCGCCAAACTTGACATGCATGTGCATAGTCTTCATCGGAAACGGTACTACGTGTTAGTTTCGAGTAAAATTTATCTTGTGGTGGGAGTTTTTTTTGCTTTAACACGTCCCAGCTATTGCAGAAATCATACGGGAATATACCTTTCCGAATGCACAATTGAAATTGCTCAGGATCATTAAAATGCATTCTAGTATTTTTTAATTCCTCCTCATTCAAGCCATTCACAAGGCTGTCTAGCGAGGATGCCATAAACTTAAAGGAATCCAAAAATCGAATGCTAAAGTCGCCCAACCTCCATGTCAGGGCTGTAAAACGCTCATGGTTTTGAGGAATAATGGTAAACGAGCCCTTGTTGACATGGCCCAATTCACGAATCAAAAACTGAATGTCATAATTCGCCAGATTGTGGAAAAAGACACTGATGAAGCGAGGAGCTGGAAAGTTCAAATTGCATTTACTATGCGCAGCTCCACGAAACTGCCCCGTAAAGTGCGAGTGATCACGAACGGTGTCTTCAGCACTGATCAGTGGCTTTTCGCAAATATGGCATGTCATGGCATGCTCATACTGCTGCTGCTGTTCTGGAGATAGGCTCATGGGTACTGGGTGGTCCAATAATTCCTGTACATCATGAGCCAACTTGACAAGTTCATCCAAGAACCATTTGGCACAATCTGGCCCCTCACGGTATTTGTAAACGGATTGTGCGGCGTCATGGGCACACACCACATTAAATCCTATGGCAAAAGGTTCATGTTTTTGAATGGGTGTGGTTGAGCTCATGGTGGGATCTGGTTCACATCCCGCCATGGGTGTGGTGAGAGCTTCGAAATCTGCATATACCACATAGGGAACAGTGTCACGCTTATGAATGTCCTTAAACTTTAACACAGCCTTGTTCCCTTGTGGCAATATCAATCTCACCGCTTCCTGAGTAACACAATCTATCCTATGACGTTCTAAGAGCGTAGGGGTTGTAAAATATTGCAAGCAACGGTCGCAAATGTACTTTTTACCATTATGCTTGGACACTTGACTGCTTAGCAATCTACTTAAGCTTTTAATGAGGCAATAGTGATTCACCTCCCCCTCAGATAGATATAAAAGATGAATGTGATGTCGTTTCGGTTCTTTTGTGGCATAAAGAGGACCCACAATCTCATCACCATCAAGGCCATATACCATGAACGAAAAGTCCTGGTTGTCTTGTTCAAACCTACGGATCTCGGTTAAGTCCATAGGGAACGATACTCGTGTTAAATTTAAAGTTTGTTTTAGTTCATCAAACTTGGCCTTGTACTTTCCCGGCCAACAACCATTACGGTCTTGAGCTGGCTGCAAGTACGCAGCCACAGCCCACAGAAAGCAATCATTGTCACGATTCTTAATATTCACCACAGCCTTTTTCAAAGCTATGGCTAGTGGTGTTTTAATATAGCTAGACCCAGCATTCAACGGGTTGAATTGACAAATGTTGATTTGTAGATGATGAATTTTGTCTAAGGCAAGGCCACTCGGTCCTTGTTGCAGTTTATCAAATTTTGATAGCAAGGGATTCACCACGTGGGTTTCATACCACTGTTCCAAATTATGGGCTATGAATAGCTCTTGCATTTTACTGCAAATATAAAATGTCTCTTTATGCTCCACGTCCTTCTTTTTATATACGAAATCGCACACCAGTTCTGTATTCACTTTTAAAGCCGTATGCAACCTTTGTGCTGTACAAATTTCAATTTTAAAAATTTCAAAACAAGATTGTAAAAATTCTTTGGGAATCAAACTTTTTCTAACATTGACCACGCGGCCAGAGCACACACGCGATTTGAAACAACTGTTTAGAGGTTCCCAAGTTAGGCTATCGGTAGCAGTAGCAAATGACATTATTTTAGAAAGAACACTCTCACCTGAGTTTTCAGCTGTAGACTGCTTGACAATGGTCCCAAACACACACGTTCCTGGTTATTAACAAAGGTCAAGCGTTTTCCAACACTCTAAAAAGAAATAAAATAAACCACCATAAGTATATCCATTCCATATAGTTTATGCCTTTCATAAACAAAACAAAATCAAACAGGTTATATATATAAAAAACAAATCTCACCTTGACGTGTAATGCTTTGCTATATTCCCGTCTCGTTGGCTAGTGTGGAAATGGTTTCCTCTTCTATCGGTCTGTCTTCCTCTTTCTTTAATATATTTCCCACAGACACAGGACAGGTAGGCTATACACGTTATCTGCAAACAAATAAATAAATAAAATCATTAATTACCTAATCAATAAATAATTGCATGTATTTATATAAAAATCTATAAATATATAAATAAATAAATATATACCTACCCCACAACAAGGTTAAGTATTTTCCACCAACACCAAAACTGATAAACAAGACCAGGGGTTTCATGCAACGCAGTGTGTTCAAAGGTAGTCACCTAAGTGAGCGTGGAAATGATAACGACATGTCTTTATATATGCTACGTTGCATGTATAATCTTTTGTTTTCCCACGCTTTGAACATTCTCTTATCGTGCACGTGGACAGCTAACGTCCCAGGCGAACACCTGTGCCGGATCAAATTTCACATGAACTTGCATTTTGTCACGTACGAAGCAAAACAGGATGTGACTTGTTAACAGTTATCGCGCACGTGGACAGCTAACGTCCCAGGTGAACACCTGCGGTAGATCAAATTTCACCTGAACTTGCATTTTGTCACGTACGAAGCAAGACAGGAGGTCACTGGTTTAGCGTGCCTGTGGTTTCACACATGTGTGCACGCCTTTCGCACTTCCCTGCCAGCACAATGGTCAGATTATTTCACCTTCAAGCGTCTTGGTCATTTTTTCCATTGCACCTGTTGTCAAGTCAGATCGGAGCCTTCCAATAAGCTCAAATGACCTTCACCTCCTGCTCGTTTGTTTTCGATACTCGCTTCGACCAACATAGAATCAAGTTCTCATCACCGTTTACACGTTAAAGGTAAAATATCAGGAAAAACGCACGCTCGCTCTGTCATACACCGATCCGTCGAAATATCAATTGATCTATTGAACACGGCCACCGTGGTCAGCGACAGGTTCATTGAAACACACACACCCAGCCGTATCGTCTCTCTCAACCACCACGCTTCATAAACATTATAAACAGGTAACGGTAAAGAATTTTTTTTCAACATGTACGGCGTTAGGCCCTTTGTGAATTATTTTTTGGAAAAAAATATCTACCACATTTGAAAGGGGGCGTTAGCCCGAGTCCTAGGACACCTCGTACACGTCTCTAGCGTTATTGGTTCGTGACATATCGGCAAAAATCATAAAAAACACGTGTTTACCCCAAAATCGAGTTTCCAATTTTTTTTTTAAATATAACGTGTGGTCCATAGCAAAGAGGACGTCAGCCCGAGTCCTTGGACCCCTCGTTCATGCCTCTAGCATGATTGGTTCGCGAGATATAGCAAAAAGTCTAAAATCACGTTTTTACCCCAAAAAGACCGTGTTTCCAGCATTCTCAAAAACTTTAACCTATTACCAAAATACACAGGGTTTCGAGACAAGCCATTTGACACGTCATAGGACCAAATCCGACCATGCATTCGTGAAATATCGGAAAAAGTCTAAAATCACGGTTTTACCCCCAAAAAGCCTGTTTCCCTCATTCTCAAAACTTTAACCTATTAATAACATGTATAGGGCTTCGAGACAATCGATTTGACACGTCACACGTCCAAATCCGACCTTGCGTTTGAGAAATATCGACAAACTTCGTAGGAAAGTAGGCGACTATCTGGCTCTCTCCTCACCACCAAAACCTCTTCTTATCAATCATTTTTTTCAAAGAGCTCGCCCTCTTACAAAAATCCCAAGTGCGCATGCGTAAAAAACAAAAACAAAAATGTTCATCCATAGCGGCAGCCAGAAAATCGCATGAGCGATATGAGCAACAACATTTAAGTTCATTTTAGCAGCGCACCTTATACATGTCGTATTTGAAAAGAGACTTTCACTAAAAATTACAATTTCACCCACTAGTAAGAGTAGGTTTTATTTAGGGGTTGAAATGAATGGTCCATAGCAAAGCCCCCGTCATCCCGAGTCCAACGACACCTCATTTGTCAAAATCGGACCATGGGTTCGCGAAATATTGGCTTGGACTCACTCGGCGGCCATGACACTAAGCAGAACTCTCACTACTCCACTACTACCATGCTTCAAGAGTTAACTTATCAATATGAAAATGTTAACCTGTATATAGCAAATAAATAAAATCAAAAACAATTTAGGATATAAAACAATAGCACTAAAAATAGAAAACAGCACCAATCAAGCAACTTGAAAAAATAGTATTCATTTAAGAATAAATAATAAATAAATAGAAAATATATAAAAACAACTCTACAATTTATAACAAAACAATGTATTATGTGTAAATATTGCATAAGTATTTTAAAATGAATAAAAATATTGTATGGACACTGCTGGTACATTTTAATTTCTACCCACCTCTCCGCACTCCTAATGCAAAATGAACTTTTATACATGGACTAAATCAAAAAACATGTAAACAACAAAATTGGAAAATCCACGTTTCCATATCATGAAATTAAAAAAAAACAACTTAGAACTGACATTTTAAAAAACTGTAAATTGGAAATTGGTAAATGGCAATGTGTGAAATATGAACATTAAAATAAAAGAAACAAAAATGGAAAAAAATACTTTTAAAACTTAACTGACTTTGTAATCCTAAACTGGCTGTGCGTAGCGAACAACTTGCACACTAGCCTCAGTGCAGGTGTTAGCTTTGCCTTACTCTCTACAAGACTAGCATAAAGATAGCCCTTACATACTTTGGGTATGTTGATTAGCCTTTGGCTGAGTTTTAAGGGTTTTGGAAAATCTAAAAAGTAAAATATAAATTTTAAAATCTAAAATTCAAAATGTAAAATCAAAACTAAATATAAAATCTAAAATGTTTAAAATCTAAAATCTTAGAAAACAAGAAGTTCCGTGACGAACTAAAGAGCCTACTTTTCTTAAAATTTAAGATTCATGCCAATGATTATATGACGAAATTAAGTTGGTTATATCGAAATATCTATTTAGTTCGAAGTACTGAATACCTGACATAATGAAGCCTAATAGACAACTACATATGGCAGCCCTGGTGACTGAATATATTCTTAGTTCCACCCCTTAAGGTACAGAATACAAAATTTGGTTGAAGTTCAATGGATAGCATGGACGATACATGCAGTTAAACATTGGATCTAACAGCGCGTAAAATCATGTTGGCAACAATGTTATACATGTATTGGTCAGAAATAATCTGAAATAATATGATCTATTGTTGTGTCAATTTTTAATGAAATCCATTAGTTAATATATAAGTTACATGTATTTTAAAATTGGACCTATCAGCAGGCTTAGAATAATGTTGCAGCACTGGCGTAGGCCTATATTAGTTACTCCAAATTAATCTAGAATGCCAGGTGCTATACGTGTGCAAAGTTTAGAGCTATTGGATTGCATACTTTCTGATATATTGATATTAGGCTAACAAAAATAGAGACAGTATTTATTAACAGTTGGCAGCCTTGGTTACTCTTAAGAATCGGCATAGTCATATCTGTTATGGTACACATAGCACACACGAAATTTGGTTCAAATCCAAATTATAGTATAGAAGTTACATGTATTTAAAGTTGGACCTCTCAGCAGGCTTAGAATCATGTTGGTAGCACTGACGTATATAAGTGACTCCAAATTAATATAGAATGTCAGGTACTATACGTGTGCAAAATTTAAAGCTGTCGGCTTGCATACTTTCTGATATATGGGTATTTGGATAAACAAATTGAGAGCATTTATTAGCAGTTGGCAGCCCTGGTGTCTCTGAAGAATACGCTCAGTCATATCTGCTTATGTACACATAGCACATACGTAATTTGGTTGAAATCCAATTATTAGTGTAGAAGTTATATGCATTTAAAATTTGGACCTATCAGCAGGCTTATAATCATTTTGGCAACATTGCTATGTATGGCCTCCTGGAAATTAAACTGCAATATTATTATCTATACGTGTGCCAATTTTGAAATAGTTCCCATTCATACCTTCCAAGATATCCAACATGGAGCTCAATTTCAATTGCGATTTTTCAGCAGTTGGTAGCACTTACACCATTTTCATATATGGCCGTGAGATATTCAGGTACAGATCTTTACTTCTACCAAATTTTGTTTTGATTGCTGCAGCAGTTTAGGAGTTGATAGGGGGGGGGGACACACACACAGCCAGACAGACAGACAGACAGAAGGACAGACAGACAGGCACACATTTGCCCGATCTCATAAGTCTACTTTTTCCTCATTTTTGCAAAATGCGAAAAGTAGGCTAAAAATGTAAAATGTAAAAAATAGAATATCTTACGTTAAATTAAATCTTTAAATGAGGTTTCTGTGGGTTAAGTTAGGTTAGGTTAGATTAAGTTAGGTTAGGTTAGTTAGCATGCCATATGTGCAAGTGATTGCGTGTAGTGACCCTTTTGTGCATCAGCCCTGTGTGTAAAATGATAAATTAACTATTAAATAAATAAAAAATAATAAGTTAAAATAATCTAAAGATAAAATTACCTTGCAGTTTAGTTCTTTGACACAATAAAAAAAAATATTAAAATAAAGAAAATAAAATAATAATAAGAAATCAATAATAAATAATTTATAGTAAACTAGCTGTACCCAGCATGCTTTGCAATGCCAATCAAAGAAAGTGTTGGCGTTGTAACTTTGTTTGTTGAAGTGCTCTTGGATTCCCAATATTTGTTTTTCGTTAACCACCTTTAAACTATTGTAAAATTGATTTACTATCTCAAAAAATCTTGGGAGCATGCTCAACAACTCACCAAAGTTCCATCGCAATGAAATGAATGGTATATTAACGCATACGGGACTTTTTGAAACGATTCGAGTGCCGTCACCCAATTGTTGAATATACTTGTACGATACTTACTTACTTAATTCCTGCCGCTCCTTCCGGAGCATAGGGCCTTGGCGAAATTTCTCCACGCAGTACGGTTCCTGGCCATTCTCTTCACTTGACTCCAGTTCTTGTCCACCTCTGCAATGTCATTTTCGATCGTCCTCTTCCAGGTCTTCTTAGGTCGACCTCGCTTACTGGCGCCTTGAGGATTCCAGTCTAGCGCCGCCCTCTCAATAGCTCCGTCCGACTTCCTTGGTGTGTCCCCAATCCAGCGCCATTTCCTCTCCTTGATCTGGATGCTAATCGGTTGTTGATTGGTGATGGTCCAAAGATCTTCATTTGAGATTATGTCCGGCCACCTCACATTCATGATGCGACGCAGACATCTGTTAATGAACACCTGTAGCTGGTTGTTGATCGGTTTTGTGACTTTCCATGTTTCACAGCCGTAGAGAAGAATCGACTTTACGTTGCTATTGAAAAGGCGGAGCCAGGTCTTCCTGGAAATGTTTCTATTTCTCCAGATGGGGTAGAGCTGGACAAAGGCACCATTTACCTTCCTGATACGGCTTCGAACATCTTCCTCTGCTCTGCTCCCCCATCATTTGTGACAATACTTCCACGGTAGAGGAAGGACTCAACTCGCTCAATGTCCTTTCCGTTGACTGTCAAACTAGTCGTGATGTCAGAATTTATCCTAATCTCTTTGGTCTTGTTGGTGTTGATCATCAGTCCTGCACTTTCTGCTTCTCTCTGCAACCTCCCCAGCTTATCTTCTCTGTCTCGGTACCGTTGTGCCATAAGACAAATGTCGTCTGTGAAATCCAGATCTTCAAGCATGTCATTTATACCCCATTGAATACCCCTCTTCCGTCCTCCCATTACCTTCTTCATCACACTATCCTGGACCAACAGGAACAGAGTGGGGGAAAGGACACACCCCTGTCTCACTCCGGAACTGACCTTTATCTTTTCTGTTAATTTGCCTTCGTGAAGAACCTGGCACTCATACCCTTCGTACATCTCTTCCATGATTCTGATGATCTTTGTTGGAATTTTATATTCCTCGAGTGTCTTCCACATGATACTTTGATTTACGGAGCCGAAGGCTTTCTCGAAGTCAACAAATGTGAGGTAAAGGGTATTCCGCCACTCCACACTCTGCTCCAGGATGATTCGGAGGGTGTTGATGAGATCCACACAGCTGCGACGTTGTCGAAATCCAGCCTGTTCCTTCCTAAGCCTTTTTTCTACGCAGTCTTTTATACGATTCAGGATGACTCTCGCCAGCACTTTGCTTGGAATGGACGTCAAGGTGATACCCCTCCAGTTGTTACAGTTTGTGGTGTCTCCGTTCTTCGGCAACTTGACTATCAACACCTTCTACCAGTCGGTTGGTATTTTCGTACGATACCTATTGTAATTTGGATTTACTAAGTCGAATACTTTCCCTGGCGAGTTCACAACAACTCATAAACGTTTCATCGCAATCGGATGAATGACATATGAACGCATACGGAATTTGTTTAAACGATTCACGCGCCTTCACTCATTGGTTGAATCTTCTTGTGCGCCACCCATTAAAAATGGATTTACTAATTCATACACCTTCGCAGAACTGTACTCAACTCACCAAAGTTTTATCACAATCGGATGAATGGTATACGAACGCATACGGAACTTGGTTGAAACGATTCTCGCGCTGTCGCTTAATAGTTGAATCTACTCGTGCGTTACCAATTGTTAAATGGATTTACTAAATCAGAAATCTTTGCGGGAGAGGAAAGAACATTTCTCTAAATTTCATTGCAATCGGATGAATGGTATATGAACGCATACGAATTTTTTTAAACGATACGCGCGACGTTACACATTTGTTAAATCTACTCGTACGCTACCTATTGTAAAAAAGGATTTACTAAAACAGAAACCTATCATGGAGTGTGCACAACAATTCAACCAAAGATTCATAGCTATCGGATGAATGGTATTTGAACGCTACGGGACACTGTTTAAGTGATTCGCGTGCTGTAGATCATTTGTTGAATCTACTTGTGCGATACCTATTGTAAAGAGGATGTACTAAGCCAGAAACCTGCCCTGAAGTGTACACAACATCTCACCCAAGATGCATCGCTATGGGACGAATGGTATATGAACGCATACGGGACTTTGTTGAAACGCTTCGCGCGTCGTCTCTCATTTGTTGAATCTACTCGTGCCCTACCAATACTAAGTGGATTTACTAAGCCAGATACCTTGCCTGAAGTGTGCACAACCTCTCACCCATGTTTCATCGCTGTCGGACGAATGGTAAGTGATCGCATACAGGACTTTGTTGAAACGCTTCGCCCGTCGTCGCTCATTTGTTGAATCTACTCGTGCCCTACCAATACTAAGAGGATTTACTAAGCCAGAAACCTTGCCTGAAGTGTACACAACCTCTCAAACAAGTTTCATTGCTATCGGACGAATGGTATATGAACGCATACGGGACTATATTGAAACACTTCGCGCGTCGTCGCTCATTTGTTTAAGATACTTATTCGATACCTATTGTATAGTGGATTTACTAACCCAGAAAGCTTCCCTGAAGTGTGCACCACATCTCACCGAAGTTCATCGCTATCATACGAATAGTATATGAACGCATACGGGACTTTGTTGAAACGCTTCGCGAGCTGTCGCTCATTTGTTGAATCTACTCGTGCGCTACCTATTATTACATGGATTTACTAAGCCAGAATCCTTGCCTGTAGTGCACACAACCTCTCAACCAAGTTTCATCGCTATCGGACCAATGGTATGTGAACGCATGCAGGACTTTGCTGAAACGCCTCGCCCGTCGTCGCTCATTTGTTGAATATACTCGTGCGCTACCAATTGTTAAGTGGATTTGCTAAGCCAGAAACCTTCCCTGAAGTGTACACAACAACTATCGGACGAACAGTATATGGTATATGGACGCATACGGGACTTTGTTGAAACGCTTCGTGCGTCGTCGCACATCTGTTGAATCTACTCGTGCGCTACCTATTATTAAGTGGATTTACTATGCCAGAAATCTTCCCTGAAGTGTGCACAACATCTTACCCAATTTCATCGCTATCGGACGATTAGTATATGAACGCATACGGGACTTTGTTGAAACGCTTCGTGAGTTGTCGCTCATTTGTTGAATCTACTCTTGCGCTACCTTTTATTACATGGATTTACTAAGCCAGAAACCTTGCCTGTTGTGCACACTACCTCTCACCCAAGTTTCGTCGCTATCGGACGAATGTTATCTGAACGCATACAGGACTTTCTTGAAACGCTTCGCCCGGCGTCGCTCATTTGTTGAATCGACTCATGCGCTACCTTTTGTTAAGTGGATATACTAAGCCAGAAACCTTCCCTGAAGTGTACACAACCCACCCATGTTTAGTCGCTATCGGACGATTGGTATATGAACGCATACGGGACTATGTTGAAACACTTCGCGCGTCGTCGCTCATTTGTTTAATATACTTGTGCGATACGTATTGTAAAGTGGATTTACTGACCCAGAAAGCTTCCCTGAAGTGTACACAACATCTCACCCAAGTTTCATCGTTATCAGACGAATAGTATATGAACGGATACGGGACTTTGTTAAAACGCTTCGCGTATCGTCGCTCATTTGTTGTGTCTACTCGTGCCCTGCCTTTCGGGTAAAGTGGTTTTACTAAGTCAGAAACCTTGCCTGATGTGTACACAACCTCGCATCCAAGTTTCATCGCTATCGACGAATGGTATGTGAACGCATAGAGGACTTTGTTGAATCGCTTCGCCCGTCGTCGCTCATTTGTTGAATCTACTCGTGTGCTACCTATTATTAAGTGGATGTACTATGCCAGAAACCTTCCCTGAAGTGTGCACATCATCTCACCCAATTTCATCGCTACCAGACGAATATTATATGAACGCATACGGGACTTTGTTGAAACGCTTCGCGAGTCGTCGCTCATTTGTTGAATCTACTCTTGCGCTACCTTTTATTACATGGATTTACTAAGCCAGAAACATTGCCTGTTGTGTACTCAACCTCTCACCCAAGTTTCATCGCTATCGGACGAATGGTATATGAACGCATACAGGACTTTGTTGAAACGCTTCGCCCGTCGTCGCTCATTTGTTGAATCTACTCGTGCGCTACCTATTTATTAAGTGGATTTACTAAGCCAGAAACTTTCCAGTAACAATTATGCACACTCTGCATGAAAATTAAACATGACCAAGGACACCAAACCTTAACGTGCCGCCAAATGATACGTTGAATACAATCAAATGCCTAATCGGGCTTCTGAAGCCTCTAGTTTTCCTTCTATACATCTCAAATAACAGCCGTGGTTTTTAGCACACAATAAAACACAATAAAAAACAACAGCGCAGCCTTACGTACTGTCAGAAGATACGACCGTGTCATTCTGGCTTACCTCAAGAATGTGATGCTTAACTCAAAAACCTCTCTCTGCTTTTCCGTGTCATGGGAAATTGTACGAGGGTAATTCCAAAAGTAAGGTCCGATTCGTCGTAAATATTTGAAAGCGGCGCCAAGGGCAAAGCACACATGCGCGCCGACTCTTGGCATGCCTTGCGCGACAAAAGCCGCCAGTAGCGATGTTACTGTTGCTGTGTGCTGTTGATAGTGTCAGTTCACAATCTTTAAAACATCTAATCAGCCCACCGATTGTGAAGTAAGGGCAGTGATACGGTTTCTGTCTGCAAGAAACATTTCTGCGGCAGAAATTCATGGGCAGATTACTGAAGTGTACGGTCCTAACATAATGAGTGACAGTAAAGTGCGTAAGCGGGTGCGAGCCTTTAATGAAGGACGGGAAAATGCGCACGGTGAACCCCGCTCTGGCAGTCCATCAGTGATTTCAGACGAGTTGGTTCATGCGATTGACGACAAAATTCGTGAAGATCGACGATTCACTGTTTCAGGGACAACGTTCAATAAAGCCGCCTACTGCGCTACCCTGACTAAACTTCAACGCGCAATCCAGAATAAACGACCTGGTCTTTTGTCGTCTGGAGTGTTGTTGTTGCATGACAATGCCAGACCCCATACTGCGAACGACACGCAAACTCTATTCTAGAAATTTGGATGGGAACAGATGGACCACTCACCGTACAGTCCGGACTTGGCGCCTAGTGGTTTCCACCTGTTCCGCTACCTAAAGAAGTTACTTGGCGGCAAGCGCTTCGACACAGATGATGAAGTTAAAGAAGCTGTTAAAGACTGGTTAGCTTCGAAGGCGACTGAGTTCTACGAATTAGGCTTTCAAAAGCTTGTGGAACGATGTGACAAATGTGTAAATAAGTATGGAAATTCTGTAGAAAAATAGAGAAAGACGTAAGGAATGTCAATAAAACAATTGTTTTGGAAACTATTTTGATTTTGGATGTTTTTTTAACCGGACCTTAGTATTGCAATAGCCCTCGTATTTACAATAAATAGTTTTCGTTTCCCTAAGCATTTCTAAATCCTGTATTAATCACATAGCACATGTGATTCGATTCTCACACCATTTAACTTGGTCTAGTTTTGACCAAAAAATGCTATCTGGCAACGCATTGTCAAAATTATGAATGGGTGTTAAAACTAGGGAACAATAAATCTGGTTGCTACCATTTTGAATGCGGTCTCTTACATGCTAATCAACAGGAATCAAGCCTATCAGAATTAGTAAGTATTGGTTAAAAACTCTCATATCGGCGTTGAAGTAGTAGATCTGCCATCGAGCCACGGCCATTGGCAAGGCCTATGTTCGAACCTTGGCTCCAATAATACCTTCGCTTCTTCTTCTTCCTCTTCATTATGCGCGTATGGCCCTTGACTTAAGCTTCTGCCCCCTACATAAGGTAGTTACTCAATCCTTACCTGAGCCTCAAATGGTAGAATAGGCTCCACGTGGTCGATTAGTATTACCATGTTATATTGGCGATTTTCACGGGGTCTAACTGCGGACATTGACTAAAAAAGCACAGATTTTACACTGGCGCAGGCAGTACAAAATGGCCACGAGGGTCTGCCACTGACTCTAGAACACACAGGAGGTGTTCGCTCACAGAATGTAATACTGACAAGTGTCGCACAAAATCGTAGCGATCGTCCACACAAAAAGTTTTCAAAAGGCAAGTTTTTAACATGTAACTTTTGTTACAAGAAATGTTTGCACTGATATAATTTTACTGCTCTGACAGTATTTTAGTCAACTTTGTGGCATCACTCAGAAAATATTCCCATCATATGTTCGGTCTACTCACAGTTTCGCCTCTCACAATTATGCGCAAAAAGGGTGTCCAAATGTCACTTCAGAACATCGCCTACTTGCCCACAATAATTATTGCCTTCACTTCGCTGTAGTGAGGCACAAGTTGATACTATCACGCCATAGTTTAAGGCATACGATTACGGCGCACTCGAAACGCACGTTTCCCAAGAGTCGGGAGACACAGCAATGGCTTCCTACACGGTAGGATCCGGTTCGAGTCAAAGATGAACTCATACAGCGACTATAAATTCCTCCTTTCAAATATCTGCGATAATAATACATCTTTCTGACTGTCAAAAATCCAGAAATATGTGTAGAAAAGTTCCAAAATATCCAATTAGTTTAATAACTCTGCAGGACTGATAATCAAATACCAGGAAATAACTCCTCGTAACCTCGGAGTGTAAATCCGTACTGCTGTAGTCAAAATAGCATGCGGAGACCAGTTCAAGCTGTCACGGTGCATTCTAGCCGTCTCAGGATGGATACCAACTTGACACAAACTAGTGGATCATCCGACATGAACCTACGGGTTCATTATATAGATGTATGGAGATCAGGTGATGTACTTACCGTGTGAAGCACCTATGTATGAGATGTAACCTCTGAAAACAGAACTTCTATTCCTTACCCAGTTTCTGATCTAGGTCTTGTATGTCGCATTGTGTTTGGAAGGCATTTGAGATAATGAAAATCTGATGAAAGGTCACTTTATTCCTTGATTGCCTGAGTGCAAGTTTACAATTTGTGTAAGATATATTTCCACCTATGCAAAGGAACATGTTTGTGAAATAAGTAATTTCTCTGCAGGATGATGCTGTTCTCTGTGGGGATATTAAGATTGAGGAAATGTCCATACCATAGATTGTTTCCTGTGTCAAAATGGGAACACCATCTTCAGTGAGTGGTGGAGATTTGTAAGAGGTATGTTATTACTTGTTTCTTATGAGGGCTTGACCGGATTGTCATTTTCTTCTGTCTAATGCTATTCAGGGATTCCATAATTGTATATTCAGACCCTACAGATGGCAATTGGACGCTTTCAGCCATTAGTTTGTTTATTGTGCAAGTCGTGTAGATGGAAAGTGAGGCATTATAATGTGTGACCAGTGCTGGACTTAAACCCATTCCATTGTTCTAAGAAGGATATATCGTAAGTCTCCTTGGCCAAGCATTAGGACTATCACTTGTTATTAGTTGGCTGAAGTGAAATTTGCATTTTGTATGATGAAGCTAGAGTATTGTGTTGGTCTATGTATACCAAATGATAGAGGGGAGATGATTTTGACTACAACCAGAATAGTCTTAAGTGTTCTTGCTTCCTTTGCTTGTTACATGTACTCTGGGCAATTGCAGGAATGGTTCTAAGTTAAGACAGTGGCTTTCTCTCCTGACATTCCTAAGAACATGCTCTTGGTGCTAAGCATAAAGGTAGAGTACCCGCAAGAAGAGCTTGCCGAAACTCAATGATGCGAAGAGATCAATATCAATCGGCGTAGTTTAATGCTCATTGCGGGGCTCCTGAGTGTGCACCAAATGCTGATTACCGGGTTCACTGCTCATTTCATTTTTCAAACATGCAGTCTCGCTGCGAGACGCGGTCTACAGCTGTAATTCAAGCGTAGAGTGCAAGGAGGCATCAAAAATTATAGGCTAATTTGGGTTCAGACTACTGAGTAAGGCATTACATACAGGCGCTGAGATCTCGCAGTTTAGCATGCTAAGCCTCCGTTCAGAACTGCTGCCAGCGAACTACTGAAGCGAAATGGGAGGGGCGTGTTCTGCTACAACCGAGCCCACCCGATCTTTGCCGAAGATCTGCGCAGGATTTTGTGTCAAGCGCTTCTAACCAAATACTTGCAGATATGAACTAAAAGTAAGGGAAAAGGATACAAATGGAGAAACTGATTGTGAGTATATAAATACCTGCAATACCTCGTAAACCACAATGCTGTGCCTGTCTTTATACTTACTTGCAATCGCATTTGCTTTCAGAGGGTTGTAGCAGCCTGACGACGTGGTCTTGAACTAAGTTTTATAGTATCTAAAATGAATTCGGCTCTAAGGCATGAAGAATAACTCTGACCAAATGTTAAAGTTTCAAGGTTTGATATCTGAATTACTGAAGGAGGGTTAATACACGATAAAATATCCCTCTCGGCACGCCAGAAGGTGGAAGTAGATTTCACCGGGCAAACTAAGGGATAGGCAAAATATGGATGTATTCGTAGAAGTACCAGACCTCATTTTATACCTCTCATTATGAGAAAGTATTTTACAATGTTGTTGTTGTTGGACTCTTCAGTCTTTTGACTGGTTTGATGCAGAGCTCCATGCCTCCTTGTCCTGAGCTAATCGTTTCATCTCTACATAGCTGCCACACCCTACATCCATGGCAATCTGTTTAACATATTTTAACCTTGGTCTACCCCTACAGATCTTGTCCTCGACCTTCTATAACTAAGCTTGCTATTCCTGGGTGTAATAGTATGTGTCCTACCATCCTATCTCTTCTCTTCATTAGCAGTCGCCAGAAACACCTCTCCTCCCTCACTAGTCTTAATACCTCTTCGTTTATAACCCTATCTACCCATCTGATCTTCATCATTCTCCTGTAACACTACATTTCGAATGTTTCACTTCCATAGAGCGCCACGCTCCACACAAAGGCCTTCAAAAATGACTTTCTAACACCTAAATCTCAATTCGATGTCAACAGATTCCTTTTCTGTAGAAATTCTTTCCTTGCCTGAGCTAACCTACTTTTTATATCCTCTTTGCTTCAACAATGACTGGTTATTTTGCTTTCTATGCAAGTCTCCTACTTCGTTTAGTTTTTCACCTGCCAATTTGATGTCCATAGATGATTCTGATTTATTTCGGCTGCATTCCAATATTTTTGTTTTTTATTTATTAATTTTCATCATTATTTCCTTCGTCAAGACGGAGTCCATACCATTCAAAAACTCATTCAAATGCTCAGGCGTGTCGGCTAAAATGACTACGTCATCAGCAGATCTCAGAGTTGAAATTATTTCTCCTTGAATCTTTACTCGCACTTTAATTTTTTCTGCAAGTTCCTTCATTGCTTGTTCAATGTAAAGATTGAAAAGTATGGGTGATAAGTTGCAGCCTTGCCTTGCACCTTTCTGAATACCAGCTTCTCCCTCATGTCCTTCAGTTCGAATGACTGCTGTCTGGTTTCTGTATAGATTGTAGATCACCCTCCTATCCCTGTACTTTATTCCAATCGTTTTCAAAATGTCAAACAATTCAGTCCAATCACCGTTATCAAAAGCCTTTTCTAAGTCGAAAAATGCCATGAACGTTCTCTTATCTTTCCTTATTCTACCTTCCAAAATCAGCCTAAGAATTAGTACAGCTTCCCTTGCTCCTACATTTCTCCCGAAACCAAACTGGTCTTCACCCAACTCCGTTTCTATCTAGCTTCCCGCCCTCTTGTAAATTATTCTTGACACAATTGGAACTTGATAAACTTTGTTTTTCGTCTTTTTATGCATAGTTGTAACATTCTATTGTCTTACCTTTTCGTCATTTGGGGTCTATTTTTATACTGGTAGTCACACTACTTACGCAAGGTTTCGACACTGATGTGTAACTATCTACTGGTCTGTTACTTCTGCACGCAAAATTCTATCTCACGGAGAGATGTTGGTTAGTTTCTCAGTTTAGGGGCTGCGACAACGCGGCCATGTAGCCCCGTGTACTTTGGGTATGTGTAGAATCTGTGTGATAACCGGTGATGGCTGTATTAGTCCGTAATTCAGCTAAAGACTGCAGACGGTCAATTTCATGTAGTAGTTCCTACTTTTGCTACCAAATGCTACCGTCAACGACACCTAGATGTGAACTAAACTACTAGTTGCCCCTGCAACCAGACCCTTGGAACTTAGATCATAAATCAAATCTAACCTACAAATTTTGCTTCACACTGTTGTGGTTAGTGGAAGGTTCTTTGACATGCCATAATTCTATGACATGGGACCACCACTTTACTTCCCCTCCCAAGGAAGGCATACCGAGGGATTTGTAACGTTCTTAAAAAATCCGACGACTTCGACCGGGTTTGAACCCGCGACCTTGGGCATAGAAGTTCTGCATACTACCAGTTACGCTGCCGAAGCCGCTTCCCACAGAGACAGATGGAAAACAGAATGTAATCTCGTGCAGTGGCGTTTTCATGTCAACCTATGATGGCTCATCCCTCATCATGGCAACCTCTGATTGCTCTTGGCATTTTCTTATAATTCAGAATTCATTTTGCTCATCTCTTGGCGTAATGGTGGGTCATATCAAAAATTCTTTCAGACGAAAGCTTTAGGTAATTATTAGGGGAATATTGTCAATTTCAAGCGGTTTTGATGTGATGCCTATTAAGAGAGATATGATTTTTGTTTCTCTAAAAAACAATTTTTCCCGCCCCTTTGGTTAATGGTTGGTACTAACAAAAAGCTTTTCGAACGTACAATTTTGGCCTTTATCAAACACATAGTAAGAACTTTGAATTGATTCGATATGTCACATATTAAGAGAGTTATAGCGATATTTCACTTTTTCGAGTATTGTCCCAATTTCCATCCCCTTGTTCCGATTTTGCTCATTAACGAACTCGACCGAGATTTTCGAGGGATATATGCTATTTTGAGATCGCTCTTCAACACAAACAAATATCATTGGGCGCCACTCATACACACAATGAGAATGAAATAAAGAACACGAAATCTCACCTCCCGGACAGCAGGACAATAGAACTTGCTTATGGCAAAAACACCCACCATCTTTTAGAAATAATAAATTGAAATAATAATAATATGGAAATCACAACATAATAACTACGGAGTAGAATGATAGAAATAAAAATTATTATATTAAATGAATCAATATATAAATTACTATACGGAACGTGCCGTGCATTACATGTTCCATTGGCTATCTAGGCTCACTTGTGGTTGGGGTATTATGCATATTCTGATGTACTTTATGTACCGCAAACTTGCGACATATCTGCTTTATCTCTCAAAAAATCAATTCAAGGACACATCTCCATTATTTAGAGATACAATTCTTCTCTTTTAAAGAATTACAGTCACCAGGACATGTGAAATATCGTCACATTTTTAACAGAGAATCCCTTCTCTACCAAACAATTATATATGAAAAGAACTTTTACCAAAAATTGTATATAGCCAGTCATCGCCACCTAGATCACTGTCGATTTCTAATCAATGCATTAGTTCGACGTTATACCGTGTCGCTCCTTAATGACCTATACATCGTAGAAGGATTTGCTTCGTATTGAACACAAGGCCATCAGACAACAGCCTGGGTACTTATTTCTACTCCTTAACTGGTCACTTTCCGATTAATTTACATAAGATAAAACTATACATGACAATAAATGTCTGTGCAGATCCAGGATCTGTCACAGAACGCCCCCATATGGTTGAACGAAATACCTATAAGAGAAAACATACAATAATAAAACTAATCCTCATCCAAAACGTTACAACATATATACATAAACTAAACATAATGACAATATACAAATACTTCATTTAAATTTCTTCATGGAAAGAGTCCATGCAGCACTCAGCGTTGTGAGTATAGTTGTTCAGAGAAAACACCATAGGCCTTTTATTCTTGGTAGCCAAACACCAATAACATCTGGTCTGACCACACCTCCAAATGCGGTAGCACTAATGATGACACGGGGCTTGACTGTTTTGATAATCTCCTAAGTTCCTGGATAAGTGCATGATTCTTGGCATAATGAACCTTATGTCCCGTCACACCTCCTTCAGGTCTGTCATTCACAATAATACCCTTGGACTTCACCATCCAAATCTTCTCTCAAGCATCCTCTTTTGAGGTCCCCTCATTCATCATAACCATAACACCCGGTACAGCAATACCCAAGGATGCCTCATTAACTCCTTGGAAGAATATGACATAGTCAAAAACACACACTATAGTGATGCGAAGAAATTCCACGATACCAACAACTGCGACAGAAGCATAGAAGCATTTTCTTGAATATCATTGAAGGTACAATACCTATTACGATACATCTCCAAGAAGCGGAAAGCATTGCTGTTCACAAAGTCTTCAAAATGAACATGTGTATTGTGTCCATGAACGCTTTGCCACTCATTTATACACGTAGATATATTATTATCACTCACTAATTTCATACACATGATTCAATACGCCCTAATTAATACTTCACTGTCTAGAGGCGCAATGTGTGCACTGTATAATATTTTGTGTATTAAACAAGGTTTGCTCGGCACAATACCATTACAGAACATGTAATGCAACGGTCTTACGATATATATTTCTTCAAACTGAAAATATTATGTTGTTGTTGTTAATCATTGCCCCAGAGGAGTGCGTCAGACCTCGGCAGCCGGCACAGTTCATATCCTCGCCGCTATATAGGGGCTTCATTCATTCCATTCCTGACCCGGTCGGAGACTGGAAGCAGGCTGTGGATTTTCATTTTCATATTGTTGTTGTTCGAGTATTCAGTCTTTTGACTGGTTTGATGCAGCTCTCCACGCCTCCCTGTCCTGAGCTAATCGTTTCATCTCTACATAGCTAACACACCCTACATCCGAGGCAATCTGTTTAACATATTCTAACCTTGGTCTACCCCTTCAGTTCTTGTCCTCGACCCTTCCTTCCGTAACTAAGCTTGCTATTCCTGGGTGTCTTAGTATGTGTCCTACCAACCTATCTCTTCTCTTCATTAGCAGTCGCCAGAAAAATCTCTCCTCTCCCACTCGTCTTAATACCTCTTTGATTGTAACCCTATCTACCCATCTGATCTTCATCATTCTCCTGTAACACCACATTTCAAATGCTTCAAAACTCCTCTTTTCTGCTGCACCAATAGTCCAAGTTTAACTTCCATAGAGCGCCACGCTCCAGACAAAGGCTTTCAAAAATGACTTCCTAATGCCTAAATCTATATTCGATGTCAGCAGATTCCTTTTTTGTAGAAATGCTTTTCTTGCCTGAGCCAGCCTACTTTTATATCCTCTTTGCTTCGTCCATCACTGGTTATTCTGCTTCCTAAGTAACAGACGTCTCCTACTTCCTTCAGCTTTTCACCTGCCAATTTGATCTCCATAGAGGTTTCCGATTTATTTCGGCTGCATTCCAGTATTTTTGTTTTACATTTATTAATTTTCATTATGTATTCTTTTCGTAAGACGGAGTCCATACCATTCAAAAACTCATTCAAATCCTCAGGCTTGTCGGCCAAGATGACGATGTCATCAGCAAATCTCAGAGTTGAAATTATTTCTCCTTGAATCTTCACTCCCACTTTAAATTTTTCTCTAATTTCCTTCATTGCTTGTTCAATGTAAAGATTGAAAAGTATGGATGATAAGTTGCAGCCTTGTCTTATACCTTTCTGAATACCAGCTTCTCTCTCATGTCCTTCAACTCGAATGACTGCTGTCTGGTTTCTGTATAGATTGTATAACACCCTCCTATCCCTGTACTTTATTCCTATCGATTTCAAAATGTCACACAATTTAGTCCAATCAACGTTATCAAAAGCCTTTTCTAAGTCTACAAAAGCCATGAACGTTCTCTTATCTTTCCTTATTCTACCTTCCAAAATCAGCCTAAGACTTAGTACAGCTTCCCTTGTTCCTACATTTCTCCTGAAACCAAACTGGTCTTCACCCAACTCCGTTTCTATCTGGCTCTCAATCCTCTTGTAAATTATTCTAGACAGGATCTTTGAAGCATTAGTAATCAAGCTGATTGTACGGTAATCTTCACATCTGTCAGCTCCCACTTTCTTTGGTGTAGGGATGATTACATTCTTCTTGAAATCAGGGGGTACCTCACCTGTCTCATAAATCCTACACACCAAGTGAAATAACCTGATCAGACCTTCATCTCCTATGCAGCGTAGCAACTCAATCGGTATATCATCTGTGCCTGGTGTGGTGTATTCTTGGAATACACGGTACGTGAGATATAATTTTTATTGCTCCTTGCATGTTCATTTCTTCCTTCCTCTTTGTCAAACACCAACAGTGATCTTCTGTTTTCTCTTTGATGGGCAAATCTCTTATGTCTTCATGAGTCTGTTCTAGATATATATCTTCTGTGACCCACCTAGCGTCATCTAGCAGCGAATTTCTGAAGCTCCTCAATTCTTCCTGGTGCAAGAGGACTTACTTATCCATCTGGCCACCAGATCTTGTTACCATCGCCAGCTATTTTATGCTTGAGCAAGAGGACTACGTCTACTTTTTCACTCACCATGCTGCACTAGTATCGCCTACTATCAACTCTTAGAAGACCATTCATCAAGAAGAACATTTATTTTTTGATAAGTTGGTTATGCTGATATGTATACCTTTTGTTTCCTTCCCCCACTTTTTTCCCTTCCTTGGACCCTCTGTGCTCCGCTGAGTGGCTCTCACTTGTAAATCGGCAGTTGACTCAATCAGTTAAGGCTCAACCAGAGCTAGCCTCCTGACCTAACGAGGCATTTTTTTAGATTCCACGCCATGTGGCAGCTCTAACCATCGTGGAGAACCTCACTTTCGCCATGCAGCAAAGTTAAGTACATACTTCCAGTTTTAACCTCATCTTCATGATTTTAACGATTACATGCTTTTAACGATCTTTTATAGGCAGTGTGAAATTACTTATTTTGGGGCAAAAATCCTCCTTCGTGGGATTTTCCATGTTGAGCTTTTGTCTAATCAAGCCAATCTTGGTGAAAAGCAGCATTTCTTATGCTTGCTAAATGAGAAATCTTCTCACCACGTGGGATATTATCTAATACCCGCTGTCTATAAATTACAAAGCTATTTCCTCCGCGGGATTAACTTTGACTCCATTCTTCTATAAAGATCGTTCTGGAACCTTCCAGATCTTCTACTCTATCTGCGAGTCTTGCCGTCAGGTATTTTTCACTCACTTGTGAAAATACTAGTTAAAATGAGGAATCTTCCTTATAAATTACTGCAATAGCGAACTTTCTTCCACCGTTGGAATATTCTATGGCGCATTTAATTGTAAATCACAAACTTCTCAAGAAATAGACTCTCGCCTACCTAGTGCAACCAGTTATTTTCATCATTGCAATAACTTTCTTTGTCATAAACTTTCGTGTTTCTATAGTGAACTTTTCATATGTTTCAACGAACTATAGTGAAAACCAGTGCTTGTTCAACTTTTCTACCGCGTCGCGATCGTCCGGTTACATTTAAATAAGGCCATGAACATTTTTCCTCATTCCCTATTTCTCTTTCCTCAACCTTCTACTAACAAACCATAGTAATAAAATTGCAACTATTCTATAAGGTGTCACTCTACGAAGTGCCCTTCCAATTTTGCTGGTTTATCATTAATTCATTTCTGTATAAGTACGTGTCCAGAACACGGTTTAAACTTACATTGTTTCTCCCTTCTAATGAGAGAATACAATACTTTCAACTCTCGAGTGAGTTATTTCTAGGTCTCCTGAAATGGAAACTGCCCCATTTATCTAGTGATTCCTATTCAAATACAGGAAGTCTAGAACCTTCTTTTTGACTTTTTCTTCAGGTTTCACCGTAAGTGACCTGCTCTCTTTTGTATAATTACTATAAGTAATTCAGCTTAAATATAAGAAGTTGTAGGAACTTCTATTTTATTCTTTATGTTTTTCTTATTGTCATTTTCGAAGTTGTAACCTTTTCTAAATCAGTTACCTGGTAATTTTTTAAAGTACACTCCTTGTACTCTTGTAAATGTCTAAACTTAAATCATTTCATTTGCCTTTTTAAAATCTTACAAAGATTTTAGTACCAGGTTTAAAACCTTAAGAATTGTTATTTGCCTGGAGCAATTTCTAAATGTTGTCGGAGGTCTGCGATCCCAAATTGTTAATAAGATTGAAAAATATTTAATTGTCAAAGATATCAACTTCTTCTGAATTGTAAAATAAATCAAGCGTTTCTTTTCGCTTTTTCATTTTTCTAATACAACGGTTAAGCAAGATCCTGTCCTCCTTGGCTCTCCCTACTCGATGCCATTAAATCTATTGATAGGAATTTCACCACTTGTTGCATTTGAGCAAGAACTCTCAGTGGCAACCGTGTTAAAGTTTCTCTTAGCTTTAATAGCTAATTCTAATTGGCCAGTAAGGCAAGTAAAGCTCGCTACGCCAGCTACCTGCTTGTGGAGATCCTCTCCGAAAACTTATGGTCAATTTTCCAAAAGATAAGTGTTTCTTCTTTGTCTAAGCTTTTAGCCGGCCTCTCGCTGAGTAAAGGCTTAGCCATTTCCAAATGCAACCATTGTTTCACTTACCAAAATTACTTTCCAAGGTATAATTTTTTATCACTATCCTTCCTGGAAGCACTGGGTCGCTTTTTTCAGGAACTCTATAACTTCGAAAACTGGAAATACCAAACTTGATTTAAATTATTGGCATTCTTCGAAATTATTTCGCAAAAACGAATTTCTTTGAAAAGACATACAATAAATCAGTTACTCTCAGTCTTGCCAGACCAACACCTTTCCCTATAGTAGTCTTATACATGCTTGGGAGGAAATACACTAAAGTCTCTCTCTTGCAAACCGCCCAAGTCCTAGCTGCGGTTTCCGTTAGCTTCGAGCAAGCTCGTACCTACTTTAGGTATCAGAGAGTTAATTTTCAGTGGCAACTGCCTCTAAGGGTATTTAGAGTTAAATTTATAACTTTTGTGGAACTCTCATCCTATTTCTCTATCCTGTTTCTCCAGTCCGAAACCCACTTCCTTTTCTTAATCATCTTCCCTTGGTGGGTGGGTTATTCCTCAGCCTATAATCTACCCAAAAATTGGTCCCAGAAACCCGGGAGAGTCCATTTTTCATTTTTATTCTTTTTAAAAGTGTCATTTGACATTACTCTGAAAATTATTAATATCTGCTTTGAATTTTTCAGCTATATCCACATCGTGCAAAGCCTGTGAAGGGGAAAGAAGCCGATCCTGTCTCCTTTGGTGTGTCCCGTTCTTTCTACTTATTGCTGCTGCCAGCTTGACAGCATTTCCAAGGTTCCACAGTATCGTGAGTTACATTTCAATCTATTTTTTTCAACATGGCTCCCACTGAAAAGGATAAAGATGAAAAACTTACTTCTAAAAGAGCATCCTATAAAGGGCAAATCACCCGTTTCAGAAAGTACATAAAAGAGTTGGATCCCTCAGAAGCTCAATTAGACTTGTTGAAACATCGTGTAAGGGATTATGAACGTTCTTATGAAAATTATTGTAACATCCAAACTGAAATAGAAACTTGCATGCTCAATCAAACCGAAGATCGAGTTGAAGTAGAAAACCAATATTTCGAAGGCATAGGTTCTGCTTTCAAAATAATACACCAACTGATCCCCAATATCTCAGAACCGGACACTAAGGTCATCAATCCGGCCCAGTTCGCACCCGTTTCAGTTCACAAGAACAAACCGAAACCGTTACTTCCCAAGATAAGCCTACCCCACATCTCAGGCCAGGAAGGTGAATGGTATTCTTTTTACGAACTTTACTGTTCACTCATTCATGACAATAATGAAATCCCCGACATTCATAAATTCTACTTCTTACGTACGTCTTTGGAAGGTGAGGCCTTAGCCTTAGTTCAGTCACTGCCTTTAAGTGCAGATAACTACCACATCGCCTTTAATCTCCTTAAAGAGAGATATGGCAATTTACGTTTGTGTGTAGCTCGCCACATTCGCTGTTTGTTCAATCTGCCAGTCGTCAAACCTAATGACGTCACCTCTTTAAGAGACTTGTTAGACTCTATGCAGTTAAATGTCAGAGCGTTATACCAACTTAAGCAGCCTGTCCAAACATGGGACACCATACTTATTCACCTAGCTACATCAAGATTCGATTTTTCGACACTGAAGGCCTGGGATATCGAACTCGCCCGCTACGAGGAACATTCGTTCGAACACTTAATCTCGTTTCTTAACAGCCGATGCCAAGTCCTTACAGCACTCTCATTTCAGTGCGAAAATGTCGAAACGAGTCAGCCGTGTCGCACTCTTGAAAAAAAAATTGTCTCTTCAAATGGTAATCAGCCCCCATCTGTCGAGAACAAGCAAACCCGTTCTTCTTTCAATAATTCAAGAGAACATATCAGGCCGCTCAGCAAATCTTTAAAATGCACGCTCTGTAAAAAGCTTCACACATTGTATTTGTGCAAATCCTTTAAAGAACTGTCTGTCGAAATCGAAGGAAGTTTGTCTTGAATAGCAAACATTGTTTCAACTGTTTGTCACCTAAGCATTCTTCTTCAAACTGCACGTCTTCCAACCTCTGATTCATTGTAAAAAACCGCACCATTCTTTATTGCACGTTCATGATAAATCGAGGTCACCAGCACCCGCCTCTTCAAGCTCCTTGCAGAGCAGCTCCGAACAAACTAATGCTTCTTCCTGCATGTCTAACGCCGAAACTTCTCACTGTGCGCAAGCTCTTTTGTCCACTGTACAATTCGAAATCCAAGATAAATTTGGAAATTGGTTTAGAACCCGCGGTCTTCTTGATTCCGCTTCAACTCACAATTTTGTTTCTTGATCGTTAATTAAAAAACTAGGTCTTTCGTCATCGCCGACTTCCATCAATGTATCTGGCATTGACAATTTGAAAACTCAAGTCTTGCAGTCTTCAAAATTGAAAATCAGAGACGTTTGTCAAAGAAACACCAATCTTAACTTAAACTGTCTCATTCTTACCAGTATTGGCAAGGATACTCCTAGCAGCTCTATTAATACCTCCGGTTTAAGGATTCCTTCGCACTTAGCTGATCCTCAGTTTAATGCTCAAGGTCCCATTGATGTACTTTTCAGTGCTAATATTTTTTGGAATTGCCTCCGTAAACAGGTTCGCAAGTTATCTTCAACCGTGGTCGCTAGAGACACCGATTTTGGTTGGGTTATTACTGGTGAAATCCAACATCCCAGTCTTCAAACCAAATCGCAATGTCATTTCGTTACAGCTGACATAAAACCCATTTCTGAAAAAGAGAACGCTCGTGTTTTCAATCTCGATACTTTTGAAAACCACTTGCCGAAACGATGTCTTATCGTGAACAACTACGCCACCTTGGTAAGTTGTTTAAATGGTTTTGCCTTCTTCCCGCACAAAATGGCAATTCAAGTTCGCCTTGCCTTGAGTTACTTCGTTTACCTTCTCATGTTATTTTTTATAGCAGGTAATTGCTTGAAATTTCTATCGAAAACTATTCTCCCCTTGTGTAACACCATGGCTATCAGTCACCATCACTTTGCTGTAAGCTATGTTTCACTTCTTTCGCTATATAGAAGGATGGCCACGGCCGGCTCCTTCCTCCTTCCTCACAATTGGAAGTCGCTTATGAAACCGCTTGAAAATCTGAATTCTCTAGCATCTAGAATAACTATTCTTATGCATAAACTTCTTCTCAATGTCCCAGCTTCTCTTCCTATTTCGGAAGAATCAAGCTTTTTTCTGTTGAAAATTGTCGGATTCCGTGATCCTCAAAATCATGCGAAATTGATTCCCTACTTTATTTCTTATGTCTTTAAATTGTTTTTTCACGTCCAAGCTACGGATGACTACCCGTCGTGTTACTCGCTCCACTTTAAGTTACAGCTGATTCAACTGGTGTTGTTTGTTTATATCGAACTGCTTGTTTGTCATTCTTGTTTGTATACAAGTTTGAGTAAGGCCAAGTTACCGTTTATTTCCTGTATGCTTGCTAAAGTTCAAAGCAAGTTTCTCTTATCTCAACTCTGGCTGACTGCCAACCATTGTCTTGCGAGTCGCTTCTGTAAGCTCGGAAGCCGCTCACCTACTTCCCAAAATAAACTTGTTCCGCTTAAGGACTCTTTCAGATATTTATATTCCTTATCTCGTTGTACTATGTGGGTCAAGGCCGCGCTTGCATATGTCCCTCACTTACTCATGCTTGTATTCTACAATTGCTTCGATTCTTGTTTTATAACATCGTTGCATATCCTTTACGCGCTTATGTATTGCACTCGGATTACATATTTTGCAATCTTATTGTTCATTGATGAACAAACTTACTTTTTCTCGTCGTTACATTCGATGTGTTTTTGTATTTATACTTGCCACGTCACGTTTCTCGCTGACTTAAGTATTGTTCTTATTAACCCCTTTGATGCTTATAATAACATAAGGTCATTGTTTATGGCTACTAGATTGTTGCTACCTATGGCGTTCTTGCTTTCTACTCGCATAGTTCCTTTGTTTACTTGGTATATTCTTATCCTTAATAGATGAACTTGTTTCTGTACGCTTTGTTTAAACTTGTCAATTATCTTTTCGCATCGTATCGCAATCTTTACTAGAGGCATACTTCTCGCAGCTTCTAGCTATTTTGTGATTGAAGGTGTTGTTAATTCTCGTTATTTAACTCCGCTTTCCAATGACCCTGATGACCTGCTTCCACTTACACCTGGTCACTTCCTTATCGGCACTTCTCTTTCTGCCCCTCCTCCTCTTCCCAATTCTTACAGGGATTCTAATCTACCTATCGTTTGGCGTAAATTTGAAGCCCTCCGCAATTCTTTTTGGAAGAGGTGGAACTTGGAATATTTAACTTCCTTGCAACGGAGACAGAAGTGGTTTCTTCCCAGTCCCGACATTAAGGAGGGGGACTTGGTCTTGGTTAGGGATGTTTCACCCCCCTTAGTATGGATCTCTGGTAGGGTGACCGAGTGTTATCCTGGAAGAGATGGGAGAGTCAGGGTGGCCAAAATCTTGACCACTAATGGTCCGATCACAAGACCACTTTCCTTGATCGCTCCGCTGCCTTTAAATGTGTAACTGCTTATTCGTTCTCTGTTGGTGTTTGTCCCTCCCAGTATGGTGTATTCTTGGAATACACGGTACGTGAGATATAATTTGTATTGCTCCTTGCATGTTCATTTCTTCCTTCCTCTTTGTCAAACACCAACAGTGATCTTCTGTTTTCTCTTTGATGGGCAAATCTCTTATGTCTTCATGAGTCTGTTCTAGATATATATCTTCTGTGACCCACCTAGCGTCATCTAGCAGCGAATTTCTGAAGCTCCTCAATTCTTCCTGGTGCAAGAGGACTTACTTATCCATCTGGCCACCAGATCTTGTTAACATCGCCAGCTATTTTATGCTTGAGCAAGAGGACTACGTCTACTTTTTCACTCACCATGCTGCGCTAGTATCGCCTACTATCAACTCTTAGAAGACCATTCATCAAGAAGAACATTTATTTTTTGATAAGTTGGTTATGCTGATATGTATACCTTTTGTTTCCTTCCCCCACTTTTTTCCCTTCCTTGGACCCTCTGTGCTCCGCTGAGTGGCTCTCACTTGTAAATTGGTAGTTGACTCAATCAGTTAAGGCTCAACCAGAGCTAGCCTCCTGACCTAACGAGGCATTTTTTTTAAATTCCACGCCATGTGGCAGCTCTAACCATCGTGGAGAACCTCACTTTCGCCATGCAGCAAAGTTAAGTACATACTTCCAGTTTTAACCTCATCTTCATGATTTTAACGATTACAAGCTTTTAACGATCTTTTATAGGCAGTGTGAAATTGCTTATTTTGGGGCAAAAATCTTTCTTCGTGGGATTTGCCATGTTGAGCTTTTGTTTGTATAAGCCAACCTTACTAAAAAAAGAGCTTTTCTTAAGCTATTCAAATGAGAAATCCTCTCACTACGTGGGATATTATCTAATACCCGCTGTCTATAAATTACAAAGCTTGTTCCTCCGCGGGATTAACTTTGACTCCATTCTTCTATAAAGATCGTTCTGGAACCTTCCAGATCTTCTACTCTATCTGCGAGTCTTGCCGTCAGGTATTTTTCACTCACTTGTGAAAATACTAGTTAAAATGAGGAATCTTCCTTATAAATTACTGCAATAGCGAACTTTCTTCCACCGTTGGAATATTCTATGGCGCATTTAATTGTAAATCACAAACTTCTCAAGAAATAGACTCTCGCCTACCTAGTGCAACCAGTTATTTTCATCATTGCAATAACTTTCTTTGTCATAAACTTTCGTGTTTCTATAGTGAACTTTTCATATGTTTCAACGAACTATAGTGAAAACCAGTGCTTGTTCAACTTTTCTACCGCGTCGCGATCGTCCGGTTACATTTAAATAAGGCCATGAACATTTTTCCTCATTCCCTATTTCTCTTTCCTCAACCTTCTACTAACAAACCATAGTAATAAAATTGCAACTATTCTATAAGGTGTCACTCTACGAAGTGCCCTTCCAATTTTGCTGGTTTATCATTAATTCATTTCTGTATAAGTACGTGTCCAGAACACGGTTTAAACTTACATTGTTTCTCCCTTCTAATGAGAGAATACAATACTTTCAACTCTCGAGTGAGTTATTTCTAGGTCTCCTGAAATGGAAACTGCCCCATTTATCTAGTGATTCCTATTCAAATACAGGAAGTCTAGAACCTTCTTTTTGACTTTTTCTTCAGGTTTCACCGTAAGTGACCTGCTCTCTTTTGTATAATTGCTATAAGTAATTCAGCTTAAATATAAGAAGTTGTAGGAACTTCTATTTTATTCTTTATGTTTTTCTTATTGTCATTTTCGAAGTTGTAACCTTTTCTAAATCAGTTACCTGGTAATTTTTTAAAGTACACTCCTTGTACTCTTGTAAATGTCTAAACTTAAATCATTTCATTTGCCTTTTTAAAATCTTACAAAGATTTTAGTACCAGGTTTAAAACCTTAAGAATTGTTATTTGCCTGGAGCAATTTCTAAATGTTGTCGGAGGTCTGCGATCCCAAATTGTTAATAAGATTGAAAAATATTTAATTGTTAAAGATATCAACTTCTTCTGAATTGTTAAATAAATCAAGCGTTTCTTTTCGCTTTTTCATTTTTCTAATACAACGGTTAAGCAAGATCCTGTCCTCCTTGGCTCTCCCTACTCGATGCCATTAAATCTATTGATAGGAATTTCACCACTTGTTGCATTTGAGCAAGAACTCTCAGTGGCAACCTTGTTAAAGTTTCTCTTAGCTTTAATAGCTAATTCTAATTGGCCAGTAAGGCAAGTAAAGCTCGCTACGCCAGCTACCTGCTTGTGGAGATCCCCTCCGAAAACTTATGGTCAATTTTCCAAAAGATAAGTGTATCTTCTTTGTCTAAGCTTTTAGCCGGCCTCTCGCTGAGTAAAGGCTTAGCCATTTCCAAATGCAACCATTGGTTCACTTACCAAAATTACTTTCCAAGGTATAATTTTTTATCACTATCCTTCCTGGAAGCACTGGGTCGCTTTTTTCAGGAACTCTATAACTTCGAAAACTGGAAATACCAAACTTGATTTAAATTATTGGCATTCTTCGAAATTATTTCGCAAAAACGAATTTCTTTGAAAAGACATACAATAAATCAGTTACTCTCAGTCTTGCCAGACCAACACCTTTCCCTATAGTAGTCTTATACATGCTTGGGAGGAAATACACTAAAGCCTCTCTCTTGCAAACCGCCCAAGTCCTAGCTGCGGTTCCCGTTAGCTTCGAGCAAGCTCGTACCTACTTTAGGTATCAGAGAGTTAATTTTCAGTGGCAACTGCCTCTAAGGGTATTTAAAGTTAAATTTATAACTTTTGTGGAACTCTCATCCTATTTCTCTATCCTGTTTCTCCAGTCCGAAACCCACTTCCTTTTCTTAATCATCTTCCCTTGGTGGGTGGGTTATTCCTCAGCCTATAATCTACCCATGGTGCTTTGTTCCTGCTTAAGTCTTCCAAAGCTCTATCAAATTCTGATCTCAATATTAAATCTCCGTTCGCTTCCTCATCAATTTCCTCATCCCTTTCCATTACATGATTCTCAATTTCCTTTCCCTTATACGTTCCCAATATAGTACCATCTGATTTCATTAAAGAATATGCACATTTACCGACACGTCTCCCTATTGAGAACGGGCCACAATAGAGCAAGAAAAATTTAGACATCTGTTTCTCCTTCTTCTCCATTCTTCTTTCTTCCTCTGCCTTCCATCTCGTCTTGATCTTCATCCGCCATGTCATTCCATACCTTGTACTCCTCATCTTCCATCTCCACCGTTCCTCTCTCCTTCCCTTCCTCATTTTCTCCTCTTCTTTCTTGTCTGTCTCATACTATTCAACAATTCTTTTCGTCTTACATCTCATCCTTTTCATCCCCATCTTCCTTCTCCTACGTTTCTTCACCTTATCATTTTCGAGTATGCTGTCTTCTTCATGACTCACTCTTGCATTTTCACCCTCATCTTTAACCTCTTTTTCTTGGCCGCTATTGTCCTTCTCATGACCAACTTCATCTGCTAGTAGTTTCTCTTCTATCTTTTCTTCTCCGTCACCTGCTTCCGCTCCTTCTTCAGTTTCGTCCATATCACCTGCTTTCCTTCGATATTCCGTTTCATCTTTTCCGTGATCCGTTTCTTCTTTCTCTTCTACCTTGCCCTCTATTTCATCTTCTTCCTTGTCCTCACTTTTATCCTCCTCCTCCATTTGACCTACTCCCTTATCCGCTTCACTTTTCTCCTCTTTAGTTTCTTCCATATCAGCTGCTTTCTTCTCTGATAATTTTCCTGCTACTCTGTAAATACTTCTTTGATTGTTTCCAACTTCTCTATTCTTATCTTCTCACACTCTGAATCTAATTTCTCCTCCAATTTCCCTAGTTTATCATTCAACCCATCTACCTTGTTTTCCACTTTCCTAATACTGTGATCTAGTTCATCAATTCTACCGTTAATCGTACTATTCATCTCCTCAATTTTAGTGTTGGTATTATTATTCATCTCCTCCATCTTATTCATCAGTAATTGGAGCCAGTCAAGGTTAACCCCCTCTATGTTTTCATACGAAACCACATTCTCTTCCCTATTGGACCTTTCCGAACTACTTCCTGCACCTTCCTTTTCCGTCACCTCCCCCTCGTCACGCACAGGCACTAGTTTATCTCCAGATGAGTTAACTATATCACTGCCTATTATCTTACTACTCCTATGACTTTCCATTCATACTTTACGCTGAATAGTACGTGATCTCAATACAATCTCTGGCATTCCCCCCAAAATTCACTCTTAATGTTTACACCGACACTCTTAAAATTACCAGCTATTTTAATTGTATCACCTATCATGCGCATTGGTGAATTGTCATAAATCGGGCCCCACGTAATGCGGCGTCACTTTGTGATCACTCTTCAACACAAACCAATATCATTGGGCGCCACTCATATACACAATGATAATGTAATAAAGAACACGAAATCTCTCCTCCCGGGCAGAAGGACAATAGAACTTGCTTAAGGAAAAACACCCCTCGTCTTGTAGAAACAATAAATTGAAAGAATAAATATGGAAATCACAAAATAACTACGGATTAGAATGATAGAAAAATTATTACGGTATATTCCATGAATCAATATATAAATTACTATACGGAACGTGCCGTGCATTACATGTTCCATTGGCTATCTAGGCTCACTTGTGGTTGGGGTATTATGCATATTCTGATGTACTTTATGTTCCGCAAACTTGCGACATATCTGCTTTATCTCTCAAAGCATCAATTCCAGGACACATCTCCTTTATTTAGAGATACAATTCTTCTCTTTTAAAGAATTACAGTCACCAGGACATGTGAAATATCGTCAAATTTTTAACAAAGAATTCCTTCTCTACCAAACAATTATATATGAAAAGAACTTTTACCAAAGTTTGTATATAGCCTGTCACCGCCACCTAGATCACTGTCGATTTCTAATCAATGCATTAGTTCGACGTTATACCGTGTCGCTCCTTAATGACCTATACATCGTAGTAGGATTTACTTCGTATTGATCACAAGGCCATCAGACAACAGCCTGGTTACTCATTTCTATTCCTTAACTGGTCACTTTCCGATTAATTTACATAAGATAAAACTATACATGACAATAAATGATGATGAATTTCTGTGCGGATCCAAGATATGTCACAATATGAAACATTGAAAGTGATTGGTGCAGAATTGCGGTCGTTATCGTGTCCACAAGAAAGTTAAATACATACATATACTGTATATTGAGATCAGCTGATGAAGATACCCAAGTATGGGATGTTAACTCTGATAACAGAACTACCATTCTGTAAAACATTTCTTATCTAGGGTTTGTATTGTATGTCGAATTATGTTTGGAAGGAATTCGAAGTAGTGGAAAACTGTTTAAGAATTATTTGCACCTATGCAAAGGAACATGTATGTGAAACAAGTAATTTCTCTGCAGCATGATACTGATCACACTGAGGATAATAAGATTACTCCAATCAACATTATCAAAAGCCTTCTTTAAGACTACAGATGCCATGATCGATCTCTTATCCTTCCTTATTCTTCCCCCCAAAATAGCCTATGACTTAGTACAGCTTCCCTTGTTCCTATGTTTCACCTGAAGCCAAACCGGTCTTACTCGAACTCTGTTTCTATCTGACATTCCATCATCTTGTAAATTATTCTCGTCAGAACCTTTGAAGTATGACTCATCAAGCTGATGTACGGTATTCTTCATATCTGTCAGCACCTGCTTTCTTCGATATAGGGATGATGACATTTTGCTTGAAATCAGAAAGTAACTCACTTGTATCATGAATCCTACACACCAAGTGAAATAACCTGTTGAGACCTTCATCTCCTATGCTGCGTGGCAATTCAATCGGTAAATCATATGTGCCAGGTGATTTGTTTCTGCATTCTTCTAATGCTCTGTCAAATTCCGAATTAGTTGACCTATAAAGGAGGGATGTCATTGATAAGATTCAGATCTACATGAGACTTGTATAATGCAGTAAGGTATGATCGAGAATAAGAAGGTAATTTCAGTAAGTTTTACAGCTGATAAATCCTTTCTTTAATTTGAGCTTTGCTGTAAATTTAGATTACTTGTTATTGATTGTCTAGATGCTTAATATAATAGCAAATAAATTAATGATTCATTCTTGTTGCTAGGATATAAAGGAAGAAGCCCATGATGAAGAGAGTGATGCAAGTGGAAATCATATAAATGAGTAAGTGGACAACACAACAAGGAAACGTATTGTGTGTACGATAACTAAATCTATTAAATGGGAATAAGTTTAGTAGTCAAATAAGTTATTCTCTTATTTTTATCGTTGAACTTTTTTGTATTTGTCAGTCTTAAGTGGATATTGATATTCTCTTTTTAGTTGGCAGCTCAAAAACTAACCGTTCTCATTCAGAGTTTTAACTGTTGGAAGTATTCCAGTATGAAAGTTATTGAGATGATGACCTATTAGTTGTTCCCACCGTGCGTTGTATTTCGAAACAAAGAAAGAAAATGTTTCTGTAGTAATTTTGTTTATTCAAGTGTATTTTGTTTTTCCGTCTGGTGCGTACATAAATAAATCATAAGGCATTCCGACGCGTGAGCAAACCACAAACAACTATCCATGTGAGAACATTTGTTGAAACGAATGTCAAAGGTTACATCTAATTGAAACCGCAAGTCAATTAGTGTTCTTGTTCCGGAAACAAAGCTATGCACCACGTGACTCCTTAAATTCACGCTGATTGTGCGGGAAGTCCCGAACAGCAGGTTTCCCATCATCTTTTCGTTTTAATGAACAATTCTGGGATTTACCCCATAAACATAATCAATAATTCATTTATTGATATGGATCATACTTCGTGGGATGTGTTAATAGATTTTCCTCAAATATGCAGCGAAAGTAAGCTAAGGTATAAAATATATAAATAAATAGATCAAATGCAGATGACGTAGCATTTTTAGCAACTGGTATCGAAGAAGCTAAATTTCAGGTAGAGGAATTGGAACGATTAGCAGCAAAGGTAGAGTTGAAAATTTCTTTTGAGAAAACAGAAATGATGCCATCTTTTCAAGTTGACACATCACATATTGTACTGCATAATGCCCAGAAAAGAAGGATTGTGGAAAAATTTTAATATCTTCGTGAGCACTTGGAATGCCAATGAAAGAGAATCAATAGACAGTAGAACACTAAAATTGCGACGAGCACAACAGATTACCTGGCCAACGTATAAGAAAGAGTCTCTTTCGATTACTGCCAAATTTCGACATTATTTCTCCGTCGTTAAGCCAGACATATGCAGGTGAAACTTTATTTAAACTAAACATCCGATCAACAACTGACAAACTACAGAAGGTTGATAGACGGATTATTCACACAATAATCAATAAGAAACACCAGATTGAGGGCCGGTAGAGACTTTGGCATAATTCAATACTTTACAAGGAACATTGACAGGATGCGAATACGAAGGATTGCGTTTTTGGACACATATCCCGCTTCCCAAATACTAGACTCCTGAAACAACTTTTAGGCTTCTTTTGAAACAGTTAACCAAAAATCACGTGGTTTAAAGAAATACAAATGGATTTAGAAGAATTGAAAATTACTAAGCATCACATTGAACATAGAGAAGAGAAACGGCTTCTGAATAACAAATACACTCGACTAATATTCAAAATTTAACAGCGTAAGCAATACGTTTTATCTGTAGAGGAACGGGCTGCAAGATCTTCCAGAATGAAGAAGTATTGGGAATGAAAACAATTATCAAGCATTAAGAACTGAACTTAGTATTTGAAGACTTTGTATATAAGGTTTGATTTTTGGTGCTCGGATGTGGGCGTAAACAGTGTAAATAAATAAGTAAATAAATGGAAAAATATAATAAATCACCTATATACGGACAATGAATAGAAATGCTGTTGGTACAATACAAAACCATTCTTGCTATTATAACAATTAAATCTTAAAATGTATGTGGAGCAGGACGGTTCCAGAATGCCTAAACGGAGACTCGCCCAAGAAGGCGCTAGAATGAATACAATTATTGCTTAATTGAAAGAGTGGCTCATATACCACGGGATTATTTATGCTGAACTACATTTGTTATACATTTAAATTTTAGGAGGGAGTCATTATACGAAGCCTGAAGAGAGAGAAAAAGTAAAAATAGATTTCTAAGCCTATGTGTGTTAGTAACGGTAAAAAAGGGAATTTACTGTCTGGCCATATTTATTCACTCGCAACGCGATCCGATTGAACGCACATATGTTTTGAAGCACTGAAAGTTTGTGAGCATCTTATGTTTGGTAACTCTCACTGTTTGATGTATTATTGCAGAGAGAATAAATTGCGATTATAGTTCAATTTGACCGTTAAAGCTGCAACAGGTGTGGTTCATCGTGACGTCAGAAGCTATGTATTTGATTTTTTTCTAAAACCGTTTGAAATAAATTTCTAGAATTTAAAGAAGTTCAGTGCAAATCCACGATGGCTATTGATTAGCATTTAACAGATGTTTTGAGTATTCCCTCGATGGTTCGAGTATAATTTACAACATTTGGAAGTATGATATCTCACGGCGATAAATGATAGTAAAACAAATTAATGCTTTGACATCGTCAATAAAACGCGGCAAATCGAGAAATGGTAACTGGCCGACTGAATAAAATTGCGACGTGAATGTCTAAAACAGCTCCATGCCGTATTAAAAAGATATTAGGTACTTATCTTTTCACATGAAGAGTTTTTAGATCCGGTAAGTGTACTTTTAGTACAGCTAACAATATGTCGCACATGTCCACTGACCTCCGATAGAGGTTTTAACGAGCTTGCTTGCGCTACAAAACCCTACTGCAGAGTGAAGACACACAATGAGACGACGGCGAGTGGTCTGCGAGGGCAAGGGGAAGAGGGGAGTGGAAGGGGGAATGACGTATTAAACGCCAACATAGGAACACAAATATATCACTAGTACATAATTCATGTCTTGAGGTGTAGTTCCACGGAGTTAAGGCGAGGAGGTTGCCCTCTGATAGAGTTGAGCAGAACATGTGAGAGTTTCTTCAAGTGGCTTGAACCCATTAACATCAAGCTTTGCCACATAAAGCACTGCAGAGAAATGCCTGAAATTGTTGCTTAGCAAGGAAAAAACATCTCAAACCTTAAACACACTTTCGGAAAACATAAGAGAATGCACAACGAAAGTGAATCATGAAAAAAGTGTGTTAGTGGTTTGCACGGAAGAAAAACTTATTCGAAGAAAAGAACAAAGATAACCCAATAAGGGTGTAAATTACTAAACATGGAAACGAATATTCAGAAGGAATATTCCAAACTGGGGGAGCAAAAGGGCAAAACCACCAACACAGAGAAAAAATAAATCACAAGATCATGAGTCAAGTGGCAAAGGGGAAATCTACGATATAGGTCTTACAATGAGACCATTTGGCTTATGTATCTTAACAACTCGAGTTTTGCCTGCTCGGCCGGGGTATCACTGGGTTACTCTGCCTGAGATCCAAACAAGAGGGGGAGACGGGTCTCTGATGAGAACGAGGTCTCCCTTCCTCACACTAGGGTCGGAGAGAAGCCACTTTTGCCTCCTCTGAAGCGAAGGTAGGTATCCAACATCCAAAGTTTCCAAAATGAGTTACGTAGGGCTTCAATTTGACGCCAAAAATAGGCAGACGTAAGTCTCTGTGAGAATCGTGTATAGGAGGAGGAGCGAATAGTAAAAAATCTATGAGAAAGTGGCTAGAAGTAAGAGGAGTTAAATCATCGGGGTTACCAGACAGCGGAGTTAGGGGGCGAGAATTCACAACACCTTCAATGAGGATATCAAGAGAATTAAACGCTTCGTTGGTGAGAATACGATTGCAAAGAATTTTCTTCAGGTGACGTTTAGTGAGCTTAACACAGGATTCCAATCTTCCACCATAATGGGGGTAGTAAGGAGGAATGAATCTCCATTTGAACCCCATCGGGGGTAGTGTTGGGGAGGGGAAGGGGACACTCACTCCGCAGATGCTGCGAAGTAGGGTGTGAAAAGCTTGATTATGAGTAACAGAATAAGAAATGCTGTGAAGAGCATATATAGACTACTACGTGTAGATGGAGAAATATCTGAAGAATTTCCAATGGAGAAAGGAATTAAACGAGGGGATTGCCTGAGCTCTTTGCTTTTCAACATCTTGCTAGACGGAATAACTAAAATATGTAAGAGAAGGACATACAGAACAAAGCTTGGAATGTGGAGATTATGACCGGTTTATATGCAAGTACTGCTCTATGCAGATGATATAGTGCTAGTAGCTGACACACCAGAAAGACTTCAGCAAGCAGTGGAGGAATGGTATGAAGAATTGAAAAGGAAGGGAATGATAGTGAATGAAGAGAAAAGTAAAGTAGTGAGGGTCTCTAAACAGAACAAACAGAAAGAAGAGCTCAATATCCTCTTAATGGGAAGCGTTTTGAGAAAGTAGAAACTTTTGAATATCTAGGAACCTTAATGATGGAAAATTTGAACCCGAGGTACTAAATAGAACTAATAAAGCAGTGTGAGCTTATTATCAGATGAATACCACAATAGTAGGGAAGAAGGAGTTAAGTCTTAAGCCGATAAAGCAGGTCAATAATGCGATCATGGCACTGATAACGCCGTATTGTACCCTTATTCCTGGAATGCTCCACCAGAATCCGCAGATGAAGAATGGATCTTAGCATCTTGAAGTCCCCAGCTAGAAAAACTACACAGTGTTACTGGCGAATACATTCTGGAAAAGGGACAGGGTAATTATCAGAATGTGCTATATCTCGGCTGGCGTATGACCCTATTTATATGTCCTCTGCTGTATCCATTAGCTAGGAGGGTATTCCAAACTCGTTCTTTCTCATCATTTACGCTATCATTATCGCTAATGCGGTTGGCTGTGGTGAGGAGTGTCCTAGCTTCCATTTCCCTCTGCGAAGATGGATGGCTTGAGTTTGCATGTATGAACCGATCTGTATGAGTGCCTTTCCTATAGATCCTGTGTCTGAATGTGTTGTCTGTTCGTTTATAGACCAGAACGTCTACTAAGGCCAGAGGATTATTTTCATTTACTTCCATTGTTATGTTGATGCTTAGATGTCTGGAGCATATGAAGTATAGTAAGTCCTGAAGTGAATTGCGTCCATGTGCCCATATCCAAAAATCTTGTTTTTTTATGAACAAATACTCAAGTTTCAATAAGCTCTTCTTTAGAGCTTCTTCCTCGAATTTGCACGAAAACGTTCTCCAATAATGGAGGGAAGGGATTCCCGTGGCTGCTCCCTGCATATGTTGAAGCATCTGCCCATGGAGGGCGAAGAATGTGAAGTTTACGCAGTGTTTAACTAAGTCAACGAAGTCCGTAGAACCTTCTGCCGCTATAAGATTTTACCCGATTATCTGTGTGAGGTCAGGTACAGGAAACTTGGTAAATAAGGACTCCACATTGAGGCTTGCCAGTAGATCGCCGTAACTCAAGTTTATACTCGCTATGATATCTATGAAGCTTTGGGTATTTCTGACGTAAGAGGGTGGTGGAGGGGATAATGGATGCAGAACCTAAATCAAATAATTAGCAAGAGCGTGAGTTGGGGACGCTATGGCGCTATATATTGGTCTCATACCTTGTGCATTTTAGGTAGGCAGTAGAACGTTGGAATTTTTTGAATAGCGAGTTTCTAGGGATTTCTAGTTCCTTTCTGTAATTGATGGCTCCTTAATCTGCCGCATCGTCGTTTTCTTTCTTTTGTTGATAGTGTTCCTTGGGATCGCTTTATAAGCTGGATCTGATCTACGGGCCTGGCTTGTTTGATGTCCTGAGAGGCCACAGTTGTAATTTATTCTGCTTCGAAGGCTGGTAGATGACGGATAGAAGCTTCTAGCCAGCGATAATATCTTCCATAGGCAGACGTCTCGGCGTGATGGCGAAAATAAGTACATTGGTTCGGATGTAGGGTGTGGTAGTTTTGAACTAATAGCATCAAGATTAGGAGACATGAAGTGCTGCATTGAATGCTTCTAATGACTGATAGCTCAAACAAAAAAAGCAACGATATTGTATCCGTTTCATTCATCAATTTAGCTGCCTCTGTGAAATCTCACCCAATTATTCTTAAGAATAGACTCATTTTCATGAACATTGGCGAAGGCCTGGCAGTGTTGCCAAGGGAGAGAAAATGAGCACCTTGTCCTTTGCAGCACCCCGCATGTAGAAATTCTAGCGACTTTTAATCGGAAGATTTTGGTGGCTAAGATACGATCCAGATCCAGATACACTCATGCTGTCACAGCTATGAATCCAAATTCTCCGACAAGACACACCTGTGTGTTCAACATATTATTGATGATTGGAAACGAAGTAAGTTACCGGCGCTTATTGAAGACATGTTTTCTGGTAATGATATGAAATAAAGTTGTCCCAATTATAATTTTACTTCTTAGATCTCTTAAATTATATTCTTCTTCTTCCGTGATAATGTAGCGGAATTTAAACTGTTAGTACTAATTATTTCAAGCTGATATGTCCATATACATCGGATAATGCTACTAGGAACATTTACCGGCTTGGTAATAGCGTAAGTAAATATGCTAACAGTGCATCTAGTGGAATAAGTACTACCAAACGAACAATAAAGTCAACTTTTGCTAGTCATTCCCGTGAAAAGACTTATCCAAATAACGTATGTGAATCCAAGTTTAACCGGAGAGGAAGTTTGAACAGACACCTGCTCGTCGATAGAGGCGAGAAGCCATTCTCATGTAGCGTATGTAAATCCAAGTTTGCAACCATTTGATCTTTGAACACACCCACATGTTCGTCCTTAGCGGAGTGACGCCCTTCTCATGCAGTGTATGTGAATCCAAGTTTACACAGGAATGAAGTTTGAAAACTCACTTGCTCGGCCATAGCGGCGAGAAGCAGTTTACATGAAACGTATGTGAAGTTTGCAACGAGAGGAAATTTGAACACACACATACTCGTCCATAGCAAAGTGACGCCCTTCTCATGCAGTGTATGTGAATCGAAATTTACCCAGAAAGGAAGTTTGAGAACAAACATATTCGCCCATAGCGTCGAGAAGCCCTTTTCATGCAGCGTTAAAGTTCGCCCGGATTGCACATTTGAAGACACACATGCTCGTCCATAGCGGAGAGAAGCCCTTCTCATGCAGTGAATGTGAGTTCGAGTTTTCCCAGAAAGGAAATTTGAAAACACACAAGCTCATCCATAGCGACAAAATGCCATATTCTTGTAGCTTATGCGAATCTAAATTTACCACGAGGTGAAGTTTGAAGAAACACATGCCAGTCCATAGTGGCGAGAAGGCATAACTTATGCAAAGCCAAATTTACCGTAAGAAAATCTTACGTAGATCAGTTGCAAATTCATAGCGGCGAAATGCCATATTCATATAGCGTATTTGAATCCAAGTTTATCCGGAGAGGACATTTGAAGACACACATGGAAATCAGTAGTCGCGAGTAGCCATATTCATATAGGGTATGTGTATACTAGTTAAATATGAGAGGGAATTGGAATAAACACATACAAGTCCATATCGGCAAGAAGCTATATTCATGTAGTTAAGTGAACCCGAGTTCTCCCAGAGTGAATCTTTGAAGAGGGACATGCTAATTCCTAGAGACACTTCCTGAACTACAGAGGCGAGAAACCATTCTTATGTACTGAACCCAAGGTCATATTACCTTAATTGTGAATATTTTATGACAAATTATGGTGGCAAGAAGCGATATTAGTGTACTACAGGGATATTATTTTAATTGAGCGCGGCATTGGCGAGCTACCAAAGGCTCTCGCCTTCCGCCAGTGTAACGATTACATTGGGACGCCAATCCAAGCCTACCCCCCTTCTGAGATCTTGGACAGCCCTGACAGGCGCTGCCTGCCTGGCGCATTGTCGACAATTGTTTAAACGTTGGAACAGTCTTCTACAATAACCGACGATTCAAATTGGCGGGATCAACACTGGATTCTGTGTGAAGACTTGATATACCAACTTTGTGATATTATATCTCTGTACTGACTAACTTGCCAAGCCTAGTGGGTTTACTTGTTTGGGATTGGCTACCGTGTGCCGCTGTGTAAATTGTATTTCCATGAACTCTGTCGGCGCGCAAAAGAAGCTAGAGTGTCTCAATCACTCCGATAGCTACTGGCACAATAGACAGACGTAACATTTGTCCCCGGGACCACCCCTTCCGGGGACCTGGAACCAAGGTAGCATATAAACTGAACTTACAGTGCCATACTCTGAAGTTAAGGAAAGACTGTGTCAGGAAAATATTTTATGTCAGTCTGGACAGTTATTTTGATTGCGTGCTCAACTAGCCTCGTGTCCGGGGAGAGGTACTGATTATTGTTTCTTTTGGTTATGTGTTAAATAGTTCTTCTTTTGATCGTACTTAGTGTAGTAATTTTGTTTTTGGTCTTGTTCTGTATTTTTTGACTTCTCGATTTTATTATGTAGATTCTAGGCTCCCTCCTGGCAGGGCGCTTAGCCTGAGTACGCAATCCATTTTATATGCCACTATCGTTTTAGTTTCCTTTCCAGAAGTGCCTTCTTTTTATTCGTATCGTGTAATTACAACCTGTTAATTTATTCATCTTATCTTTTGGAAGGGAAAATTTGATTATATTGGTAATTTTCTAATTGGGGGGTGGGGGTATGTTTTGCTGTTTGTAACGGCTTTGACCGCCATTACATTTCAACTTCAAACGTCGAAGCGGACGGACGTAACCAGATTTTGCACCATATATTTATATTTTTGTGCAATTCCTCATTGGAATAATTCATTAAACTTGAAGTCAAAATGTTATTAATTTCTATTGCTTGTCCAGATAGTGTTTATCGTATTTTTCAATTTTAATTTTTGTGTATTCACTTATCATTTGTCGATAGTGCACATGAGGGTGCATTTCATAACGGCCTGTGATCAGTTTTCATATATTTTCATTTGAATTACTCGACCCCAGTGTCGCGGGGAGTTCATTGTTAGTAGTCTTTATTAAGTTTGAATTCATTTCTTTTATTCCCATTTGGTAATTTACTAACCTTCTTCTGGGGATTAAACTTAGGCGTGTGTTTGCTCTGATGATCATTGTAAATTGGTTTGTTCCTTATGTTAAATGTTATTTTTGTCAAGATTATAATCTTTCTGATGTGAAATACCAGTTTTTCTTCGCTGGCCCATGGTTCTGCGTAAGGAGTTCCCCTTCCCTCTACAAGCTTGTCTTGAATCGACCTCTTTAGTTTTATTTAACAGCGCACTAAAACTATAAAAAAGGTCGCTGCTCAGTATCTTGGTCCTTGATGAACTTTGAGGCCAAATGCTGCGACAGTTATTGGTAGCAGAAGCTTGTTTATATTTTGCCACATGGCGAGGGAAATCTGGTGTTTCTATTAGATTGGAGTAGGTAGGGGCCTAATCTCAAATTTGCTCTAATATGATGTGTATTTTTGATTTTCATTCACTGGAGTTATGAATCGCCCGGTAACAGAAGTTCAATAGCTGTCTGATATTGAAGTCCAGTACGAATTGAAGATAAGAAATTTGGCCATCCCTGGAGATTGCGAGCGGGCACGAGACAGTTTGGTCCTGGCATCTAATTTTCCTCTGACGTTGCCGCACTTGACGGTAGCTGAATTCACGCAGGGTAATCTCCTTATCTGTCACCAAGTTGTGATTTTGTATAATTTAATCAAATTGCATGTGGATTACGTTAGCTTCTCTAAGGATATAATCAGCAAATGGCGCGCCTGCGTTCCGTATTTGTACGTCAGATGTAACGATATTCTAAATGTATCTCAAACCAGGTCTATTGTGTTATTGAAAGATGCGTACGACGCTCAGTTGAGATTGATGGAATGTGCGGAGTTGCTATGTACTGATATCGTCAGTAACGTGTGTACAGGGTTGCCAATGACTCAAGTTTGGCGCTCTGTCAGTGCGCCCGGAATTCTAACCGGTCCATACTCTGATAGAAACCTGTGTGTATCCCCGTATAGTGAGCGTTCCCAGTAGTTTGAAAACTTAAAGTATGTCGGGCTCTGGTGACAGTTGGAACATGATTCATTGTGGCAATGTTGAGGATGCTCACTGTAGTTCGGTAAATCTGCCTATTGCGTCAGCTGAAAGAAATGTGTGCGCGTCTCATAATGTCAGATAGTTGATTGTGTTGGGACAAAGCGAGTGCCCGGAGGTTGGCGATCTTGCTCAGTCATCTCAAGGTCAAGTTTCTCAGGCCGCTAGCCATAACTTGTGCGGGCAGGCTGCTGGCTGCTATGGGAATTCTCTCGTTCACTATATGAATGTGACTGCTGGTAATTCCGTTGGGGGTGAGACTCACGTTCCGCGAACTGAGTAGTTCCTTGTTGTGGTTTGATCCTTGTGCGTCAAACCATGTGCCTACGACTGGGGGAGTAATTGGAAGTAATGGGCCGCTCGTTCGTACCTCTGAAGGTCAAGCGTTTAATATGTTAACGGTGAGGTCTGTACATTCTGCTCCGATAAGGAGCGTTTCAAATTCAAATTTTACTTCTGTTGGTAATCATGGTCTGGCTAACCCTCGTGTGGGTAATTTCGAATCTAGACCGGGAATGGTACAAGTTGTACAACCTTGTAATCATGCTGCGGGGCCGATGTTCAGTAATGAAAGTTTGTATCCGGTTTACTCGTCTGCTATTCCAACTTCTGGTGTAAGTAGCGCCCCGATTTCTTCCGGCGTAACTGGTGCTGGGTGGACGTCTCACGTTACACAGGGGTTCCAACACATTGGAAATTGTATTGGGTGTGCGCCAAATAATAATAATACACTGCATTCTGTCCCTGTTGTTTCCCGGATTGGGAGTGGTATCCCTCATAATGGTGTCACTGATAGATTTACTGTGCCTCAGGGTATCGAACCATTGACTGTTGAAGATAATTCTGGTACTAATCCAAATTTGCGTTATAATGCTTCACCGTGCTTTTCTAACGGTCCTTGTCGAGCCGCGTCTTTCAATTATGCACGTTGAAATGAATGTGGAAACCCAGGTCATCAGCACCATGCACATCAAAATGTTCTGTCATTTTATTTTGAGCAAAAATTGAACGCTCCCTCTTGGAGGTGTATTGGCAGTTCCTCGTGTTTGAGGCCGAATATTTTTCCTCCTGTAGGCCGGAATAAAAGGAACCCTAGTAATTTAGGACCCAATGTCCAAGCATCTGCGTTGAATGCACCAAGAGTTGGTGAGTTAGGTCGACCGGTGTATTCAAATGTGAGTTTTGGTAATCTATGTCATCCGTTAACTGAAGACGTCAATAAGTTGAAGGGCATTAACACTGATACGGCCGAAAGAATCATTCTTTTTTTGAGAGAACTTGTTGAAATCCAGAACCGTGCGATGATGTTCAGGGTCAGCGACGCACAAGTGTTTCAGTTATTGTTTCCTTATATTTCAAATACCATGCGTATTTATATAGTTAATGCTATGGGGAGTGGTGAAACTCGAGAACATTTTAGGTCCGAAAAATTGAGAGTTTTTGTACCTCCGAGAGCGTTGGATGCTATGAAGAATACCTTTGTTTACCACGTTCAAGGCCTGAGCGAACCTATAAACTCGTTTATTGAGGATATCTCCAGATTTGTCAGGGTGTTTGAATTGAAATGGTCTGAAACGGAAATTGTTTCCCTTATCCTTGCTGCGATTACGCCGGAGTTCCGTTCTTGTTTGAGTGCTGGGCTTCGCCCGACCAATATTAGGGAACAGCGAGAAGCAGCGATTCAGGCTGAATCCGTTCGGCAAGCAGATTATTTTCGACTCATGACGAGTGTTCCGTCTCCGGCTATTAATTAATTTCGTCCCCTTAGACCACACGGTGTGACTAACCGTCCTAATAATAATCACAATACGTCTCTAAACTGTAATAATTGTGGGCATAATGGTAATTCTGATCAAACGTGCTGGTCTCGAAAGAAGTGACAAGATCTGTACATGCAACGTATTGAGTATCCCGTTAAGGAATAACTGAGTGATGTGCTCGAGGAAAAGACGAGAGGAGGCGAGAAGGTTACCGGATGCGATGATGTCTGTTCCAAAGTTTCTGTTAATCATAAATTACCTTCTCCTTTGGTTAAAGTATCTATTAACGATGCTGGTGTAATTGCCCTTATGGATTTGGGGAATGCAGCTTCATTGATCAGTGAAGAATGGTATTTGTCAATAAAGAACTTTTGTAAACTTTCAAAATTAACTGAGGTCAGGGTCAAGTTGGTGTCTGCCAATAGTTCTCAATTGGATGTAATGGGCGCTGTGAAAATTAAACTTCGCATTCATTCTTTCGCATGGAAATTTGCTTTTTGGGTTGACAAAAATGTTCGTGCCCTGTTGTTCTTGGTGCAAATTTCTTCGTTCACTCTGGATTGTTGTTAGATATGCAGAAAGAGCAATTCTGGTTTGGTTTTTGTTCGGAATTAAAATTTAAATTTCCCTCCCTTATGAATTCTTCCGTGAAGGCAAGTGTCGCGGATGTGGACGACAGTGAACCCACCTTCTCAGCGGGGGTTGAAACTTTGGATTTGAGTCACCTGTCGGCTGATCAGAGTGATGTTATTTGTCAGCTGTGCGGCGGCTATCCCGAGGTTTTCACTGATAAATTGGGAGTTACCAACCTTTTAGAATACAAAATTGAAGTAACTGATACTCTTCCGGTTAGGCATCCTCCCTATCGTTTGAATCCGCCAAAAATGATTTAGATAAAAAAGATCATAGACCAAATGCTACTAGATGGTGTAATCAGCCCATCTAAGTCTTCTTACTCGTCGCCCATATTTCTGGTACAAAAGGCCAATGGGGGGTTTCGACCGGTTGTCGACTACCGCAGGCTAAACAAGAATATTATTTTGCAATCTATTCCGCTGCCAGTTTTGCATTCATGCTTCTCCTGGTTTAATAATGCTTACTACTATACCCTGTTGGACCTCACCCAGGCGTGTAATCAGATTCCGCTTAGTGATGATTCTAAACACCTCACGGCTTTTGCCATCGATTGGAACCTTTTTCAGTTCAATCACGTCCCATTTGGTCTGCCTACGGGTGGTGCTGTTCTCAGTAGACTTCTGGATAATGTATTTTCAGGGATTAAGTTCGAGTATCTCTATCACTATCCAGACGACGTTGTCGTTTATAGTGAAACCTTTGGGGATCCCGTACGCCATCTGCGTGAAGTGTTTGGAAGGCTCAAAACTGCTGGTCTCACTAAAGTTGAGCAAGGTGTCCTTCGCCAAATCTGAAATTGCCTTTTTAGGCCATATTGTATCTGCTGCAGGTGTTTCTGTGGATAGTTCTCGTACCCAAGGGATTCGTGATTTTAAGCCTCGTAAAAACGTCAAAGGAGTGGCTCGCTTCGTGGGAATGATCACCTTCTTCCGGAAGTTCATTCTTGATTTTGCCAGACGTGCATTACCGTTGAACAACTTGCGTAGGTCGGAGGTGAAGTTCGAGTGGGGTCCATCACAGCAGGCAACATTTGAAGATCTCAAAGAAGCCCTGTGTAACGCTCCCGTATTAGCAGCTCCTGACTTTAGCCGAAAGTTCATCATTCAGACTGATGCGTCACTCGGTGCAGTGGCGGCCGTTCTCCTTCAGGATGGTGAGTCGGGTAGGAGACCTATAGCGTTTGCTTCACGTACCTAGTCTGCAGCGGAAGCTAACTACTCGGTGTATGAGTAGGAAGGCCTTGCGGTGATGTTCGGTCTTGAGAGGTTCCGAATGTATGTAGAACACGTCATGTTTGAGTTGGAGACCGATAATCAGGCCTTGAGCTGGGCCCTGGCTAAACCAAGGACTACTGGGCGGATCGCTAGATGGGCCTCTCGCATTTCTTCCTTCTAATTTTCTGTACAGCATATCAAGGGGTGTGACAATGTCATCGCTGACTCCTTAAGTAGGATGTATGAAGAGGTCCCTGGTAAAATGAATGCCCCTATTTCTGATAATCCTACTTAGTGCTAATTCTGCCCAGCACATGCTATCTAAATCTCCATTGTTATTCGGCGACATTGTTATCCATCAAAAGGAAGATCCTACCTTAAGGGCACTTATTTAAACATTAAACTCTGGCGAGGTTGTCAAGCCCTACATTATGAAATCAGGTTGTTGTGATGTATCGCCAGATCCGACAGAAAACCCAAGGTTGTATTACCTACCCAACTAGTGGATGGCATGTTAAAATACTTTCATGTGTCTCCGGTGGGAGGTCATCAAGGTATTTTCAAAACCCGTCAGAAGATCAGACAGTCGTTCATGTGGAAGGGTATGGACAAGGACATCAGAAGATTTGTACTAGATTGTCGAAGCTGTAATGTCAGTAAGCCTGCTGTCAGTAGTAAGGTTGGTCAATTATCATCTGAACCTGCTACACGCCCTTTGGAGCGCTTGTTTGTGGACTACGTCGGTCCTCTCCCAAGATCTAAAGTTGGCAATCGTTTCGCCTTGGCGTGTGTCGATGGTTTTTCACGGCTCTGTTGGATTTTCCCTACTCGCATGTGTAATTCTGCTACGGTCATTAAATATATGAAGGTAATTTTCACTTCCTTTGGTCCATGCCAATACATGATCTCTGATAATGCCAAATCTTTCACGTCGCATCAATTTAGAAATTTCTGCTTCGACTATGCTATTTCTCATGTCACCACGACCCCTCACTACCCTTACCCTAGTCTCGCTGAAAGGGTGAATCGCAACCTGCCAGCTGCGTTAATTGCATACCATCGTGACGATCATGCCAGGTGGGATTCTTCGCTGCATTGGTTGGCATAGGCGTTCAATACCGCTGAACATGAGTCCCATGGTAAAACCCCCTTTTCTCTGATGCATGCCTCTATCTAATTTATGGTCTCTTCACGATCTTCTTCCTGACCAGCCTGTCCTGACCGTGTCAGAGAAATATGGAAAGAGGCTCAAGCTGCGATTAAAATATCCCACGATAAACTTGCTAAGCGCTACAATTTGAAAAGGAAGCAACGAAGCTATAAGGCTGATGATTTGGTATATGTCAAAAATTTCTGGCATAAAATCCCTGGTCCAAGTGTCAGGAAAGCTGCAACCAAAATTTAGGGGCCCCTATCGTATTTTGTCATTCCCTACTGAGATGACTGTCTTGTTGGAGGATTTGGAAAGGAGGAGCATTTTCAGAACTCATTTGTTATACTGAAAGCCTGCTGGAGAGAGAGAAAGTGAGGAGAATGCTTGACTTGGTTGTTTGGTTGTTTAATTGGTGAATGGTTTTAGCGCAATATGGTATGCGCCTAGCCTGTTAGGCGGTGAAGAATCGGTTCCGCTGATGTCACACCTTGTGTTACCAACCTTTGAAATCTTCATGAATAGTAGCTTCTCTGCATGCCTTGTTTGGGTACTTGCATATTGTGCTCTTGTGAATTCTGTTTTCATCTATTAATTGAAAAATTTGGTAGATGGTTCGTGTCAAAATAGGCTAGTTTGAAAAAGTTTGCTCTTCTAAAATGGTATTTGGCTAGTTGGCAAGTAGTGTGGTCCTTGGTGCTCATTTCTGTTGGTTATTAGTGTCAGCTGTGATAAATTAATAAGAATTATGTTTGGAGTTGATTGCTTCTGGTAGAAGTGCACTGTGAGGCGGGCTCGGTTATGTCAGTCGTATGATTGATTTTGATATGCGGCTTGCTACGTTTTGACTTCTGGTATGACCATGTGTAGCCACATGTGATGGATTAGCAGTAGCAGGTGTTGCAAATTCTGAGTTTAATATGTGTCAGCCACATGTAGTTGGGTGTATTTTGGACCAGCTGTAGCGACTGATCTGTAGTTGTGCGCATCGAGGTTCTATGTTGCTTGTAGGAATTTGTTGTAAAAGTCTTAAGGTATGGCTCGCGGTGGAGAATCCCTGTCTTTTGAGAATATTAATTGTCTCGTGCTTTTTGAAACTTATCAGTATCTTTAAGGTACTAGTGTAATTCTGTTTAATTGCAATGCTAAGGTATTAGTGGAGTGAAGTAGAGTGTTTGTAAGGTCATTATGGAAGTATTTAGGTGTTGGACGTGGAATGTCTTTTGAGAATATTAATTGTCACGTGCATTTTGAAACTTATTAGTATCTTCAAGGTACTAATGTAATTCTGTTTAATTGCAATACTAAGGTATGAGTGGAGTGGAGTGAGGTGTTTGTAAAGTCATTGTGGAAGTATTTAGGTGTTGAATATGGAAATTATTTAAAATTGTGGAATTATTTTCATTGAGCCTTTGAACTTGGGTGGGTTTGGTTAATGTAAATTTGTTCCTGCGGTGGTACAAATTGTTCATTGTATGTCAAGAGTGTTTGATCGTCGCTAGAGAACCTACTGGTCTGTGATATGGTAGTTGTATGTTGGAGGCTATTTGGTTCGTGTCCCAGCCAGGCTGTATATAGGGTCACCTGATTCGAGTATTTCCAAATATGTGATTGGGTGTGCACGGATGCAGGGTGACCAAATGTTGTATTATTGTTGTAAATTAATCTGCATTCTCTCTCCTTGGGTACTTCCTTGAATTAAGGCAGAGATGTAGGTCCCCGTCAGTGCTCGTGGTGGACTTTGATAAGCTGCGGGCAAGACTGTGTATAGGTTCTGAATATTGGAGTGTTAGCGGGTGTTGTTAACCTTGTGTCTCTGACCTGGGACGACGGTCATGAGTTAGGCAGAGTGCAAATGTCCCATGTTCAGTACTCGTGGAGAGTTGTAATAAGCTGACAGGCTAACCTGTGAACGGTATGCATTAACTTGGTTGAAAATTTGTGGCAATAGCTGAAGTGAGCTATTACTGTATTTTAACTCTGTCCAACCCCATATGGTGAGATGTATCGCCAGTAGTGACATTTGCTTAGGGTTCGAGTGATCGAACCTGGAGTACCTGCCTTCAACAACGAATGTAACGGTAACGGTGGTCCTAGGTGGACTGGACGTCCCTCTTCTGAGATGTTGCTTGGCTTGTTGCTGTTGTCTGGTGCATGTTTCAGCTGGATGTAAGGGAGTTTCTCCTATTTATATCTCCTTCCCTGGGAATACTGGATCTCAGAATCTGGAAGTACCCGGCTGTAATAAACCCCCAAAAATTCTACCAACATGGATCAACCTGGGATAAGGACACATCCATATAAAAGAATGTGTTACGAAAGTGCCAGTGGTAAAAGAACAGATAAAAAAATTTGCTGAAAGTGAACTCGAAAACTCTGAAAATTAATCTCGGGCATATGACTGAACGTTGGAAATATTGCCCCACTGGTTCTCCTAGCACATCCGGTTTCTAATATAAATCACTAAATCATTCTGGATTTAAAATGGAATATTCAGTTTATTTACTGAAAACGTGAAATTGCAGATCGGAATCTACAAAGTATGCTGTAGATTATTATCTACTGTAGCATGACAAAAATATATAAATTGTTCGCCTTAATCCTGATGAAAATATACCATGGAATTGTATTTACAAGCAATGTTTCAAATCCATGAAAGCTTTGATATACGATAAACTATATCGTTGATTATTACACACAAGTACCCTAGAAATTGTTAATTATAGATTGTATACATGGATTTATATTTTAATCCGTTCACCGAATTTCCCTATGATTTTCCATCATCATCCACTGACATTATTACTTTTAACATTTAATGTAATCAGTTCAGTCTTATTCGACAATCATTCAAGTGTATCGAACGTGTAGTTCCTCAAGTTAATACATCAATTATTTCTCCAAAATATCACAATATTATTATGTATTTTCTGATTATAGGTTCACACTGGATATTTGTTATTATTAACAATCTAAATCATGATGAATTACTTTCTGCTTAATCCACATTTAAATGGTAGGTTTTATGTAAATACTACCATTGTAGCTTCAATGTTCGTGTTCATCTCACGAATAATTACACTTCATCATTATGTAATTTAGCGATTGCTCATTAGCTCGCACAATTCACAAAATTCATTACATAAACCGGAAATATGTCCACTTTCGAGATTCCTAATATAAACTTCATACTATTTCTGACCATCCACTGATGTCGAAATATATTTCAAAAATTTCATTAACACCTGTATTTTTTCATTCAATACAAAAAGTGGCTGTAAATAATTTTTTCACACCAATATAAAATTCATGTAAGTTTCAAGTAATCACCTAGATATATCATGTTCCACAATTAACACGACTATCAAAGAATTAATCCATTTTCGTAAAAACTGTCATAATTATTGCCCCTTAAAACAACAATTATCATCATCATCATCTTTACTAACTTCTGATAGTTCTTGAAGTTATACGATCAATTCATTATAACTGTACATTCCACAAATATCATAATTATCCACAACGGAATATATATTACATAATATTGAACTTTATCTCTCAATTATACTTCATTTCATTATGAATTTCCATACTCACAAAAATATCTTACAAGATATTATAACTTACTAGAAATTGAGATTTACTTCAGATTCACAAAAACAAATTCAAAAATGGGACTTCCTCTTAAGAGAATCGTATAACTCTACACCATGAAAAATGCCTAGTATGAGTAGAATGCAATAAAGACCATTAGAATCATACGAAATCAGAACAGGAGAAATCTAAAAATGAACTATAAAAGTCGAAAACTCAATCTATTGTCATTCAACAAAATATCTCCACTCATAACCTGATTCAAAAACTGGCTATAATTGCCTAATTCAAAATTACTGCAATTGTTCACTTTAATAATTTTGCTAGACTTCAATGCCTATATCTAGCTTTACGAAAATTATACAGTCATTTAAAATGCAATGCTGTATGAACTGTCGATGTAATTCTGATTCGATGCTCACCAGCAAAGAGAAGTAATGTTGTAAAATGTTCATAATATCGTAGTGGGTCATCACCTTCCTAGTTCGTATTCTTATATAAAGATATCGTAGTCTTCTTCCTAAAGACGCTTCTTCTTGATATATGTTTCTTCTCAACTAATTATAATGCTCGTAATTTATTACCAAAATTTAAATAGTAATGTTGCAAAAATAACACTACAAAAGAGATTATCTACTTAAAAATGACTATATAAGTGCATCCATAGTTGGATCAAAACTTAAATTAGACCATCGAACAGAAATGACAGAAACGTCGTCTACTTCTCAAGTCCATTTCCAAACTACTAAACAAAAATGGTGAAAAGGGCATTCTATAGATATGACATGATTCATACCGTCTACAAATAATAAGATCTCCAGCTATCTTAGATGTCTTGATGTGAGTAAATGTATGTAAGGACATACATCACTGTTGAGACCTAACCGTCATCCTCGGCGTCGAGAAGTTGAAGTATTGGTCGGTAATTCAAACCCGTCTCCTCTCCGTCCGAAAGAGCTATCCGTAACACAATGTCCATCTCACGTTAACCGCCTGGATTGCATTAGTAGCGAAGAGATTGATGCCACCAGTAGGAAATATAAGCCGGTTCTGGCACAGGGGCTAATGGGCAAGATGGCCGCCGCGCGCAACCAGCCCTATGTTATTCTTATGGAGAGGTCATTCAGAGCTGGCACAGGGGCTAATGGGCTAGATGGCCGCCGCGCGCAACCAGCCCTATGTTATTCTTATGGAGAGGTCATTCAGAGCTGGCACAGGGGCTAATGGGCAAGATAGCCGCCACACTCTGAGACCGTGAATAATGTCACAGGGGGAGATCGACCGTGTAGTCGCTAAATGGAATATTTATTGTTTTTATTATTATCATTATTATTAACAATTACATCTCCAAATTAAAAAACACCACTAGATGGCTGGAAGAGATACAATGTGATCTGCAAAAACTGAAGATCACAAACAACATCATTTCTAATAGGGTGGAATTCCGGCGACAGATCACTACTGCAGATTTTTCGATTCTGCAAGTTCCACATCAACCGCGGAGAGTGTTATCAGCGGAAGAGAGGCAGGCCATCAGCCAACGTATGAAGAAGTTTTGGAAAGAAAAGAAAAAACGAAATAATGTACCGTAGTCTTAGGTTCAAAGCGGTCTATAATTGGACAAATTCTAAATATATATATATTATTAATAATAATAATTTTATTAAGTAATTATTGATTGATAGCTTGCCACGGTGGGTGAGTGGTTAGCGTGTCGGACTACCAACCTAAGCTTGCAGGTTCGCTCTTGGTCGTGGTAAGTGATTTTTGAAAGGCAGCAAAAATTAAGACACGCATGTCATACGATGTTGGCATGTAAAAGAACCCAGGGAGAGGTTGGCTATGTAGTTGCAAAATGGAATATTTATTATTATTATTATTATTATTATTATTATTATTATTATTATTATGAGGTAATTATTGAATGATCATGTACAATCATGACCAGCCTTATATTGCCCCACTTTATGGTGTAGTGGCTAGCATTCTTGGCTGTTACTGTGGAGGCTCGGGTTCGAGTCCTGGCTCTGTCAAGAAATTTAATTCTAGGCTGAGGGTTGGAATGGGGTACACTCAACCTTGTGAGGCAAAACTGACAGGAACTGGCTTTTGATTCATACCGCTACCATTCTGCCTAACCCAGCTTCACCTAACCTAACCTAACCGAACCGAACCTTACCTAACCTAACCAGATTCCACCTTATCTAACCTAACCTAACTTCAAAGTCAGAATGTGCAATACATTTATTGTTTTTTATACCCTCATAAATTAGATATAGAGAATGTCCACTACGATTTAGATCCTCGAGCACACTTTTTTGACATATATCATTAAAACGTGTAGAAAGGAATGTCTGAAAATTTTCACTAACACATAATACACGTTCACTATACATTGTGTCCACTTTTTGAATGTTAATGATACGGAAAAGAGTATGCATTGGTAATTCAGTGAGTTTTTTTTCTCTCTCCAATCAACAGTTCTGCCCCCCCCCCCATAGCATTGAGGATATTTATTTTGTAGCCTATAAAGAAACCAAAAAAATCATATCTATTACAGTTTAGCTATAAGTGACCAGAACCACTATAACATTTCATTCTAATAAGGAGATTTCCATAAAGATAAGAAAAAATGCTTACCATAATGATGGATTGTGTAAGTAAACGTCTTTTGCTGCTTGATGCCACTACTAAACTGATACTCATACAACAGACAAGTGAGTTCATGTTTCACTGACGTAATCGTATGTTCCCACGCACTTCCTGTGTGTTGCACGCGCCGTAGTGGCTACATTTGAAACTAGATGAGATGATTTGCTGACGTAATCGTATGTTCCCCCGTACGCACACGCAGGCCCCTGTGGACGGGTCCTTATGAAAGAGTCCCTGTGGACGGGTCCTTGTTGACGGGCCCTTGTGGACGAGCCCCTGTGAACGGGTCCTTGTTGACGGGTCCTTTTTGACTAATCCCTTTAGACCGGTCCCTTTGGACTGGTCCCTAATGCTATGATGAAATTAAACGTTGTTCCACATGAAACGCATGCGAAGAGCCGATCGCTACTATGAATTAACATGTTTTTTTTACACATGTGCACTTGTTTATTTTGTAAGAGGGCGGACTTTTTGAATACAGATTTATAGATGAGTTATTATTTTATTTACCAAAAGATCCAAAACGAAAAGGTCATTGGCTTTTTAATATTTCATGAACCAATAAGGCTAGGGACTTGTATGAGAGGTCGTTGGACTTGAGGTGACATTCTGTTTTTGAATGTATTATTTATTTTTTGTCAAAAGGGCCTAACTGCACTTTTGTTAATATCTCGCTAACTAATAATCAGAGAGGGTCAAGTGAGGTGTCATGGGACTCAGGATGGTCAACCCTTTCCCATGACCAACGAATTTACCCAAAAGGTCTAATACAGCATGGTCATTGACCTATGATTTTATAAACTAATCATCGGAGAGGGTCAAGTGAGGTGTCATAGGACTTAGAATGGTTAACCCTTTCCCATGACCAATGAATTTACCCCCAAAATCCAAAACAGCAAGGTCATTGACCTAAGATTTTATAAACTAATAATCGAATATCAACATGTGAGGTGTCATAGGACTTAGAATGGTCAACCCTTTCACATGGCCACTGAATTTACCCAAAATACCCAATACATCAAGGTCATCGACCTGAGATTTTATAAACTAATAATCGGATACGAACATGTGAGATGTTTACCATGCGTGATGAAACATAGCTAGGTAGAGAAAGAATTAGTGTAGGCTACATGTATGGTGACTGACAAGTCTTTTACCATTGAAACTTGTTTTCAGATCAAACTGCTCTATAGAGAGAGTATAGGTTGCAGGTATGGGTTAATAAATGAGAAACGGTGTACTCAAACTCTGATTAATCAAGAATTAAGAGTAGACTATCTTTAATTGATTGGTTAAAGATGATAGCTAAAACACAAAAATGTTCAGTGGTTACCGAGACAAAATGGTCGCTACACACAATAAGCTTTAAATACTTGAGGCTAATAATCTATACACACACAAACACACACGCTTGTTCTAAACTAAACTGTGTTGCTGTCAGTGCTCAGACAGTAGGCTGATGACAAAATGCATTGCAAACAGAAATATGATCATTTCCGGTTGTCTAATGTTCCCAGCTATCCATTTTTTGAGTTGCAGTGGTAAGAATCTTAGCTCTTGTACTGGTGGTCTTAACTCGATCTCCAGGTCTGAGGCCTAGAACGAGTTGAACTAAGAAACATGGGCATGGTGGTGCAGTGGTTAAGCTGTTAGCCTTTTCACCAGTGGTTCAATTTCAGGTTAATATTCATGTCATAAACATATTAAACAAAACAAAACAGAGATAACGTTTAAAACTGATTACATTTGAGTCTTTTTCAAATTATTACTTGGATTACAAATACAAAGGTGAACTGGGTTTGATATACAGTTAATGCTGTCTATCATACACTAGACTGTAAGAAAGCCAAAAGAGCAAAAGGCGTAGGTAGAGCAGTGGTAAATTTGCTATATGTAGAGAACTACCTAGCAAAGCTATATCGCATAAACAGTGCAGGATACAATCCAGCAATTAAATTTGTATCTTGTGGAGCAGAGAAATGCACTTACGTGAGAAAATGCAAGTTCATGTGTAATATGACCTAACACACAAGTGTTCACCTGTGCACGTGCATGATAAGAGCTAACAACGCACATTCTGTTTAGTTTGTACGTAACGTTAGGTTAGGGCTAATGCACACACCCTAGTACAAGAGGCATATGCCATTTGAGAGCAGGTCAAGGGATCTAACTTGGTGGATGGATGTGTTCTATCGAGTCATTTGTAGTTGAAAGAGAATAATACTTGTTCTTAAGATGTTAAAACTGAGGAGATTGTACGTACAGTAAGACGTCTTGTTATTTCCTGTGTCATATTACAGACATGGCAGAGAACGCACAGTTCTGTTGCTATGACTAACGCTGCAGTAATTTGAAACCCCAGGTGTTCATTAAGACAATGGGTGATGATTATACAAAGTTAGCAGTCATTGGATATTACACAGGTGTTCCTTCCGGTGTCATGTTGCAGACATGGCAGAGAGTGCACAGTTCTATTGCTATGACTAATGCTGCAGTAATTTGAAACCCCAGGTGTTGTTCAAGACAAAGGGTGATGATCATGCAAAGTCAGCAGTATTTGGATACCACACATCAACGTGGACTAAATCATAAACGTGTTGTCATAACCCGCAGAAACCTCATTTTAAGATTTTACATTTTAACATTTTAGATTTTAGATTTGTTTTCATTTTACATTTTTTATTTTTTTTTAGATTTTACATTATAAATAAAAGATTTTTTGATTTTTTAGATTTTACTTTTTTTTTTACATTTTCCTAAAAGAGTAATCTACAAGGTCACATACCTAACCTCATTAATCCTTACTTTACCAAACCTAACTTAAGCTAATCCAAAGGCTAATGCACATACACAAAGTATATATGGTACATGCAACTATCCTTATGCTAGTCTTACAGTTTACTGTACAACATGATCACTACCCCAAATGTTTTTTTTTCATTTTGTGTTTACACATATATCAATTTTTCAATTTCCCATTTTCAGATTTTTTTCTAATGTGAGTTTTTAGTTTTTCAATTTCATAATATGGAAACATGGATTTTGCATTTTGATGCTTACACATTTTTTAATTTCACAATTTCCCATTTACAGTTCTTAAAATGTCAGTTTAAAGTTTTTCATTTTCATGATATAGAAACATGGATTTTCCAATTTGTTGTTTTCACATTTGTCAATTTACTATATCACATTTACAGTTTTTTTAAATTTCAGTTTAATGTTTTTCTTCCATTTGTCAATAAGGAAACATGGATTTTTTACAATTTGTGTTTTACATGTCATGCAACTATCCTTATGCTAGTCCTATAGGTTACTGTACAACATGATCACTACCCCAACCGGATCTTTTTTTTTTCATTTTGTTGTTTACACATATGTCAATTTTCCAATTTCCCATTTTCTGTTTTTTTTAATGTCAGTTTTAAGTTTTTCAATTTCATAATATGGAAACATTGATTTTGCATTTTGTTGTTTACACATTTATCAATTTCACAATTTCCCATTTACAGTTCTTAAAATGTCAGTTTAAAGTTTTTCAATTTCATGATACAGAAACATGGATTTTCCAATTTGTTGTTTTCTCATATGACAATTTACCAAATTCCCATTTACAGTTTTTAAAATTTCAGTTTAATGTTTTTTTTCTATTTGTCAATATGGAAACATAGATTTTTCCAATTTGTGTTTTACATGTTCATTTTGCATTAGGAGTGGAGAGAGGTGGGTAGTAATTAAAAATGTGCAAGCAGTGTCCATTGTTGACAGGTCATTGTTGACGAGTCCTTTTCATACAACAGACAAGTGAGTTCATGTTTCGCATACATTACCCAAAATGTAATACCGTGCAAGTGTTCAACATTTTGCAAATTAGCTTAGGTATTAGTTTATGTGGGGGTCTTATGTTGGGCATTTTGTGTTGGCTTATTTGACAAGTTATTTTGTCAATGCATTTAGTGGATTTTTCTCTTGGTCTTGGAAAGTATATCAGTCCATTTTATCACAACATAATGCTTACTGCCATGTTTGTAAGCAACAACAACAGCACACTAAACTTTAAAAAAATCTAAAGTACTCTAAGGTACTCTCAACTCGTACTCTAACCCCTATCCCATGCCTAGTAAATAACTTTTTTTTCTAAAAAAGGTGAATGGGGAAAGTAGACTATATGTTTAAACTAAAAAAATCTTATAAAGCCATATGTTACCTCCAACACCTACGTTTATCCCATTCTTAGTCGAAAAATATTATATTTGTTAAAATTTTTCTAAAAAATATTTGGAAAGTAGGCTATATTTTGAAAACTACTCATCCTATAAAGTCATATATAGACTCAAATCAATGGCTTTTATATCCTTAATCGTTAGAACAAAATATGGAATTTTTGACATTTTTTCCAAAAATGTTCATTTTTAAAATTGGGCTTATATATTGGAAACTAGGAATTTTACAAAAAAGTGTGTTTGACATAAATGACAGGTATTTACCCTCCTCTACCCTCAAACCAAGTCCCCAGATCTCTGGGACAACATCCAGAAATGTTTTAATCAAATCCTAGCTAACCTCACCTGACGTGACCATACCTGTTTGTAAAATACAACAACACACTGAGATTCCATGAATTCCAGAGTACTTTTAGATTAATTATCGACTCTCAACTCTTATAACTATGTCTATCCCACTCTGTCAGAAACACGATATTTCTTTTTATTTATTTTAATTTTTGCTCCATGTCACTACTGAAGTGATAATGGGTTTTCCGATCCTATCACTATAAATTCATTACACCCGCTCTCATCTCGGTCTCGACAACAACCATGCCTATTTTTATTATGTCAGATGATGTAATGTTCGGGTGCAAAGTGTGTGCAAAGTAGGTGTAAAAGTGAGTGAAAAGTGGGTGCAAAGAGGGTGCAAAGTGGGGGCAAAGTGGGTGCAAAAGTGGGTGCAAAAGTGGGGGGGTGTAAAAGTGGTACCCTATTTGTAATGGCTTATTTGACAAGTTATCTTTGTCAATGTATTCAGAGGATATTTTTCTTGTTCTTGGAAAGTATCTCAACCCTTTTTATGATAGTATAATGCTTACCGCCATGTTTGTAAGCAACAACAACACACTAAAATTCCAAGAATCCAAACTACTTACTCTAAGATTAATGATTGCCTCTCAACTCCATTCCACGCCTAGTCAAAAACATTACACATTTCAAATTTTTCAAATAAGGTAAATTGGGACAGTAGGCTATATGTTTAATCTAAAAATCATATAAAATCATATGCTAACTACAGCACCTAAGTCAATCCCACTCTCAGTCAAAAAATATTATATTCTTTAAATTGTTCCAAAACATATTTGGAAAGTAGGCTATATTTTGAAAACTTATCATCCTAAAAAGTTATATATAGACTCAAACCAATGGCTTTTATGTCCTTAATCGTTAGAACGAAACATGGAATTTTTGACATTTTTCCAAAAAATGTTCATTTTTAAAAGGGGTTATATTTTGTAAACTATGAAATTTACAAAAAAAGTGTTTAACATAAATGACAGGTATTTACTCCCTCTACCCAAAAACCAAGTCTCAGGTCCCTGGCTGGGACAAAATCCAAAAAGATTCAATTTTGAATGTAGACGATATTTTGAAAACTAATCATTCTATAAAGTCATATATAGACTCAAACACATTTTCTCTAAGTCCTTTAACGTTAGAATAAAACTTAACACATTTTCATTTTTTCCAAAAAAAGGTCAATTTTCAAAATTGCCTATATTTTGGAAACTAAGAATTTTACAAAAAGTATGTTTAACGTAAATGAAAGACCTTTCCCCCTCTACTCCAAAAATAAACTGTAGGTGCCCAGGACAAAAACTGTGCTGTAGTGGTTTTGTACGGGTTCTATACCCTTCTCCTCCTCACCCTCCTCACAAGATGGCGGCCGTAGCTTAACTTAACCTAGCCTAACCTAACAAGATGGCGGCCATAGCTTAACTTAACCTAGCTTAACTTAACAAGATGGCAGCCGTAGCCTAACCTAATCTAACCTACGAGGTGTGATCAAAAAGATCCAAAAAGGTGGCTGCGACTTAACCTAACCTAGCCTAGCCTAACCTAACCTAACCTACAAGGTGTGATCAAAAAGTTCCAAAATGGTGTCCGTAACTTCACTTAAACTAACTTAAGAGCCGGCCGGAGTGGGAACGGCCGACTGCCAGCCCAGCACTTGTTGTAACATGGGTGAAAAGTTTGTGAAACGTTTTATAAAGAAACGGGACAAGGTAAAATTATTTTGTTCCTATAGCCCGCTGTAGTATTTTATACACTTTTCATCGGTGCAAAAGCATATCGAACAGGAATACAAAGATAGTTATAAAAAGTGTAGTTAAAATCACAATTCTCCATATAAAATAGAGTTCTGAACTGCAATTTTCCTAACCTCTTCAATGCCTTCAGATGATGTTGAAAACAGAAACAAACTCCACTGCAAGACAGCTTATAGTTTTCTCTATTGTGCTACTGAATCATATTTTCAAATTAAGAACTCTGTATATGTTTAATCGTGATTTTAGAAAATGTCAGCATATTGAGTTGCTAATGCTAGCCGTGTCGAGGTGCTGGCAGTTCAGGCAGTTACCGTCAGATACCGCATCGTCGCAAAGTCATGTCCTTGAAACAGGGTGAAGTAAGACAGAGCCGGCTTCCGAGAGATGGTAATCTCATGCCAGGAAGTGATGAAATCAGCTCATGTCCAGGGGCTGTCAGTCGCTTCATTACAATCAGTGCCGGATCCAGGCTTTGCGGTGCCCTGGGCGATATGATACGGTTGGGCCCTCAACAATAGAAAATATAAAAAATATCAAATCAAATGGAAAATAGTTTTGTAATAATAATAAAATAAAGAATAGTTACAATATTTTGAATACACTACGGTACATTCTTTTAATAATATGAAAGAAACCCTTAAGTCCCCTTGAAGAAGATTATGTAAACTATGAAATATTAAAATATTACTTTGCGACTCTTTTTCTCGGATGAAGTCTTCCATCATTTCACTGAAATCTATACTTGCTAAACGGTCACGGGAGGTCATAGCTGCACTGAAAAAAGAATATGAATTATAAATTAGTTTGAAAAGTATAATTAATTAATCAATTAGACTTAGACAAAAGATGTTTGAGCAGACGCCCAAAGAGAGACAACCGGGAAAGAAGTGGAGGGAGGAGAGACAGAGGAAGCATAGTGTGTGTGTATGAGAGGTTTTTGGGGAAAAAAAGAAGGACCAGAATTAAACATGAAAATTGATTGTGTTATAACGCTCTCCTTATGGAGAATTAACGAATAAATAAATAAATAATTAATCAATTAAATTTAAAACAATCCATGACCCCCCCCCCCCGGACCGCGGGGCCCTGGGCGGTCACCCTCCCCTAGATCCACCCCCGATTACAATCGTCTGCTTTCTAGATCATCATATTATGGTGTGTGGCCTACAGGTCTTTTGCAGTTCCAGTGTTTATTATGAGCTTTTTAGTTCTTTCTAACATGTCTGTAATATAGTATAGGCTACTTTCAAGATTATGCCATTGTTGTACTGTAAATAGAGTTGTTGTTGTTGTTGGAGGTGGTGATTCGTTTAGGAGCTTTGGGACATGGTGGTCATGTAGCCGCGTGCACTTGGGTGTGTGTATAATGTGTCTAATAACCTGTGTTATTGTGATGGTTGTATTAGGATGTGTATTTTTATTAGGGACGGGTTTTGTATATGCGGCGGCCGTGGCCTTAAGTTAGATACCATCCCAGCATTTGCCTGAAGCATAAGTGAGGAAACAACTTCCAGGATGGCTGAAGTAACAATGTAACCCTTCTCTTCCCAGTTCTGCCTCACAAGCCTCAGTGTATCCCATTACAGCCCTCAGCTCCTAAACCTGGACCTCTGCGTTGACAGCTAAGAAGACTAGCCACTACGCCACGAGGTGGATTGTAAATAAAATGTTGCTTTGTCAGTCTAAATATGATTTAGCGACTACTGGGCTTTTGAAGTTACAGTAATTATTATATGAGTAGCAAGCAATCACTAGTTAGTAACCATCACTAAAGTGGGCCTGAATTTCATTAAATTAATTTATTTATTTATTTATAATTATTTGTATGTTTATTTATAGTTCTTCTAACAGGTTACAACCTAATTACGAGAAATAACAATATGAATTACACTTAATATTTTTCTTACACTAATATAAAATGATACTTATAATACGTATGACTAAATATTATTCTAGTAAGTATTGCATTTGTAATTATGTTAAAAGTCACTGATAAGGAGCGTATGATATTAAGTGATTTCTCTACAAAACAAATGAACAAAAGGTGCTGTCTGATATATGGAAATGTGTGCATGTTTTTTTTCTTTTTTTTAGATATTGAATGTGTTCGATACAGGCGAATGTTTATATTACTCTGTATTGGTTCTTGGACAGTGGAATATTATACGTTTCGGTCTTATTGACCGCGAAGGAACATATAGTTCAAATTCAGATGACAAATAAGGTCTATCAAAGATGTTATCAAATTCTTTAATGTAATAACCTGCCTACTTTTCTCTAAAGTCTTTAAAGAAAAAGTTCCATTAATAAATTATGCTTAGCATTTTTAAAGGAAATGTGTAGTTTATGTTATCGTCAATCTCGCGATCAATAGCCACGGGACCTCCTTTTTACGTGGAATCCGAACTACTGGACATGACGTTTCACTTCGAAAATCTCACATCATTGACCGGGAACCGAACCCGGTCCGCTGTGGTGAGAGGCCAACAGCTTGACCACACCACTGGGCCACCACATTCCCGCTTAGCATATTTAGGATATACATTTGTCCTTTTGTATTCCAAGAATATAGGGAATTTATTTTTTATCGATTCAACTCTATAGTTAGCATTCGCACATCTTGGGTTCCAAACTATTGAGCCAAATTCAAGTCAACTTCATACGAATGCATTATACTGTACAATCTTTAGCAATGTACAGGTTCCTAAAATAAAATGTGCATCTTCTTATAAATCCCAGCATTATGAATATATCTCAAAAATTCGATCAATACGGTGAGAAAAGGATAACTTTTTTTTTCATAGTATAGCCTACCATAAACCTAGATGACTTGAGATGGGAACTACATAGGAAATGGTGGTGTTTTATATCAAAGTTTTCGTGTAAATGCAATCGGATGACACTTATAAATCGAAACAATTTGTTTTGTTCCAATTTATTGTTTCTTCATCTTTTGGAGCAGCATACAATCCCATAACGAATAAATGTATTTAAACGATTACACGACATTTGCAAATAATAATAATAATAATAATGATATGTTGGCATCCCGGAGATGGTTAATTAAGATAAGATTACAGAGGCACAAGATTCGATCCCAGGGGAACACCAGAGGGTGAATGGAGCTTTTCTCTATGATACAAAGTGTTGCGTCTTACATACTGTAAGTATGATCCGTAATAGGACATTTTCGTAAGTTGTAGGCTACGTCATGGTTAACTCTACCAATAATCTGTATATATTACATCGACTCGTTATCCTTTAATTTAAACCAGATGACTCCTGATTCGTGAAAATTGGTTATTGTTGATCATCGAGGGATGAATCCGTGTTATGAATCGTGAATAAAATGGCATGTATGCCTGAATAATACATTAGGCCTATGTGTTCATGAAGTGTTTGCTCGTAAAGTTAGTTTGGGGCAAACTTAGTAGCTACCGGTACTGTTCGGTAGTTAAGAATTAGTGAAATCTTACCCGACTTGTGAATATGACTGACTTTAGTAAGTTTCCATTTCTCTGGAAATATCAAAGACTTGATCGATAAATTAAATTTAATATCAAGAGGATAAGTTAAGCCTCCGTGGCTTAGGCGGCAGCACGCCGGCCTCTCACCGCTGGGTCCGTGGTTCAAATCCCGGTCACTCCATGTGAGATCTGTGCTAGACAGAACGGAGGCAGACAGGTTTTTCTCCGGGTACTCCGGTTTTCCCTGTCAAAATGTCATTCCAGCAACACTCTCCACTATCATTTCATTTCATCTGTCATTCATTTAATCATTGTCCCAGAGGAGTACGTCAGGCCTCGGCAGCCGGCACAGTTCATATCCTCGCCGCTAGATGGGGGCTTCATTCATTCCATTCCTGACCCGGTCGGAGACTGGAAGCAGGCTGTGGATTTTCATTTTTCATCAAGAGGATAAGCTATTTTTTTCCCGGATCGTTTTTTAACAAATATGGAAGAATAACCCTCTTGTGTCCCATATATTCATCGTAAGTATCGGAGTGAGAATGTCACTACGGGTTACCTCATAATAATTAAGATGTCAATTTCGAGATGACTTTCTAGGTTATCATGCGTTAAAATGTCATAGTTGGATCCATTTTGGCAATATACTGATGAGTAAGGCTAGGATTTTAATGTAATATCTATCATCATCATAGCAAACACTCATATCGAGTAGATTGGCCTTTCAATCCGGAAGTCTCTCATTGGTGAGTTCGGAGGTGACTATACAGCCCAATGCGGGAGGCACACGATTTGCCGCAGTGATGACAGATGGTTCCACGTGGGGCATCTGCGTTCCTTCCATTTCTTCTATGTAATATTACATTAAAAAATTTGAAATATGTAACATTGATTTAATTTTTATATAAATCACATACATTACACATGATATTGCTTGTAGATTCTTCATTTTATTCATTATATTTTTTGCAAAATAAAGGATGGTACACTAATTAATTAATTAATTAAGCATGTTCATATTATAGCAAATTTAAATAAATTCCATGATTATGTATGCGTACGGAAGAGTACCAAGGGAAAAGAAACTGACGATTCTGAAGTACAGTATTATGGTATCCAGGGAAGGCTGCTACAGGCAATCAAAAGTTCCGTATTTGTGTTTATAATGAAGCTGCGGTAAGAGTTGATGCTAGGATGAGTTTCTGGTCTAAGTTCTTACAGGAATAGGCTGAAATCTTTCACCGCTACTACTGATTTTTATATAGGCTATAATATTGTCTTTTGTAGCTTTTCAGTCGGTCAACACGACTGTGCCCAATGAATGGGCGGGGTACAAGATATAAACATGTAAATACACTCCAGGAAAAAGTAACATGCATTTGTTAATTATCACAATTGCCCCATATAATTGCACCATATTTGTTCATGAATAGTGATGTGATAATCGTGGGAAACGGATCTTAGTTTTCTTTCCCTTGAGCAACTGAATTTGTAGTTTCTGGACATTTTTTGGTTGTTGATGAGGAAAAGGCAATGCGAAAGGAAGAGCTGAAGCAACTCAGTCCTGATAATAATATGCTATAGCTTATCGTTGAAGTTAATCCTGTGTGATGACTGATGAGAAATGTAATTTCAAAAAAGGTATTCTACTTTTTTTTTTAAATATCGCCTTTGTTAAGAATAAAAGAAAAAATAACTTGTCATGGTTACTTATAAAAACACGTAAATATAATTCTAGGAAATAAACAGCAGTTTTTCAGCATACTACTAAGTTACAGGTATACTAGGAAGTAGGCTTCCTTACGTATCTTTTCCATGTTATCGTAAACACGATGAGTTATATTTTGAAATATTCAAACAGAAGTGTTGAAAATTTACTTTTCAACTCTTTTCAGGAATTAGTTTAGTCTGAAGGATTCTTTATCACAATTAAGGTTATTATGAAGATAAAACAAAAGTTCGGTGCTTTTCAGTCGGTCAACACGAATTTACCCAAAAGATTTGTAAATTTTTCGGGATTAGGGTATAATTCAACTCTTTTGGGTACATTCGTGTTGACCGACCGAAAAGCACCAAACTTTTGTTTACTAAGGGAACACTGAAAAATGGCTTCAAACCCCATAATGTCAGTACGATGTTGTTTATGAAAGTAAATGATTGAATATACACAATTTAATTGAGCATGAGCAACAACAACGACGGCGTGAAACCTTATTGTGTTTCGGTTTCGAACTTCGCAACATAGGCAGTTTTATGTAAGGAAGGTCTTTAAGGAAATGGTAGAGCTTGAAGAATAACATTTTATTTATTTCTGCGCTATCACATTCTGCATAACATACTGTTTTAAAGACCATCTCGTGGTGTAGCGTTCTTCTGTGTGACCCCCGGATGCAAGGCCTTAGAGAGTGGTGATGGGCCCTGGGGCTGGAGAATCCTGCACTCCCTCACCTCTATTGCCAAATTATGTAATATTAATTTATAATCCTCCTAAATAAGCAGAAACTGATAGTAATTTTAGAAATAATAATAATAATAATAATAATAATAATAATAGTATTAATAGAAGCCGCCGGTGGTAGAGAGTTCAACATGTGCTCCCCCCCCCCCTCCCCCCACATGCAAGATCCGGAAAATATTTTAATTATTATTATTAATAATAATAATAATAGTAATAAGACGGCTGAGGTGGGATTCAAACCCACGCTCTCTCGATACCAGCGTGGTACGAGGTAGTGCGTTAGTGTGTATATTTGGGATTCAGATGAGGATTGTGAAGGAGTCGGCTGCATTTGTCTGGAGTAGAAGTGATGATAATAATAATAATAAAAATAATAATAATAATAATAATAATAGTAATAATAATAATGTTATTGCTTTACGTCCCTTTAAACATCTGCGGCTTTAGGAGAGGCCGGGGTTTTGGAAGTTTGCCCCAAAGGGGATCTTTAACCTGCCAGTAAATTCACTGACACGGCTCCCTCGCATTTGTGCACCTTCCAATGCCAGCTGGCTGTGCCAGGATTCGATCCTGCAATCTTGGGCACAGCAAGTAAGAACGTTACCCCTGAGCCACGCAGCCAGAGTAGAAGTGAGAAACCACGGAAAACCACTTCCAAGATGGCTGAGATGGGAATCGAAACCACATCTTTTCAGTTTTGCCTCACGGGGCATTCCAGCCCTCAGACAAGAATGAATCGAATTTCTTGTCGGCGCCGGGAATCGAACCCGAACCTCTGGGGTGACAGCCAAGAATACTAGCCGCTACAACACGAGGAAGGCCAAGGATATTTCAGTCACTTGTGAATTCCGTAATCCGTAGTTTAACTATTAGCTTATCTATAGCAAAATATTTCGGCCATTCAATTGGAAGTAGCCTATACAGACTATCACTTCGAAATTTCTGGTCGCGATATTCTTGAAGCGCATTGCCACGAGATTGCATTTCCCCAGTGTTTGGACCCCGGAGCAGTTAGAACTTTCTCGCACGCGCGACCTTGAACCACCCTCACCACAGTAATAGTAGGTAATCTGTGCTCACAGTAGGGGGTAATCCGTGCTGATACCTATGTACGGGCCATGTAACTACTAGGGGACAGCGACTACAACGAAACTAGTGGCAACGTTTTGAAATGAAAGGTGAAATAGGAACTGACTCCGGCCGCCTCTTAACCTAAACCTACGAAGTGCGATCAAAAAATTTTCAAGATGGTGGTCATAGCTTAACTGAACCTAACCTAACCTAACCCAAACCTACGAGGTGTGATCATAAAGTTCCAAGATGGCGGACGTAGCTTAACTCAACATATCCTCACCCTACGAGGTGTGATCAAAAAGTTCCAACATGGCTGCCGTAGCTTAACTTAACCTTTGATTGATCCCTGTTGATTGACCCGTTTTGATTGAACTCTGTTGATGAATATCTTTGGACTGCTCCCTGTTGACTAGCCCCTCTGGACGGGTCCTATGTTTTTACGGGTCCCGGAGGACGGGTCCTTGTTGACCGGTCCCTGTGGGTGGGTCCCTTTGACATAATTTGGATAAAATGCATGGGCCAGTCCATAGGGATCAGTCCAAAGAACCCGCCCACAGGGACCCGTCAACAAGGATCCGTCCTCCGTGACCCGTAAAAAAATGACCCCCTTCAAAAAAGGACCCGTCCAAAGGGGCTAGTCAACAGGGACCAGTCCAAAGGGATACATCAACAGAGATCAATCAAAAGGGGTCAATCAACAGGGATCAATCAAAGGTTAAATTAAGCTACGGCAGCCATTTTGGAACTTTTTGATCACACCTCGTAGGGCTAGGTAAGGTTGAGTTAAGCTACGACCGCCATCTTGGAACTTTATGATCACACCTCGTAGGTTTAGGTTAGGTTAGGTTCAGTTAAGCTATGACCACCATCTTGAAAATTTTTTGATCGCACTTCGTAGGTTTAGGTTAAGTTAGGTTAGATTAGGTTAAGTGAAGCTACGACCACCATTTTGGAACTTTTTGATCACACCTTGAAGGTAAGGATAAGTCGCAGCCACCTTTTTGGAACTTTTTGATCACACCTGGTAGGTTAGGTTAGGTTAGGCTACGGCCGCCATCTTGTTAGGTTAGGCTAGGTTAAGTTAAGCTACGGCCGCCATCTTGTGAGGAGGGTGAGGAGGAGGAGGGTATAGATCCCGTACAAAACCACTACTGCACAGTTTTTGTCCTGGGCACCTACAATTTATTTTTGGGGTAGAGGGGGTAAAGGTATTTCATTTACGTTAAACAAACTTTTTTGTGAAATTCAAGGTTTCCAGAATATAGGCAATTTTGAAAATTGACCTTTTTTTGGAAAAAATGAAAATGTGTTAAGTTTTATTCTAACGTTAAAGGACTTAGAGAAAATGTGTTTGAGTCTATATATGACTTTATAGAATGATTAGTTTTCAAAATATCGTCTACTTTCAAAATTGAACCTTTTTGGATTTTTTCCCAGCCCAGGGACCTGGGACTTGGTTTTTGGGGAGAGGGGGTAAATACCTGTCATTTATGTTCAACATTTTTTTTTTGTAAATTTCATAGTTTACAAAATATAACCCACTTTTAAAAATGAACATTTTTTTTGAAAAGTGTCAAAAAATCCATGTTTTGTTCTAACTATTAAGGACATAAAAGCCATTGGTTTAGTCTATATATAACTTTTTAGGATGATTAGTTTTCAAAATATAGCCTACTTTCCAAATATGTTTTGGAACAATTTAAAGAATATAATATTTTTTGACTGAGAGTGGGATTGACTTAGGTGCTGTAGTTAGCATATGATTTTATATGATTTTTAGATTAAACATATAGCCTACTGTCCCAATTTACCTTTTTTGAAACATTTGAAATGTATGATGTTTTTGACTAGGCATGGAATGGAGTTGAGAGGCAATCATTAATTAATCTTTGAGTAAGTAGTTTGGATTCTTGGAATTTTAGTGTTTTTTTTTTGCTTACAAACATGGCGGTAAGCATTATGCTATCATAAAAAGGGTTGAGATACTTTCCAAGAACAAGAGAAATATCCTCTATATACATTGACAAAGATAACTTGCCAAATAAGCCATTACAAATAGGGTACCACAAAATAACTTGTCAAATAAGCCATTACAAATAGGGTACCACATTTACACCCCCCACCTTTGCACCCACTTTTGCACCTACTTTGCACCCACTTTGCACCCACTTTGAACCCTCTTTGCACCCACTTTTCACTCACTTTTACACCTACTTTGCACACACTTTGCACCCGAACATTACATCATCTGACATGATAAAAATAGGCATGGTTGTTGTCGAGACCGAGATAAGAGGGGGGGGGGTAATGAATTTATAGTGATAGGATCTGAAAACCCATTATCACTTCAGTAGTGACATGGAGCAAAAAATAAAATAAAAAAAAGAAATATCGTGTTTCTGACAGAGTGGAATAGACATAGTTATAAGAGTTGAGAGTCGATAATTAATCTAAAAGTACTCTGGAATTCATGGAATCTTAGTGTGTTGTTGTTGTTGCTTAGTAACAGTTATGGTCCCGTCAGATGAGGTTAGCTAGGATTTGATTAAAACATTTCTGGATTTTGTCCCAGAGATCTGGGGACTTGGTTTGTGGGTAGAGGAGGGTAAATACCTGTCATTTATGGAAAACACACTTTTTATGTGTAAAATTCCTAGTTTCCAATATATAGCCCATTTTAAAATGAACATTTTTGGAAAAAATGCCAAAAATTCCATATTTTGTTCTAACAATTAAGGATATAAAAGCCATTGGTTTGAGTCTATATATGACTTTATAGGATGAGTAGTTTTCAAAATATAGCCTACATTCCAAATATTTTTTTAGAAAAATTTAAAAAAATATAATATTTTTCGACTAAGAATGGGATAAACGTAGGTGTTAGAGTTAACATATGACTTTATATATTTTTTTGTTTGAACATATAGTCTACTTTCCCCATTCACCATTTTTTAGAAAAAAAAAATAATGTTCTTGACTAGGCATGGGATAGAGGAAAGAGTACGAGTTGTGAGTACCTTAGAGTACTTTAGATTTTTTTAAGTTTAGTGTGTTGTTGTTGTTGCTTTCAAACATGGCAGTAAGCATTATGCAGTGATAAAATGGACTGATATACTTTCCAAGACCAAGAGAAAAATCCACTAAATGCATTGACAAAATAACTTGTCAAATAAGGCAACACAAAATGCCCAACATAAGACCCCACACATAAACTAATACATAAGCTAATTTGCAAAATTTTGAACACTTGCATGGTATTACATTTTAGATAATGTATGCGAAACATGAACTCACTTGTCTGTTGTATGAAAAGGACTCGTCAACAATGACCTGTCAACAATGGACACTGCTTGCACATTTTTAATTACTACCCACCTCTCTCCACTCCTAATGCAAAATGAACATGTAAAACACAAATTGGAAAAATCTATGTTTCCATATTGACAAATAGAAAAAAACATAAAACTGAAATTTTAAAAACTGTAAATGGGAATTTGGTAAATTGACAAATGTGAAAAAAACAAATTGGAAAATCCATGTTTCTATATCATGAAATTGAAAAACTTTAAACTGACATTATAAGAACTGTAAATGGGAAATTGTGAAATTGATAAATGTGTAAACAACAAAATGCAAAATCTATGTTTCCATATTATGAAATTGAAAAACTTAAAACTGACATTTAAAAAAAAACTTAAAATGGGAAATTGGAAAATTGACATATGTGTAAACAACAAAATGAAAAAAAATATCCGGTGGGGGTAGTGATCATGTTGTACAGTAACCTATAAGACTAGCACAAGGATAGTTGCATGACATGTAAAACACAAATTGTAAAAAATCCATGTTTCCTTATTGACAAATAGAAAAAAAGACATTTAACTGAAATTTAAAATAACTGTAAATGTGAATTTGGTAAATTGACAAATGTAAAAACAACAAATTGGAAAATCCATGTTTCTATATCATGAAATTGAAAAACTTTAAACTGACATCTTAAGAACTGTAAATGGGAAATTGTGAATTTAATAAATGTGTAAACAACAAAATGCAAAATCCATGTTTCCATATTATGAAATTGAAAAACTAAAAACTGACATTAAAAAAAACTGAAAATGAGAAATTGAAAAATTGACATGTGTAAACAACAAAATGAAAAAAAAAAAAAACATTTGGGGTAGTGATCATGTCGTACAGTAACCTGTAAGACTAGCTTAAGGATAGTTGCATGTACCTTATATACTTTGTGTATATGCATTAGCCTTTGGATTAGCTTAAGTTAGGTTTGGTAAAGTTAGGTTTAATGAGGTTAGGTATGTGACCTTGTAGTTTACTCTTTTAGGAAAATGTAAAAAAAGTAAAATCTAAAAATCAAAAAACTTAAATTTATTATATAAAAACTAAAAAAAAATGTAAAATTAAAACAAATCTAAAATGTTAAAATGTAAATTGTTAAAATGAAAAATTAAAATCTTTAAATGAGGTTTCTGCGGGTTATGACAACACGTTTATGATTTAGTCCATGTTGAGGTGTGGTGTCCAATTACTGCTGACTTTGCATGATCATCAACCATAGTCTTGATCAACACCTGGGGTTTCAAATTACTGCAGCGTTAGTCATAGCAATAGAACTGTGCGCTCTCTGCCATGTCAGCAACATGACACCGGAAGGAACACCTGTGTAATATCCAATGACTGCTAACTTTGTATAATCATCACCCATTGTCTTAATGAACACATGGGGTTTCAAATTACTGCAGCGTTAGTCATAGCAACAGAACTGTGCGCTCTCTGCCATGTCTGTAATATGACACAGGAAATAACAAGACGTCTTACTGTACGTACCATCTCCTCAGTTTTAACATCTTAAGAACAAGTATTATTCTCTTTCAACTACAAATGACTCGTTAGAACACATCCATCCACCAAGTTAGATCCCTTGACCTGCTCTCAAATGGCATGTGCCTCGTGTTCGAGGGTGTGTGCATTAGCCCTAACCTTACGTTACGTACAAACTAAACAGAATGTGAGTTGTTAGCTCTTATCATGCACGTGCACAGGTGAACACTTGTGTGTTAGGTCATATTACACATGAACTTGCATTTTCTCACGTAGGTGCATTTCTCTGTTCCACAAGATACAAATTTGATTGCTGGATTGTATCCTGCATTGTTTATGCGATATAGCTTTGCTAGGTAGTTCTCTACATATAGCAATTTTAACCACTGCTCTACCTACGCCTTTTGCTCTTTTGGCTTTCCTACAGTCTAGTGTGTGATAGACAGCATTAGCTGTATATCAAACCCAGTTCACCTTTGTATTTGTAATCCAAGTAATAATTTGAAAAAGACACAAATGTAATCAGTTTTAAACGTTATCTCTGTTCTGTTTTGTTTAATATGTTTATGACATGCGTATTAACCTGAAATTGAACCCCTGGTGAAAAGCCTAACAGCTTAACCACTGCACCACCATGCCCTTGTTTCTTAATTCAACTCGTTCTAGGCCTCAGACCTGGAAATCGAATTAAGACCACCAGTACAAGAGCTAAAGTGCTTACCACTGCAACACAAAAAATGGATAGCTGGTAACATTAGACAACCGGAAATGATTATATTTCTGTTTGCAATGCATTTTGTCATCAGCCTACTGTCAGAGCACTGACAGCAACACAGTTTAGTTTAGAACAAGCGTGTGTGTGTGTGTATATATAGAATATTAGCCTCATGTATTTAAAGCTTATTGTGTGTAGCGACCATTTTGTCACGGTAACCACTGAACATTTTTGTGTTTTAGCTATCATCTTTAACCAATCAATTAAAGATAGTCTACTCTTAATTCTTGATAAATCAGTGTTTGCGTACACCGGTTCTCATCTATTAACCCATACCTGCAACCTATACTCTCTCTATAGTGCAGTTTGATCTGAAAACAAGTTTCAATGGTAAAAGTTTTGTCAGTCACCATACATGTAGCCTACACTAATTCTTTCTCTACCTAGCTATGTTTCATCACGCATGGTAAACATCTCACATGTTCGTATCCGATTATCATTTTATAAAATCTCAGGTCGATGACCTTGATGTATTGGGTATTTTGGGTAAATTCATTGGCCATGGGAAAGGTTTGACCATTCTAAGTCCTAAGACACCTCACATGCTGATATTCGACTATTAGTTTATAAAATCGTAGGTCAAAGACCTTGCTGTTTTAGATTTTTGGGGGTAATCTCATTTGTCATGGGAAAGGGTTAACCATTCTAAGTCCTATGACACCTCACTTGACCCTCTCCGATGATTATTTTATAAAATCATAGGTCAATGACCATGCTGTATTAGATCTTTTGGGTAAATTCGTTGGTCATGGAAAAGGGTTGACCATCCTGAGTCCCATGACACCTCACTTGACTCTCTTTGATTATTAGTTAGCGAGATATTAACAAAAGTGTAGTTAGGCCCTTTTGACAAAAAATAAATAATACATTCAAAAACAGAATGTTACCTCAAGTCCAACGACCTCTCATACAAGTCCCAGAGCCTTATTGGTTCATGAGATATTAAAAAGCTAATGACCTATTAGTTTTGGATCTTTTGGTAATTTAAAAAACTCATCTATAAATCATTATTCAAAAAGCCTGCCCGCTTACAAAAAAAAACAAGTACGCATGCGTAAAAACAAAAAACAAACATGTTAATTCATAGTAGCAATCGGCTCTCCACATGCGTTTCATGTGGAACAACGTTTAATTTCATCATAGCATTAGGGGTCATGAGCCAGTCCATACGGACCATTCCAAAGGGACCGGTCTAAAGGGATTAGTCAAAAAGGACCCGTCAACAAGGACCCGTCCACAGGGGTTCGTCCACAAGGACCCGTCAACAATGACCCGCCAATAATGACACGTCCACAGGGACTCTTCCATAAGGACCCGTCGACAGGGGCCTGCGTGTGCGTGCGGGGGAACATACGATTACGACAGCAAATCATCTCATCTAGTTTCAAATTTAGCCACTACGGCGCGTGCAACACACAGGAAGTGCGTGGGAACATACGATTACGTCAGCGAAACATGAACTCACTTGTCTGTTGTATGAGTATCAGTTTAGTAGTGGCATCAAGCAGCAAAAGACGTTTACTTACACAATACATCATTATGGTAAGTATTTTTTTCTTATCATTATGGAAATCTCCTTATTAGAATGAAATGTTATAGTGGTTCTGGTCACTTATAGCTAAACTGTAATAGATATGATTTTTTTTTTGTATCTTTATAGGCTATTCTCAATGCTATGGGGGGCAGAACTGTTGATTAGAGAGAGAAAAAAACTCACTGAATTACCAATGCATACTCTTTTCCGTATCATTAACATTCAAAAAGTGGACACAATGTATAGTGAACGTGTATTATGTGTTAGTGAAAATTTTCAGACATTCCTTTCTACACGTTTTAATGATATATGTCAAAAAAGTGTGCTCGAGGATCTAAATCGTAGTGGACATTCTATATATCTAATTTGTGAGGGAATAAAAAACAATAAATGTATTGCACATTCTGACTTTGAAGTTAGGTCAGGTTAGGTTAGGTTAGGTTAGATAAGGTGGAATCTGGTTAGGTTAGGTAAGGTTCGGGTAAGTTAGGTTAGGTTAGGTTAGGTTAGGTTAAGTTGGGTTAGGCAGAATGGTAGCGGTACGGATCAAAAGCCAGCTCCTGTCACTTTTGCCTCACAAGGTTGAGTGTACCCCATTCCAACCCTCAGCCTAGAATTAAAGTTCTTGACAGAGCCAGGACTCGAACCCGAGCCTCCACAGTAACAGCCAAGAATGCTAGCCACTACACCATAAAGTGGGGCAATATAAGGCTGGTCTTGATTGTACATGATCAATCAATAATTACCTCATAATAATAATAATAATAATAATAATAATAAATAACTATAATAATAAATAATAATAATAATAATAATAAATATTCCATTTAGCAACTACATAGCCAACCTCTTCCTGGGTTCTTTTACATGCCAACGTCGTATGACATGCGTGTCTTAATTTTTGCCGCCTTTCAAAAATCACTTTCCACGACCAAGAGCGAACCTGCAAGCTTAGGTTGGTAGTCCGACACGATAACCACTCACCCACCGTAATTACCTAATAAAATTATTATTAATACTAATAATAATAATAAAAACAATAAATATTCCATTTGGCGACTACACGGTTGAACTACCTCTGTGACATTATTCACGGTCTCAGAGTGTGGCGACCATCTTGCCCATTAGGCCCTGTGCCAGCTCTGAATGACCTCTCCATAAGAATAACATAGGGCTGGTTGCGCGCGGCGGCCATCTAGCCCATTAGCCCCTGTGCCAGCTCTGAATGACCTCTCCATAAGAATAACATAGGGCTGGTTGCGCGCGGCTGCCATCTTGCCCATTAGCCCCTGTGCCAGAACCGGCTTATATTTCCTACTGCCACCTCCACTCTTATTTGAAGATCCATTATTGTAGCAGTAATTATCTCAGTATCATTTTATGTAGTGCCTTTAATCTCCTCTTATACAGGGTGTATCTTAATTATTCCGACAAAGAAATCAGGGACACTCTGCGTGTTATGTAGAGGACGATGCCGCAATCGGATTGGCTGAGAAAATTTTCCCGTCGAGAAAATGAGGTTACTTTTTTACTTCCGGGCGCGCGATTCAAATTGACAAGCTTGCCGTATTTGCTGAGCGAGAGCGCAAGCGGCTGGCCACTGCTGTGCTTCAGACAAGGGAAGGGGTGAGACAGGGATATGCCGGTGTGACTGACGCACTCGCTACTCGGCCCCAGTGGGCAGTGTTCAGTTTGTTCTGCACTCATTGGCTACTACTTTTGCGGCATAAATTGGTAAAAATGGCTCCATTACGGTACATTAACGAAGACATGGCTGATATGCACCTAGCTTATGGCGAAGCAAATGGCAACGGGAGAGAAGCCGTGCGGATTAATGGCGTCCGGCACCCTAATCGCCACCAACCTCATCATTCAACCTTCGTGTCAATTGACAGGCGACTGCGTGAAGAAGGGAGCTTCGTGCTTCAGATGCACAACGCTGGCAGGACGTAGAGGGTACGGACCCCCAGAGTTTGAAGAGGCTGCATTAGAATAAATAAATGATAATCCTTCAACCAGAAACCTGTACGAGGTCTGTCGCGAGGAATGTTGGCGCTTCTCATATAACGGTGAGGAAGGTTTGGAAGGAACATGCAATTGTACCCTTATCGCTAGCAATCGGTGCAAGAACTAACACCTCAGGATTACCCACGACGCCTAACATTTGCAAGGTGGGTCTTTAAACAGCCAAGGAAATATTCCACACTTCTTGTCATCGCTCCTCTTCACGGATGAAGCTACATTTACGAGAGAAGGCGTGGCAAACTCCAGAAATCAGCATTTTTGGGCAGTTGAAAAACTCATGGGACAGTGGTTCGCTCATTTCAGCATAGGTTTTAGTGTTAATATTTGGGCCGGCATTGTTGGTGACTATTTAATTGGGCCGTATGTCCTTCCTCTTCGTCTGAATGGTGAGGAATACTACCGTTTCTTGGCAGAATCACTGCTTGATTTATTGGATGATGTGCCCCTGGGTATTCGGCAGTGCATGTGGCTGTGTCATGATGGTGCTCCACCGCATTTTACTCGCCGTGTAACACGACACTGGAATGCTCATTATCCAGAAAGATGGGTAGGCCGTGCTGGGCCAGTTAAATGGCCTCCACGCTCGGCCGATTTCACTCCCATGGACTTCTTCTTGTGGGGTTACGTGGAGACCCCGTAGAAAGACAAGATGAACTTAAAACAAGAATCCAGGCAGCTTTCCAAGTTATTCGTAACACACCACATAATCTGAACAGAGTCCAAATGTCACAAATACACCGCAGCGAACTGTGCATCGAAGTTGGAGGGGAGCATTTTGAACATTTACTGTAATCAAACCATAGGGTGTATTGTTTGTTTCGTTCAGTATTCAATTCCGTTTACAGTGTTGTATGTAAATGAATGCACGATCATACAACGGCATCTTATTGATACGAACAGACGAGAAAAGAAACTATCGGGTACATTCCATGACTGACAGGAGTGTCTTTATTACTGTGTGTGTGATTACGGCTGCTTGGTAAACAGATGACGATGATGATCATTGTTGTTTTAAGGGGCCTAACATCGAGGTTATCGGCCCCTAATGATCTGAGTGATAGCGAAAATGACAATGAAATGGAACCATAACGAAAACCAAGGTAGACTGAAAACACGTAGGAAATGTAACTTAGACTGAAAGCGATCACAAAAGGCAAGTTAAAGGAAAAAGACAAAGTGGAATTTAGATGGAAAAGACGCACAAAATGGAGTTTAGATTCAAATTACTTACAAAATGCAAGTTAGAATCGAAATACCCACAAAATGCATTGTAGATTCAAAAGACTTACAAAATGCAATGTAGATTGACCATACTCACAAAATTTAATAGCGGTTGAAAGTACGTACAAAATGCAATTGAAATTCAAAACACTCACAAAATGTCGGCGCCCGCGAGGCAAAGTACTTACAAAATGCAAAGTACATTAAAAATACTTATAAAAGCAAACGAGATCGAAAATGCTTACAAAATGTAATTTAGATTGAAAATACTCACAAAATGCAATTTAGATTCAAAATACTCACAAAATGCAATTTAGATTCAAAATACCCACAAAATGCAATTTAGATTCAAAATACTCACAAAATGCAATTTAGATTCAAAATACTCACAAAATGCAATTTAGATTCAAAATTCTCATAAAATGCAATTTAGATTCAAAATACTTACAAAATGCAATTTAGATTCAAAATACTCATAAAATGCAATTTAGATTCAAAATACTCACAAAATGCAATTTAGATTCAAAATACTCACAAAATGCAATTTAGATTCAAAATACTCACAAAATGCAATTTAGATTCAAAATACTCACAAAATGCAATTTAGATTCAAAATACTCACAAAATGCAATTTAGATTCAAAATACTTACAAAATGCAATTTAGATTCAAAATACTCACAAAATGCAATTTAGATTCAAAATACTTACAAATTGCAATTTAGATTCAAAATACTCACAAAATGCAATTTAGATTGAATATACTCACAAAATGCAATTTAGATTCAAAATACTCACAAAATGCAATTTAGATTCAAAATACTCACAAAATGCAATTTAGATTCAAAATACTCACAAAATGCAATTTAGATTCAAAATACTTACAAAATGCAATTTAGATTCAAAATACTCACAAAATGCAATTTAGATTCAAAATACTCACAAAATGCAATTTAGATTCAAAATACTCACAAAATACAATTTAGATTGAAAATACTCACAAAATGCAATTTAGATTCAAAATACTCACAAAATGCAATTTAGATTGAAAATACTCACAAAATGCAATTTAGATTGAAAATACTCACAAAATGCAATTTAGATTCAAAATACTCACAAAATGCAATTTAGATTGAAAATACTCACAAAATGCAATTTAGATTCAAAATACTCACAAAATGCAATTTAGATTCAAAATACTCACAAAATGCAATTTAGATTCAAAATACTCACAAAATGCAATTTAGATTCAAAATACTCACAAAATGCAATTTAGATTCAAAATACTCACAAAATGCAATTTAGATTCAAAATACTCACAAAATGCAATTTAGATTCAAAATTCTTACAAAATGCAATTTAGATTCAAAATACTTACAAAATGCAATTTAGATTCAAAATACTCACAAAATGCAATTTAGATTCAAAATACTCACAAAATGCAATTTAGATTCAAAATACTCACAAAATGCAATTTAGATTCAAAATACTCACAAAATGCAATTTAGATTCAAAATACTCACAAAATGCAATTTAGATTCAAAATACTCACAAAATGCAATTTAGATTCAAAATGCTCACAAAATGCAATTAAGATTCAAAATACTCACAAAATGCAATTTAGATTCAAAATACTCACAAAATGCAATTTAGATTCAAAATACTCACAAAATGCAATTTAGATTGAAAATACTCACAAAATGCAATTTAGATTCAAAATACTCACAAAATGCAATTTAGATTCAAAATACTCACAAAATGCAATTTAGATTCAAAATACTCACAAAATGCAATTTAGATTCAAAATACTTACAAAATGCAATTTAGATTCAAAATACTCACAAAATGCAATTTAGATTCAAAATACTCACAAAATTGCAATTTAGATTCAAAATACTCACGAAATGCAATTTAGATTCAAAATACTCACAGAATGCAATTTAGATTCAAAATACTCACAAAATGCAATTTAGATTCAAAATACTCACAAAATGCAATTTAGATTCAAAATACTCACAAAATGCAATTTAGATTCAAAATACTCACAAAATGCAATTTAGATTCAAAATACTTACAAAATGCAATTTAGATTCAAAATACTCACAAAATCCAATTTAGATTCAAAATACTTACAAAATGCAATTTAGATTCAAAATACTCACAAAATGCAATTTAGATTCAAAATACTCACAAAATGCAATTTAGATTCAAAATACTCACAAAATGCAATTTAGATTCAAAATACTCACAAAATGCAATTTAGATTCAAAATACTCACAAAATGCAATTTAGATTCAAAATACTCACAAAATGCAATTTAGATTCAAAATACTCACAAAATGCAATTTAGATTCAAAATACTTACAAAATGCAATTTAGATTCAAAATACTCACAAAATGCAATTTAGATTCAAAATACTCACAAAATGCAATTTAGATTCAAAATACTTACAAAATGCAATTTAGATTCAAAATACTCACAAAATGCAGTTTAGATTCAAAATACTTACAAAATGCAATTTAGATTCAAAATACTCACAAAATGCAATTTAGATTCAAAATACTCACAAAATGCAATTTTGATTCAAAATACTCACAAAATGCAATTTAGATTCAAAATACTTACAAAATGCAATTTAGATTCAAAATACTCACAAAATGCAATTTAGATTCAATATACTCACAAAATGCAATTTAGATTCAAAATACTCACAAAATGCAATTTAGATTCAAAATACTCACAAAATGCAATTTAGATTCAAAATACTCATAAAATGCAATTTAGATTCAAAATGCTCACAAAATGCAATTTAGATTCAAAATACCTACAAAATGCAATTTAGATTCAAAATACTCACAAAATGCAATTCAGATTCAAAATACTCACAAAATGCAATTTAGATTCAAAATACTCACAAAATGCAATTTAGATTCAAAATACTCACAAAATGCAATTTAGATTCAAACTACTTACAAAATGCAAGTTAGATTCAAAATACTCACAAAATGCAATTTAGATTCAAAATACTCACAAAATGCAATTTAGATTCAAAATACTTACAAAATGCAATTTAGATTCAAAATACTCACAAAATGCAATTTAGATTCAAAATACTCACAAAATGCAACTTAGATTCAAAATACTTACAAAATGCAATTTAGATTCAAAATACTCACAAAATGCAATTTAGATTCAAAATACTCACAAAATGCAATTTAGATTCAAAATACTCACAAAATGCAATTTAGATTCAAAATACTCACAAAATGCAATTTAGATTCAAAATACTCACAAAATGCAGTTTAGATTCAAAATACTCACAAAATGCAATTTAGATTCAAAATACTCACAAAATGCAATTTAGATTCAAAATACTTACAAATTGCAATTTAGATTCAAAATACTCACAAAATGCAATTTAGATTGAATATACTCACAAAATGCAATTTAGATTCAAAATACTCACAAAATGCAATTTAGATTCAAAATACTCACAAAATTCAATTTAGATTCAAAATACTTACAAAATGCAATTTAGATTCAAAATACTCACAAAATGCAATTTAGATTCAAAATACTCACAAAATGCAATTTAGATTCAAAATACTCACAAAATGCAATTTAGATTGAAAATACTCACAAATTGCAATTTAGATTCAAAATACTCACAAAATGCAATTTAGATTCAAAATACTCACAAAATGCAATTTAGATTCAAAATACTCACAAAATGCAATTTAGATTCAAAATACTCACAAAATGCAATTTAGATTCAAAATACTCACAAAATGCAATTTAGATTCAAAATACTCACAAAATGCAATTTAGATTGAAAATACTCACAAAATGCAATTTAGATTCAAAATACTCACAAAATGCAATTTAGATTCAAAATACTCACAAAATGCAATTTAGATTCAAAATACTCACAAAATGCAACTTAGATTCAAAATACTTACAAAATGCAATTTAGATTCAAAATACTCACAAAATGCAATTTAGATTCAAAATACTCACAAAATGCAATTTAGATTCAAAATACTCACAAAATGCAATTTAGATTCAAAATACTCACAAAATCCAATTTAGATTCAAAATACTCACAAAATGCAATTTAGATTCAAAATACTCACAAAATGCAATTTAGATTCAAAATACTCACAAAATGCAATTTAGATTCAAAATACTCACAAAATGCAATTTAGATTCAAAATACTCACAAAATGCAATTTAGATTCAAAATTCTTACAAAATGCAATTTAGATTCAAAATACTTACAAAATGCAATTTAGATTCAAAATACTCACAAAATGCAATTTAGTTTCAAAATACTCACAAAATGCAATTTAGATTCAAAATACTCACAAAATGCAATTTAGATTCAAAATACTCACAAAATGCAATTTAGATTCAAAATACTCACAAAATGCAATTTAGATTGAAAATACTCACAAAATGCAATTTAGATTCAAAATACTCACAAAATGCAATTTAGATTCAAAATACTCACAAAATGCAATTTAGATTCAAAATGCTCACAAAATGCAATTTAGATTCAAAATAATCACAAAATGCAATTTAGATTCAAAATACTCACAAAATGCAATTTAGATTCAAAATACTCACAAAATGCAATTTAGATTCAAAATACTCACAAAATGCAATTTAGATTCAAAATACTCACAAAATGCAATTTAGATACTCACAAAATGCAATTTAGATTCAAAATACTTACAAAATGCAATTTAGATTCAAAATACTCACAAAATGCAATTTAGATTCAAAATACTCACAAAATGCAATTTAGATTCAAAATACTCACAAAATGCAATTTAGATTCAAAATACTCACAAAATGCAATTTAGATTCAAAATACTCACAAAATGCAATTTAGATTCAAAATACTCACAAAATGCAATTTAGATTCAAAATACTCACAAAATGCAATTTAGATTCAAAATACTCACAAAATGCAATTTAGATTCAAAATACCTACAAAATGCAATTTAGATTCAAAATACTCACAAAATGCAATTTAGATTCAAAATACTTACAAAATGCAATTTAGATTCAAAATACTCACAAAATGCAATTTAGATTCAAAATACTCACAAAATGCAATTTAGATTCAAAATACTCACAAAATGCAATTTAGATTCAAAATACTCACAAAATGCAATTTAGATTCAAAATACTCACAAAATGCAATTTAGATTCAAAATACTTACAAAATGCAATTTAGATTCAAAATACTCACAAAATGCAATTTAGATTCAAAATACTCACAAAATGCAATTTAGATTCAAAATACTTACAAAATGCAATTTAGATTCAAAATACTCACAAAATGCAATTTAGATTCAAAATACTCACAAAATGCAATTTAGATTCAAAATACTCACAAAATGCAATTTAGATTCAAAATACTCACAAAATGCAATTTAGATTCAAAATACTCACAAAATGCAATTTAGATTCAAAATACTTACAAAATGCAATTTAGAATCAAAATACTCACAAAATGCAATTTAGATTCAAAATACTCACAAAATGCAATTTAGATTCAAAATACTCACAAAATGCAATTTAGATTCAAAATACTCACAAAATGCAATTTAGATTCAAACTACTTACAAAATGCAAGTTAGATTCAAAATACTCACAAAATGCAATTTAGATTCAAAATACTCACAAAATGCAATTTAGATTCAAAATACTTACAAAATGCAATTTAGATTCAAAATACTCACAAAATGCCATTTAGATTCAAAATACTCACAAAATGCAATTTAGATTCAAAATACTCACAAAATGCAATTTAGATTCAAAATACTTACAAAATGCAATTTAGATTCAAAATACTCACAAAATGCAATTTAGATTCAAAATACTCACAAAATGCAATTTAGATTCAAAATACTTACAAAATGCAATTTAGATTCAAAATACTTACTAAATGCAATTTAGATTCAAAATACTCACAAAATGCAATTTAGATTCAAAATACTCACAAAATGCAATTTAGATTCAAAATTCCTACAAAATGCAATTTAGATTCAAAATTCTCACAAAATGCAATTTAGATTCAATATACTCACACAATGCAATTTAGATTCAAAATACTCACAAAATGCAATTTAGATTCAAAATACTTACAAAATGCAATTTAGATTCAAAATACTCACAAAATGCAATTTAGATTCAAAATACTCACAAAATGCAATTTAGATTCAAAATACTCACAAAATGCAATTTAGATTGAAAATACTCACAAAATGCAATTTAGATTCAAAATACTCACAAAATGCAATTTAGATTCAAAATACTCACAAAATGCAATTTAGATTCAAAATACTCACAAAATGCAATTTAGATTCAAAATACTCACAAAATGCAATTTAGATTCAAAATAATCACAAAATACAATTTAGATTCAAAATATTACAAAATGCAATTTAGATTCAAAATACTCACAAAATGCAATTTAGATTCAAAATACTTACAAAATGCAATTTAGATTCAAAATACTCACAAAATGCAATTTAGATTCAAAATATTACAAAATGTAGTTTAGATTCAAAATACTTACAAAATGCAATTTAGATTCAAAATACTCACAAAATGCAATTTAGATTCAAAATACTCACAAAATGCAATTTAGATTCAAAATACTCACAAAATACAATTTAGATTCAAAATATTACAAAATGCAATTTAGATTCAAAATACTCACAAAATGCAATTTAGATTCAAAATACTTACAAAATGCAATTTAGATTCAAAATACTCACAAAATGCAATTTAGATTCAAAATACTCACAAAATGCAATTTAGATTCAAAATACTTACAAAATGCAATTTAGATTCAAAATACTCACAAAATGCAATTTAGATTCAAAATACTTACAAAATGCAATTTAGATTCAAAATACTCACAAAATGCAATTTAGATTCAAAATACTCACAAAATGCAATTTAGATTCAAAATACTCACAAAATGCAATTTAGATTCAAAATACTCACAAAATGCAATTTAGATCAAAATACTCACAAAATGCAATTTAGATTCAAAATACTCACAAAATGCAGTTTAGATTCAAAATACTTACAAAATGCAATTTAGATTCAAAATACTTACAAAAGGCAATTTAGATTCAAAATACTCACAAAATGCAATTTAGATTCAAAATACTTACAAAATGCAATTTAGATTCAAAATACTCACAAAATGCAATTTTGATTCAAAATACTCACAAAATGCAATTTAGATTCAAAATACTTACAAAATGCAATTTAGATTCAAAATACTTACTAAATGCAATTTAGATTCAAAATACTTACAAAATGCAATTTAGATTCAAAATACTTACAAAATGCAAGTGAAAATCAAAATGCAATTTACCGTAGATTGAAGGTACGTGCAAAATGCAATTTAGAGTGAAAAAAAAACGGAATTTAGTTTGAAAAGACGTACGAAATGTAATTGGATGTGAAAAGACGTACAAAATGTAATTGGACGTGAAAGGACGTATAAAATGTAGAAGAAAAGGAAGGCGGAACCCTCGAAGAATGAGGGACCCGGAAAGATCAGAGAAGGTCCAATTAAGGCGAGAAGGAAAGTGACTCCCTAGGCCTCGGACACCCTAATACCGTCGCGGTTGGAAGAGAACAAGAGTTGACCAAGGGAGGCCGACAGGAAAGGTAGCAGACATGGAGCCCGGCACAAGTAAGTGGAAGTAATGCCGGACTCAGCTGGGGTCCCGTGGTCGCTAACCCACGTCCCACTAGATGTGAGCCCTTGGCGGGGCTTAATAAACAAATTTGGATATTGCCTGAAAGGGACAAGGACAATTCTGCGCGAGGCGAACGAGGAAACTTGCGCATTCCCGTTAGCATATCTCTGTCTCCTTCTATCACTCTCCCTTCCCTTGCCTGAAGCACAGCAGTAGCCAGTGGCTTGCGCTCTCGCTCAGCAAATACGGCGAGTTCGTATTTGAAATGCGCACCCGGAAGTAACAAAGTAACCTCATTTTCTCGAAAGAATAAATTTTCTCCGTCAATCTGATTGCAGCATCGTCTTTTACATAACAGGCAGAGCATCCCTGATTTTTTTGTCGGTATAATTAAGATACACCCTGTACATCCTTCTGCTTATAAATTCCATTATCAAGGATTGGTCATTCTTAGAAGTTCAATTCTGCTTGAGTGCTGCATTCCTTGTCAGTGCTTTAGCAAGTCATTGCTATTCCTATATACTCGTAGTACTGGTTCATCATTCCCCTCAATTCAGTACTGTAATCCATTTTTGTGTCGTATAATGATTACTGGATAATGTTATAAGTTCCTTAGAAATAGCGAATGAGCTAACGAACAGTCTATATGAAGTACTAAGTTCAATCGCGACACTTTCCTATACCGAACTGTGTTCACACTGGGATATACGGTCGTCCCATGTCTCTCGCAGACGTGCCTGCCTGAAAGCAGAGTAGCACAATCACCGAGCCATATTTTCACAAAGCGCACAAATATTTCAATGTTATTTGAGACTGTTGTTAAGACCGATCCAAAAAGCGAATGTCTGTCTCCATACCCAGCTCCTCTCAGCTGGACTAGATTGTACCCATAATCCATCTCGATCCGGTCGATATATCGAAGTTGGTGTACCATAACTGCGATAAACATCTGTTAGCGTTATAAAAGCATTAGTAACTTCTTAAAAGTCTTTGAATTATTCCTTCTTATATGTCATTATATTTCCATGTCCTCGATCCCCTCTGCAATCTCTCTAATCGTTAATAATATGTTTCCATGTCGCACTTGTATGGTAGCCATCATGTGATCTAACTGTACCTTCCAAGGCATATGTTCTTTGCTGCACCAAGGACTGGCTGATCCGTCCTCTTTGCTGCTTAGCAGGGTTGCCTATTCAGTTTCCCTAACCTTGCGCCTAGCTTGCTGTAACTCTCGTCTGCAAGTTGGAATGTTCTCATACAAGTGCAGTATTCGTTTCTTAAAAATACAAGTGTTCTATTGCTATACAAAATACTGGTACAGAAAGGAGGTGGCCATGGCCCTAAGTTAAGTACCATCCCAGCATTTCCCTGGAAAAGGAGTGTTTTAAACAACGAAAAATCAGTTCCAGGATAACTGATCTGGGAACGATCCCGGGCATCAGCGGTGAGAGCTAAGAGTGGTAGCCGCTACACCGCGAGGTATCTTAAAGAAACAGAAATGATTATATTTAATTTGGCAACAGCTAAGAACGTAAACACTGTTTACAATCATTGCAGAATGCACATTCACGGCAATATCACAAATATTGAACCTAATTCTCTAGAATAATGCGCATCCTAGGAAGCATTCCAGGTCATTTTACAATAATTATGACCTTTTTTCTGGCATTTTTCAATTACATTTATTAGTGGATGATGAATCCTTCGAGTTTCAAAAAATTATTAATAATCATAGTTATTAAAGATATTGATTGATAGGCGGATGACAAAACCAAATAGTTGTGTGTGTTTAAATATCACAGATTGACATTTTCTGACGTCCGGGTCTTCTAAATCATGTTAAACACTGATCGTGTATACTTTGATTTGCAGGGGTGGAGTTGCTAAATGGCAGCCATCAAACAATTCAAATCACGCGAATGCTATGATTCGCAGCGGCGGAGTCGCCAAATCACAACCAACATAAAACTCAAAGCACGAAATACTGAAGATTGATAGGAACGATGATACGAATATCGCTGGTAAATGGTTTAGGTATGATATTTCACATAAATCGCTAAATGTATACATATAAATAAGCCCATTCCGTGAATTTACAAAATTATGATTCAAAATTAATATTTATATCTAAAAAAAAATCGATTCTCTGTTGGCTCATATATCAATTCCAGCTGGGATCACAATAAACAGAACGTTAAGGATATGGTGGGAGCTCGGAACCTTGAGCTGCGTTGCCGAGTTTATAATCACCTAATTCAAAAAACACACAGCGCTATGTTTCACAGTACATATTAGTAACCCTTGAGTTATATAGTTTGATCTTTTTATCAACGCCCAGTACAATCAAATAAATAAGTAAATTAATGTACAAACATTGAATTAACAAAGAGGCCACAGCAAACAGAGCTAAAACAAACAAATAAAGTTAGTTGCTTGGCAAGGATTTGACGGTTCCCATCTTTCTTCATTGCTCGTTTCCGGTGTTGCCATGTCTAATTATTTCATCAAAGATTTCCTCTCTGATGATGTCTATTTTTCTATTTTATTAAAATCAAAAACACAGATAATATATCTACGTGTTGTGGGTCGATACAGTTCCGATAAACAAGAATTCAACACCACATTTACTGTACATTATACGACCACTTTTATTTATTCCTCCCACAGTCTATCAACATAAGAACGGTTTCACTGAAATGTATGAAGAACAACAAATGGGCAACAGATCGCTCAGAACATGCAATTTACATACAATTCACAGAACAAGCAGCCATGTTTGTGCTCGGTAACACAAGAGTCCATCTTCAGGCTGAATTAACCAAACGAACATGACATCCTCCCACCTAAGTTAATGCTAAGTCACTCTTCAATTTAACTTAAAAAATTTACACTAAAGAAAACATATTATATTATATAAAGACTGTCTAGATTTACAGATTCATTCTGTTTTTCTTTACCAGCCTACCACTTTCTAAAGCCAATGGTTTGTTCAGTGCCTCGTTCATTGCATCGGTTGGTATGACAGATTTCGTCTTCTTAGGCACACCCAAGTCTGTGGCTGATTCTCTTGCAACTTCTCGTAGTCGTCCGCCGATGACCTGACTGTCATTCTCTGGCTTCAACTCCATCTGCAGGGGATAGATCCACTGAACCGGACGTACCAGTTCTCCAGTAGAAGCTATAACACGGACAACTCTTTCATGTCCATCCTTTCCCTTAATAAGTTCAGTTACTCGAGCAGTCGAGCCTTTTCTTATTGTCGCTCCCTATTCAGACAATTTCTCCTACAGAAATCTCTCTCACTGTGTTCTTATTAGCTAGCAACCGTAGATGACCCAAATACTCTGAACGAAAACTTTCACGCAGATTTTGCCTTAACTTGTTTCGGTACTGCAACCGGCGATTGAAATCAGTAGCCTCTACCAAGTCAAAGTCGGGAACTCCTGCGTCTTCAAAGTCTTGTAAGAACATGCTAGGTGTAAGAGGGGTCAAATCCATGGGGTCTTGCGAGACGTATGCTAGTGGACGAGAATTGATGATGCTTTCTTAATCACATAAGATGGTCTGTACCTCTTCATAATCTACAGAAGCACGGCCTAGCACTCTTCGCAAAATATTCTTAACAACAGCAACCAAGTGCTCCCACCAACCACCCCACCATGGAGCAGCTGGTGGATTAAATTTTCAAACATTTATTCTTACAGAACTGTACTCTTGAATAATGTCCCAATCAAGTTTCCGTAGTGCATTGTCCGCTCCGAGGAAATTGGTGCCATGATCACTGTATACTGTGTGAGCTCTCCGTTTTCGACTCATGAATCTTCTGAAAGCTAATAGAAAACTATCCGTGGATAGCGAAGACACAAGTTCTAGGCACACAGCCCTATGCACACCACACGTGAAAAGACAAATCCATGCCATCTTATGTTCATCATTTCCTGCTTTTAGGTATAATGGACGGGCCATGTTCACTCCCGTTATCTCAAATACCTTTGCATCGCGCACTCTTTCTTCTGGAAGTGGAGTAGGTATTGTTTCAATTTCTTGGCAGTGTGCTTCTTACATCGAACACATGAATTACCAACTGCTCTCACAGTTCGCCTACCTCCCAAAGTCCAAAATTGTTCTCTCAGTATTGGCATGATTATTTGTACTCCTGCGTGACAGCTCTCCTGATGTACATCCATGATCATATGTCTGGCAACGGGGTGGTCGTGGTTAGGAAGGACAGCTGGATGACGAAATTCATTGGTATCCCTCTTGTTCGAGATTTTTGTCGTTAATCTAATGACCCCATTGTCATCAATAAAAGGGAGGAAATTGGACAGCCTTGGATCAAAAACTCCTACAAAAGCTTCTTCTTGTATCAGAAAAATAACTTTGTTCTCTGCTAATTCATACTCATTAGTAGTTAGATCCTGATGAATCAGCTCAGACCTAGCCCTCTTGCAATTCATTCCAAAACGTAGAATGCATCCTACTGAGCGTACAATTTTCTTGTAGTATGAAAAATATTTGTAATACCAGTCTTTATTTCCATAGTCGCATACCATAGAAGATACAATAGTTTTCTTTCTTTCTCCCGCAATCTCTTCTTCATCATACGTAGGATCTACCTTAGGCCAGTGTCTGGGAGATTCTCTGAGCCTGTTTGGTCCCTACCACCAACGAGATTCCAATAATATCATAGCTGTGCAACCTCTCGATGGAAGATCTGCTGGGTTCATGTGTCCAGGATCATGTCTCCATTCACAATTGCCTGTTAGTTCCCTAATCTCCGTCACACTATTAAACAAACAGAAACATCCCAGGGCTCCTCACGTTTAACCCAGGCCAGCACTGTAGTTGCATCCATCCAAAGGATTGTCTCAACTTTTGCCATATCAAAATCCTCAACAATGATAGTGTACTTTCTTGCTGCAATTGAAGCAGCCAATAGTTCAATTCTTGGTAAGTCGTCTTCTTGTTGGATTTGCTGATAGGAGACACTCTTGCTTTAGCAGTCACTAGTTGGACCCTGACACTCCCTACCAGTTCCACCCGCAGGAATGCCACTACTGCATAAGATGTTTGACATGCATCTGAGAAAATGTGCAATGTACATGTGTCTCGCTCATTGCATCCAGGTAACCATCGAGGGATCCTAATTTGTTTGAGACCGGGTACACTCTTCATCCAATATAAGAACTGGAACTGTATCTCTGCATCATCTTCTTGATCCCGGCTAATACCGCTTTTCCAAGTTTGGTGCAATAGAAGTTTGGGTACTAGTGTGACACTACATGTAACACCTATGGGGTCAAATATTCTATGAGCAGCACTCAGCATGGTTTTCTTAGTGACCCGCTGTGTATCTAAAGAAGATATACTTGCAATATTTATCTCCAGTGTGTCTGCAGACGGATCCCAGGAAAGCCCTAAAACATTGACAAGTGCGGAAATGTGTACAGGGGAAGTCACCGCCAACCCCCTTAGTTCAAATTGTCGTTCACGCATGACTGAAGTAGCCAAGTTGATGAATTTCTGTGCTTCCTCTTCATCATTCATGCCAGACCCACAATTATCAACATAAAAGCTACGAGCGAGTTCCTCAACCAACGAAATGGGCCCTTTTAAATTCCTTCATTACCATGGGCCAATGTGGTCTCAAGGTGAAGATTCAGGCAGGCTTCTAAGAGAAAAGGGTTCGCAGAAACCACAAATACAACACGGCAGTGTCTGTAGACCTAAAGGGCGTCTCTTCCGTTATCCATAAAAACCGCAGGAAATAAACAAATTTGGAGGAAGGCACGCCGGATGTCCCTAACTATTCCTATCTTCTTGAGACGAAACCGGGCGAGGACAGGAGGTAGCTTCTCAATCAGATTTGTTCCCTTCTCTAAGCAATGATTAAGGCTTGGGTCCTTCCCATTCCGAGCAGAGGCATCAAAAACTGGACGTACAGGTGTCGTGCTGTTCGGCTTCACCACATGTCGAAGGGGTAGGTAATGCCCTGGAAAATTCATATCTTGGAGAGGCACTTCCTCGATGACTCCTTCTGAAATCCATTCATCCAAAACTTGTTGGTAAGCTTCAAACAATCCCTCGACTTTCAAGTTCTTCACTATGGAATTCGTCCTCTTCAGGGCTAAGTCGTAGTTGTCAGGCAGATTTGGATGACCTGTACTCCAGGATAAGTGAACCTCGTCGCGCCCTTCGTCTGTGATAGTTACAGTCTCAATGAAATGTTGCTGAACTGCGGCCTGAAGTTCCATCTTATTCAACTTCTCAGAAGGGTCTGTGATTCCAAGGGCGTCTAGTGTCCACAGATCTGATAACGCAGCATCCGTAACAAACATGTTTGTTACAACCATGGCAAGGTTATATTTGGAATGATGTTTTGCTGGAATTCCTCCCATTAATGACCACACAAGTTTGGTCTCGATCGCTACTAACCCACAAGTGGGCATTCTCCTACCTCCAGTGAGAATTTTACCAGCAATGTCAGCTCCAAGAAATTTCTATAGGCCCTGAGCATTGCAAATCACTGAGTCTGATATTTTGCTTAGCAAGCTCGTGAACCCATGGTCCTTGTTTGACAGGAGAAATATTACCATATATTCTACTTTGATCTAATGCTTGAAAATTACATCTATACTTATTGTCTGAACTTGAGAGAAGAACGCTGAAAACATTGTGCTGGACCATACCCGTACTAGTACCCCCAAAGAGTGAATGCTGGATTATTTCCTTGCCTTTCGATTGGTAGCCCATTTCTGTCGCTGTGCTCGACAGAATATACAGTATGAACGTTCGAGAAGCGGTGTCTATCAATGCTCTAGCTGGACGACTACCATTGTCACTTCTTACATTGAATACAAGCGTTTGCATCTGAACGTTACAACTGTTTGATAGACTTGTGAATACTTCATCATGCTGTAGTTTAGACACTGTAGGACTATTCTGAGTGTTTGTCTTTTCCTCCCTAGAACTAGGTCTATCAAGCACCTGAGGTAGGGTATCACAAACAATCACAAAAAAAATGTGACTTGACACAAACAATACACTTAGGTCGACTTTTGCACCTAATAGCTTGATGACCATGCCTAAGACTTCAAAAACAAGCCCTCTTACTGTCTAAAATGTGACGTCTTTCTGCCATAGTCATAGCCTGGGCCTTGATAAAATCCTACGCCCTGTGGTTGGATGAGCAGATCCTCTCTTAGCAATAGTAACTAACCCAGCAGCCGTAGGAATATCTTCACTACCGTCAACAGGCTGCTTTGATCCCCTTTTCTTTTCATTGACTTTATTATTTAAGGTCACTGATAAGCCGAACCTAGACAGAGCAAGAGTCACTTTCTGTTCTCCTTCAACTTACACCCTGAGAAACTGTATAAGATTCTCTAAGAATCTTTCGATGACGACTCAGGATTATTCGATCTCAGCGAGAAAAGGGTACAACTCCTCTCCCACACCTTCAAGATATGAGGATACTAAAGGAAAAAGTATGGGGCCATATTTTTCTGATGTTACACCTAGCGTATGGAGATTTCGAAGGTGACACTGCAACTTATCGTACAGAACAGATAAAGGCATCTTCTTGATGGAAATCGTGTTCTGCAAGGTGATTTTCAAACGTTCCCTAATATAAAATTCAGTCAACGAGTCTTCCCTTCCAAAACGATCATTAAGTGTTTTTATCACTTCTGGATAAATCTCAGCTGTACCAGGGTAACTCTCAATATCTTCTCTAGCAACAGAGTTGGGAACTGTGGCCATGGCAAGATACTGCAATTTATCACTTGGGTCCATATTAGGATCACTGTCAATCATTTTAAACTCGGACCAAAACGGCAATCAATCTTTCAATTCCCCATTGAATTCCTTAAGTTTCAACTTAGGGATTTTATAAGCACAACTTGAAGCATTTACATGGGATGAAGTTCCAACCATTGGGTTCGACTGGGTTGACCTAATCTCATCTTCAACTATGTTATTGATTTTACGTTTCATTCCAAAATACTTCATAACGTATTCTTCCCCTTTATCCATCTCCGACTCGAGCTCTTTCTCTGGCAAAGCACCATCATTGATCATATGTTCATAAATGATTGCGTCATTACCTTGCAATTCCTGAAAACGTAACTCGAGAACATCCATATGTGTACGTATTTTCTCACGATTTAACTCTGCTCCACCGAGTAGTAACTCTTCGAGTTCTCTGTATTATCTTATTGAAGGATCTTCTTATAATCGTACGTGATCTCCTCTCTATTTCAATCGGCATGATGTCTTCAATTAAACTGCTTACTGTGTTAAGAATAACAATTCGTCGTTAATTACAATATCCTGCCCGCAGTGCCAAATGATGTGGGTTGATACAATTCCGGAAAACAAGAATTCAACATCACATTTACTGTATATTATACGACCACTTTTATTTATTCCTCCCACAGTCTATCAACATAAGAACAGTTTTACAGGAATATATGAAGAACAACAACTGAGCAACAGAACCCTCAGAACACGCAATATACATACAATGTACAGGACAAGCGGCCATGTTTGTGCTCGGTAACACATGAGTCCATCTTCAGGCTGAATTAACCAAACGAACATGACACACTGTTTCTTAAAAAAAACTTTTTCTTTCTTCTTGAATGTTACAATTTCTCATTCGTACCGCCGTAAGCAAGGAATGTACGGTAGTTAAAAGTAAGCAGAGAAAAATCATAGTTAAGTTCGGTGCCGAGCCGTGCAGTGGCCATCCATGGCTGAGAGACGGTAAGAGTCATTAATTCTAGATTGTTAAGGGGCGTGGTGGCCCAGCGGTGAAGCCGTTAGCCTCACGCCAAGGTAGACCAGGTTCAATTCCCGGTCAATGAATGTGAGATTTTCGAAGTGAAATGTCATGCCATGTCACATGGTTCAGATTCCACGCAAAAGAAGGTCCCGTGGATCATGATCGTGAGATTTACAAGTAACTATGTAACGTGTACTTCCGCATCACAATGTTTTAATGTGGACTGTACTGTTCTTCACGGTGATGTCGTCACGTGCTCAAATCTAGAAATCCATTGCATCAGACCGGAAATGACAACTCTGAATAGAGAGGGCGACATAGTGACTGTGTACAGGCTCACCCTCAAGATTCAAGGTCAAGAGCAATCGTCTAAAACAAACATCCGGCTTGTACATTGCAATAGATCAGATGATCTAGTCTTGTTAGGCCAATGGACTAGCGCAGCATCCTCATCTCCATGGAGAGCAGCACTTGCTCACATCTGTTGGTTACTGGCCAACACTCAGTTCCATACAATGCTACAGGTCTGATCACAGTGCGGTATACTTTTGATTTTACCTGTATAGGGATCTTGACTTACTTGACTTAATTCCTGTTGCTCCTCTCGGAGCATAGGGCTTTCGTGAAACGCTTCCATTGGGTCCTGTTGTTGGCCAAATTCTTCACCTCACCTTATGTCTTTCCTTTTTCCAGGTATTCTTCCTCGATCGTCCTCTTCCAGGTGTTTTTAGAACGACCTCGTTTTCGGTACCAATCGAGTGTAATCTTCACAAAGGCTCCAGCAGGATTCCTTAGGGTGTGACCTATCGATCGCCACATTCTCTCCATTATTTGTATATCCATTTTGTCCTGGTTGGTTTCCCTCCTTAGATATTCATTTGATACCACATCCAGCCATTTTCGATTGATGATAAGTCCCAAGCAACGATTCAAGAAGACTTGTAGTTGGTCGTAGAGGAATATTACGATCACATAAAACTCATGTCACCTGTCGCCATTTAGGCCAAGCTGTATTTGATCGCATTCGTACTTTTTTCAATGTGTATCCATCTGATTTTATGTATGAGCCCAAATATCGGAATCCAGTGATCTTGTTGAGTTGTTTTCCAACAATAGATGTGGAGCCATCGGGTTGCTCTCCACACTCCATGAATTCAGTTTTGGAAATGTTTAATTTCAGTCCATATGCATCATGGAGGCCATTCCAAATGTGTGTTTGCTGCTCTAGGCCTTGGCGTGTCGCGCTTGTTACCAAGACATCATCGGCGTACAGAAGATTCCAGGTAAGTTGAACTCACATACCGAATGTATTCCCTTCTGCACTTTTTCAAAATGTCTGATGGATACACTGACTCTTAAGAATTAACATTAGATGAGTCGTTCGCAATGAACAAATTGTTTTTTTTGGCTGCATATCTAATCTTAATATGTATATTGAGTCACTGTTGCATGTCCGCAGGTACTAAACAATTCCGTTCTTATTATTTATCCTCTTCATTGAGCTGGTTTCAGATATGTCTGCTAGGATTCAGGGCGAGGTGGAGAGAGAGAAAGCCACACGTACACAAGAGACTGGATTATCAGAGTTGAAAAGGAGTATAAGAGAATGGACTATTAAGGAATCCTGAATAAAATTCAAATGCAGAGGAACGGGTATTTCTGAAGAACGTAATAAGAAAATCCTCAGGTGAAACATTTGTAGAAAGGAAACAATAGGAAGAGAGATGTGGATCACTCAGGATACACTACAATTATTGGACGAAACAAGTAAGCACAAGAATGCAGAAACTAAAAAAAGTAATTGGTTCTACGTCCCTTTCAACTACTGCGGTTTTAAGAGACGCAGGGCAGCCAGAATTTAGCCCCGAAAGAGATCATTAACGTGCCAGTAAACCTACTGACACGGCTCCCTCGCATTTGGGCACCCTCTAATGACAGCTGATTGCATCATGATTCGATCCTGAAACTTTGGGCGATTGCAGGAGATGAAAAGGGAAGGCAGATTACAGATGTCTGAAAAATCAAGTAAACTAGTGCATGAAGCAAAAGAAAAAGAAAAGTGGAGAAAGAAATGTTTTATTGGGCTATAGAAAATTGTCTAAAGATTGGAGGAGTATTTACAGCTTACCGAATGGAGTACTTGTGGGGAAAGGAAGACTATGTGCTGTAATATTAAGGTTTCAGATGGAAAACCCGTCACAAAAAGAGAAGAAAGCCAGAGAGACAGCAAACCTAATTAGAGCATTTGTATTAAGGTATTAAATAGAGAATCATGTGATGGATAGGAAGGAGGAAATTGATGACGATGGGAAGGGATTTTTATTATTGATATCTGAATTTGATAGAGCACTAGGTTTTATGGGACAGGTGAACTACCCCCTGATTTTTAGATGAATGTTATAATCCCTATACCAAAGAATACAGGAGATGAAATATGGGAAGACTATCACACAATCAGCTTGATGACTCAAGATTCAATGATCCTGACTAGAATGACTTACATGAGCATCGAAAGACAGAAAGAAACGGAGTTGGGTGAAGACCAATTTCAGGAGAAACGTGTGAACAAGGGATGCTGTACTTAAGTAACAGGCTAATTCTGGAAGGCAGAATACGGTAAAATAAAAGAACTCTCGTAGTATTTGTAAACTTCGAATAAGCTTTTGATATCGTTGATTAGAGTAAGTTGTTGGACATATTGAAACATATTGGAATCAAGTACGGGGATGAGAGGCTGATCAGCAATCTATACTAAAGGCAAGGCTACAACTTATCACCCCTAGTTTTTAATCTATTCATTGAAAAAAACAATGAAGATAATTAGAGTAAAATTACAAATAGGAGTAAATATTCAAGGAGAAATAATCTCAACTCTGAGATTTGGTATCGCCGTTGTATTCCTAGCCGATTCACCAGGAATTTTGAATGGTAGGGACATCGCATTAAGAACGTAAATCATGTCCAAATTCAACAAATGTAACCAAAAACTTAGAATGCAGCTGAAAGAAATCAGAAACCCATATTGACGTCAACTTAGCAAGTTAGAAGCTAAATTAAATAGGAGACTTTTGCTACTTAGGAAGCAAAATAACCAGTGATGAACGGAACAAAGAGGATATGAAAATTATGTTGGCTGAGGCGAGGAAGGCATTTCTGTCGTATAAAAGTTTGTTGACACCAAATATAGATTTAAGTAAAGGAAAGTCACTTTGGAATATTCTCCTGGGGCGCTGCACGCTAAGGAAGCAAAACTTAGATTCTTGAAGCGGGATAAAAGCGGAGAATGTAAGATCCTGAAATGCGCTGTTCCAGGAGACTAACTGAGATGAAATGGGAAGTAGAACAACACATTGAAAGGTATTTAAATGTATCGGCGAGAGGAGATATTTCTGGGGACTACTAATGAAGACATGAGATGAGTTGGCAGGACACATTCTAAGACACCCTGGAATAGCCAATTCAGTTCAGGAAGGAAGTGTCGAGACTAAAAACTATAGGGATAGACGAAGGCTAGATTATGTTTAAACGATTGCCACGGTTGTAGGATGTAGACATGAAACGATTGACGCAAGACATAAAGGTACGGAGGGTTGTATCAAACCAGTTAAAAATTGAAGACTCCAACAACAACAACTACTACTACTACTACTACTACAACTACAACAACTACAAATCAAAGTATGAACTTGCCACAATGAATTAGATGTGATTATTTAATGTCCTCTCTTAGCAAATGAAGCTTCACAATTGCTACAGAAACATCGTGTCTCGACTCACAAGATTTGGTCGTGTGTCCTCAAATATCTCCTTAGATCTGAGTTGTTTTCGCATATACAGTGCAATTATTTGAATGGAGCGGGGCCAGTGGCCAGCTACCAGGCGCGCAAACGAATTTCGCCAGGCAACCGAACTCGATCCGCAGATTGCGCAAAGGTTAAAACCGTGACCTCGTAGTTCCGCCCCTTAAAACAACAATAACTAACTAACTAACTACATTAATTAATGGTAAATTTACCAGCAAATGATGATTAAAGAATTTAAGTTTTCACACAAGATGTTGAAAATGTTCTCTTTCAGCTTTTGTCAGGCGTTGTATTGTGTAAATAAATTAGCGTTTACACGTTGTAATTCTCCTTCCGTTATGATGGATATCTGCTGCCGTATATTGTTCTTAAGCTCCTCTAGGTTACAAGAATTAGACCGATACACTGTCTTCTAAACTTCACCACAAAAAAAATCAAACCGTGTTAAATCCCGGCTTCGAGGCAGCCTCAATCCAGCACTAATCACCCTGTCCACAAATACAGCACTTATTGCGCCCAATGAACTATGCGCAGTGTGCGGTATATTAAAAAAAAGTCATAAAATCATTCACTGTCTGTTACCGGACAAAGATATTATTCAAAATAACATAAACGTATCGAGCAGAATTCATAGTTTCACGGAAAAGAAATTGGGCCTATAATGCTTTATGTGGATACTGCGCACCACAAACCGATGTTTTGATCATGAAGGGGGATTTGGTGGATCAGTCTTGGGTTCGCAGGTGCCCAGTATCGATTGTTTCGTGAGATCACACGTCCATGTAAATAAAACCATGCCTTGTCACTGAAAAAAAGCTAACTATGGATTTAAAATTCCTTCGTGCACCGACTACTGTCGACCAAAGTATTATGTGCACTCGAGTTTGAAGGTTGTTTGTGAAGTAACCAATAGACCTACATAAAATCCAATAACACCATCATTTTCGTCGTTCTATTTTACGTTAGTTCATGTAGGTTTAGAATTTTTAATTTATATATATATATATTTTTAATCACAGTTGGAACACAAAATGTGCCCGTTTTTAGCGTGTTTCAACCATGCGTCACATTTAAGAATTGTTATCTCAAAACCCCGTCATCAGATCAAATGCAAATTTTAACACAATATACATTAGAAAGTTGTATAACTGGTTTATTAATTTCAAAATTTTGTGTGTCCAAGAAACAAAGTTGTTATCATTTTTGTAAGGTAACTTTTTCTCGGTTCGGGGTGGTTGGAAAATATAGCTCTTGGTCGCGTTGTAATCCTTATACATCAAGAAGTTATGCTGTATGACTGTGAAATACGTAAATTAATTCACTTATTTTATATCGGTTTGTATTTGTTCGTGGAAATAAGGCATGATTCACCAGTCAACCGCTCCGGGGTAAGCTGTACAGCGTTGCTGAGATGGAGCCCATCACTGCCGAGCGAGGCGAGGTCGTATTTCCCCGTTCAAATATAAACCGATATAAAATAAGTGAATTAATTTACGTATTTTAAAGTCATACAGCATAACTTTTTGATGTATAAGAATTACAACGCGACCAAGGACTACATATTCCAACCACCCCAAGCCGAGAAAACGTTACCTTACACAAATGATAACAACTTTGTTTCTTGGACACGCAAACTTTTGAAATTAATAAACCAGTTATACAACATTCCAAAGTATATTGTGTTAAAATTTGGATTCGATCTGATGACGGGTTTGTGAGATAATAATTCTTTTATGTGACGCATGGTTGAAACACGCTTAAAAACGGGCACTTTTTGTGTTCCAACTGCGATAAAAATATTAAAATATAAACTAAAAATTCCAAACCTACATGAGCTCACGTAAAATAGAACGACGAAAATGATGATGTTATTGGAATTTATGTATGTCTATTGGTTACGTCACAAACAACCTTCAAACTCGAGTACACATAATACTTTGGTCGACAGTAGTTGTCTCTTGCAACTAGGTCTCTTGGACTTACGGTTTGAACCTGAGTAATTTTGTACGGTCGATAATTAGCTTTGCGGCCCTCTGAGCCGCTGAATATGACACGATGGTTTCTTTTCGCAATGAGTTTCTTGCAGACAATAATAATCGAGCAGTAATGCTCTCTAATTTCCCTTCTGTCCAAACGTGAAGTCTCCGTTTAATATTTTTATCAAATACTGACGCCATTATCCTGACCTTCGTCACAGCCTTCCAAACAGCATTGCCCTGACCTTCATCACAACCTTCCGAACAGCAGTCTTCGAAGGCTCTGCGAGTAACACTACGGGCTAACTGTTAATAAAAGTACAGCAAATTAAAATTCTTTTTTGTGTAGTGAACCTTGCAGCCATACTTGTGTGCGGCTCGATAAAAACTAACCATTCCCCACTGTTCGTAGCTGTTGCAGCATGCACACCTAATGGTCTGTATCTGTCGTCGCCTGCACTTAAAAGATTGGCTTGCCACTCCAGGCAGCCGGAATAATTGTGTGTGGCTCAGACGAAATGCACAAAATATACATAAGGCCTAGATTCCCAGCTGACTATTGACAGTAGTCAACATTCCTCAAATCTTCAATTTAAATCTTTTGAAAATTACAGCGTAACAATATGTAGCTAATCCTGTACCACCCAATGTGTTTACTGTAGTTATTCAAAGCATGGATCTTAGGCTGTTTCATGTTCAATTGTGGGGTATTTTAAATTAGAAAGAGTATAAATCAATTCCCCGTACTCTAGTGGAGCTAGAGAACAATATGCGGCAGCAGATATCACCCCACATCAAAAGGGAATTATAACGTGTAAACGCTAAATTACACAATTCAACGCCTGTCTGTCAGCTGAAGAACATTTTCAGGATCTCCTGCGAAAAGGTAAGTTCTTTAATCACGATTTGCAGGATGAAAATACCATAAAGTGCTATGTTACGGTTTATAACTGCGCGCAATTTGCGAGCCGTGTTCTGTTGGCTAACGGAAGGTGTGCGTCCCTGGTAGCTGGCCGAATGCCACACTTCAGGAAAAGTATCTCCCTGTACTACATTAATATCACTTCTTGCCACCATAAGTTGTCTTAAAATGTTCACATTTAAGTTAATATGACCTTGGGTTTACTACACAAGAATGATTCCTTGCTTCTGTTTTCTAGTGTGTCTGAATTAGCATATGTTTCTTGAAACATACAGTTTGGGGGAATTCGGATTCACTTGCCGCTATGGATTTACAAGTGTGTCTTTAAATGGTCTCCCCATTTAACCTTGGATTTAAATACGCTACATGAATTACGCCTTTCGCCGCTACGGATTTGCTTGTGTTCCACTAAAGATGTTCATACGGTAAATTTGGCTATGCTTTTTTCGCCACTATGGACTCGCATGTGTTTGTTCAAACTTCGTCTCATGGTAAACTTGGATTCACATACGCTGCAAGAAAATGGCATCTTGCCGCTATGGACGACCATGTGTTTGTTCAAACTTATTCTCTGTGTAAACATGGAATCACACACGCAGCAGGAAAAGGGCATCTCGCCGCTATGGATGAGCATGTGTGTCTTCACATTTCCCCACGATGTAAACTTGGATTCACTTACTCCGCATGAAAACGGCCTTGCGCCGCTATGGATGAGCATGTGTTTCTGCACACCTCCTCTCGTGTTAAACTTGGATTCACATACGCTGCATGGAAAACACTTCTCGCCGCTATCGATGAGCATATGGTTCCTTAAACTTGTTCCTTGGGCAAACTTCGATTCACATTCGCTGCATGGATACGGCTTCTTTCCGCTATGAACGATCATGTGTGTCTTCAACTATCCTCTCGTAGTAAACGTGTATCCACATACGCTACAAGAAAAAGGCTTTTCGCTGCTATGGATGAGCATATGGGACTTCAAATTTACTCTCTGGGTAAACTTGGAATCACATACGCCGCATGAAAATGGCATCTGGCCACTATGGACGAGTATGTGGTTCTTCAAACTTCCTCCACGGGTGATCCTCGATTCAAATACGCTACAAGAAAAGGGCATCTCGCCGTTATGGATGCGCATATGTATTCGCATATATCCTCCCTGGGTAAACTTCGATTCACATACGCTACAAGGAAAGGGCTTCTCGCTGCTGTGGATGAGCATGTGTGTCTTCATATTTCCCATCGATGTAAACTTAGATTCACATACGCTACACGAATATGCCTTTTTACAGGTAGGACTAGCAATGGCTGACTTAAATTTTTGTTTGGTAGTACATATTCCTCTAGATGCGCTATTAGCATATTTTCTTACGCTATTACCAAATCGGAAAATCTTCCTTACAGCATGATCCGATGTATCTGGACTTAAGAGCCTGAAATAATTAGTAGTACCAGTTTAAAGTCCGCTACATCATCTCGGAGAAGAATAGTAGGATTTTAGAGATCTAAGAAGTAAAAATATAATTGGGACGACTTTCTTTAATACCGTTACCAGAAAACGTCTTAAGGAAGTACCGGTAACTGATTTCGTTTCCACTCATCAATAAAATGTTGAACACACAGGTGTGTCTTGTCGGAGATTTTGGATTCATAGCTCTGACAGCATGAGTGTATTTGGATCGTATCTTAGGCACCAATATCTTCCGATGAAAAGTCGTTAGATTTTCTACATGCTGAGTGCCACAAAGGACAAGGTGCTCATTCCTCCACCCCCTGCAACACTGCTTGGCCTTCGCCAATGTTCATGAAAATGAGTCTATTCTTAAGAATAATTGGGTGAGATTTCACAGAGGCGGCTAAATTGATGAGTGACAAGGATACAATATCGTTGTTATTTTTGTTGTTTCAGTTATCAGTAATTAGATGCTTTTAATGCAGCCCTTCATGTCTCCTAATCTTGATGCTATCAATTCATTCCTCTGTACAAAACCTCCACACCCTACATCCGATGCAATGTACATAATTCCGCTACCATGCCGAGACGTCTTCCTACGGAAGATATAACCTGCAGGCTAGGAGATTCTATCCGTCCACTACCAGCCTTCGAAGCAGAATAAATTAGAAAAGAGACCTCTAAGGACATCAAACTGGCCAGGCCCGTAGATCAGACCCAGGTTATAAGGCGATCCCAAGGAACCCCAAAACCAAAATAGAGAAGACGAAAATACGTCTAATTAACGAGTCATTATTACAAAAGAGACCTAAAAATCCCTAGAACCTCGCTTCTCAAGAACGTTCTACGGCCTACCCAAAATACACAAGACTGGTGTGCCTCTGAGAGAAATATTTAGCGCCATAGCGTCCCCAACTTACGCTCTTGCTAAATATTGGAATCGGGTCCTGGATCCATTATGCCCTCCGCAACCCTCTCACTTCTGAAATTCCCAACGCATCACAGATATCATAGCGAGTATAAACTTCAGTTACGGTGATCTACTGGCAAGGCTCGATGTGGAGTCCTTATTTACCAAGATTCCTGTACCTGACGCCACACAGATAATCAGGTAATCTACAATAAGCAGATGTTTCAACATATGGAGGGAGCAGCCATGGGACCCCCCTTCTCTCCATTATTAGCCAACATTTTCATGGCAAATTCGAGGAAGAAGCTGTAAAGGAGAGCGCACTGAAACTTCTGTGTGCGTTCATATACGAAAACGAGATATTTAGCCTATTTTCACATACGAAAAAATACACTTTTGAGATAACATTTTCTCCGTGGGTCTGTCTGTGTGTGCGCGTATGTGTGTGTGTGTCCCTAATAACATCTGAGCTTCGAATTTTGTAACGTCTAACCAATCCAACATGGCGGCTGTGCGAAATATTTCGCCTGCATTCAATATCTCCGAAACTCATACCGATAACATCCTGGATTTTTTACGGCGATAAAGAGAACTACTAGAAGTTCACCTACGTGACCTTTTAAACCTGGTAACTACAAAACCAACATGGCGTCCAAGCGAAGTTGCGACTTGAAAATAGACGTTTCTGGTGATTTAACGACCAAATGCAATGCGAAATGGTACAGTATAAGTGTAAACACATTGTAATGCACCGATATCTAACTTCGTTCAATTGGTACCATAACCTCAAGATAGCAGCTATGTGAAATATTTTACCGGCATTCTATATCTCTGAAACTATTTCCGGTACCACCCTGAAATATTGAACGGAGATAAAGGGCACTACTGGAAGTTCATCTATATGACTTTCAAAAACCGGTTAACTACAAAACGAACATGGCGGCCAAGCGAAGTTGAAAGTTTTAAATAGACCTTACTCGCGCTTTAATGATCCAAACGGAATGAAACATGTTGCAGGAAATGTTTATACACGTTGAAATGCACTTGTATCTAATTTAGTTCAATTGTTTTCATAACCTCAAGATAGCAGCTTTGCGAATTTTAAAATATTTTTTAATTTTTTTGTTTCGTAATCATGCGATCGAAGTGAAAGTTTGAATAATGAACCTACGCAAAAATTTTCTTTAATATTACATGATTCTATGGCCTATACATATAACAATCCAACATGGCGGCCATCTGAAATATTTGGAAGGCTCTGAATATCTACGAATCTATTATAGCAATCAAATTGAATTTTTTATGTTCATGCGGTCTGTGAACATAATTTCACCTACAGGACTTCAATAAGCTGGTGATCACACATCCAACATGGCGGCGACTCAAAGTATAAATATTCACATGGTCGTATCTCGCAATTTAACCATCCAAGTACAGCGACACTTGGTACAGTAAATCTTTATACAAATGTTAATCCATTGGCATCTAATTTTTTTCAATTGTTTCAATAACCAAAAGATGGCAGCTGTGCGACATTTTAAAATCTAATCATGGGATTGAAGTTTCACTGTTACACGTACACAATAATATTCGTGTAACAGTACATAACTCTAGCACCTACATATATGAAAATCCAACATGGCGACCATCCGAAATATTTAATCAGTTCTCAATATCTACGAATCTATTTCAGCAATAAAACTGAAATTTTGTATGTTGATAGTGGCAATTAACGTAAGTAGGATATATGAAAATAGGCTTTAGTTCTTCACAGAACTACTTGTTTGATTTGGGAATATGGACGCAAGTCACTTCAGGACTTCCTAGTCTTCATGTGCTCCAGACATCTGAGCATCAAATTTACAATGGAAGTAGATGAAAATAATCCACTGGCCTTAGTAGACGTTCTGGTCTATAACCGAACAGACAACACGCTCGGACACAGGGGCTATAGGAAAGGCATTCATTCAGATAGGTACCTACATGCAAACTCAAGCCATCCTCCGTCGCAGAGGGACATGGTAGCTAGGACACTCCTCACTAGAGCCAACAGCATTTGCGATAAGGATGTTGAGAAAGAACGAGTTTGGAATACGCTCCTAGCTAATGGATACACACTGGACAGAGGCTCATACGGAATGAAGAACAAAGTCGAAGAACTCCTGAAAAAACGAAGATCGACCCCACCATGAATCCTTTATGTCTAATATAAATAAGGGGTGACAAATAGAATCGTCAAGTAGCTAAGGAAACACAACGTGACGACGGTTAAGCAACCACTGAACAAGTTGTCACAAGAGATAAAGTAGCCGAAACCAGGACGCAGAAGTTTACCAAGCGCTTTGTTCCTGTGGAGAATTATTCATCCGGTATACAAAAAGTCCCATTTCCATTAGGATATCAAAGTACATTCGAGACAAACAACAAATAAACTACAGATCAGCAATAGTTGAACATAATGAGAGGATAACAAAATAGACATTAGAGACCTTGAAGAATCCTATAATTTCAATCGCGATGACAGATTCAGGCTTAGCAATACATAGAGAGTGCTCTAAGCGCTAGGGCTCTGGCCAATCAGGGAGCAGCATGAGGTAAATGCCTATCAAACAGTGCCTGACTGACAACTAACTGTTAAACTCAGCAATGTTTCTAGGTTTATGCCATGTCTTTTGTGGTGTTTCGTCCAGGAACATTAAGCTTGCTCATCAGCGGGCTCTTGGTGTTCCACGCCCGGACCCCCACAGGGACCTCTCCCTTCTCCAACACTCCCCGGATGCTGTCGCCCTTGATGAGACCTTTCTTCTTCCTTCCCAAGAGCTACACCTACCTCCGTACACTGCCTACCGTGCTGATCATCCACATTTCGCAGCTCGAGGAGGTGTGGCTGTTGGATTCCATCGGAATCTTACTGTCACTCAGCATCACTATAATTTCCCTCACCATTTCTCCGAGGATTTGATTTTAAAAGTGTTTGCCCCGTCCAAAACTTTTACCATAGTTACTCTCTATATCCCCCTCATACCCCTCCGCTTAATCACTTTCTCACGTAAATTATCCACACCTTCTTGTCACCGATATTAATATTAATTCTTATTCTGTCCCCTCCCCAACTTGCCCCATCTTCAACCCTACTCCCGATCTTCTTCTGATGTCTCCCACGCTTTGTGTTACTCCCATCGTCCTTTCATTGGCAGTGATCATGTACCGGCACTTATCACCATCCCCAATATCTTCCCCCATTCCACTACCCCACACCGACCTTCCCCTTCCCGCTGCTTTAGCCAAACCGATTAGCCCGCTTACCGCGCTACCTTCACCTCACTTCCCAATGATCCTACCCCTCCTATTTCTCTTCCTAACCATCATGCCCATGTTACTGTAACTGCTATTCTCACCACTGATCGTCTCCATAACCCTCGTCGCTCATTCCATTCTACCGAACCTCCTATCCTACCAAAAGCCCTTCGTCTCCTCCAACTCGCTCGTGATTACTATCGCTCCTATGTTCACACCCGTGATCCCGATTATCTTCGCCAATATCGTGTCCACCTCCACCATGCAAAATCTTTCATCAAAGCCATTAAACGGTCCTATTGGAACAAATGCCAACGGCCTAGCCGTGTTGAAACACCGGATCCCATGAGAACACCGCAGTTGATCAACATTGGGTGCAGTCGGAACTTGGATGGTATGCCGGTTCTAGGCACTGCGCGTTGTTGGCCAACATAAGGAGGAGCGGAAAGGCATTGGCCACCCTACCGCAAGTAAACTCCGGCTGGGGATAGCCTCTTCGGAGCCTCGGACCTGCCGTCCGGCAGATTACCAATTATTTGTTTATAATTTTATTGGAACAATGCCTGTACCAAAGTCTCCCAAACACCCGATCCTTCTCAATTCCAGCCCACCATTTGTCGTCTCACCAAAACCCAACCCCCTCGACCCCCTAACCAACTGTCGTCCCTACCACTGATCTTGCAAAAGCCGACCTCTTTGCCGCTCATTTGAATACCGTATTCTCCCCAGTCAATTTATTCACCCCGACTCCGCTGTTCTCCACCACCAAAATGCATCAGTAGTGATTATTAGAGAGTTCTGGCACCTCCTCCTCCGCACTCTCCGCACAAGATGGCGACCACCTTGTATGTCGTGAACCAGTATGGCTAGAGACTTATATGAGGTGTCAAATTACGCAGGCGGACACCCCCTTCCCTTTGGACAACTTATTTCCACCCCAATTTAACCCATACCCCTACTAGCGGGTAAAATAGCAATTTTTTTGGTAAATGTGGCTTTCCATGTGCAACATGCATGAGGTCCGATACCAGTATGAAATAAAACGTTGTTCCACATGAAAAACATGTATAGTCCTGGATGCCACTATGATTTACCATTTTTGTTTTTTGTTTTTACGCATGCACACTTGTTCTTTTTGTAAGAAAGCTATTTGAATAATAATTTATAGATAAGTTATTTAAAAAACAATAACCAAAAGACCCAAAACTAATAGGTCATTGGCTTTTTAATATCTAATGAACCAATAAGGCTAGGGACTTGTATGAGGGGTCGTTGGACTTGGGGTGACGCCCTGTTTTTTTATGTATTATTCATTTTTGTCAAAAGGGCCTAACTACACTTTTGTTAATATCTCTCTAACTAATATTCAGAGAGAATGAAATGAGGTGTCATAGGACTTAGGATGGTCAACCCTTTCCCATGGTCAATGAATTTACCCAAAATACCCAATACATCAAGGTCATCGACCTGAGATTTTATAAACTAATAATCGGTTACGGACATGTGTGATGCTTACCGTGAGTGATGAAACATAGCTAGGTAGGGAAATAATTATTGTAGGCTACATGTATGGTGACAGACAAGTATTTCACCATTGGAACTTGTTTTCAGATCAAACTTCAGTACAGAGAGAGTATAGGATGCAGGCATGGATTATTAAATGACAAACGGTGTACACAAAATCTGATTTACTGATTCAAGAATTATGAGTAGACTATCTTTAATTGATTGGTTAAAGAGGATAGCTAAAACACAAAATGGTGACTACATCGAACTAAACTGAACAAAGCTGAATCAAATCTAACTAAACCGAAATATACCGAACCAAACCTAATAGAAAATAAGCCAAGGGTTTAAGTGTAAAACTTGTGGGTGGATGTGGTCATTGGTGATGTCGAAAAAGGAAAGGGATAACGCTCTACCTATAGAGGGTAAGGTAAAGCTAGTGCATGGTGCTAATGCACACAACCAAGTACATGAACCACACACAACTATCATATGCTGTTTTTATGGGTTGACTGTTACAATTTGCACATTGCTTACTGGGACGAGATGGTCGCTACACACAACAAGCTTTAAGTGAGGCTCATAATCTGTACACACACACTCGCTTGTTCTAAACTAAACTGTCTTGCTGGCAGTGCTCACACAGAAAGCAAAAGATAGAAATGCTTAGCTAACAGAAATACAATTATTTTCGGTTGTCTAATGTTAACAGCTAACCATTTTGTGCTACAGTGGCGAGCACATGTGCCTCTTGCACTGGAGATCTTAACTCGATTTCCTACTGTGAGGCCTAGAACGAATCAAACTAAGAAAGAAGGACATGGTGGCGCAGTGGTTAAGCTGTTGGCCTTTCACTAAAGAAGACTAGGGTTTGATTTCAGGTTAATGTGCATGTGTCTTATATATATATATATAAAAGGATGTTCGTTTGTTGGTCTTTTATGCGTTCATTAACCATTCATCCGATTGCGATCAAATTTTGGTGAGTTGTTGTGCACACTTCCGAAATCGTTATAGGCATAGTCAATCCAATTTACAATAGATAGCGCGCGAGTAGCATAACACATGAGTGTTGTCGATGCGTTCATATAGTCTACAATTCATCCGATGGCGACCAAATTTGGTGGGTTGTTTAGCACACTTCCGTGATGGTTATAGGTATAGTTAATCTAATTTACAATAGATAGCGCGCGTGTAGTTTAAAAAAATGAGTGTTGGCTATGAGATCATACACAATTCATCCGATTGCGATCAAATGTTGGTGAGTTGTTGTGCATACTTCCGAGAAAGTTATAGGCATAGTAAGTCCAATTTATGATAGATGGCGCGCGAGTTGCTTCAACAAAATGGAGTGCGATTCGTTTAAACAAAGACCACCTGCGTACATATACGATTCATCCCATTGCGATTAAGCTTGAGTGAGATGTTGTGTACACTCCAGGGAAGGTTTCTGCCTAAGAAAATCCATTTTACAATAGGTAACGCAAGAGCAGATTCAACAGATAAGCGACGATGCATGAAACGTTTCAACTAAGTACCGTATGCGTTCATACCATTCATCCGATAGCGATGAAACTTGGGTGAGATGTTGTGTATACATCAGGGAAGGTTTCTGGCTTAGATCATCCACTTTTAATAGGTAGCGCACGAGTTGATTCAACATATGAGCGACAACGCGCAAAGATTTTCAACAAAGTCCCATATGCGCTCATATACCATTCGGGCGAAAGCGATGAAACTTGGGTGAGTCTTTGTGTACACTCCAGGGAAGGTTTCTGGCTTAGTACTGTACCCGATACCTATTTTAGGCTATCGGCTACGCCAGCAGACATTATGCTGTAGTTGAGGTTTTGAGAAGCAATAAGAAAAGATTGCGCACCGATCGCGTCAAGAAGAAAGCCAAGATGACGTAGCAGGTCTAGAATCAAGGAGGCATTGAAATCAGTAAGAAGATAGAATTATGAATGGAGAAGTGAAGCTTTATTGAAACATATATGGGATTATAGCAATTAAAACAACTTAGAAGAGGATATATAACATGCATTATATGTGGAAATAATTTTATGGAAATAAGTTATTGTATAACAGGACAGCCGAGAGGATTCGGGTTCGAGACTATGTTCATGACGCAGGAACACTGTGGTGGGGAGAATGAGCCACGTGCCGCGCCGAGCACAAAAAGCCGAGACACAGGACTAGCAAGTTAGTTGAGCCCAGGAAGAGGGGCAGTTCAGAGCAGCTCTATAGCACAAGCGGGGCGCATTGAAGGTCACGCAGCATACGTAAACCGTCACAGCAGGAGTGTAGGCGACATTTCTCGTATCGCCGAGCAGCGAAGGCCGAGCGGGTCATCGATCCACGCGAGCTGGCCGAGGAGACAATTGTAGGCAGCCGGGGTATTTCAAAATCACACTGCTCGTATTTGAAGACTTTATTTCAAGCTTCATTTCGACGCTGTTCAAACACAGGCTTTTACGAATAACCTTATAACCATGCTGGTATATAATACATTCAAAGCAACTTTTACTATTCCAAGTAAACTGAATGTTTAGCATAGGCTCTGATGAACATTATATCGTGCATTTATAAGATTTATATCTTATACAATTTTCATGATTTACCTATTACGAACAGATACAGGGTGTATCGCAATCTTGAACACTATCAAGTAAAATTTTATTTTACTCAAGTGGGACTTTGCAGTAAGTTGAGATTGGACTTACAATTCTCAAACTAAACATTTATAGGAACAGTGGCGTATATTAGAAGAAGAGTAAGGGGGTCCGCTGTTTTCATGAACTTTTCGAGAAGGAGTTGGACAATATCCGCTATGGGTAATCCGAGGTTCAACATGACCGAGTAAACGTGAATAGAGACAAGATGGCACCACAGAGCGATGGATTCGATTCCTGACGAGAGGAGTCCAACAGCTGATTCGCTTGGGATTTCGAAGGAAATCGTCATTTCATGGATGAAATGATATTCACGCCGATCTTACGAGAAATTCTTATGTAGGGAAAACCGACGATCTTGGAAATTATATTGCAACTGATAATGAAAGGTATTGTAAGAGTTCTAACTACCTGATTCGATTATTTTCATGAATACTGGGCACACATGTATATTTTTTCTAATAGGAGTGATTTGATTATTAAGACATGGTTTGAATTTATATACTTCGAATTTGCTAGAATATGGAGTGACCATATGATATGGCAGGCATCATTATACGATATTCTCACCATTGATTGGCTTTATTAAGAAGATGTTTGATCTTTTAGACATTTTTCCAGCTAGGATATTTTTCATGAATAGTTTTTTTTGTGTAACGAGTATTTCGAACTCGTGATCTGCAATTGATTATCAGAAATTACTTCGTGAGTTCATTGCATACTAGCGAGTGTGTATTATTCATCAGTAGGGATTTTTTCCATTGGATTGTTTGGAGATATTAAGAAGTTATTCACTTTAGTGAATGAACATCGCTTTTATATGACAACTAGAAACTTGTTGATTCCTTTCTGGTACATTCACTCATATAGCCTACGAGGTGGGGTCCTTCGTATTTATACGATTGTATGGTGGTTACTCACCTTACCCATCGTTTAGGGAACTATCATCCAAGTCGACGGGGCGAGGTCCTTCGTATTTATACGATTGTACGGTGGTTACACATCTTACTCGCCATTGAGGGACTCATTTTTATCATCCGAATGTACACGAGATGTAAGTGAATTAAACAAGGAACTACTAGTCACATATCAGTCGAAATTTTGTTAAATAAAGTAACGATAAATGTCAACAGGATTGCATTTAGTAATTCTTGTTTGCCAATCCAATATTTTGTTGCTATACTCTTTTGAGAGTAATTTCAGTTTAACAGATATTACAGCTGATGCTTTGATGATTTTTATAATTGTGTTTGATACCTTTGAGAAGGATTTAAAGTAATTGAATCTTGTAAGATTAATCATTAATGGTCATAATTATTTGAAGGCAGATCAGTATTGCAGATTTTGATGTGAGAGATTATAACACATTGGTGTTTTTCTGCGATGTGAATTATTGAAGCTTGTGAAAGAGAATTTATGCTATTTGAAAGCAGATATTAAATTACTGAAGTAATATTTTTCCAATTGTTTAAGAAGTTGTCTAGATGTGATCAGAGTAATTACAGTCATTGGAGATTATGTGCGTTAATAATTTGAAGCCATTTATATATTTTTTGTAGATCATGCAACATGGTTAAGTGGAGTTTGTGATAGGCATTTTGTGGAATTTGCCATGTGATAGTTGCAACGTTGATAATGTATTTTGAAGCAGACATGAGGTCGTCGTACCCAGTCTAGCGTTATTGTTGAGATTCATGCTGTATGTGCTGAATATTTATGGAGTTTTTGGAGTAATTCTTATATTCAAATGTGATATTTGAAATATTGAAGAAATGTAATGTCGTTGTGGATAGTTAGATCCAACGTGATGTCGTGGAGACAATAATATTTTTTGGCATGATAATTAAATACGAGATATAACTTGGAAGTAATAAAACTGTAAGACAACGTTCTATAAACCTTATTAAACAATTTGTTAGGAAATTAAACAAATAAATGAAGTTGATAATACAAGATTTTCTGAAAAATAATAATTAATGAAATAATAATCTGAGATTTAAGCATATTAACGATCTGACCTAATGAAATAAAAATCAGAATGACTAGATGAAATAATAGAATCTAAATAACCAGATGATTGAAATTTAAATAAGTTGATAAATTAAATTTTGAAATAAATCGATGAATTAAATAAGTGGATGAATTAAAGATTGGATAATTAAACTGATTGAAATAAATTAATAGACGATTGTAATGATGATGAATAACTGAATTAGAAGGTGATAATTAATTAAAGAAGCTGATGATTAATGAATTTATATGGAATTAAATAAATTTAATTGAGAGATAATGTGAAGGAATTGCAACTTGAATTGTGAATTTAAATGATGTAATGGTGATGAATTAACGATTCTGACAGGAATATTTAGAATTTTGAAGAGAGAATTAATGTGAGAAATATTTAATTTTGATAATAACGATGATGATGACCAAATGATAATTTGAATTTTCAGTAATTCACAGATAAGTGATTGAATGACGATGTAAATAGTGTAAATTAATTATTCAATGTTTAGGAACATTTGATTAACATGTTCTACGTTCAAATTATACCATGCAAACCATAATTTATGTGATATTTAATATGAGTGATTATTATATGTGTATGTTTAGGCAGATTAATTACGTAATTAAATCCACATTGATGTTAAATTAAAGAGAATTAGGTCTCAGGTTTCACAAATGTCAGTGACGAAATACATAGTGCTACAGTGATCCTGAGGAACCAAGAGAACTTTATAAATTTTCCTTGTTATGTGGATTAAGATAATTTTGCAGTAGAAAGGAGGTGGTTCGATTTTTGGACAATGACAATTTAACTTTGCATTCGACCATACTCTTAGGTAGGAATTATATTTAGAATGTCTGTCTGACTTTCAAAGTAAAATAAATTTGTTTTTATCTTAGTTGTGATCTGATGATGGTGTGATGTTCCTTTTTCTTTCCTTGTCTTGAGTAAGGCTTATCCGGAAAGGAAGTGGTTTGCTAGGAATTCAGTTGATGGCGCCCATTTATATTTGAATTATTTTTATTAACTTAAGCCCGTAACGACCCTAGAGATACTTTGTCTCGTGATACCCACTGCTTTTTCGAGAACTCAGCTGAATTTCCGACACATTCCTTATTTGACTAGAGGTTCATTTAACTCCGCTCTGTCCTGGAACTCCAGGGATGTGATGTTATAGCAGATGGGTCATCGCATCCCCAGGACGAACGGGTACAGAGAGAGAGGGAGAATTGGCTTTATCCAACTAGTGGGGCTTTTCGATTTTGTTAATTCTATGGAATCACATCAGATTTAGATTACTGAGAGATTGATCTCAAGTTCATTTAAGTGTGTTACAAAATTTATTGAACTTAGTCAGACAATGTACTTGTGTGCCCAATCCAGTGTTCATGTTAATCGTATTAGTATAATATCATGTTAGTTATAAGATATTTTTCCCTATACCCAAGTGAATGCAGGAATTGAGACATTGTGATGTGTTGTTGTCTAACGTCTCTATATAATTCTATATTGAAAATATAAGTATGTTGCCAGAGGATTTAGCGAAGGTGTTAGGAGAGTTACAGACGGGTATGTCTGGAATTGCAGAAACTATTTCTAAGATGGAAACGGAAGTTAAAGAACAAATTAATAATTCAGAAGCTAGATTAGAAGCTAAATGTAAAGAGAATGTAAAATCATTACAATCTAGTACTGAAGATAATTTAAAATTATTAGAGACTAGGCTACAGTCAAATAGTGAAGCTAACTTAAAGGACAATTTTAAGTCATTAGAAGCTAGATTACAGACTAATACTGAAAGTCATTTAAAAGCTAGTGAAGCCATCTTGAAAGATAACTTTAAATCGTTGGAAGAGAAATTACAGTCTCGTAGTGAAGAAACTAACATTGAATTAGAAAATAAGTTAACCAGATTAGAGAATAGTTTAACTTTAAAGAATAATGAGATGCTGAAAACTTTACAATTAGACATAATTGCAGTAAACATGAAAGGAGAGGAAAATGTTCAAATATTAAGGAAAAATATTATTGAGTTAGAAAGTAGAGGAGAAGAAAATATTTTGACTTTAAGAACAGATGTTATGACCATACAGAAAGACATTAAGTCAGATGTATCGAAGTTGAGATTCGACATCGATGGTTTAGTGGCAGATGTAGGAAAAATTCAAGATTGGTCTACCGAAGTATCATTCGAGACTAAGATTAAGGGTCTAGAAACAAATCTAGGTAACGAAATAAAAGATTTAAAGACAATAATTGGGACCATTAAAGAGGAAGTCTTGGGAGAGGTCAATTCTAATTTAAAGTCATTGGAAAATCAATTGCAGAAGGATATTAGGAAGATAGACGACGATATAGAGCAAAACGTTAACGAAAACTTTGCTTTATTTAAAAATAGAGTCGGAGCAATCGTGGAAGAACGGTATAATGAGGTCGATGCCGAAGCAAAAGAGAAACGTGACGGGTTAGATGAAAAATTAATCGCAGGTATGGCAAACTTAGAAGCTAGGTTTACGGAAAGCAAAGAATCAATGAAGATAGATTCAACTCTATTTAGAACAGATGTTGATCTGTTGAAAGAACAAGTCGCGTTAGTAAAGAACACGTGCGAATGAAAAATTGACAAGTTGAGGAACGATCTAGACGAAAGTAACAAGACGCAGGATGTTACATCGTTAGATGAGTTGAAGACGCAGATGAAGAGATTAGCGGAAGACAGGATGACTAAACTAGAATCCATAGTTAACAGTTTTACCAGTCAGAATGTAACATCGGGGGAAACATTGACAAATCAAACAGCGATAGACCGCAGTATGACGAATCAAGAACCGAGCATGGTAGAAGACCGTCAAATGCAACCGAATGTGACATTCGAAAGGGTCAGTTCAACCCCTCAGGAAAACCCAAGTTCGAATAGGAGTACGTTAGGTCCAAGCGAACGATACTCAGGTCCAGTCACTATTATAAGGAACCTAGATGACAAACCGAGAAAGTTTTCGGGAAATACAGGTGTTACACCAGTAGAATTTCTGCGAGATATTCGAGACTACATGGCGGAACACAGGGTAGCCAAAGAAAGAGAGCTAAGGATAGTAGAACGCGCCTTAGATGGATCTGCACTTACGTGGTTTAGAGCGTTCAGAAGCAATTTTGCGAACATGGAGCAATTTGCCATGGCTTTCTTGAGGAGATTCTGGAGTGCCGAGGATCAACTCAACGTAAGAGCGGAGATGTACTCTAAACGCTATTCTACGTCACATCCGACGCATTACGCCAACTATTTCACGTCACAGCTGGCTAAATTACAGTTCCTTATTCCTCCATTGCCAGAAGAAGAGCTTTTCAAGCTATAGCGCGACAGTTACCGATAGAGGTACAGCGATCTCTGATAGCATCAGGAGCCAATACGCTGGAACATTATGACGATATTTTGCGGCGGTTGGATTATACAAGCGCACAGGTTACACCTAGAAGTAATAGAAACGACAACAGGAACACGCAAGAAGTAAATGCGGTAGTCGTGGACAATGCAGCTCAAACGGACAGAAGGGATTCCTGGGAAAACCGACGGAACGATGGGAATCGAGGAAACATCCGTAACGCAAGAGGAAATGATCGATATAGAGGACCATATGAAAGGCCATACGATCAAGAAGCGAGAGATAGCCGGTATAGGAATTATAACCAAAATTCCAGGTATCAGGACAGGAATCGGTATAATAACAGATATCGGGGAAGGAATAACTGGAACCAAGGTCAACAGTTTAATGAAAACGACCGACAGGATGGCCGAAGAAACGATCCTAACGACAGAAGGGAAAATCGTGGACATGAGAGGTCGAGACAAGAGGATAGACAGCCTAGTGCACCACTCGAGGAGACAGTGAGAGATGTCAATCGAGCAAGCACAAGTGAAGACAGAAGAAATAAACGTCAGAATAACACGGAATCGAGATGTTAATCATTGGAAGTCATCGTTATAGAGAGTCAGAAAGTACCATCATGCTGAGTAAGGGAATTGTAGAGCTATCGTGTACATGTAATATATAGAATGCCTGAGAGTGTATTTTTTTTTCTCAATCCTGATAAAAAAAAGGAGATGTACGGGAGAGATGTACCCGATACCTATTTTAGGCTATCGGCTACGCCAGCAGACATTAAGCTGTAGTTGAGGTTTTGAGAAGCAATAAGAAAAGATTGCGCACCGATCGCGTCAAGAAGAAAGCCAAGATGACGTAGCAGGTCTAGAATCAAGGAGGCATTGAAATCTGTAAGAAGATAGAATTATGAATGGAGAAGTGAAGCTTTATTGAAACATTATGGGATTATAGCAATTAAAACAACTTAGAAGAGGATATATAACATGCATTATATGTGGAAATAATTTTATGGAAATAAGTTATTGTATAACAGGACAGCCGAGAGGATTCGGGTTCGAGACTATGTTCATGACGCAGGAACACTGTGGTGGGGAGAATGAGCCACGTGCCGCGCCGAGCACAAAAAGCCGAGACACAGGACTAGCAAGTTAGTTGAGCCCAGGAAGAGGGGCAGTTCAGAGCAGCTCTATAGCACAAGCGGGGCGCATTGAAGGTCACGCAGCATACGTAAACCGTCACAACAGGAGTGTAGGCGACATTTCTCGTATCGCCGAGCAGCGAAGGCCGAGCGGGTCATCGATCCACGCGAGCTGGCCGAGGAGACAATTGTAGGCAGCCGGGGTATTTCAAAATCACACTGCTCGTATTTGAAGACTTTATTTCAAGCTTCATTTCGACGCTGTTCAAACACAGGCTTTTACGAATAACCTTATAACCATGCTGGTATATAATACATTCAAAGCAACTTTTACTATTCCAAGTAAACTGAATGTTTAGCATAGGCTCTGATGAACATTATATCGTGCATTTATAAGATTTATATCTTATACAATTTTCATGATTTACCTATTACGAACAGATACAGGGTGTATCGCAATCTTGAACACTATCAAGTAAAATTTTATTTTACTCAAGTGGGACTTTGCAGTAAGTTGAGATTGGACTTACAATTCTCAAACTAAACATTTATAGGAACAGTGGCGTATATTAGAAGAAGAGTAAGGGGGTCCGCTGTTTTCATGAACTTTTCGAGAAGGAGTTGGACAATATCCGCTATGGGTAATCCGAGGTTCAACATGACCGAGTAAACGTGAATAGAGACAAGATGGCACCACAGAGCGATGGATTCGATTCCTGACGAGAGGAGTCCAACAGCTGATTCGCTTGGGATTTCGAAGGAAATCGTCATTTCATGGATGAAATGATATTCACGCCGATCTTACGAGAAATTCTTATGTAGGGAAAATCGACGATCTTGGAAATTATATTGCAACTGATAATGAAAGGTATTGTAAGAGTTCTAACTACCTGATTCGATTATTTTCATGAATACTGGGCACACATGTATATTTTTTCTAATAGGAGTGATTTGATTATTAAGACATGGTTTGAATTTATATACTTCGAATTTGCTAGAATATGGAGTGACCATATGATATGGCAGGCATCATTATACGATATTCTCACCATTGATTGGCTTTATTAAGAAGATGTTTGATCTTTTAGACATTTTTCCAGCTAGGATATTTTTCATGAATAGTTTTTTTTGTGTAACGAGTATTTCGAACTCGTGATCTGCAATTGATTATCAGAAATTACTTCGTGAGTTCATTGCATACTAGCGAGTGTGTATTATTCATCAGTAGGGATTTTTTCCATTGGATTGTTTGGAGATATTAAGAAGTTATTCACTTTAGTGAATGAACATCGCTTTTATATGACAACTAGAAACTTGTTGATTCCTTTCTGGTACATTCACTCATATAGCCTACGAGGTGGGGTCCTTCGTATTTATACGATTGTATGGTGGTTACTCACCTTACCCATCGTTTAGGGAACTATCATCCAAGTCGACGGGGCGAGGTCCTTCGTATTTATACGATTGTACGGTGGTTACACATCTTACTCGCCATTGAGGGACTCATTTTTATCATCCGAATGTACACGAGATGTAAGTGAATTAAACAAGGAACTACTAGTCACATATCAGTCGAAATTTTGTTAAATAAAGTAACGATAAATGTCAACAGGATTGCATTTAGTAATTCTTGTTTGCCAATCCAATATTTTGTTGCTATACTCTTTTGAGAGTAATTTCAGTTTAACAGCTATTACAGCTGATGCTTTGATGATTTTTATAATTGTGTTTGATACCTTTGAGAAGGATTTAAAGTAATTGAATCTTGTAAGATTAATCATTAATGGTCATAATTATTTGAAGGCAGATCAGTATTGCAGATTTTGATGTGAGAGATTATAACACATTGGTGTTTTTCTGCGATGTGAATTATTGAAGCTTGTGAAAGAGAATTTATGCTATTTGAAAGCAGATATTAAATTACTGAAGTAATATTTTTCCAATTGTTTAAGAAGTTGTCTAGATGTGATCAGAGTAATTACAGTCATTGGAGATTATGTGCGTTAATAATTTGAAGCCATTTATATATTTTTTGTAGATCATGCAACATGGTTAAGTGGAGTTTGTGATAGGCATTTTGTGGAATTTGCCATGTGATAGTTGCAACGTTGATAATGTATTTTGAAGCAGACATGAGGTCGTCGTACCCAGTCTAGCGTTATTGTTGAGATTCATGTTGTATGTGCTGAATATTTATGGAGTTTTTGGAGTAATTCTTATATTCAAATGTGATATTTGAAATATTGAAGAAATGTAATGTCGTTGTGGATAGTTAGATCCAACGTGATGTCGTGGAGACAATAATATTTTTTGGCATGATAATTAAATACGAGATATAACTTGGAAGTGGTAAAACTGTAAGACAACGTTCTATAAACCTTATTAAACAATTTGTTAGGAAATTAAACAAATAAATGAAGTTGATAATACAAGATTTTCTGAAAAATAATAATTAATGAAATAATAATCTGAGATTTAAGCATATTAACGATCTGACCTAATGAAATAAAAATCAGAATGACTAGATGAAATAATAGAATCTAAATAACCAGATGATTGAAATTTAAATAAGTTGATAAATTAAATTTTGAAATAAATCGATGAATTAAATAAGTGGATGAATTAAAGATTGGATAATTAAACTGATTGAAATAAATTAATAGACGATTGTAATGATGATGAATAACTGAATTAGAAGGTGATAATTAATTAAAGAAGCTGATGATTAATGAATTTATATGGAATTAAATAAATTTAATTGAGAGATAATGTGAAGGAATTGCAACTTGAATTGTGAATTTAAATGATGTAATGGTGATGAATTAACGATTCTGACAGGAATATTTAGAATTTTGAAGTGAGAATTAATGTGAGAAATATTTAATTTTGATAATACCGATGATGATGACCAAATGATAATTTGAATTTTCAGTAATTCACAGATAAGTGATTGAATGACGATGTAAATAGTGTAAATTAATTATTCAATGTTTAGGAACATTTGATTAACATGTTCTACGTTCAAATTATACCATGCAAACCATAATTTATGTGATATTTAATATGAGTGATTATTATATGTGTATGTTTAGGCAGATTAATTACGTAATTAAATCCACATTGATGTTAAATTAAAGAGAATTAGGTCTCAGGTTTCACAAATGTCAGTGACGAAAGACATAGTGCTACAGTGATCCTGAGAAACCAAGAGAACTTTATAAATTTTCCTTGTTATGTGGATTAAGATAATTTTGCAGTAGAAAGGAGATGGTTCGATTTTTGGACAATGACAATTTAACTTTGCATTCGACCATACTCTTAGGTAGGAATTATATTTAAAATGTCTGTCTGACTTTCAAAGTAAAATAAATTTGTTTTTATCTTAGTTGTGATCTGATGATGGTGTGATGTTCCTTTTTCTTTCCTTGTCTTGAGTAAGGCTTATCCGGAAAGGAAGTGGTTTGCTAGGAATTCAGTTGATGGCGCCCATTTATATTTGAATTATTTTTATTAACTTAAGCCCGTAACGACCCTAGAGATACTTTGTCTCGTGATACCCACTGCTTTTTCGAGAACTCAGCTGAATTTCCGACACATTCCTTATTTGACTAGAGGTTCATTTAACTCCGCTCTGTCCTGGAACTCCAGGGATGTGATGTTATAGCAGATGGGTCATCGCATCCCCAGGACGAACGGGTACAGTACATGCATTTTACAATAGGTAGCGCACAATTTTATTTAATAAATGAGCGACGGCACGTGAATCGTTTCAACCAAGTACCGTATGCGTTCACATACCATTCATCCGATGGCGATGAAACTTTGGTGAATTGTTATGTGCATTCCAGGAAAGTTTTCTGGCTTAGGAAATAAATCCATTTTACAATAGGTAGCGCACGAGTAGATTAGACAAATGCGTGATGGTGCACGAATCGTTTCAACAAAGTCGCGTATGCGTACATAAACTATTAATTCGATTGCGATGAAACTTTGGTGGATTGTTGTGTACACTACAGGGAAGATGTCTGGCTTAGTACATGCATTTTACGATAGGTATCGCACAAGTAGAATAAAAAAATTAGCGATGGCACGTGAATCGTTTCAAAAGAGTCCCATATGCATTCATATACCATTCATCCGATAGCGACGAGACTTAGGTGAATCGTTGAGTACACTCCAGGAAAAGTTTCAGGCTTAGTAAATCTATTTTACAATAGCTAGCGTACGAGTAGATTCAACAAATGAGTGACGCCACGCGTATCGTTTAAACAAAATCATTTATGCGTTCATATGTCATTCATCTGATTGCGATGAATTGTTAATGAGTAGTTGTGTACACGCCTGGGAAGGTTTTCGACTTAATAAATCCATTTTACAATACGTAGTGTACGAGAAGATGCAACATATGAGTGACGACGCCCGAAGTGTTTCAACAAGATCCCGTATGCGTTCATATAACATTCATCGATTCCGATGAAACTTTGTTGAGTTGTTGTGTACACTTACGTGAAGGCTTCTAACTTAGTAAATCCATTTCACAGTAGGTAGCACAAGAATAAATTTTAAAAATGAGTGAGTGCGCACGATTCGTTTAAAAAAAATCCCTATGCGTTCATATCCCCTTCATTCGATTGCGATGAAACTTCGGTGAAATGTTGTGCACGCTCCTGCGAATGTTTCTAAATTAGTTAATCCATTTTACGACAGTTTAGAGGCAGTTAACGCAAATTGAAAAAAGGTGTTTCCAAAAGCTTTTTTAAGAAACAAAATTACAACGCCAAAACTTTCTTTGATTGGCATTGCAACGCAAGCCGGGTAGAGCTAGTAAACATATAAAAAAGCAGAGATAATGTTTAAAACCGACTACACTAGTCTCTTTCCAAATTATTACTTGGATTACAAATACGAAGGTGGACTGGGGGGATATACAGTTAACACTGCCTATCGCACACTAAACTGTAAGGTAGCCAAAACAAACAAAAAAGGCGTAGGTAGAGCAGTGGTAAAATCGCTATGTGTTGAAAACTACCAAGCGGTTTTATGAACTGGCAGAGCTATGTCGCATAAACAGTGCAGGATACAATCCAGCAACTATACTTTGTATCTTGTGGAACAGAGAAAATACACTTTTCCCTTGATGGATAACAAATGCGTGCAGATGAATAACCTACGCATTAGCCTACCATGGGGTTATAACCACGAGGAGGTTCGATTTTTATATTTTCTTGTTTAGAGACATGGCTTATTTAACCGATAGATTTAGTACATTTAGTATTGTGTAAATATTTATTTTTGCAATTGCAAATAGTCAATTTTTTGTAAATTATGGAAACCATTTTTTGTAATGGTAAATGTTAAATGTATAACTAAAAGTTCATTGGGATGAATGTGCATGTCAATGATGTTTTGGGGGATAAATAGAGTGGTTGTGTTTGTTCTCAGAGACAGGCATGGTTGTGTGAATGTATGACTACACAGAAAGAGAGAGAGAGAGAGAGTGTAAAACAGCCTTACCTTCAGTAGTAGTAGTAGTCCTCTAAGTTTTGCAAACACATAGACAGACTGTACCATTGCCATGATTAAGAACTCACTTTAACACCATTTACAAAAACTTATAATGAAAAAAGCATGTTTCGCAAATATGAACTTATGACATAGTTTACAAAATAAAAATAAAATGTGTAATCAACAAATTGGGAATTCCACGTTTCCATATTATGAAATTCAAAAACTTCAAACTGACATTTAAAAAAATGCAAATGGAAAATTGACAAATTGAAATGTGAAAATGAACAAATGGCTATCAATATTTTAAGAAAAAAACATGGTGCTGTATTGTTGGGGTGTGAATCAAACCCTCTCTACTTATTTGGACCACCCGTGACTGAGTAAACTTGTCTTAGTCCTCATACCACTTTTAAAATTTTATGTTAAAGCTAGGAATTGAACCCAAGAGCTTGTTGGGGAGACCGAGGTTAGAATATGTTAAACAGATAGCCTTGAAAGTAGGTTGTGCTAGCTATATAGAGATGAAACGATTAGTTTGGGACAGGGAGGCATTGAGATCTGCATCAATCCAGTCAAAAGACTAAAGACTCAAACAACAACATGTAAGCTCACCAAAATAATGTGTAACGGTAAATGTTAGTCAACGAACAGTAATGCATTACTAAAACCCATGACACGATACCTAAGAGCTTTTTTTATTTTAAAATGCCCTTAACCATATATTAAACACCCTTTTCACAAGACTCATAACTGAAATGTAATGGTAAAACAAAACAAAATCTATATTTCAAAACAAGCAAGTGGTCCAGTCAATGCATACTGGAAGAAGTTTTGCAAACACTCAAGTCCACAAGCCTAATTAAATTAGTAACTGTCTGGTTGACCGAGTGGTTAATGTGTTTGACTTACGATCAAATTTCATGTACAAGGAAGCAAGGGTTCGAATCCCTTACCTGATATAACTATTGTCTTAACATTGCTTGGCCACACTGTATTATTATGATACTCGGTACACAAACCGTAGATAGAGTATATTGTTTCTGAACATAGTCAAGACTGCTGATGATTAACAATTGCATTAACAGTGGGACATGGGGATAGCAATTAAGAAAAACAGACAATACCCATACAATATTTTTATTCAATTAGTTATTTTACAATAGTTACACGCTGAATACAATTTTTTATCTCTTTACCATTGTTTGATATAGATTTTAAACACAACGCTTGTTGTGGATCCTTTTATAACTTTTCCAGGTACTCTTGTTCTTAAACACTGGGGAAGCCGCAATGGTTTTATAGACATAAAACCCTCATCCTCTTCTTTTTCGTCATCATTATCATCATCATCATTATAAATATTAACATCATAATTATCATAGTCATTGTCACCATCATTATCATCATCATCCTCAGCATCACTAGAACTATCCAATTCCTTTTGTTCCTTTTCAACAGGGAACTCTTGAAGAGTCTGTGTTGCTTTTGATAGTGTTAAGGTATTTTTTGAACGTTGACAACTGTCCTAACATGACTTTTTGAGGCGATGACGAATGCTTTTCAACGAAAAGCAATTGAGCAGCAATATCATTTTCTTGAACTCGCTTTTTAGCATTTTCATGATATTTTGTTGACGCGATACAGGTGACGATTACGTAAGCAAAACATGAACTCACTTGTCTGTTGTATGAGTATCATTATAGTAGTGGCATCAAGCACCAAAGATGTTAACTTACACAATCCATCATTATGGTAAGCTCTTTTCCTTATCATTATGGAAAGCCCTTTATAAGCATAAAATGTTATAGTGGTTCTGGTAACTTATAAGCTAGAGTGTAATAGATATGATTTTTTGTTTGTTTATAGGCTACTACAATAAATATTCTCAATGCTATGGGGCAAGCCTGTGGATCAGAGATAAGAAATCTGAGTGAATTACCAACGCATACTCCATTCCGCATTATCAACATTCAAAAAGTGGACACAATGTATGGTGAACGTGTACTATGTGTTAGTGACAATTTTCAGACATTTCTTCCTGCACAGTTTAATGATATGCCAAAAAGTGTGTTCGAGGATGTAAATCGTGGTGTACATTCTCTATATCTAATTTATGAGGGGATAAAAACAATAAATGTATTGTTCGTTTTAACGAATAAAAAACTCTCATGCTGAATAATAATCAATACTGTTTTATATCTTATTACCCCCACCCCTCAGTGTTTTTTGTCAGTTCAGGGCCTCCTTTTGTTAGGTTAGGCTCGGTTTAGTTAAGCTACGGCCACCATCTTGTTAGGTTAGGCTAAGCCAACAACATAGGCCACCAACATAAGCCACCGATATAAGCCATCAACAGCCATCAACAGCCATCAACATAAGCCACCGACATAAGCCGCCAACATAAGCCATCAACATAATCCATCAACATAAGCCATCAACATAAGCCACCTACATCAGCCACCAACATAAGCCCACAACATAAGCCACCAACATAAGCCATGAATATAAGCCTATATAAAACGTCAAAACAAAATCACTCTTTCACCAGAATTGTTCCGACCTTTGTAGTAGGTAGATCAACTTTACAAGTCAGTTACTATATCCAATAAAGGTAAACCACGTGCACTGTACTGTACCATGGCTACTCTTTAACTATAAGAGCAACATATAAATGGAATCATATTTTGGCAGTGCTCAATATAAAGAACAACAAAATGTCTGGGTCATCTAAAAAGTAAATATAGTAAGGTCTTAAGTATGGGTAATCATCAATGTAGTGTACCAGATAAAACACTGTTGCTGTCAACAAAATATCATGAAAATGCTAAAAAGCGAGTTCAAGAAAATGATATTGCTGCTCAAGATTGTTTGTTGAAAAACATTTATCATCTCCTCAAAAAGTCATATTAGGACAGTTGTCAACGTTCAAAAAAACCTTAACTCTATCGAAAGCAACACAGCCTCTTCAAGAGGTCCCTGTTGAAAAGGAACAAAAGGAATTGGGTAGTTCTAGTGATGTTGAGGATGATGATGTTGATAATGATGGTGACAATGACTATAGTAATTATGATGATAATATTCATAATGATGATGATGATAATGATGATGATGAAAAAGAAGAGGATGAGGGTTTTATGTCTATAAAACCATTGCGGCTTCCCCAGTTTTTAAGAACAGTACCTGGAAAAAGTTATAAAAGGATCTACAACAAGCGTTGTATTAAAAATCTATATCAAACAATGGTAAAGAGATAAAAAGTTGTATTCAGTGTGTAACTATTGTAAAAAAATGAATAAAAATATTGTATGGGTATTGTCTGTTTTTCTTAATTGCTATCCCCATGTCCCACTATTAATGCAATTGTTAACCAAGGAAGGAAGGAAGCTTGTAGTTTAACGGGACCGTTAATCTCTAGATCATGAGCCACGGGACCTCCTTTTTACGTGGAATCCGAACCACAGGGCAAGGCATTTCACTTCGAAAATCTCACATGCATTGACCATCAACAGTCTCTGATTATGTTTAGAAACAATACACTATATACATGGCTTGTGTACCGAGTATCATAATAATACAGTGTGGCCAAGCCATGTTAAGGCAATAGTTATGGCAGGTAAGGGATTCGAACCCTTGCTTCCTTGTACAGGAAATTTGATCTTATGTCAAACACCTTAACCACTCGGTCAACCTGATAGTTACTAATCTAATTAGGCTTACGGACTTGGGTGTTTACAAAACGTTTTCCAGTATACATTCACTAAACCACTTGCTTGTTTTGAAATATAGATTTTGTTTTGTTTTACCATTACATTTCAGTTATGAGTCTTGTGAACTGGGTGTTTAATATAGGGTTAAAGGCATTATAAAATAATTTTAGAAAAACTCTTAGGTATCGTGTCATGCATGGGTTTTAGTTATGCATTACTGTTCGTTGACTAACATTTACCGTTACACAACATTATTTCGATGAGTTTTACATGTTGCTGTTTGAGTCTTTAGTCTTTTGACTGGTTTGATGCAGATCTCCACACCTCCCTGTCCGAGCTAATCGTTTCATCTCTATATAGCTATCTGTTTAACATATTCTAACCTTGCTCTCCCCTACAAGCTCTTGGGTTCAATTCGTAGCTTTAATACAAAATTTTAAAAGTGGTATGAGGACTAAAACAAGTCGACTCCGTCTCGGGTGGTCCAAATAAGTAGAGAGGGTTTGATTCACACCTCAAAAATATAGCACCATGTTTTTTTTATTTTTTTTTAAATAATGATAGCCATTTGTTCATTTTCACATTTAACACATTGCAATTTGTCAATTTTCCATTTGATTTTTTTAAATGTCAGTTTGAAGTTTTTGAATTTCATGATATGGAAACATGGATTTTCCAATTTGTTGTTTACACATTTTATTTTTATTTTGTATTTGTCAAAAGTTCATATTTGCGAAACATGCTTTTTAAATTATAAGTTTTTGTAAATGGTGTTAAAGTGAGTGCTCGACCATGGCAATGGTACAGTCTGTTTATGTGTTTGCAAAACTTAAGAGGACTACTACTACTACTGCAGGTAAGGTTGTTTTACACTCTCTCTCTCTCTCTTTCTTTCTGTGTAGTCATACATACACACAACCATGCCTAACTTCGAGAAAAATCACAACCTCACGCTTTATTCCTAAAAACAGCATTGACATGCACACTCATTCCAATGAATTTTAGTTATACATTTAACATTTACCATTACAAAAAATGGTTTCCATTATTTATAAAAAATGACTATTTACAATTAGAAAAAATTCCTCACGGCACGCCGGAAGGCGGAGGTAGATTTCACCGGGCAAACTAGGGGATAGGCTATAATAGGCAAAATATGCAGGTTTTCGTAGGATGATCAGACCTCATTGATTGCAAGAAAGTATTTTACATTTAGAGGTTAATTAACTTTTTTTTTCGTTTTTGTATGCATATTTTTATCATTTTATTGTCTTATGGGGATGGTAACCTTCTTGTCATTTGGGGTTCATTTTTATACTTGTGATCACACTGTCCTTATGCAAGGTTTGGAACTGATGTGTAACTATCTGACAGTCTGTTACTTCTTCACGCAAAATTTTATCTCCCGCAGAGATTTTTGATGGTTCCTCAGTTTAGGGGCTGCGACAACGTGGTCATGTAACCCCGTGTACATTAGGTGTGTGTAGAATCTGATAAACGGTGTTAATGGTGATGACTGTATTAGTCTGTAATTCAGCTAAGGTCTGCAGACGGTCAATTTTAAGTAGTAGTTCCTAATTTTGTGCCATATACTAACGTCAACGACACCTAGCTGTGAACTTGGCTACTAGATGCCACCGCAACCAGCAACTTGCAACGAACGTTGTAACTTCTCCTCCAAAGGAAAGCATGCTGAGGGATTTTTAGCGCTCTTAGAGAATCCGACGACTTTGGCCGGCTTTGAACCAGCGACCTTGGGCATATAAGTTCAGCATGCTACTAGTTAGCCGCTTCCCACAGTCAGATCGAAAAATGAATGTGATCTCGTGCAATGGCGTTGTCTTGGCAACCTCTGATAGCTCATCCCTCATCAATTTAGAAGCGTTGTCATGGTAACCTCTGATGGCACTTGGCATGTTCTTTAATTCCGAAATCATTTTTCTCATCCCTTGGCGTAATGGTAGGTCAGATAAAAAATTCTTTCAGACAAAGTTTTAGGTAATTATTAGGGGAATATTTTCCATTTTGTACGGTTTTGATATTGTGCCTATTAAGAGAGATATGATTAATGTGTCCCGAAAAAAAAAACACTTTTTTCCACCCCTTTGGTCAGCGTTTAGTGCCATCAAAAACTTTTCAAACATAAATTTTTGGCACTTATCCGACACATATTATGAAATTTGAATGGATTCGATATTTCACGTATTAAGAGAGTTATAGCGATATTTCACTTTTTCGAAAAAAAAAAGTCCCCCCCCCCATTTTCACCCCCTTCAACCGATTTTGCCCATTAACGAACTCGACCGATATTTTAAGTGGTTACATATTATGTTAAACATTCAAAGTGATTGGTGCAAAATTACGGCAGTTATCGCGTCCACAAGAAACTGATATATATGCATATATATACACATATATAGTATAAACTTTTGAACTGACGGTGGTTTGGGGGTCTGGGGGATGTGAAACGCGAAGATATGTCGAAATTTTCCGGAAGTCGAAATATGGCACCCATTTCAATAGTTAGCTGTCTGATGAAATCTACCTAAAATAGGCTACATAATTAAAAATACTACCATCAACGACATCTAGCTGTGAACTTGGCTACTAGATGCCACCGGAACCATTAACTGGCAATGAACGTTGGAACTTCCCCTCCGAAGGAAAGCATACTCAGTTTTTTTAGCGCTCTTAGTAAATCCAACGACTTCAGCCGGGTTTGAACCCGCGACCTTGGGCATAGAAGTTCAGCATGCTACCAGTATCGATACCGAAGTCGCTTCCCACTGACATATGAAAACTGAATGTGATCTCGTGCAGTGGCGTTGTCATAGCAATTGCTGATGGCTCATCCCTTATCAATTAAAAGTAAAGTTGTCATGGCAACCTCTCTCGGCACTTGGCATTTTCTTATAATTTAAATCATTTTGCTCACCCCGTGGCGTAATGGTGGGTCATATCGAAAATTCTTTCAGACAAAAGTTTTAGGTAATTATTGGAGGAATATCGCCCATTTTGTACGGTTTTGATATTGTGCCTATTAACAGAGATATGATTAATGTTTCCCGAAAAAAAACTTTTTCCCACCCCTTTGGTCAATGGTTGGTGCTATAAAAAAACTTTTCAAACATAAATTTTAGGGCCTTATCCGACACATAGTATGAACTTCGAATGGATTCAATATTTCAGATATTAAGAGAGTTATTGCGATATTTCGATTTTTCGAAAAAAGCCTCCCATATTCACCCCCTTTGACCGATTTAGCCCATTAACGAACTCTACCGAGATTTTAAGGGGATACATATTATGTAAAAAATTCAAAGTGATTGGTACAAAATTACGGCAGTTATCGTGTCCACAAGAAACTGATATCCATACATATATATACATAAATTATAAATAAACTTTTGAACTGACGGTGGTTTTGGGGTATGGGGGATGTGAAACGCAAAGATATGTCGAAATTTTCCGGAAGTCGAAACATGGGACCCATTGCAATAGTTAGCTTTCTAATGAAATCTACCTAAAATGAATATTTACAAAATACTACTGATTACAAAAAGCCATGTCTCTAAACAATAAAATATAGAAATCACACCTCCTCGTAGTTATAAACCCATGGTAGGCTATTGCGTAGGTCATTCGTCTGCACACATTTGTTATCCATCAAGGGAAAGTGTATTTTCTCTGTTCCACAAGATACAAATTATGGCTGCTGGATTGTATCATGTTGCACTGTTTATGCGACATAGCTTTGCCAATTCATAAAACCGCTTGGTAGTTCTCTACACATAGCGATTTTACCACTGCTCTACCTACGCCTTTTGCTCTTTTGGCTTCCTTACAGTCTAGTGTGCGATAGGCAGCATTAACTGTATATCACACCCAGTCCACCTTTGTATTTGTAATCCAACTAAGAGCCTTAAGAGTTGGAAATCGAGTTAAGGTCTCCAGTGCAAGAGGCATATGTGCTCGTCAATGTAGCACAAAATGGTTAGCTGTTAACATTAGACAACAGAAAATAATTGTATTTCTCTTAGCTAAGCATTTCTATCTTTTGCTTTCTGTGTGAGCACTACCACCAAGACAGTTTAATTTAGAACAAGCGAGTGTGTGTATGTATTTAAAGCTTGTTGTGTGTAGCGACCATCTCGTCCCAGTAACCACTGAGCAAATTTTAACAGTCAACCCATAAAAACAGCATATGTTAGTTGTGTGTGGTTCATGTACTTGGTTGTGTGCATTAGCACCATGCACTAGCGTTACCTTACCCTCTATAGGTAGAGCGTTATCCCTTTCCTTTTTGACATCACCAATGACCACATCCACCCACACGTTTTACACTTAAACTCTTGGCATGTTTTCGATTAGGTTTGGTTCGGTTTAGTTCAGTTTAGTTGGATTTGATTCAGATTGGTTCAGTTTAGTTCGATGTAGTCACCATTTTGTGTTTTAGCTATCCTCCTTAACCAATCAATTAAAGATAGTCTACTCTTAATTCTTGAATCGGTAAATCCGATTTTGTGTACACCGTTTGTAATTTACTAACCCTTGTCTGCATCTTATACTCTCTCTGTACTGCAATTTGATCTGAAAACAAGTTCCGATGGTGAAAGACTTGTCAGTCACCATACATGTTGCCTACAACAATTCTTTCTCTACCTAGCTATGTTCATCACTCACGGTACACATCTCACATGTGCGTATCCGAGTATTAGTTTATAGAATCTTTATATATATAATTCTACGACACATGTGTATGAGACTGACCTTTTCCTAAACGTTTGGACCGATTTTGATGAGATTTTCTATGTATATTAGAGTGGGCCCATGTATGGTTTAGATTCACAATTTAACCCGGTAAGTGGAATGAACACAATTTTAGAACCACAATATAAAGTCAGAAAAGTCGTCATAGAATCCGTTGGCCTCAGTGAAAGATTTTATTTATTTATTTATTTATTTAGCGTATGATGAAACAACCTATAAACTATTTACATATCCAGTGGAAGATAAGCAGAGAGTAAATACAAATTATCATGTATATACAAAGCAATTTACGAAGCTTGAGATTGTAAATATTGAGTGTGAGTGATGTACGTCTCACTAAATGTGAATGTCCAATTCCGCTACCCACTTCACTGCTTCCGGTGTTGCTGAATTGAGGTCTTCCATGGTGCCAGAGAAAGCACGGAGTGGACATTCCTGCACTACATGCTTCATTGTTTGGCGAACCTCCCCACAATCACAATGGGGGGAAACTGACCAGCCCCATGTGTGTAAAGTAGATCCTGTTCTACCTACTCCACATCTCATGCGATTTAGTCTACTCCAGGTGCAGCGTGGCAGATCGAAGCCTGCCAGTTTTGTAGATGGATTATTGATGTCCACTATTGCACGAGGTGGGGATAAAGACCACTCTGTTGACCACTTAGAAGTGGAGTTGAAGGAGCTGGATGTTAATTTCACAGCCGTCTTCCAAGCAGGCTGACGAGACTTAAGGCGTGTGCATTTCTGTCTGATATCCTCATGAACAGGTAGATGTTCATTCTTCAACATTCTTGTCCACAGCTGAAAAAGGGCCTTCTGTCTCCTGATATGTGGAGGTACTATATTGCTGAGTACCGGTAACCATTTGATCGGTGTCGCACGAAGTGTACCAGTTATGATCCGCATGGTTTGGCGAAGTTGTGAATCTACTAGCTGTGTGTGAGCACTATTAAGCCAGTTACCAGAGCAGTATTCTGCTGCAGAATAGACCAAGGCCAAAGATGTTGTCCGTAAAGTGTTTCCATCCGCTCCTCAAGAAGTTCCAGCCAGTCGTTGGAGAATGTTAATACGACTTTTTAGTTTGTTGGCGGTTTTCTGCAGATGATGTTTGTACGTAAGAGACCTATCCAATGTTACTCCTAAATAACTGGGATTGGCACAATATTGTAGTTCATGACCCTTGAGGAATAGCCTTGGATGGTAGTTCGCTTCTGCGTTGTTTAGATGAAATGTAGATGTCACTGTTTTCTGTGGGTTAGGATGTAGATACCATCTTTGAAAATAGTCATCCAACAGTTCGAGGTCTCGATTAAGAACTATTTCAGCTTCTGCGAAGTTGGGTCGCTGAATTGTAAGGCAAATATCGTCCGCATATATGAACTTTCGGGACACTGTTTCAGGCAGGTCGTGGATATATAAGTTGAAAAGAGCAGGAGATAGAACCGACCCTTGTGGCAGACCATTATTGACTTTGTGGAATTTGCTTCTGATGTGTTCTGAGTGAACTTGAAATTGCCGGTTGTTTAACATTCTGTCAATTAGTGTTGCAATTTTTATGCAAGGAACAGCTTTAATAAGTTTAAGTATAAGACCTTCCCTCCAAACTGTGAAAGATGATGTATTTGGACTGATTGTCTCTGCACGTTAGAGCCACCTGGTCGCAACCTGTGCAACTACCGCCATAACATACATTCCGCCAGTGGAAAGTTGTGTTTTGTACCAAAGGTAGCAGTGATGTCGAATTTTACCGTTTGTCTCTGCACATTAGAGCGTTCATATACCATTCATCCGATTGCGATGAAACTTGGGTGAGATGTTGGGTGCACTCCAGGGAAGGGGTTTGGCTTAGTAAATCAATCTTACAATAGATAGCGCACGACTAGATTCAACAAATGCGCGAAGCGTTTCAAAAAGGTCCCGTATGCGTTCAAATACCATTCGTCTGAAAGCAAAGAAACTTGGGTGAGATGTTGTGTACACTCCAGGGAAGGCTTCGGGCTTAGTAAATTCATTTTACAATAGGTAGCGCACGAGTAGATTCACCAAATGAGCGACGACGCGCGATGCGTTTCAACAAAATCCGGTATAAGTTTATATACCATTCATCGATGGTGATGAAACTTTGTTGAGTTGTTGTGTACACTTAAGTGAAGGTTTCTACCTTAGAAAATCCATTTCACAGCAGGTTGCGCACGAGTAGATTCAACAAATGAGCGACGACGCGCGAAGCGTTTCAACAAGGTCCCGTATGCATTTAAATACCGTTAGTCCGATAGCGATGAAACTTGAGTGAGATGTTGTGTACACTCCAGGGAAGGCTTATGGCTTAGTAAATCAATTTCACAATAGGTAGCATACGACTAGATTCAACAAATGAGTGACAACGAGCGAAGTGTTTCAACAAAATCCCGTATAAGTTTATATACCATTCATCGATTGGGATGAAACTTTGTTGAGTTGTTGAGTACACTTAAGTGAAAGTTTCTAACTTAGTAATTCCATTTCACAGGAGATTGCGGACGAGTAGATTAAACAAATGAGCGACGACGCGCGAAGCGTTTAAAAAAGTCACGTATGCGTTCAAATACCATTCGTCCGATTACGATGAAACTTGGGTGGGATGTTGTGTACATCCTACGGAAGGTTTCTGCGTAATTAAATCCATTTTACAATAGGTAGCGCACGAGTAGATTCAACAAATGTGCGATGGCGCGCGAATCGTTTCAACAAAGTCCTGTATGCGTTCATATATCATTTATCCGATTGCGATGAAACTTTGGTGAACTGTTGTGTACAGTCCAGGAAAGGTTTCTGTCTTAGTAAATCAATTTTTAATAAGTAGCGCACGAGTAGATTCTACAAATGAGCGACGGCGCGCGAATCGTTTCCACAATGTCCCGTATGCGGTCATATATCATTCATCCGATTGCAATGAACCTTGGTGAATCATTGAGTACACTCCAGAGAAGGTTTCAGGCTTAGTAAATCTAATTTACAATAGGTAGCGCATGAGTAGATTCAACAAATGAGTGACGGCATGCGAATCATTTAAAGAAAATCCCTTATGCGTTCATATGTCATTCATCCGATTGCGATGCAATTTTTATGCGCTGTTGTGTACACTTACGTGAAGCTTTCTAATTTAGTAAATCCATTTCACAGTTCGTAGAGCACGAGTAGATTCAACAAATGAGTAACAACGCACGAATCATTTAAACAAAATCCCTTATGCGTTTATGCCATTTATCTGATTGCGATGAAACTTTGGAGAGTTGTTGTGCACGCTCCCACGAATGTTTCTAGATTAGTTAATTCATTTCACGAGAGTTTAGAGGCAGTTATCAGAAATTGAAAAAAATATTGTGTATCCAAAAGCACTTCAAGAAACAATGTTAAAACACATTCTTTGATTGTCAGGACAACGTCTGCCGGGTCAGCTAGATAGTTTATCAAATCTCAGGTCGATGACCTTGATGTATTGGGTATCATGGGCAAATTCATTGACCATGGAAAAGGATTGACCATTCCAAGTCCGATGACACTTCACATGTCGATATCTGTTTATTAGTTTATAAAATCTCAGGTCTATCAGGATTTTTTGGGTAAATTCATTGGTCATGAGTAGGGGGGTAAGGGTACTTTAAACCCACCCGGCGTTGCTCGGGTGGCGTTCATGTTAAATAATTAATATTTGGCGAACCCATTGTCGCATTTTAACAAATGAGGTGTCGTTGGACTCGAGCTGACGGGGGCTTTGCTATGGACCACATAATATATTTTTCAAAAAAAAATGAAAATTTTTGTTTTTGAAAGTAGGCGATAGTTTGAAAACCGAACATGATAGAACGTTGTGCCATGGTTGAAACGAATTGCGTTTATGTCCTTTATTTTTTTTAAATTTCGTTATGGACCACGGTGCTTGTGTTTTAGCTGTTTCTTGATGTCATCGTCAGGCTTGCCACGATTGGTGTTCTTAGTGGTGGGTTTGGCAGCTGCTTTCATGTTGGTACCTCAAGCTTTTCTGATGGCCCAGTAGTCCTTCATTTTCCGGCTAAATTGAATTTTACGTTCCTCAGACCATTTCCTAGTCTCGTCTTTTGGTCTATGGGTAACTTCTGTGAGGGATGTTACGAAGGATTTAATTTTAAGAGCTGTATGATAGTTACTCCGGTCGGCTATGTCATTTTCATTTATATGGAGTTCAGAAAGATCCTTCTCCACTTGCTTCTTCCACAAGAAACCAGTAGCTTTGCCCTTGTTAGCAGCCTTGAAGATCCTATGGGATAACCTGTTTGAGTCCATTCTGAATAGATGTCCGTAAAAAGCCAGACGCCTTCTTCTGATGGCATCTATGAGATTTTCTTGGTGTTTATATAGCTCACGATTTGGTTGATACCATCGGCTTCCATCTGGTAGAATTCTTGGTCCTACCATCCGTCTCAGGAACTTTCTTTCATGTACCTCGAGGGCTCTTAATGGGGTCTTCTTAGTTAGACATAGACACTCTGCTGCATAGAGGACTGAAGGTCTGACTACTGCATTGTAGTGTCTTAGTTTGACATTCATCGACAAATTTTTTGAAGCATATAGTTTTCTACAGGCATGGTAAGCCGTATCTTGTTTGAGTCTCCTGTGTTCAAGAGCCACTGTTTCGCTGAGGTCCTCTGAAAACCATTCCCCAAGGTATTTTACACTTTTGACTCTCTTGATGTAGATGTTATCACTGACTCTCATCATTCTAGGGGCATCCTTGATGTTAGTAACAAACTCGGTCTTTCCTATGTTAATCAAAAGACCCGTTTTAGCCGCTATTGAGTGCAGTGTTTGGAGCTGAGTAGTAGCCTCCTGTATGTCATTTGCCAATAAAGTCAGATCGTCTGCAAAGGCTAGGCATGGAATCCTTAGGTTGTCAGCTTTAATCCCCATCCATAATCCAGTATTATCTGGTAGGATTCTCGTCCACTCTCTAATGATCTTTTCAAGAACACAATTAAATAATATGCATGAGATGCCGTCTCCTTGTCTTACCCCTGTTTTAATGTTGAAACTCTCCGAGAGCTGTCCTCTAAACCTTACTCTGGCTGTGGTGTTGTGCAGGGTGCCTTGCACCAGCCTATTGATCTTGTCGTTGAGTCCTAGTTCTCTCAAGGTGTTGAAAAGAGTAATTATGTCCACTGAGTCGTATGCTTTATGGAAGTCGACAAATATAGCTACCCATTGTCTGGCTCTTGACTTGCTGTATTGAAGGATGGTCTTCAGATTGTGTATCTGCTCGGTACAGGACCTCGATGCTCTGAACCCTGCTTGATATTCTCCTAACTCTTTATCCAGCTGTCTCGTCACATGGCGTTCCAGAATCTTGGAAAATATCTTATAGGTAACAGCAATGAGTGATATTCCTCTGTAGTTACTGGGATCTGTTTTGCTTCCCTTCTTGTGGATTGGATGGATAATGGCTTACGTCCAATCATCTGGGAGCCTCTCACTAGTCCATATGTCCAGAATTACTTTATGTATGCTCCTGAAGGTGTGTTCTCCGGCATGTTTTAGCATTACTGCTACTATCCCGTCTTCCCCAGAAGCTTTATTATTCTTGAGTAGTTTAATTATACCTCTGACTTCTTCATAGGTTGGAGGAGCGATATACTCAGTATTAGGGTTAGCTGGTCCGTAACTTGGAGACGCTCAATAGGTTCTTCTGCATTTAAGAGTCCTTTGAAGTAGTTAGCTACGGTATTGGTACAATCGCTGTCATTAAGACACAAGGATCCATCTGGTCTCTGGAGGTGTAAGGTAGGGGACGCGAATTGGGTTGTTCGTTGCTTGAGGCTTTTGTATAGATCTCTAGAGTTGTTCCTTACAAAATCCTCCTCTGCCTGCTTAATCAGTTCCTGGTTGTGCTTCCTCTTGACCCCTCTTATGATGCTCGACGTAGTTTTCCTTTGAGCAATAAAGGCTTGTAAATTAGCTTCGGTCTTATGTACATTCCATTTGATCCACGCTAGTCACCTGGCTTCTATAGCTTTATCACATTCGCTGGACCACCACGGATGCTTGTTCCCTTTAGGTCTATTGGGAATTGTTTCCTGAGCCGCTACTGTTACGGCATCCCTAGGCGGATCCCATTTTGTAGATGTGTTAATCCTGTTGGTATTATGAATCATCCTCTCTTGGTAACTAGTGCTGTCTTCTTTAAGTTTGGTGATATCAAACCTAGGGATCTTCGTGTTCTTTGTTAGCATACCAGTGGTCTTTATTAGTGGTTTCAGATTCGTCTTAACCGGAGACAGGTAGTGATCAGAGTCAATGTTGGCTCCTCGTAGCACCTTGACATTCATAATATCCCTATGGTGCAGCTTGTCTATTGATACGTGGTCGATTTGGAATTCACCCAACATGCTATTTGGGCATCGCCATGTCATGGCCTTCCTGGGAAGGTGTTTGAAAGCTGTAGACATCAAACGTAATCCATACTTGGTGCAGACACTGATTAATCGTTCCCCATTGGTGTTGGTTCTCTTATGGGCAGGATATCTTCCTACAATCTTCCGGTGTTTCTGTTCTCTACTGATCTGGGCATTGAAATCTCCTAACAATATAGTCGTATGGTGATCTGGGACCTTGTCTAGGGTTTCCTCAAGGGCATCCCAGTAATGGTTTGTCATTTCTGGGTTTTTCCTGTTAGAGTCATTGGTAGGAGCGTGGAAGTTAATCATAGAGTATCCTCTATTCTTACATCTGAAGGAAAGCACCGATGTTCTATCGTTTGGTGAGAAAAAGTCATGAATGATTGTAACCAGTCGACGGTGTACTGCAAACCCAGTCACAAGGAATGGTATATTTTCCATTACTCTATTACCAGGTTTCCCTTTATATATTCTATATCCTTGAGACTCTATGGCTTCTTCGTCCGGAAACCTAGTCTCTTGGAGAGCTGCTATACTGATGTTCTTGTCGTTCAGTACTTCAAGCGTATGCTTAAGCTTTCCGGTCTTGATCAAGGAGTTTATATTGATTGTGGCTAGGTACGTAATATTCCTTTTAAAGTTTCATTTAGATCCGACTAGGTCACATGAAGGTGTAGGTCCCCCAGACTCCGAAGACCTACTTGTGGTTTGTCTACCACCTGAGGTATTATGTTCATTAAGTTTGTACTTCATGTTTGATACAGTCTATCACACAAGTGATTAGGTTAGGTCACCCGAAGGTAACGAGTTGTTAACTATCAGGGTTGTAAACCCTGAAGCCCCCAGCACTGATCGGTTCACTGACCCAGCTTCCCGCTTCCTTTATTACTTATAACAAAACTTTTTTATTGTTTGACATATTTTGAAAAAAATCTAATTTTTAAATTCCTATATTTTGGAATCTAAAAATTTTACAAAACAGTTTGTATGACATAAATGAAAGGACCCTACCCCCTCTACCCGCGAAATAAATTTCAAGTCACTAGGATAAAAATGAAAAATGTGTAATAGTGGGGTACAGAGAGTTCTGTGACTCCCCCCACTTTAATATAAATTTTGGCTCACCGTTACCCTTTCAATGTTTTTAAACCTGCCTCTGACAATCACAATTCTCACTGCCACGTTCTGCCCAGTAGAATGTCAGATGTTACCTTTGTAAACTTTGTGATGTGAACACCCTCTAGAGTAGTCCTCGGCCGGAGATCCGAAATCGGGACCAACATACAGTAGAATTTGAATTTTACAGGAGAGGACGGTATTACCACAAGTAATAGTGCATAGGCCCAATCTTACAATCTCCAGTGACGTGACAGTAAACTCTAACTGACAGTTGATGCTACGGTTGGAGTCAAGTCCCGGTACCATTCGATCGTTCTTACAATGTTCCGGTTAATGATTACGGTTGGTTAGCAGATCTGCGCATAATTTTCAACAATTTGTATACATTTCTGGTACGATTTACAGATTACTTGATACCTCTCAAGAGTTGGCATGAGTAAATAATGAATCATCATCTTCCTAGCGTTTATCCCGCCTTGAAGCAGGGTCCGCAACTTTACATGCCAATCTCCATTTCTGTCGGTCAAGGGCATCATGCAGACAACTTGTCGCATGTCTTCTCTAAGGCGATCTTCTTAGGTCGCCCACGAGGTAGTTAAACATCGGGTTGAGGCACAAGGCAGTTTTAGCCACTGATTGTTCGTGACTACGTATGACGTGGCCGTACCAGCGTAGACGAGCCTCCCGCATTTTATCCTGTATGGGCGCAACTCCCTTCCTCCCTCGGACATCGCAATTCTTGATATGGTCAAGTCGCGTCAGACCAAGCACCGAACGAAGCATGCGCATCTCCATAACATGCAGGTCTTGCTCGTGTTTAACAGAGGCCGACCAGCATTCAGAACCGTAGAGGGCGACTGAGCGCACGACGGTTTTGTGAATCATGGCCTTACGATAGATGGGTATCATGCGGTCAAATAGGACTCCAGTTACCTCCCTCCATTTGAACCAACTGGCAATCACCCAAGCTCGAGCATCAGGGAGGGTGTCACAATCTGAACGAGTCAAGGAGCCAAGATACCTGAATTGGTCGACTCTTTGAAGATCTTGACTACCTACAAGGATGGTGTCAGGCGTCGGTACCCACCCTCCATATACACGGTTTTCTGGACATTCAACTTCAGTCCATTCTCATTAAATAATCAATATATATTTTATATTCCTTGATGTGTATTTTTGGCTCAATCTGTTGGTATTCATTACTCACGTTACGATAATAAAGATATATATTTGAAATGGAAGAACAGTCTATCTCCAATTGTGATGAATAAGCGCCTGAAGAGGAAAAGGCACATCAATTTATCTTCGTCAGAAGAGGAAGTCCTCATTAGGTGGTGGAAGACAATAAATCTGTAATTGAGAATAAGAAGTCCGATGCCGTTCCATGGGAACAGAAGTATGAGGCTTGGGAAGTAGCCCAAACATTTGAGGCATTGACAAGTTGAAGAAGGTCTGTCAAATATTTACGGTATAAGTATGAAATCATGAAGAAGAAAGCGAAGAACGAGCTGACTGATGAAAAACAAACAGGTTTTTCCGACGGGTGGAGCAAGTGAAACTCACGCAAAAACTGCCCATATGGAAAAATTAATTTCCTTATTGGGAACATCGGCTGAGGGACTGTGCAATCTGTTCGATGAAGATAGAATAGGCGAGGTTCAAGATGCGGTTATTATTGCACTCTCGCAATTTAAAATTATTTTAAGGTGAACTTATAAACGTACTTTTCAAATTTTACTTAACTAATATAAGACTGTGGTTTTATTTTTCAAATGATGTGGCGCAATGTCCAATAGACATTGATGATATTGATGCAATTATCAATGAGGTGACAAAGCAGCCTGAAACTATACAGGTACTGTTTGGATAGCCTTCATAATGATGATAATTGTTGTTTTACGGGGCGGATCAGCGAGGTCATCTACCCTATTTATGACATAAACAAAATATACTTAAATACTTTATTCGATTGAATTCTTGATTATGTTGAATAGGATAATTCTTGTATTTAATGCCTTAGCATAAGCTCCTCTGGCTAATCCAGCAGTCTCAGTACGTAATCGCTAGGCCACATAAGGTGACTTTGTGGTTAGAAATGCAGCATATCGGTAGACTTAAGTGGGATGTGGGTTAACATATTTCATAAATGCTAGGTAGTGGATTAGGACTTGAGTGAATTTGATGACGTAGGAACAGAACCTTATCCTTCAAACAACATCAGAGACTACTGCTAAATAAATCACGCAACATCAATCAGAAACTGTGTAGAACAAGACGGGGCTCTAAAGTTCCAACTCATCGTTGTTCTGCAATTAGCCTCGTTCTATCTGTAGCTGAATATTGTGCCCCTGTGTGGTTTAACAGCCATCACATTGGCAAGATCGATGTTGATATCAACAAGACCATGCGATTGATATCTGGTACCATTAAATGGACCCATATTCAATGGCTTCCTGTTCTGAGCTACATTGCCCCACCCCATCCCCCTAAGTGTAATATCCTGGTCAAAGCTACCATAACATACTTCAAATTCAGGTTCTCCCTATTCATTCTAACATACCTGCTGCTTGTCTAGCCAGACTTCGCTCAAGGCAGCCCCCTGTGAAGACAGCTACGAGACTTATCAATGAGAACTTTGACATAGTCCAGCAGTGGTCTCATGAATGGAAGATTTTTGCTCCTCAGGAGTGCCGAGACATGCCGTCACATCGTAAGTACCCGGATTTGATCTTTCTCGTCGGATATGGTCGACATTAAACCGGATCAGGACCAATTCTGGAGTTTGTGCGGACGCTTTGTTCAAGTGGAACAGGTTACAGTGTGACTGAGGAGCCGACAGACAAACGATGAAGCACTGTCCTATACGAGCCTATGGTGGTAACATACCTCAGTGACTCCTGTATCAGTGGACTATATTTTTAATGTTGATGTTAAATTATGAGACTATCTGTTTTTATTTTCATTAAGATGTAATATGATGTAAGTCTGCACCACAAGACAATTCTTAAGCCATGTAACGTCCAGAATATCCACTCCATCTGAAACATTCGTGACTATCCTTCCAAACGTATAAGGAATGCCACGCAGTTCAGTGACATGTTTACGACAGTGCAGTCAGTCAACGAAGTGGGCTGCAATGAATCAGTAAGTCAGTCTAGAGTGACACAGCAGTTGTAGGCTTATTTGTACGCATGATGTCTAGAGACAGACGGTCATTGTGATAGTTTTGTGTAGAACGATGCCCTAGTGTCAGGGTGCGTAAGGAAAGAGGACACGAGAAGTTATCACAGCGGGATTACGTGTGTCTGGATGTCAATTAGTATGTGGTAAAGCGGTAAGCCTTGAATTTAGGCGTTTGGATATATTACTGAGAGATCCAGTGCACAGTTTGTGCGCTAAGATTAATTTAATTTCATCGTGTCATAAAACATAAAATATATCGGAGTGTATCTTTTTCTGTGACACGACTAGTTTTGAGGCAGGAAATGTGTGTCCCTGAATAATTGGAACCCAGATTTTGAGGACCATTTTGCAACCTCCCGGAGAACCCGCAGCTGCGTTCCACTAGCTCCGATGGCGTATGTAGTTGCGTTCTACCAGCTCTGCTGGTTTCGTGCGAAGTCTGCGGACAACAAGCAACTGCTCAATCTACAGTCGTGGGCGGCAGTCTCCTGGACTCCCGGACTCTTCACAAGATAAACCTGCGCCACGCAGTCGATTCCATGCTGGCACAAACCAGGTTACTTTCCACGACCTCTGTTGTGCGGTTTGTGCCTCGCCTTTATATTGTACCCAGGAAACGCAGCCGCCTGTTCGCGCAGCCGCAACACAGATTATTGTCCACGACCTCTGTTGTGCGGTTTGTGCCTCGCCTTTATATTGTACCCAGCAAACACAGCCGGCTCTTCGCACAGCCACAACACTGGTTATTGTCCACGACCTCTGTTGTGGGGTCAGTGCCTCGCCTTTATATTGTACCCAGGAAACGCAGCCGGCTCTTCGCACAGCCACTACACAGGTTATTGTCCACGACCTCTGTTGTGGGGTTAGTGCCTCGCCTTTATATTGTACCCAGGAAACGCAGCCGCCTCTTCGCACAGCCACAACACTGGTTATTGTCCACGACCTCTGTTGTGCAGTTTGTGCCTCGCCTTTATATTGTACCCAGCAAACGCAGCCGCCTCTGCGCTCAGCCACAACACTGGTTATTGTCCACGACCTCTGTTGTGCGGTTTGTGCCTCGCCTTTATATTGTACCCAGCAAACGCAGCCGCCTCTGCGCTCAGCCGCTACACAGGTTATTGTCCACGACCTCTGTTGTGCGGTTTGTGCCTCGCCTTTATATTGTACCCAGGAAACGCAGCCGCCTCTGCGCACAGCCACAACACTGGTTATTGTCCACGACCTCTGTTGTGCAGTTTGTGCCTCGCCTTTATATTGTACCCAGCAAACGCAGCCGCCTCTGCGCTCAGCCGCTACACAGGTTATTGTCCACGACCTCTGTTGTGCGGTTTGTGCCTCGCCTTTATATTGTACCCAGGAAACGCAGCCGCCTCTGCGCACAGCCACAACACTGGTTATTGTCCACGACCTCTGTTGTGCGGTTTGTGCCTCGCCTTTATATTGTACCCAGGAAACGCAGCCGCCTCTGCGCTCAGCCACAACACAGGTTATTGTCCACGACATCTGTTGTGCGGTTTGTGCTTCGCCTTTATATTGTACCCAGGAAACGCAGCCGCCTCTGCGCTCAGCCACAACACTGGTTATTGTCCACGACCTCTGTTGTGCGGTTTGTGCCTCGCCTTTATATTGTACCCAGGAAACGCAGCCGCCTCTGCGCTCAGCCACAACACTGGTTATTGTCCACGACCTCTGTTGTGCGGTTTGTGCTTCGCCTTTATATTGTACCCAGGAAACGCAGCCGCCTCTGCGCACAGCCACAACACTGGTTATTGTCCACGACCTCTGTTGTGCGGTTTGTGCCTCGCCTTTATATTGTACCCAGGAAACGCAGCCGCCTCTGCGCTCAGCCACAACACTGGTTATTGTCCACGACCTCTGTTGTGCGGTTTGTGCCTCGCCTTTATATTGTACCCAGCAAACGCAGCCGCCTCTGCGCTCAGCCGCTACACAGGTTATTGTCCACGACCTTTGTTGTGCGGTTTGTGCCTCGCCTTTATATTGTACCCAGGAAACGCAGCCGCCTCTGCGCTCAGCCACAACACTGGTTATTGTCCACGACCTCTGTTGTGCGGTTTGTGCCTCGCCTTTATATTGTACCCAGCAAACGCAGCCGCCTCTGCGCTCAGCCGCTACACAGGTTCTTGTCCATGACCTCTGTTGTGCGGTTTGTGCCTCGCCTTTATATTGTACCCAGAAAACGCAGCCGGCTCTTCGCACAGCCGCTACACTGGTTATTGTCCACGACCTCTGTTGTGGGGTTAGTGCCTCGCCTTTATATTGTACCCAGGAAACGCAGCCGCCTCTTCGCACAGCCACAACACAGGTTATTGTCCACGACCTCTGTTGTGCGGTTTGTGCCTGGCCTTTATATTGTACCCAGCAAACGCAGCCGCCTCTGCGCTCAGCCGCAACACTGGTTATTGTCCACGACCTCTGTTGTGCGGTTTGTGCCTCGCCTTTATATTGCACCCAGGAAACACAGCCGCCTCTTCGCGCAGCCGCAACACAGGTTATTGTCCACGACCTCTGTTGTGCAGTTTGTGCCTCGCCTTTATATTGTACCCAGGAAACGCAGCCGCCTCTTCGCGCAGCCGCAACACAGGTTATTGTCCACGACCTTTGTTGTGTGGTTTGTGCCTCGCCTTTATATTGTACCCAGGAAACGCAGCCGCCTCTGCGCTCAGCCGCAACACTGGTTATTGTCCACGACCTCTGTTGTGCGGTTTGTGCCTCACCTTTATATTGTACCCAGGAAACGCAGCCGCCTCTTCGCGCAGCCGCAACACAGGTTATTGTCCACGACCTCTGTTGTGCGGTTTGTGCCTCGCCTTTATATTGTACCCAGGAAACGCAGCCGCCTCTGCGCTCAGCCGCAACACAGGTTATTGTCCACGACCTCTGTTGTGCGGTTTGTGCCTCACCTTTATATTGTACCCAGGAAACGCAGCCGCCTCTTCGCACAGCCGCAACACAGATTATTGTCCACGACCTCTGTTGTGCGGTTTGTGCCTCGCCTTTATATTGTACCCAGCAAACACAGCCGGCTCTTCGCACAGCCACAACACTGGTTATTGTCCACGACCTCTGTTGTGGGGTTAGTGCCTCGCCTTCATATTGTACCCAGGAAACGCAGCCGGCTCTTCGCACAGCCGCTACACAGGTTATTGTCCACGACCTCTGTTGTGGGGTTAGTGCCTCGCCTTTATATTGTACCCAGCAAACGCAGCCGCCTCTGCGCTCAGCCGCAACACAGGTTATTGTCCACGACCTCTGTTGTGCAGTTTGTGCCTCGCCTTTATATTGTACCCAGGAAACGCAGCCGCCTCTGCGCACAGCCACAACACTGGTTATTGTCCACGACCTCTGTTGTGCGGTTTGTGCCTCGCCTTTATATTGTACCCAGGAAACGCAGCCGCCTCTGCGCTCAGCCGCAACACAGGTTATTGTCCACAACCTCTGTTGTGCGGTTTGTGGCTCGCCTTTATATTGCACCCATGAAACACAGCCGCCTCTTTGCGCAGCCGCAACACAGGTTATTGTCCACGACCTCTGTTGTGCGGTTTGTGCCTCGCCTTTATATTGTACCCAGCAAACGCAGCCGCCTCTGCGCTCAGCCGCAACACAGGTTATTGTCCACAACCTCTGTTGTGCGGTTTGTGCCTCGCCTTTATATTGTACCCAGGAAACACAGCCGCCTCTTCGCGCAGCCACAACACAGGTTATTGTCCACAACCTCTGTTGTGCGGTTTGTGCCTCGCCTTTATATTGTACCCAGCAAACACAGCCGCCTCTTCGCGCAGCCACAACACAGGTTATTGTCCACGACCTCTGTTGTGCGGTTAGTGCCTCGCCTTTATATTGTACCCAGTAAACACAGCCGCCTCTGCGCTCAGCCGCAATACAGGTTTCGGTTCAGGACCTCACCTAGCATATCCAGCACAATCACAGTCCTGTATTAAACTTGCTGGACACACCACCCATTGATCCTGGGTTCAAGAACCCACACATGCCTCAGCCCAAGTTTTGGTCCACTATCTACAATATAATTTTGGACACTGGCAACTTCATTTTCTAGCGCTGACAATTTTATTGTATCACAGCGCATTTTATTTCGCGGTGCCTCAACCAATCTTGAACCACCTTTTAAACTTGGATCCAACGACAACAACAACAAATACAATGACAAAAGATTGTGCCCAAGGTGGGGTTCGAACTACTTACCTCACCGATATAATTCTCACGGATCTCACATTGCACTACTTGACGATATGAAGCACATAGGCAACACGCCTCACAGCGGCCAGGCAGCGATACTAATGTCGGCGCAGAAATTATGTTCACCCAAGTTTGGAGATAAATAGAAAATCAACCAAAAGCCCTACAGGATAACAAGTAACCTTACCAGTTTCCTTGTTTAATTCTGCGTTGATTGATGATAAAGGTAACTTTTAGAAACGTATTTTAATATATTTTATGGCAGGTGTAATGTAAAAAAAACCGGTTTTTGGCGGGTATCGAGGGTAACGTCGACTTAAGTGATTTACAACTCTCAACGTCGTTATGCTACAGTAACCAAATGTAAATATGTGTTAGTCAGATATGTTGTTTGTGTGTATGTGAAGTTTCGAAATTTTATCGCCATCACAAACATCAAAAAAATCAATAATGTGAAAGGCTCGCATTTTGAAACTGGACATCCGTAGAAGTTCGTTTTAATCCGCTTGTAAATGTATATAAATGGGTTTATTTTATATGGATTTATATTTATTATGATCTTGGTGGCTGTTGCGAGTTCCTCAGGAAAGTTGGTGCGCTGTTGCCGCATTCGCTCACTGCCCGGTTAGCGCTTCCTCGGCACAGAGCGTATTCAAGTAAAATGTATTTCGTTTCCACATTTCCAATCATATTCCCGACATTTTCCGAAAGTCTGATAAACATTTCTTGAATTCTTCGATAGTAGGAAATAATTTTTCAAAATAAATACTGTGAATAGATCTACTTATAACTCCAATAATATTGTAAACTGGTCAATGTGAATGGATGGTCATCCTACCGATAGTCCTTTCCTCTTGGCCTGGTCCTGGAATTTCATCCCTGACAATCTCAGCATTCATCGTTTTAACCGTCTTCCTCATTGCGTAGTGGCTTGCATTCTTGGCTGTCACCGCGAAGGCCCGGGTTTGATTCCCGGCTATGCCAAGAAATAAAATTCTCGTCGTTTTGTCTCGTGAGGCAAAACTGAGCAGAGGCTGGTTCGATTCCCACCTCAGCCATCCTGGAAGTTATTTTGTGTTGTTTCCCACTTCTACTCCCGGCAAATGCTGGGATGGTGCCTAACTTAAGGCCACGGCCTCTTACTACCCACTAGTACAGACATCAAAGTGACACAGGTTATCAGACAAAGTATACGTACACGGGGCTGCATGACCTTGATGTCGGAAAGACAGTAAAAGAATTAACAACAACCACCACCTATTTAACCAAGCGAGGGGCCACTCCAAGGCAATCAACAACTCGCTGGAGCACCGGAGGCGCAGTCCATTTCGGCCAGTTAATTACACTGATAAAATCGGACAGACTTTTCTGGCCAGCATGATCTGCCCCTTTGATAAGGCATAGTCAAATTCGGCCAGTGATAGCTCATTAGCAACCTCTCCTCTCTTCCCCCACTCTGAAGCCAACACAAGCGTATTGTACACGCGTTCCAACCTTTCCTCATTAAACTGTTGGAGGGAAGGTGATTCTCAGTTTCACGGTCCCAGGGGTGTCAATTACTATAAAGTCGCATATGTATGACCCAGGGAGGATATGGTGACAACTGTACGTGGAGGAGCTTTATACAAAGAATACGATATGTCCTCAATAGTTTCAGAAATATGGACATCGATGAGATTGTGTTCGATGAACTGACAGCGTTAATATAATTTATTAGAAGAAATATCCATTTCAGGTTCCGTGCTGACAGTTAATATGAAAACTTGGGGTTTTTAAATTTTGAATAAGGCGGAAAATTAAAAAACTTCAAGCGTTAATATAACTTAAGTGCAAGCTCTAACGTTTTACACAATCTTCATTGCATAAACTAATGAAAAAAATCCACAGCCTGCTTCCAGTCTCCGACCGGGTCAGGAATGGAATGAATGAAGCCCCCATCTAGCGGCGAGGATATGGACTGTGCCGGCTGCCGAGGCCTGACGCACTCCTCTGGGGCAATGATTAAATGAATGACAGATGAAATGAAATGAGAGTGGAGAGTGTTGCTGGAATGAAATTTTGACAGGGAAAACCGGAGTTCCCGGAGAAAAACCTGTCTGCCTCCGTTTTGTCCAGCACAGATCTCACATGGAGTGACCGGGATTTGAACCACGGACCCAGCGGTGAGAGGCCAGCGTGCTGCCGCCTAAGCGACGGAGGCTTTTTGCATAAACTAATGAATGAACAAAATTAATTTTAAAAAAATACAAGTGAACAATTTTCATTGAATAGCCTAACCTATTAGATGAAATTAAAACATACTTAATACCAGTAATTAATTGTTGGAGATTCATTTTAGGGGCCGGGGAAGCTTGGCAATCAGCCCCGTGTACTGAATCTTTAATTGGGGTAATTACATGCAGTATTTATAGGCCTACTGTATTTATATTTCGACCACGCAGCCAGTCTGAAATGGTTTTCCATGCTTTCCTATTTTCAACTCTATACAAATCCAGGAACTGTCCTTCCTTCCTTTCAACTCCTTACCTTTTCCCCCCGTGGCACTACAGCCCATGAAGGGCCTAGGCCTACCTAGCGACCGCTGCCCAGTCATTTGACCTGGAGATATTGGGGTGACGCGTGATCAGCGCATCGGATCCCATCGGCCGTTAATCTTGGTTTTCGTGATCGGGACGCTGCCCCACTCTCAGACAGCTACTCATTTGTCCTCACGAGGATTAATGCACCCCGTTCCTGCTCTCGCGTCAGTTTCTAAAATCCCTGACGGAGCCGAGAATCGAACCCGGGGCCTCCAGGTGTGAGGCAGGCGCGCTACCCCAACACCACGGTGCCGGCTCCCTACTTAGTTTAATTTCTTCTCTTTCGCTTGGGTTATGATACGATTTAGTTGCACACACTCTGTGATGAAAACCGTGGATGGCGTGTCTCGTCACGACATGTCTCAGTTCATGGTTTTCCTTCATCCAGTTCCTGTCCAACATGGCGCTTGTAGCGTCGAAGTCCGGATCTATATCTTCACTTTTGGTTTTCCATCCTTTCCAGATGTTTAGAGTAATGTTCTGTAGCTGGTAGTGTATGTGAGCTGTGTAACCAGGTACCACCTATCAAAGTGCTCCAAAAGAACATTATCATTGACTGAGTACAGTAAGATGTAAATTCTCTTCTTTTGGCCTTTCGGCTGCAATAAATTCTTATTATTAATTTCTTCTCTCATTAACTCATGTTGTGAGGTCGGCTCCAGGAAGGGTATCCGGCCGTCAAAAATACCCGCCACATAAAAATGTCATGGCATCTCATGCCCGTCGAGAAAAGGGTAGATACCCCAAGTAAATTTTACCTTAAAATCCTCTTGATGTTTCCTTTTCAAATTACAATAATACGACGCCAATTGCGGCAGAAATCCTTTCTACGCAGTAGCGAAGGGGAATTACTCACGCTCATTTCAACATTATTTTATATTTTTGCCATTTTATGTTTCATGATTTTCAGACAATTTTACGACAGTATTTACAAAATTTGTAAATATGATAATCTTTCACATAATTTTAATGCATCATATTTCTTTTATCATACGATGAAATATTTTAAAAAATTCTTCATAGGCAAGTAAAGTGACTTGTTAGGGGAATGTAGTTGGTTTTGTAAATATGAAAATCCACAGCCTGCTTCCAGTCGACCAACTGGATCAGGGAATGGAATGAATGAATCCCCCATCTATTGGCGAGGATATGAACTGTGCCGGTTGCAGAAGCCTGTCGCACTCCCCTGGGGCAATGATTAAATCAATGACAGATGAAATTAAATGATAGTGGAGAGTGTTGCTGGAATGAAATTGTGACGGGGAAAACAGAGTACCCGGAGAAAACCTGTCTGCCTCCGCTTTTGTCCAGCTCAAATCTCACATGGAGTGACCAGGATTTGAACCACTGACCCAGTGGTGAGAGGCCAGCGTTCTGCAGGGTTTTGTAAATGATTGTATAAAAGAAAATCCTACAGCTGACACAACGAGTAAACGAGTTGTTTTAAGTTAAATGAGAGAAGTGTTCTAAATAATTTGAATTAATTCCTAAGTATTGAAAAAAATCCACAGCCTGCTTCCAGTCTCCGACCGGGTCAGGAATGGAATGAATGAAGCCCCCATCTAGCGGCGAGGATATGAATTGTGCCGGCTGCCGAGGCCTGACGCATTCCTCTGGGGCAATGATTAAATGAATGACAGATGAAATGAAATGATAGTGGAGAGTGTTGCTGGAATGAAATTTTGACAGGGAAAACCGGAGTACCCGGAGAAAAACCTGTCTGCCTCCGTTTTGTCCAGCACAGATCTCACATGGAGTGACCGGGATTTGAACCACGGACCCAGCGGTGAGAGGCCGGCGTGCTGCCGCCTAAGCCACGGAGGCTTCAATTCCTAAGTATTGCTGTATTAAATTACTTCAGCGAATCGTTTTCTTTTTGTCCATCCGGGAAGTTTGTCTTAATGAGATTTTAATTAATATGGTTCTAAAAACATTTGGAATAAGAATAGGCCTAACATTTTTACTGCCATTTCTATATTGAAGTCCAATATATTTTAATGAGAGTAGGTAATTGAGTAGTGAATAAAACAGGATTGCTTTTATGAATCCTCCGTAAAACTGTTGCCATAGTATGATCGAATATATTTTTTTAAGTCAGTCTTTTTCAGATTACATTTCATTGAGCATTATATTTCCACCTCATTGTGTAGTGGCTGTCACCGCGGAGGCTCGGGTTCGATTCCCGGCTCTGCCAAGAAATTCAATTATGGTATGAGGGCTGGAACGGGGTACACTCAGCCTCGTAAGGTAAAACTGGGATGAGGTGTATTCGATTCCTACTCCCGCCATCCTGGAAGTGGTTTCCCGTGGTTTCACACTTCTACCCCAAGCATATGCTGGATTGGGTCCTAACTGAAGGCCATGGCCGCCTCCTTCCCAATCCTCATCTGAATTACACTAGGCCTGCACACAATAATACAGCCTTCACTGAACACACACACCCAAGTACGTGGGGTTACATGACCACGATGTCGCAAAGCCCCTCAATCAACAACATTGAGCATTAGGCAGTAGGCGAATTTTCAAGGCATCAACATCCGCCCTCAGGTGATGACCATTCACATCGTGTACTATATTTACGTTCAATTAAATTATATTAGAAGAGAGGAAAATCTTAGGGCCGAGAATCAAAGATGGTGTTCATCTTTCAAAGCCAAATGCTGAAATATATAAAACCATCTCCAAAATCACAGACAAAATGCGTATGCGACGAATCCAATTCTTGGGGCACCTGGAAAGAATGGACCCAAATAGACTAACTCACAAAATTCACACATACTTGAAAAACAAAACAACTAGATCAAATTGGTACAAACAGACTGAAAAAGACTTGCGAGAATTAGGATCGCCAAATCTCCTAGACCGAAATGTCATCAGAACACTTGCACTCACACGGGGTTTCGAGGAGGAAGAAAGACGGCCATACCACCATATCTGGTCTGCACAACGGAAGCAAACCCATTCGTTGCGTATGAAGGAGTACTGGGCTGCATGAAAGGCTAACCATTGTTGATTCCGCGTGGTCCTAAGAGACCCATTCGCGACGAAGAAGAAGATTAGAAGAGACGTTTTGCCGGCTCTGCCGTTTCCAGGGTACACCACGAGGAGGTAGTCTCTCATTGCACCCCATTTTTTGTTTGTTTTTTGTTTTATTGTTTTGCTTGATTAATTTATTTACAGGATATTGATTCCTGCACGTCACATATTATTTATTACTGCCAGTTTACATTATTTGCATTCATTATTTGTCGTTTTCCCTTTTCTTATAGTGGTATGCGGCACAGGTTGTGTAACGTAACCTGGTAATTTTCCCCTGTTCGTATTCCCGTCGCGTTCGCTCCATAATTTCAATCCACTTCCTGTATTGGCGATTGGTTGGCATTTTCTTGATTCCCACACTCTTAATAGAAATCTCGGTTTCCATTTGCCTCTGCTTTAAAACTTCCACGAATCGGAATATGTTTGGGTGTGCCGTGTAGAAAGAAGATCCAAAATGCGAATGAAAGCTTTCACATGCGTTCGTTGTACGAAGCGAAGATACTGAAGATGATGCCCAAATAGTAGGCGGGAATTTTGCGTCTTCTGTGATATATGTTTCCGTCAAATAGTCACAAAACTCAGTAACTCGTTCGTCTTCAGGCTTGCAGGACATGAAATCTTCTACAAAGGCATCAGCAACTTCTTCGGGGTTCAATAAGGGAAGGCCAAAAATTGCTCGAAGCCATTGCCCCAAATCCGATGATTTCTCCACGTACGCTTGTGAAAGGCCTAATTGTTGGATTTTCTTCCACCAGGACTGAGTGAGATGAAACCTACAACCAATTACCTCAATATCAGGCCATACTCTCCTGGCGGCGCGATGAATTCCTTCTTCAAAGTCCGCAACGATTTGCCTTGGTCGAAACGTAGTTCTTAATTCTTAACATTTGTCAATAATACTTGCAAATGCCATCACGTAAGTCGTCGTCTTCTTGTTAGGTAAAAGCAGGAAAATTGTTGGTATATAATGACCGTTTTCAAACACGTGGATGGTAAAAAAATGATAAAAATACTTTGGACAATACGTGAAAGTGCCATAGACGAAAATGTTATCTCGACCACAAGCAAATTTCAAATTCTTCGCTGTTGTGAAGCATATTATGCCATTCTCGGTGTCATTAAACTGCAAGAAAAGCTCGCCCTGGTTTGTTGAAATGTTCATTTCTTGAAGAGCACGTTGAACCTCAGCGGCTGACTTAGGTAAGACGGGTTGTTCCCTTCGACGAACTTTATACACACTTCGACGTAGGAGATTAATGTCGTGTATAGTTAGTGACGCTTCAGTGTTCATATTACAGATTTCCCTTCTGATTATTTTCCTTGGTGTTTCATTCAAGTCCTCAGCAGCCTTCCTCTTCACATTACTTGCAGTAATTTGGCGAGCTAATTTCTCACTCGGTGCATGGTTATGTTCGCCTTCGTACCTGAGAATAGTAGTTCTATTTCCATCGACGTATATTTTCGCTAGACAGTTTGTAACCATACAACGCCACCTCCAACCGTGCAAAGTCTCATTAACCCGACGAAATTTGTACTTGTTGTAAATAATATTGATTTGCCCACGTGAGCTTACAGTCTGTTCCAATTCCATTTTGAACAAAAGCCTGACTAATGACTAGTTATCAACATTCACTGTGTCTTATATAAGAGCAGAAAGACTGGAAACTCCCTCCACTGCATGTATTAATAGGCATCATTCTCCCTTGGGTTTCTCCAAATTATGCCAAAGCATACAAATTACAATAAATATGTAGACTACCGAATATAGATATTCATTCTACGTAGGAAGTACAGAAATCTTTCTTTAATTTTTAGTACATTCCCAACTCGGCACTACTATTTGTGACCCCCCAGGGGCACACATCAAGTGGGACGTGGGTAGGCGGCCACGGGGCACCAGCTGAGTCCGGCATTGTTTCCACTTACTTGTGGCGGGCTCCTCTCCGTCATCTTTCCTGTCGACCTCACTTGGTGAACTCTTCTTCTCTTCCGACCCCGACAGTATTAGGGTATCCGAGGCCTAGGGAGTCTTTCACTTTCCCGCCTTAATTGGCCCTTCTCTCATCTTTCCTGATACCCTCCTTCTGCGAGGGGTCAGCCTTCTTCTTATTTTCATGATTTCTCCTGCCTTCTGCTCAAGGCCCTTAAGGAGGCAGGGTGTATGTAGCCCCACCACTTCTGGTGCACCCTGGATAGTGCTACACCCTCAGGGGCTCACAGTATCTCCTGCCTTCTGCTCAAGGCTCTCAATGAGGCAGGGTGTGTTTAGCCACTTCTGGTGCACCCTGCATATTGCTACACCCTCAGGGGCTCACGACTGGAGAGTTCGGGAGTTGGCGACCCCGAGGGATTCCTGAGCTGGGTCCGGGTTCCCCCTTTTATCCTTTACCTGTGGGGCGAACCCTTTCCTCTTTCACTTTCCTATCTGCCTTTCATGGCTCTCCATCCTTCGAAGTCCCTCAATTCGTCTTTTTCGAGGGTTGAGGGCATTTCTTTTCTTCCTGTCCTTTATTTGCCTTATTCTCCTTTTGTTTTCCACTTCTTCTTCTAGTGTATAAGTTAGTAGTTTGTTTTAGTTATAGTTTTTCATTCTCATCTCATCTTGCACTATCACCCAGACCATTAGGGGCCGATAGCCTAGATGTTAGGCCCCTTAAAACAACAATTATCATCATCATCATCATCTACTATTTGTGATCTCGAAAATATACTCCTATGATTTATCAGGTTATAGGTACAGTATATCATTTAAGTTTCACGGAATGGGAAGAGCACTGTTACTCATAAAATAATGATTATGAATACATGGTAGTTCGAATATAGTGTAACAATTATATTTTGTCCCGTGCATTAGGCTACGCCAGTGGTTCCCATCCTGGGGACGATCGCCCCCAAGTGGGCGATTTGGGTTATCAGGGGGGCAATAAATAAGTGGGGGCGATGAGTGTTCATAAAGGGGGGGGGGATTAAAATAGGACTGTACAGTAGAAGTTGCCGGGTAGTACACGGAAAAATGTGACAGGAGCGCCTCCCGTTCGCGTGTTCATCAATCATTGCCAAGTTTGATATTCACGAGGTAAATATTGGCCGTTAAGGGCTGATTCAGTCTCCAACCCTTCAAAAGTGTTCAGTGTCAGATAACGAGACTCCTGATCTCCCAACAGACAAAATCCTAATTTTTAGCCTATTTTCAATTTTGAAAAAATAGGCTTATGAGATCACCTTTTGTCCGTGTGTGTGTGCGTGTGTGTGTGTGTGATTCGTGTGTGTGTCCCCCCCTAATAAAATCTAAACGGCTGGAGCGATTTCAATGAAACTCGGAAAGTTCATAGCACTATTCCCGGCGACCTCGACCGTGCCCTTCAAATTTTGTTACGACTCACCAATCCAACATGGCGGCTGTGCGAAATATTTCACCAGCATTCAATATCTCCGAAACTATTGCCGATATAACCCTGACATTTTCTATGGTGATAGAGGGAACTACCATAAATTCACTTGTGTGACTTTTGAAAACCTGGTAACAACAAAACCAACATGGCGGCCAAGCGAATTTGCGACTTTTAAATAGACGTTTCTCGCGATTTGACCAACCAAACGCAATGAAACTTGGTACAGTATATGTTTATATACATTGTAATGCACCGACATCTAACTTCGTTCAATTGTTTACATAATCACAAGATGGCGGATGTGCGAAATATTTCACCGGCATGCTATATCTCTGAAACTATTAGCGGTAAACCCCTGAAATTTTGTACGGAGATAAAGGGCACTACTGGAATTCCATCTATAAGACTTTCAAAAACCGGTTGACTACAAAACGAACATGGCGGCCAAGCGAATTTGAAAATTTTAAATAGACCTTTCTCGCGATTTAATGTTCCAAGCGCACTGAAACCTGGCACAGGAGATATTTATACACATTGTAATCCACTGGTATCTAATTTAGTTCAATTGTTTACATAACCTCAAGATGGCGGCAGTGCGAATTTTAAAATTAAGTTTTTATTTATTGTGATGTAGTCATGCGATCGAAGTGAATGTTTGAATAATGAACCTACGCAATAATTTTCCTTTAATGGTACATGACTCTATGGCCTATGCATTTAACAATCCAACATGGCGACCATCCGAAATATTTAGACGATACTGAATATCTACGAATCTATTTTAGCAATCAAACTGCATTTTTTAATGTTCATAGGGGCTATGAACTTAAGTTCACCTATAGGACTTTAAATAACCTGGTGATCACAAATCCAACATGGCGGTGACGCGAATTATAAATATTCACATGGACGTTTCTCGCAATTTAACCATCCGCGTGCAGTGAAACTTGGTACAGTAAATCCTTATACGAATGTTAAACCACTGGCATCTAATTTATTTCAATTGTTTCCATAACCTCAAGATGGCAGCTGTGAATAATTATAAACTCTCCTTGTTTTTTCTTGTATCCTAACTATGCGATTGAAGTTTGAATACTACACGTTCACAATAATCTGCATGTAACAGTACATAACTCTAGGACCTACATATATAAAATCCAACATGGCGACCATCCGAAATATTTAGACGGTTCTCAATATCTACGAATCTATTACAGCAATCAAACTGAAATTGTGTATGTTGATAGTGGAAATTAACATAAGTAGGATATATGAAAATAGGCTGTATAGTTCTTCACGGAACTACTTGTTACTGGTCAGATCACCTTGACCAGGTTAAAAACTGACATGGAATCAAGATATGAAGATTTGACCAAGTTACAATTTCCGGATTGGATTCTAGATCCATTCTCGTTTGAAGTTGTGGATAAGCTTGATAACTCTTTGCAGACGGAGTATATAGAGTTGAAGTATGAATGTGAGCCGAAAATCATTTCCAAGCAGAGCGGTTACGAGTTAACCTGGGTGAAGCTTATGGACACTTACCCACAACTGTGGGGAAAAACTGAACCACTTCCCATCTCGTTCCCGTCAACATATTTAGTTGAAAAAGGATTTAGTTCTGTTGTCCAGCCCCTCACAAAACATAGAAATAAGTTGGACATGCCTCAAAGGAGACTTGCCCGTGAACTTGACGAACAGAAAACCGGATATCCAAGCTTTAACTGAAATCCAGCAAGCACAAGGCAGCCATTGAAAATGTAAAATAAAACAATAACAATGTTTCAAACTGTCATCTGTTTTTTCAAATTTTAACTATCAACTTTTTCCAGATTCCAATTTAAAAAAGAAAACACGAAATCGTATTTTTTAAATGTACGTCGATGATCTTAGTTAATTATTTCAATTCTTTGAACTAAAAAAACATGTAAAAATGTACATTTTAATTTTAAGAGTGACCGGATAAAACTGCTTCGGTTGTTTTTATATACGGTAGTAAAATTGTTTAAAATAATAAAACTGCGGTATTATTTTTACTTTACTTCAATTCAAGTTAGGCACATAATGAAAACGAAAATGGGCGATAGGTGTTAGCCAACCTCCAGAAAGGGGAGATGGGCCACAAAGGGTTGGGAACCACTGGGCTACCCCTACCGTTGATAAATTTCAAAATTAGAGAAAAATAACTGCACATGTAATTTTCTGGATAAACATGATTATGTAACAAGTTTGATAATGATGATGATGATGATGATTGGTGTCCTAACGGAAAGAACAGCGAGGCCATCTGCCCAAACATAGGCTAATGTTATGCAAATATTGTTAGTCTGCGTGAAACAGCTGATTAAGAACTTATTGAATGCAAATATCACTAGACGAATTTAAATCCACGCAAAATAACTCGAACTACCCCGTGGCACTACAGCCCATGTTTGATCCTGGTCTACCAAGCGACCGCTGCCCAGCCATTCAGCCTACAGATTGAAGGGTGAAGCGAGGTCAGGTCTCCGTAACCGGGGCGCTGCCCCACTGTCAGACAACTACTCAGTTGTCCTAACGAGGCTGAGTGTACACTTTTCCTTCTGCTGATGCAGAATTGAGAAGAGGCAGGTTCGATTCCTACCTCAGCCATCCTGGAAGTGGGTTTCCATGGTTTCTCATTTCTACTCTAGGCAGATGCCGAGATTGTACCTAAATTAAGACTACGGACACCTCCTAACCATATCCTAGACCAATTACAAGTCCACAATAGTACGCTACAGCAGTTAAAATAACTCAGATTATCAGACAGATTCCACATACACCAAAGCATTACATAATCACAAAGCCTTCAAAATGAATAAATGACAAAAAGTACCCCTTTCCAGCCCTCAAGTCAGATCTTAAGTATGACTGGCTGCGTTGCTCAGTGGTAACGTTCTCGCATGCTGTTCCCAAGGTTACAGGATCGAATCCTGGCGCAATTAGTTGGCATTTGAGGGTGCGTAAATGCGATGGAGCCAGAGCCATGTCAGTTGTTTTACTGGGACGTTATAGCTCCCATTCGGGACAAAATTCCGACACCCCCGGCGTCTATAGATCATAAGTTTCTGGCTGGAATCTAACCCAGAGCCTCCTCGGTAAGAGAAAAGCGTGCTATCCATACACCACGAGGGACAATAATAATAATAATAATAATAATAATAATAATAATAATGTAAGGGGTTTAAGGTACCTTTTAACTGTTGTATCCTTTTAAAAGAATAAAGGCATAATGTTTGTTTCACTGAAATTATGCTACATCCAATTTTGTACAACCCTACAATGAAGTGTGTTTACGAGAAATTCCAGAGCCAGTGGTTCATTCTGCAAGATCAAGTAAGTTATCTTACCTTTGGGTTTTCACAATGGTATAGTGGTGGGGGACCGAAGGGAGAAGGATTTCAGCCGAAGTACCAGAACTTGGCCTGGGGCAATTGGCCAGAAAGGACTGTGGGATGGAATGACAAGATAAGAAAGATCCACTCAGAAGATTAGCTGGCCCAATTCGCCAACACCCAGCACCGGATATCGCTTATCGCCATCTCACCCTCTTAAAGAAACAAATAGCACTCAAAATCATACGAATTCCTCATACTGTAAACAAGGTTCCAGGAGGCATTGTGAAGGTATCTACTCCACAATGTCCTGAGTGAAACTGGAAACTACACATTAAGATAATATCCGAGATACAAAGATAAACAGTGACTCACTGATGTGTGTACATGCTTCCTTTGACGCATCCAAGGGCAGAGTTGAACAGAGAATATTGAAACTGGCAAAGATTGCGAGCTTCATCCAAGGAAGACAAAAGTCTCTGATAATTTCTTTGGAATTTATTTTTATCAGTTAATTTTGTACTAGTTAAATATTCAGAGTTTGAACTAAATAGTTTCCTTTTAGTAAACATCAATAAAATAATTATGTTATGAACAGATAGGAGACAATATAACAACATATAAATTATGTTTCTTATTAATTTTATCACGAGCTTGTGAATTAATTCGTAACTCTTAATCATTCGTCAGTTTATTGATTGCCACACCATGCTTCTGGGACTAGCTTCCTCTGTGTTTTAAATATTTTATCACCACCGAGAGGCACCTTATTGTGATGTACTGTATACCAACGTTAAAATATACGAAACACAAGGACAGATCTGAAAGGTATACACAAATCTACTTAATATGAATGTACTACATTCCAACAGATGTATTGCGTTATGGAGCAGTGCGAACGGAGCGCTGAGCAGCCAGTGACGTTCTCTGGCGCGCCACAGCAAGGGAACGCGGCAACAGCGCATCAACTTTCCTCCGGAACTCGCCTGTCGACAACAGCCACCAACATCATAATAAATATCAATCCATATAAAATAAACCCATTTATTTACATTACGGATAGTTACATATCGCAAACGCATAGTATATGTGGATTACAACGCAGCCAAGAACGAACTTCTACGGAAGTCCAGTTTTGAAATGCGAGCCTTTCACATTATTGATTGTTTTGTTGCTTGCTTTAGAGATAAATGTTTGAACCTTCACATACACACAAACAACATATCTGACTAACACATATATAAATTTGGTTACTGTAGCATAACGGCGTTGAGAGTTGTGAATCTCTTAAGTCGACGTTATCCTCGATACCCGCCAAAAACCTGTACTTTTTACATTACACCTGCCATAAAATATATTAAAATACATTTCCTAAAGTTACCTTTATCATCAATCAACGCAGAAATAAACAAGGAAACTGGTGATGTTACTTGTTTTTCTGTGATCCTTTTGGTTACTTTGCTATTTATCTCCAAACTCGGGTGCACATAATTTCTGCGCCGACAGTAAGTGGTTCAGTATGTATATTGTTTGGCACAATGTGTATGAAGCTTTTGACTTTCGTTTCAACAAATAATTTTTTGCAAGCACGAGAAAGTTTCTTTATAAGTAAATCCTTGTCTCAAAAGGTGGTGGGCTAGTAGTTTCAACAAATGAGTTTTGGCGCACTAATCATTACAAAAAATGAACATTGTTGAGGAGTTGTGAACACTTCAATAAACATATTTACAACAGAGGCACTTTCTTTCCTTGATTGGCAACGCATGGCGAGTACAACTAGTAGGTCATAAGTGCAATAACATTCATACGGGATACCATATATTGCACCCGATAGTGCTTGTTCGATTCGGCGATTGACGCCATGATGATTTGTAGAAGGCACAGCAGCATTGGAACAGCACTGAATGCACTCCATTAGCATGGAAACTCTTTGGACCCAGCGATGCAAAATTATATTTCTGGAGAATTATTACATGCTCTGAAGATCTTTGAAATTATTTTGAACTATTTACTGAATTTTTGGTAACATTGGAAATATTTATTATATCGCAGAAAGGCGAAATATGGATTGTGTAGGACACACGAGGCTCGAAGTCGGTTCCGTCGGTTGCACACACCCCACTTCTTGTCGTGCGTCTCGTGGAGACAGACGTGTTCTTTGCATAAGTTACAATTTTAGTGAAATCCGACTGTAGTCGTGGAATTGTTAAGCATCCCTGCTGCAGTAGCAGTGGAAAGTATTCAAAATATATTTACGAGTGTATCAGAGGCCGTATTGGCCTCATTTATGTACGATCAGCGAAACTCGTAAAAACGTGACTGTATTGGTTTGTCGACCACATGTTTAAAAATTCGCGTGCAGAAGTAAGTACTTATTGTGAGTGTTAATTAAGTGAACCGTGATTAATTAAATATTGTATATAACAAGAAGTTCCGTGACGAACTAAAGAGCCTACTTTTCTTAAAATGTAAGATGCATGCCAATGAATAATCTATATGGATCTATCTAGAATAATGACGAAATTAAGTTGGTAAGATCGAAATTTCTAATCAGTTCGAAATACTGTATACCTTGGCAACATGCTTTTACGCGTGCTGATAGATCCAGTGTCTAACTGCATGTAACGTCCATTGGACTTCAACCAAATTTTGTATTCTGTACCTTAAGAGATTGAACTAAGAATATATTCAGTCGCCAGGGCTGCCAACTGTAGAGCTCTATTAGGCTACATTATACCAGGTATATTTTGAACTAATTAGATATTTCGATATTATCAACTTAATTTCATCATTATTCTAGATAGATTCATATACTGCAGAATAATCATTGGCATGACAAGTAGGCTGTATAGTTCTTCACGGAACTTCTTGTTATATATAAGAAGAAGACGATTGGGATTGATGAACGATACCATGGCAACACCATATCTCGAGGTCAAATTCCGCTTGCATTCTGTCTCTGTAAGAGCTAATATTTGCATGAAGGAATAACAGACTGTTAAATAGATAGACATCAGTGTCGCGAACTTCAGTACGAACAGTGTCACCAACTGTATAAAAAAGATCCTAAAAGATGGTTTGCATTCTTTCGGAAAAGCAGAAAAATCAAATGAAGTATATATAGAAGCAAGGAAATTAACATTTTCTCCGCTCATACTGCAAAATAACTAATCTTCGCCTATGCTGTAAGTCCACATCCCCCTGACGACTACCTTAAATAAAATTATAAAACTTCTGGGGCATGAAAATTCAGTATTTGTGCCAAAGGGCCTAAATGAAGGGAATGGAGGGGGCTGTCTGAATTTAAGTAGATAGTGTTACTGGTCTTGTTCCAAATGGGAAGTATGTAAAAGTCAGTTCAGCTCGGTGAAACGGTGTAGATTTAAGCCCAGTAAAACGGTGTAGATTTGCGCCAAAGGGCCTAAATGAATGGAATGGAGAGGGATATCTAAAATTAGTATTCGTTGGGGTGTGCACTACAACCCTACAAAATTTCAATGCAATCGTTTAAACGGTGTCGTAGTCCATTGGCGTCGGACAGATATACATTTCCATTTTTATATCTAAGAAGAGGATAGGGATTGATGAACGATACCATGGCAACACCATATCTTGAGGTCCAATTCCGCTTGCATTGTCTCTGTAAGAGATAATATTTGCACGAAGGAATAACAGACTGTTAAATAGATACACGTCAGTGTCGCGAACTTCCGTATGAACGGTGTCACCACCTGTATAAAAAAGACCCTAAGTGATGGTTTGCATTCTTTGGGAAAAACAGAAAAATTAATTTATAGTATACATAGAAGCAAGGAAATTAACATTTTCTCCGCTCATACTGTAAAATAACGAATCCTTGCCAATGCTGTAAGTCCACATCCTCGTGACGACACCCTTAATTAAAATTATAAAGCTTGTGGGGCATGGAAATTCATTATTTGTGCCAAAGGGCCTAAATGAAGGGAGTGGAGGGGCTGTACGAATTTTCAAGTAGATAGTGTTACTGGTCCTGTTCCAAATGGTAAGTATGTAAAATTCAGTTCAGCTCGGTGAAACGGTGTAGATTTGAGCCCAGTAAAACGGTGTGGATTTGCGCCAAAGAGCCTAAATGTAAGGAATGGAGAGGGCTATCTAAAATTATTGTTACAAAATCCTTCCTTGGGGTGTGCACTACAACCCTACAAAATTTCAATGCAATCGGTTAAACGGCTTCGGACAGATATACATTTCCATTTTTAGCCTACTTTTCACATTTTGCAAAAATGAGGTAAAAGTAGACTTATGAGATCGGGCAAATGTGTGTCTGTCTGTCTGACCTTCTGTCTGTCTGTCCTTCTGTCTGTCTGTCTGTCTGGCTGGCTGTGTGTGCGTCCCCCCCCCCTATCAACGCCTAAGGGGCTGCAGCAATCGAAACCAAATTTGGTAGGGGTAAAGATCTATACCTGAATACCTCACGGCCATATTCGAAAATGATGTCAGTGCTACCAACTGCTGAAAAATCGCAATTGAAATTTCAGCTCCATGTTGGATATCTTGGAAGGTATGAATGGGAGCTATTTCAAAATTGGCACACGTATAGATACTAAAATTGCAGTTTAATTTCCAGGAGGCCATACATGGCAGTGTTGCCAAAATGATTATAAGACTGCTGATAGGTCCAAATTTTAAATGCATATAACTTGTGCTATGTGTACATAAACAGATATGACTGAGCGTATTCTTAAGAACCACCAGGGCTGCCAACTGTTAGTAAATGCTCTCAATTTTTAATCCAAATACCCATATATCAGAAAGTATGCAATCCGACAGCTTTAAACAATGCACACGTAGAGTACCTGACATTCTATATTAATTTGGAGTAACTTATATACGCCAGTACTGCCAACATGATTCTAAGCCTGCTGATAGGTCCAATTTTAAAATGCATGTAACTTCTTTACTAACTAATGGAATTAATTCAAAATTGACACAACAATAGATCATATTATTTCAGATTATTTCTGACCTAAACATGTATCTCATCGTTGCCAACATGATTTTACGCGCACTGTTAGGTCCAATGTTTAGCTGCATGTAACGTCCATGCTATCCATTGGACTTCAACCAAATTTTATATTCTGTACCTTAAGAGAGGGAACTAAGAATATACCAGGGCTGCCAAGTAGAGTTCTCTATTAGGCTACAATACCATGCGTGTGCTGGTGAGAAATAATCTGAAATATTATGATATCTTGTTGTGCCAATTTTGGATGAAATCCATTTGTTAGTATAGAAGTTACATGTATTTTAAAATTGGACATATCAGCAGGCATATAATCATGTTGGCAGTACTGCCTTGTATTAATTACTCCAAATTAATCTAGAATGTCAGGTGCTATACGTGTGCAAAGTATAGAGCTGTTGGCTTGCATACATTCTGGTATATTGCTATTAGTGTAAAATAAATATCGACAGCATTTATTAACAGTTGGCAGCCCTGATTGCTCTTAACAATACTTATAGTCATATCTGTTATGGTACACATAGCACATACGAGATTTGGTTGAAATCCAACTGATAGTATAGCAGTTACATGTATTTAAAAATTGGTCGCATCAGCAGGCTTATAATCATGTCGGTAGAACTGACGTATATAAGTTATAAGCGGCTTCAGTGGCGTAGTCGGTAGCATGCTGAACTGCTATGCCCAAGATAGCGGGTTCAAACCCGGCCGAAGTCATCGGATTTTTAAGAGCGTTAAAAATCCTTCAGTATGCCTTCCTTCAGAGGGGAAGTAAAGCCGGCGGTCCCATGTCATAGATTTATGGCATGTAAAAGATCCTTTCACAGACTAAACTTGTGTAAAGCAAAATTTGTTAGGTTAGATTTCGTCAGAACGCTCTATCAAAGTTCCAACGTTCACCACTAGGTATCATTGATATCTGGTGGCGAAAGTTGGAACTACTTGAAATTGAACGGAACGTGTAGCTCACCCGTTAGTGTGTCCGCTGGAAGCAGCTACAGACTCAAGCGAGCCGAAAATGTCCTCGGACACTCCCGGCACTAAAAGCCATACGATAAATAAATAAATAAATAAATAAATAAATACAAATATAAGTTACTCGAAATTAATCTAATATGTCAGAATATACGTGTGCATAGTTTAAAGCTGTTGGCTTGCATACTTTCTGATATATTGGTATTTGGATAAAAAATAAAGAGAGCAATTATTAACAGTTGGCAGCCCTGGTGGCTCTTAAGAATACGCTCAGTCATATCTGTTTACGTACAGATATTACATACAAAATTTGGTTGAAATCCAATTGATAGTGTAGACGTTATATGCATTTAAACATTGGACCTAACAGAAGGCTTAAAATTATTTTGGCAACACTCTCATGATTGGCCTCCTGGAAATTAAACTGAAATAGTATTATCTACATGTGTGCCAATTTGGGAATAGCTCCCATGCATACCTTGCACGATATCCAACATGGAGCTCAAATTTCCAGTGCGTTTTTTCATCAGTTGGTAGCACTGACATCATTTTCAAATATGGACGTGAGATATTCCGGTGCACATCTTTACTCATACTAAATTTGGTTTAAATCCAATTGATAGTGTAGAAGTTATATGCATTTAAACATTGGACCTATCAGAAGACTTAACATTATTTTGGCAACACTGTCATGGTTGGCCTCCTGGAAAATAAACTGAAATAGTATTATCTACATGTGTGCCAATTTTGGAATAGCTCCCATGCATACCTTGCAATATATCCAACATGGAGTTCAAATTTCTAGTGCGTTTTTTCAGCAGTTGGTAGCACTGACATCATTTTCAAATACGGACGTGATATATTCCGGTGCACATCTTTACTCATACTAAATTTGGTTTTGATTGCTGCAGCCGTTTAGGAGTTGATAGGGGGGGGGGGACACACACACACAGCCAGACAGACCGACAGACAGAAGGACAGACAGACAGACAGACAGACACACATTTTTCCGGATCGATCTCATAAGTCTACTTTTTCCTCATTTTTGCAAAATGTGAAAAGTAGGCTAAAAATGGAAATGTATATCTGTCCGAAGCCATAGGAATACGACACCGTTTAACTGATTGCATTGAAATTTTGTAGGGTTGTAGTGCACACCCCAAGGAATGTTTTTGGCACGATAATTTTAGATAGCACTCTCCATTCCCTTCATTTAGGCCCTTTGGCACAAATCTACACCGTTTTACTGGGCTCAAATCTACACCTTTTCACCGAGCTGAACTGATTTATTTATTTATTTATTTAGCGTTTGGCTGTACATATCAACATTAGTCAAAATAGATGTTACATTATTTACAGTTTCACTTTCAAGTTGTTAATAAAGTCTATCACAGCTGGGCGTGCTTCCACAAAGTCACTGAAGTTGCCACTGTAGGAATGCGTCGGGCAGTCATTCACTATATGCCGTATGGTCTGCCTGGGATCACCACAACTGCACTCTGGTGAAGATATATATCCCCATTTGTAGAGAAGATCTGCACATCTACCATTGTTTGTTCTTATCCTGTTTAGCGTTGACCATGTTTTCCGGGGTAGATGGAAGCCACTTGGTGGTGTTGTGGAGTTTGTGATATCTTGCAGCTGACTTGGAATGTTTTCCACCAATTCTTCTTTCCAGTTTTGCAGCAGGTTGAAGTTTTGGTTCACCAGGTGTCTCGCTGTCCGGATGGAGGGGTTTCGCGAGCGTAGACGTCTCACTTCAGCAGCAGTGATGTCCTGGTGTATTGGTAGCTGATCGTTGGCAATTATCTTCTTATACTCCCGGAGTAAGGCATGTTTGCGTCTGAGTTCCGCTGGTGGAATATGACTCAGTGCTGGTAACCAAAATGTTGGTGTTGATTTTACTGTGCCAGATATCATTCTCATTGCCTGATTCAATTGGGCATCAACAAGTTTGGTATAACTGCTATTTAGCCACACTGGAGAACAATACTCAGCTGTTGAGAAGACCAGACTGAGGGCAGTGGTGCGAAAAGTGTCGGCTGACGAACCCCATGTAGTGCCACATAGTTTTTGAAGTATGTTGTTTCTAGACTTCAGTTTTTCTGCCGTTTTCTTCAGATGTTTCTTGAAGGAGAGAGTTCTGTCTAAGATGACCCCCAGGAACCATTAGGTACAAGACCAGTACAGCCCCTCCATTCCCTTCATTTAGGTCCTTTGGCACAAATACTGAATTTCCATGCCCCACAAGCTTTATAATTTTATTTATGGGTGTCGTCACGAGGATGGGGACTTACAGCATTGGCGAGGATTCGTTATTTTACAGTATGAGCGGAGAAAATGTTAATTTCCTTGCTTCTTTGCATATTTATTTGATTTTTTCTGTTTTACCGAAAGAATGAAAACCATCTTTTAGGGTATTTTTTATACAGCCGTGACACTACTCGTACGGTAGTTCGCGACACTGACGTCTATCTATTTAACAGTCAGTTATTCCTTCATGCAAATATTATCACTTAGAGAGACAGAATGCAAGCGGAATTGGACCTCGAGATATGGTGTTGCCATGGTATCGTTCATCAATCCCTATCCTCTTATCTTATATACAGTATAATAATGGAAATGTACATCTATCCGAAGCTAATGGACTCCTGACACCGTTTAACCGATTGCATTGAAATTGTGTAGGGTTATAGTGCACACCCCAAGGAAGATTTTTGGCAACAATAATTTTAGATAGCCCTCTCCATTCCTTTCATTTAGGCCCTGTGGCACCAATCAACACCGTTTTACTGGGCTCAAATCTACACCGTTTCACAAAGATGAACTGAATTTTACACACTTACCATTTGGAAAAAGACCAGTAACACTATCTACTTGAAAATTGGGACAGCCCTCTCTATTCCCTTCTTTCAGGCCCTTTGGCACAAATACTGAATTTCCATGCCCCAGAAGCTTTGTTATTTTATTTAAGGGCGTCGTCACGAGGATGGGGACTTACAGCATTGGCGAGGATTCGTTATTTTACAGTATGAGCGGAGAACATGTTAATTTCTTTGCTTCAATGCATATTTTATTTGTTTTGTTTTTCTGTTTTGCCGAAAGAAAGCTAAACATATTTTAGGGTCTATTTTTATACAGGTGGTGACACTGTTCGTACGGACGTTCGCAACACTGACGTCTATCCATTTAAGAGTCTGTTATTCCTTCATACAAATATTATCTCTTACAGAGACAGAATGCAAGCGGAATTGGACTCGAGATATGGCATTACCATGGTATCGTTCATCAATCGCTATCCTCTTATCTTATATATAACAAGTAGTTCCCTGAAGAACTATACATACTATTTTTCATATATCCTACTCATGTTAATTGCCTATATCAAACATGAGTTTGATTGTTGAGATAGATTCGTAGATATTGACAACCGTCTAAATATTTTAGATGGTCGCCAGGTTGGATTTTTATTTATGTACTATTAAATGGAGATTGTTTTGTACGAGTGGTATTCAAACTTCAATCGAATTATTAGGACACAAGAAGTAAAAACGTGATTTTTGAATTTCGCACAGCTGCCATCTTGTGGTTATGAAAGCAATTGAAATAAATTAGATGCCAGTGGATTAACATTTGAATAAGCATTTAACCTGGAAAGTTTCACTGCACTCGGATGGTTAAATCGCGGGAAACGTCCATTTAAATATGTATACTTTGAGTCGCCGCCATGTAGAATTTGTGCTCACCAGGTTACTGAAAGTCCTATAGGTGAACTTATGTTTATAGCCTCTATGAACATAAAAAATATCAGTTTGATGGCTGTAAAAGATTCGTAGATATTGAGAACCGTCAACATATTTGGGATGCTCACTTTTTGGATTGTTATATGTATAGACCATGGAGTTATTTACTATTAAAGGAAAATTATTGCGTAGCTTCATTATTCAAACTTTCACTTCGATCGCATGATTACGACACAAGAAAGAAGAACTTAATTTTAAAATTTCGCACAGCCGCCATCTTCAGGTTATGTAAACAATTGAACTAAATGAGATGCCAGTGCATTACAATATGTATAATCATTTCCTGTATCGCATTTCACTGCGCTCAGATGGTTAAATCACGAGAAAAGTCTATTAAAATGTTTGAAATTCGCTTGGCCGCCATGTTCGTTTTGTACTTAACAGGTTTCTTAATGTTACATGGATAAACTTGTAGCAGAGCCCTTTTCACCGTATAAAATTTCACGGTGATATCTGTAATAGTTTCGGAGATATAGAATGCCAGTGAAATATTTCGCACAGCCGCCATCTTCAGGTTATGTAAACAATTGAACTAAATTAGATGCCAGTGCATTACAATATGTATAATCATTTCCTGTGTCGCATTTCACTGCGCTCAGATGGTTAAATCACGAGAAAAGTCTATTAAAATGTTTGAAATTCGCTTGGCCGCCATGTTCGTTTTGTACTTTACAGGTTTCTTAATGTTACATGGATAAACTTGTAGCAGTGCCCTTTTCACCGTATAAAATTTCACGGTGATATCTGTAATAGTTTCGGAGATATAGAATGCCAGTGAAATATTTCGCACAGCTGCCATTTTGAGGTTATGTAAACAATTGAAGTAAATTAGACGCCTGTGCATTACAATGTGTAAAAACATTTGCTGTACCAAGTTTCATTAGGTTTGGAAGGTTAAATCGCAAGAAAAAACTATTTAAATGTCTCAACTTCGCTCGGCCGCCATGTTGGTTTTGTAGTTACCAGGTTTTTGAAGGTCCCTTAGGTGAACGTCTAGTGGTGCCCTTTATCGCCATACAAAATGTCAGGGTGATATCTGTAATAGTTTCGGAGATACTGAATGCTGGTGAAATAATTCGCACAGCTACCATGTTGGATTGGTGAGAGACAATAAAATTTGAAGGAAACAGTCGAGGTCGGCCAGAATGGGGCTATGATCTTACCGAGTGTCATTGAAATAGCTCCGACCGTTCAAATGTTATTAGGGGGGGGGGACACACACTCGAATCACACACACACAGACAGACACACGGACAAAAGGTGATCTCTTAAGTCTATTTTTTCATAAAATGAAAATAGGCTAAAAATGGATATTTATATCTGTCCGAAGCTAATGGACTGCGACACCGTTTAACCGATTGCATTGACATTTTGTAGGGTTGTAGTGCACACCCCAAGGAAGGTTTTTGGCAACAATAATTTTAGATAGCCCTCTCCATTCCTTTCATTTAGGTCCTTTGGCACAAATCTACAACATTTTCCTTGGGTCAAATCAACACCGTTTGACCGATCGGTACCGAATTTTACTTACTTACCATTTGGAACAAGACGAGTAACACTATCTACTTGAAATTTGGACAGCCCTCTCCATTCCCTTCATTTAGGCGAGGATTCGTTATTTTACAGTATGAGTGAGGAATGTACACATTTTATATCCCTACATGAACTGTATTATAAATATAAACGTGGATCGTGGGGTCGGACACGAGCATGATTTTGAGTCTAATTTTATAGTCTCTGCGTCGCTTATTGTATGTGCGTATTGGTATCTTTACGACGGTTTACCAAGGTATCATTGTTTCCATTTTGCACGGGATGCTTTCTTACTGTTTATAGATTTATTTTTTGTTACTTTAATGCTTCTATTTGCAAATATTTAACTACTTTTTGGTCGTTTTCTGCCATTTTGTGCAACCTACTGCGGCGTATCTACTGAAACTCCCATTGGTTTATTAAGTTTGCCTTATAATTCTTACTGGTCAAACCTCTCATAAGACACGGTATAAACTTAGAAATATTGATATGTTTAAAATGGTTTTGTTATTATTACTTGAAATGATTATAGATTGTTCAATACTTTAACTCTAAATCATGACATGATACGTACTTTGCACAATATTACTTAGTGCGGATATGGCAATTGCTACCATGTTTCATAGGGTAAGTTTGTCTCGTGGCCATAAGGTGTCTCCGCACCCCTATGTGTGGTTCTTATTTAAATGTGCGTGGACATATAGATTCGTAGATGATATATATTATGTATTTTCCTTTAGTATTCGTTATTCCACTAATCAAATGCATATATTATTATGAAGCTCGGATTCAAAGAGTTTATCTGCGGACTGCTATTATCCTCAGTAGTGTGTTTTGGACAGTTCTAGCACCTCCACCTCCACACCCTCCACACAAGATGGCGACGGCGCGATATCTCTCGAACTTATGGTCGGATTTTGACAAATGAGGTGTCATTGAACTCGGGCTGACACCCCCTTTCCAATGAACAACATATTTCCACCCCAAAAATAAAACCTACCCCTACTAGAGGGTGAACTTGAATTTTTTAGAGAATCTCTCTTTCCAATTGCAACATGTGAGAGTTTGAATGCCGATATGGAATGTAACGTTGTTCTGCAAACCAATAATCAAAGAGGGGCATGTTAGGCCTTGAGGTGAGAGCCCCTGTTATTGTTGACGAGCCCCCTGCTGTCGGGCCCCTGTTGATGGGTTATTGTTGATAGGTCCTTGTGGACGAGTCCTTGTGGACAAGTCCTTGTGGACAGGTCCTTGTGGACGAGTCCTTGTGGACGAGTCTGTGTGGACAGGTCCTTGTGGACAAGACCTTGTGGACGAGTCCTTGTCCCTTTGGACGGGTCCCTTTGACCTGGTTCCTATGGACTAGCCCATGAATTTATTTAAATTATGTCAAAGGGCCTAACTACATTTGTGTGTGTGTTGAATTGACGTTGTTCACTAATCCCCCACTACTATAATGGGATAACGATATGAAAGGAAAGTGACGAAATACATGTGAGCATACAAGGGATCTAACTTGGTGGATGGATGTGTTCTAACAAGTCATTTGTAGTTGAAAGAGAATAATACATGTTCTTAAGATGTTAAAACTGAGGAGATGGCACGTGCAGTAAGACGTCTTGTTACTTCCTGTGTCATATTACAGACATGACAGAGAGCGCGCAGATCTGTTGCTATGACTAACACTGCAGTAATTTGAAACCGCAAGTGTTCATTAAGACAATGGATGATGATCATGCAAAGTTAGCAGTTATTGGATATTACACTGGTGTTCCTTCCGGTGTCATGTTGCTGACATACCAGAGAGCGCACACTGCTGTTGCTATGACTGACGCTGCAGTTATTTGAAACCCCATATGTTGATTAAGACAATGGGTGATGATCATGCAAAGTCAGCAGTCATTGAATACCACAAAGGTGTTCCTAGTGTACTTTGGACTCTCAACTGTATTGGGAAAGGAATTGCAATGATCTGCAAAAAACTGCTGACACGAGCGATGAGAGTTTATATAAGAGGGGTGTCATATATCTCCCTACTGTCAGTCTTTATTACTCGCTTTGAGTGAACAGTGCTCTATTACTGCTCAAGAGTTGTAAAAAAAAGCCGTTTTGGTAGAAAATCATTAAATTATTTTGCAAAGTACTTATTATTAATGGATTGTAGTCTTTTATTACTAATTGATGTTGAAGTTATTGATTGGAATGTATTTATTTATTGATTGATTGATTGATTGATTTGTTTGCAGATAATTGGGTACCTGTAGGTTACCAGATTCCTACAATCTGTTCATTCAGTGGCATCAGTTGATCAATTATAAAAAGGTAAGTGCCCCCCTCTAATAACTTTTAAACAGTTAGAGTGATATTTTCCAACGTTCACCACTACATGTCAGTGAAAATGGTATATTTGGCAGTCAAACGTTGGAACTACTTGACCATGGTGTGTAAAGCTAATTTTGTAGGTTAGATTTTGATTATCGCTCTATTAAGTCTGAATGTTCATTGCTAGGTGTCAGTGTCAGAGGGAATATTTAAAGACGTAACCTCAGTTCACCTAACATAACCTAACTTTACCTAACTTAACCTTATCATGTGACATGTTTTACAATTTTAAACTTGTTTTAAGACTGGCTATGACGTCACACTTAGCTCACTTAACTGGCGATCGCTGGTTTCTATCACGTGACATGTTCTACAAGTTTAGACTTGTTTTAAGACTGGCTATAACGTCACACTTAGCTCACTCAACTAACGATCGCTGGTTTCAATCACGTGACATGTTCTACAAGTTTAGACTTGTTTTAAGACTGGCTATGACGCCACACTTAGCTCACTTAACTGGCGACCGCTGGTTTCTACCACTCTATCAAGTTCTAATGTTCACTGCTAGGTGTCAGTGACAGTGGTATATAGTAACCCTCAGTTAGAACTACATAAAGTTAGACTTGCAAGGAGTTCACAGATCGATTTAAATACCCTGCTATAACCATTGACTGGAATATAATTAAACTATTTATATTGTACTTTTTGTTTTATCTTTTATTAACATTGATGATTTCTTTCTTTTATAGATAACTTGGAAAGTAATCATCATGTTCAAGTGTGGTGACTGTAAGAAACAGTTCTCAAGACCTGACAACCTTCAACGTCATGCAAGTACAAAACATAATCAGAAAATGTTTGTGTGCAGTCATTGTGCTACAACATTTAACAGACAAGATAGTCTTACACGACATGTAAATTTAATGCATGTCAGTTCAGCACCATTTTCGTGTTCAGTTTGCGAACTTGGTTTTTCTGCTGTAAAGCGATATCAATCCCACATGGTTGAAGTGCATGGAGAACAACAGGAATTGAAATCTGTAAAACCATCAACTAGCACGGAACCTTTAAATGAATGTGATGCTCAAAAGCGTAAACGTTCTCAAGATTGTGAAAATAGTTGTGCAACAAAAAGAAAAAAGAATGGTGAACCTTCAATAACACATTGTGATGTATGTAATATTGATATACCTTCTTCAATCATTCATGGACATTTACGCAGTATTCAACATAAAAATAACACTTGCCATTAAAGAAATTCTGGAAATGTTCAACAAATTGGTAGTGCATTTAAAAGTCGAATTGCTAGTTATAGACTTCATAGTGAAGAAAAAACTCAAAGTATTGAATCATTTTTAAAAAATGTTCAACCTACTGTGTTTGGCTTAGTAGAAAATGTTTTATTAGAGCATAAAACAATTAAAATGAATTTTGAACTTTTTGGCCTCTATGTAAAAACTGAGAGCGAAGGTGAAATTACGGATATCAAATCCTTTAATACAAAAAACACAATTGTTAGCGAATCAACTAATATTAGTGATATATACCAAAATATTTCAAGTGCTATCATTGTGAAGAGTGAAGAGTTCCAGGAAAGGGAGTCAGGCTGGGCGTTAGTTGAAATACTTTATTTAGAAACCAACATGAATAAATACAACCCGAGCATCATCATACGTTGATTTGCCAGGATGGATCAAACGTAAGCATGCTTGTGTAAACGTTATGAATAATGATGACGCATGCTTTGCGTGGGCTGTAACCTCAGCTCTCCATCCAGCAGAAAAGGCTGTGGAGAGAACGTCATCTTATCCTCACTATTCTTCAGTGTTAGATTTAAAAGAAATAGAATTTCCTATGGCGATAAAAGACATTCAACGTTTTGAAGAGCTGAACAATGTAAGTATTAATGTTTATGGAATTGAAAATAAGAGTATAGTTGGTCCTCTATATTATACTCAGGAAAAAAGGATGCTCATGTAAATTTACTATACATAACCAAAGGTGAAAATGCTCACTATTGTTGGATAAAACATTTAAGTAGACTTGTTGGTAGTCAGATAACAAAACGCGATGGTAAAAAGTGGTTGTGCGATGGCTGTTTGCTATATTTCAGAAAAGAGGACCAACTAACTCAACATCAAAAATGGGGGTGTAATCATGTGTGTACGGTATTACCGACTCCTAAAAATAACATTCTAAAATTTAAGGATTATGAGAAACAGCTTCGAGTACCATTTGTTATATATGCTGACTTCGAGGCTTTGCTAAAACCATTTAATACATGTTCATCAAATCCAGCCCAACCTTTCACCAACACTACTCACATTCATGAACCTTTTAGCTTTGCATATTATATTAAATGTAGTTATGATGACTCTTTAAATAAGTTTGAGCTCTATAGAGGACCTGATGCACCTAAAGTTTTTATGGAAAGGCTTGAGAAAGATGCCGTCCGTATATCCTCTATTTTAAATACGATCATTCCAATGGAGCCACTAACTTCATTAGAGCAAATGAATTTTGAAACTGAAACTAATTGTTTTATATGTGGTGAATGTTTATATACAGACAGGGTTCGCGATCATGACCATTTAACAGGAAAATATCGTGGCGCTGCTCACCAAGAATGTAATTTAAATTATAGAGTAAGTAAATTCATTCCGGTCATTCTACACAACGGTAGCAAATACGATAACCACATTATCGTTAAGGAATTTGGAGCTCCAGATGTGAAAATTGATGTGATTGCAAATAATAAGGAACAATACATATCGTTCACAAAATACATCAAAACTAGCAATAAAAAAACCATTAAACTGCGATTTTTAGATTCATTCCGCTTTATGTCGAGTAGTCTTGATAAGCTGGCTAGTAATTTAAAATCAGATCAGTTTCATGAAATTCAACGTGTCTTTCCTAAAGAAGATGATGATAATTTGATTCGTCAAAAGGGCATATTCCCTTATGAATATATTAACTGTGTGGAACGTCTTGAGGAGTGTTCTTTACCACCGAAAGATGCATTTTACAGTTCCTTAAACACAAGTCATATCAGTGATCAGGAATATTTACATGCACAACGTGTATGGGCACAGTTTGACATTCAAACTTTAGGAGAATTTTCAGACATATATTTGAAGACAGATGTGTTATTATTAGCAGATGTTTTTAAAAATTTTCGGAATGTTTGTATGAAAACTTATGACCTTGATCCTTGTCAGTATTTCACAGCTCCTGGGTTAAGATTCAGTTCAATGTTGAAAAAAAACGAAAGTAAATTTAGAATTAATGACTGATATAGACATGATCAATTTTATAAAATCATCAAATCGAGGTGGATTAAGCCAATGTAGTGGACGGTACTCTAAAGCAAATAATAAATACATGCCTAGCTACAACCCTTGTGAAGAGTCAAAGTATATTGTCTACCTCGATGCAAATAACCAATATGGTTGGGCTATGAGTCAATATCTACCACTGAAAGATTTTCGCTGGCTGACACAACCTGAAATTGATGTCTTACATATTGACACTCTTAATGATAACGATGATAAAGGATATATTTTAGAGGTAAATCTTGAGTACCCTAAAGAGTTACATGATGATCATAATGATTTACCATTTTGTCCTGAGAATATGAAATCTCCATACATCACATCACGAACAAAAATGTTAATTGCTAATGTAAATGATAAATGTAAATATGTAATACATTATCAAAACTTGAAACAGTGTCTACAGCATGGATTGAAATTAACTAAAATTCATCGCGTATTGCAATTTCATCAGTCAGCATGGCTCAAACCGTATATTGATCTAAACAATAATTTAAGAACACAGTCAACAAACGCGTTTGAAAAAGATTTTTATAAACTCATGAATAATAGTGTTTTTGGAAAGACTATGGAGAATGTTGATAAACGAGTTATGTAAAGCTGATAACAAAGTGGGAGAATGATGGTAAAAGGTATGGTGCGAACAACTTAATAAGCAAGCCTAACTTTCATAGCTGTTCAATTATTCATGAGGATTTAGTTGTAATACAAATGAATCGTCTTAAAGTAACTTACAACAAACCCATATATGTGGGTTACACCATTCTGGAATTATCAAAAACACTTATGTATGAATTTCACTATGATTATGTAAAGAAAAACTATCTTGATAATGCTAAATTACTCTACACAGACACAGATTCTTTTATTTATGAGTTTAAAACTGATGATTTTTACGAGGATATCAAAACTGAACTAAATAGGTTTGATACAAGTGACTACCCCAAGGATAATATTTACCATTTACCTCTAGTAAACAAAAAGGTTCTTGGGAAATTTAAGGATGAATGTGCTGGTGTTATTATAGACACCTTTGTAGGCACAAAATCTAAATCATACAGCTATATGACAATTGATGATGTAGTAGTAAAAAAATTAAAAGGAGTGAAAAAGAATGTTGTTAGTAAAGAGTTAGATATAAGTGATTATAAAAACTGTATAGTTAGTAACCCACCTGTATTATATAAGGAAATGTGTGTATTTAGAAGTAAAAATCATCAACTACATACCAATTTGCTGAACAAAGTTGCTTTAAGTAATGAAGACAAAAAACGATTCATTATACCCAACGCATTTGATACTCTTGCTTGGAGAAACAGTCGCATTGACAACTATTACTTTACTTAAGTCTAATGATCACTATATTGTAATATTTGTAGTGTGTTTTATATTGTAATAATTTTTGTAACAACTGTAAGTAGAATGTACAATGTTAGGCTACTGTAGTTTAGTAAAAATAAGATAAGTAATACATTTTAGTGTAACATGTTTTGCTTTTGTATATTACGAAAAAGATTTTAAAAAATGTACAGAATGTGTGAACTAAACAAGGGAAATGTAAAAAATGTAAAATGGAAATTGTAAATATCCATGTATGAAAAAGTGAAATGGCTATCACCATTTTAAAATTAAAAGACATTGTGATCTGCTAAACCTTGTTTTTATTTCACAACAACAAAAATGTACAGAATGTGTAAACTAAACAAGGGGAATGTAAAAAATGTAAAGTGGAAATTGTGAATATTCATGTGTGAAAAAAATGAAATGGCTATCACCATTTTTTTAAATAAAAGACATTGTGATCTGGTAAACCTTGTTTTCATTTCACAACAAATAGGGCTTTACAAAATAGAATACAAAGAAATGCCAATTCCTCAATCCTTTTCATTGTTCATGTCCACTCATCATTAACTTTCCTTTTATAGCCAACCTCTCCCCCACTGAGACATCACAGGATGTCAAACGTTGTTTAGCTCTTTTCAACAATACTTTATCCACTACACGTCTTAAAGCAGAATTACTATGACGATAAGAAAGGTCGTGTTCTATACATGCTTGATCCAAAGAATTAATAGATATTCACTTAGCATAGGGTCTTGCAACCATGATTTTGGTACATGTTGCCTGATTTCTTTCACGGTATTGTCTGTCACATAATAAATGAACAACTTGGAGAATACTAATAATTCTTCTTTGGTAAAACTATCTGCATATCGAGGGCAGATAACCTTGTAGTTCCACCCTGAATAAAAAAACAACAACAACACTACCTCTTGCATAGTATGTGATGTTGATAGCTCCTGAGACGTGGAAGATGGATTAAACATAACTTTTACAACAAGTTGCTCAATAAACAATGCTCAATCTTGAGTCACAGTATTTTTTTTCATAAAACGTGATAGCAAAACACTATTGATTATCATTCAGCATTAGAGTTCTATATGAAATAGATAAGAAAAGGGACATACTATACTTTTATATAGGTAATAAACGGATCATACTATACTCTCAACTACCCTAGTTACAACTACGTTTCAAGGTCACTCTCTTGAACATTGTCGGAGGCTATCGATAAACACTTATCTTCACATGGCACGCTCTTGCGGCGCGCGCGGGCATGAATAATTCAGGATGATGTTAATGGCTTATGTGGATGGCTTAGGTTGGTGGCTTATGACGGCGTTTATGGTGGCCTTTGTTGGTGGCTTATGGTGGCTTATGTTGGGGGCTTACGGTGGTGGCTTATGGTGGCTTATGTTGGTGGCTTATAGCGGTGGCTTATGGTGGCTTATGTTGGTGGCTTACGGTGGTGGCTTACGTTGGTGGCTTATGTTGGTGGCTTACGGTGGTGGCTTATGGTGGTGGTTTATGGTGGCTTTTGTTGGTGGCTTATAGTGGCTCATGTTGATGGCTTTTGTTGGTGGCTTACGGTGGTGGCTTATGGTGGTGGTTTATGGTGGCTTATAGTGGCTCATGTTGATGGCTTTTGTTGGTGGCTTACGGTGGTGGCTTATGGGGGACGGGTCCTTGTTGACGGGTCCCTGTGGGCGGGTCCCTTTGACATAATTTGGATAAAATGCATGGGCCAGTCCATAGGGATCAGTCCAAAGGACCTGCCCACAGGGACCCGTCAACAAGGACCCGTCCCCCATAAGCCACCACCGTAAGCCACCAACATAAGCCACCACCGTAAGCCACCAACAAAAACCATCAACATGAGCCACTATAAGCCACCAACAAAAGCCACCATAAACCACCACCATAAGCCACCACCGTAAGCCACCAACAAAAGCCATCAACATGAGCCACTATAAGCCACCAACAAAAGCCACCATAAACCACCACCATAAGCCACCAACGTAAGCCACCACCGTAAGCCACCATAAGCCACCGCTATAAGCCACCATAAGCCACCACCGTAAGCCCCCAACATAAGCCACCATAAGCCACCAACAAAGGCCACCATAAACGCCGTCATAAGCCACCAACCTAAGCCATCCACATAAGCCATTAACATCATCCTGAATCATTCATGCCCGCGCGCGCCGCAAGAGCGTGCCATGTGAAGATAAGTGTTTATCGATAGTCTCCGACAATGTTCAAGAGAGTGACCTTGAAACGTAGTTGTAACTAGGGTAGTTGAGAGTATAGTATGATCCGTTTATTACCTATATAAAAGTATAGTATGTCCCTTTTCTTATCTATTTCATATAGAACTCTAATGCTGAATGATATTCAATAGTGTTTTGCTATCACGTTTTATGAAAAAAAATACTGTGACTCAAGATTGAGCATTGTTTATTGAGCAACTTGTTGTAAAAGTTATGTTTAATCCATCTTCCACGTCTCAGGAGCTATCAACATCACATACTATGCAAGAGGTAGTGTTGTTGTTGTTTTTTTATTCAGGGTGGAACTACAAGGTTATCTGCCCTCGATATGCAGATAGTTTTATCAAAGAAGAATTATTAGTATTCTCCAAGTTGTTCATTTATTATGTGACAGACAATACCGTGAAAGAAATCAGGCAACTTGTACCAAAATCATGGTCGCAAGACCCTATGCTAAGTGAATATCTATTAATTCTTTGGATCAAGCATGTATAGAACACGACCTTTCTTATCGTCATAGTCATTCTGCTTTAAGACGTGTAGTGGATAAAGTATTGTTGAAAAGAGCTAAACAACGTTTGACATCCTGTGATGTCTCAGTGGGGGAGAGGTTGGCTATAAAAGGAAAGTTAATGATGAGTGGACATGAACAATGAAAAGGATTGAGGAATTGGCATTTCTTTGTATTCTATTCTGTAAAGCCCTATTTGTTGTGAAATGAAAACAAGGTTTACCAGATCACAATGTCTTTTATTTTAAAAAATGGTGATAGCCATTTCATTTTTTTTCACACATGAATATTTACAATTTCCACTTTACATTTTTTACATTCCCCTTGTTTAGTTTACACATTCTGTGCATTTTTGTTGTTGTGAAATAAAAACAAGGTTTACCAGATCACAATGTCTTTTAATTTTAATATGGTGATAGCCATTTCACTTTTTCATACATGGATATTTACAATTTCCATTTTACATTTTTTACATTTCCCTTGTTTAGTTCACACATTCTGTACATTTTTTAAAATCTTTTTCGTAATATACAAAAGCAAAACATGTTACACTAAAATGTATTACTTATCTTATTTTTACTCAACTACAGTAGCCTAACATTGTACATTCTACTTACAGTTGTTACAAAAATTATTACAATATAAAACACACTACAAATATTACAATATAGTGATCATTAGACTTAAGTAAAGTAATAGTTGTCAATGCGACTGTTTCCCCAAGCAAGAGTATCAAATGTGTTGGGTATAATGAATCGTTTGTTGTCTTCATTACTTAAAGCAACTTTGTTCACCAAATTGGTATGTAGTTGATGATTTTTACTTCTAAATACACACATTTCCTTATATAATACAGGTGGGTTACTAACTATACAGTTTTTATAATCACTTATATCTAACTCTTTACTAACAACATTCTTTTTCACTCCTTTTAATTTTTTTACTACTACATCATCAATTGTCATATAGCTGTATGATTTAGATTTTGTGCCTACAAAGGTGTCTATAATAACACCAGCACATTCATCCTTAAATTTCCCAAGAACCTTTTTGTTTACTAGAGGTAAATGGTAAATATTATCCTTGGGGTAGTCACTTGTATCAAACCTATTTAGTTCAGTTTTGATATCCTCGTAAAAATCATCAGTCTTAAACTCATAAATAAAAGAATCTGTGTCTGTGTAGAGTAATTTAGCATTATCAAGATAGTTTTTCTTTACATAATCATAGTGAAATTCATACATAAGTGTTTTTGATAATTCCAGAATGGTGTAACCCACATATATGGGTTTGTTGTAAGTTACTTTAAGACGATTCATTTGTATTACAACTAAATCCTCATGAATAATTGAACAGCTATGAAAGTTAGGCTTGCTTATTAAGTTGTTCGCACCATACCATTTACCATCATTCTCCCACTTTGTTATCAGCTTTCCATCAACTAGTTTACCAACATTCTCCATAGTCTTTCCAAAAACACTATTATTCATGAGTTTATAAAAATCTTTTTCAAACGCGTTTGTTGACTGTGTTCTTAAATTATTGTTTAGATCAATATACGGTTTGAGCCATGCTGACTGATGAAATTGCAATACGCGATGAATTTTAGTTAATTTCAATCCATGCGGTAGACACTGTTTCAAGTTTTGATAATGTATTACATATTTACATTTATCATTTACATTAGCAATTAACATTTTTGTTCGTGATGTGATGTATGGAGATTTCATATTCTCAGGACAAAATGGTAAATCATTATGATCATCATGTAACTCTTTAGGGTACTCAAGATTTACCTCTAAAATATATCCTTTATCATCGTTATCATTAAGAGTGTCAACATGTAAGACATCAATTTCAGGTTGTGTCAGCCAGCGAAAATCTTTCAGTGGTAGATATTGACTCATAGCCCAACCGTAGTGGTTATTTGCATCGAGGTAGACAATATACTTTGACTCTTCACAAGGGTTGTAGCTAGGCATGTATTTATTATTTGCTTTAGAGTGCCGTCCACTACATTGGCTTAATCCACCTCGAATTGATGATTTTACAAAATTGATCATGTCTATATCAGTCATTAATTCTAAATTTACTTTCGTTTTTTTCAACATTGAACTGAAACTTAACCCAGGAGCTGTGAAATACTGACAAGGATCAAGGTCATAAGTTTTCATACAAACATTCCGAAAATTTTTAAAAACATCTGCTAATAATAACACATCTGTCTTCAAATATATGTCTGAAAATTCTCCTAAAGTTTGAATGTCAAACTGTGCCCATACACGTTGTGCATGTAAATATTCCTGATCACTGATATGACTTGTGTTTAAGGAACTGTAAAATGCATCTTTCGGTGGTAAAGAACACTCCTCAAGACGTTCCACACAGTTAATATATTCATAAGGGAATATGCCCTTTTGACAAATCAAATTAAAATCATCTTCTTTAGGAAAGACACGTTGAATTTCATGAAACAGATCTGATTTTAAATTACTAGCCAGCTTATCAAGACTACTCGACATAAAGCGGAGTGAATCTAAAAATCGCAGTTTAATGGTTTTTTTATTGCTAGTTTTGATGTATTTTGTGAACGATATGTATTGTTCCTTATTATTTGCAATCACATCAATTTTCACATCTGAAGCTCCAAATTCTTTAACGATAAAGTCGTTATCGTATTTGCTACCGTTGTGTAGAATGACCGGAATGAATTAACTTACTCTATAATTTAAATTACATTCTGGTGAGCAGCGCCACGATATTTTCCTGTTAAATGGTCATGATCGCGAACCCTGTCTGTATATAAACATTCACCACATATAAAACAATTAGTTTCAGTTTCAAAATTCATTTGCTCTAATGAAGTTAGTGGCTCCATTGGAATGATCGTATTTAAAATAGAGGATATACGGACGACATCTTTCTCAAGCCTTTCCATAAAAAGTTTAGGTGCATCAGGTCCTCTATAGAGCTCAAACGTATTTAAAGAGTCATCATAACTACATTTAATATAATATGCAAAGCTAAAAGGTTCATGAATGTGAGTAGTGTTGGTGAAAGGTTGGGCTGGATTTGATGATAATGTATTAAATTGGTTTTAGCAAAGCCTCGAAGTCAGCATATATAACAAATGGTACTCGAAGCTGTTTCTCATAATCCTTAAATTTTAGAATGTTATTTTTAGGAGTCGGTAATACCGTACACACATGATTACACCCCCATTTTTGATGTTGAGTTAGTTGGTCCTCTTTTCTGAAATATAGCAAACAGCCATCGCACAACCACTTTTTACCATCGCGTTTTGTTATCTGACTACCAACAAGTCTACATAAATGTTTTATCCAACAATAGTGAGCATTTTCACCTTTGGTTATGTATAGTAAATTTACATGAGCATCCTTTTTTTCCTGAGTATAATATAGAGGACCAACTATACTCTTATTTTCAATTCCATAAACATTAATACTTACATTGTTCAGCTCTTCAAAACGTTGAATGTCTTTTATCGCCATAGGAAATTCTATTTCTTTTAAATCTAACACTGAAGAATAGTGAGGATAAGATGACGTTCTCTCCACAGCCTTTTCTGCTGGATGGAGAGCTGAGGTTACAGCCCACGCAAAGCATGCGTCATCATTATTCATAACGTTTACACAAGCATGCTTACGTTTGATCCATCCGGGCAAATCAACGTATGATGATGCTCGAAGGGGGTTGTATTTATTCATGTTGGTTTCTAAATAAAGTACTTCAACTAACGCCCAGCCTGACTCCCTTTCCTGGAACTCTTCACTCTTCACAATGATATCACTTGAAATATTTTGGTATATATCACTAATATTAGTTGATTCGCTAACAATTATGTTTTTTGTATTAAAGGATTTGATATCCGTAATTTCACCTTCGCTCTCAGTTTTTACATAGAGGCCAAAAAGTTCAAAATTCATTTTAATTGTTTTATGCTCTAATAAAACATTTTCTACTAAGCCAAACACAGTAGGTTGAACATTTTTTAAAAATGATTCAATACTTTGAGTTTTTTCTTCACTATGAAGTCTATAACTAGCAATTCGACTTTTAAATGCACTACCAATTTGTTGAACATTTCCAGAATTTCTTTCATGGCAAGTGTTATTTTTATGTTGAATACTGCGTAAATGTCCATGAATGATTGAAGAAGGTATATCAATATTACATACATCACAATGTGTTATTGAAGGTTCACCATTCTTTTTTCTTTTTGTTGCACAACTATTTTCACAATCTTGAGAACGTTTACGCTTTTGAGCATCACATTCATTTAAAGGTTCCGTGCTAGTTGATGGTTTTACAGATTTCAATTCCTGTTGTTCTCCATGCACTTCAACCATGTGGGATTGATATCGCTTTACAGCAGAAAAACCAAGTTCGCAAACTGAACACGAAAATGGTGCTGAACTGACATGCATTAAATTTACATGTCGTGTAAGACTATCTTGTCTGTTAAATGTTGTAGCACAATGACTGCACACAAACGTTTTCTGATTATGTTTTGTACTTGCATGACGTTGAAGGTTGTCAGGTCTTGAGAACTGTTTCTTACAGTCACCACACTTGAACATGATGATTACTTTCCAAGTTATCTATAAAAGAAAGAAATCATCAATGTTAATAAAAGATAAAACAAAAAGTACAATATAAATAGTTTAATTATATTCCAGTCAATGGTTATAGCAGGGTATTTAAATCGATCTGTGAACTCCTAGCAAGTCTAACTTTATGTAGTTCTAACTGAGGGTTACTATATACCACTGTCACTGACACCTAGCAGTGAACATTAGAACTTGATAGAGTGGTAGAAACCAGCGGTCGCCAGTTAAGTGAGCTAAGTGTGGCGTCATAGCCAGTCTTAAAACAAGTCTAAACTTGTAGAACATGTCACGTGATTGAAACCAGCGATCGTTAGTTGAGTGAGCTAAGTGTGACGTTATAGCCAGTCTTAAAACAAGTCTAAACTTGTAGAACATGTCACGTGATAGAAACCAGCGATCGCCAGTTAAGTGAGCTAAGTGTGACGTCATAGCCAGTCTTAAAACAAGTTTAAAATTGTAAAACATGTCACATGATAAGGTTAAGTTAGGTAAAGTTAGGTTATGTTAGGTGAACTGAGGTTACGTCTTTAAATATTCCCTCTGACACTGACACCTAGCAATGAACATTCAGACTTAATAGAGCGATAATCAAAATCTAACCTACAAAATTAGCTTTACACACCATGGTCAAGTAGTTCCAACGTTTGACTGCCAAATATACCATTTTCACTGACATGTAGTGGTGAACATTGGAAAATATCACACTAACTGTTTAAAAGTTATTAGAGGGGGGCACTTACCTTTTTATAATTGATCAACTGATGCCACTGAATGAACAGATTGTAGGAATCTGGTAACCTACAGGTACCCAATTATCTGCAAACAAATCAATCAATCAATCAATCAATAAATAAATACATTCCAATCAATAACTTCAACATCAATTAGTAATAAAAGACTACAATCCATTAATAATAAGTACTTACCTTGCAAAATAATTTAATGATTTTCTACCAAAACGGCTTTTTTTTACAACTCTTGAGCAGTAATAGAGCACTGTTCACTCAAAGCGAGTAATAAAGACTGACAGTAGGGAGATATATGACACCCCTCTTATATAAATTCTCATCGCTCGTGTCAGCAGTTTTTTGCAGATCATTGCAATTCCTTTCCCAATACAGTTGAGAGTCCAAAGTACACTAGGAACACCTGTGTGGTATAAAAATGACTGCTGACTTTGCATGATCATCACCCATTGTCTTAATCAACATATGGGGTTTCAAATTACTGCAGCGTCAGTCATAGCAACAGCAGTGTGCGCTCTCTGGTATGTCAGCAACATGACACCGGAAGGAACACCTGTGTAATATCCAATAACTGCTAACTTTGCATGATCATCATCCATTGTCTTCATGAACACTTGCGGTTTCAAATTACTGCAGTGTAAGTCATAGCAACAGATCTGCGCGCTCTCTGTCATGTCTGTAATATGACACAGGAAGTAACAAGACGTCTTACTGCACGTGCCATCTCCTCAGTTTTAACATCTTAAGAACATGTATTATTCTCTTTCAACTACAAATGACTTGTTAGAACACATCCATCCACCAAGTTAGATCCCTTGTATGTTCACATGTATTTCGTCACTTTCCTTTCATATCGTTATCCCATTATAGTAGTGGGGGATTAGTGAACAACGTCAATTCAACACACACACAAATGTAGTTAGGCCCTTTGACATAATTTAAATAAATTCATGGGCTAGTCCATAGGAACCAGGTCAAAGGGATCAGTCCAAAGGGACAAGGACTCGTCCACAAGGTCTTGTCCACAAGGACCTGTCCACAAGGACTCGTCCACAAGGACCTGTCCAAAAGGACTTGTCCACAAGGACTCGTCCACAAGGACCTATCAACAATAACCCATTAACAGGGGCCCGACAGCAGGGGGCTCGTCAACAATAACAGGGGCTCTCACCTCAAGGCCTAACATGCCCCTCTTTGATTATTGGTTTGCAGAACAACGTTACATTCCATATCGGCATTCAAACTCTCACATGTTGCAATTGGAAAGAGAGATTCTCTAAAAAATTCAATTTCACCCTCTAGTAGGGGTAGGTTTTATTTTTGGGGTGGAAATATGTTGTCCATTGGAAAGGGGGTGTCAGCCCGAGTTCAATGACACCTCATTTGTCAAAATCCGACCATAAGTTCGAGAGATATCGCGCCGTCGCCATCTTGTGTGGAGGGTGTGGAGGTGGAGGTGCTAGAACTGTCCAAAACACACTACTATCCTCTTGAATTGTTGCTGTTCGGCAATACACGCGAGGTAACTACAATGAAGTAAAATAAATTTATTGGCCCTTAAAATGTAATAATTAGGCCTAGGTTAATAATGCACACTTACATTAAAATAGGCTCCTTAAATATTGAGTTATATTAGCGAAATTTCAGGATTAATCTATTATAAGCAACAAGCAGTATAGAGCCGTCGTACACACCTACTTAACAATTTCAACACAATTGTTTATCAGATAAAAGGACACGCACAACGACTTTGAGTGGCAATATATTGCTCATTATAACCTTCCTCCGAGTTGCACACAATACGTCACAGCGAGCAAAACTGCGATATCCTAACTTCCAATTGTGATCCCGAGCAACGCCGGGCTTAAGAGTTAGTATTGTATAAAACATAATTACAAGTGCTATGGAAATCTGCGTCATTTAAAACTTCAGTAGCAACAGAATTTGTAATAACATTGACCACGTGTTCAGAGTATTGGAATGTGCCAGTATTCGTGTGAGCATATTACAAAAGTGATATCGTTGAAGCTGTTGCGGAGTTATTGGGCAATTTGAGATACGCACCTTAAATTCAGTGAGATATTAGTATAACTGTAGAGTCAGTGAAAATTCCGGTCCCTATTACATCATTCAACATGGAGGCTAAATCATCCCGAGTTATGCTGACCAAAGATGAATATTACTGTATTACTGAAGGAAGGAAGATTTGCTAAACCAGAATGCCTTGGGGGAACTAACGATGGAACTACGCGCATAAGCCATAAGGAGATGACATGAGCTAAGGTCCGAACTCGCTAGCCAATCCTGAACCGAGTCTCGACCTACATCATGCAGCGTTCTGTAAGTGAACATATGTCTTAATAATCTTTGTAATGGGTTGGAACCGTAGATTAGTTTTAGTCGGTTTCACATAGTGCGCAATCTAGGTACGGTTTACACTTAAGTAGAATCGTGGATCTATTTATTTTACAATGTTTAATACACGCCAAGCAGGCAGTATTTTTTACCAGCGTATCATTTTCTGTGAGCAAGCAGCTAGTTGCTCGCGGCCCACATATAACTGAAATGAAACGAGTTCCCAAATGTTAGCCAAGGTCAATGCTAGGAATCTTGCAGGGAATCAATAGGCTACACTGCCATACAAATCTTATGTAACTGTAAAGTATCCAGAAGGCCATGACATTCCTTAATTGTATCACATGCTGGCCCGATCCAGTTATTCGCTAACATGCAACAAATGAACCTTGAGTGAAAAGCATCTTTTATTATGTCTTTTGAGTGGACTCTTAGCACATGAAATGTGAAGGACTTAGGAGCAATGTATCGCCAGTTCAATAAAGAGTTATAAGTGAGGTCTTACAGAAATAATGTGTAAAATACAAGCATTTGGATTAGATATGAGGCGTGCTATTACGAGAGCATTGATTGCATAGTTTAACACACGATTATACTTACCTTTGGAACAGCTGACGAACCTGGCTATCTTTGATCATTGCAATTGCGTATAAAATAAGGATCCACGCTGTGTGTCGTCTTGTAGCAGACGTTATTATAAGGTATTGTTCTGAGTTATGAAGCTCATATTTTCTAGCAACAATGAACTAGTTAAGTGGTGTTGACCGATGATTATTGGATTGACGAATCCGTGACGAATTCAAGACACTATGAAGTTAGTTCACAGCGAGATTATTGCCACTGGTAATCTACGAGATGTTTTAGAAGGATCCATTTACCACACATAATAACACTGGGCGAATTTCATCGTCCGTAATAATTACAAGTACAATTTGAGGGATAAAAAGTATAAACAGAAACTAATAATCAAATGATAGGATTCTTGTGATCATAAATCGTGCTTAAATAATTCTCTGATCCCAAATGAGAGCTGAATGCTAAACAGAGTGTATTTTGGTGGACCTAACTTCGAACTCGTTGATCTTCGTTATCCTAGATACATATTTTTGACTATTTTCCTCACATTTTAGACGACAGCCAATTGGTGACGTGATAACATTAGTACACGTATTATATTGGTAGCAACGTGAGTCGAGGCATTTTTCCTCAGCGCAGTTGCAGGCTATCTATCTTTCTTTCTTTATTCACATGTCCCCACACTTATGACAGTTTGTCACAAACAGTGGCAGATAATGTAGGCAGGATAGCCACAAGCACAAAATATAGGAGTGTTTGCATTTTGTACATATTCGTGTTGAAAACAGATTAATTTTGTTGTTGTTGGAATGATTGTTCATAGCTTTGATTTTCATTTTGTAATAACGCTTCTCGTTTCTTTTATTTTATTTCAGATAGGATTAGATCAGATAATTAAAGATAAATGTAAATGTTGGAGATGACACCGTCGTAACATAGCTATTTGTCCCTTGCTTGTAAATGTAAATGAAAACTAGTATTTGTAAACAAGTAAATGTCTTGCTTTGCTGTAAATTCACCGATCTCGTTAACCTCCCGAAATTATTCTCGATATATTGCTTAGGGTTAATTTTACGTGTCGCTCCTAGTTAGTTAGCTACAGCTTTTCTGTATTCAGGATTATGAAAGGCTTAAATTAGATTTCACAGATAGGACATTTTTAAATCCTTCTTTCGGGGCAGATTAGTACGGACTAGCGGTTTGACACCTCTAATAACTACGCTAGGAATCTGTTCTTAATTAAATAAATTTATTGGGTTTTAACATAACTCTGGCCTCTTTCCTGTTTAGTTTTGATGCCGATGGATTCCTCTGAGCTGGTTAAAATAGAACCTCACCTATTCCCGACACCCCCGAGAGCGGACCTACGTGCTGAACCAGTCCAGGAATGTGTCGTTCCCCATACTTGTGTGTTGGATGGAGGAGGATCTTGGAAGGGCCATTTGAAACCAGTGGCTCCCCAAAATCCTTGTCTAACGGACACAATATATACTTGAGTACTTCCAACAGTGAAAACTCTGAATGATAATTGTTAGCTTTTGAGCTGCCAGCTGAAAAGTGAATATCAATACCCAATTAAGACAGACAAATACAAAAAACTTTAAACGAGAAAAATACGAGAACAACTCATTTTGCCAACAAAACGTCTTCACATTCAACAATTCAACATTCAACAATTTCAGTTTTCAAACATTAAAAAGCAATACTTTTTCTTGTTATGTTGTCCACTTACTCATTTATAGGATTTCCACCTGCATCACTCTCTTCATCATGGGTTGCTTCTGCAATATCCTAGGGACAAGAATCAATCATTAATTTATGTGCTCTCATATCATGCTTCTACACAATCAATAACAAATAATGTAACATTACAGCACAGAACAACTTGGAGTATGGATTTATCAGCTGTAAAACTTACTGAAATTACTTTATTATTCTAGATCATATCGTACTGCATTATACAAGTCTCATCTAGATCTGAAACTTATCAAAGATATCCCTCCTTTGTAGGTCAAGTAAATCAGAATTTGACAGATCATTGAAAGATTTGAGCAGAAACAAATCACCAGGCATAGATGATATACCGATTTAATTGCCACGCAGCATAGGTGATGAAGGTCCGATCAGGTTTATTTCATTTATGATACAGGTGATTACCCTTCTGATTTCAAGCAGAATGTAATCATCCCTATACCGAAGAAAACACGAACTGACAGATGTGAAGATTACCATACCATCAGCTTGATCACTCATGCTTCAGAGATCCTGACTACAATAACTTACAAAAGGTTGGAATCACAGATAGAAACAGAGTTGGGTCAAGACCAGTTTGGCTTCAGGAGAAACGTAAGAACAAAGAAGCTGTTCTAAGTCTTACGCTGATTTTGAGAGGTAGAATAAAGAAAGATATGAGAACGTTCATGGAATTTGTAGACTTAGAAAAGGCATTTGATAACGTTGATTTGAGCAAGTTGTTTGATATATTGGAAAAGATTGTAATAAAGTACAGTGGTAGGAGAGTGATATACAATCTATACAGAAATCAGACAGCAGTTATTCAAGCCGGAGGACATGAGAGAGGAGCTGGTATTCATAAAGGTGTAAGGCAAGGCTGCAACTTATCACCCATACTTTTCAATCTTTACATTGATCAAGCAATGAAGGAAATTGTAGAAAGTTTAAAGTGGGAGTGAAGATACAAGGAGAAATAATTTGAACTCTGAGATTTGCTGATGAAAAAGTCATCTTGGCCGACACGCCTGAGGATTCGAATGAGCTTTTGAATGGTATGGACTGCGTCTTTAGGAAATAATTCATGATGAAAATTAATAAATTTCAAACAAAAATATTGGAATGCCCCCGAAAGAAATCCGAAACCCCAAATGGACGTCGAATAGGCAGGTGAAAAGCTAATGAAAGTAGGAGATTTCTGTTACTTATGGAAAATAACCAGTGATGGACGAAATTTAGACGATTTAAAAGGTAGGTTGGCTCTAGCAAGAAATGCATTTTTAGTAAAGAGGGATTTCTTGACAATGAATATAGATTTAAGTAATAAGACGAGTAGGAAAAGAGAGAGGTTTCTGGCAACTGCTAATGAAGAGAAGAGATAGGTTGGTGGGGCACTTACTAGGACACCCAGGAATAGCAAAGTTAGTTATGGAAGGTAGAGTCGAGCAAAAGAACAGTAGGGATAGAGCAGATTGCCTCGATGTAGGGTGTGGTAGCTATCTAGAGATGAAACTAAAACAACAACGAATTGAAGTGTGATAGAAAATGTGTATACGAATATTTAAACTGAAGTAATAGGCTTAGAGGCTGAAAGAATTATTTTTGAATTTTCAAACAGCAAGAATATATTCTTGCTAATCGAACCTTCCGTCAATTTCAGTCACAACACATAATACATGCACATTTTACATCCTTGACTTGGACCTCAATAGTTTTACCAGCTCAGAGTTTAAGAATGGATGTATAAATCATTTCTATATGCCACATAAATAGTATTCCAAAATATCATTTTACCAAAACACTGATTTTTTTTTTACTAGGGCGGATAGGTATTCAAAAATCTCCCAGTAATCCAATTACAGTAAATGCCACTAGAGAGAGTAATTTATAGAATATTTAACATATATTTTGCCACTACATAATGCTTCTAACTGCAACCAGTAGACCTATTAAATTCTCATTATATATCAACAGCAGTTATTGGAGTTACAGTAATGCAGAGCATGGGAAAAGGATTTATTTTCTAAAAAAAAAATAACCAACCCGTTTGGCTTGGCTGCCAAGAAAGGTGAAATATAATGCGACAAGCCAACATGCATTATCGGATAGTTTGGTTTAAATTCTTCATAGAAAAATACTAAGTTCACAACAGGCAACTAATACAACGTGATTATGCAAAGGATATGCTGGCTTCATTTAATGTACCCTCCACCTATGAGCATTAATATATGTGGTCCTTTGCCTAAGTGAATCCAGCAACGGCATACACAGAGGGAGGTCATGGGTTTGAGTCTAGCAAAAGCCAGATAATATAATGATTTATCATCAATCTAGACGTCTTCTATTTTCCGTACTTTCCACAACCTAATAGCAAACAGGTTCCATTTGTCATCACTACGGTCTAAATACATAATTCTGTAATCCCTAAATAGCATTGGTGAGAAGAAGATGGCGATCAGGTCATGTCCATTATAAGATGCAACAAGCAGTAACCAAATAAGGTACTTACCTCTTTGAAATCTCCACCACTCGCGTAAGATGGAGTTTCTGTTTTGATGCAAGGAAAAAACTCTGGTATGGAGAATTCTTCTGTCTTAATATCCTCAATGAGATCACTGTCATCCTGCAGAGAAATTACTAGTTTAATAAACACATTCTTTGCATAGGTGGAATTAAATCTTAAACAGGTTTCATTTCTTAGAATTTCTTCCAAAAATTACGACATACAGTACAAAATCTAGATAAGAAATTTTGTACTGAATGGTAGCTCTGATTTCAGAGTTAACATCCCAGACTTCGGCAAGGTCAACATCTGATCTTAATATATATATATATATATATTGTCCCCGTTCACGTCTTTATAAACCACACGAAGATCTGAATTCTATGTCAGACAACAAAACAACACCAAGTCAATCTCAGACATTGTAAGCCGAGTAAAACTATGAAGACAGGGCACGAAAACGTTACTTGTGAAAGTTGTGAAAGAATCAAGCGAACCCTGGAATTTATGGGAAAAACGTGATCAAAATTAACAGTATAGGGATTGAAGAAACAGACAATAAAATAAATTGTGTTTGACATTTACCGTACAATGTATGGAAATACTTCGAACAAACCGGAAGAATATAGGATTACGCTGATTGGCTGAAGAACGGAGGAGCCGGAAATGCTACACTACGCTCAAAACTGAATTTGTCGAACGCCTGAGAGAAGGATACAGAGATTCGAGCTTCGAACTCCAGGGTAATCTTTATTGTATAGAATTGATATATAAGTTGTGAAATATAGTTCAGAATATATTTTATTGAGTGTGGAAAAAATTCAGTATTAATTGAATTTTGCGAACTGTGGAGTTTGCGCGATAGTTCAAGCACATTTCATTTTAACTGGAAAGTTCTACACAGACACGAGAGAGCTCTAATATTGTTCAGAATTATTTGTTGCACTGCGTAAATTAATTGTAAGAGGCTTTAAAAGCACGATTGCTCCGATAAAATCAGGTATAAGTAACGGTGATTTAAACGTGAAGAGGGGCACGTTTTTGAAGTGCACGAGAGAAATTACACACAGTACTAAATTACTAGAATCTGTGCAAAATCTAAAAGCAGTACATTTATATACTACAGTTAAAGCAAGTGAAGACGCTATATTACAATTATTATGAAATTTCACACTATAGAAGAGATTATTCCAACCAACTTTATGAGCAACTATATTCAACATTAGAAGAAGAGAGAAGGAGATTTCCAGAAATGCTCACAAATCCTATTCAAGCCTGGAAGGTGAGTTGAACCAAAGTTAGAAGAACTGGCTTCTGGAGATGGAAATGCTGAATTGAGACTTACAGTAACAGATGTCAAGTATAATCCAGGAGGCGGTGCTCCAGTGACCTTGAAAACTTGTTTGAGGGGCAGGTGTTAAGAGTTAAGTATTTAAACTATGTTAATTTACCTATGTTTATTCAAAAAGGAAACTTGTATTTACGTGGCTATTAATTGAATATAAGGGGGCTTTGTTATCCTATTTGCAATTAACATAAAATAATTGCATTTTCCCCCAATAAAGTGTAGGCAAGGGATCTTTGATAAATACATTATTTGAAGACACATTTTTATCTGAAATGGTAAGTGAATTGCAGTACATTAGAACTTTCCTTTCTAATGTGTATTTTGAGCTAACACCACCCAATCCTCACCTGATGCCCTGAGAGTAACATTCTCATGCTGTGAATAGCTCAAGTCTATGTCCGTGATGGTATGTGTTTGTTTGTGATGGGCTTTCATGAGCGTTGATCTTGGCCTTCGACACTGTGGTGTCTCGAAGATATACAGGCACAATATTAATAATTCACACATAAGAATATACCCATAAGGCTGAATGAAAATGGAAATGAGGAATAATTTTATGGTCAATGGGAATGTACAAAATCAGCACGTTGAGGGGGGAAAAAGACGACCCTTGCCTTGATGCAGCATAACTGCTCAGAGAATGCACCGAAATTAATATATTGAGCAAGATTACGAAGGCAACTCTGAAAAATTAGAAATAATTAGCCGTTTTCATATATCCCACTGATCTTTTCCATTGAAAGCCGTCCTGTCCAGAAAAAAATCTATGTAATGTAATGTATTAAATAGCCTTTTGTACACAACCAGTCTCCACCAATACCTTTAATTTGAGAAATGATGTGCTGTATATATTACTTTCAGTATAGGTGATTAAGGCTCATCCAATGACATGGCATGTTTCCGTCATAGAAATTCATTTTCAAAAAGTCTAACGCACGTGCAATATGATTAACTAAAAGCAAGCCACATAATTTAGTGTCATTAGATAATGGTTATATAATAACCCATCAATCTCGACCATGAGAATACTGTAACTTCTTCATACAAAAATGCAAACTTCACAAAAGGCAACCAATACAACGTGATTGGCTTCATATAATGTACCCTTCACTATGAGAATTAAGATATCCTCCATTACATCGGTGAATAGACCAACGGCATATGAAGAGGGAGGTCAATGGTTTGAGTCCAACACTAGTCGGATAATATAATGCTTTACCATCAATATAGACATCCTGTACTTTCCGTACCTTACACAACTTAACACCAAACAGCTTCCATTCGTCATCACTATGGTCTGAATACACAATTCTGTGATCCCTAAATAGCATTGGTGGGAAGAAGATGGCGGTCCGTACATGTCTTTTATAAGAGGCAACAAGCAGAAATCCAATAAGTTTCTTACCTCTTGGAAATCTCTACCACTCGCTATAGATGGAGTTTCTGTTTTGATGCATGGAACAAACTCCGGTATGGAGAAATCTTCTATCGTAATATCCTCAGTGAGATCACCATCATCCTGCACAGAAATTACTTGTTTCATAAACATGTTCCTTTGCATAGGTATTTAAATCTTACACAGGTTTCCATTTATTTGAATGCCTTCCAAACATAATGCGACATACAAGTCCTAAAGTAGATCATCAATTTTGATCAGAAGGGTAGTTCTGATCCAGAGTTTACATCACTGACTTGGGTAACTTCATCTGTTGATCTCCATACATTTATTTATTGTCCTCGTTTACCTGTTCATGAACCACGCCAAGATTTGAATTTCATGCCAGACCACGTGGTAACACTGAGTCATTCTCCTAGATTGTAGGCTGAGTACAATTATGAAGTCACGTCACGGAAAAAGATACTTGTGAAAGCTGTACAAGGATCGAGCGAGCCGTGTACCTCATTGGAAACACGATATCAAAATTAATATTATAAAGATTGAAGAAACGGACAATACAATAAATTGAGCTAGACATTGTATGGAAATACTTCAAGGAAAATAGGAGAAGGAAGAAGCTGAGAGGCGACAGAACGGAGAAGCCTGAAAGGCAACTCGGCGCACAAAACTGAACTCGTCGAACGTCAGAGAGGGTGGATACGAGCATCGAACTCCATGGCAACCTAAGGTGTATAGAAATGAGTATTAGTGCATATATTTCTTATTGAGAGTGGAATAGGTTAAAAAATACGCGTTCGCTGATTTATTACAAATATTTGTGTATTTATGGAATTTTGCGAAGTGTCGAGTGCAAGGTCAATGTGCGATAGTTTGAGTACAGTACATTTCATAAAACTGGAAGTGCTACACCGATAAGATAGAGCTCAAATATTGTTCAGAATTATTTGCTGTAAACCGTAAATTAATTCTAGGACGCTTTGAAAGCATGGTCACTCAAATAAAATCAGATACAAGAGACAGAGAACAAAACATGAAGTTGGGCACGTGAGAGAAGTGAACAAGAAAGATTATTTTAAGTGCTGCAATGCTAGAATGTGTAATAAATCAGAAAGCAGAGCATTTATTTACTACAAGTGTAGAAGATGTGATGCAATTATAATGAAATTTCACACCATAAATAAGACCATTCGAACCAACACTTAATTCAGTTCAACATGAGAGGAAGGAGGTCATTATGGCAAATCCAATTCTAGCCTGGAAGGTGAGTTCAACCAAAATGCAAAGGACTGGCTTCTGGAAATGGAAATGCTGATTTGAGATATAACAGATGTTGAGTATAATCCAAGAGGCGGTGCTCCAGTGACCGTGACAACTTGTTTGAGGTGCAGGAGTTAAGAGTTTCTATTTATACTGGTTTGAAATGCAACCTTGTAATGCTAAACCTACTTCTGTACGTGAAAAGGTTTGTGAATATGTCTTCCTTATTGTGAACTCTATTTAGGATAATTTAAGTTTCTTTTTAAATGAAACATGTATTGTAGTGCCATTTATTTGCTGCTTAAGGTAGTTTCAATCCTCATAATTAACTTCAAATAAATAAATGGATCCCCAATAAAGTTTTGGCTAGGGATCTTTCGGGGATACCTTATTTTCGGACACGTTTTTATCTGAAATGCAGTACAGTAGAACTTTCAGTTTCATTAATTAACGTGTATTTTGAGCTAACTCCACCCAATCCATACCTGATGATCTGAGAGTAACATTCTCATGGTGTGACAAGCTCATGTCTATCTCTGTGGTGGTATGTGATTGTATATGATGGGATTTCACGAGGCTTCATTTTGGCCTTGGGCCCTGTGGTATCTCAGACAAGTAGGGGCACAATATCAAAAATTCTCGTATAAGAATAAACCCTGAAAACTGAATGAAACTGGAAATGAGAGGGGTAGTTTTATGGTCAATGGGAATGTACAAAACAGCACATTGACGGAAATAGAATAAGACGACCCTTGTCTTAATGCAGCACAACTGTTCAGAGAATGCACCGAAATTAATATATTGTGCGATATTACGAAGGCAAATCTGAACAAGTTGATATAATTAGCAAATTTTCAAACATCCCAATGAACTTTTCCATTGCAAATTCTGAGGTTGTGATTGAGCTTTAAAGGGGCGAAACTACGAGATATTGAGAACTCTCCCGTCCATAAAAATCATATTCCATGTGATGTACTAAACAAACGACTTGTCTCCACCAACAACATTACTCCGAGAAATAACAAGCTGTATATATATACCAACACCAATAACAATGTGCTGTGTGTATAACTTTCAGTATAGGTGATTAATACTCCTCCAAGAACATGCCATCTTTCTGTCATGGAAATTAATTTTTAGAAAAGTCAAAAGCACGTCATTTATAATTTACGAAAGGTAAGCCACAGAATTTACTATCATTAGATAAAGGTTATATAATATCCCATCAATCTCATCCATGGCTTAAATAGGATACAAGAGATTAAAAATACGTTTCAAAAATTCGAACTGATGCCATCTTGAATCGACACTAAACGCCGAAGAAAGATTCCAAGTAGTAAGTTTTATTGGCATCGAGTAATTACATCGCCAGAAATGTCATTTGGAGTAATTAAAAATCACATGGAGGCAAAGTAAAAGTTCTTACTTACTTAATATTCCTATAGCAAAATACAGAATATCAGTTTGATTGCTCAAATAGATTGAGAGATATTTTGAACTTGTGTGACATATCGCATGAACGCCATGTTGGAATGTATTATGTTTAGACTGTAGAGTTATATGCCAGAACATTTGTTCATTGGACCAATTTATATTTCTCTCAAACTTTAAAATAAATTGTTATTAACAAATTGTGCACAACCGTCAACTTTAAGTTGTCATAAAATTTAAGGGTGGGGGGATAGGTTTACAAGTGTAAAAACCACAGATATTTTAAATAGTTTTCCTCGGTATCCCTTCGTTCTGTTGATGTGAAGGTTCACACACTCTTAGAACTGTCCTTTATCTTTTGTTTTCAACTTGAATATTTGAAATTAACTTTCCCCAGTTACTAAAAAAAAAAAAAAAATGGACAAATTTATACATTGATCATGCTTTTCCCTGACAATTTCTACAAAACTTCACATTTCTGGAAGATTATGATTTTAGAATGTTCATAATGCTTGTGTTAACAATGTGTACTAACATCTTTTCTATAACTATTGAAATAATATTTTTTTCTCACTTTTTTTAAGAGAAGATTTTCTTGACATTTTAGTGAGCTATGTTTACTCAGAAAATACACAAATCGATTGTTACAGCAATGGTTCTAGTTTACAATCTTAAGACACAAAAGATACAAGTGAATACAACATTTCTTCAAAATATCTCAAAATCTTATCCACCCATTGGTAAGTTTAACGCTCGATCCCAAACTTCATTTTTTTATTTATTTTTGTTTTCCATCTTAACCCAAACAGTTTTTGAGATATTTTGATGGAACTTGGTATTCACATGTTGTATCTTTCATGTCTTATAAATGTGAACTAGAACCATTGCCGTAATATTTGTTTTTTGTATTTTCTGAGTAAACATAGCTCACTAATATATCAAAAAAATCCAAAAAAATCTACTCTTATAAAAAAGGGAGAAAAATTGCAAATATTCAAGTTGAAAACTAAAGACAAAAGACAGTTTTAAGAGTGTGCAAAATTTCATATCAACAGAACAAAGGGATACCGAGCAAAACTATTTTAAATATCTGTGGTTTTTACACTTGTGGTGTAGCTCCCCCCTTAAATTAAATTAGACGTCAGTTTATTAACCCTTGAGGATATTTTTGTGCCTTGCATTTCTTGAACGATTATGTACATTTAATTTTCGCCGCAACTGTGGTTTTGTGCTCACCAGGTTATTGAAGGTGTGGTACACACCACCCTTTAAGTCACCTCTTATGAATGATGGAATATATCTGAATATCTTACATTCCAGGAAGTTGTGCTGTGCAATTACAGCATTATACAGGGCGCCAGGAAATGTTCTCCGCAGTGGTTCCGTTCAGCTGCGAGAGGTTGCGTCATCAGTTTAGTTGGCAGCACAGTGTCCTTGATAGGGTGAAGGCCACATGTGTGGGGTGACGAAATCGTCAGTGTGTATAGTAAGATTATTGGAAGAGTGCAACAGTATATTATGAATGGCTGTGGCAAGTATAAAGTTTACTGTTTGTTAGTATTGATACAAGCGACAGCCGTGCTGCCTACGTAACTGGTGACGTAATCTCTCGTAGCAGCTTGTAGGCACTGCTGAGAACATTCAATGGCGTCCTGTATCATGAAGAGAAGGAAGAGGTCTGACCCCGTAAAAGAATTAGGACAAGTAATCAGCCAGTGAAATGTGACGGCTGACAGGGCTCTGGTGAAGCTACGATAGGCCTAGCAAGCCAGTAGTGGATTTTGTATTTTGCTTTCAAAACAGGAACAAGCCTCGGAAAGGACGGTTGCAAACAACGACGACCCGGAAATGCTAATGGACTACGAATTGGGACATTAAACATTCAGACACTGACAGGAAAGTTGGCAGAGATTGTAGATGTGATGGAGAGAAGAAAGCTGGATGTACTGGGCTTGGCAGAAACAAGATGGAAAGGAGAAGGTCGCAGAGTACTGAGGAAAGGGTACCGGATGTACTGGAGTGTGAACAGTGAAGGAAGGAGCAGCGGAGTAGGAGAAGTTGTGTGAGATGGAATGAGGGAATAGGTAAAGGAAATAAGTGACAGGATCATGAATATCAGAGTAACTGCAAAGGGAAGAAAACTGGAGATAGCCCAGGTATATGCCTTTCAAGTTGGATGTACAGCTCAAGAAAAGAAAGACTTTGAGGAGGAGCTACAACAGCAGTTGAATGGTCAGAGCATCATTGTCATGGGAGATTTGAATGCACAAGTAGGAAGGGAAAGGCAATGATGTGAAAATGTAATGGGAGCAGAAGAATGGGGCAGAAGGAATGAAGAAGGGAGAAAGCTGCTGGATTTTTGCAAGAGAAACGGTTTAGTGGTAGGCAACTCCTGGTTCAGGAAGAAAGAAAGCCACAAGATAACGTGGTACAGCAGTGATTTAACAAAGAAATCTTCTATAGATTACATGCTGTACGACTGGGAAATGAAGAGAAGTGTCAGAGATATAAAGGTAATACCATCAGAGGCCTTAGATAGCGACCATAGAATACTAGTAATGAACCTGAGAGTTGTTAAGGATAGCAAGAGGACAGAGTACCAGGAAAGGAGAATCAAAGTATGGAATCTGAAGGAAAAAGAAGTCAAGGAAGAATTCCAGAAGATAATAAGTGAAAGGAGGCCAACAGACAATCCTAAAACAGGGGAAGAAGAATGGAAACAATTCAAAAATACAATGGTGGAAGCTGCAGAGGCAGTATGAGGAAGAACAAGCAACAGAAAGCGGCGTAAGGAGACACGATGTTGGAAAGAGAGAGTAAACGAAGCTGTGGGAAGGAAGTACAAGGCTTTCAGAGTGTGGTTCCAGGAAAGAACTGATCTAGCAAGGGAAGACTATAAGAAAAAGAAGAAAGAAGCAAACAAGATTGTCGCAGACGAGCGGAAGAAGTGGATGGTAAAGGGGACAGAGATGATGGAGGAAGACAGTAGAGGAAATAAGAAAGTACTTTATGGGATGGTCAAAAGAGAAGAGGTCTGCGAGAGGGTGTGGTAATGGTGGACATAAACGGAAATGAGGTACACAACAAAGAGACACTCAAGACAGTGTGGAAAGGGCACTTTGAGTATTTGCTGAATCCAAATGGTCATAGGGAGGAAGACAACATATTGGAAGATGGAGAAGACAACACAGAAATGGCAAAAGGACTTGATTTGAAGAGAACTGGAAATGGCTATAGACAAGATGAAAGGAGGAAGGACACCAGGTGTGGACGAAGTGAGTGTTGAAATGGTGAAGCCAGCAGGGGAGGTTGGGAAACAGTGGTTGTACCGTGTGATGAGGGTGGTATAGAAGGAGAAAAAGACCCCAGAAGATTGGAGGAAAGGATTGTCCCAATATTTAACAAAGGAAGCAGAAAGGAGTGCAGAAATTACAGGGGAGTCACACTCATACCACAATGTGCTAAGATATATGAAAAGATATTAGAAAGTAGAATACGAGCCAGAGTGGAGAGAGAATTGAAAAAGGAGCAGTATGGATTCAGACCTGGGAGATCAACAGTGGATCTCATATTTTCAGTGAGACAGCTCCAGGAACAGTACTACGAATTTGGAGAGGATCTGTTCATGGCATTCCTGGACATCGCAAAGGCCTACGATAGTGTTCGTTGGGAGAAGGTTTGGGAAGCAATGGTAAACATTGGAGTGGAAAAAGGGACTGTAGGCAGAGTGAAGGAGATGTATTGTGGAAGTGTGAGTTGTGTGAAAGTTGGAGGAGAAAGAACAGACTGGTTCAGACAAATGAGTGGCCTGAAACAGGGTAGTGCACTGTCACCTCTTCTCTTTATTGTGGTTATCGACGAGGTAATGACATGGGTAGCAGGAAAGATAGGAGAAGATAAGATGAAAGCAATGGTGTTTGCAGATGATCTCATGGTCTGGGGAAACAAGGAGGACGAAATTCAGGTGTAAATGAAGGCTTGGGAAGAAACAGTGGGAGAGTACGGATGGAAGTTCAACATCAGTAAATGTGAGATCCTGTTAACGACCAGGAAAAAGGACAGACCAATGAGAGGGAAAACACTTGGAGGTGGACAGCTGAAGAAGGTGGAAAGTCTCAAGGATAGTGGAGGAAAATGGGAGAAATGACAAAGAGATCACGGAACGAGGCAGACAGGCAGAAGCATATCTGAGAAGCATTTGGAGCTTAGTGTAGAATAAAGATGTCCCACAAAAAGCAAAGAAGTGATATACAGAAGCTACTACATCCCAATATTGACCTATTCATCAGAAACGTGGATATTGAAGAAAAGAGAAATAAGCAGATTACAGGCAAGTGAAATGAAGTTCCTGCGAAGTAGGATCGGAGTAACAAGAAGAGACAGGGTGAGGAATGAAAAGGTCAGGGAAGTAGTGAAAGAGGAGCCCTTGCCAGGTAGGATTGAGACATCAAGACTGAGGTGGTATGGACACTTAAAGAGAATGGAAGAGAAAAAGATTCACAAGAGGATACATGAAATGCAGATGCAGAAGAAATGACCAAGAGATACATTGCCGAAAGGAGTGGAGGAATGTGTCAAGAAGAGAGGCGAGGACTGAACCAGAGTGACATCGGAGAGATGGTGGGAAGAAAGGACTAAGTGGCGAGGCTTATGTTCCAAACAGACCCAGCCTCGGCTGGAAACTGTACAAGATGATGATGATGATGATGATGAATCAGGCAGTAAAGAAAACAGTCAATAAGGGAGTGAAAATGGATGATTACCTGCTAGTATCGGGATAAGAATCAAGGGAGAGTTGACCTGGGGTGGTGAAATGAAAATATGGACAAGTAACCAGAAGCAATGTCGGGCTTTACTCAGGCCATGTGGGTCTCAACTTCCAATTACTGTTATTGTGGCAAGTTAATATTTAGATTCTGTGTATCCACTTAAGCAACTAAAACATGTGTTTATACAAATCATTCTAGAGAGCGTGGCACTGTACAAACTTAACCTTTACATCAAGACTTGACAAATGAGCTACCACAGGCAAAGGCCATTAGTTGTGTAATTGCTTAGCACAACTGCCTGGAATGTGAGGTATTCTGTTTGTTCCGTTGGCGGTCACATCTTCAAGAAATATAGGAAGAAAGATGTAGTGATGATTATTCACTGGAAATATGATTTCTGACATTGTTTTATGCCGGTACCGAGCTTGCTTTGCTGTGGCAGTCTAGCCTATAAGCAATAGGATACACAAACAGCAGCACATTCACTTAAGAGCAATCATATCTCAAATGCCGTATATGATCGAGTTTTAACATGGCACGTTCTGTAGACTTCACCTGTAATAGGATCCAGGGTGCCAGCAGAGTGGAACTGCAGTAGCAATAGGATCTGCTATTGTTAGGTGTTCTCATAGAAAACATGACCCAGTAATCCATTGTTCGAAATAATATTTATTGTAGCCTATAAATCATTCGTATTATTATAAGAAAAGTAATGCAGAACCTATAATTACCTGAAGTTCATGTTCCTCCTTAACTGATATCCTTTCGCTGTCAAATATATCGCCAGCCTCGTTCTGCAGGTTATCAGAGGGCAACAGCTCATTTGAATCCTGCGAAGTATTACCGAATGTTAAATATATGGACACAATATGAGTACTAAGTTATGTGTATCATAAACAGTAAAGTTAACAGATCCTGGTTATAGCACCATTTACTCTTAAGTAGGCTACTGTATTATGTCACTAAACCTTGCACATCACTACGATAGCAATGTTACACCATGTACGAATTGAAGTGCAACTTACAATGTCAGGGAATGCATGAGTCAAACATTCTGGCTCACTCATGACGAGTAGTTGTTTCTCCATTTTGATTAGCAAGCTAGAAGAGGGAGAGAATTAAATACCTAACTTATGCCAGTAGCCTATGCCAAATCAGTGTCATATTTAATAAATCAAATGAGGTATTCTCACACCCCTCCAAGTGCACAGTGATATGTTTGCAAGTTGACCGTCATGGTCAAATAAGTCGTCATTATTTATCCTTCCAATTGAATAGATATATTCCTATTTAATGGTGCTTGCTTGTAGAACAGGGAAATAGAGAATCTTACATTCGATTTCTCTATTCCTATATACACAAAAGTTTGTTTGGGGAAGCAGATTAAATATTATAATGTCAGACGATAAAGTACCTATCAACCCGTTTAATAAGGCTGCGTGGAAGTGAACTTAGGTTGATGCACTGGTATTGCAAATCAGCACAAGTTGCCAAGCCACGAATAAAACTTCCTCTTTCCATTACAAACCACCCAGTTCAAGCTAGATACATCATTGTCTCTAACATGTCAATTCTTCCAACATTGACTTTTTACTTGCGAATAATAAATAATTCTTACACTAACATCTTGCCGAAATGCATATCAGATATACTAATTCATGTGACGGAATCCGTATGTGGTAGCCTACCTGGCAACTACCTACCGATAATATTGGAACATCTCTCCATGTAGGCCTACCGTACCTATGTTTGAATTATGATTACGTTGCTACCTACATTATTATTCTTGTCCTTCACAGATTGTATTTAGGCCTGACGAAAACTCTTCACACATTCACCCGACTTAAATTCGTCTTAGATCACTCCAACTATACATTTAGGCCAGGCGCGGATTCAAGGGGGGGGATCACGGGGGTCATGACCCCCCCCCCCCCAAACGGAGACCAAATTTTTTTTGCAAACTCAAAAAACGAAAACACAATTACCAGACAAATAAAACTTAACGAATTTTAACTGAAAAACAGTATTTTTTTTTTCATTTTATTCAATACTGAATTATCTTTATTCGAATTATTATGTTCTGTTACAACTGTACATATTTACAACTTCTAACCTCTTGTATAAAAACTATTAGTTATACAACAAAATCAACTCGTCTATTTTGTTCAGCAAACCTTGTGATTACCTAATCGATGTTTATAGTGATGTCACGATGAAAGTGCAGCAATGCACGGATAGGAAACCGGGTGCTTTTTTCGCACCAAAAATTTTTGCCGACGTCCAAACTGCAAGCTTGGTTGCCAATTTAAGCTGTGACTTTCTCCCTTTGTCGGTACCAACTCGACTTGCCGAAACTGTTTTGTACCTTGATCCTTTTCTCGAACCTCGATGTAAAAGTCGCAAAACACGCCGTTGCAATTTGTACGAATATTTTTGGTGCGCTAAACGCATCAAATTTCTATCCATGAAGCTTGCAAAAAAAAATTGGTCTGGTTTTGTACGTTTGGTTATTTTGTGATTGCGTTTTTAGTGATACCATTTTTCTTAACAATTTCGATTCTCTGACCCCCCCCCTCCACCGCCCCCCCCCCGCCCCCCAAGCCAAACTCTAGATCGATTCTCTGACTCCCCCCAAAACCAAACTCTAGATCCGCGCCTGATTTAAGCTACAATTTAATACACTGCACGTTCACCATGTCCGAAAGTAGTTCAAACTAACCAGGGTATTTTTAATCAAAATGGTCGCTGCTGGAGAAGGGGGTGGGGTTTGGTTGGCGAAGAGGGGGGGGGGGGGGCTCCCCATGGAGTTCCGTGAATGTTGACTCTAATGTTGCTGGCGTAACATGTATTTACATTTAAAAGCAAACTGGTTCTAAAGATGTCATACATTAGGCCACCAATGGAAGCATAGCTCCAATTTTCAATACGATTATGCCTAGTGTTAAATACCCCCTGTTTCCCCTACACTAACACGAGTGGCTACTAGGGGAGACCGGGGATACTTTGGACACGGGGTTACGTTGGAGAGCTTTAAATTTGACGCCATGGTGCAATAGTTGGTACACCTGTAACTGAATAATGTGCACAGCCACATGCAAGAACCAGCTGATATGCAATATGGCGGCCTGCTTTTGAAATTAAGAAGGTGAGTTCATTTTTAAAATTTTTGTGTGCTGATATATAATATTTTGTTTAGCATAATGTTGTGATTTAGATACTTCATTACCAAAGAATTTCTTTGTAATTTATTTGTATCATTAGTGAATGTGTTTCGTATGAAATGATACTTTGTAATAACCAAAGCATTCACATGGAGAAAAGGGCAGTGTATTTTATGTTTTCTTTGCCACGTTGGGTTACATTGGAGAGGCCTGGGGCTACGTTGGACAGGTGTCCAATGTATCCCCTGCTTTTTTAATTATTTTAAAATAATCATTATTTATTTATTTTATAGATGGTTCGAATTTACCGAATACGGACAGACGGAGAGTCAAATGAAGAAGACACCAAAGCGGCAGTACGGGATGTGATACATAGAGGATTACATTGCGCGTTGCAGCAGACCAATATGGTGTGAAGAAATCTCGACTGGGTTACCTAGTAAAGAGAGCCAAAGAGTGTGGCATCGACAACATGGTTTTCAGCACTAATTTCAAAAATAGGCAAGTCATCCCGGATGTGATGGGGAATGCGCTTGGTGACTACCTTCTACAATGTTCAAGCATGTTTTACGGACTAACTCCAAACATGACGAAGAAGTTGGCATACCAAAACGAACGATTTAGATTTGCCGCCTACGTGGGATGAAAGAAAAGGGGTTGGTCAAGACTGGTTTTCAGGTTTTTTGAGAAGACATCCTAACCTTTCTTTACGCATGTCAGAGGCTACGAGTCTGGCGACGACGACCGCTTTCAACAGGCATACTGCAAGCATATTCTTCGACAAACGTGAATGTGTAATGAAGAGGCACAGTTTCCGTCCAAGTCAGATATTCAATTTAGACGAAACTGGAGTAACCTCGGTTCCACATACTGAAAAGATAATTGCGCAGAAGGGATTGAAACAAGTAGGCCAAGTAACGCGGAGAGCTTGTTACACAGGTTGGGATAATCTGTGCTAATGGCAATTCACTGCCACCAGTGTGGATTTTTCCACGGGTGCACTTTGATGAAAACAGGATTATGTCTGGGGCATCAGTTGGTGCTCTTGGGCTAGTTCACAAGTCAGGCTGGATGACATCAGAAAACTTTGTCAAAGTCCTTGAGTTCTTTAAAGAAAATGTGCGGTGCTCTAAGGAAAGCCCCGTACTCCTGATTATGGACTATCACGACTCACACTTAAGTGTTCAAAGTTTTGACTTTTGTAAGGAAAATGGGATTGTAGTGCAAACTATTCCCCCGCCCACATCCAACAGACTACAGCCACTAGACCGATGTGTATTTGGTCCGCTTAAAAGGTTCTTCAGTTCAGGAGTTAATTCTTGGATGAACTCCAACCCCAATCTAACGCTGGACATCTATGCTCTCCTAAAATTGTGCAGTTCTACCTGGGACCGAGGAGCAACGGCAGAAAATATAAAATCTGGTTTTAGGGGTACAGGAATTATACCCTTTGAGAGGGATATATTTTCTGATCAGGACTTCTTGTCATCGGCAGTGTCTGATCGTCCCCTTCCAACGGGAGTTAATGCCCGAGTTGCAGATCTAAATGCCAGTATTTTGGTTGTTGAAACAGCAAGCACTGCGACGAGATCTTCATCAAGCTCTGCGGTAGTAGTTCCTATCTCACCGGAATATGTGAGGCCTTTTCCCAAGGGAACATCTAGGTTAGGCCAGCAGTCCAACCAAGGCCGGAAGAGGGGGAAGATGCATGATTGCTGCAGACACACCCGAAAAAAGGAACTGCAGGAAAGAAAAGGTGGCGCAGCTGCCACAAGACATATTGGTGTCATCATCTTCCAGTGAAGAGGACATTGAAGACCTTTGTGAAGAGTTCCTCGCAGTCTTCTGAAGAGAGTGACGATGATGAATATGATGACGGTGTTGAAGATGTGATGATGATGATTGAGACTTCAGTCTTTTGACTGGTTTGATGCAGCTTTCCATGCCTCCCTGTCCTGAGCTAATCGCTTCATCTCTACATAGCTACCACACCCTACATCCGAGGCAATCTGTTTAACATATTCTAACCTTGGTCTACCCCTACAGTTCTTGTCCTCGACCCTTCCTTCCATAACTAAGCTTGCTATTCCTGGGTGTCTTAGAGTGGGTCCTACTAACCTATCTCTTCTCTTCATTAGAAGTCGCCAGAAACATCACTCCTCTCCCACTCGTCTTAAAACCTCTTCGTTTGTAACCCTATCTACCCATCTGATCTTCATCATTCTGCTGTAACACCGCATTTCAAAAGCTTCAATTCTCCTCTTTTCTGCTGCTCCAATAGTCCAAGTTTCACTTCCATATAGCGCCACGCTAAGGAGACAAAGGCTTTCAAAAATGACTTTCTATTACCAAAATCTATATTCGATGTCAACAGATTCCTTTTTTGTAGAAATGCTTTCCTTGCCTGAGCCAACCTACTTTTTATGTCCTATTAGCTTCGTCCATTCTGCTTCCTAAGTAACAGAAGTCTCCTACTTCCTTCAGCTTTTCACCTGCCCATTTGATCTCCATAGAGGCTTTTGATTTATTTCGGCTGCATTCCAGTATTTTTGTTTTACATTTATTAATTTTCATCATGAATTCTTTCCGTAAGACGGAGTCCATACCAGTCAAAAACTCACTTAAATCCTCAGGCTTGTCGGCCAAGATGACGATGTCATCAGCTAATCTCAGAGTTGAAATTATTTCTCCTTGAATCTTCACTCCCACTATAAATTTTTCTCCAATTTTCTTCATTGCTTGTTCAATGTAAAGATTGAAAATTATGGGTGATAAGTTGCAGCCTTGCCTTACACCTGTCTGAATACCAGCTTCTCTCTCATGTCCTTCAGCTCGAATGACTGCCGTCTGGTTTCTGTATAGATTGTATATCACCCTCCTATCCCTGTGGGCCGATAACCTCGATGTTAGGCCCCTTAAAACAACAATTATCATCATCATCATCCTATCCCTGTACTTTTTTCCAATAGATTTCAAAATGTAAAACAATTTAGTCCAATCAACGTTATCAAAAGCCTTTTCTAAGTCAACAAATGCCATGAACGTTCTCTTATCTTTCCTTAATCTACCTTCCAAAATCAGCCTAAGACTCAGTACAGCTTCCCTTGTTCCTACATTTCTCCTGAAACCAAACTGGTCTTCACCCAACTCCGATTTAATCTGGCTTTCAATCCTCTTGTAAATTATTCTAGACAGGATCTTTGAAGCATGAGTAACCAAGCTGATTGTACGGTAATCTTCACATCTGTCAGCTCCCACTTTCTTTGGTATAGGGATGATAACATTCTTCTTGAAATCAGGGGGTACCTCACCTGTCTCATAAATCCTACACACCAAGTGAAATAACCTGATCAGCGTAGCAACTCAATCGGTATATCATCTATGCCCGGTGCTTTGTTCCTGTTAAGTCTTCCAATGCTCTGTCAAATTCCGATCTCAATATTAAATCTCCTTTTGCATCCTCATCAATTTCCTCCTCCCTTTCCATTACACGATTCTCAATCTCCTTTCCATTATACATGTACTCTATGTAAGCTTTCCATCTCTCAACCTTTTCTTCCCTACCTGTTACAGGCTTTCCATTTGTGTCCTTAATATTACAGCACTTAGTTTTCTTTTCCCCAAAAGTATTCTTAATCCTTCGATAAGCTGTGTCTACTTTTCCTAATTTCAGACAATTTTCTATACCTGCACATTTCTCTTTCAACCATTCTTCTTTCGCTTCCTTGCACTTCTTGTTAACCTCATTTCTCAGACGTCTGTATTCTGCTTTCCCCTGTTCATCCCTTACATTCTTGTATTTCCGCCTTTCATCCATCAATTCTAGTATACCCTGAGTGATCCACGGTTTTCTACTTATTCTTTCTTTCCTACCAATGTTTTCTTCCGCGGATTTGTTATTTCATTCTTCAAAAGTGCCCATTCGTCTGCAATTGAAGTTTGTTTAGGGTTTTTCATTAGTCCTTCCTTAATACTCTTCTTGAATCTTTCTGTTACATTCTTTACTTTCAGTCTGTTTATTGCCCACCTTTTTGGCTTTTGACTTTTCTTCAGTTTCTTCAACTTTAATCGGCATTTCTTTACAACCAGATTGTGGTCAGAGTTTATGTCAGCACCAGGATATGTTTTACAATCCAAAATCTGGTTTCGAAACCTCTGCTTGACCATAATGAAGTCGATTTGGTAACGCCCTGTATCTCCTGGTCTCATCCATGTGTATATTCTTCTATTGTGGTTATTGAATAAGGTGTTAGCTATGACCAACTCGTGCTCGGTGCAGAATTCCATCAGCCTGCTTCCTCGATCATTCCTTTCACCTAATCCGAAATCTCCTACTATCTTCCCTTCTCTCCCTTTTCCTACCACAGCGTTCCAATCTCCCATTACTATAACATTTTCATCACCCTTGATATACCTCAGAATTTCATATATTTCTTCGTAGACCTTTTCAACATCCTCATCATCAGCTTGACTGGTAGGCATATAGACTTGTACCACTGTGGTGCACGTAGGTTTAGTATTGATTTTTGCTACAATAATCCGTTCACTATATTGCTCATAATATTCCACCCGCTGTCCAAGTTTCCTACTCAATATGAGACCAACCCCTGCTTGGCCATTGTTTGATTTAATGCTAATGACCTTATAGTCTCCTGACCAAAAGTCCTGTTCTTCCTGCCAGCGCATTTCACTAATCCCAACCAAATCCAACCTCAACCTATCCATTTCCCTTTCTAAGTTTTCTAACCTTCCACTTCCTAGCTGACTTCTAACATTCCACGCTCCGATCCGTAGAATGTCAGATTTCCTCTTTGTCACTTCTGTGATGTTAACCCCCTCTCGAGTAGTCCCCACCCGGAGATCCGAACTGGGGACTAGTTTACCTCTGGATTGAAATTTTACAAGGGAGGAGGCCATCATCACATGTAATTATGCATAGAGAGGTGCATATCCTCGGGAAAGCATTACGGCTGTAGTTTCCCGTTGCTTTCAGCCGTGCAGCAGAACGCAGAGTAGCCATTAGTTGACTTATATTATCAATATCTTAACCGTCTATAAGACTAGTAAAGAATTGATTTATTCTGAAAGGCTGCTACTCCCTTTCAGAATAAGTAAAGAGCAATTCTACTAACAAAGATACTAACCTTCTACTAACAATTAAATACCAAAATTCTACTAACGAAAAAAAACTTAAGTTTCACCAACAACAAATACTACTACTAAAACATTATGTCACCAGGTTCACTAACATGCACCCTCACACATCACAGTCTAATGAAACAATGAACTATAACTAATAACAATGCAACTGCCACCATACCCACTCACTTACCACAGTCTAATAGAACAATGACATATATCTAATAAACAAACTAACTACATACTTACAACTAAAACTAGCTAAATACTTACTGTGTTGTAATCTGAATTGACAATATTTACAAAATGCAATTTAGATAGAAGAAAATTCTTACAAAACGTAATTTATATATGTATGTATAAATTACATATAAACATTTGCACCGACGGTGGTTTTGGGGTCTGGGGGACTAGTATGTAGAATGAGATGATCATAAACAATATCTGATCAACAATATGAAACTTCAACTACAACATACAGTGTGTTCAGATAGTATAAAGATTAGATTCCTTACTGGCACACAGGTATAAGTCCTAGTATGAGGTGACAAGCTGGCACAGAGCAGGAAAGAATGGTATTTATCCTCAACTCAATCAATGGTATAAGCATTGAAGATGATGATAGCCGGAGAGGTGTGCACTACAGCTCTTTGAGGACCCAAGAGTAGGCAAGTTTGAACCCTACACTGTTATCCCAGAAGTGGTTTTCTGTAATTTTCCATTTGAACCCCCACAGAAATTTTAAGGCAACGATTGCCTCCTTCCTAACCTTAGCCCTAATGACAAGTATACACAACTTCACATGTGCCTATGAACAGGGAGCTGATCAACACCATGCTCCAACTATCAACTATCAAGGTGAAGGAAGATGATTTTGTAATTGTGAAATTTCTTCATAAGAAAACAGTCGTGCATTACACTGGTAATGTTGTAAAAGTGATTAAACATAAATTCGAGTATGAAATTTAGTTTCTTCGACGTAAAAGCATGGGTTCCATTTATCCCACAGTTGAAGACAAATCTGTTGTTGTGTTCGAAGATATTTGCAAAAAATTGCTCCCTTATCAGTCAGAAGAGGCAAGCATTACTTTTCAGAAAAGATCCTGCAAAAATTCACAAATGTACGATAGGGATGAGATGAAACGGTTTATTTTTAGCCTACTTTTCACATTTTGCAAAAATGAGGAAAAAGTAGACTTATGAGATCGGGCAAATGTGTGTCTGTCTGTATGTCCTTCTGTCTGTCTGTCTGGCTGGCTGGCTGGCTGTGTGTGTGTCCCCCCCCCCCCTATCAACTCCTAAACGGCTGCAGCAATCGAAACAAAATTTGCTAGGAGTAAAGATCTATACCTGAATATCTCACGGCCATATTTGAAAATGATGTCAGTGCTACCAACTGCTGAAAAATCGCAATTGAAATTTGAGCTCCATGGTGGATATCTTGGAAGGTATGAATGTCAGCTATTTCAAAATTGGCACACGTATAGATAATAATATTGCAGTTTAATTTCCAGGAGGCCATACATGGCAGTAGTGCCAAAATGATTAAAAGCCTGCTGATAAATCCAAATTTAAATTCATATAACTTCTACACTATCAATTGGATTTCAACCAAATTTCGTATGTGCTATGTGTACATAAACAGATATGACTGAGCGTATTCTTAAGAGCCACCAGGGCTGCCAACTGTTAATAAATGCTCTCATTTTTTAAATCCAAAAACCCATACATCAGAAAGTAGGCAGGCCTAGAGCTTTAAACTATGCACACGTATAGTACCTGACATTCTATATTAATTTGGAGTAACTTATATTCGTCAGTGCTACCAACATGATTCTAAGCCTGCTGAGAAGTCCAACTTTAAATACATGTAACTTCTATACTATCATTTGGATTTCAACCAAATTTTGTGTGTGCTATGTGTACCATAGCAGATATGACTATGCCGATTCTTAAGAGTAACCAGGGCTGCCAACTGTTAATAAATACTGTCTCTATTTTTGTTACCCTTATATCAATATATCAGAAAGTATGCAAGCCAATAGCTCCAAATTTTGCACACGTATAGTACCTGGCATTCTAGATTAATTTGGAGTAACTAATATACCTCAGTGTTGCCAAATTGATTCTAAGCCTGCTTATAGGTCCAATTTTAAAATGCATGTATCTTCTATACTAACTAATGGATTTCATTCAAAATTGGCACAACAATAGATCATAATATTTCAGATTATTTCTGACCAATACATGCATGACATTGTTGCCAACATGATTTTACGCGCGCTGTTAGATCCAATGTTTAACTGCATGTAACGTCCATGCTATCCATTGGACTTCAACCAAATGTTGTATTCTGTACCCTAAGAGATGGAACTAAGAATATATTCAGTCACCAGGGCTGCCAACTTTAGTGCTCTATTAGGCTACATTATGCCAAGTATACAGTATTTCGAACTAATTAGAAATTTCGATATTACCAACTTAATTTCGGCACTATTCTAGATAGATCCATATACAGTAGATTAATCATTGATATGAATTTTAAATTTTGAGAAAAGTAGGCTCTTTATTTCGTCACGGAACTTCTTGTTTAATATGAATTGATCAGCCAAACATTTGTGTTTTGGTTTCTTTCCATTTATGTAAGGTTTCAATACATTTATTAATATTCTCATGATTTCTTTAAATTTTGTCTGCCTGTCCAAAATATCCCCTTGAAGTGTCCAATCCAACCTCACCTATGGGGATAGATTGGACACTTTGCACCTCTTAGGTTTTTTTGGTCTCAAAATAGAGGCAGGAAATATGAGGCCAATTTCTCAGGCCAATATGAATAGTGCATATCGCGAGGAATTGCATGGTGTGGTTTTCATAGCCATAAGGCACTTACTGAGTCAGCTAAAAATCGTTGATTAAAAATTGTCCAATCTATCCCCGGTCTCCCCTACTGTTGCCACCTCACTTCGGCAGTGGCGATATGAAAGCACGTTCTGGAGATATTTTTAGACATTGCAACACCGCTATTTATTTAGGGTATGGCTTTTTGTGCCGGGAATGTCCGAGGCCATGTTCGGCTCGCCAGAGTTTGTAGCTGCTTCTATGCGACACCAATGGGGTGAGCTACAAGTACCGACGCGTGTAGATGAGATGAAATGAATGAGCAAGTTCAATTCCAAGTAGTTTCAACTTTTGCTACCAGATGCCTCTGACACCCTCGCCGGAACTTGGTAGATCATTTCTAGCAAAATATACCTAAAAATTTGGCTACACTACCAATTGTAGTGGTAGGTTCTTTTACATGTCATAAATCTATGACATGGGCCCGCCGGCTTTACTTCCTCTCCGAAGGAAAGCATACTGAAAGATTTTAACGCTCTTAAAACATCCGACGACCTCGGCTGTGTTTGATTCGCAAGCGGAACTTATCTCCTAATATACAGTTTTGTTTGCCGACTGCTAAAATACTGGGCATGTAAGGTCGTGCTTACAATATTGGATCCTTTGCTGTATTCAGGCCCGTATTTTCGGGGGACAGACTGGGCAACTGCCAAATTTCTGCAAAACTATACAAAACCTCTTGGGCATAAAAACGTCAAGTTATTAAAGTTAAAACCCTCCACAAGAGTACACACTTTAACTTAGCGATGTTGATTAATTAAGGACATAAATTAAAGGATCGTCTTAGTCACCTTGGTGTTCTTGCTGTTGATATGACTTGAATATGAAATTGGACTAGTGAGGAAATCCTAAACTTGTTATTTAAATAATTGGTTGTGTGTGATATGTGTTCAAATGTAAGCCTACTGTAATATAAATTATTTGCATTAAGTTTTTTTTTTCTATTTGTAATTTTAGTATACGCATATTCGTAGTGTTTACCACTCATAATTAAATACCGGTACACACTCAGGCGAAGAAAGAGCCCCATATGTTAAGGAAGCTTTAATAAATCTACATAGGCTATTCCACGTGGTGGGCAGCAAAGTCTATTTGCCCCAGAGGCGTCAAGTATTATACTCTTGCCATGTTTTTATGCCGGTTAGCCTTTCTGCGATCGATATTCGTGCCGTGAAATGCTGTACATTTTTAGCCTCTTTTTATTTATGAAAAATATAGGCTTATGAGATCACCTTGTGTTTGTGTGTGTGTGTATCCCCACCTAATAAAATCAAAATGGCTGTAACTATTTCGTCCGGTCCCGACCGAGCCCATCAATTTTTGTTACGTCTCACCAATCCACCATGGCGGCTATGCGTAATATCTCATCGATATTCTATATCAACGAAACAATTACTGATATCACCCTATTTTTATGGCGATAAAGAGCACTACTACAAGGTCACCTATGTGACTTTTAAAAATCTTTTAAGTACAAAGCGAACATTGTGGCCAAGCGAATTTGAAATATTTAAATAGACTTTTCTCGCGATTTAACCATCCGCGCGCCGTAAAACGTGCTACAGTAAATCGTAACACATTGTAATGCAATGACTTCTATATTAGTTCAATTGGTTAAATAGCCTCAAGATTACGTTTTCTAATGGGCTTAGGTTCCACCTGAATCAATACTTCTATTGAAAATGATCACTTATGTGGTCATTAGAAATGGTACATGTTTCGAGGACTAATATACATTTTTTTGTCCACTTCATCAACCATTATTAAGCACAAAATTAGAAAATAATGTGATTAGCGTAGAACTAAAATGTCTAGTGGCTATCTGCAAGGTACTTAATATGTACCGTAACTCATATCACAGTTCAGAGTTCCAGTCCATAGAGAATGAGGATATCAGAATAAGGAAGCGAAGGTGCTTAATATGTACCGTAACTCATATCACAGTTCAGAGTTCCAGTCCATAGAGAATGATGATATCAGAATAAGGAAGCGAAGATGCTTAATATGTACCGTAACTCATATCACAGTTCAGAGTTCCAGTCCATAGAGAATGAGCATATCAGAATAAAGAAGCGAAGGTGCTTAATATATAGCGTAACTCATATCACAGTTCAGAGTTCCAGTCCATAAAGAATGAGCATATCAGAATAAAGAAGCGAAGGTGCTTAATATGTACCGTAACTCATATCACAGTCCAGAGTTCCAGTCCATAAAGAATGAGCATATCAGAATAAGGAAGCGAAGATGCTTAATATGTACCGTGACTCATATCACAGTTCAGAGTTCCAGTCCATAGAGAATGAGGATATCAGAATAAGAAAGCGAAGGTGCTTAATATGTACCGTAACTCATATCACAGTTCAGAGTTCCAGTCCATAAAGAATGAGCATATCAGAATAAGGAAGCGAAGGTGCTTAATATGTACCGTAACTCATATCACAGTTCAGAGTTCCAGTCCATAGAGAATGAGGATATCAGAATAAAGAAGCGAAGGTGCTTAATATGTACCGTAACTCATATCACAGTTCAGAGCTCCAGTCCATAGAGAATGAGGATATCAGAATAAGAAAGCGAAGATGCTTAATATGTACCGTGACTCATATCACAGCTCAGAGTTCCAGTCCATAGAGAATGAGCATATCAGAATAAGGAAGCGAAGGTGCTTAATATGTACCGTAACTCATATCACAGTTCAGAGCTCCAGTCCATAGAGAATGAGGATATCAGAATAAGGAAGCGAAGATGCTTAATATGTACCGTAACTCATATCACAGCTCAGAGTTCCAGTCCATAGAGAATGAGGATATCAGAATAAAGAAGCGAAGATACTTAATATGTACCGTAACTCATATCACAGTTCAGAGTTCCAGTCCATAGAGAATGAGGATATCAGAATAAGCAAGCGAAGGGGACATGAGAGGCAGCAATAGTTAGGATACTCCAGCCCCAGACAGGCGCGGATCTAGAGTTTGGCTTTGAGGGGGGTCAGAGAATCGAAATCGTTAAGAAAAATGGTATCCCTAAAAACGCAATCACAAAATAACCAAACGTAAAAAAAACAGACAATTTTTTTTTTGCATGCTACACGGATAGAAATTTGATGCGTTTAGCGCACCAAAAATATTCGTACAAATTGCAACGGCGTGTTTTGCGACTTTTCCATCGAGCTTCGAGAAAAGTATAAAGGTACGTTACAGTTTCGGCAAGTCGAGTTGGTACCGACAAAGGGAGAATGTCACAGCTTAAATTGCCAACCAAGCTTGCAGTTTGGACGTCGGCAAAATGTTTTGGTGCGAAAAAAAGCCCCCAATTCCTATCCGTGCGTTGCTGCACATTCATCGTGACTTCACTATAAACATCGATTCGGTAATCACAAGGTTTGCTAAACAAAATAGATAAGTTGATTTTCTTATATAAATAATCGTTTTTATATAACAGGTAAGAAGTTGGAACTGAAAGTAGGGGAGTGGTGACAGTTCTAACCTGTGTCATGGCCGCCGCGTGAGTCCAAGCCAATATCTCGTGAACCCAAGGTCGAATGTTGACAAATAAGGTGTCGTTGGACTCGAGCTGACGTCCTCTTTCCTATAGACCACTCGTTATATTTTTGAAAAAAAAATTTTTTTTTCGAAAGTAGTTGATAGTTTGAAAACCAAACTTGATAGAATGTTGTGCAATAGCTTAAACGAACGGTCTCTATGTCATTTATGTTTTATAATAAAACTTTTTAACTCTATGTTTTATAATAGTCACTCGGCTACGCCGATATCTAACCCGATATCTTGCGAACCCATGATCGCGAGGGCGTCAGCCCGAATGATTTGACATGTCGCATGCAAAATTCGGACCATGGGTTCGCGAGATATACATTAGAGTTCAGCGTAGCCGAGTGATTCGCTCCCCTACTAATTTAATTTTTGTCCTAGAGACCTCAAACTCATTTTGGGGGTAGAGGGGATAGGGGCCATTCATTTACGTCAAATAACATTTTTGTAAATGTCCTAGTTTCCAAAATATGAAAATTTCAAAATTGACCTTTTTTCAAAAAAATTTAAAATATAAAAAAAATTATAAAAAATAAAGAACATAGAGGCCATTCATTTTAGCCCATAGAACACTTTTTAGAATGTTTGGTTTTATGAAAAATCGCCTACTTTCCCAATTGAACTTTTTTCATTTTTGTCCTGCAGACCTAGGACTTGGTTTACAGGTAGAAGCAATAGAGACCTTTCATTTATGTTAAACGAACCTTTTTGTAGAATTCCTAGTTTCCTAAATAGTGACCATTTTTCAAAACTCATTTTCTTTTTCCTAGAAACATGAAATTTGGAATGGTGCTAGATGAGGTAATGACAATTCATTTATGTCAAACAAACTTTTTAGTAGAATTCCTAATTTTGGAAATATTGCCCATTTTCAAAATTGTATTTTTGTTGTTCTAGAGACCTGAGACTTGGTTTACAGGTAGAGGCGGTAATGACCAATGATTTATGTCAAACAAACTTTTTTGTAGAATTCCTAATTTTGGAAATACAGCCAATTTTCAAAATTTTATTTTTGTTGTCCTAGAGACCTGGGACTTGGTACGGCGGTAGAGGAGGCAAAGGCCATTCATTTATGTCAAATAAACATTATTGTAAAATTTCTAATTTTGGAAATATAACCCATTTTGGAAATATGTTTTGGAAAATTTGAAAAGTACACTATTTTTGCACTGAGAGTGGTATAGAGGTTGGAGTTAACATATGTCTTTTCAGGATTTTTCGTTTAAACATATAGCCTATTTTCCCAATTCAACTTTTTTGGAAAAATTAAAAATTATATTATTTTTGACTAGGCGTGGGATAGAGGTAAGAGTAAGAGTTGAGAGTCAATCATTAACCTTAGAATACTTTTGATTCTTAGAATGTTAGTGTGTTGTTGTTGTTGCTTACAAACATGGTGGTAAGCATTATGCTGTCATAAAAGGGCTCAGATACTTTCTAAGACCAAATAAGCCTACAAGTAAGAGCAAATATGAGAGAGCTAATACAAAAGGCAACATTTGGGACCAAAACAAAAGCCAATACAAAAAGCCAACATATAAAGCCAACACAAAAAGCCAATACGAAAAGCAAAAATCAAAGGCCAACAAAAAAAGCCAACAAAAGCTAACAAAATGCCAACATAAAAGCCAATACACAAGCTTATTGCAAAATGTTAAACACTTGCATAGTATTACATTTTAGATAAAGCAACATTCCCATACAATTACGTCATTTAACTTTTTGTTAAGTCATGCGACAAGTTAAATCTTGTTATAGTTCCAATCGTTAATATTCGACAGTCTCCGGCAATGTTAGTTTGTGTATTTATGTGTGCACTGCTTTCTGCCGACAAGCGTTGTCAGTTACGTCATAATCTAAAAATAGAATTGATTAATGGTGTATATATACGAGACGCTACAAATGCCATTCGATCAGTGCTTCGTGGTAGTTGAAAGTGTGAATATGTCTCTCTCTATAGTGTTTAGTGTCCCCCAAATTAAGGGGAACAGAATAAAGCCCACCAACGAGCGGTTCGGGTTGTGGTTGTTGTTGGAAAACCTGGACAATCTGGTTACAGACATTGGTAATATAAACTACACAGAAAACAAGACGCTCCTAAGTGATAAAAATGTTAATCTACTTACCCCGATTACGGATCCGTTTTGTGATAACATTATGGAGGTTAGGATATGTGACCAAGTGGACTGCCAAGAACAATTGGAAAATAGTAAGTCTGTGCTGCTAAAGAAAGAAGTGAGTGGTGCTTTCTACCTCTATTTACGTGGTAAATTCTCCAAGTTCATTTCTGCTAAACATAGTGTAAAGGCAAAGCTACCATTTCCTCTACTCAACAACGAGCGTGCAATGGCACGGGGACTCAGGGCACAACTTGTGGAGAAAGGAATGGTTAACATTATGGAAAAGTATAAAAATCCTGTTGCTATACCATACAAAGTGGAGTTAGCTGATGTTAAATTAGACGTTCTGTTAGCCGAACTTCCAGAGATATTGCAACAGCTTCGTGATGAGGAGTTTTATCTTATGGATTTGGACATAACCCAAGTTTTGGCTGGTGTTTTTAACAAGGCGGAGATGTGTGATTATCTAACATCGAATCACAACTTTTGTGTTCAAGGAGAGTATCGAGAAAAGTGTAATGTGATTGTGAACAATGATAAAACGGTTGGTATGGACTGTTTAACATGGATGAAATCCAATTCTAGAATAAAAATATATAACAAATTTATATGTCAAATTACAAGTCCTGGTATAAACAAAGTCATTGGAAACCATATTATAGACTTTATCCGATGTCCAGACACCTGTCTAAGGGAAACGTTTACGTCTTCCTTAGCTAAAGATGATGATGACAATTGTTTTAATGGGCTTAACATCTAGGTTATCGGCCCCCCTTAGCTAAAGAACATGGTATTACAAGACTAGAGGCAACAATATACAACTACAACATGGATGGTGTATTTGACCCACTCGAAGATTGTGTTAGTGTATTAAAAGCCAACAAACATTACTTAAAAGAAGCGCCCCTGTACTCGGTGCCGATCGCGTCCATGTGGACCAAACTATCGGATAACCTACAAAATAGTTGCTGTGTGGTGTTTAACAAAGTTTTGCAATTTGTGTAATGGGTTAATACAAATACTCGGAAATTGACTGGTGTGCAAATCGAACTGCGCGATGGACAAGATCGGGAAAAGATGATAAACTATGCTCTCTCTGCGTATAGTTTTAATTACTTACCTGTAAACTTTGTAGAAATTGTTAACGATGATTCTGGAAACAACAATGTTCGCATTATATAGAAATGCTACATTAAAGCTGGGGAAACATTCTTTTCTCAATCCAGGACATTGTTTTCACAATTCCCGCAAACATAAACATTAGCGCATTAGGATTGACTCCTACAAATAATATTCTCCCCCAAGTGTTGAGAAAAAGAACCAATAAAACTAACAGAATTAAACCATACCTTCTTAAGGAAATTACCCCATTGAGTACAGTTAATGTGCTATGTGTAAGGAAACGAAAATTGCAGTTAGAGGAAATTAAGATCAAAAAAAGGAAAATGGAATATGTTGCAGAGACTACTGCCCTAAAGGAAGAGTACGAAGCAGTGTTGCAGAAAGACCAGGCGATTGCGGATGCAAGAAACAGGTTTACAGTTTACATTAAGCAAAGTCCCTGCCAAAATCTAGATATGAGTTGGAAATACAAACTCTCAGCATTTACTGTTAATTAAAAAGGAACTTATCCACGCGTTGGAGTGCTTGTAGAAAGTGAAAAATGTAAACACGTGTGCTATTTAAGAGGATATTTAAAATCGATGTTTTTAAAGAGTCATGGTAATTTAGACTTGCTCAAAAAGGATGGATTTATTGTAACTCGATGTAGTGGATTGGACATTGTACATCTGGAAACTGAAAAACTGTTTGCAGCATTCAACACCAATGGAATGACTACATTTAATGGTAACTCGTTTGTTGAAATCGAGAATTTTAAGTTTTTCACAAGCATCCAAACAGACTATAGAGTAGAGTCGACATCGTATACGCAAAGTGACGTCGATCTGCTTAATAACATCACTATGCAGGAAATCAAAGGCCAAATAAAAATCCGAAAGTGCTCCCGGTAAGAAAGTTTGGAAAAAGGTACAGAACTAATTATTAAGGGAATAAAACCAATAGTATATAGACATAAAGTTAGATATTTGTTGGAAATGGAGAATATTGAATCTTTGTTTATATCCAATTACCAATTACCAATTACTGGCTGGAAAAGGAACTAGATGATTCGGATACAGATTTGAATTATCGGATCAAAATTAAGCTGGATGCTCTTAAAACTACACCAAGCAAAAATAAGGAAAGAGTTGTGTTCTGTGTGTAATTATGCATGACAAATCAAGAATTTGGGCTGCCCTGTTTGTATTAAACAAATGGATACAAAAAGGACCTAAGAGATTTAAGCAAAAATATAAGTTAAAATGTAGAAAAATGAAAATGAATGTTATTAATAAAATAAAGAAAAGAGTGTATTATATGTAAAAATTGTAGATATATGTAATTAATAAAACTAGTGCATGGGTACCGCTTGTGTTTCTTGTTACCCGCCTGACACTCTTAATCCAATCGTTAACTTACGGCAGTCTCCGGCAATGCTCGGTGAGCGTGGCCTTGAAAAGTAGTTGAAACTAGTGTAGTTGAAAGTATAGTATGGCCCGTTTCTTACCTATATGAAAGTTCAATACGACAAAACACACAGCGCACCACATCTTCTCGGTTCAAGTAAAAAAAAAACGGCTTTTGCAAGTTCATGTGTCGACAAAAAGCCTACAGGCCAGGATTAAAATGTTAACCAACGATCATGTTCTGATTTTAAATTTAACCCACGTGGTAAACCAACTTGCTCACTTGTTGTATTTGGTACTAACTACATGTGTTATAATAAAACTTTTTCTTATTGTAAGTTATTAACGTTGCACAGAGTACTTTAAAGCACAATGTATGCTTGTTCACTGTCTGTTCATTACGTTAATGGCGCATGACGACACCTAAAAGCAAACAAAATAACCATTCACTCAATCAATCAATCAATACTTGTAAATAAAACGTTAACGTTAATTGGCATTAATATATCAAAACACCATAAACATTATAATAAACTGTATGTCGGCACTAACAGTAACCCATGTACTTATTTTCTTTTTATAAAGCTGCAGTCATTTACATTCCCCTTCAATACATATATAAACAATAAAATAATAATGTCATGTCATTTTGTTCAGATTATCATGTTCAAACCTGTGAATACTCGTTGAGTTCATAGGGTACAACGTTCCTCATTTTTCTACTAGAAAGCGCTATAGAGTTTAAGAAGATTAGATATCTAAAATCTAACCTCCTTGACTTTATTATATTATTATTATTATTATTATAGGGAACGACATGTCAGTTAAATTAACATTTTTGTTTTTACAAAATCCGATATGGCCTTGTACTTTCCCGGTAAACAACTAATATGGTCTTGTACCGGTTGCCAATACATAGTCATTAATCAAGAAAGCAACCATCGTCCTAGTCATGTACAGGTAATTAATTTTTTGTCTAAGAGTTTTCAGTAGTGGTAAAATGGAATAGCATTTTATGATAGGCTTACCTGAGTTTTAAATAGTTCACTGCCTGGAAACAATGGTTGCACTTTACTGCGTCTCGAGTTTTCAGCGACTGCTACGGCGGTAAGGCTTTTCTTTCCAAGTTTCTAAAAATAAATAAAATAAACCGTTATAAATACCTAAATTAAGGTTTGTACATGCATTTCATAAAATAAAAAATGAAACAAAAAATGAAACAAGTTAGTTTAAAAAAATAATCCCGCCTTCACTTGCAGTGGCTTCTTGCTGTTTCCTTCTAGTGGACTCAAAAGTAAACTGGTTTCTTGTATCTCAGACATGTAAGGTATACCGGTTATCTGCAAACAAATAAATAAAAAAATCAATAATTACCTAATCAATAACTACAAATTTAAGGTTCATTAGCATGACATTATTAAAATAATCATTCATAGGTACTTACCAAAAAATAAAAGGATTTTTCTTCCACAGCTCTACTGTAACGTCCGTGTGCTAAAATGGCAAGTGCATGACTAACGCAATCGTTATCAGTTAGCCTAGCAACAGAAAAAGTTGTATTTTCTCAGCGTTTTGACCTTGAATGGTTCTCTCTCTCTCTCTCGCACGTGTTCCCACGCCTCTTCACATTCCTCAATCTGAATAAGATTCGTGTACCTTATACTAGTTTCATGATTTTAATAAGGAACCATAATGGCTACCTCTTATACATCGGTAGTCCTACTGTCTCTGAACCAAAATGGCGGTCTCTGCTTAAACAACACACCTGCTAGCCACCACGAGGCAAGTAAGCTGATATCACACTTCCTGCTGACGTAGACATTCCTGCCTCGTCAGCACCAGCAACAGCTCTCACGAGTCCTCTGGCTAGGTACAATATTCAGTCACCAGTGAGCTGGACTGTGTGCGTGTTAGCATTCAAAACATGTGTGTGTGCGTATTATTATTATTATTATTAAACATTTTACTGTAATAATAATTACTAGCAAGCGGCCATCCTCAATACATGATCATGTTAACCACATACTTTCATCCTAAAACACATGACTTTACCCAGTTCAATATTTGGTTTATAACATTTGAGGCCAATGACCTTACCGTTTTGGCTCTTTGCGTACATGCACATGACTTGGTCGAGCAAATGTTATAGGTTTCCATATTCTAAAACCATTTACTGTGCCAGACAGCAGTCTCGCTTATCACCGCTTACTAGCATGTTAAAGATCCCCTTCAGGGGTAAAAAAAATCCTAGCACACTTACCACATTTTCAAATATTCGCCCCTATCCGTCATAGGAAATGTCACAAAGCCAACCGTCATAAGCTGCCCCCGCCATCCCACCAAAATAGCTATTCATTTCTTCCGGGCACGGTCACCGAGATCGCCAACGTCTAAGAATCACTTGGTCATATCCTACAAGCGTCTGTTGTGTCAGAGAGCGATCTCGCTCATCACCGTTAACTAAAACGTTAAAGATCCACTTCAAGGGTAAAAAAATCTTAGCATGCTTGTCACGTGGTAAACCAACTTGCTCACTTGTTGTATTTGGTACTAACGCCATGTGTTATAATAAAACGTTTTCTTATTGTAAGTTATTAACGTTGCACAGAGTACTTTAAAGCACAATGTATGCTTTTTCACTGTCTGTTCATTACGTTAATGGCTCATGACGACACCTAAAAACAAACAAAATAACCAATCACTCAATCAATCAATCAATCAATCAATCAATCAATACTTATAAATAAAACTTTAACGTTAATTGGCATTAATACATCAAAACACCGTACAAATTATAATAAACTGTATGTCGGCACTAACAGTAACCCATGTACTTATTTTCTTTTTATAAAGCTGCAGTCATTTACATTCCCCTTTAACCAATGCATAAACAACAAAATAATAATGTCATGTCATTTTGTTCAGATTATCATGTTCAAACCTGTGAATATTCGTTGAGTTCATAGGGTACAAAGTTCCTCATTTTTCTACTAGAAAGCGCTATAGAATTTAAGGAGATTAGATATCTAACATCTAACCTCCTTGACTTTCATAGTCAAGGAACAACTAAATTCGACATGCAAGCTACCCTCTGTGTGTCAAATAACAAAGCTTGCACCCGGCACCCGAGGCCATACGACATTAAAATTATTATTATTATTATTATTATTATTATTATTATTATTATTATTATTATTATAGGGAACGACATGTCAGTTAAATTAAAATTTTTGTTTTTTACAAAATCCAATATTGCCTTGTACTTCCCCGGTAAACAACTAATATGGTCTTGTACCGGTTGCCAATACATAGTCATTAATCAAGAAAGCAATCATCGTCCTAGTCATGTACAGGTAATGAATTTTTTGTCTACGAGTTTTCAGTAGTGGTAAAATGGAATAGCACTTTATGTTAGGCTTACCTGAGTTTTAAATAGTTCACTGCCTGGAAACAATGGTTGCACTTTACTGCGTCTCGGTATTTCAGCGACTGCTACGGCGGTAAGGCTTTTCTTTCCAAGTTTCTAAAAATAAATAAAATAAACCGTTATAAATACCTAAATTCAGGTTAGTACATCCATTTCATAAAATAAAATATGAAACAAGAAATGAAACAAGTTAGTTTAAATAAATAATCCCACCTTCACTTGCAGTGGCTTGTTGCTGTTTCCTTCTAGTGGGCTCAAAAATAAACTGGTTTCTTGTATCTCAGACATGTAAGGTATACCGGTTATCTGCAAACAAATAAATAAAAAAAATCAATAATTACCTAATCAATAACTACAAATTTATGGCTCATTAGCATGACATTATTAAAATAATCATTCATAGGTACTTACCAAAAAATAAAAGGATTTCTCTTCCACAGCTCTACTGCAACGTCCGTGTGCTAAAATGGCAAGTGCATGACTAACGCAAACGTTATCAGTTAGCCTAGCAACAGAAAAAGTTGTATTTTCTCAGCGTTTTGACATTGAATGGTTCTCTGTCTCTCTCTCGCACGTGTTCCCACGCCTCTTCACATTTCTCAATCTGAGTAAGATTCGTGTACCTTATACTAGTTTCATGATTTTAATAAGGAACCAAAATGGCTACCTCTTACACATCGGTAGTCCTACTGTCTCAGAACTAAAATGGCGGTCTCTGCTTAAACAGCAAACCTGCTAGCCACCACGAGGCAAGTAAGCTGATATCACACTTCCTGCTGACGTAGACATTCCTGCCTCGTCAGCACCAGCAACAGCTCTCACGAGTCCTCTGGCTAGGTACAATATTCAGTCACCAGTGAGCTGGACTGTGTGCGTGTTAGCATTGAAAACGTGTGTGCTTATTATTATTATTATTATTATTAAACATTTTACTGTAATAATAATTACTAGCAAGCGGCCATCGTCAATACATGATCATGTTAACCACATACTTTCATCCTAAAACACATGACTTTACCCAGTTCAATATTTAGTTTATAACATTTGAGGCCAATGACCTTACCGTTTTGGCTCTTTGCGTACATGCACATGACTTGGTCGAGCAAATGTTATAGGTTTCCATATTTTAAAACAGTTTACTGTGCCAGACAGCAGTCTCGCTTATCACCGCTTACTAGCATGTTAAAGATCCCCTTCAGGGGTAAAAAACATCCTAGCACACTTAACACATTTTCAAATATTCGCCTCTATCCGTCATAGGAAATGTCACAAAACCCACCGTCATAAGCTGCACCCGCCATCCCACCAAAATAGCTATTCATTTCTTCCGGGCACGGTCACCGAGATCGCCAACGTCTAAGAATCACTTGGTCATATTCTACAGCCGTCTGTTGAGTCAGAGAGCGATCTCGCGCATCACCGTTAACTAAAACGTTAAAGATCCCCTTCAGGGGTGAAAAATCTTAGCATGCTTGTCACATTTCAAAATATTCGCCTTCATTCATTCGTCATGGGAAAAAATATCGAAAAGCAATCCCTCGTTTTGCCATACATCGCCCCCGTCGAAATAGCCATTTCCCGTATTCACGATGCTCAGTCATAGCCTCGTTGGAACACACGCCCAGCGCTACCGGCTCTCTCTCTTTTATTTAAAAAAAAATAATTAAAAAAAATGCATAGTTTTTTTGTCCTAGAGACTTGACATTTATTTTCATGGTCGATGAGGTAGGGACCTTTCATTTATGTCAAACAAACTTATTTGTCAAGGTGTTAGTTTCCAAAATAGTAAACATTCAAAATTTAAGTTTAAAAAAAAAAATCTCAACATATAAAATGTTTTATTATATAAAAAAATAAAGGTCATAGGGACCATTCGTTTCAACTATGGCATACCATTCTATCATGTTTGGTTTTCAAACTATCGCCTACTTTCGAAAACAAAAATTAAAAAAAAAAATGAAAAATATAACGAGTGGTCCATAGGAAAGAGGACGTCAGCTTGAGTCCAACGACACCTAATTTGTCAACATTCGACCTTGGGTTCACGAGTTATTGGCTTGGACTCACGCGGCGGCCATGACACTGGTTAGAACTGTCACCACTCCCCTACTACTGAACATAAGAATTGCAATACATGTATTTTCAGTATTGAATAAAATGAAAAAAAAAACTGTTTTTCAGTTAAAATTCGTTAAGTTTTATTTGTCTGGTTTATTGTGTTTTTGTTTCTTGAGTTTGCAAAAAAATTGGTCTCCGTTTGGGGGGAGGGGTCATGACCCCCGTGCCCCCCCCCCCGCTTTGAAGTCGCGCCTGGCCCTTGAAACATTACCAAATGGCTTTGGGGTCAGAAGAGAACATGAGTTAACCAATGGAGTTCAGACATTTAATATGTTAGCCAGAAGCATGTGAAAGCAATGTTCAATGGAAATACGGATGGCCTATATCCTTCCTGCAACCCAGAGAATGCGTTATGTTTATGACAGAGAAATCTACATATTTTTACAGAAGCTACCGTGTATTGCCCAAGTAGTCTGGGCTGCAGTTTTATGTTGTTGTTGATTGTTTTAGGGGAATTGCGACATCGTGGTCATCTAGCCCCATGTACTAAGGTGTGTGTAGAATTTGTCTGACAACCTGTGTCACTGTATTGTCTGTATTAGTGTGTGTATTTGCAATTATTGAGGTAGGATTTGAGTAGGAAACGGCGATGACCTTAAGTTAGATACCATCCCGGCCTTTGCCTGGAGTAGAAGTGGGGAAACCACGGAAAAGCACATTCAGAATGACTGAGGTCGGAATCGAACCCACCATTTTTTCCTCACGAGGTTGAGTGTACCCCGCTCCAGCCCTGAGACCAGCCAAGAATAGAGTGTTCACTATTGTCTATACTTATGAGAATGAGGCCTCTTGCTTTGCGATTACATTTGCCTGGCGGAAGGGGCTCAAGCTGCATGGCGCGCTCGTGGAAACGTTGCTTACTTAGGCTTATTAACACCATAATTCTGAGGGGAAATTGTTATCACGAGCTGTTATCAATGAAAAAGGAGACATTTGGTATAAGCAGTCATTCTACATTTCTTTGTTTCAAAATACATGGCAATGACTACAATCTACGGGAGAAGAGAAGTGATACATAGGCCTATAGGCAATCTTAACTTCCACCGCGCTTTAGTAGAAACTAGTAGGCTATTATAGTAGATTTCAGCATGATATGAAAAATTCGCTTGTTGGGAACCTTCTAAGCTCCTTTACTTTTCAATCTTTTAGGCATAGGTACGCAAAAATGAGCAAATTCCATCGTTCTTTTTCTGCAGACCTATATACATATATGTGCCCTACAATTACGTGTGTAACCTACACGCATCAGCTATTTACGGTTTGTTTTAAGGGGCAACATCATCTGCCGCTATGCATACTAAAATAAACTTATCATCAGAGACCGCATTTTAAAGGGAATACCTTTTTTTAATTTTTTTTGGAAACAAGAAATAATCGATACTATGCTTTAAAACTGTATTTAAAACTCAAGATTGCCGTGTTTTAACTTCCCTTTTTTCTCTTTTTTTTAGCCCTTGTTCCGTTTTCTCCTACATCTGCCCTTATTTTCCCTTTTTTTAAAGAATATACGGCAACACCTCAAGATTTTATTTCACTTTGAGGGAAAATACCTGCATAAAATACCGATGTAGCGTAAGGGAAGAAAGAATTAACACGGGTTCTATACCGAACTCACCCAAGAGTTGAACTCGCCCACTGCACCGCCTCACCCCTCCCGCAGGTGTTGTTAGACTCGTCGCATCCCCTCCAGAATGTGTGAAGCAGTTACAGCCTATTCTCTTTGGTTACAGTAGCTTGCTCGCCCAGGGGCGGATTTAGGGGGTATTTCAGGGGGGGGCGGTTAATAATTTTTAATCAGGTTGCCTATGTTCCGGGGGCTACATCAGAACAATTTGTAGGAGGTCTCCACGAAGGCAGTACCATTTTTAGTAGACCGTCATCATCTCTGCAGATAGCAGTTTCGCTTGTTATTTTAGTTATTACTATTTTTTTGTATTTTATCACCACGTACCTTAGTCAATATAAAATAATAGTTTTGCTAGTAATCGAGGCTACTGGAAAGATATGCACCGGTATTTTTATTTCATATTTCATTACGATTTTTTACTGGCACTGATCCTTTTGTTTTTCTTTTAAAAGAAGGTAACGATCCAATAAGCTTCTAAACATCATAAAATGCTTTCAACGAAAAAACAAACCAACGACAAAAACAGGTCTTGGGAATGAACTTTAATCAAAAGCACATCTCATGAAAAAAATATTTATTGCCTCACAATTCCCAATGGTCTCACATTACGCTCCTTCCCTGCCGTAACACTACAACAGAAGTTTTAGCTTTCGGGCTTTCTTGGAAGCAAAACGGTTAATGATTCTATCGTAGTCTAATTTAATGTCTCGATGTACATACATTAAAGTTAGGCCGTTCAGTCTTTCCTCGCCGCATCTTGACCTATTCTCAGTTTTTTCTAACTTCAGAACAGAAAATGATCTTTCCCCGGTCGCAATACTGACAGGCAAAGTAATAAGAATATGAATCATTGTTCTGATGGTAGGGAAAACTTGTGGATGGCAAGCTGTGAAGACCTCCACCGCCTTTGAAGGGATTGGGCGTCCAGCTTCGCTCTCTCTTCTCCATTTCGCCGCCCAAAGGGATGTCTCGGCATGCATCTTCGCCCGGAGTTCCGACTGCGATTTTTGAAGTAGAGGAGCGTAGCGCTCGGAAAGGATGCTGATGTCCTCCTCAGTGCAGTGGATTTGACGATCCATGTTCAATCCTGGGTCTACGACGCGGGGAAGAAAAACGTTCAGCTGATATGCGTTTAAGACGTCGTCTGTGAAACGCGTTGAGAGGTCTTCCAAGATCCAGTCAAGAAGAGGACTGTAGATGTTCCTTCTGTAGTACTCTTCGGGCGAGTCAGCCGGCGCGTTAGCCCTGTTCTTTTGCTTCTGGACAAGACGCGGCAGGTCGATAGCGGTGCCTTGCTCACGCGCAAGCTTGCTGGCGTTGTCGAAGACCGACGAAAATTCTTGTTCGACGTTTGACCGCTTTTCTTTGAAGATTTGGATCGTATTCCGAGTGGTTTCGGAGGCGGTTTGGACGTCCAGATTTTCGCTTTGGAACAGACGGCTGAGAGGTTCCGTCCGAGTCAGCACTTCTGCTATGCAGCACAGTGTGACGATGAATTGCCCACTAGTGATGCTGGCCAGCAAACTTTCGGCTTTGTGCGCTGACTGATTTTCATCCCATTGAGAAACGATTCCCAACGCGTTCACAATGTCGTCCAATTGGTCCAGGAACTTCAAAACTGTGTCGTGCCGTTCAACCCAACGCGTATCGCACAGCGCGACAAGCTGGCCTTTGATAGTCTTCTTCAACACAAAATTACGCTTCGAGGACGCTGTGAAGAAATTCGTCACCTCTTCCACAGTTCCAAATACATTTTTAACTGCTTGCACTTTGGACGATTTCGAAAGCGTCAGATTGAGCTGGTGGTTGTAACAGGGCACCCGAACAGCATGAACTGCAGTCTTCTGCAGCTCTTGTACTGCCCCTACAGCTTCCGATATGTTCACCGAACATCCGTCAGTTCCGATGCCAACACAGCTTTTGGGGTCTAGTTTGAAGTCATCAATCTTCTTGGCAACGATGCCTCCCAGCTTTACCCCAGTCAGTTTTGGTTCAACAGCAGACTCTGCCGCTGCTTGAGGATTCTCATCGTCGTCTTCACTAGGGAAATCACCTTCTTCTTCACTTCCTTGAGTATCTTTCTCTTTCTCTTCCGCCGCAGATTTGCGAGCATCTAGGAAGCCCACAAAATCCTCCCTGATTTCGTTCCTCCAGAGATACCGCAAGAACAAAGTCAGCTGAGAGATGTGCGCTACATCTGTTGTCTCGTCAAATCCAACAGAATAAAATCGGGCTTCTTGAACGCGGCTTATGATCTGCTCGCGAATGTTCTCCCCGCACAGCTCAATTAATTCGTTCTGGATCGTTTTACTAGTGAAAAGGCTTCTGGGTCCCGCCGTTGCAAGATGTTTGGCCAGTTTGACGTCTCCAACTTTCATCCGGAACCGAAGCAGAGCCCGGAAATTGCCGTCGTTTTGTGAAGACTCCTCTTGAGCAATTGGGCCGTCATCACGATGACCTCGGTAGGCGATATTTTGTCGGCCTAGAAACTCGATGTTCATCAAGATGAGAGCAAGTCTTGCTCTGTTTTCTTGGATCTTTACCAGGCGGAAGCTATCCATTTGGTTGGGAAGCTGCTCTTGCGGATTTCTTTGCTTGCGCAAAAAGTCTTCAGCACACAAGGCAGCTTCTTCGTGGTACTTCGTCGCCTCATGCTTCTGTAGGTCACCGTCTTTCCCAAGGAGCTTGGCGAACTTCATCAGAGGTTCCTTGACCAGGGTCTTCAACAGAATCGTTCTTCCTTGGCCACCGGTAGACTTCGCAAAAAAAAGGGCAGAACATACAGAAGAGTCCTCTACGTGATGGAGAGAGAACGACCCAGGGAAACTTCTGTAAGTGCTGCAGGTGAAGGTGTCGTTTCTCTTCGCTTCCGCCCTTGGTGTGAACGGAGAAAGGAAAACAATAACTCGCGTTTGGTTGCCAGTGACTCGTCAAAAGGGTAGAAAGTGTTCCGTCATCAGGCCTGTTTTTTCCTGAACCTATATACAAGCCGACGTCGTTTCCAAGATTGTCACAGGCAGCAGCATCTCGACAGGAATCCTTTGACGGGCGTGAAATCAGTTGCTCCGTTGGAAGTGAATGTGAGGGTCCGGGCATAGGTTGTTTGCTCTTGTTATTGCCACCACCATCGCCGACTCCAGCATCTCCGCCGTCACCGAGCCCTCTGCCGTCAGCGAAGTTTCCAGCGCGTACGTCGCCGCCGAGCCCAACATTGCCACCAACAATTTCAGCACCACCGTCGACGCCGCAATCACTACCGGTACCCAGTCCTGCTCTGCAACCCTCAGCATCATTACTAGCGCCTCCGTTTTCACAGTCATTTCCTCTGTCATCACCATCACCACGATGATCGGAACTGAAAGCACCCTCAGAGTCAACTTCGGGACGGGACGGGGATGAGTGCTCAGGGATTTGTACCACTTTTTTAGGGGCACCGAAATAATTTCTCAAATCTCCACAGCGGTCGCTTTTCCTTTTCCTTCCCCCACTTTCGCGATTAGCCTGAAAGGAATCAAACAAAAAAGATAAATTACTACTGCTCTAATGAAATTTATCTTTTGTAAAATTCGCTTGTCAAATGTCAACGTCAATGTCTGTATCGTACAAAGAAAACATTGCACGTAGCCAAGTTAGAACAGAAACCGAACGGTGGGTTAAAATAAAAATGCAGGCAATGCTAAGAAGGCGCTTCTTTGATCACAAAAGTATTTCAGATAGGCCCTCCGCAAAACCCAATCTAGATAATAATCAAGGGACCGAGGCATTTTCGTGTCTAAAGCGGTTTTGCATTTTATTTTTGATCAGTCCGTAAGAGGTATTCCTCTATCTCGCGAAATTTAGTTAGTCTAAGATTTTTAAACCGGAACCTCAACTTTGTCCTTTTTAATTCTTTTTTAATTGCCGATTAAAATTAAACTAGTACTTCACTAGGATAAGTATAAGTATTTCAAGACAAAATAATTGGACTTCTATGAAGGACTTCGGATGATTTTCATTTGAAGTGGGTTACTTGTAATACGAGGCGAACTATTGTCTTGTGTTTTCAGAAACTCACAGCATCCTCTTTCCGCCAATATCATAATATTCGTGCAGTAAGTTGAGTTTACATTTACGTTGATAGGTTTGTAATGTAATTTAGCGTCGGTCAATTATATTTATTCCGCGTACCCCATCACATTGTGCTCAGGTTTGTGTGTAGCCTACTTAGGAATAGAGAAACCAAACATAGGTTGCTTCATTTCACTGCTCCACAAGCTGGCACCAGTAACTCCTCATTCTATTAATATTTTACTCGATATTATACCCTAACTCATATCTTATAATGTCAAGCGTCATTGACGAATACGTTTGTTGTTAACTTCTTCTTCTCCTCACTGTGCGTCTGGAGGTGTTCTGAAATTACCTCATTTCATGTGTTTCATGTGTAATAAACGGAAAGCACTATATTTTCCGTCCTTTCAGACGCACAGGACACACAAAACCTACGAGCGAATAAAATATATAAAAAAACGCGCGAATGCTCACACTTATACAAACTTAGTCACTTAATAATTTAAATTTTATACATAAATTCTATTCAATAAGGCGTGAATAACGCACGTTCTGTACATTTATGGTTGCCGATTCTGCACGGCTTAAAATGTAAAATACATTTTGCAACATAGTGAGTTTGAACGATTCTATGTTTAGAGCTTTGGTTTACTCCTTCAGGTGGGAGGGACGATAAAGGGGAGTTTGGGTATTTCCGTCTACAAAAAATCACAACACAGCACACCACGACTACCTCACTTACCATAATGGTTCTAATGCCTTCGAGAATCCGCACAAAAATATCAGCGAACGCACTTGCCAACACGATCGTAAGAACGCGCACCGCGCACTGACTGTTGACTGAGACTGACCACCAAACGCTTGGACACTTCGAAAGCGAAGCACGGCTCGGCTTGGTTCCAGCGCAGACTTGTCAGTACAGGCGCAGGCTCGACTCGCCACGGATAGGCTATTTTCTTTTCTCTTTTCTTTCCCTTCCTTTTTCTCTTTTTTTCCTTTTTTTTCTTTCTTTCTTTTCTCTCCTCTTTCTCCCCTTTTCTCCGCCTTATCTGAAGTCAGGGGGGGGGGCGGTCGCCCCCCCCGCCCCCCCCCCTAAATCCGCCCCTGTGCTCGCCTCAGTAGCAGAAATAGAGTCATAGAGAATAGCATGCACCGTTAAGTGGCAGCAGTAGCTTGTAACAATGATGGCGAAGTCGTCTTTTAGCAATAAATTGCGAAGAGCGGTAAGCAGTTTCAAGGACGATTTAATCGAAACGGATGGTACGGATATTCGATGTTCTCTATGTGATATTGATATTAAAGTAGATGTAAAACATATAAAGGACAGAATAATTCAGCATCTCAAGTATGCCAAACATGAGAAAAACAGAGCTATTCGTGCGAAATTTTCCAAGCAGTCATTTTTACAGGAATCTTTTCAGAAGGCCGAACAAAAAAGCAGGGAACGAAACGTTTTTTTCAGTGACCTCACAGTTACCCTTGTTCAGTGTGGAATTCCTTTATATAAGGTAAATAACCCATCAATGAAGAGTTTCTTGGAAAAATACACACAACGCACTGTCCCTGATGAAAGTACACTTAGAAAGAGTTACCTACAACCAATTTATGAAGCTAATGTACAAAAACTTAAGGAGGTTGTTGGAGACCATCCAGATTGCTTCATTTTGTATGAAGCAACCGATTCACTTTCAAGAGCTGTTCTAAACATTCTTGTGATGCCATTGACAGGAGACCCATCAAAACCAATGTTGGCTGCCATGTACGAATTGGAGAAAGTAAACTCTACATCTATAATGCAGAGTTTCAATGACTGTTGTTTTAAACTCCGGCCATCAGGAATACAGTACAACAAAATGTGGCAAGTAGTTACGGACCAAGCATCATACATGGTCTCAGCATTTGCACAGTTGAAGCCTATGTATTCTAATCTTCACCATACAACTTGTATTGCTCATGCTTTGCATAGAGTATGTGAAGCAATACGGGTTGAATATATTGATGCAAATGCCTTCATATCCGAACTTATGAAGACATTGATTAAAGCTCCAAGTAGAATAGAGCTTTACAATGAAGTTACATGCCTACCACTACCTAAGTTTCCCATCATAACTAGATGGGGGACATGGATTTCATGTGTTGTTTTCCTTTGTGAACATTTCACTAAGATAAAGGAATTTATACTGTCTTTGGACGATGTTGAATCTGCAGCTGTGGGTCGAGCGAGGGACCTGCTGAGTGATCTGAATTTGGAGACAGAGCTGTACGCAATGCATACGTTCAAGTTTCTTCCTGCCGCCATCTTGCAACTGGAAGATCAGTGCTTATCCAAGGAGGTGCAGTGGAGTGTGGTTGAAAGAACTGACAACATGCTTGAGGGATTCGCAAAAGAAAAACTTAAGGCAAGCTTAGCAAAGAATCCAGACATTGAAAAACTAGTGAAGTGCACTGATTTAGAGTTTAGAGTAAAAACCAAGTATTCCCCACTGGTTTCCGTTGATGTTGAGCGCTCATTTTCTTTGTATAAATATATTTTAAATTCAAAGAGACAAAATTTGACCTTCAAACATATTGAAATGTTAAATGTCATCAGGTTCAATTCGTTCTTAATGCAATAAACACTGTAACACAAGGACTATACATAAAAGAGAATAGGCCTATATCCTTGACATCCTCAAATGTTGGACATGTAATTGATACCATTCTTTAATGCAGTAAAGTTAAATTAGAAGTGATTAACTGATTATGCATACCTTTTGATTCCATTTATTCTATTGGCCAGTTCCCTTTTCTTAAATAATCCCTTTTTAATGAATATTTTCCCCTTTTTTGGTCCTTTTTTATTGAATATTTTTCCCCTTTTTGGTCATTTTTTAATGAATATTTTTCCCTTTAAAATCTGGTCTCTACTTATCATCCATAGGGTCATTCCATTAAAAGATGGAGATGGAGCCTTTCTTGCATATAGAGAGTAAATGTTACTTATTCAGGTGGTGTTTGGTCTGCATTATTTGGGCAACGATTTAATGTTTCCACTTTAACTTCAATTTATCAATATATTCATTCTGAAGTTTGACTGTAATAAAGTGTGTTTGTTGCAACAAAAATTACTCTTCTAAGGAAATAGTTCCATTGGATTATTATCTTGAACACATACAATCACAGTTCAGAGTTCCAGTCCCTAGAGAATGAGGATATCAGACTAAGAAAGCGAAGGGGCCATGAGAGGCAGGAAAAGGAAAGGTACCGTACTCTGGCCCCAGAAACATTACCCAAATACCCAGCTGTGGGGTCAGACGAGAACATGGGGTAACCAAGGGAGTTCTGGCATTTAATATGTTAGCCTGAAACATGTGACAGCAATGTTCTATTAAAATACGATGAGCCTACATCCTTCCTGCAAGGGAATGCTCCTTTGCTTCGCAGTAATGGATTATGTTTATGACTGAGAGAGAAGCTACTGGACACTGCCAAAGTAGACTGGGCTGCAGTTTTATGTTGTTGTTGATTATTTTACGACCTTTGTGAGATCGTGGTAATGTAGCCTCGTGCACTTAGGAGTTTGTGAATTTGTCTGAGAACCTGTGTTACTGTGTCGTCTGTACTGGTGAGTGTAAAAAGGAAGGAAGATATTAGTTTTGCGAGATCATAAGAGTAGAGGAGTAGTGACAGTTCTAACGAGTGACACTAGCTACGCTGACCATTTAGCCAAGTAGGATTGATATATCTCGCGAACCCATGGTCCGATATGGGCATATAAGCTATCAAATTACTCGGGCTGTTATTTGTTATATTGTAGTTTTGTATTGTTTTTGAAAGTAGGGGATATTCTGAAAACAATTAATCGCGAAGCGTTGTGCAACGGCTCAAACGAAGGGTCTTTATGTCCTTTATCGTTAGAATAAAACAATATTTCATTTTTGCCTCACGAGGCTAAGTGTACCCCGCCCCAGCCCTCAGACCAGAATTAAAGGTTTCTTGGCAGAGGCGGGAATCGAACCCAGGTCTCCCAGGTAACAGCCCAGAATGCAGTTATTGGCAAGTCCACGTATATTTAGAATCCTTTCGACTACTTTCTATTCATATGAGAAACCTGACTTAACAACCAGGCCCATAATAGCCCTCCGGTATATACACTAAGGAAACTGAACATTGCAACTCCATGAAGGCATTGGTCGTTTGTGTTGATTTTCGAGATATGGAACGATGCCATGTAGGTATGTAAACGATCAAAGTTTCAGACCCATTGGATTGTTGCTACAGGTCTCCCCACGTGATTGGTCGCGGAAGAATCAACTCCAGTATATGGACTCTGCTGTAGCGTAGTTGACTTGCAGTCTGTGCAGTGAAGTGTTCCCCGTCAAACATGCCTCGACGACAGAGAAGAGCACGCTATCAACAACTGTCGCCGTTTGAGAGGGCTCGGATAATTGGGCTGTGTGAGGCTGGATTATCGCTAAGGACTGTCGCTGCACGTGTTGGCCGACAGGCATCTACGGTACAACGTGTATGGCAGCAGTGGTCAAATGAAAGTACCCACACTCGCCGACCTGGCACAGGCCCAGCGCAACAGACAACTGTGAGAGAGGATCGCCGCATCATTCGGATGGCCCGAATGGAACTCATGCAGCAGCAGCGCAAATTCGAGTAGCTGTGGCACCCCACGTTACACAACAAACAGTTGGTAATCGCCTGCGTGCAGCTGGCTTACGATCCCGTGTCCCTGCAGAAGGTGTTCCATTGACCCCACAACAGCGACGTGTAAGGCTGGCCTGGTGTCGAGAACTATCAACGTGGGTCGACGAATGACATAGGGTCATCTTTAGTGATGAATCGCGCTTCTGTCTTGCCCACAGTGATCGCCGGAATCGTGCCGACATACCGGGGAGAGGGGCCGCCCAGACCTTATTGTCGAGAGGCACACGGGGCCAACACACAGCATTATGGTCTGGGGAGCTATTGGCTTTAATGTGAAATGACAATTAGTGCTTGTTGAGGGCACTATGGCTGCTCGACAGTACGTTGATAGGGTACTCAATCCAGTGGTTGTCCCTATGATGGCGAACATTGCTATTGGGATGTTTCAGCAGGACAATGCCCGGATTCACACTGCAGACATCTCCAGAGAAGCTCTCCACGACATCACAACCTTAGAATGGCCCGCCAGATCCCCGGACCTCAGTCCTGTTGAGCATGTGTGGGACATGATGGGTCGACAACTGGCCAACCGTCCTCAGCCACCCACACCTCTGGAACAACTGACCCATGCAGTGCAGTAAGCATGGGTCACAATTCCTCAAGAAGCGATCCAGGGCCTTGCTGACTCCATGCCTCACCGAATTCATCAATGTACTGCAGCTCGTGGTGGGCACACCCTATATTGTTGTTGTCCAAACCTGCTGTCAGAGGGACCTGAAAGTGTAATCATAGAATCGCAACCGAACACTCGTCCTGCATGTTCAATTGCAGCAATGTAGCGCTTTTCCTTCTGGGTGTTGCAATTTCTATTTTCTTCTCATAAATTAGCTTGTACTATTTTACGGCAATGTGTAGTCTGGACCTGTTTTGAAATGAATATATTTACAAGGAATGACCATTTTCGATAAAATATGTCCCGCCTATCACACATTACATACTGTGCTTCCCGCTCCTCCAGGTGAAAGTAGCCGATTACCTGGACACACTACATCCAGAAGTATTATAGAGATAAATGGGGGCTCGTTGCTAAATATAAGGATAGAATATCACGGTACCGTATTACCATATAATATTTATACATTTGTCAACGGTTAGCCAACTAATGACAACAGTGGTTATTAAGACGCTTGGCCACTGCGTGATTAGTGTGAACTGTTTCCAGTCTGAGCGTTCCTATGACATTAGTACTTGATGGGAACCACACAGATATTCCGTCACTGAAACTAGTATTTCTGTGAGATGTTAGTTTAAGATTTTATTAAATATATACTTACGTGACAAGTCCGAGTTAGAAGACCAGAAATATTCTTTAGGGACACGATAAAACGTGAGTGAAATGATAACACGTTTTACAGCGGAAGTAAATGCTCAGTGCAGATTAACAGTGACACTTAGTATAAAGTGTCGAGGATACAGTGGTGTCACTGTGTAACTAGGAACAGTCTCATGACATCAATACACTAACTAAACCATGTTAGCTTTACAAGTCTCATTGGTCATAAAAGATCTGATGATGTGTCTAGTTTGAGTTGGGCGTCTTGTAACACAAAGTGAAAGTTCCATTTTGTGGCTTCTGAGTGCCTGCTGTATGAACTAGTGCCGATACTCGTGCAGTTACCTAAGTTCACTTTCACGTGCCAAATTAAACGTGTTGATAGGTTTGTAAGGTACTTTATCATCCGACAATATTCTATTCACTCCGCCTGCCTCCAAATTATGGTTGTGTGTATTCAGAAATAGAGAAACCGAATATAGGATGCGTCATTCCTGTAAACAGGCACAATTATTTCTTGAATTCATCTATTCAATCGCAATGATAAACATTAAAAACTTATTTGACTATGACGCTTAACTTGTAAACTTATGATTAGAGAAAATGTTGAGCGTCAAGGTTGTAAGAACTTTCCTTTTGTTGACAAACAATCTCTTCTTGTCTCTGTGCACCTCGTGGGTTATATTGGGATTACGAGTGTTAACATACATTTAGAGGTGTGAAATTGCCTCATTTAATGTATTAAAATGTGAGAGTGATATAAGCAGTGCTCTTCCTCTGTTCTAGTTTCCTGAGCATAATGGAGGAGGAACCCTTCATCAAGAGTGAGCCACAATGGTGGGCTCGTGCAGAGGAATTCCCAAATATTGTAAGTTGTATTTTAACTCGTGTAACATTGCAATCTTAGTGATGTGCAAGGCTTAGTGACTGAATACTTAATAGTAAATGGTAGGCTAACTAGGATCTGTTATGTTAGTGTCTATATATTGCACATTGGGTCACACTTGTACAATACTCCCCAGGAGTCGAGTGAGCAGTTGACCGCTCATAACCTGCAGGACGAGGCTGCTGATGTCTCTGTAGCTGTTAAAGAGGAATACCAAATACAGGTACCGTTTACCTCTCTTGTAATAATACTAATGGCTTATTCATTAAATATTATAAGGAAGTTAGGATAACTCCGTCTTGTTTACCATGAGAACAGCTAACAATAGCTGGTGTTATTGTATTGATGCTGCTGACGCCCTGGGATATATTGCTGTCATAGTTCACACCTCGTGCCATTCCAGAAAGCTTTTCAACTGGCGCACCTGTATACTATCACTGTTGCCACTACTAATCTACCTTAAATTTACTAGGGTTTGGCACAACCTGTATACCATCACTGTTGCCACTACTAATCCACCCTATATTTACTAGGGCTTGGTGCAACCTGTATACCATCACTGTTGACACTACTAATCTACCTTATATCTACTGGGGCTTGGTGCAACCTGTATACCATCACTGTTGACACTACTAATCTACCTTATATCCACTAGGGCTTGGTGCAACCTGTATACCATCACTGTTGTCACTACTTATCTACTTTATATCTACTAGGGCTAGGTGCAACCTGTATACAATCACTGTTCTCACTACTAATCTACCTTATATCTACCAGGGCTAAGTGCAACCTGTATACCATCACTGTTGCCACTACTAATCTACCTTATATCTACTGGGGCTTGGTGCAACCTGTATATCATCACTTTTGACACTACTAATCTACCTTATATCTACTAGGGCTTGGCGCAACCTGTATACCATCACTGTTGACACTACTAATCTACTTTATATCTACTAGGGCTTGGCGCAACCTGTATACCATCACTGTTGACACTACTATTCTACCTTATATCCACTAGGGCTTGGTGCAACCTGTATACCATCACTTTTGCCACTACTAATCTACCTTATATCTACTAGGGCTAGGTGCAACCTGTATACAATCACTGTTGTCACTACTATTCTACCTTATATCTACTAGGGCTTGGCGCAACCTGTATACCATCACTGTTGCCACTACTAATCCACCCTATATTTACTAGGGCTTGGTGCAACCTGTATACCATCACTGTTGCCACTACTAATCCACCCTATATTTACTAGGGCTTGGTGCAACCTGTATACCATCACTGTTGCCACTACTAATCTACCTTAAATCTACTCGGGCTTGGTGCAACCTGTATACCATCACTGTTGACACTACTAATCTACCTTATATCTACTAGGGCTTGGCGCAACCCATATACCATCACTGTTGCCACTACTAATCTACCTTATATCTACTGGGGCTTGGTGCAACCTGTATACCATCACTGTTGACACTACTAATCTACTTTATATCTACTAGGGCTTGGCGCAACCCGTATACCATCACTGTTGACACTACTAATCTACCTTATATCCACTAGGGCTTGGTGCAACCTGTATACCATCACTGTTGTCACTACTTATCTACTTTATATCTACTAGGGCTAGGTGCAACCTGTATACAATCACTGTTCTCACTACTAATCTACCTTATATCTACCAGGGCTAAGTGCAACCTGTATACCATCACTGTTGCCACTACTAATCTACCTTATATCTACTGGGGCTTGGCACAACCTGTATACCATCACTGTTGCCACTACTAATCTACCTTATATCTACTGGGGCTTGGTGCAACCTGTATACCATCACTGTTGACACTACTAATCTACCTTATATCTACTAGGGATAGGTGCAACCTGTATACAATCACTGTTGACACTACTAATCTACCTTATATCCACTAGGGCTTGGTGCAACCTGTATACCATCACTGTTGTCACTACTAATCTACTTTATATCTACTAGGGCTAGGTGCAACCTGTATACAATCACTGTTCTCACTACTAATCTACCTTATATCTACCAGGCCTAAGTGCAACCTGTATACCATCACTGTTGCCACTACTAATCTACCTTATATCTACTGGGGCTTGGCACAACCTGTATACCATCACTGTTGCCCCTACTAATCTACCTTGTATCTACTAGGGCTTGGTGCAACCTGTATACCAACACTGTTGACACCACTAATCAACCTTATATCTACTAGGGATTGGTGCAACCTGTATACCCTCACTGTTGACACTACTAATCTACCTTATATCTACAGGGGCTTGGCACAACCTGCATAACATCACTGTTGACACTACTAATCTACCTTATATCTACTGGGGCTTGGTGCAACCTGTATACCATCACTGTTGCCACTACTAATCTACCTTATATCTACTAGGGCTTGGTGCAACCTGTATACCATCACTGTTGCCACTACTAATCTACCTTATATCTACTAGGGCTAGGTGCAACCTGTATACCATCACTGTTGACACTACTAATCTACCTTATATCTACTAGGGCTTGGCGCAACCTGTATACCATCACTGTTGCCACTACTAATCCACCCTATATTTACTAGGGCTTGGTGCAACCTGTATACCATCACTGTTGCCACTACTAATCTTCCTTAAATCTACTGGGGCTTGGTGCAACCTGTATACCATCACTGTTGACTCTACTAATCTACCTTATATCTACTAGGGCTTGGCGCAACCCGTATACCATCACTGTTGCCACTACTAATCTACCTTATATCTACTGGGGCTTGGTGCAACCTGTATACCATCACTGTTGACACTACTAATCTACTTTATATCTACTAGGGCTTGGCGCAACCTGTATACCATCACTGTTGACACTACTAATCTACCTTATATCCACTAGGGCTTGGTGCAACCTGTATACAATCACTGTTGTCACTACTAATCTACCTTATATCTACTAGGGCTTGGCGCAACCTGTATACCATCACTGTTGGCACTACTAATCTACCTTATATCCACTAGGGCTCGGTGCAACCTGTATACCATCACTTTTGCCACTACTAATCTACCTTATATCTACTAGGGCTTGGCGCAACCTGTATACCATCACAGTTGCCACTACTAATCTACCTTATATCTACTGGGGCTTGGTGCAACCTGTATACCATCACCGTTGACACTACTAATCTACCTTATATCTACTAGGGATTGGTGCAACCTGTATACAATCACTGTTGACACTACTAATCTACCTTATATCCACTAGGGCTTGGTGCAACCTGTATACCATCACTGTTGTCACTACTAATCTACTTTATATCTACTAGGGCTAGGTGCAACCTGTATACAATCACTCTTCTCACTACTAATCTACCTTATATCTACCAGGCCTAAGTGCAACCTGTATACCATCACTGTTGCCACTACTAATCTACCTTATATCTACTGGGGCTTGGCACAACCTGTATACCATCACTGTTGCCCCTACTAATCTACCTTGTATCTACTAGGGCTTGGTGCAACCTGTATACCATTACTGTTGACACCACTAATCAACCTTATATCTACTAGGGCTTGGTGCAACCTGTATACCATCACTGTTGACACTACTAATCTACCTTATATCAACTGGGGCTTGGCACAACCTGCATAACATCACTGTTGACACTACTAATCTACCTTATATCTACTGGGGCTTTGTGCAACCTGTATACCATCACTGTTGACTCTACTAATCTACCTTATATCTACTAGGGCTTGGTGCAACCTGTATACCATCACTGTTGACACTACTAATCTACCTTATATCTACTGGGGCTTGGCACAACCTGTATACCATCACTGTTGACACTACTAATCTACCTTATATCTACTGGGGCTTGGCACAACCTGCATAACATCACTGTTGACACTACTAATCTACCTTATATCTACTGGGGTTTGGTGCATCCTGTATACCATCACTGTTGACTCTACTAATCTACCTTATATCTACTAGGGCTTGGTGCAACCTGTATACCATCACTGTTGACACTACTAATCTACCTTATATCTACTGGGGCTTGGCACAACCTGTATACCATCACTGTTGACACTACTAATCTTCCTTATATCTACTGGGCTTGGTGCAACCTGTATCTACTGTTGCCACTACTAAGCTACCTTATATCTACTAGGGCTTGGCGCAACCTGTATACCATCAAGGTTGCCACTACTAATCTACCTTATATCTACTAGGGCTTGGCGCAACCTGTATACCATCACTGTTGACACTACTAATCTACCTTATATCTACTAGGGTTTGGTGCAACCTGTATACCATCACTGTTGCCACTACTAAGCTACCTTATATCTACTAGGGCTTGGCGCAACCTGTATACCATCACTGTTGCCACTTCTAATCTACCTTATATCTACTAGGGCTTGGTGCAACCTGTATACCATCACTGTTGACACTACTAATCTACCTTATATCTACTAGGGCTTGGTGCAACCTGTATACCATCACTGTTGACACTACTAATCTACCTTATATCTACTGGGGCTTGGCACAACCTGTATACCATCACTGTTGCCCCTACTAATCTACCTTATATCCACTAGGGCTTGGTGCAACCTGTATACCATCACTGTTGCCACTACTTATCTACCTTATATCTAGTAAGGCTTAGTGTAACCTGTATACCATCACTGTTGCCACTACTAAGCTACCTTATATCTACTAGGGCTTGGCGCAACCTGTATACCATCACTGTTGCCACTACTAATCCACCTTATATCTACTAGGGCTTGGCGCAACCTGTATACCATCACTGTTGACACTACTAATCTACCTTATATCTACAGGGGCTTGGCACAACCTGTATACCATCACTGTTGCCCCTACTAATCTACCTTATATCCACTAGGGCTTGGTGCAACCTGTATACTATCACTGTTGCCACTACTTATATACCTTATATCTAGTAGGGCTTGGCGCAACCTGTATACCATCACTGTTGACACTACTAATCTACCTTATATATACTAGGGCTTGGCGCAACCTGTATACCATCACTGTTGCCACTACTAATTCATCTTATATCTACTAGGGCTTGGCGAAACCTGTATACCATCACTGTTGCCACTACTAATCTACTTTATATCTACTAGGGCTTGGCGCAACCTGTATACCATCACTGTTGCCACTACTAATCTACCTTATATCTACTAGGGCTTGGCACAACCTGTGTACCATCACTGTTGCCACTACTAAATTACCTTATATCTACTAGAGCTTGGTGCAACCTGTATACCATCACTGTTGCCACTTCTAATCTACCTTATATCTACTAGGGCTTGGCGAAACCTGTATACCATCACTATTGACACTACTAATCTACCTTATATCTACTAGGGCTTGGTGCAACCTGTATACCATCACTGTTGACACTACTAATCTACCTTTTATCTACTGGGGCTTGGCACAACCTGTATACCATCACTGTTGCCACTACTAATCTACCTTATATCTACTAGGGCTTGGCGCAACCTGTATACCATCACTGTTGCCACTTCTAATCTACCTTATATCTACTAGGGCTTGGCGCAACCTGTGTACCATCACTGTTGACACTACTAATCTACCTTATATCTACTAGGGCTTGGCGCAACCTGTATACCATCACTGTTGCCCCTACTAATCTACCTTATATCCACTAGGGCTTGGTGCAACCTGTATACCATCACTGTTGACACTACTAAGCTACCTTATATCTACTAAGGCTTGGCGCAACCTGTATACCATCACTGTTGCCACTACTAATCCACCTTATATCCACTAGGGCTTGGCACAACCTGTATACCATCACTGTTGACACTACTAAGCTACCTTATATCTTCTAGTGCTTGGCGCAACCTGTATACCATCACTGTTGCCACTACTAAGCTACCTTATATCTACTAGTGCTTGGCGCAACCTGTATACCATCACTGTTGACACTACTAATATACCTTATATCTACTAAGGCTTGGCGCAAACCGTATACCATCACTGTTGCCACTACTAATCTACCTTATATCTACTAGGGCTTGGCACAACCTGTGTACCATCACTGTTGACACTACTAATCTACCTTATATCTACTAAGGCTTGGCGCTACCTGTATACCACACTGTTGCCACTACTAATATACCTTATATCTACTAAGGCTTGGCACAACCTGTATACCATCACTGTTGCCACTACTAATCTACCTTATATCTACTAGGGCTTGGCGCAACCTGTATACCATCACTGTTGCCACTACTAAGCTACCTTATATCTACTAGTGCTTGGCGCAACCTGTATACCATCACTGTTGACACTACTAATATACCTTATATCTACTAGGGCTTGGCACAACCTGTGTACCATCACTGTTGACACTACTAATATACCTTATATCTACTAAGGCTTGGCGCTACCTGTATACCACACTGTTGACACTACTAATATACCTTATATCTACTAAGGCTTGGCGCAACCTGTATACCATCACTGTTGCCACTACTAATCTACCTTATATCTACTAGGGCTTGGCACAACCTGTGTACCATCACTGTTGACACTACTAATCTACCTTATATATACTAGGGCTTGGCGCAACCTGTATACCATCACTGTTGCCACTACTAATCCATCTTATATCTACTAGGGCTTGGCGCAACCTGTATACCATCACTGTTGCCACTACTAATCTACTTTATATCTACTAGGGCTTGGCGCAACCTGTATACCATCACTGTTGCCACTACTAATCTACCTTATATCTACTAGGGCTTGGCACAACCTGTGTACCATCACTGTTGCCACTACTAAATTACCTTATATCTACTAGAGCTTGGTGCAACCTGTATACCATCACTGTTGCCACTTCTAATCTACCTTATATCTACTAGGGCTTGGCGCAACCTGTATACCATCACTATTGACACTACTAATCTACCTTATATCTACTAGGGCTTGGTGCAACCTGTATACCATCACTGTTGACACTACTAATCTACCTTTTATCTACTGGGGCTTGGCACAACCTGTATACCATCACTGTTGCCACTACTAATCTACCTTATATCTACTAGGGCTTGGCGCAACCTGTATACCATCACTGTTGCCACTTCTAATCTACCTTATATCTACTAGGGCTTGGCGCAACCTGTGTACCATCACTGTTGACACTACTAATCTACCTTATATCTACTAGGGATTGGCGCAACCTGTATACCATCACTGTTGCCCCTACTAATCTACCTTATATCCACTAGGGCTTGGTGCAACCTGTATACCATCACTGTTGACACTACTAAGCTACCTTATATCTACTAAGGCTTGGCGCAACCTGTATACCATCACTGTTGCCACTACTAATCCACCTTATATCCACTAGGGCTTGGCACAACCTGTATACCATCACTGTTGACACTACAAAGCTACCTTATATCTACTAAGGCTTGGCGCAACCTGTATACCATCACTGTTGCCACTACTAATCCACCTTATATCCACTAGGGCTTGGCGCAACCTGTATACCATCACTGTTGCCACTACTAAGCTACCTTATATCTACTAGTGCTTGGCGCAACCTGTATACCATCACTGTTGCCACTACTAAGCCACCTTATATCTACTAGGGCTTGGCACAACCTGTGTACCATCACTGTTGCCACTACTAAGCTACCTTATATCTACTAGTGCTTGGCGCAACCTGTATACCATCACTGTTGCCACTACTAAGCTACCTTATATCTACTAGTGCTTGCCGCAACCTGTATACCATCACTGTTGACACTACTAATATACCTTATATCTACTAAGGCTTGGCGCAACCTGTATACCATCACTGTTGCCACTACTAATCTACCTTATATCTACTAGGGCTTGGCACAACCTGTGTACCATCACTGTTGACACTACTAATCTACCTTATATCTACTAAGGCTTGGCGCTACCTGTATACCACACTGTTGCCACTACTAATATACCTTATATCTACTAGGGCTTGGTGCAACCTGTATACCATCACTGTTGCCACTACTAATCTACCTTATATCTACTAAGGCTTGGCGCAACCTGTATACCATCACTGTTGCCACTACTAATCTACCTTATATCTACTAGGGCTTGGCGCAACCTGTATACCATCACTATTGACACTACTAATCTACCTTATATCTACTAGGGCTTGGTGCAACCTGTATACCATCACTGTTGACACTACTAATCTACCTTATATCTACTAGGGCTTGGCGCAACCAGTATACCACACTGTTGCCACTACTAATCTACCTTATATCTACTAGGGCTTGGCACAACCTGTGTACCATCACTGTTGACACTACTAATATACCTTATATCTACTAAGGCTTGGCGCTACCTGTATACCACACTGTTGCCACTACTAATCTACCTTATATCTACTAGGGCTTGGTGCAACCTGTATACCATCACTGTTGCCACTACTAATCTACCTTATATCTACTAAGGCTTGGCGCAACCTGTATACCATCACTGTTGCCACTACTAATCTACCTTATATCTACTAGGGCTTGGCGCAACCTGTATACCATCACTATTGACACTACTAATCTACCTTATATCTACTAGGGCTTGGTGCAAACTATATACCATCACTGTTGACACTACTAATCTACCTTTTATCTACTGGGGCTTGGCACAACCTGTGTACCATCACTGTTGCCACTGCTAATCTACCTTATATCTACTAGGGCTTGGCGCAACCTGTGTACCATCACTGTTGCCACTACTAATCTACCTTATATCTACTAGGGCTTGGCACAACCTGTGTACCATCACTGTTGCCACTACTAATCTACCTTATATCTACTAGGGCTTGGCGCAACCTGTATACCATCACTGTAGCCACTACTAATCTACATTATATCTACTAGGGCTTGGCGCAACCTGTATACCATCACTGTTGACACTACTAATCTACCTTATATCTACTAGGGCTTGGCCCAACCTGTATACCATCACTGTTGCCACTACTAATCTACCTTATATCTACTAGGGCTTGGCACAACCTGTGTACCATCACTGTTGCCACTACTAATCTACCTTATATCTACTAGGGCTTGGCGCAACCTGTATACCATCACTGTTGACACTACTAATCTACCTTATATCTACTAGGGCTTGGCACAACCTGTGTACAATCACTGATGACACTACTAATCTACCTTATATCTACTGGGGCTTGGTGCAACCTGTATACCATCACTGTTGCCACTACTAATCTACCTTATATCTACTAGGGCTTGGTGCAACCTGTATACCATCACTGGTGACACTACTAATCTACCTTATATCTACTAGGGCTTGGCACAACCTGTGTACCATCACTGTTGCCACTACTAATCTACATTATATCTACTAGGGCGTGATGCAACCTGTGTACCATCACTGTTGCCACTACTAATCTACCTTATATCTACTAGGGCTTGGCGCAACCTGTGTACCATCACTGTTGACACTACTAATCTACCTTATATCTACTAGGGCTTGGCACAACCTGTGTACCATCACTGTTGCCACTACTAATCTACCTTATATCTACTAGGGCTTGGCGCAACCTGTATACCATCACTGTTGCCACTACTAATCTACCTTATGTCTACTAGGGCTTGGCACAACCTGTGTACCATCACTGTTGCCACTACTAATCTACCTTATATCTACTAGGGCTTGGTGCAACCTGTATACCATCACTGTTGACACTACTAATCTACCTTATATCTACTAGGGCTTGGCCCAACCTGTATACCATCACTGTTGCCACTACTAATCTACCTTATATCTACTAGGGCTTGGTGCAACCTGTATACCATCACTGTTGTCACTACTAATCTACCTTATATCTACTAGGGCTTGGCGCAACCTGTATACCATCACTGTTGCCACTACTAATCTACCTTATATCTACTAGGGCTTGGCACAACCTGTGTACCATCACTGTTGCCACTGCTAATCTACCTTATATCTACTAGGGCATGGCGCAACCTGTATACCATCACTGTTGCCACTGTTAATCTACCTTATATCTACTAGGGCTTGGCACAACCTGTGTACCATCACGGTTGCCACTACTAATCTACCTTATATCTACTAGGGCTTGGCACAACCCGTGTACCATCACTGTTGCCACTACTAATCTACCTTATATCTACTAGGGCATGGCGCAACCTGTATACCATCACTGTTGCCACTGCTAATCTACCTTATATCTACTAGGGCATGGCGCAACCTGTGTACCATCACTGTTGACACTACTAATCTACCTTATATCTACTAGGGCTTGGCGCAACCTGTATACCATCACTGTTGACACTACTAATCTACCTTATAACTACTAGGGCTTGGCACAACCTGTGTACCATCACTGTTGACACTACTAATCTACCTTATATCTACTGGGGCTTGGTGCAACCTGTATACCATCACTGTTGCCACTACTAATCTACCTTATATCTACTAGGGCTTGGTGCAACCTGTATACCATCACTGTTGACACTACTAATCTACCTTGTATCTACTAATGCTTGGCACAACCTGTGTACCATCACTGTTGACGCTACTAATCTACCTTATATCTACTGGGGCTTGGTGCAAGCTGTATACCATCACTGTTGCCACCACTAATCTACCTTATATCTACTAGGGCTTGGTGCAACCTCTATACCATCACTGTTGACGCTACTAATCTACCTTATATCTACTAGGGCTTGGCACAACCTGTGTACCATCACTGTTGACGCTACTAATCTACCTTATATCTACTGCGGCTTGGCACAACCTGTATACCATCACTGTTTCTGCTACTAATCTACCTTATATCTACTAGGGCTTGGCGCAACCTGTATACCATCACTGTAGCCACTACTAATCTACATTATATCTACTAGGGCTTGGCGCAACCTGTATACCATCACTGTTGACACTACTAATCTACCTTATATCTACTAGGGCTTGGCACAACCTGTGTACCATCACTGTTGACGCTACTAATCTACCTTATATCTACTAGGGCTTGGTGCAACCTATATACCATCACTGTTGACACTACTAATCTACCTTTTATCTACTGGGGCTTGGCACAACCTGTGTACCATCACTGTTTTCACTGCTAATCTACCTTATATCTACTAGGGCTTGGCGCAACCTGTGTACCATCACTGTTGCCACTACTAATCTACCTTATATCTACTAGGGCTTGGCACAACCTGTGTACCATCACTGTTGCCACTACTAATCTACCATATATCTACTAGGGCTTGGCGCAACCTGTATACCATCACTGTAGCCACTACTAATCTACATTATATCTACTAGGGCTTGGCGCAACCTGTATACCATCACTGTTGACACTACTAATCTACCTTATATCTACTAGGGCTTGGCCCAACCTGTATACCATCACTGTTGCCACTACTAATCTACCTTATATCTACTAGGGCTTGGCACAACCTGTGTACCATCACTGTTGCCACTACTAATCTACCTTATATCTACTAGGGCTTGGCGCAACCTGTATACCATCACTGTTGACACTACTAATCTACCTTATATCTACTAGGGCTTGGCACAACCTGTGTACCATCACTGATGACACTACTAATCTACCTTATATCTACTGGGGCTTGGTGCAACCTGTATACCATCACTGTTGCCACTACTAATCTACCTTATATCTACTAGGGCTTGGTGCAACCTGTATACCATCACTGTTGACACTACTAATCTACCTTATATCTACTAGGGCTTGGCACAACCTGTGTACCATCACTGTTGCCACTACTAATCTACCTTATATCTACTAGGGCGTGATGCAACCTGTGTACCATCACTGTTGCCACTACTAATCTACCTTATATCTACTAGGGCTTGGCGCAACCTGTGTACCATCACTGTTGACACTACTAATCTACCTTATATCTACTAGGGCTTGGCACAACCTGTGTACCATCACTGTTGCCACTACTAATCTACTTTATATCTACTAGGGCTTGGCGCAACCTGTATACCATCACTGTTGCCACTACTAATCTACCTTATGTCTACTAGGGCTTGGCACAACCTGTGTACCATCACTGTTGCCACTACTAATCTACCTTATATCTACTAGGGCTTGGTGCAACCTTTATACCATCACTGTTGACACTACTAATCTACCTTATATCTACTAGGGCTTGGCCCAACCTGTATACCATCACTGTTGCCACTACTAATCTACCTTATATCTACTAGGGCTTGGTGCAACCTGTATACCATCACTGTTGTCACTACTAATCTACCTTATATCTACTAGGGCTTGGCGCAACCTGTATACCATCACTGTTGCCACTACTAATCTACCTTATATCTACTAGGGCTTGGCACAACCTGTGTACCATCACTGTTGCCACTGCTAATCTACCTTATATCTACTAGGGCATGGCGCAACCTGTATACCATCACTGTTGCCACTGTTAATCTACCTTATATCTACTAGGGCTTGGCACAACCTGTGTACCATCACTGTTGCCACTACTAATCTACCTTATATCTACTAGGGCTTGGCACAACCTGTGTACCATCACTGTTGCCACTACTAATCTACCTTATATCTACTAGGGCATGGCGCAACCTGTATACCATCACTGTTGCCACTGCTAATCTACCTTATATCTACTAGGGCATGGCGCAACCTGTGTACCATCACTGTTGACACTACTAATCTACCTTATATCTACTAGGGCTTGGCACAACCTGTGTACCATCACTGTTGCCACTACTAATCTACCTTATATCTACTAGGGCTTGGCGCAACCTGTATACCATCACTGTTGACACTACTAATCTACCTTATATCTACTAGGGCTTGGCACAACCTGTGTACCATCACTGTTGACACTACTAATCTACCTTATATCTACTGGGGCTTGGTGCAACCTGTATACCATCACTGTTGCCACTACTAATCTACCTTATATCTACTAGGGCTTGGTGCAACCTGTGTACCATCACTGTTGCCACTACTAATCTACCTTATATCTACTAGGGCATGTCGCAACCTGTATACCATCACTGTTGCCACTGCTAATCTACCTTATATCTACTAGGGCATGGCGCAACCTGTGTACCATCACTGTTGACACTACTAATCTACCTTATATCTACTAGGGCTTGGCACAACCTGTGTACCATCACTGTTGCCACTACTAATCTACCTTATATCTACTAGGGCTTGGCGCAACCTGTATACCATCACTGTTGACACTACTAATCTACCTTATATCTACTAGGGCTTGGCACAACCTGTGTACCATCACTGTTGACACTACTAATCTACCTTATATCTACTGGGGCTTGGTGCAACCTGTATACCATCACTGTTGCCACTACTAATCTACCTTATATCTACTAGGGCTTGGTGCAACCTGTATACCATCACTGTTGACACTACTAATCTACCTTATATCTACTAGGGCTTGGCACAACCTGTGTACCATCACTGTTGACGCTACTAATCTGCCTTATATCTACTGGGGCTTGGTGCAACCTGTATACCATCACTGTTGCCACCACTAATCTACCTTATATCTACTAGGGCTTGGTGCAACCTGTATACCATCACTGTTTCTGCTACTAATCTACCTTATATCTACTAGGGCTTGGTGCAATCTGTATGCCATCTCTGCTGACACTACTAATCTACCTTATATCTACTAGGGCTTGGCGCAACCTGTATACCATCAATGTTGACACTGCGCGCTCTATTATATATTACACCACAAAAGGTCTTTGCCTGTGGTCAATCATTTATGTAAAGGATAAGTTTGTGGAGTGCCATGCTCTGGAATTATTTGAATCAATCCGCATTGTAGATGGCTTAAGTGAATACATAGATCTGAATCTTGCCTTACCACAGCTATTGACCGCTTTATTTACTACGTGATATCGTCTACCTTTCATAACTGGTAACTAAAAGGGCAGTGTGTAGCCCTCTTTCAGTGGTGCTCATTGGGTGACGTCTAGATGAGAGCATCACTAATGTAAATTTCTCTATTCTGCTAAAGCGTTGTACAAATATTGATAGGAATTGAACTAGCACATCTGTGCTATTATTTAGTTTCGAAATACACTTTGGGTGATCCCTTCAGAGGGCAATATAGACTGCTAAAGGAATAGGTTGGATGGGAAATGATAACGCGATACGCCCTTTCACATGGGCCGCACTATGTCTGGCGTGTGTTTCTAATGAGAACATTCATCCTTTCTAGGGGAGGTTCACGTGAATATGGGGATGAAAGACGAACATAGATCTCCTTGTGGTCAGACCATCAAGTGTGCAAAACCAGAAGATTTATATTGATTATGTTCTCTTGCCCTTCATAGGCTCGTGGCTAGTGAGCTCTCCTCTTTCCTTGTATGATTTCCATTTCATGACTTCCTTCCTTCCATCTAAGTTCCTTATTCTTCAAGGATTGAGGGCATGTATTCAACCTTTCTATATTAGAGTATTAGAAGCTAGTTTTCATTGTTGCATTCTTAAGAGAATTGTTTTTCAGTTGGTCAACACGTTAATGTGCCCAATTAAATCTATTCGTCCCAATTAGGTTTGTTCTTCTGGTAAAAAGCTCATCATAATCCGTATTGGCGTTCCTAATTCTACTGACTTTATGCTTTTTATTCCCCCAATAAATACAAATAAAAACAAAATATTATAAGCATTAATTATGTTTGTTCTGTCTTAGCAGTGAAGTATTGCGCTCTCCATTATTATTCTTTTCCCTGTTTCTTCAACCTTGAGCCAGGAATTAATGTTTTTTTAAGAATAACAAGATTATTCAGCTTCTTAGGATTTACTGAATCAGAGATTCTGGGAGACTGGGGCTAGTGGAGTCAAATAATGAAAGTCTTACTGTGTGTTGATATTTAGTCATCTTTATATTGCTTAAACTCAGGAAGAACCGCCTGATCACCTCCACCAGGACTGTTGTGGACTGTTCATGAACAAGAACCTTTTGATGGGATCAAAATGGAAATCTGTGTGCCATTAAGACTGGCATATCCAGATCCTGTGTGAGTTATCTCCTTTCTATCCGTTGGGAATTGGAGTGATTTGGTTCTAGATGGTGGAATGTTACGGATATATCAGATTATACTAGCAAGACACCATCTCTATTCAAAGAGAATCATACTGCAGAAATGGGACACTGGTTGTGCCTGGAATCTAATCTTAACTAATAAAGATGTCCCCACTTTTATATCACTTTATGACTTTGATGTTTTTCATATCCCGTGTCCAACCATCTTGGTATTGCTGTTCTACCTTCACATTCCTATTTGTTATTCCCCTAGAGACACTGAATGGGTTTGCTTATTTACCTGGCTTTCTCGATTTCCTATTTAACATGTTTATTAAGGGGAATGCTTATTTCACAATATACTGTATTCTTTCGAACCTTCTTGCATTAATTTCAGTGCATTCGCTGAGCAGATGTTCTGCATCAAGACAGTGTTAGTCAAATCCTTCCTCACTCAATTCCCCATTGACCATAAAATTATCCCTCTCATTTCCATTTTAATTTATCCTCCTGGGTTTATTCAGAAGGATAAAATTATGTGAGTATATTTTGTGCCCGTCCGACAAGTCCATCGAGGGAACCACTAACCGCAGTAGTCCTCCCGACACCCTCATCCTTCGAACCCACACGCCGAGAGGTTTGGATATGTTCAAAGACTAGCTTCGCACGAGACCTATAACTCAGGGAGTATCGGGACTAATGAGAGACTAAATGGTTAAAGAACCAACCCAAGGAACACATCCCCAAAATACAAAGCTAGAAGAAATAGTCCAGACTTGAGGCAAAATTCGGTTGAGAGTTATTGAAAAATCACAAATCGCTGATCTACTGTACATCCGAGGGTAAAATTATCGGCTAATCCGCTAAACTAATAAAACGAATTTCATAAAAATCATCCCCTGAATCGAATACAAGTTAAACCCTCACGAAGTCCTATTACAAGAAGATGAAATTAAACAAGCATGCTAAGAAATTAACTCGTAAATTTTCCCCTAAACAAATACAATTAGAGTTAAAAATACTAATATATAAATATATTTAAAAGCACCAATAAGTATTAATCTAAGGTGTTGTGGTTTCCTCTCTGACTTTTACGATGCATTTAATTAGCTTAAGTCCTAATTGAAGTTAAGTATTTGCAGACGAGATACGTCCGTAGCACAGAAAAATAAACAAAGCTAAGCAACAACCAGATACAACAATAAACTACAATCAGATCACAATAAGAAATAAATGAACTCACAAATTCACACAATTATTATTGTACACCCCTACCAACGCGTCTAGTCGCAGTTCGATGCTAATCGTCACCTAGGTGAGTGTAGTTAGGATGGTGAAGGTATAGTCATGACTACGACTGACTTCACTTGGTTGCCTTAAGTCCATGTTCACAAAATGCCATTAGACTTAGCAACTCCGTTGCCACAAAATATGTCAGCTTGTCCTAAAATATGTGGGTCTAATGAAAACAGCTGTTCCAGAAGAGTTACTAATTCAATAAAATAATATTACAAGTTTAAACGGTTCACGTCATTTACTTTCAATTCTAGATCAATTATGCATTTTATTTAGTTTCAAGTTTAGTTTGCTTATAAATCCCTATTAGTGTAGTTTAGATATTCAAGGACCACCATGACACTTAATGTCAACAGCAAAAAACATTGCTCCAAAGGATGTCTGTTCTAAGAAAATATGAGGGAAAAATGCCTCATGACAGTCAACACAATAACACGCGCTTACAATGGCGGAACTCGGCGCTCACCTGGCTCGCTATAATACCTCGGACGATGACAATAGCCTCTATTGCCAGTAAAGCACTCCTAACAACAATATGGGTGATCACAGTTTATCACATCATTACCTCGTTCTCCATGGACACTACAATGACACTGCCTAACAATTACATAAATCATCTGGTCAAAAACGTTTAGCAAATGGATCAACGTGTCATCAACGTGATCACAACCTCCTAACAAACAGAATAAGCAAAAATCATACATTGAATGAGACGTGTAAGTTCAGAAATAACAGAAATAATATAGATTTTGACCACTCTTCTGTAATATCAATTCATTAATTCAGCCCTCTGACTCAAGTCCATTTGAAACATACCAGTTTCTGTCAAGTAGTCGTCTCACAAAATGGTTGCTAAGCATTGTGGGAACGACACAACTGGCCTCTCCTCTACTCGTTAGCATGTCCAACTCCAAACTGGCGAACCATATAACTTCCTAAGCTCACACGGAATAACAGGCCAAATCTATTAGCTCATGTAACGTTGAATAGTACAGGGATATCACCACAAGATTATAAACTCGAGCTGGCCTGTGCCTACGCTCATAAAAAATGCAATGATGTTCCGAAACAACACGAAACGGAATCTATCCCACTAGCTCCAGTCTATGAGTTAAAAGTATAGTTACAAATGACACAACATTATTTGCATCTTTCAGCTTCTGAGCCCCACACTATCTCATGTGTATTTCTTAAACTTCCAATAACAATTATGCGCACTCTGTATGAAAATTAAACATGACCAACGACACCAAACCTTTACGTACCGCCAAATGATACGTTGAATACAATCAAATGCCAGCTCAGGCTTCTGAAGCCTCTAGTTTTGTTTCTATACATCTCAAATAACAGATGCGGATTTTAGCACACTATCATACACAATGAAAGAACAACAAGACAGCCTTCCATTCTGTCAGAAGATACGACCGTGTCAATCTGGCATAACAAGGATGTCATGCTTCCAATGCACATTAACTCAACAATATCTCACTGCTATTCCGTGTCATGGGAAAACATATTTACAATAAATAGTGGTCGTCTTCCTAAGCTTTCCTAAAGTTTGCATTAATCATATAGCACATGCGATTCGATTCTCACATTATTTTATTTTGTCTGGCAATGCATTGTCAAAATTATAAATGGGTGTTATATCTAGGAAACAATCAATCTGTTTGCTACTATTTTGAATGCAGTCACTTACATGCTAATCAACAGGGATCAAGCCTATCAGAATGTGTAAGTATTGGTTCAAAACTCACATATCAGCGTTGAAGTAGTAGAACTGCCATCGAGCCGTGGCCATTAGGAAGGCCTATGTTCGAACCAAGGCTCCAATAATACCATCGCTTCTTCTTCTTCTTCTTCTTCTTCTCTTCATTATGCTCGTATGGCTCGATTTAAGCATCTCCCTCCTGCATAAGGTAGTTACTCCATCCTTACCTGAGACTCAAATGGTAGAATAAGCTCCACGTGGTCGGTTAGTTTTACCATGTTAAATCGGCGATTTCCACAGGGTTTGATTTCGGACATTGACTAAAATAAGGACAGATTTTGCACTGGCGCAGACAGTACAAAATGGCCATGAGGGTCTGCCACTGACTCTAGAACACTCAGATGGTGTTCCCTCACAGAATGTAATACTGACAAGTATCGAACAAAATCGTAGCGATCGACCACTCAAAAAGTTCTCAAATGGCACGTTTTCAACTTGTAACTTTGGTTACAAGAAATGTTTGCACTGATATAATTTTACTGCTCAGACAGTATTTTAGCTAACTTTGTGGCGTCACTCAGGAAATATGCCCACCATGTGGTCGGTCTAATCACGGTTTCGCCTCTCACAATTATGCACAAAAAGAGAGTCCAAATGTCACTTCAGAACATCGCCTACTTCTCCGCAATAATTATTGCCTTCACTTCACTGTACTGAGGCAAAATTTGATACTATCACGCCATAGTTTAAGGCATACGATTACGGCGCACTCGAAACACACGTTTCCCAAGAGTCGGGAGACACAGCAATGGCTTCCTACACGGTAGGGTCCGGTTCGAATCAAAGATGACCCCTTACAGCGACTATAAATTCCTCCTTTCAAATATCAGCGATGATAATACCTGTTTCTGACGATCAAAAATCCAGAAATGTGTGTAGAAAAGTTCCAAAATATCCAATTAGTTTAATAACTCTGCAGAAGTGATAATCACATTACAGGAAATATCTCCTCGTATCCTCGGAGTGTAAATCCGTACTGCTGTCGTCAAAATAGCATGCGGTGACCAATTCAAGCTGTCACGGTGCATTCTAGCCGTCTGAGGATGTGATACCAACTTGACACAAACTAGTGGATCATCAGACATGAACCTACGGGAGATCAGCTCATGTACTTACCGTGTAAAGCACCTAAGTCTGAGATGCTGCCTCTGAAAACAGAACTTACATTCCTTACCCAGTTTCTGATCTAGGCCTCGTATGTCGCATTGTGTTTGGAAGGCATTCGAGATAATGATAATCTGATAAAAAGCCACTTTAATCCTTGATTCCTTGAGTGCAAGATTACAATTTGTGTAAGATATATTTCCACCTATGCAATGGAACGTGTTTGTGAAATAAGTAATTTCTCTGCAGGATGATACTGATCTCACTGAGGATATTAAGATTGAGGAAATCTCCATACCAGAGATTGTTCCATGTGTCAGAATGGAAACACCTTCTTCAGTAAGTGGTGGAGATTTGGAAGAGGTAAGTTATTACTTGTGTCTTATGGAGAACTTGACCTGATAGTCATTTTCCTCTGTCTACTGCTATTAAGGGATTCCATGATTGTATATTCAGTCCGTACAGATGGCAATTGGATGCCTTCATCTACTAGTTTGTATATTCAACCAGCCGTGTAGATGGACAATGTGGCATTATAATGTGTGACCAATGCTAGACTCAAACCCATGAACTCCCTCTATGCATGCGTTTGTTCTAAGGTGGATATTGTGACCGTCTAGTCGAGTCAACAACCACGATGACTTTCCTGACGTCACATAAATCGAATAAAATTACCGTGAGGATCAGGTGACCTTCCATAAAGGCTAAAGCAGCACGAGAGTCCGCAGTCCACAGGGATCGTGGTACATGGTGACGATGGTCATAGACCGCCTAAGGAAAGGTTCACCTTAAAACTAGACTGAGAAAATAAACATCCAGACTTATGTAAAACACCGTGAAAATTTATTTAAAATTCACAAACCCCTAGCCTAGTTCGGAGGGTTATAATCGGCTAGTCCGCAAACTAATAAATAAACAAAAATAAAGAGCAGGTCCCTACCTGAGAAATCACGGAAAACCCTCGCGAAAGATCTAAATCACTTTGCTGTAAGCTATGTCTCACTTCTTTCGCTATTAAGAAGGCTGGCCACGGCCGGCTCCTCCCCCTTTCCTCACGATTGGAAGCCGCTTTTGAAACCGCTTGGAAATCTGAATTCTGTAGCATCTAGAACAACTATTCTTATGCATAAACTTCTTCTCAATGTCCCAGCTTCTCTTCCTATTTCGGAAGAATCAAGCTTTTTGCTGTTGAAAATTGTCGGATTCCGTGATCTTCAAAATCATGCGAAATTAATTTCCTACTTTATTTCTTATGTCTTTAAATTGTTTGTTCCCGTCCAAGCTACGGACGACTATCCGTTGTGTTACTCGCTCCGCTTTAAGAAACGGCTGATTCAACTTGTGTTTGTTTATATCGAACTGCTTGTTTGTCATTCTTGTTTGTATACAAACCTGAGTGAGGCCATGTTACCGTTTATTTCCTGTATGCTTGCTAAAGGTCAAAGCAAGTTTCTCTTATCTCAACTCTGGCTGATTGCCAACCATTGTCTTGCGATTCGCTTCTGTAAGCTCGGAAGCCGCTCACCTACTTCCCAAAATAAACTTGTTCCGCTTAAAGACTCTTTGAGATATTTATATTCCTTATCTCGTTGTACTATGTGCGTCAAGGCCGCGCTTGCTTATGTCCCTCACTTACTCACGCTCGTATTCTACAATTGCTTCGATTCTTGTTTTATAACATCGTTGCATATTCTTTACGCGCTTATGTATTGCACTCTGCTTACATATTTTGCAATCTTATTGTTCATTGATGAACAAACTTACTTCTTCTCGTCGTTACATTCGATGTGTTTTTGTATTTATATTTGCCACGTCTTGTTTTTCGCTGACTTAAGTATTTTTCAGATTAACCCCTTTGATACTCATTATAACTTGAGGTCATTGTTTATGGCTACTAGATTGTTGCTACCTATGGCGTTCTTGCTTTCTACTCGCATAGTTCCTTTGTTTATTTGGTATATTCTTATCCTTAATAGATGTACTTGTTTCTATACGCTTTGTTTAAATTTGTCAATTATCTTTTCGCATCGTATCGCAATCTTTACTAGAGGCATACTTCTCGCAGCTTCTCGCTATTTTGTGATTGAAGGTGTTGTTAATTCTCGTTTTTTAACTCCGCTTTCCAATGACCCTGATGACCTGCTTCCACTTACACCTGGTCACTTCCTTATCGGCACTTGTCTTTCTGCTCCTCCTCCTCTCCGCAATTCTTTTTGTAAGAGGTGGAACTTGGAATATTTAACATCCTTGCAACGGAGACAGAAGTGGTTTCTTCCCAGTCCCGACATTAAGGTGGGGGACTTGGTCTTAGTTAGGGATGTTTCACCCCCTCCTAGTATGGATCTCTGGTAGAGTGACTGAGTGTTATCCTGGAAGAGATGGGAGAGTCAGTGTAGTCAGAATTTTGACTACTAATGGTCAGATCACAAGACCACTTTCTTTCATTGTTTCATTACCTATAAATGTTTACTTGTTTAACTGCTTATTTGTTCTCTGTTGGTGTTTTTCCCCTCCCAGTATGGTGTATTCTTGGAATACACGGTACGTGAGATATAATTTTTATTGCTCCTTGCATGTTCGTTTCTTCCTTCCTCTTTGTCAAACACCAACAGTGATCTTCTGTTTTCTCTTTGATGGGCAAATCTCTTATGTCTTCATGAGTCTGTTCTAGATATATATCTTCTGTGACCCACCTAGCGTCATCTAGCAGCGAATTTCTGAAGCTCCTCAATTCTTCCTGGTGCAAGAGGACTTACTTATCCATCTGGCCACCAGATCTTGTTACCATCGCCAGCTATTTTCTCCTTGAGCAAGAGGACTACGTCTACTGTTTCACTCACCATGCTGCGCTAATATCGCCTACTATCAACTCTTTGAAGACCATTCATCAAGAAGAACATTTATTTTTGATAAGTTGGTTATGCTGATATGTATACCTTTTGTCTCCTACCCCCACTCTTTTCCCTTCCTTGGACCCTCCGTGCTTCGGTGAGCAGGTCTCACTTCTAAGTCGGCAGTTGACTCGATCAGTCAGGGCTCACCTAGAGCCAGTCTCCTCAACCCAAGAGGCAAACTCTCTTCTACGCCATGTTGGCAAAGTAGTTATCGTCAAGGGGAAATTCACCTTCTACATGAAATCTAGATAAGTACCATCTTAAAGTTTTAACCTCATCTTCATGGTTTTAACTTTCCCGTGCTTTTAAAGATGTTTTATAGACAGCGTGAGATTGCTTATTTTGGGGCAAAAATCATTCTTCGTGGGATTTGCCATGTTGAGCTTTTGTTTGTATAAGCCAACCTTACTAAAAAAGAGCTTTTCTTAAGCTATTCAAATGAGAAATCCTCTAACTACGTGGGATATTATCTAATACCCGCTGTCTATAAATTACAAAGCTAGTTCCTCCGCTGGATTAACTTTGACTCCATTCTTCTATAAAGATCGTTCTGGAACCTTCCAGATCTTGTACTCTATCTGCGAGTCTTGCCGTCAGGTATTTTTCACTCACTTGTGAAAATACTAGTTAAAATGAGGAATCTTCCTTATAAATATCTGCAATAGCGAACTTTCTTCCCCCGTTGGAATATTCTATGGCGCATTTCATTGTAATTCACAAACTTTTCAAGAAATAGACTCTCGCCTACGTAGTGCAACCAGTTATTTTCATCATTGCAATAACTTTCTTTGTCATAAACTCTCGTGTTTCTATAGTGAACTTTTCATATGTTTCAACGAACTATAGTGAAAACCAGTGCTTGCTCAACTTTTCTACCGCGTCGCGATCGTCCGGTTACATTTAAATAAGGCCATGAACATTTTTCCTCAATCCCAATCTCTCTTTCCTAAACCTCTTATTAACAATCCGCAATAAACTTTTAAATCTAGGTCTGTTTCAATAAGGTGTCACTCTACGAAGTGCCCTTCCATTTTGCTTGTTTATCATTAAGTAATTGCTGTATAAGTACGTGTCAAGAACACGGTTTAAACTTACATTGTTTCTCCATTCTAATGAGAGAATACAATTCTTTTAATTCGCTAGTGAGTTGTTTTTAAGTCTCACTAAATGGAAACTGCCCCATTTGGCTCGTGATTCCTACTTAAACATAGGAAGTCTAGAACCTTCCTTTTGATTACCTCTTCAGGTTTCACAGTAAGTGACCTGCACTTATTTGCCTTACCCAACCGTAACTCTGTATAAATATAAGAAGTTGTAGGAACTTCTATTTTATTCTTTATGTTTTTCTTATTGTTATTTTCTAAGTTGTAACCTTTTCTAAAAGAGTTGCCTAGAAATTTCTCAAAGTACACTCCTTGTACTCTTTTGAATGTCTAAACTTTAATCATTTCATTTGCCTCTTTTAAATCTTACAAAGATTTTAGTACTTATATAAGGTTTGAAACCTCATAACTTGTTAATTGCCTGGCGCAAGTGTTTAATGTTTTCTGAGGTCTGAGACCCCAAAATTGTTAACTACATGGAAAATATTTATTTGTTAAAGTTACGCTTCTTTGAACTGTTAAATAAATTAAATATTTGTTTTTGGATTCATCATTTCGCTAATACTACAGTTAGGCAAGAGCCTGTCTTCCCTAACTCTTCCTCAGTTCATGCTCTCGTTAATACAGAACATATCTGCTACTATTTGTCTGGCCAGACCATCACCCTTCCCCATAGTACTTTTATACATGCTTGGGAGGAAATACACTAAAGCCTCTCTCTTGCAAATCGCCCAAGTCCTAGCTGCGGTTCCCGTTAGCTTCGACCAAGCTCGTACCTACTTTAGGTACCAGAGAGTTAATTTTCAGTGGCAACTGCCTCTAAGGGTATCAAATGTTAAATTTATAATTTTTGTGGAACTCTCATCCTATTTTTCTATCCTTTTTCTCCAGTCCGAAACCCACTTCCTTTTCTTAATCATCTTCCCTTGGTGGGTGGGTTATTCCTCAGCCTATAATCTACCCACTGCAGTCGTCAAAATAGCATGCGGTGACCAATTCAAGCTGTCACGGTGCATTCTAGCCGTCTGAGGATGTGATACCAACTTGACACAAACTAGTGGATCATCAGACATGAACCTACGGGAGATCAGCTCATGTACTTACCGTGTAAAGCACCTAAGTCTGAGATGCTACCTCTGAAAACAGAACTTCATTCCTTACCCAGTTTCTGATCTAGGCCTCGTATGTTGCATTGTGTTTGGAAGGCATTCGAGATAATGATAATCTGATAAAAAGCCACTTTAATCCTTGATTCCTTGAGTGCAAGATTACAATTTGTGTAAGATATATTTCCACCTATGCAATGGAACGTGTTTGTGAAATAAGTAATTTCTCTGCAGGATGATACTGATCTCACTGAGGATATTAAGATTGAGGAAATCTCCATACCAGAGATTGTTCCATGTGTCAGAATGGAAACACTTCAGTAAGTGGTGGAGATTTGGAAGAGGTAAGTTATTACTTGTGTCTTATGGAGAACTTGACCTGATAGTCATTTTCCTCTGTCTACTGCTATTAAGGGATTCCATGATTGTATATTCAGTCCGTACAGATGGCAATTGGATGCCTTCATCTACTAGTTTGTATATTCAACCAACCGTGTAGATGGACAATGAGGCATTATAATGTGTGACCAATGCTAGACTCAAACCCATGAACCCCCTCTATGCATGCGTTTGTTCTAAGGTGGATATTGTGACCGTCTAGTCGAGTCAACAACCACGATGACTTTCCTGACGTCACATAAATCGAATAAAATTACCGTGAAGATCAGGTGACCTTCCATAAAGGCTAAAGCAGCACGAGAGTCCGCAGTCCACAGGGATCGTGGTACATGGTGACGATGGTCATAGACCGCCTAAGGAAAGGTTCACCTTAAAACTAGACTGAGAAAATAAACATCCAGACTTATGTAAAACACCGTGAAAATTTATTTAAAATTCACAAACCCCTAGCCTAGTTCGGAGGGTTATAATCGGCTAGTCCGCAAACTAACAAATAAACAAAAATGAAGAGCAGGTCCCTACCTGAGAAATCACGGAAAACCCTCGCGAAGATCTAACTCACAATAATAAAGCAACAACAGCAACGCTCGGAATATGGTACAGCGCAAGTCCCTAGTTCAAGTTACAAGATCAAGCTAATATCTGAATTTACATTTAACAGGGTAGCAAAACAAATCTAGGTTAGGATGGTACCATTTCGACATTTACATTTAACGTTAATTCATCTAGCTAAGTCCTATCAATTAACTAAATTTACGGCGATGACGTCCGTAAAAGAAAACAATTACATCCAAAAGCTAAGTGTACAGTCATGAAAAACAAACAATTTAATTATGCTTAATAACTATGTGCTAACAGCACACAATAAGGTAACATGTAGGATTTTATACACTTGACATCATAAATAAGTAATGAAATAGACACAGTAGTTTTATTAAAAATTCCTGCCTGCACCACGGCTTACTCTTTGTAAACCAGTGTCATCTAATGTGAATAATTACGGTGACGAATGCGTAGTTGAGACCACGTCTGACATCGCATGGCCTGAGCTCCACAAGCTACGAACTCTGGGTTCGCGCATGCTTCAGGTCGCTACAAAAATGTCAACTGTCCTAGTCATTTCCTCACAAGGAAATTATCTTCAACTGCACGGCTATGTCAACAGTTCCAGAATGCAAAGAACAAAGTTAGATAGAAAGAATCGTTAGTTAGGCTCGTTTTACAACAATTATGCGTCTTATTATTAAGATGTCGGTTTATAGGTTTATCGTAGGTTTATGGCGAATAACATTGACAATAGCCTGGGCACGGAGTGTCTCTACCTGAGATCATTCTCCACCAAAAAGCCTCGACTCAACAGTCGGAATATAATCAACGAGTGCAACAACTCGGACACACAATAACACGGGTTACCAGCGGCGCTAAGCTCGCGTTCAATAACTCTGGGATAGGCCTGTACACAACAGTTACCTTCCAATAACATCTAGTCAACGGGATCAGTCCCGGACAAGGCATACTCAAAAATACCTTCATACAATAACATCCTGCTATAACAGGGTAGCCTTCACCATCCTATAGGAAACCTTATATAACTGTACCTGTCAGACGACAGTACACGCAACAGAGCGTTTAACTAACAAAAAACGATCCATAAAACATGTGATCAAATACAAGAGTGGAAACTGATTTCCATAAGCAAAATAGCAATGAAAGGAGAAGCGAATACAAATCGTACTCTGTCCTTGTCAATAGTAGTTTTGTCTCACAATGAAGCAGGCGTGCTTTCAGGTCACTGGGTTAGATAACCAGTTTATTCAAGGCCGGCGATTTAATCAATACAAAACCTGCACCTGGCCGGTTCATAAAAAACTTTACCATAGGTTACGGATCTCTACAGAGTCCGTGTATAAAACACACGCTATAAATCTGAGTATAATAATACAATTCCGTCTTTCTACCAAAGACGTCTAAATGAAAGTAATCTTACAATAACTGAAGCTCTTTGCTTTAAAAATACAACTCAGTAGTTGATTGTACATCAAATAAAAACGTGTCTCACATGACACAAGCAAAAAAAATGATAATTGTGGCGCAGATCTGCTTAATGATACGTTGGGAACCGAGTTCGATGCTAGACAACGAAACATTCCTTCTAGTTGTTAGGTTCAAACTTGACCAAGAATAGCTTCTGAGCTTATTCAAAATGAAATATAATGCATTTACAAAACTGGTAGTTACAGTCGACTACCTAAATGATACGACCGTTCTAACGACAGTCAGGGGTGTAACAAAGGATGGCTGCGAAGAATGCAGTCAATTAATAACCATGGCATCTGATTGCCATAACTAAAGTCAGCAAAGACTTGAAAATTACCCCAAGTAGGGTTGAACAAAATAGCCTCAAAATGACTACGATCAGGTTCAGCAAAAGGTAGGTATTGACGTTCTACGACGTTCATCAAGCTGCACCAGGGCTGACCAAAATGTCTGACCCCAAGGGTGTCTCACTCTAAACTGAAATAAATGACATCTAACTAATCTAGTTACATCCCTACCTAGAAAAATGGCTGACACTGAGTGTGGTTGATTCACAAACTACATTAAAACTACTATACCACCAGAAACTAGAACAAGGAAGGGGTGTGACAAAAACTCACGAAATGGAGGAGCTCTCACTCGGCTCTCTATTCCTCAACAAGGGTTGTACAAAAACCTCTCTGGCTCTCTGGATCGGTATCCTCCTCATCTGGATTCCCATCTGGACTCCTCCTAAGATCAGGGTTCGATTTGTCCCTGTCGACATCTTCGTGAATATGCCTGGAAATGGCATTTTTGGCTCCTTCCTTCTCGTTCGTCGTCCTGGAAGTTCCACCATCACGCTGGTTCCCGTAGAAACGTCACCCTCATACCGGGATGGTATTAGCCCATGGTAACTGCTTCAACCATGGTGAAGAAAAGTCCAATCACGTGGGTAGCGAAATAAGTTACGTGATAATTCATCCTCTCACTTTCAAAATTATAATGTCCGTCGTGAATGTTATAGGCTTCAATTATAAAATACGACACAGCCTTAATCTTGCAGATGTGGATTAGCATGTGAGCTAACACTGTTTTATAATTCTGCACGTGCTAGTGACGCTACTTTTGTATCACGCAGCATCCGTGAATTATACGACGTTTTCAAAATGAAATTTCCACTTTGGCAATTTAAATATCTCATACAATTATAATCACACTTATTCAGGATAATTGTAACACTATTACCTGTATATTTCCACTAGGCATCTGCCCTCCACATACGCGTGGGTAAAATGTGGTGTTACAGCAATGTTGTGCAATACACTATACTTGCCAATAATTATTTCCCAAGCTTCTTATTTAGTTCACTGGGCTTCAACAACAGTGAATAATAGTATTAGTGGGCTCGATGGCACCTTATAATCACTTTTAACGCTAAACAGCGGATATTCTTCTACGTCTCGTAGGACAAATGTAACTCCACGCCTACACAAGGCGGATTTTCAAGACGCAGTGCAAGGTACTGGGTGTCTCTAGAAAGTAGGTCGTCAAAACGAAGTCGTTGAGCGACTACTTACGTTCCTTTTTGCGTATCTGCAAGGGTATTACCTTACCTAAAGTAAAAATAAACATTCTCCAAAATGTTTTAATAATGCAGCATGACGAAATGGAATATTCTGAGTCTTATAGGAAGATAAAAATAAATTAATAAGACCTCAGATAAATAATTAGCAGTTTTCACCAAAGTCAAAAGTGCGATTCACCGCTACTTCAAAAGTATCGCGTGATCTCTCAGCTTCACGTGGCTTCCTGGGTGTGTTCAAAAGTACAACATCCCATCATAAATGCTCTGTCATAAAAAATATCACATGAACCATAGCTCAGCGGGTTCATCTGCCTCTCCGTCGTTTCAAATAAAATGTTGGGATAACATTTTTATTTGCTTTGAAATTCATTCAAGAGTGATCTTTTTTTTAGTTTGGCTACATTAAGGGTTCCTATGCGCTCTCCTGTCCTAATGTCTTCTATTACATAACTTCCATTGTTCAAAGGCTGTCGGATACGACTAGGGCCATAATACAAGGATAGAAATTTCCCATATATGCGGTCTATAGGACTAGAAATTCCGGGTCTCCTTATAAGGATAAGGTCTCCTTCTACTAGTGGTTCTCTAAACCTCTGGCGTCTAGTTCTTCTCAAGCACTTGGCAGCTTGTCTGTCCATAGTCTCTCTCGCAACTAAAAGTCTGCTGGCATGTGATGGTTGTAAACAAGGTGGATTTACAATCACTCGATCCCATATTCTCAGCGGCATCTGGTTCAAATGCAAGACCATAGGTATTTGACCAGTGCTCTCATGTACTGTTGAATTAATACATTTTGCCATAATAACAAGGACTTCAGTCCATCGCCAGTGTTCTTCTAGACAATATAATCGACAGAATTTTGCGATAATAGACATCACGCATTCTGCTGGGTTGCTCTCTGAATGTCGAATAGATGATAAAACATGACCTATTTCAAGCTCATTCATGGCATTGGCAAATTCTGCTGAGGTGTACTGTAATCCGTGATCAGTTAACAGGAATTGTGGCTTTCCTGCCTCCGGTATCACTTGACGTCTAATCCTCTGGATAATCTGATGTGCAGTAGCTTTTTGAATCGGATGAAGCATCGTATATTTCGTGAACACATCAACAGTTACAACGATGTATCGATTTCCACGACGATCCTACGGTATTGGGCCATATAGGTCCTGTGCATATAACTCTCTAGGTTGAGTTGGTAGTATTGGTCTAGGTTGTTCCTTCAGCAAGTGTGACGTGTACTTGTTCCGCTGGCATGCGTCGCAAGCACGTAAACACTGTCTAACGGTGGCTCCTAACCCTTTCCATGTGAAAGACTCCTTGATAGTTGCAATGGTTTTGTCTGTTCCACCGTGTCCAATGGATAAATGTACCATAAGAATAACAGATTCTTGGTATCTCCTAGGAATAACTGCACGCAGTTGAGTGTGGTCCTCGTCTACAAACTTGTATAAGACACGATGATAAATCAAATAATCATCTGCAACAGCAGCAATTCTTGCATAATGATCATCCTGTGGATCCATTCTTCGTTCTAGGAAACGGATAATATGTCTGAGTTCCTCCTCACGTCGCTGTCCTTAAGGTAGATGACGAAGTCGGCGAAGGTGTTCCTCGCATTCTCCCTCGATGTCTATGGCATTAACAGTAGCTTCAGGATTCCGGCTGAGGATGTCGGCCAACACATTCTCTCTGCCTGGTCGATAAACTATTTCCAAATCGAACTGTTGGAGAAACAGCGTCCTACGTGTGATCCTGTCGCTTGCCAGTCTTGTTCTCAAGATGAAGGTTAACGCATGGTGATCGGTTCTCACAATAATCCTCTGGCCTAACAGACGTTTCTGCCAGTATTCAAGTGCGTAGACAATTGCAAGTGCTTCTATCTCGGTCGTGAAGTAGTGAGATTCATGTGCTCTTAAACGTCGGCTTAAGAAAGCGATGTAATGACGTTTCTTCTCATCATCCTCCTGCAGTAAAATGGCTCCTATACCAATGGCAGATGCGTCAGTTTCTAGAATAAAGTTCCGAGAATAATCTGGATATTCTAACTGAATTGAGTCCACAAGCATCTGTTTAGCTCTCCTGAAAGCTATCTCGCATTCATCATTCCAGTTCCACCTGCAGTTCTTTTTCAATAATCCTTGCAGTGGTGCAACAGTCTCGGAATACTTCTCACAATGAGCAGCAATGAATTGGAGAATTCCTAAGAATTGTCTCACGTGTTTCACACGGGTTGGCGTTGGAAATGCAGCAACAGTTCTAATCTTTGCCGGATTCGGTCTATATCCTTCTCCATTGATTATGTGTCCTACGAATTTCACTTCTTTCTGAAAAAATCGACACTTGTCAAATTTGACCTTAAAATTCGCCTGTCGAAGATTCTCAAAAACAAGGCGCAATATCTATAAATGTTCTTCTTCTGTTTCCGAAGCTATGATTATGTCATCCACATAACATATTACTCTCTGCTTCACTTCAGGAGTCAGCTTGGCATCAAGTGCTCTGATTAATGCGGCTCCGGCATTTTTCAATTCAAATGGTAGTTTTCGGAAGACATAAGTAGTCTGATCAAACAAGAATCCAGTATATTTCTGAGTATGCTCAGATAATCTGGTATGGTAATAAGACTGAACAAAGTCTAATGATGAAAATATCCTTTTTCCTTTGAACTTCCTGAGAATGTCCCTAATCTTGGGCGGTCTGTCGTGCTCAGGAGCTAGGCGTTCATTCAAGGCTCTGGCATCGAGACAAAGTCTCAAGCTTCCATCTACCTTAACCACAGGCGTTATGGGATTCAAGAAAGGAGTCGGTGATTTCTTGATTGTGCCTGCTGCTTCCATCTCATGGATCTTCTTAGCAGCTTCTTCGAGATGTTTCTCGGCAATCGGATAGATCCTTTTCTGGAATGGGGAATCATCCAGTAGCACAAGATCATACTCGTAGTCTAATATCTCACCAGGCGTGGTGTCGAATATATCCCTGTATTCGTTCAGTATTGCCTCAAGATCCTCACTTATGGGTGCTGATAACGATTCTGCCTCTTCGTCGGCATCTAGTGTCGCCTCAATTTCCTTGCCATTTAATTCTTCGACTACGTCGACTTCGGATAGGAGTTCCGGTTCTTCTTCAATTAGGCTCATCTGAATGGGTTCGTTCGGCTTGAACTCGACCGTATTCCGTCCCATGTCAATGATTCCATCATATTTTCTAATGAAGTCTGCGCCTAAAATGGCATCATGATGCAGGCCCTTCATTACAAGAAATTCGTGCAAGTACACGTGGCTAGAAATCTTCAGAGTACACAGAATCTGGATTTTGCACGTTACAACGCGGTCAGGTATGACACCTCTGACTCTTACAGTTGAAATGGGCAACTCTGTCACCTCAGAGTTTGCTCTCAGTCTGGCATGGCAATCTGCGGAAATTACACTAATCATCGCCCCAGTATCGATGAGTATGACTACACTGACTTCATTCAAGGTGGCTACGATCTTGGGTAGACGTGTTAGTTCATAATTGTGGTTCGTCGTTCGTCGTTCGTCCAACAAGTCTTCTTGGATTGGCTCCCAGAGTAATATTGTGGCAGTTACTCGGTGCTCAACCGAACAAGAATCTATTAATTTTTCGGAGTTTTTTATCCGTTCTGGCGAGAAGTACTGGGCTGGTTCTGCTCCGTCTCCTGCGCCGAATATCTATTTTCCCTCGAAGTAGGATTCCGTTCTCCCTCTTCTTGGATCTGCAATTCTCTCAGTTTTTGGAGGTACTCACGGCTCTCCCGTGCTCTTCCTTTCCAATCCCTGTCTGGCTGGTATCTAGGGTCTCGATTTCTGACGTATCCCCCACTATATCGATAGTCTCTACGGATACTTCCGTGTTGCTGATTTCTTCCTTCATTCCCTCGGCGGTAGTTTTCATGACGTCGGTTGTCGTCCGTCCTTCGGTCGAATCGCCGGTCCCAATGACTTCGAAGGTCATCTTGTTGATTTCGAGTATAAGGAGTGTTGTTCCATTCTCTCCTGTTATAACTGCAATTGTTACCACGTCGCCCAGAATCTTCTGTGGTTTGCGTCTGTTGTGGCTTCTGGCTCACTTTATCAACATTCGTCAGATTCAGATGTCTATCCTCGCGCCTATCAGCCTTCTGCTGACGGTGTGTAGGAAACTGTTCTGTGTTAGCATCCAACCTTCGCAGTATCTGGTCACACTGCTGGAAAGTGGATGCCCCTGCAGCGATTAACACACGTTGTACATCCGCAGGGTACTGCCAAACAATTGTGTTCACCAAATCTTGTTCTGACAACTGAGGCTGAAGACAACGGAGCTCGCGAGCTGTATTGCGAAGTAATTCGCATACAGCTCGCGAAGCTCCGTTGTCTTCATCCCCACGTTGGGCGCCATTTAATGTGACCGTCTAGTCGAGTCAACAACCACGATGACTTTCCTGACGTCACATAAATCGGATAAAATTACCGTGAGGATCAGGTGACCTTCCATAAAGGCTAAAGCAGCACGAGAGTCCGCAGTCCACAGGGATCGTGATACATGGTGACGATGGTCATAGACCGCCTAAGGAAAGGTTCACCTTAAAACTTGACTGAGAAAATAAACATCCAGACTTATGTAAAACACCGTGAAAATTTATTTAAAATTCACAAACCCCTAGCCTAGTTCGGAGGGTTATATTCGGCTAGTCCGCAAACTAATAAATAAACAAAAATAAAGAGCAGGTCCCTACCTGAGAAATCACGGAAAACCCTCGCGAAAGATCTAACTCACAATAATAAAGCAACAACAGCAACGCTAGGAATATGGTACAGCGCAAGTCCCTAGTTCAAGTTACAAGATCAAGCTAATATCTGAATTTACATTTAACAGGGTAGCAAAACAAATCTAGGTTAGGATGGTACCATTTCGACATTTACATTTAACGTTAATTCATCTAGCTAAGTCCTATCAATTAACAAAAATTACGGCGATGACGTCCGTAAAAGAAAACAATTACATCCAAATGCTAAGTGTACAGCCATGAAAAACAAACAATTTAATTATGCTTAATAACTATGTGCTAACATCACACAATAACGTAACATGTAGGATTTCATACACTTGACATCATAAATAAATAATGAAATAGACACAGTAGTTTTATTAAAAATTCCTGCCTGCACCTTGGTTTACTCTTTGTAAACCAGTGTCATCTAATGTGAATAATTACGGTGACGAATGCGTAGTTGAGACCACGTCTGACATCGCATGGCCTGAGCTCCACAAGCTACGAACTCTGGGTTCGCGCATGCTTCAGGTCGCTACAAAAATGTCAACTGTCCTAGTCATTTCCTCACAAGGAAATTATCTTCAACTGCACGGCTATGTCAACAGTTCCAGAATGCAAAGAACAAAGTTAGATAGAAAGAATCGTTAGTTAGGCTCGTTTTACAACAATTATGCGTCTTATTATTAAGATGTCGGTTTATAGGTTTATCGTAGGTTTATGGCGAATAACATTGACAATAGCCTGGGCACGGAGTGTCTCTACCTGAGATCATTCTCCACCAAAAAGCCTCGACTCAACAGTCGGAATATAATCAACGAGTACAACAACTCGGACACACAATAACACGGGTTACCAGCGGCGCTAAGCTCGCGTTCAATAACTCTGGGATAGGCCTGTACACAACAGTTACCTTCCAATAACATCTAGTCAACGGGATCAGTCCCGGACAAGGCATACTCGAAAATACCTTCATACAATAACATCCTGCTATAACAGGGTAGCCTTCACCATCGTATAGAAAACCGTATATAACTGTACCTGTCAGACGACAGTACACGCAACAGAGCGTTTAACTAACAAAAAACGATCCATAAAACATGTGATCAAATACAAGAGTGGAAACTGATTTCCATAAGCAAAATAGCAATGAAAGGAGAAGCGAATACAAATCGTACCCTGTCCTTGTCAATAGTAGTTTTGTCTCACAATGAAGCAGGCGTGCTTTCAGGTCACTGGGTTAGATAACCAGTTTATTCAAGGCCGGCGATTTAATCAATACAAAACCTGCACCTGGCCGGTTCATAAAAAACTTTACCATAGGTTCCGGATCTCTACAGAGTCTCTGTATAAAACACACGCTATAAATCTGAGTATAATAATACAATTCCGTATTTCTACCAAAGACGTCTAAATGAAAGTAATCTTACAATAACTGAAGCTCTTTGCTTTAAAAATACAACTCAGTAGTTGATTGCACATCAAATAAAAACGTGTCTCACATGACACAAGCAAAAAAATGATAATTGTGGCGCAGATTCACACACTAGATCTGCTTAATGATACGTTGGGAACCGAGTTCGATGCTAGACAACGAAACATTCCTTCTAGTTGTTAGGTTCAAACTTGACCAAGAATAGCTTCTGAGCTTATTCAAAATGAAATATAATGCATTTACAAAACTGGTAGTTACAGTCGACTACCTAAATGATACGACCGTTCTAACGACAGTCAGGGGTGTAACAAAGGATGGCTGCGAAGAATGCAGTCAATTAATAGCCATGGCATCTGATTGCCATAACTAAAGTCAGCAAAGACTTGAAAATTACCCCAAGTAGGGTTGAACAAAATAGCCTCAAAATGACTACGATCAGGTTCAGCAAAAGGTAGGTATTGACGTTCTACGACGTTCATCAAGCTGCACCAGGGCTGACCAAAATGTCTGACCCCAAGGGTGTCTCACTCTAAACTGAAATAATTGACATCTAACTAATCTAGTTACATCCCTACCTAGAAAAATGGCTGACACTGAGTGTGGTTGATTCACAAACTACATTAAAACTACTATACCACCAGAAACTAGAACAAGGAAGGGGTTTGACAAAAACTCACGAAATGGAGGAGCTCTCACTCGGCTCTCTATTCCACAACAAGGGTTGTACAAAAACCTCTCTGGCTCTCTGGATCGGTATCCTCCTCATCAGGATTCCCATCTGGACTCCTCCAAAGACCAGGGTTCGATTTGTCCCTGTCGACATCTTCGTGGATATGCCTGGAAATGGCATTTTTGGCTCCTTCCTTCTCGTTCGTCGTCCTGGAAGTTCCACCATCACGCTGGTTCCCGTAGAAACGTCACCCTCATACCGGGATGGTATTAGCCCATGGTAACTGCTTCAACCATGGTGAAGAAAAGTCCAATCACGTGGGTAGCGAAATAAGTTACGTGATAATTCATCCTCTCACTTTCAAAATTATAATGTCCGTCGTGAATGTTATAGGCTTCAATTATAAAATACGACACAGCCTTAATCTTGCAGATGTGGATTAGCATGTGAGCTAACACTGTTTTATAATTCTGCACGTGCTAGTGACGCTACTTTTGTATCACGCAGCATCCGTGAATTATACGACGTTTTCAAAATGAAATTTCCACTTTGGCAATTTAAATATCTCATACAATTATAATCACACTTATTCAGGATAATTGTAACACTATTACCTGTATATTTCCACTAGGCATCTGCCCTCCACATACGCGTGGGTAAAATGTGGTGTTACAGCAATGTTGTGCAATACACTATACTTGCCAATAATTATTTCCCAAGCTTCTTATTTAGTTCACTGGGCTTCAACAACAGTGAATAATAGTATTAGTGGGCTCGATGGCACCTTATAATCACTTTTACGCTAAACAGCGGATATTCTTCTACGTCTCGTAGGACAAATGTAACTCCACGCCTACACAAGGCGGATTTTCAAGACGCAGTGCAAGGTACTGGGTGTCTCTAGAAAGTAGGTCGTCAAAACGAAGTCGTTGAGCGACTACTTACGTTCCTTTTTGCGTATCTGCAAGGGTATTACCTTACCTAAAGTAAAAATAAACATTCTCCAAAATGTTTTAATAATGCAGCATGACGAAATGGAATATTCTGAGTCTTATAGGAAGATAAAAATAAATTAATAAGACCTCAGATAAATAATTAGCAGTTTTCACCAAAGTCAAAAGTGCGATTCACCGCTACTTCAAAAGTATCGCGTGATCTCTCAGCTTCACGTGGCTTCCTGGGTGTGTTCAAAAGTACAACATCCCATCATAAATGCTCTGTCATAAAAAATATCACATGAACAATAGCTCAGCGGGTTCAATATATCGTAATTCTCATTGACCAAGCTTTAGCACAATCTCTTGGTATTAGTAGTCTGAGGTGAAATTTGCATTTTGTATGATGAAGCTTCAGTATTTCGATGGTCTATGTATACCAAATTAGAAAGGGGAGATGATTTTGACTACATCCACAATCGTCTTAAGTGTTCTTGCTTCCTTTGCTTGTTACATGTACTCTGGGCATTTGCAGGAATGGTTCTAAGTTAAGGCAGTGGCCTCCTGTCCTGACATTGCTATGAACATGCACTTGGTGCTAAGCATAAAGGTAGAGTACCCGCAAGAATAGATCAATATCAATCGGGGTAGTTAAATGCTCATTGCGGGGCTCCTGAGTGTGCACCAAATGCTTATTACCGTGTTCACTGCTCACCCCATTCTTCAACCATGCGGTCTCGCTGCGAGACGCGGTCTACAGCTGTAATTCAAGCGTAGAGTGCAAGGATGCAGCAAAGAGTATAGGCTAATGAGGGTGTAGGTTACTGTCTACTGGCTCAGGTAATAACTACTGTGTAAGGCATTACATACACGTGCTGAGATCTCACAGTTTAGGGTATAGGTTACTGTGTGCTGGCTCAGGTAATAACTACTGTGTGAGGCATTACATACACGCGCTGAGATCTCACAGTTTAGGGTATAGGTTACTGTGTACTGGCTCAGGTAATGACTACTGTGTAAGGCATTACATTCACGTGCTGAGATCTCACAGTTTAGGGTATAGGTTACTGTGTGCCGGCTCAGGTAATAACTACTGTGTAAGGCATTACATACACGCGCTGAGATCTCACAGTTTAGGGTATAGGTTACTGTGTGCTGGCTCAGGTAATAACTACTGTGTAAGGCATTACATACACGCGCTGAAATATCACAGTTAGGGTATAGGTTACTGTGTGCTGGCTCAGGTAATAACTACTGTGTAAGGCATTACATACACGCGCTGAAATCTCACAGCTTAGGGTATAGGTTACTGTGTGCTGGCTCAGGTAATAACTACTGTGTAAGGCATTACATACACGCGCTGAGATCTCACAGTTTAGGGTGTAGGTTACTGTGTGCTGGCTCAGGTAATAAACACTGTGTAAGGCATTACATACACGCGCTGACATCTCACAGTTTAGGGTATAGGTTACTGTGTGCTGGCTCAGGTAATAACTATTGTGTAAGCCATTACATACACGCGCTGAGATCTCACAGTGTAGGGTAAAGGTTACTGTGTCCTGGCTCAGGTAATAACTACTGTGTAAGGCATTACATTCACGTGCTGAGATCTCACAGTTTAGGGTATAGGTTACTGTATGCTGGCTCAGGTAATAACTACTGTGCAAGGCATTACATACACGTGCTGAGATCTCACAGTTTAGGGTATAGGTTACTGTGTGCTGGCTCAGGTAATAACTACTGTGTAAGGCAATACATACACGTGCTGTGATCTCACAGCTTAGGGTATAGGTTACTGTGTGCTGGCTCAGGTAATAACTACTGTGTAAGGCATTTCATACACGCGCTGAGATCTCATAGTTTAGGGTATAGGTTACTGTGTGCTGGCTCAGGTAATTACTACTGTGCAAGGCATTACATACACACGCTGTGATCTCACAGTTTAGGGTATAGGTTACTTTGTGCAGGCTTGGGTAATAACTACTCTGTAAGGCATTACATACACGGGCTGAGATCTCACAGTTTAGGGTATAGGTTACTATGTCCTGGCTCAGGTAATAACTACTGTGTAAGGCATTACATACAAGAGCTGATATCTCACAGTTTAGGGTATAGGTTACTGTGTCCTGGCTCAGGTAATAACTACTGTGTAAGGCATTACATACACGCGCTGAGATCTCACAGTTTAGGGTATAGGATACTGTGTCCTAGCTCAGGTAATAACTACTGTGTATGGCATTACATACACGAGATGAGATCTCACAGTTTAGGGTATAGGTTACTGTGTGCTGGCTCAGGTAATAACTACCGTGTAAGGGATTACATACACGCACTGAGATCTCACAGTTTAGGGTATTGGTTACTGTATCCTGGCTCAGGTAATAACTACTGTGTAAGGCATTACATACACGCGCTGAGATCTCACAGTTTAGGGTATAGGTTACTGTATACTGGCTCAGGTAATAACTAATGTGTAAGGCATTACATACACGCGCTGAGATCTCACAGTTTAGGGTATAGGTTACTGTGTGCTGGCTCAGGTAATAACTACTGAGTAAGGCATTACATACACGCGCTGAGATCTCACAGTTTAGGGTATAGGTTACTATGTCCTGGCTCAGGTAATAACTACTTTGTGAGGCATTACATACACGCGCTGAGATGTCACAGTTTAGGGTATAGGTTACTGTGTCCTGGCTCAGGTAATAACTACTGTGTGAGGCATTACATACATGCGCTGAGATATCACAGTTTAGGGTATTGGTTACTGTATCCTGGCTCAGGTAATAACTACTGTGTAAGGCATTACATACACGCGCTGAGATCTCACAGTTTAGGGTATAGGTTACTATGTCCTGGCTCAGGTAATAACTACTGTGTGAGGCATTACATACACGCTCTGAGATGTCACAGTTTAGGGTATAGGTTACTGTGTCCTGGCTCAGGTAATAACTACTGTGTGAGGCATTACATACACGCGCTGATATCTCACAATTTAGGGTATAGGTTACTGTGTGCTGGCTCAGGTAATAACTACTGTGTAAGGCATTACATACACGTGCTGAGATCTCACAGTTTAGAGTATAGGTTACTGTGTGCTGGCTCAGGTAATAACTACTGTGTAAGGCATTACATACACGCGCTGAGATCTCACAGTTTAGGGTATAGGTTACTGTGTACTGGCTCAGGTAATAACTACTGTGTAAGGCATTACATACACGTGCTGAGATCTCACAGTTTAGGGTATAGGTTACTGTGTGCTGGCTCAGGTAATAACTACTATGTAAGGCATTACATACACGCGCTGAGATCTCACAGTTTAGGGTATAAGTTACTGTGTGCTGGCTCAGGTTATAACTACTGTGTAAGGCATTACAGACACGTGCTGAGATCTCACAGTTTAGGGTATAGGTTACTGTGTGCTGGCTCAGGTAATAACCACTGTGTAAGGCATTACATACACGCGCTGACATCTCACAGTTTAGGGTATAGGTTACTGTGTGCTGGCTCAGGTAATAACTATTGTGTAAGCCATTACATACACGCGCTGAGATCTCACAGTGTAGGGTATAGGTTACTGTGTCCTGGCTCTGGTAATAACTACTGTGTAAGGCATTACATTCACGTGCTGAGATCTCACAGTTTAGGGTATAGGTTACTGTATGCTGGCTCAGGTAATAACTACTGTGCAAGGCATTACATACACGTGCTGAGATCTCACAGTTTAGGGTATAGGTTACTGTGTGCTGGCTCAGGTAATAACTACTGTGTAAGGCAATACATACACGTGCTGTGATCTCACAGTTTAGGGTATAGGTTACTGTGTGCTGGCTCAGGTAATAACTACTGTGTAAGGCATTTCATACACGCGCTGAGATCTCACAGTTTAGGATGTAGGTTACTGTGTGCTGGCTCAGGTAATAACTACTGTGCAAGGCATTACATACACACGCTGTGATCTCACAGTTTAGGGTATAGGTTACTTTGTGCAGGCTTAGGTAATAACTACTGTGTAAGGCATTACATACACGGGCTGAGATCTCACAGTTTAGGGTATAGGTTACTATGTCCTGACTCCGGTAATAACTACTGTGTAAGGCATTACATACACGAGCTGAGATCTCACAGTTTAGGGTATAGGTTACTCTGTCCTGGCTCAGGTAATAACTACTGTGTAAGGCATTACATACACGCGCTGAGATCTCACAGTTTAGGGTATAGGTTACTGTGTCCTAGCTCAGGTAATAACTACTGTGTATGGCATTACATACTCGCGATGAGATCTCCTAGTTTAGGGTATAGGTTACTGTGTGCTGGCTCAGGTAATAACTACCGTGTAAGGGATTACATACACGCACTGAGATCTCACAGTTTAGGGTATTGGTTACTGTATCCTGGCTCAGGTAATAACTACTGTGTAAGGCATTACATACACGCGCTGAGATCTCACAGTTTAGGGTATAGGTTACTGTATACTGGCTCAGGTAATAACTACTGTGTAAGGCAATACATACACGCGCTGAGATCTCACAGTTTAGGGTATAGGTTACTGTGTGCAGGCTCAGGTAATAACTACTGAGTAAGGCATTACATACACGCGCTGAGATCTCACAGTTTAGGGTATAGGTTACTATGTCCTGGCTCAGGTAATAACTACTTTGTGAGGCATTACATACACGCGCTGAGATGTCACAGTTTAGGGTATAGGTTACTGTGTCCTGGCTCAGGTAATAACTACTGTGTGAGGCATTACATACACGCGCTGAGATATCACAGTTTAGGGTATTGGTTACTGTATCCTGGCTCAGGTAATAACTACTGTGTAAGGCATTACATACACGCGCTGAGATCTCACAGTTTAGGGTATAGGTTACTATGTCCTGGCTCAGGTAATAACTACTGTGTGAGGCATTACATACACGCTCTGAGATGTCACAGTTTAGGGTATAGGTTACTGTGTCCTGGCTCAGGTAATAACTACTGTGTGAGGCATTACATACACGCGCTGATATCTCACAATTTAGGGTATAGGTTACTGTGTGCTGGCTCAGGTAATAACTACTGTGTAAGGCATTACATACACGTGCTGAGATCTCACAGTTTAGAGTATAGGTTACTGTGTGCTGGCTCAGGTAATAACTACTGTGTAAGGCATTACATACACGCGCTGAGATCTCACAGTTTAGGGTATAGGTTACTGTGTACTGGCTCAGGTAATAACTACTGTGTAAGGCATTACATACACGTGCTGAGATCTCACAGTTTAGGGTATAGGTTACTGTGTGCTGGCTCAGGTAATAACTACTATGTAAGGCATTACATACACGCGCTGAGATCTCACAGTTTAGGGTATAAGTTACTGTGTGCTGGCTCAGGTTATAACTACTGTGTAAGGCATTACAGACACGTGCTGAGATCTCACAGTTTAGGGTATAGGTTACTGTGTGCTGGCTCAGGTAATAACCACTGGGTAAGGCATTACATACACGCGCTGACATCTCACAGTTTAGGGTATAGGTTACTGTGTGCTGGCTCAGGTAATAACTATTGTGTAAGCCATTACATACACGCGCTGAGATCTCACAGTGTAGGGTATAGGTTACTGTGTCCTGGCTCTGGTAATAATTACTGTGTAAGGCATTACATTCACGTGCTGAGATCTCACAGTTTAGGGTATAGGTTACTGTATGCTGGCTCAGGTAATAACTACTGTGCAAGGCATTACATACACGTGCTGAGATCTCACACTTTAGGGTATAGGTTACTGTGTGCTGGCTCAGGTAATAACTACTGTGTAAGGCAATACATACACGTGCTGTGATCTCACAGTTTAGGGTATAGGTTACTGTGTGCTGGCTCAGGTAATAACTACTGTGTAAGGCATTTCATACACGCGCTGAGATCTCACAGTTTAGGTTGTAGGTTACTGTGTGCTGGCTCAGGTAATAACTAATGTGCAAGGCATTACATACACACGCTGTGATCTCACAGTTTAGGGTATAGGTTACTTTGTGCAGGCTTAGGTAATAACTACTGTGTAAGGCATTACATACACGGGCTGAGATCTCACAGTTTAGGGTATAGGTTACTATGTCCTGACTCCGGTAATAACTACTGTGTAAGGCATTACATACACGAGCTGAGATCTCACAGTTTAGGGTATAGGTTACTGTGCCCTGGCTCAGGTAATAACTACTGTGTAAGGCATTACATACACGCGCTGAGATCTCACAGTTTAGGGTATAGGTTACTGTGTCCTAGCTCAGGTAATAACTACTGTGTATGGCATTACATACTCGCGATGAGATCTCACAGTTTAGGGTATAGGTTACTGTGTGCTGGCTCAGGTAATAACTACTGTGTAAGGCATTACATACACGCGCTGAGATCTCACAGTTTAGGGTATAGGTTACTGTGTGCTGGCTCAGGTAATAACTACTGAGTAAGGCATTACATACCCGCGCTGAGATCTCACAGTTTAGGGTATAGGTTACTATGTCCTGGCTCAGGTAATAACTACTGTGTGAGGCATTACATACACGCGCTGAGATGTCACAGTTTAGGGTATAGGTTACTATGTCCTGGCTCAGGTAATAACTACTGTGTGATGCATTACATACACGCGCTGAGATATCACAGTTTAGGTTATTGGTTACTGTGTACTGGCTCAGGTAATAACTACTGTGTAAGGCATTACATTCACGTGCTGAGATCTCACAGTTTAGGGTATAGGTTACTGTGTGCTGGCTCAGGTAATAACTACTGTGTAAGGCATTACATACACGCGCTGAGATCTCACAGTTTAGGGTATAGGTTACTGTGTGCTGGCTCAGGTAATAACTACTGTGCAAGGCATTACATACACGCGCTGAAATATCACAGTTAGGGTATAGGTTACTGTGTGCTGGCTCAGGTAATAACTACTGTGTAAGGCATTACATACACGCGCTGAAATCTCACAGCTTAGGGTATAGGTTACTGTGTGCTGGCTCAGGTAATAACTACTGTGTAAGGCATTACATACACGCGCTGAGATCTCACAGTTTAGGGTGTAGGTTACTGTGTGCTGGCTCAGGTAATAAACACTGTGTAAGGCATTACATACACGCGCTGACATCTCACAGTTTAGGGTATAGGTTACTTTGTGCTGGCTCAGGTAATAACTATTGTGTAAGCCATTACATACACGCGCTGAGATCTCACAGTGTAGGGTAAAGGTTACTGTGTCCTGGCTCAGGTAATAACTACTGTGTAAGGCATTACATTCACGTGCTGAGATCTCACAGTTTAGGGCATAGGTTACTGTATGCTGGCTCAGGTAATAACTACTGTGCAAGGCATTACATACACGTGCTGAGATCTCTCAGTTTAGGGTATAGGTTACTGTGTGCTGGCTCAGGTAATAACTACTGTGTAAGGCAATACATACACGTGCTGTGATCTCACAGCTTTGGGTATAGGTTACTGTGTGCTGGCTCAGGTAATAACTACTGTGTGAGGCATTTCTTACACGCGCTGAGATCTCACAGTTTAGGGTATACGTTACTGTGTGCTGGCTCAGGTAATTACTACTGTGCAAGGCATTACATACACACGCTGTGATCTCACAGTTTAGGGTATAGGTTACTTTGTGCAGGCTTAGGTAATAACTACTCTGTAAGGCATTACATACACGGGCTGAGATCTCACAGTTTAGGGTATAGGTTACTATGTCCTGGCTCAGGTAATAACTACTGTGTAGGGCATTACATACACGAGCTGAGATCTCACAGTTTAGGGTATAGGTTACTGTGTCCTCGCTCAGGTAATAACTACTGTGTAAGGCATTACATACACGCGCTGAGATCTCACAGTTTAGGGTATAGGATACTGTGTCCTAGCTCAGGTAATAACTACTGTGTATGGCATTACATACACGCGATGAGATCTCACAGTTTAGGGTATAGGTTACTGTGTGCTGGCTCAGGTAATAACTACCGTGTAAGGGATTACATACACGCACTGAGATCTCACAGTTTAGGGTATTGGTTACTTTATCCTGGCTCAGGTAATAACTACTGTGTAAGGCATTACATACACGCGCTGAGATCTCACAGTTTAGGGTATAGGTTACTGTATACTGGCTCAGGTAATAACTACTGTGTAAGGCATTACATACACGCGCTGAGATCTCACAGTTTAGGGTATAGGTTACTGTGTGCTGGCTCAGGTAATAACTACTGAGTAAGGCATTACATACACGCGCTGAGATCTCACAGTTTAGGGTATAGGTTACTATGTCCTGGCTCAGGTAATAACTACTGTGTAAGGCATTACATACACGCGCTGAGATATTACAGTTTAGGGTATTGGTTACTGTATCCTGACTCAGGTAATAACTACTGTGTAAGGCATTACATACACGAGCTGAGATCTCACAGTTTTGGGTATAGGTTACTATGTCCTGGATCAGGTAATAACTACTGTGTGAGGCATTACATACACGCTCTGAGATGTCACAGTTTAGGGTATAGGTTACTGTGTCCTGGCTCAGGTAATAACTACTGTGTGAGGCATTACATACACGCGCTGATATCTCACAATTTAGGGTATAGGTTACTGTGTGCTGGCTCAGGTAATAACTACTGTGTAAGGCATTACATACACGTGCTGAGATCTCACAGTTTAGAGTATGGGTTACTGTGTGCTGGCTCAGGTAATAACTACTGTGTAAGGCATTACATACACGCGCTGAGATCTCACAGTTTAGGGTATAGGTTACTGTGTACTGGCTCAGGTAATAACTACTGTGTAAGGCATTACATACACGTGCTGAGATCTCACAGTTTAGGGTATAGGTTACTGTGTGCTGGCTCAGGTAATAACTACTGTGTAAGGCATTACATACACGCGCTGAGATCTCACAGTTTAGGGTATAGGATACTGTGTCCTAGCTCAGGTAATAACTACTGTGTATTTCATTACATACACGAGATTAGATCTCACAGTTTAGGGTATAGGTTACTGTGTGCTGGCTCAGGTAATAACTACCGTGTAAGGGATTACATACACGCACTGAGATCTCACAGTTAAGGGTATTGGTTACTGTATCCTGGCTCAGGTAATAACTACTGTGTAAGGCATTACATACACGCGCTGAGATCTCACAGTTTAGGGTATAGGTTACTGTATACTGGCTCAGGTAATAACTACTGTGTAAGGCATTACATACACGCGCTGAGATCTCACAGTTTAGGGTATAGGTTACTGTGTGCTGGCTCAGGTAATAACTACTGAGTAAGGCATTACATACACGCGCTGAGATCTCACAGTTTAGGGTATAGGTTACTATGTCCTGGCTCAGGTAATAACTACTTTGTGAGGCATTACATACACGCGCTGAGATGTCACAGTTTAGGGTATAGGTTACTGTGTCCTGGCTCAGGTAATAACTACTGTGTGAGGCATTACATACACGCGCTGAGATATCACAGTTTAGGGTATTAGTTACTGTATCCTGGCTCAGGTAAAAACTACTGTGTAAGGCATTACATACACGCGCTGAAATCTCACAGTTTAGGGTATAGGTTACTATGTCCTGGCTCAGGTAATAACTACTGTGTGAGGCATTACATATACGCTCTGAGATGTCACAGTTTAGGGTATAGGTTACTGTGTCCTGGCTCAGGTAATAACTACTGTGTGAGGCATTACATACACGCGCTGATATCTCACAATTTAGGGTATAGGTTACTTTGTGCTGGCTCAGGTAATAACTACTGTGTAAGGCATTACATACACGTGCTGAGATCTCACAGTTTAGAGTATAGGTTACTGTGTGCTGGCTCAGGTAATAACTACTGTGTAAGGCATTACATACACGCGCTGAGATCTCACAGTTTAGGGTATAGGTTACTGTGTGCTGGCTCAGGTAATAACTACTATGTAAGGCATTACATACACGCGCTGAGATCTCACAGTTTAGGGTATAAGTTACTGTGTGCTGGCTCAGGTTATAACTACTGTGTAAGGCGTTACAGACACGTGCTGAGATCTCACAGTTTAGGGTATAGGTTACTGTGTGCTGGCTCAGGTAATAACCACTGTGTAAGGCATTACATACACGCGCTGACATCTCACAGTTTAGGGTATAGGTTACTGTGTGCTGGCTCAGGTAATAACTATTGTGTAAGCCATTACATACACGCGCTGAGATCTCACAGTGTAGGGTATAGGTTACTGTGTCCTGGCTCTGGTAATAACTACTGTGTAAGGCATTACATTCACGTGCTGAGATCTCACAGTTTAGGGTATAGGTTACTGTATGCTGGCTCAGGTAATAACTACTGTGCAAGGCATTACATACACGTGCTGAGATCTCACAGTTTAGGGTATAGGTTACTGTGTGCTGGCTCAGGTAATAACTACTGTGTAAGGCAATACATACACGTGCTGTGATCTCACAGTTTAGGGTATAGGTTACTGTGTGCTGGCTCAGGTAATAACTACTGTGTAAGGCATTTCATACACGCGCTGAGATCTCACAGTTTAGGATGTAGGTTACTGTGTGCTGGCTCAGGTAATAACTACTGTGCAAGGCATTACATACACACGCTGTGATCTCACAGTTTAGGGTATAGGTTACTTTGTGCAGGCTTAGGTAATAACTACTGTGTGAGGCATTACATACACGCGCTGAGATGTCACAGTTTAGGGTATAGGTTACTGTGTCCTGGCTCAGGTAATAACTACTGTGTGAGGCATTACATACACGCGCTGAGATCTCACAGTTTAGGGTATAGGTTACTGTATACTGGCTCAGGTAATAACTACTGTGAAAGGCATTACATACACGTGCTGAGATCTCACAGTTTAGGGTATAGGTTACTGTGTGCTGGCTCAGGTAATAACTACTGAGTAAGGCATTACATACACGCGCTGAGATCTCACAGTTTAGGGTATAGGTTACTATGTCCTGGCTCAGGTAATAACTACTGTGTGAGGCATTACATACACGCGCTGAGATGTCACAGTTTAGGGTATAGGTTACTGTGTCCTGGCTCAGGTAATAACTACTGTGTGAGGCATTACATACACGCGCTGAGATATCACAGTTTAGGTTATTGGTTACTGTGTACTGGCTCAGGTAATAAATACTGTGTAAGGCATTACATTCACGTGCTGAGATCTCACAGTTTAGGGTATAGGTTACTGTGTGCTGGCTCAGGTAATAACTACTGTGTAAGGCATTACATACACGCGCTGAGATCTCACAGTTTAGGGTATAGGTTACTGTGTGCTGGCTCAGGTAATAACTACTGTGTAAGGCATTACATACACGCGCTGAAATATCACAGTTAGGGTATAGGTTACTGTGTGCTGGCTCAGGTAATAACTACTGTGTAAGGCATTACATACACGCGCTGAAATCTCACAGCTTAGGGTATAGGTTACTGTGTGCTGGCTCAGGTAATAACTACTGTGTAAGGCATTACATACACGCGCTGAGATCTCACAGTTTAGGGTGTAGGTTACTGTGTGCTGGCTCAGGTAATAAACACTGTGTAAGGCATTACATACACGCGCTGACATCTCACAGTTTAGGGTATAGGTTACTGTGTGCTGGCTCAGGTAATAACTATTGTGTAAGCCATTACATACACGCGCTGAGATCTCACTGTGTAGGGTAAAGTTTACTGTGTCCTGGCTCAGGTAATAACTACTGTGTAAGGCATTACATTCACGTGCTGAGATCTCACAGTTTAGGGCATAGGTTACTGTATGCTGGCTCAGGTAATAACTACTGTGCAAGGCATTACATACACGTGCTGAGGTCTCTCAGTTTAGGGTATAGGTTACTGTGTGCTGGCTCAGGTAATAACTACTGTGTAAGGCAATACATACACGTGCTGTGATCTCACAGCTTTGGGTATAGGTTACTGTGTGCTGGCTCAGGTAATAACTACTGTGTGAGGCATTTCTTACACGCGCTGAGATCTCACAGTTTAGGGTATACGTTACTGTGTGCTGGCTCAGGTAATTACTACTGTGCAAGGCATTACATACACACGCTGTGATCTCACAGTTTAGGGTATAGGTTACTTTGTGCAGGCTTAGGTAATAACTACTCTGTAAGGCATTACATACACGGGCTGAGATCTCACAGTTTAGGGTATAGGTTACTATGTCCTGGCTCAGGTAATAACTACTGTGTAAGGCATTACATACACGAGCTGAGATCTCACAGTTTAGGGTATAGGTTACTGTGTCCTCGCTCAGGTAATAACTACTGTGTAAGGCATTACATACACGCGCTGAGATCTCACAGTTTAGGGTATAGGATACTGTGTCCTAGCTCAGGTAATAACTACTGTGTATGGCATTACATACACGCGATGAGATCTCACAGTTTAGGGTATAGGTTACTGTGTGCTGGCTCAGGTAATAACTACCGTGTAAGGGATTACATACACGCACTGAGATCTCACAGTTTAGGGTATTGGTTACTTTATCCTGGCTCAGGTAATAACTACTGTGTAAGGCATTACATACACGCGCTGAGATCTCACAGTTTAGGGTATAGGTTACTGTATACTGGCTCAGGTAATAACTACTGTGTAAGGCATTACATACACGCGCTGAGATCTCACAGTTTAGGGTATAGGTTACTGTGTGCTGGCTCAGGTAATAACTACTGAGTAAGGCATTACATACACGCGCTGAGATCTCACAGTTTAGGGTATAGGTTACTATGTCCTGGCTCAGGTAATAACTACTGTGTAAGGCATTACATACACGCGCTGAGATGTCACAGTTTAGGGTATAGGTTACTGTGTCCTGGCTCAGGTAATAACTACTGTGTGAGGCATTACATACACGCGCTGAGATATCACAGTTTAGGGTATTGGTTACTGTATCCTGACTCAGGTAATAACTACTGTGTAAGGCATTACATACACGCGCTGAGATCTCACAGTTTAGGGTATAGGTTACTATGTCCTGGCTCAGGTAATAACTACTGTGTGAGGCATTACATACACGCTCTGAGATGTCACAGTTTAGGGTATAGGTTACTGTGTCCTGGCTCAGGTAATAACTACTGTGTGAGGCATTACATACACGCGCTGATATCTCACAATTTAGGGTATAGGTTACTGTGTGCTGGCTCAGGTAATAACTAATGTGTAAGGCATTACATACACGTGCTGAGATCTCACAGTTTAGAGTATGGGTTACTGTGTGCTGGCTCAGGTAATAACTACTGTGTAAGGCATTACATACACGCGCTGAGATCTCACAGTTTAGGGTATAGGTTACTGTGTACTGGCTCAGGTAATAACTACTGTGTAAGGCATTACATACACGTGCTGAGATCTCACAGTTTAGGGTATAGGTTACTGTGTGCTGGCTCAGGTAATAACTACTGTGTAAGGCATTACATACTCGCGCTGAGATCTCACAGTTTAGGGTATAGGATACTGTGTCCTAGCTCAGGTAATAACTACTGTGTATTTCATTACATACACGAGATTAGATCTCACAGTTTAGGGTATAGGTTACTGTGTGCTGGCTCAGGTAATAACTACCGTGTAAGGGATTACATACACGCACTGAGATCTCACAGTTTAGGGTATAGGTTACTGTGTGCTGGCTCAGGTAATAACTATTGTGTAAGCCATTACATACACGCGCTGAGATCTCACAGTGTAGGGTATAGGTTACTGTGTCCTGGCTCTGGTAATAACTACTGTGTAAGGCATTACATTCACGTGCTGAGATCTCACAGTTTAGGGTATAGGTTACTGTATGCTGGCTCAGGTAATAACTACTGTGCAAGGCATTACATACACGTGCTGAGATCTCACAGTTTAGGGTATAGGTTACTGTGTGCTGGCTCAGGTAATAACTACTGTGTAAGGCAATACATACACGTGCTGTGATCTCACAGTTTAGGGTATAGGTTACTGTGTGCTGGCTCAGGTAATAACTACTGTGTAAGGCATTTCATACACGCGCTGAGATCTCACAGTTTAGGATGTAGGATACTGTGTGCTGGCTCAGGTAATAACTACTGTGCAAGGCATTACATACACACGCTGTGATCTCACAGTTTAGGGTATAGGTTACTTTGTGCAGGCTTAGGTAATAACTACTGTGTAAGGCATTACATACACGGGCTGAGATCTCTCAGTTTAGGGTATAGGTTACTATGTCCTGACTCCGGTAATAACTACTGTGTAAGGCATTACATACACGAGCTGAGATCTCACAGTTTAGGGTATAGGTTACTGTGTCCTGGCTCAGGTAATAACTACTGTGTAAGGCATTACATACACGCGCTGAGATCTCACAGTTTAGGGTATAGGTTACTATGTCCTGGCTCAGGTAATAACTACTGTTTGAGGCATTACATACACGCGCTGAGATGTCACAGTTTAGGGTATAGGTTACTGTGTCCTGGCTCAGGTAATAACTAATGTGTGAGGCATTACATACACGCGCTGAGATCTCACAGTTTAGGGTATAGGTTACTGTATACTGGCTCAGGTAATAACTACTGTGTAAGGCATTACATACACGCGCTGAGATCTCACAGTTTAGGGTATAGGTTACTGTATACTGGCTCAGGTAATAACTACTGTGTAAGGCATTACATACACGCGCTGAGATCTCACAGTTTAGGGTATAGGTTACTGTGTGCTGGCTCAGGTAATAACTACTGAGTAAGGCATTACATACACGCGCTGAGATCTCACAGTTTAGGGTATAGGTTACTATGTCCTGGCTCAGGTAATAACTACTGTGTGAGGCATTACATACACGCGCTGAGATGTCACAGTTTAGGGTATAGGTTACTGTGTCCTGGCTCAGGTAATAACTACTGTGTGAGGCATTACATACACGCGCTGAGATATCACAGTTTAGGGTATTAGTTACTGTATCCTGGCTCAGGTAATAACTACTGTGTAAGGCATTACATACACGCGCTGAGATCTCACAGTTTAGGGTATAGGTTACTATGTCCTGGCTCAGGTAATAACTACTGTGTGAGGCATTACATACACGCTCTGAGATGTCACAGTTTAGGGTATAGGTTACTGTGTCCTGGCTCAGGTAATAACTACTGTGTGAGGCATTACATACACGCGCTGATATCTCACAATTTAGGGTATAGGTTACTGTGTGCTGGCTCAGGTAATAACTACTGTGTAAGGCATTACATACACGTGCTGAGATCTCACAGTTTAGAGTATAGGTTACTGTGTGCTGGCTCAGGTAATAACTACTGTGTAAGGCATTACATACACGCGCTGAGATCTCACAGTTTAGGGTATAGGTTACTGTGTGCTGGCTCAGGTAATAACTACTATGTAAGGCATTACATACACGCGCTGAGATCTCACAGTTTAGGGTATAAGTTACTGTGTGCTGGCTCAGGTTATAACTACTGTGTAAGGCATTACAGACACGTGCTGAGATCTCACAGTTTAGGGTATAGGTTACTGTGTGCTGGCTCAGGTAATAACTATTGTGTAAGCCATTACATACACGCGCTGAGATCTCACAGTGTAGGGTATAGGTTACTGTGTCCTGGCTCTGGTAATAACTACTGTGTAAGGCATTACATTCACGTGCTGAGATCTCACAGTTTAGGGTATAGGTTACTGTATGCTGGCTCAGGTAATAACTACTGTGCAAGGCATTACATACACGTGCTGAGATCTCACAGTTTAGGGTATAGGTTACTGTGTGCTGGCTCAGGTAATAACTACTGTGTAAGGCAATACATACACGTGCTGTGATCTCACAGTTTAGGGTATAGGTTACTGTGTGCTGGCTCAGGTAATAACTACTGTGTAAGGCATTTCATACACGCGCTGAGATCTCACAGTTTAGGATGTAGGTTACTGTGTGCTGGCTCAGGTAATAACTACTGTGCAAGGCATTACATACACACGCTGTGATCTCACAGTTTAGGGTATAGGTTACTTTGTGCAGGCTTAGGTAATAACTACTGTGTAAGGCATTACATACACGGGCTGAGATCTCTCAGTTTAGGGTATAGGTTACTATGTCCTGACTCCGGTAATAACTACTGTGTAAGGCATTACATACACGAGCTGAGATCTCACAGTTTAGGGTATAGGTTACTGTGTCCTGGCACAGGTAATAACTACTGTGTAAGGCATTACATACACGCGCTGAGATCTCACAGTTTAGGGTATAGGTTACTGTGTCCTAGCTCAGGTAATAACTACTGTGTATGGCATTACATACTCGCGATGAGATCTCACAGTTTAGGGTATAGGTTACTGTGTGCTGGCTCAGGTAATAACTACCGTGTAAGGGATTACATACACGCACTGAGATCTCACAGTTTAGGGTATTGGTTACTGTATGCTGGCTCAGGTAATAACTACTGTGTAAGGCATTACATACACGCGCTGAGATCTCACAGTTTAGGGTATATGTTACTGTATACTGGCTCAGGTAATAACTACTGTGTAAGGCATTACATACACGCGCTGAGATCTCACAGTTTAGGGTATAGGTTACTGTGTGCTGGCTCAGGTAATAACTACTGAGTAAGGCATTACATACACGCGCTGAGATCTCACAGTTTAGGGTATAGGTTACTATGTCCTGGCTCAGGTAATAACTACTGTGTGAGGCATTACATACACGCGCTGAGATGTCACAGTTTAGGGTATAGGTTACCTTGTCCTGGCTCAGGTAATAACTACTGAGTAAGGCATTACATACACGCGCTGAGATCTCACAGTTTAGGGTATAGGTTACTGTATGCTGGCTCAGGTAATAACTACTGGGCAAGGCATTACATACACGTGCTGAGATCTCACAGTTTAGGGTATAGGTTACTGTGTGCTGGCTCAGGTAATAACTACTGTGTAAGGCATTACATACACGCGCTGAGATCTCACAGTTTAGGGTATAGGTTACTGTGTGCTGGCTCAGGTAATAACTACTGTGTAAGGCATTACATACACGCGCTGAAATATCACAGTTAGGGTATAGGTTACTGTGTGCTGGCTCAGGTAATAACTACTGTGTAAGGCATTACATACACGCGCTGAAATCTCACAGCTTAGGGTATAGGTTACTGTGTGCTGGCTCAGGTAATAACTACTGTGTAAGGCATTACATACACGCGCTTAGATCTCACAGTTTAGGGTGTAGGTTACTGTGTGCTGGCTCAGGTAATAAACACTGTGTAAGGCATTACATACACGCGCTGACATCTCACAGTTTAGGGTATAGGTTACTGTGTGCTGGCTCAGGTAATAACTATTGTGTAAGCCATTACATACACGCGCTGAGATCTCACAGTGTAGGGTAAAGGTTACTGTGTCCTGGCTCAGGTAATAACTACTGTGTAAGGCATTACATTCACGTGCTGAGATCTCACAGTTTAGGGCATAGGTTACTGTATGCTGGCTCAGGTAATAACTACTGTGCAAGGCATTACATACACGTGCTGAGATCTCTCAGTTTAGGGTATAGGTTACTGTGTGCTGGCTCAGGTAATAACTACTGTGTAAGGCAATACATACACGTGCTGTGATCTCACAGCTTTGGGTATAGGTTACTGTGTGCTGGCTCAGGTAATAACTACTGTGTGAGGCATTTCTTACACGCGCTGAGATCTCACAGTTTAGGGTATACGTTACTGTGTGCTGGCTCAGGTAATTACTACTGTGCAAGGCATTACATACACACGCTGTGATCTCACAGTTTAGGGTATAGGTTACTTTGTGCAGGCTTAGGTAATAACTACTCTGTAAGGCATTACATCCACGGGCTGAGATCTCACAGTTTAGGGTATAGGTTACTATGTCCTGGCTCAGGTAATAACTACTGTGTAAGGCATTACATACACGAGCTGAGATCTCACAGTTTAGGGTATAGGTTACTGTGTCCTCGCTCAGGTAATAACTACTGTGTAAGGCATTACATACGCGCGCTGAGATCTCACAGTTTAGGGTATAGGATACTGTGTCCTAGCTCAGGTAATAACTACTGTGTATGGCATTACATACACGCGATGAGATCTCACAGTTTAGGGTATAGGTTACTGTGTGCTGGCTCAGGTAATAACTACCGTGTAAGGGATTACATACACGCACTGAGATCTCACAGTTTAGGGTATTGGTTACTTTATCCTGGCTCAGGTAATAACTACTGTGTAAGGCATTACATACACGCGCTGAGATCTCACAGTTTAGGGTATAGGTTACTGTATACTGGCTCAGGTAATAACTACTGTGTAAGGCATTACATACACGCGCTGAGATCTCACAGTTTAGGGTATAGGTTACTGTGTGCTGGCTCAGGTAATAACTACTGAGTAAGGCATTACATACACGCGCTGAGATCTCACAGTTTAGGGTATAGGTTACTATGTCCTGGCTCAGGTAATAACTACTGTGTAAGGCATTACATACACGCGCTGAGATGTCACAGTTTAGGGTATAGGTTACTGTGTCCTGGCTCAGGTAATAACTACTGTGTGAGGCATTACATACACGCGCTGAGATATCACAGTTTAGGGTATTGGTTACTGTATCCTGACTCAGGTAATAACTACTGTGTAAGGCATTACATACACGCGCTGAGATCTCACAGTTTAGGGTATAGGTTACTATGTCCTGGCTCAGGTAATAACTACTGTGTGAGGCATTACATACACGCTCTGAGATGTCACAGTTTAGGGTATAGGTTACTGTGTCCTGGCTCAGGTAATAACTACTGTGTGAGGCATTACATACACGCGCTGATATCTCACAATTTAGGGTATAGGTTACTGTGTGCTGGCTCAGGTAATAACTACTGTGTAAAGCATTACATACACGTGCTGAGATCTCACAGTTTAGAGTATGGGTTACTGTGTGCTGGCTCAGGTAATAACTACTGTGTAAGGCATTACATACACGCGCTGAGATCTCACAGTTTAGGGTATAGGTTACTGTGTACTGGCTCAGGTAATAACTACTGTGTAAGGCATTACATACACGTGCTGAGATCTCACAGTTTAGGGTATAGGTTACTGTGTGCTGGCTCAGGTAATAACTACTGTGTAAGGCATTACATACACGCGCTGAGATCTCACAGTTTAGGGTATAGGATACTGTGTCCTAGCTCAGGTAATAACTACTGTGTATTTCATTACATACACGAGAATAGATCTCACAGTTTAGGGTATAGGTTACTGTGTGCTGGCTCAGGTAATAACTACCGTGTAAGGGATTACATACACGCACTGAGATCTCACAGTTTAGGGTATTGGTTACTGTATCCTGGCTCAGGTAATAACTACTGTGTAAGGCATTACATACACGCGCTGAGATCTCACAGTTTAGGGTATAGGTTACTGTATACTGGCTCAGGTAATAACTACTGTGTAAGGCATTACATACACGCGCTGAGATCTCACAGTTTAGGGTATAGGTTACTGTGTGCTGGCTCAGGTAATAACTACTGAGTAAGGCATTACATACACGCGCTGAGATCTCACAGTTTAGGGTATAGGTTACTATGTCCTGGCTCAGGTAATAACTAATTTGTGAGGCATTACATACACGCGCTGAGATGTCACAGTTTAGGGTATAGGTTACTGTGTCCTGGCTCAGGTAATAACTACTGTTTGAGGCATTACATACACGCGCTGAGATATCACAGTTTAGGGTATTAGTTACTGTATCCTGGCTCAGGTAATAACTACTGTGTAAGGCATTACATACACGCGCTGAGATCTCACAGTTTAGGGTATAGGTTACTATGTCCTGGCTCAGGTAATAACTACTGTGTGAGGCATTACATACACGCTCTGAGATGTCACAGTTTAGGGTATCGGTTACTGTGTCCTGGCTCAGGTAATAACTACTGTGTGAGGCATTACATACACGCGCTGATATCTCACAATTTAGGGTATAGGTTACTGTGTGCTGGCTCAGGTTATAACTACTGTGTAAGGCATTACATACACGTGCTGAGATCTCACAGTTTAGAGTATAGGTTACTGTGTGCTGGCTCAGGTAATAACTACTGTGTAAGGCATTACATACACGCGCTGAGATCTCACAGTTTAGGGTATAGGTTACTGTGTGCTGGCTCAGGTAATAACTACTATGTAAGGCATTACATACACGCGCTGAGATCTCACAGTTTAGGGTATAAGTTACTGTGTGCTGGCTCAGGTTATAACTACTGTGTAAGGCATTACAGACACGTGCTGAGATCTCACAGTTTAGGGTATAGGTTACTGTGTGCTGGCTCAGGTAATAACCACTGTGTAAGGCATTACATACACGCGCTGACATCTCACAGTTTAGGGTATAGGTTACTGTGTGCTGGCTCAGGTAATAACTATTGTGTAAGCCATTACATACACGCGCTGAGATCTCACAGTGTAGGGTATAGGTTACTGTGTCCTGGCTCTGGTAATAACTACTGTGTAAGGCATTACATTCACGTGCTGAGATCTCACAGTTTAGGGTATAGGTTACTGTATGCTGGCTCAGGTAATAACTACTGTGCAAGGCATTACATACACGTGCTGAGATCTCACAGTTTAGGGTATAGGTTACTGTGTGCTGGCTCAGGTAATAACTACTGTGTAAGGCAATACATACACGTGCTGTGATCTCACAGTTTAGGGTATAGGTTACTGTGTGCTGGCTCAGGTAATAACTACTGTGTAAGGCATTTCATACACGCGCTGAGATCTCACAGTTTAGGATGTAGGTTACTGTGTGCTGGCTCAGGTAATAACTACTGTGCAAGGCATTACATACACACGCTGTGATCTCACAGTTTAGGGTATAGGTTACTTTGTGCAGGCTTAGGTAATAACTACTGTGTAAGGCATTACATACACGGGCTGAGATCTCTCAGTTTAGGGTATAGGTTACTATGTCCTGACTCCGGTAATAACTACTGTGTAAGGCATTACATACACGAGCTGAGATCTCACAGTTTAGGGTATAGGTAACTGTGTCCTGGCTCAGGTAATAACTACTGTGTAAGGCATTACATACACGCGCTGAGATCTCACAGTTTAGGGTATAGGTTACTGTGTCCTAGCTCAGGTAATAACTACTGTGTATGGCATTACATACTCGCGATGAGATCTCACAGTTTAGGGTATAGGTTACTGTGTGCTGGCTCAGGTAATAACTACCGTGTAAGGGATTACATACACGCACTGAGATCTCTCAGTTTAGGGTATTGGTTACTGTATGCTGGCTCAGGTAATAACTACTGTGTAAGGCATTACATACACGCGCTGAGATCTCACAGTTTAGGGTATAGGTTACTGTATACTGGCTCAGGTAATAACTACTGTGTAAGGCATTACATACACGCGCTGAGATCTCACAGTTTAGGGTATAGGTTACTGTGTGCTGGCTCAGGTAATAACTACTGAGTAAGGCATTACATACACGCGCTGAGATCTCACAGTTTAGGGTATAGGTTACTATGTCCTGGCTCAGGTAATAACTACTGTGTGAGGCATTACATACACGCGCTGAGATGTCACAGTTTAGGGTATAGGTTACTGTGTCCTGTCTCAGGTAATAACTACTGAGTAAGGCATTACATACACGCGCTGAGATCTCACAGTTTAGGGTATAGGTTACTGTATGCTGGCTCAGGTAATAACTACTGTGCAAGGCATTACATACACGTGCTGAGATCTCACAGTTTAGGGTATAGGTTACTGTGTGCTGGCTCAGGTAATAACTACTGTGTAAGGCATTACATACACGCGCTGAGATCTCACAGTTTAGGGTATAGGTTACTGTGTGCTGGCTCAGGTAATAACTACTGTGTAAGGCATTACATACACGCGCTGAAATATCACAGTTAGGGTATAGGTTACTGTGTGCTGGCTCAGGTAATAACTACTGTGTAAGGCATTACATACACGCGCTGAAATCTTACAGCTTAGGGTATAGGTTACTGTGTGCTGGCTCAGGTAATAACTACTGTGTAAGGCATTACATACACGCGCTGAGATCTCACAGTTTAGGGTGTAGGTTACTGTGTGCTGGCTCAGGTAATAAACACTGTGTAAGGCATTACATACACGCGCTGACATCTCACAGTTTAGGGTATAGGTTACTGTGTGCTGGCTCAGGTAATAACTATTGTGTAAGCCATTACATACACGCGCTGAGATCTCACAGTGTAGGGTAAAGGTTACTGTGTCCTGGCTCAGGTAATAACTACTGTGTAAGGCATTACATTCACGTGCTGAGATCTCACAGTTTAGGGCATAGGTTACTGTATGCTGGCTCAGGTAATAACTACTGTGCAAGACATTACATACACGTGCTGAGATCTCTCAGTTTAGGGTATAGGTTACTGTGTGCTGGCTCAGGTAATAACTACTGTGTAAGGCAATACATACACGTGCTGTGATCTCACAGCTTTGGGTATAGGTTACTGTGTGCTGGCTCAGGTAATAACTACTGTGTGAGGCATTTCTTACACGCGCTGAGATCTCACAGTTTAGGGTATACGTTACTGTGTGCTGGCTCAGGTAATTACTACTGTGCAAGGCATTACATACACACGCTGTGATCTCACAGTTTAGGGTATAGGTTACTTTGTGCAGGCTTAGGTAATAACTACTCTGTAAGGCATTACATACACGGGCTGAGATCTCACAGTTTAGGGTATAGGTTACTATGTCCTGGCTCAGGTAATAACTACTGTGTAAGGCATTACATACACGAGCTGAGATCTCACAGTTTAGGGTATAGGTTACTGTGTCCTCGCTCAGGTAATAACTACTGTGTAAGGCATTACATGCACGCGCTGAGATCTCACAGTTTAGGGTATAGGATACTGTGTCCTAGCTCAGGTAATAACTACTGTGTATGGCATTACATACCCGCGATGAGATCTCACAGTTTAGGGTATAGGTTACTGTGTGCTGGCTCAGGTAATAACTACCGTGTAAGGGATTACATACACGCACTGAGATCTCACAGTTTAGGGTATTGGTTACTTTATCCTGGCTCAGGTAATAACTACTGTGTAAGGCATTACATACACGCGCTGAGATCTCACAGTTTAGGGTATAGGTTACTGTATACTGGCTCAGGTAATAAATACTGTGTAAGGCATTACATACACGCGCTGAGATCTCACAGTTTAGGGTATAGGTTACTGTGTGCTGGCTCAGGTAATAACTACTGAGTAAGGCATTACATACACGCGCTGAGATCTCACAGTTTAGGGTATAGGTTACTATGTCCTGGCTCATGTAATAACTACTGTGTAAGGCATTACATACACGCGCTGAGATGTCACAGTTTAGGGTATAGGTTACTGTGTCCTGGCTCAGGTAATAACTACTGTGTGAGGCATTACATACACGCGCTGAGATATCACAGTTTAGGGTATTGGTTACTGTATCCTGACTCAGGTAATAACTACTGTGTAAGGCATTACATACACGCGCTGAGATCTCACAGTTTAGGGTATAGGTTACTATGTCCTGGCTCAGGTAATAACTACTGTGTGAGGCATTACATACACGCTCTGAGATGTCACAGTTTAGGGTATAGGTTACTGTGTCCTGGCTCAGGTAATAACTACTGTGTGAGGCATTACATACACGCGCTGATATCTCACAATTTAGGGTATAGGTTACTGTGTGCTGGCTCAGGTAATAACTACTGTGTAAGGCATTACATACACGTGCTGAGATCTCACAGTTTAGAGTATGGGTTACTGTGTGCTGGCTCAGGTAATAACTACTGTGTAAGGCATTACATACACGCGCTGAGATCTCACAGTTTAGGGTATAGGTTACTGTGTACTGGCTCAGGTAATAACTACTGTGTAAGGCATTACATACACGTGCTGAGATCTCACAGTTTAGGGTATAGGTTACTGTGTGCTGGCTCAGGTAATAACTACTGTGTAAGGCATTACATACACGCGCTGAGATCTCACAGTTTAGGGTATAGGATACTGTGTCCTAGCTCAGGTAATAACTACTGTGTATTTCATTACATACACGAGATTAGATCTCACAGTTTAGGGTATAGGTTACTGTGTGCTGGCTCAGGTAATAACTACCGTGTAAGGGATTACATACACGCACTGAGATCTCACAGTTTAGGGTATTGGTTACTGTATCCTGGCTCAGGTAATAACTACTGTGTAAGGCATTACATACACGCGCTGAGATCTCACAGTTTAGGGTATAGGTTACTGTATACTGGCTCAGGTAATAACTACTGTGTAAGGCATTACATACACGCGCTGAGATCTCACAGTTTAGGGTATAGGTTACTGTGTGCTGGCTCAGGTAATAACTACTGAGTAAGGCATTACATACACGCGCTGAGATCTCACAGTTTAGGGTATAGGTTACTATGTCCTGGCTCAGGTAATAACTACTTTGTGAGGCATTACATACACGCGCTGAGATGTCACAGTTTAGGGTATAGGTTACTGTGTCCTGGCTCAGGTAATAACTACTGTGTGAGGCATTACATACACGCGCTGAGATATCACAGTTTAGGGTATTAGTTACTGTATCCTGGCTCAGGTAATAACTACTGTGTAAGGCATTACATACACGCGCTGAGATCTCACAGTTTAGGGTATAGGTTACTATGTCCTGGCTCAGGTAATAACTACTGTGTGAGGCATTACATACACGCTCTGAGATGTCACAGTTTAGGGTATAGGTTACTGTGTCCTGGCTCAGGTAATAACTACTGTGTGAGGCATTACATACACGCGCTGATATCTCACAATTTAGGGTATAGGTTACTGTGTGCTGGCTCAGGTAATAACTACTGTGTAAGGCATTACATACACGTGCTGAGATCTCACAGTTTAGAGTATAGGTTACTGTGTGCTGGCTCAGGTAATAACTACTGTGTAAGGCATTACATACTAGCGCTGAGATCTCAGAGTTTAGGGTATAGGTTACTGTGTGCTGGCTCAGGTAACAACTACTATGTAAGGCATTACATACACGCGCTGAGATCTCACAGTTTAGGGTATAGGTTACTGTATACTGGCTCAGGTAATAACTACTGTGTAAGGCATTACATACACGCGCTGAGATCTCACAGTTTAGGGTATAGGTTACTGTGTGCTGGCTCAGGTAATAACTACTGAGTAAGGCATTACATACACGCGCTGAGATCTCACAGTTTAGGGTATAGGTTACTATGTCCTGGCTCAGGTAATAACTACTGTGTGAGGCATTACATACACGCGCTGAGATGTCACAGTTTAGGGTATAGGTTACTGTGTCCTGGCTCAGGTAATAACTACTGTGTGAGGCATTACATACACGCGCTGAGATATCACAGTTTAGGTTATTGGTTACTGTGTACTGGCTCAGGTAATAACTACTGTGTAAGGCATTACATTCACGTGCTGAGATCTCACAGTTTAGGGTATAGGTTACTGTGTGCTGGCTCAGGTAATAACTACTGTGTAAGGCATTACATACACGCGCTGAGATCTCACAGTTTAGGGTATAGGTTACTGTGTGCTGGCTCAGGTAATAACTACTGTGTAAGGCATTACATACACGCGCTGAAATATCACAGTTAGGGTATAGGTTACTGTGTGCTGGCTCAGGTAATAACTACTGTGTAAGGCATTACATACACGCGCTGAAATCTCACAGCTTAGGGTATAGGTTACTGTGTGCTGGCTCAGGTAATAACTACTGTGTAAGGCATTACATACACGCGCTGAGATCTCACAGTTTAGGGTGTAGGTTACTGTGTGCTGGCTCAGGTAATAAACACTGTGTAAGGCATTACATACACGCGCTGACATCTTACAGTTTAGGGTATAGGTTACTGTGTGCTGGCTCAGGTAATAACTATTGTGTAAGCCATTACATACACGCGCTGAGATCTCACAGTGTAGGGTAAAGGTTACTGTGTCCTGGCTCAGGTAATAACTACTGTGTAAGGCATTACATTCACGTGCTGAGATCTCACAGTTTAGGGCATAGGTTACTGTATGCTGGCTCAGGTAATAACTACTGTGCAAGGCATTACATACACGTGCTGAGATCTCTCAGTTTAGGGTATAGGTTACTGTGTGCTGGCTCAGGTAATAACTACTGTGTAAGGCAATACATACACGTGCTGTGATCTCACAGCTTTGGGTATAGGTTACTGTGTGCTGGCTCAGGTAATAACTACAGTGTGAGGCATTTCTTACACGCGCTGAGATCTCACAGTTTAGGGTATACGTTACTGTGTGCTGGCTCAGGTAATTACTACTGTGCAAGGCATTACATACACACGCTGTGATCTCACAGTTTAGGGTATAGGTTACTTTGTGCAGGCTTAGGTAATAACTACTCTGTAAGGCATTACATACACGGGCTGAGATCTCACAGTTTAGGGTATAGGTTACTATGTCCTGGCTCAGGTAATAACTACTGTGTAAGGCATTACATACACGAGCTGAGATCTCACAGTTTAGGGTATAGGTTACTGTGTCCTCGCTCAGGTAATAACTACTGTGTAAGGCATTACATACACGCGCTGAGATCTCACAGTTTAGGGTATAGGATACTGTGTCCTAGCTCAGGTAATAACTACTGTGTATGGCATTACATACACGCGATGAGATCTCACAGTTTAGGGTATAGGTTACTGTGTGCTGGCTCAGGTAATAACTACCGTGTAAGGGATTACATACACGCACTGAGATCTCACAGTTTAGGGTATTGGTTACTTTATCCTGGCTCAGGTAATAACTACTGTGTAAGGCATTACATACACGCGCTGAGATCTCACAGTTTAGGGTATAGGTTACTGTGTGCTGGCTCAGGTAATAACTACTGAGTAAGGCATTACATACACGCGCTGAGATCTCACAGTTTAGGGTATAGGTAACTATGTCCTGGCTCAGGTAATAACTACTGTGTAAGGCATTACATACACGCGCTGAGATGTCACAGTTTAGGGTATAGGTTACTGTGTCCTGGCTCAGGTAATAACTACTGTGTGAGGCATTACATACACGCGCTGAGATATCACAGTTTAGGGTATTGGTTACTGTATCCTGACTCAGGTAATAACTACTGTGTAAGGCATTACATACACGCGCTGAGATCTCACAGTTTAGGGTATAGGTTACTATGTCCTGGCTCAGGTAATAACTACTGTGTGAGGCATTACATACACGCTCTGAGATGTCACAGTTTAGGGTATAGGTTACTGTGTCCTGGCTCAGGTAATAACTACTGTGTGAGGCATTACATACATGCGCTGATATCTCACAATTTAGGGTATAGGTTACTGTGTGCTGGCTCAGGTAATAACTACTGTGTAAGGCATTACATACACGTGCTGAGATCTCACAGTTTAGAGTATGGGTTACTGTGTGCTGGCTCAGGTAATAACTACTGTGTAAGGCATTACATACACGCGCTGAGATCTCACAGTTTAGGGTATAGGTTACTGTGTACTGGCTCAGGTAATAACTACTGTGTAAGGCATTACATACACGTGCTGAGATCTCACAGTTTAGGGTATAGGTTACTGTGTGCTGGCTCAGGTAATAACTACTGTGTAAGGCATTACATACACGCGCTGAGATCTCACAGTTTAGGGTATAGGATACTGTGTCCTAGCTCAGGTAATAACTACTGTGTATTTCATTACATACACGAGATTAGATCTCACAGTTTAGGGTATAGGTTACTGTGTGCTGGCTCAGGTAATAACTACCGTGTAAGGGATTACATACACGCACTGAGATCTCACAGTTTAGGGTATTGGTTACTGTATCCTGGCTCAGGTAATAACTACTGTGTAAGGCATTACATACACGCGCTAAGATCTCACAGTTTAGGGTATAGGTTACTGTATACTGGCTCAGGTAATAACTACTGTGTAAGGCATTACATACACGCGCTGAGATCTCACAGTTTAGGGTATAGGTTACTGTGTGCTGGCTCAGGTAATAACTACTGAGTAAGGCATTACATACACGCGCTGAGATCTCACAGTTTAGGGTATAGGTTACTATGTCCTGGCTCAGGTAATAACTACTTTGTGAGGCATTACATACACGCGCTGAGATGTCACAGTTTAGGGTATAGGTTACTGTGTCCTGGCTCAGGTAATAACTACTGTGTGAGGCATTACATACACGCGCTGAGATATCACAGTTTAGGGTATTAGTTACTGTATCCTGGCTCAGGTAATAACTACTGTGTAAGGCATTACATACACGCGCTGAGATCTCACAGTTTAGGGTATAGGTTACTATGTCCTGGCTCAGGTAATAACTACTGTGTGAGGCATTACATACACGCTCTGAGATGTCACAGTTTAGGGTATAGGTTACTGTGTCCTGGCTCAGGTAATAACTACTGTGTGAGGCATTACATACACGCGCTGAAATATCACAGTTAGGGTATAGGTTACTGTGTGCTGGCTCAGGTAATAACTACTGTGTAAGGCATTACATACACGCGCTGAGATCTCACAGCTTAGGGTATAGGTTACTGTGTGCTGGCTCAGGTAATAACTATTGTGTAAGCCATTACATACACGCGCTGAGATCTTACAGTGTAGGGTATAGGTTACTGTGTCCTGGCTCTGGTAATAACTACTGTGTAAGGCATTACATTCACGTGCTGAGATCTCACAGTTTAGGGTATAGGTTACTGTATGCTGGCTCAGGTAATAACTACTGTGCAAGGCATTACATACACGTGCTGAGATCTCACAGTTTAGGGTATAGGTTACTGTGTGCTGGCTCAGGTAATAACTACTGTGTAAGGCAATACATACACGTGCTGTGATCTCACAGTTTAGGGTATAGGTTACTGTGTGCTGGCTCAGGTAATAACTACTGTGTAAGGCATTTCATACACGCGCTGAGATCTCACAGTTTAGGATGTAGGTTACTGTGTGCTGGCTCAGGTAATAACTACTGTGCAAGGCATTACATACACACGCTGTGATCTCACAGTTTAGGGTATAGGTTACTTTGTGCAGGCTTAGGTAATAACTACTGTGTAAGGCATTACATACACGGGCTGAGATCTCACAGTTTAGGGTATAGGTTACTATGTCCTGACTCAGGTAATAACTACTGTGTAAGGCATTACATACACGAGCTGAGATCTCACAGTTTAGGGTATAGGTTACTGTGTCCTGGCTCAGGTAATAACTATTGTGTAAGGCATTACATACACGCGCTGAGATCTCACAGTTTAGGGTGTATGTTACTGTGTCCTAGCTCAGGTAATAACTACTGTGTATGGCATTACATACTCACGATGAGATCTCACAGTTTAGGGTATAGGTTACTGTGTGCTGGCTCAGGTAATAACTACCGTGTAAGGGATTACATACACGCACTGAGATCTCACAGTTTAGGGTATTGGTTACTGTATGCTGGCTCAGGTAATAACTACTGTGTAAGGCATTACATACACGCGCTGAGATCTCACAGTTTAGGGTATAGGTTACTGTATACTGGCTCAGGTAATAACTACTGTGTAAGGCATTACATACACGCGCTGAGATCTCACAGTTTAGGGTATAGGTTACTGTGTGCTGGCTCAGGTAATAACTACTGAGTAAGGCATTACATACACGCGCTGGGATCTCACAGTTTAGGGTATAGGTTACTATGTCCTGGCTCAGGTAATAACTACTGTGTGAGGCATTACATACACGCGCTGAGATGTCACAGTTTAGGGTATAGGTTACTGTGTCCTGGCTCAGGTAATAACTACTGTGTGAGGCATTACATACACGCGCTGAGATCTCACAGTTTAGGGTATAGGATACTGTGTCCTAGCTCAGGTAATAACTACTGTGTATGGCATTACATACACGAGATGAGATCTCACAGTTTAGGGTATAGGTTACTGTGTGCTGGCTCAGGTAATAACTACCGTGTAAGGGATTACATACACGCACTGAGATCTCACAGTTTAGGGTATTGGTTACTGTATCCTGGCTCAGGTAATAACTACTATGTAAGGCATTACATACACGCACTGAGATCTCACAGTTTAGGGTATTGGTTACTGTATGCTGGCTCAGGTAATAACTACTGTGTAAGGCATTACTTACACGCGCTGAGATCTCACAGTTTAGGGTATAGGTTACTATGTCCTGGCTCAGGTAATATCTACTGTGTGAGGCATTACATACACGCGCTGAGATGTCACAGTTTAGGGTATAGGTTACTGTGTCCTGGCTCAGGTAATAACTACTGTGTGAGGCATTACATACACGCGCTGAGATATCACAGTTTAGGGTATTGGTTACTGTGTACTGGCTCAGGTAATAACTACTGTGTAAGGCATTACATTCACGTGCTGAGATCTCACAGTTTAGGGTATAGGTTACTGTGTGCTGGCTCAGGTAATAACTACTGTGTAAGGCATTACATACACGCGCTGAGATCTCACAGTTTAGGGTATAGGTTACTGTGTGCTGGCTCAGGTAATAACTACTGTGTAAGGCATTACATACACGCGCTGAAATATCACAGTTAGGGTATAGGTTACTGTGTGCTGGCTCAGGTAATAACTACTGTGTAAGGCATTACATACACGCGCTGAAATCTCACAGCTTAGGGTATAGGTTACTGTGTGCTGGCTCAGGTAATAACTACTGTGTAGGGCATTACATACACGCGCTGAGATCTCACAGTTTAGGGTGTAGGTTACTGTGTGCTGGCTCAGGTAATAACTACTGTGTAAGGCATTACATACACGCGCTGAGATCTCACAGTTTAGGGTGTAGGTTACTGTGTCCTAGCTCAGGTAATAACTACTGTGTATGGCATTACATACTCGCGATGAGATCTCACAGTTTAGGGTATAGGTTACTGTGTGCTGGCTCAGGTAATAACTATTGTGTAAGGCATTACATACACGCGCTGACATCTCACAGTTTAGGGTATAGGTTACTGTGTGCTGGCTCAGGTAATTACTATTGTGTAAGCCATTGCATACACGCGCTGAGATCTCACAGTTTAGGGTATAAGTTACTGTGTGCTGGCTCAGGTAATAACTACTGTGCAAGGCATTACATACACGTGCTGAGATCTCACAGTTTAGGGTATAGGTTACTGTGTGCTGGCTCAGGTAATAACTACTGTGTAAGGCAATACATACACGTGCTGTGATCTCACAGTTTAGGGTATAGGTTACTGTGTGCTGGCTCAGGTAATAACTACTGTGTAAGGCATTTCATACACGCGCTGAGATCTCACAGTTTAGGATGTAGGTTACTGTGTGCTGGCTCAGGTAATAACTACTGTGCAAGGCATTACATACACACGCTGTGATCTCACAGTTTAGGATATAGGTTACTTTGTGCAGGCTTAGGTAATAACTACTGTGTAAGGCATTACATACACGGGCTGAGATCTCACAGTTTAGGGTATAGGTTACTATGTCCTGACTCCGGTAATAACTACTGTGTAAGGCATTACATACACGAGCTGAGATCTCACAGTTTAGGGTATAGGTTACTGTGTCCTGGCTCAGGTAATAACTACTGTGTAAGGCATTACATACACGCGCTGAGATCTCACAGTTTAGGGTATAGGTTACTGTGTCCTAGCTCAGGTAATAACTACTGTGTATGGCATTACATACTCGCGATGAGATCTCACAGTTTAGGGTATAGGTTACTGTGTGCTGGCTCAGGTAATAACTACCGTGTAAGGGATTACATTCACGCACTGAGATCTCACAGTTTAGGGTATTGGTTACTGTATCCTGGCTCAGGTAATAACTACTGTGTAAGGCATTACATACACGCGCTGAGATCTCACAGTTTAGGGTATAGGTTACTGTATACTGGCTCAGGTAATAACTACTGTGTAAGGCATTACATACACGCGCTGAGATCTCACAGTTTAGGGTATAGGTAACTGTGTGCTGGCTCAGGTAATAACTACTGAGTAAAGCATTACATACACGCGCTGAGATCTCACAGTTTAGGGTATAGGTTACTATGTCCTGGCTCAGGTAATAACTACTGTGTGAGGCATTACATACACGCGCTGAGATGTCACAGTTTAGGGTATAGGTTACTGTGTCCTGGCTCAGGTAATAACTACTGTGTGAGGCATTACATACACGCGCTGAGATATCACAGTTTAGGGTATTGGTTACTGTGTACTGGCTAAGGTAATAACTACTGTGTAAGGCATTACATTCACGTGCTGAGATCTCACAGTTTAGGGTATAGGTTACTGTGTGCTGGCTCAGGTAATAACTACTTTGTAAGGCATTACATACACGCGCTGAGATCTCACAGTTTAGGGTATAGGTTACTGTGTGCTGGCTCAGGTAATAACTACTGTGTAAGGCATTACATACACGCGCTGAAATATCACAGTTAGGGTTTAGGTTACTGTGTGCTGGCTCAGGTAATAACTACTGTGTAAGGCAATACATACACGTGCTGAGATCTCACAGCTTAGGGTATAGGTTACTGTGTGCTGGCTCAGGTAATAACTACTGTGTAAGGCATTTCATACACGCGCTGAGATCTCACAGTTTAGGGTATAGGTTACTGTGTGCTGGCTCAGGTAATAACTACTGTGCAAGGCATTACATACACACGCTGTGATCTCACAGTTTAGGGTATAGGTTACTTTGTGCAGGCTTAGGTAATAACTACTCTGTAAGGCATTACATACACGGGCTGAGATCTCACAGTTTAGGGTATAGGTTACTATGTCCTGGCTCAGGTAATAACTACTGTGTAAGGCATTACATACACGAGCTGCGACCTCACAGTTTAGGGTATAGGTTACTGTGTCCTGGCTCAGGTAATAACTACTGTGTAAGGCATTACATACACGCGCTGAGATCTCACAGTTTAGGGTATAGGATACTGTGTCCTAGCTCAGGTAATAACAACTGTGTATGGCATTACATACACGCGATGAGATCTCACAGTTTAGGGTATAGGTTACTGTGTGCTGGCTCAGGTAATAACTACCGTGTAAGGGATTACATACACGCACTGAGATCTCACAGTTTAGGGTATTGGTTACTGTATCCTGGCTCAGGTAATAACTACTGTGTAAGGCATTACATACACGCGCTGAGATCTCACAGTTTAGGGTATAGGTTACTGTATACTGGCTCAGGTAATAACTACTGTGTAAGGCATTACATACACGCGCTGAGATCTCACAGTTTAGGGTATAGGTTACTGTGTGCTGGCTCAGGTAATAACTACTATTTAAGGCATTACATACACGCGCTGAGATCTCACAGTTTAGGGTATAAGTTACTGTGTCCTGGCTCAGCTTATAACTACTGTGTAAGGCATTACAGACACGTGCTGAGATCTCACAGTTTAGGGTATAGGTTACTGCGTGCTGGCTCAGGTAATAACCACTGTGTAAGGCATTACATACACGCGCTGATATCTCACAATTTAGGGTATAGGTTACTGTGTGCTGGCTCAGCTAATAACTACTGTGTAAGGCATTACATACACGTGCTGAGATCTCACAGTTTAGAGTATGGGTTACTGTGTGCTGGCTCAGGTAATAACTAATGTGTAAGGCATTACATACACGCGCTGAGATCTCACATTTTAGGGTATAGGTTACTGTGTACTGGCTCAGGTAATAACTACTGTGTAAGGCATTACATACACGTGCTGAGATCTCACAGTTTAGGGTATAGGTTACTGTGTGCTGGCTCAGGTAATAACTACTGTGTGAGGCATTACATACACGCGCTGAGATCTCACAGTTTAGGGTATAGGTTACTGTGTACTGGCTGAGGTAATAACTACTGTGTAAGGCATTACATACACGTGCTGAGATCTCACAGTTTAGGGTATAGGTTACTGTGTGCTGGCTCAGGTAGTAACTACTATTTAATGCATTACATACACGCGCTGAGATCTCACAGTTTAGGGTATAAGTTACTTTGTGCTGGCTCAGGTTATAACTACTGTGTAAGGCATTACAGACACGTGCTGAGATCTCACAGTTTAGGGTATAGGTTACTGTGTCCTGGCTCTGGTAATAACTACTGTGTAAGGCATTACAGACACGTGCTGAGATCTCACAGTTTAGGGTATAGGTTACTGTGTGCTGGCTCAGGTAATAACCACTGTGTAAGGCATTACATACACGCGCTGACATCTCACAGTTTAGGGTATAGGTTACTGTGTGCTGTCTCAGGTAATAACTATTGTGTAAGCCATTACATACACGCGCTGAGATCTCACAGTGTAGGGTATAGGTTACTGTGTCCTGGCTCTGGTAATAACTACTGTGTAAGGCATTACATTCAATGCTGAGATCTCACAGTTTAGGGTATAGGTTACTGTATGCTGGCTCAGGTAATAACTACTGTGCAAGGCATTACATACACGTGCTGAGATCTCACAGTTTAGGGTATAGGTTACTGTGTGCTGGCTCAGGTAATAACTACTGTGTAAGGCAATACATACACGTGCTGTGATCTCACAGTTTAGGGTATAGGTTAATGTGTGCTGGCTCAGGTAATAACTACCGTGTAAGGGCTTACATACACGCACTGAGATCTCACAGTTTAGGGTATTGGTTACTGTATCCTGGCCTAGGTAATAACTACTGTGTAAGGCATTACATACACGCGCTGAGATCTCTCAGTTTAGGGTATAGGTTACTGTATACTGGCTCAGGTAATAACTACTGTGTAAGGCATTACATACACGCGCTGAGATCTCACAGTTTAGGGTATAGGTTACTGTGTGCTGGCTCAGGTAATAACTACTGAGTAAGGCATTACATACACGCGCTGAGATCTCACAGTTTAGGGTATAGGTTACTATGTCCTGGCTCAGGTAATAACTACTGTGTGAGGCATTACATACACGCGCTGAGATGTCACAGTTTAGGGTATAGGTTACTGTGTCCTGGCTCAGGTAATAACTACTGTGTGAGGCATTACATACACGCGCTGAGATATCACAGTTTAGGGTATTGGTTACTGTGTACTGGCTCAGGTAATAACTACTGTGTAAGGCATTACATTCACGTGCTGAGATCTCACAGTTTAGGGTATAGGTTACTGTGTGCTGGCTCAGGTAATAACTACTGTGTAAGGCATTACATACACGCGCTGAGATCTCACAGTTTAGGGTATAGGTTACTGTGTGCTGGCTCAGGTAATAACTACTGTGTAAGGCATTACATACACGCGCTGAAATATCACAGTTAGGGTATAGGTTACTGTGTGCTGGCTCAGGTAATAACTACTGTGTAAGGCATTACATACACGCGCTGAAATCTCACAGCTTAGGGTATAGGTTACTGTGTGCTGGCTCAGGTAATAACTACTGTGTAAGGCATTACATACACGCGCTGAGATCTCACAGTTTAGGGTGTAGGTTACTGTGTGCTGGCTCAGGTAATAAACACTGTGTAAGGCATTACATACACGCGCTGACATCTCACAGTTTAGGGTATAGGTTACTGTGTGCTGGCTCAGGTAATAACTATTGTGTAAGCAATTACATACACACGCTGAGATCTCACAGTGTAGGGTAAAGGTTACTGTGTCCTGGCTCAGGTAATAACTACTGTGTAAGGCATTACATTCACGTGCTGAGATCTCACAGTTTAGGGTATAGGTTACTGTATGCTGGCTCAGGTAATAACTACTGTGCAAGGCATTACATACACGTGCTGAGATCTCACAGTTTAGGGTATAGGTTACTGTGTGCTGGCTCAGGTAATAACTACTGTGTAAGGCAATACATACACGTGCTGTGATCTCACAGCTTAGGGTATAGGTTACTGTGTGCTGGCTCAGGTAATAACTACTGTGTAAGGCATTTCATACACGCGCTGAGATCTCACAGTTTAGGGTATAGGTTACTGTGTGCTGGCTCAGGTAATTACTACTGTGCAAGGCATTACATACACACGCTGTGATCTCACAGTTTAGGGTATAGGTTACTTTGTGCAGGCTTAGGTAATAACTACTCTGTAAGGCATTACATACAGGGGCTGAGATCTCACAGTTAAGGGTATAGGTTACTGTGTCCTGGCTCAGGTAATAACTACTGTGTAAGGCATTACATACACGCGCTGAGATCTCACAGTTTAGGGTATAGGATACTGTGTCCTAGCTCAGGTAATAACAACTGTGTATGGCATTATATACACGCGATGAGATCTCACAGTTTAGGGTATAGGTTACTGTGTGCTGGCTCAGGTAATAACTACCGTGTAAGGGATTACATACACGCACTGAGATCTCACAGTTTAGGGTATTGGTTACTGTATCCTGGCTCAGGTAATAACTACTGTGTAAGGCATTACATACACGCGCTGAGATCTCACAGTTTAGGGTATAGGTTACTGTATACTGGCTCAGGTAATAACTACTGTGTAAGGCATTACATACACGCGCTGAGATCTCACAGTTTAGGGTATAGGTTACTGTGTGCTGGCTCAGGTAATAACTAATGAGTAAGGCATTACATACACGCGCTGAGATCTCACAGTTTAGGGTATAGGTTACTATGTCCTGGCTCAGGTAATAACTACTGTGTGAGGCATTACATACACGCGCTGAGATGTCACAGTTTAGGGTATAGGTTACTGTGTACTGGCTGAGGTAATAACTACTGTGTAAGGCATTACATACACGTGCTGAGATCTCACAGTTTAGGGTATAGGTTACTGTGTGCTGGCTCAGGTAATAACTACTGTGTAAGGCATTACATACACGCGCTGAGATCTCACAGTTTAGGGTATAGGTTACTGTGTCCTGGCTTAGCTTATAACTACTGTGTAAGGCATTACATACACGCGCTGAGATCTCACAGTTTAGGGTATAGGTTACTGTGTGCTGGCTCAGGTAATAACTACTATTTAAGGCATTACATACACGCGCTGAGATCTCACAGTTTAGGGTATAAGTTACTGTGTCCTGGCTCAGCTTATAACTACTGTGTAAGGCATTACAGACACGTGCTGAGATCTCACAGTTTAGGGTATAGGTTACTGCGTGCTGGCTCAGGTAATAACCACTGTGTAAGGCATTACTTACACGCGCTGATATCTCACAATTTAGGGTATAGGTTACTGTGTGCTGGCTCAGGTAATAACTACTGTGTAAGGCATTACATACACGTGCTGAGATCTCACAGTTTAGAGTATGGGTTACTGTGTGCTGGCTCAGGTAATAACTAATGTGTAAGGCATTACATACACGCGCTGAGATCTCACAGTTTAGGGTATAGGTTACTGTGTACTGGCTCAGGTCATAACTACTGTGTAAGGCATTACATAAACGTGCTGAGATCTCACAGTTTAGGGTATAGGTTACTGTGTGCTGGCTCAGGTAATAACTACTATTTAATGCATTACATACACGCGCTGAGATCTCACAGTTTAGGGTATAAGTTACTGTGTGCTGGCTCAGGTTATAACTACTGTGTAAGGCATTACAGACACGTGCTGAGATCTCACAGTTTAGGGTATAGGTTACTGTGTGCTGGCTCAGGTAATAACCACTGTGTAAGGCATTACATACACGCGCTGACATCTCACAGTTTAGGGTATAGGTTACTGTGTGCTGGCTCAGGTAATAACTATTGTGTAAGCCATTACATACACGCGCTGAGATCTCACAGTCTAGGGTATAGGTTACTGTGTCCTGGCTCTGGTAATAACTACTGTGTAAGGCATTACATTCAATGCTGAGATCTCACAGTTTAGGGTATAGGTTACTGTATGCTGGCTCAGGTAATAACTACTGTGCAAGGCATTACATACACGTGCTGAGATCTCACAGTTTAGGGTATAGGTTACTGTGTGCTGGCTCAGGTAATAACTACTGTGTAAGGCAATACATACACGTGCTGTGATCTCACAGTTTAGGGTATAGGTTACTGTGTGCTGGCTCAGGTAATAACTACCGTGTAAGGGCTTACATACACGCACTGAGATCTCACAGTTTAGGGTATTGGTTACTGTATCCTGGCTCAGGTAATAACTACTGTGTAAGGCATTACATACACGCGCTGAGATCTCTCAGTTTAGGGTATAGGTTACTGTATACTGGCTCAGGTAATAACTACTGTGTAAGGCATTACATACACGCGCTGAGATCTCACAGTTTAGGGTATAGGTTACTGTGTGCTGGCTCAGGTAATAACTACTGAGTAAGGCATTACATACACGCGCTGAGATCTCACAGTTTAGGGTATAGGTTACTATGTCCTGGCTCAGGTAATAACTACTGTGTGAGGCATTACATACACGCGCTGAGATGTCACAGTTTAGGGTATAGGTTACTGTGTCCTGGCTCAGGTAATAACTACTGTGTGAGGCATTACATACACGCGCTGAGATATCACAGTTTAGGGTATTGGTTACTGTGTACTGGCTCAGGTAATAACTACTGTGTAAGGCATTACATTCACGTGCTGAGATCTCACAGTTTAGGGTATAGGTTACTGTGTGCTGGCTCAGGTAATAACTACTGTGTAAGGCATTACATACACGCGCTGAGATCTCACAGTTTAGGGTATATGTTACTGTGTGCTGGCTCAGGTAATAACTACTGTGTAAGGCATTACATACACGCGCTGAAATATCACAGTTAGGGTATAGGTTACTGTGTGCTGGCTCAGGTAATAACTACTGTGTAAGGCATTACATACACGCGCTGAAATCTCACAGCTTAGGGTATAGGTTACTGTGTGCTGGCTCAGGTTATAACTACTGTGTAAGGCATTACATACACGCGCTGAGATCTCACAGTTTAGGGTGTAGGTTACTGTGTGCTGGCTCAGGTAATAAACACTGTGTAAGGCATTACATACACGCGCTGACATCTCACAGTTTAGGGTATAGGTTACTGTGTGCTGGCTCAGGTAATAACTATTGTGTAAGCAATTACATACACACGCTGAGGTCTCACAGTGTAGGGTAAAGGTTACTGTGTCCTGGCTCAGGTAATAACTACTGTGTAAGGCATTACATTCACGTGCTGAGATCTCACAGTTTAGGGTATAGGTTACTGTATGCTGGCTCAGGTAATAACTACTGTGCAAGGCATTACATACACGTGCTGAGATCTCACAGTTTAGGGTATAGGTTACTGTGTGCTGGCTCAGGTAATAACTACTGTGTAAGGCAATACATACACGTGCTGTGATCTCACAGCTTAGGGTATAGGTTACTGTGTGCTGGCTCAGGTAATAACTACTGTGTAAGGCATTTCATACACGCGCTGAGATCTCACAGTTTAGGGTATAGGTTACTGTGTGCTGGCTCAGGTAATTACTACTGTGCAAGGCATTACATACACACGCTGTGATCTCACAGTTTAGGGTATAGGTTACTTTGTGCAGGCTTAGGTAATAACTACTCTGTAAGGCATTACATACAGGGGCTGAGATCTCACAGTTTAGGGTATAGGTTACTATGTCCTGGCTCAGGTTATAACTACTGTGTAAGGCATTACATACACGAGCTGAGATCTCACAGTTTAGGTTATAGGTTACTGTGTCCTGGCTCAGGTAATAACTACTGTGTAAGGCATTACATACACGCGCTGAGATCTCACAGTTTAGGGTATAGGATACTGTGTCCTAGCTCAGGTAATAACTACTGTGTATGGCATTACATACACGCGATGAGATCTCACAGTTTTGGGTATAGGTTACTGTGTGCTGGCTCAGGTAATAACTACCGTGTAAAGGGATTACATACACGCACTGAGATCTCACAGTTTAGGGTATTGGTTACTGTATCGTGGCTCAGGTAATAACTACTGTGTAAGGCATTACATACACGCGCTGAGATCTCACAGTTTAGGGTATAGGTTACTGTATACTGGCTCAGGTAGTAACTACTGTGTAAGGCATTACATACACGCGCTGAGATCTCACAGTTTAGGGTATAGGTTACTGTGTGCTGGCTCAGGTAATAACTACTGAGTAAGGCATTACATACACGCGCTGAGATCTCACAGTTTAGGGTATAGGTTACTATGTCCTGGCTCAGGTAATAACTACTGTGTGAGGCATTACATACACGCGCTGAGATGTCACCGTTTAGGGTATAGGTTACTGTGTCCTGGCTCAGGTAATAACTACTGTGTAAGGCATTACATACACGTGCTGAGATCTCACAGTTTAGAGTATAGGTTACTGTGTGCTGGCTCAGGTAATAACTACTGTGTAAGGCATTACATACACGCGCTGAGATCTCACAGTTTAGGGTATAGGTTACTGTGTACTGGCTCAGGTAATAACTACTGTGTAAGGCATTACATACACGTGCTGAGATCTCACAGTTTAGGGTATAGGTTACTGTGTGCTGGCTCAGGTAATAACTACTATGTAAGGCATTACATACACGCGCTGAGATCTCACAGTTTAGGGTATAAGTTACTGTGAGCTGGCTCAGGTTATAACTACTGTGTAAGGCATTACAGACACGTGCTGAGATCTCACAGTTTAGGGTATAGGTTACTGTGTGCTGGCTCAGGTAATAACCACTGTGTAAGGCATTACATACACGCGCTGACATCTCACAGTTTAGGGTATAGGTTACTGTGTGCTGGCTCAGGTAATTACTATTGTGTAAGCCATTGCATACACGCGCTGAGATCTCACAGTTTAGGGTATAAGTTACTGTGTGCTGGCTCAGGTAATAACTACTGTGCAAGGCATTACATACACGTGCTGAGATCTCACAGTTTAGGGTATAGGTTACTGTGTGCTGGCTCAGGTAATAACTACTGTGTAAGGCAATACATACACGTGCTGTGATCTCACAGTTTAGGGTATAGGTTACTGTGTGCTGGCTCAGGTAATAACTACTGTGTAAGGCATTTCATACACGCGCTGAGATCTCACAGTTTAGGATGTAGGTTACTGTGTGCTGGCTCAGGTAATAACTACTGCGCAAGGCATTACATACACACGCTGTGATCTCACAGTATAGGGTATAGGTTACTTTGTGCAGGCTTAGGTAATAACTACTGTGTAAGGCATTACATACACGGGCTGAGATCTCACAGTTTAGGGTATAGGTTACTATTTCCTGACTCAGGTAATAACTACTGTGTAAGGCATTACATACACGAGCTGAGATCTCACAGTTTAGGGTATAGGTTACTGTGTCCTGGCTCAGGTAATAACTATTGTGTAAGGCATTACATACACGCGCTGAGATCTCACAGTTTAGAGTGTAGGTTACTGTGTCCTAGCTCAGGTAATAACTACTGTGTATGGCATTACATACTCGCGATGAGATCTCACAGTTTAGGGTATAGGTTACTGTGTGCTGGCTCAGGTAATAACTACCGTGTAAGGGATTACATACACGCACTGAGATCTCACAGTTTAGGGTATTGGTTACTGTATGCTGGCTCAGGTAATAACTACTGTGTAAGGCATTACATACACGCGCTGAGATCTCACAGTTTAGGGTATAGGTTACTGTATACTGTCTCAGGTAATAACTACTGTGTAAGGCATTACATACACGCGCTGAGATCTCACAGTTTAGGGTATAGGTTACTGTGTGCTGGCTCAGGTAATAACTACTGAGTAAGGCATTACATACACGCGCTGAGATCTCACAGTTTAGGGTATAGGTTTCTATGTCCTGGCTCAGGTAATAACTACTGTGTGAGGCATTACATACACGCGCTGAGATGTCACAGTTTAGGGTATAGGTTACTGTGTCCTGGCTCAGGTAATAACTACTGTGTGAGGCATTACATACACGCGCTGAGATCTCACAGTTTAGGGTATAGGATACTGTGTCCTAGCTCAGGTAATAACTACTGTGTATGGCATTACATACACGAGATGAGATCTCACAGTTTAGGGTATAGGTTACTGTGTGCTGGCTCAGGTAATAACTACCGTGTAAGGGATTACATACACGCACTGAGATCTCACAGTTTAGGGTATTGGTTACTGTATCCTGGCTCAGGTAATAACTACTGTGTAAGGCATTACATACACGCACTGAGATCTCACAGTTTAGGGTATTGGTTACTGTATGCTGGCTCAGGTAATAACTACTGTGTAAGGCATTACATACACGCGCTGAGATCTCACAGTTTAGGGTATAGGTTACTGTATACTGGCTCAGGTAATAACTACTGTGTAAGGCATTACATACACGCGCTGAGATCTCACAGTTTAGGGTATAGGTTACTGTGTGCTGGCTCAGGTAATAACTACTGAGTAAGGCATTACATAAACGCGCTGAGATCTCACAGTTTAGGGTATAGGTTACTATGTCCTGGCTCAGGTAATATCTACTGTGTGAGGCATTACATACACGCGCTGAGATGTCACAGTTTAGGGTATAGGTTACTGTGTCCTGGCTCAGGTAATAACTACTGTGTGAGGCATTACATACACGCGCTGAGATATCACAGTTTAGGGTATTGGTTACTGTGTACTGGCTCAGGTAATAACTACTGTGTAAGGCATTACATTCACGTGATGAGATCTCACAGTTTAGGGTATAGGTTACTATGTGCTGGCTCAGGTAATAACTACTGTGTAAGGCATTACATACACGCGCTGAGATCTCACAGTTTAGGGTATAGGTTACTGTGTGCTGGCTCAGGTAATAACTACTGTGTAAGGCATTACATACACGCGCTGAAATATCACAGTTAGGGTATAGGTTACTGTGTGCTGGCTCAGGTAATAACTACTGTGTAAGGCATTACATACACGCGCTGAAATCTCACAGCTTAGGGTATAGGTTACTGTGTGCTGTCTCAGGTAATAACTACTGTGTAAGGCATTACATACACGCGCTGAGATCTCACAGTTTAGGGTGTAGGTTACTGTGTGCTGGCTCAGGTAATAAACACTGTGTAAGGCATTACATACACGCGCTGACATCTCACAGTTTAGGGTATAGGTTACTGTGTGCTGGCTCAGGTAATAACTATTGTGTAAGCCATTACATACACGCGCTGAGATCTCACAGTGTAGGGTAAAAGTTACTGTGTCCTGGCTCAGGTAATAACTACTGTGTAAGGCATTACATTCACGTGCTGAGATCTCACAGTTTAGGGTATAGGTTACTGTATACTGGCTCAGGTAATAACTACTGTGTAAGGCATTACATACACGCGCTGAGATCTCACAGTTTAGGGTATAGGTTACTATGTCCTGGCTCAGGTAATAACTACTTTGTGAGGCATTACATACACGCGCTGAGATGTCACAGTTTAGGGTATAGGTTACTGTGTGCTGGCTCAGGTAATAACTACTATGTAAGGCATCACATACACGCGCTGAGATCTCACAGTTTAGGGTATAGGATACTGTGTCCTAGCTCAGGTAATAACTACTGTGTATGGCATTACATACACGAGATGAGATCTCACAGTTTAGGGTTTAGGTTACTGTGTGCTGGCTCAGGTAATAACTACCGTGTAAGGGATTAGATACACGCACTGAGATCTCACAGTTTAGGGTATTGGTTACTGTATCCTGGCTCAGGTAATAACTACTGTGTAAGGCATTACATACACGCGCTGAGAACTCACAGTTTAGGGTATAGGTTACTGTATACTGGCTCAGGTAATAACTACTGTGGAAGGCATTACATTCACGCGCTGAGATCTCACAGTTTAGGGTATAGTTTACTGTGTGCTGGCTCAGGTAATAACTACTGAGTAAGGCATTACATACACGCGCTGAGATCTCACAGTTTAGGGTATAGGTTACTATGTCCTGGCTCAGGTAATAACTACTTTGTGAGGCATTACATACACGCGCTGAGATGTCACAGTTTAGGGTATAGGTTACTGTGTGCTGGCTCAGGTAATAACTACTGTGTGAGGCATTACATACACGCGCTGAGATATCACAGTTTAGGGTATTGGTTACTGTATCCTGGCTCAGGTAATAACTACTGTGTAAGGCATTACATAAACGCGCTGAGATCTCACAGTTTAGGGTATAGGTTACTATGTCCTGGCTCAGGTAATAACTACTGTGTGAGGCATTACATACACGCGCTGAGATCTCACAGTTTAGGGTATAGGTTACTGTGTACTGGCTGAGGTAATAACTACTGTGTAAGGCATTACATACACGTGCTGAGATCTCACAGTTTAGGGTATAGGTTACTGTGTGCTGGCTCAGGTAATAACTACTATGTAAGGCATTACATACACGCGCTGAGATCTCACAGTTTAGGGTATAAGTTACTGCGTGCTGGCTCAGGATATAACTACTGTGTAAGGCATTACAGACACGTGCTGAGATCTCACAGTTTAGGGTATAGGTTACTGCGTGCTGGCTCAGGTAATAACCACTGTGTAAGGCATTACATACACGCGCTGACATCTCACAGTTTAGGGTATAGGTTACTGTGTGCTGGCTCAGGTAATAACTATTGTGTAAGCCATTACATACACGCGCTGAGATCTCACAGTGTAGGGTATAGGTTACTGTGTCCTGGCTCTGGTAATAACTACTGTGTAAGGCATTACATTCACGTGCTGAGATCTCACAGTTTAGGGTATAGGTTACTGTAT